>OZ005656.1:157007228-158314728 GCA_963930645.1 Salticus scenicus
CTATTTAAAAATTACTGCATCAGAATTCTCGATTTTTACATACTATGCTTTTATTTTATTCATGTTTACATGCTTAAATTTACAAAACTAATATTTTGTTATCTTAATTCTTTGTCATATTTTACGTTTTTTATTCGCAGGCACATAAACATATAACTTAGATTTTGTTTGCTTCCATTTTTCTTTAATTATTATTATTGTTATGATTATTTTTAATTTTTAATTTAATTTTTAAAATATGCTTTAAAAGGTTTTTAAAAGAAAAAGTTTTTACATCTGTTACTAAGCCTTTACAGTTCTACTGTATATATAGGATGTCTCATAAATAACGGAACATTTGAGCGCATAATAGAATCAATTTCATTGATGAAATTTTATAATTTACATATTTTTGCTGCTCATGATATCTGTAATTATGTATATAAATAATGTTAATATTATGTAAATAATACTAGTTATTTTTTGTGAAATTTCATTCAATTATTTCTTAATCAGGTTATAAAATGTAGGTTATTGTTAATTTAATTACTTTTAGCTTGTTTTGGCGTTAAAGTAGGACATTTTTTGTTTAAAAATCCGTTAAAAGGCTTCCCCAAAGTAGGCCTTAGTGCTATATTTGGCGACTTTATCGCTCCGTGAAGACTTTTTTGGCGACCTTGGAAATAAATTCGTTACTGTCAATATACCGAATATCTAAGCCCTAAATCGATTATTACAAAAATTACTGGAAAATTTTCGTGTTGTACAAGGGTATATAAGGGAAATGCACCGTTGCCGTACACAGTTAAAAATTTTGTCCTAGGTTGAACCAAAACATGGTACACTGTTAAAATTTTCAGTTCAAGGTTGAACCAAATGTTGGTACTACAGTAGCTTTAGTTTGCTAGGTTGAACCAAAACTTGGTACAAGTATAGCTTCAACCATGCGATGGTGAAACCTTCTACTATGATTTGGCGTTTCTTGATTGAAACAAGCTCCAAATTATGGTAAAAAAATTCTCCATCTTATGGATGTAGCTATTGCAGTACCAAGCCTTGGTTTAGTAAAGCACCAAATAAGGGTAAAAGGTTTCACAATCGCTAGGTGGCAGCAAAAATGTACCAAAATTTTTAACAGTGATAGTCAGTGAGTTTCACGTCAGCAGGATTGATGTAAGGAAGTACCTGTATGGGTCTCTTGCTCTTGTTTGACTACAGCCTACTGCTGAGTATTAATGCTATGGAACAGTTTGTGCTGTGATTTTGATATTGTCAGCTGTTATTTAAGCTGTGTTTTCTCGTGAAATTGAAGTTGACATTTGGTTTACAGTGCTGTATTATTATAGAATATTTTGTGTATAAACTTATAAGCGTCAACATGATTCGCCTTTCTTTCACAGACAATTCATGAACTCGGAGAATGCAACAATAATCATTTCTAACATACACTGCAAAATTATGTAAATAGCTTCATTTCGTCAATAAATTTGTACTTTATTATTTGCTCAAAGTTACGTTATTTGTGGTAAATATTAATTGGAGATAATAATTACGCATCAACGTCATTATCAATATAATATCAGCAATTGCTTTTTGCCAATATCCATACCAATTATGGATGATCGTCACTAACGAACGACCAATATCGGTCATTAGTGAGCGGAACTTCATTTTTAACAAAACGTGAATTTTAGATAATATATCATGTTAAAATAATACCAATAATTATTGCTAGTTAATTTTATTCTGCAATGTTATTGAAATATGTCTTAATTTTAATTCAAATAAACAAATTCTGCCCTGAAAATAGGATTATATATATATAAGAAATGCAAGATATTTGTATTTCTTGTCTTTAAGTTTATGTAAATAATTAACATGCACTCCTTTTGTCTAATTCCGTAATAAAATAGTCAGCGAAGTATTATATTTCAAAGAAATTTTTATTATAAATAACTTTCAGTAAATGACGGATATTCGCACCAATATACTTTAATACCACTGTACACAATAATCCTACATTCAACAAATACAGATAAGTTAACTGTAGTTGAATAATGCATAATCAATGTTTTCAGGTTTAAGTTAGAATTCATTATCTACTATTGTATGATTGTTTTATTTAGTTTGCCGTTAAGTGTTAATGTGATCATTAACAATAGCTATTAAATGATGTCACACATGTCATTTGACCAGTAGATTCTAATTAAATAATTTACCAAATAACATTTCTAACGTATAACAATTAATTAAATATTTTCTATTCTATTTTAATATATCGTTCTTCAGACATATGTGGATATAGACATAAGTCTAAACAGCTAAATTGTATACGATATTAGATTACTAAATTTCGTGATCTTTTCGGGAGAGAAATTAAGATACGTTTGCAATAATAAATAAACATGAACTATTTTGATAATTTGTTTATGCATTTGTCTGTTAGTATTAAAACGTCCAATAAACGAACAACAGAATTTTCAATTACTGCAAACTATTAATATGTCCATTTCCATAGAAATGTGATTACTCTAGAAAAATTTTTAATATTTTCCTTTTGATTTGTAATTGTTTTTTAAAATCAGTTAAGAAATAAAATAAATAACTGCTTGTTATTTTAAAATATGAAAAACCAATGTTATTAAAAAATATGTGTATAATAATGATTATTACATTAAATAATTAATATATTAAATTATAATTATTATATATTATATATTATAATTATCACATTAAAAACTATATGTATACAATTTTTAACATTTTCTAATAAATTTAAAATGAGTTTATGACTTCAAATTTCCCTGTATACCCTACATGACCCACACAACAACTGTCTGACTTCGCACCATCTTCTCTAAAATGTCTTAGAATTTGTTAAAACAGCACTGTAAAAAACAAATTCCAAAATAGGTAAAAAAAATTGTAAGATATTTGATTAAAGCAATGTTCTAATAAATTGAAAAGTTCAGTTTATAACCCAAAATGAATCAAGAAATCTACATATTTTGAGTTTACAAACTTGTTATGTATGGTTCATTATCTTATTTTATATTTGTCTATAATAAATAAAGACGTTGTAGGAAATATTTCATTACTTTTACTTCTTATAAAAAAATATATGTAACATGCGTAGATGATCTAAATAAAATGTAAACATTTCGTATATACAGTCGGTAACAAATGTGTCCGAACACTTGCAAAAATTCCTATTTTAAAAAAAGTACAGTTCATACGGTTTTGTTAAATAAATCCTTATCGAAACACGTTCTTACACTTACTAAGAACACGATTCGACAATGATTTATTTAACAAAACCGTATGAAGTGCAATGTTTTTACATAGGAATTTTTGCTAGTGTTAGGACACTTTAGTTAACGACTGTATACGTATGTACACTGCAAAACATAAACCCCAAAACAATCCTATCCAAAATTGGTCTCGTATCCAATTTAGGTTGAACTTTTGGGTTATAAACATAATTTTCCAATTTGCACCATTGCTTTACCCAAAAATCTTACAAAGTTTTACCTATTTTGAATTTTTTTTTTTTTTCTTTACAGTGTGCTAAATGTCAGTGTGCAATTTACTACGTTATATCCCACTGTAAAATGATAAAAATAGCACAAAGGTTTTGTGTGACCGATGGAAATTCCAATTTGCGTATATATACAGAGATAGAGTTTGAAGGGATTGGCACAATGTATTTTTTTTTTTCAATTTCTTTACTGAGGAATAAAATATTCCGCCTCAATCTAGAAAGAAAAAAGTAGTCATTTTTTGAATCCTTATACTAGAAATATAGATTTACGAATTATGCCAATCAGATAACCTATAGATTTACGAGCTATGCCAAATAATCTGGCTAGACAAAATGATCGAGAATTCCTAGTGTATGCTTTTCTAGAAGGTAAAGCAATATTATGATATTATTAATATCATGTATGAATCCTTTGTATTGCGAGAAATTCTCGTTTAATTTCGTCGAAATGAGTCATAAAGCAAGATTATAGTTATTAAAACTTTAAGGTTACTTACTTTTAAATTTTTAAGGGAGTATGATCAGAATTATACAGGAAAAAGATCTGGAATTTTAATAGCGGTTTTAAAAATCGCTATCAAAGGAAAATAGAATTTATAAGGACGGCATTGGACTTCTTTTTTTAAACAATAGACAAAATTTAATTTCTAGATGCCAATCACATATATTTTTTTTTTCAGTATATGCGTCAATAATATAGTCATAAATACCACTGTCGTAATATTTTAAAACGCGATGATTAAACTAGCAAAAAATTTTTTATAAAAAATAATATCAACAGGATGTATAATTTAAAGGTCTCACAATTCATTTTGAGTCCCCATCATGCTGAATTTATGTAGAACATAGGTAATTGTGAGAAATTTCACCCTTTGTGTTTTATTTTACTTTTTTACATGTTTTGAGGTGTGGGTAATTCGGATATCTCAAATGCGTTATGACGTTCGTCTGTATTATATCTGTTAGTGTGTTAGTTTTTTAGTGGGTAAATTTGTTAGAGTGTTAGTATGCTAAATTGTTAGTTAGTGTACACGATGGTCATAGATAAATCGAACTAGTTTTATTTTAAAATAACATTTTTGACACTGGTGAGTGGCCTATTGATAAGGAAGAACCTAATTTGAAAATTTCGTAAGTTTTTCTTAATTAACTATTTTCTTCACATAAGAGAATAAGTCAAAGTTTCGCTTAAACGTGCATTAAAAAGAATATATTTACTACAAAGATAGCAGATAAACTTTGTAATATATACTAATATAGTGCTATGAAGCATTACTTGTGCATATTCTAAGTCCAGATTTCTTGAGTAATTCGAAATTTAAGACTTTCTTACTATAGTTATATTCAGAAATATTTTATATAAATTGATATTATGGAGATAATTGAATCGGAAATTTCAGGAAAACAAGAATGTGAAACTGACTCCAGTAAAATTAATTAAATAAAATAAAGCAAATGTATCGAACTCAACGACGGTTACCCTATAAAGTGGAAAATTTCGTTTTCTCACAGTGTCAAACGATTAGTCGATTTTATATCGCTTAACATGAATATATATATGGATTATACTAAAAATGCCTGAGAACAAATATATGATGGGGAGATAAGTAGAGTTCACCAATGCCAAATTGTTTAAGGGATGTAGCTGTGTGAATAATGTAATGCAGAATCTTGGAAATATATATCTGACATCTGAATAAATTATTGTATTTTCCATAGCATTCCGATATCCTTCTAAAATGCTTCTTAAATATTTGTTTAGTTTATTAAATAAGGGGAAAAAATCTTTTAACACTATTTTACTTCTGTTTATCATTACATAAATAATTTGGTAATCGATACAATTAAGGAAAAATAAAAGCCGAAATTTTTTGACAGTTTTCTATTTAGTAAATTGTTAAAAACATATTTTGTTTATATATATATATATATCTTTTAACGACATAGAAATTGAAGTAATAACTGATTTTCAAGATATCTAAAACTAATAACTTTGACAGGATAACCAAGTCATTAACGTCACGCAATTTGTCTTTTACAATCGATAACAATTTCTTTGAAATGACAACTGTTATTGGTCTAGACTTTATTACTGTCAATCCTAAATCTAGAATGATAAGGAATACTTTTATTTTGTTTTATAAAATTCTGATAAAATACATTGATTACATGTATTAAAATTACAGTACCTAAGTATGACTCCGAATTTTGAAATATAAATTAAAAGCAAAACTAAAATGATAAGCATAAAAATGACATTAATAACAATAATAATAAAATAAGTTATTGATTTAAAGCTATGCTTTTAATTAAAGGTGTTTTTTTTTTTTTTTTTTTTATTGAGCCTATCTGGATTTATATTTAATTTTTTTAACCTCTTCATATATTTAGCTATTAACATTAAACTAAAAGGAAATTATGTCAATTAATTTATACGATATACAATATTAATTATAATGATTATATGAATTACCAAACCATATAAAATATTATTATAATAATATTCACATTGTAGAAAATTAAAATGAAATGTAAGTGTCAAAATCTTTGAAAATTAATGTTTCTTTTCTCAAATAAAAAATACTTTTTATTGTCTTTTACTCACATACTAAAAGTATTCTTTTTGAATCAAATTTTCTGAAAAGATTTTTTTCTTAGTTTTTATTCGTTTTGGTGTATCCTGCATCCAAAAAAAACAGATTTTAAGCGTCAGCTGGTCTGCGTGTCTTCGTGTTTCTTATATATCAAGAAGATTTAGTGGTATGAATTCCAAACTTTGTATTCCAACTCTGTATCATGTATAGACGATACATTGAGATTTTCGCGGAGATCATGCAAATGGTTCATGTACAGTGACTTATGCCTTTCCGACCCAGATCTTACGACTAGGGTTAGACATCCACGACATCCACTTACATTTTTGGATCTGGAACAGACGTATGTAATAAAATCAGGAAATGAACGATCGAGATAATTATCAGAAAGTGTAAAGTACAATTTTCAATCAACAATAGTCCATATCTTTCTTTCAGTTTGCCAAAAAAAAAAAAAAAAAAAAAAAAAAAAAAAGAAGAAGAAGAAGAAAAAGAATGTAATATTTTAAGATAAAAATGATCCGGTCGGAAAGGGATAAAGCTTTATTTAATCTATTATGTATATGAATGAAATTTATAGTAGATACGTTTTAACATATATATTTAGCTCTAAACAAAATAAAATAGACATATATATTTATAGGCGTAAAAGCATGCTTCGTGTACAATATAGTATTTAGCAGGTATTTAGCAGGGAGGAGGTGCCGCTCACCACTCCAAGAGTGGTGTCGAGCGCTTCCTGCTATGCTAGGCCCCTCCTCCGGAACGTTTATTTTTTAAAAAAAGGAAGAAAGAAAGAAAGAAAATTACAAAGATCGCCAAAATGAAGTTAACACACGACAAGGGACGACATATAAGCCTCCAAAACAACATACTCTCATGACATATGGCGAAGAAAAGCATAGTAATTTGAATGTTTACAGTCACTCTAATTTCAACATATTTGAATAAGCGCAGTAAGAGAGAGAGGGAGGATATTAAAAGAGGGTAAAATTCGCCAGAACAATATTCCCGCGCGACATAGGGCAAGGTATTATATATAGGTAATAATTAATAACATTTAACAATTTCTTTACAAGAATAAAAAAAAAAAAAAGGTTATATTGATTCTTTACTTTGAAAAGGCTGACTGAACATTTAAGGTTGTACTATGGGATTTATTAATGTAGTACTATATTTAAGTACACCATATGGTGCATACATAAATATTAGGCAATCTACAGGGCTACCAATTATTAAGAAAACATAATCTTTTGCACTGAATATAAGTTATGGTAGTACATTACTAAATTGTACGTTGTCCGCGGTCAGAAACGAAAGTTTGCTTCTTCTACTCATACGCAGATAAGGTATTCTTGAATTAAAATTCCAGCTCTGGTTTTTTGTGTAGTTATGTGTTTTCAGCTTGTATAATATGATTTGAATATCCTAAAAATTTTAACAGTTCATTTTTGCCTATGTCTGTTAAACTTAAAAACAAATAATTGTTGACAGTTCAAACATTTTCATTAAAATTTTATATGAGGTTGCTACTTTAAAAGTTTGATGAAGATTGGTAAGTTTCAAGAAATCGTGCGGGTAAAAACCATTCTGAATCATTTAGAATAAACTTTTCAGTTTAATAACAGTCTCGAATTTTTTTTATAAATATATGCACTATATTTAAACGAAGAGTGAAGTGGTAGTACCCCCGTTTTTCACAAAATTACATGCCAAATAAAACCCTTCTTAATTATATTTTATGTGTATACATACATATATATATATATATATATATATATATATATATATATATATATATATATATATATATATATATATTACTTAATATCTTATCTCTTAATCTGCAATCCATCTTGTTATTATTGAAATGCAGGACAGGCATTGTATTAAAATGAAGGTAATGCCTTGTGTTTGTCACACCAACTTTTTTCTGAAGGGTTTGCTTGATTAAGACAGATATAGCATGCAACTTGTAGTAAGTTTGAGGTATATTTGAATTAATAAATTGTGTAGTCTTTAAAAAAATATCTCGAGTTCTGTATGCGTTCTCGAACAGTGTATTTGAAGAGTTTTAAAATAATTACAAACTTAAAAATGCAGATACATACACAGTTAATGAAGAAATCCCACCTTCACCTAATGGATTTTTCTTGATCAAATTTGTCAGTTATGCGTCAAGAATTCACAGTCATATACATTTTAAACTTATTTTTAAAGATCTAATTCCATTTAATTTTTTCAAGCATAGAGGTTTATATCTTATACCAGATACACCACCTATTTTTATAAGATTCCTTACGAATTTTTTTTTTACAAAGTTTTGCTTTTAAAACTAAGCCGCTAAAAATCTTTTATTTATTTCTTTTAAGTTTGATAGTAATCTTTGGCGTCAATAGATGTTAAATGAGCATTATTACCTTGTTTTTCATAAGGCTATATAAAAGAAAATAATGTATTTTAATTTTAGTAAATGAAAGCTTTGCTAAATCATTTTTCCAAAGGATATTTTATCGCAAGCAAATTTTTGAGAGATAAAATTTGTAATTAAAATTGATGAAAGGTTTTAAATTTTGTTCCGTACATGAAAAAAAAAAGTATGTATTAGTTTTCTCGTGAAAAGTAATAGCAAAATACTCTTGATACATCAAGAGATTTTACTTTAATAAACTTTGATGGAAATATTTTTAATAAATTTAATTGTTTAACTTATCTGTCTTAACATGATGTCTAATAAAGCAATTACAGACAGAATTTACAAGATACTTTACTTTTAAATTTTCATTTTCAATTTTTCGTTAGATTAAATATCGTGGATTCGTAATCATTATTAAAGGTTTAAAAAAAAAAAAAAAAAAAAAAAAAAAAAAATGTTTTGCATATTTTTATTAGAATTATTTAAATTGGTAGACATTAAGACAAATAGGATTGAAAATTTGAAAAATAAAATATAACAAATGTGAAAATTAATATTTAATATTTAAAGAAAGTTTAATTTCGTTTTTCGATGCAATATGCTATGCCGCATCTTCCAGCATTTTAATTTATCCTGGAGTATTTTTAGTCCCACTTTTATTTCGCACCACTTTATTTATAAAATAATTCTCTCCAATATGTAACTACGATAAAAATAATAAATAACATACTAATATATATATATATATATATATATATATATTAAAAAAAATCTAAAATAAGAAAAGTTATGTAAAATAAACCCGCGCTAAAAATATTCCAGAATAAACTGAAATGTTGGCAGCTATGCTGTACTGTACAAAATACCTCTAAAATAGAAGATCGGTGTGTTAATTGGTATACATTTAATCAGTAATTATACTTTGCAGGAAATTCAATAAGGTTGTGACCATTCCAAAGTGGAATAACTCAATTCCTTTTGGTTGTCTTATTAAGAGAGATTTATTAATTTTATTACAGTGTATTTTTTATTTTTATTTTTATTTATTTATGTATTTTATATATATATATATATAATTATACTTAGCTGTATATCCTTTATAAGTAACAAAAAAATATAACAAGTATATACACAAAACTTTTACAAAGTTTAAAGATCAGTACAAATTGCTAAAAAACATTGCGTTAAAAATTACGTTTCCCTTAACGCATTTGTTATGGTCATCCTGAAAACTTCGTAATTTCTAGTTACGCCTCTTTTTCATGAGAGTGGTAATATGAGGTACTGTAACTGAACGTTTATACAACATTTTAAACAATAGCTTTATAAAAAAATTCAATTTTTGTTTTCACATGAGTCACGATATACCTCCTAATCTACTCTTTGAGACTAATTGCAGTAATTTTGGATAGCCCTACATATAAACTATAAATTATATTCGTACCAAACTGTATGCATAATGTTCGAACAGCTCAAATAAAAAAACATGACACATCTCGATTTTTACTTCGAGACTATTCCCCACAATACACTGATATAATAGAATACGATCGTTTATCCCTGTTAAAACTGCTTGGTCTAATACTGCAAGTCTGTTGCATATTGAAAGATGTATTTTCCACAGTTTGGATGAACCGAAAACCACAGTCTTCACCTAGTCAATCTGGATTAGTAAAGACTGGATTTCACAATATTCACTTCTCTTTCTGAAAGCCTTTTATCAGTCATAATCATGGCCATACAAGAGCTGCAACTGAAAATTTTTATAATTGCATTTATGTTTATGTTAAACTTTTTTGGCTCACTCAAACAATGTCTAAGGGTAATTACGAATCCAGTAATCTATCTACCATTTTCTGCTTCCGTTTGTGTGTCTGTTATGAGGTAACGTAAGCAAAGAATAATGAAGGTTAAACGATGCAGAGATTGAGTACAGTTCGAAGGTATTGATAATCTCAATGTGTGCCACATGATTCCTGCTTCTTTTTTAAAATTTATATTTCCCTTTAACAGTTAGATTGTTTTGAATATGAAACATATTTTATCGGTAAGCAACCATTACTATATATTCTACAGAAATCTGTTAAAAAAGTATAAAATTCTTCTATTTTATTTGATACGCACCATGCAATTAAAAGGAAAAAAAAACTAATTCTTAAATTAAATAAATACAGACTAATAATTTTTAATACATAATTATTTGAATACTATGTTTTGGACGAATTTCCGGAAAGTTAGTAGCAATAGAAATTACATCTTTTGGGAGTTCAGATAATTTATGTTCAAATCAGTGCCCAAAGAATTATACAAATCAATATATATATATATATATATATATATATATTAGGTCGTTGCAAAAGTTCGTGCGGACCCGGACCATTTTATTGCCTCCAAAGACGAGAGCTTCTATCGCCGTGGTGGACATTTGTTTCCCAAAAAGGACAAAGGTTGTAGAAAGTAATGGAGAGTGTTTTGATTAAAAATTGTCATTTGATTTGATGTATTTTTATGAAATGAAGCAATAAAAAACCGCACGAATTTATGCAAAGACCTATTATAATATAAACATAAAAAAAAGGAGTGAAAATTTACAAATTGTACTTACTAACTATAATAAATAATTTTCTATCTTCATCAACATAATAAGCTTCAACTAAGGCAAATATTTTTTTTATATGTATACTGAGGATAATAATTAAATTCCCTGGCAAAGATCGCGCACAACAGCTAGTGTATTTATAAGCATTATGTCTTATTATTATTTTGTTATTTAAGAAATCAGAGTTATTACAAATGCTCTTATTAAATTGTTTATTTCTGCTGAACTTTTCGTTTGTAATATGTATCAATACATAGGCTTTTGCAAGAAAGTATTTTAAGTATCCTCTGTTTTATTTTAAAACAATAGTTGTAGTGCAAAAAGAATGATTTTATTTTATTTTAGATATTCATTAAATTTAAGTTTTTAGAGTACGATTATATTTTCTACATTATTTATATTAAGAAACTGGGTTCTTACTTGAACTATCGAAATTATTGTTGTCGATTATATAATAATGCACATAATTAGCATTACACCAGTATACTTCTATAAATAAATAAAATAAAATAAATATAGTGCGTAAATAATTGCATTGGAGGAAAACGGAAAAGAAAAACGGAATTCAGTGCGTATTTAATTTCAAAATAAATTTGCTTTACAAATAAAAGTTATTTAGTAGCATAAGTGAATGGCATTGTGCTTAATGGGACGTGGCACCTTTAACGTACCACTAAAGTAGGTTTCAAATAAATTTCTTATATTTCTATTTAATATTTATAAATTGAGTTGTATCAGGTTTTTTAAATAAAATATACATTCAGGCACCATTTTTTATGGGTTTTGATATGTTTTTACAGATTTAATATCATTAAATCTGAGTTTGAAAATTTCATGAATTCATGATATTAAAAAAACTATAAATTCTACATATTAAGAAAAGACTTAACTCTTGCTTTGCTTCCAAGTCTGTAGCACACATTTTTTTAATCTGAAGAAAAAAGGCTACATTCTTTCGAAACCGGTAGATCTTCCATTAATTTTGTGCCATTAAACGTATGATAGCATTTTTATTCTATAAATGCTATCCATCTAAACAAAATTATTTTAAACATATAACACATTTAATTTACGAATACTCTAGTTTTATGAAATGCAAAAATTTCCATGTTTCTGATTAAAGATCATGGTGAATAGTATATTTAACGAACATTTTCTAAAACTGTATATTTAATATATAACATTATTGTGCTAACATATACATAACATTGTACTATAATAATATGTAACTATGTAATTATGTAACTATACATAACATAATGTAACTATTTAACTATACATAATATTGCACTAACATATAAAGTATCATTAAATTGGCTAAAAGTTAGTTTTAGCTAGAAGATTTCATTTTCAATGAAAATGAATTATATGCAAATATAAATTTGGAAACATATTTTTAGAGCTGTCTTTTCTAGATATAAATGTATAAATTTTATTTGATGATTGTGTTTTCAAATTCATGCTTATTTTCGATGCATATCTGTCTATAAATTAAAATGGTCAAATATAGCATTTTACATACTACAAAAACACTATTTATTTCTTTCTTTTTCTTTTTTGACAGTCAATATTAAATATTTAATGCGAAACATAATGAAGAGTTTTTTTTTTTTTTTTTTTTTAAGGTTTATGCATATAGATATTATCGTCTGATAGTCAAAAGATTTTTATTAGCTGAAATATTACATGATATGAAAGTTTTAATAATATGCAATTCCTTAACGTATATACATTATTTAATACGTATTTATATTTATATATATATATATATATATATATATATATATATATGTTTTCTAGCGAATATAAACTGTTGTGGCTAATTATGTTAATTTTAATGCAAATTTGCGCAATTAAAGTAGTCAAATAGAAATTCAAAAGCTTTCATGATTACGAAAACTTGAATTTTCTTGTTACATATACAAAAAATTGAAAAAATAACATTGTACGTTAAATTATCCCTTGATACTTCTTTATTTCCTTTAAAAAAAGTTTTAATATCTTATCTAAATGTGATGATAATAATGGTTGCATTAATAATGCGTAGTATATATATACATATATATATGTGTATACAGTCGAACCTGGTTAACGTGAACACGGATAACATGAATTATTTTTATAATAAACTAATTCTACACTCCCCATAAAAAATAAGATTAGTTTAGTAATATGAAGATTAGTTACTGATAGCTTGAACTACTGATAACATGAACAAATATTTTATCCCCTTTGAGTTTCATGTTAATGAGGTTCGACTGTTATATATATATATATATATATATATATATATACAGAGTGGTTATAATTAAACTTCCCCTATAAACAGCATGCTGCTACGACGCAAACGGGTGAACAGAATGCAACGAAATTTGGTATATAGACTATACACAAGATGTACTCACGGAATTTCGAAAAATAGTTCCAAAATGTCCACCTGCGGGCACTTTTTCAGAAAAAAAACATTAAATTTCACACAGCAAACGACCAAAAGGGAATACAGAAATAATATTAACATTTATTAACTAGTTTCCTGTCACCTTGTCATTGAACCATATCAAGTAAAGGTAAGGAAAAAATAACAGTACGCTGTTTGAGAAAAAAGAAATAAAAGTTCAGTTTGCAGAACAGAAAAGTACAAAATTGCACAAGAGGAGCAGTTGTTAATCGTGTTTAGGACGATATATTGAAAGAGGCTCCTTGGGACCATCCCCATTCAGCTGCAAAAATTTCATGTCGGTGGACAGTTTGTTCAACAGCAGTTCGTAATTGATCAGTAGGGATGCTTCGCACGTGAAGCGTTGGTGCTCTGTAAGTCATACAACATCGCAACACCTCCACGGGACAACATACTTTTAAGTGGCTCCATATCCAGAAATCGCACGGATATAGATCCGGCGAATGTGGTGGCCATGGCTTACGAAAGAAGCGACTAATAACACGTTCGTCTGTGAAGTGTTGCAGCAATAGCGCCTTTACAGACTCATGGATATGTGGGAGCGCACCATCCCGCATGGAAATTATCGATGTAAGGACTCGCCTTTGCCGTAGTTGCGGCACAACAAGCGTCTGAAGCATGTCATGGTACTGACGTCCCGTAACGAAACATGTGACAGGACCAAGTGCAGTTATTTTCTCAAAAAAATGGCCCAAGGATGAATGTCGACGTGAATCCACACCAGACAGTCACATATGGAGAATATAGGGGAATTTCAGTATGCACCGGCGTATTTTCCTTAGCCGAAATAAAACAATTCTCAGAGTTGACTGTCCCATTGAGGTAGAAATGTGCCTCGTCGCTCCACAGAATATTCCAAGACAATGTTAGATCAACAGTCATTCTTTTGAGAAACCTCACTGCGAATGAGAGACATTGTGGCTTTTCCCTATCAAGCAGCTCTTCGGTATCGTGGTTGTTGTATGGGAATTTGTGCATTATGTTTCTGAGCACTTTTCGTACGGTGCTGTAAGAATAGCCTGTCAGTCGATAAACTGCACGTGCACTATTGCCCACAAACTCTGATGTCTGTGACTCTGCAGCAACAGCGGTCTTGTCGGCATCAACAAGTACTTGTGTGACAGGAATACCCTCTCTTCCAGGTTGAACTCCTAATTTCCTCGTCCTTTTAAATCTCTTAATCATGGCCCGAATACTTTTAGTAGACATTGGTCCACGCCGTATGTTCTTTATACGACGAAATTCAAGAACTGTAGAAGAAGAATTCCCCTTGTTTTCGTAAAACAGCTTCACCAATAACGCACGTTCAACTAAGGATACCGTGATCTTTACAGTCGGAAACTTCGACATCAAACATGACAACGTCTTCAAATGTTTTATAGCCTAACCTGTTTTGCATACAGCTTCCTCTTTTTCGCACGCATGGAAATCTCGACATCCCCCCCCCAAAACTGACAGCTTTTCCCGGTTTCACATTTTAGTACTTATAATTGTGTTCTTGATTGTTATTACTGCTTTGTATTCCGTTTTTGTCGTCTATTGTGATAAATTTAATGTTTTTAAGGAGAAGGTGTCCTTTGGTTGACATTTTGGAACTTTTTATTTTTTTTGGAAATTCCGTGAGCGCATGTAGTGTATAGTCTATATACAAAATTTCATTGCATTCCGTTAAACAGTTTGCATTGCAGGATGCTGTGTATAGGGGATGTTTAGTTATAACCACCCTGTAAATATATTTATATACCAATAAAAAAGTTTTTTTTTTTTTTTTTTTTTTTCTAAATGATTTTTGATTAGATTACACTTTTATGATTAGTTTATTTTTGGTTGCATTTTTTTTTCTATAAAATATGTTTTAAAGAATTTTTGAAATATGATGTCAGCTTTGACATATATTCCCCATTTTAAATATAATATTATAATAAAACATGTATTTAAATAAGAGTAGGGTAAGGTGGGGTAAGTGGGCCATTGGGATAAGTGGGCCACCCCCCCCCCTGGCATTTCCCCAGTTATTGACTCAAAAAAAATCTGTTACAATAATTTTATGTACCTACCCCAATAGATGTAGAAAACATTATGGCACCCTTTTTCATTTATGTGTGTGATAAGTTACAAGCCTTTTTGTGACGATTTTTAAATTTGCAGTCCTATTGTAAGTCGCGCCATCGTACTAATTATTTTTTTCTTCCAAACCGTTTATGATACAAACCAAAACTTTATATATTTTGAAAGTGTATAAAACACAGAATCTTTTTGTAGTATCGTGTACTCATGATGTTAATAATGTTGAGAAAAATATTGGGGGGCCCACTTGCCCCGTGTTTGGGGTAAGTGGGCCACCCACCCCAACTCTTTAATATAGTTAAAAAATAGTCATATGCACTGATTTATAGGGTTTACCTCTGGATGACTCCACCAGTAGTGATTCAAGTTCCACAGATGAACTATCAGTTATTACCCAGTAACACAGTACTTAAAAATGGGGATTATGCCTTTGTCCAGTTTGAAGGCAAAAAAAAAAAAAAAAAAAAGAAATAGCATGTTGGCTTGGTATTAAATGACAGTCAAAACGATGAAGATACAGTTGTCATGTAATACATGCACAAAGACACAACTATGCGTAATAACTTTTTTCCCCCCTGAAGCTAATGATATTTATGATGTATTCCTAGAAGATGTTGTGCTGAAACTAAATGAACCAACACTTTCCAAGAGACTTTCAAAATACATGTTTACCAACGATTTATCAAGATATAATGTTCACTAGCATGTAATACTGCCATAGGCTAGTTTAAACTTTATAAAGTAAAAAGTTGAAAATTTGATATTTTTTCTTTTAGCAGGCTTGTGTGCAGAAAAAGTTGCTATGGGTTAACTAATGGAGATACTTCAGTGATTTTTTTTTTCAAAGATTCAGAAAACCATGTAGATTGCCCCACTTGCCCCCCAAATCTCTACCAGTTATGTGTAAAAATATATTCAGGGGGGTCCCACTTACCCCTTGCGGGGCAAGTGGGCCATCCCGATGACTACCCAATATATATATATATTTTTTAATTCATCATTTGCCAATTTGGTTAGAGGTTGCCATGGGTACAGTAACAACATATGAGAGAATGAACCACAAAAAAATTAAGTTGTTAGGCCTATTACATCCGGTGCTATGTTGAGCTAAATTCGAATTATGCCGAAAAAGGGTCCCACTTACCCCACCTTACCCTATTATAAAGAATCGATTAAGTGAAAATATTTAATGGCGACAAACATAACTTTTAATTTCCGTAATTTTTAGGAAAAACATTTTAAATAATTTATATACATATATAAACATATGTAAACGTAAGTATTACTTTATTAAAATATATTTAAACTAGCACGCTACGCGCGCTTCACTATATTTAAAATAATTCACTACATTTAAAATAATTTTCAAAAGAATTGAATCATTATTTTTATAACACTTAATATATAAAAACTTAAAAAATCTCGTGTGTAACAGCCACACAACTTCTATTACCCAGTACTACACACATTATAAACATTTTATATACATTTTTCATTTAAATAAGTAACAAAATTGCTCTATCCGTCAAATAAGTTATTTAAAATAATAGTTAGAAAAATAATCTTATATATATATAAATGTGAATGTCCGTGAATTTATTTGACTGAGTTTCACGCCAAAACTGCTCGACGGATTTCGATGAAATTTGTAATGGAGATAGCTTATACCCTAACTTAAAAAATTGGCTACCTTTTATTCCGAAAAAAAATTTGTTTTTGCGATTTTTATGCATAAAATTGCAATTTTGTAAGCTAATAATAGCAAAAAATTAGCCATTTATATTTATCCATAATTTAATTGTTGCCAAAAAAAAAAAAAAAAAAAAAAAAAAAAAAACCGAATTTATTTATTTTTTTTAACGGGAAAATAAATACATTTATTTAAACGTGAACGATAAAAAATTATAAAAAAAAAAAATTATGCATCTCACAAAAATTGACGTCATTTTTAATTAAAAATTTCTTTTGCACATTGATAAAGTGCTAATACGCAAGCGAAGTGATGACGTCACTGGCCGTTCGTGGATGCAAGAAAAATATTTTCTATGTTAAACGTCAATTGGATTTTTTGTAAAAAATTATTAAAAATCGCGGAAAATTATTTCCCGATTTTAATCCCTATATTTAGGTATAGGTATGTATTAATTATCATGTCCATGCGTTAGATTAAGTTATTTTTGTTGTAAAATTGACAAAATTTGAATTTTTAATTTCAAAAATCTAGGGGGAAAAAATGGCAAATTTCCATATTCGATTGAAAACACAAGCATTTCATTTCAAAAGATGATATTTACACAATAAGTATCCAACTAATATACTAATTAAAAGGAAAATGATAAATATTCTATCATAATTTGAAGTCAAATTTGTTTTCAAATGTCTAAATAAAGTATCTGATATAAGATACTACTATGTTGTAGCGGAATAGATTTATATCGGTCATCCTTAGCAGAAAAAAAAAAATATCGCTAAATTATTTGGCGAACATAATTTAATTCCTTTCAAAAATCATGGTTTTTTTAACAATTATATTAATAGAGTAATGAATAATATGAAACAATATTTCGTACAATGCATATTACGAAAATATACATATGGCATGCATATTTTCGCATTACGTTTTTGATCACCAAATACAATAAGCGCCAAGAACGACAGAGTTTTGAAATTCAAAATTAAAAATTTGTCAGTTTGACAGCAAAATAACTCAATCTAACACATGCACATGATAACTAATCTATACTAATATTATAAATGCGAAAGTTTAGATGGATGTTTGTTACTCAATCACGCCACAACGGCTAAACGGATCTGGATGGAATTTTGTACAGAGATAGATAATAGTCTGGAATAAGACATAGGCTACTATTTATACCGAAAAAAATGTAAATTTTTAATTAATACATAATATAGATATTTCTTCTATAATAAAACTTTAAAATAATTTATTTTAATTTTTAATTGTTGCCGAAGAATATTTCACGCGAATAATAATAAAAAATAATAATAAATATTAAATTTGCTTAGGCACATGGCAACATAACGTTATTATCAAAATTAAATAATAAGAAAATAAAAGCTAATTCAGATCTGTATTAAAGAGCTTTATTAGTTGATAATCCTGGGTATATTTTTAATTTTAATTCTGAAGTAGATAGGACATTTTACGCCAAGGACTCTATTTTTGTGACAGCAACCTTAAGCCAAGTAGTCCATAAAAATATAAACAAATCTGTACATATAAAAGAGTAAACTCACTGATTCACTGACTCAACACTGCCATGACGATTCTGTGTGAAAGAGGGTCACAAATTTTAGTGACCAGGTTGGTTTTCGGAGCCTGACCCCCAACTAAGACGGAACTTTGCAAAATACCCCCCCCTGTCCCCCTTGGGGGGCAGAAGGCTTAACTCGGCTCCAAATTACTTAACGGTGAAGAAATTGCAGATGGAAAGACCAGACTTGAGTACAAAAAAATTATTTTCTGCGATTTTGGAATTTTGGATTTTTAAGGGGGGAGGGAAGGGAAAAGGTTTTAGAAGAAGGGTACTCAACACACGAGGAAATCGAACTGAACACACACTACAAAGGGATTTTATGAAATTCCACCCTACCGCCCTTTGGAGAATGGGGGGCAAAAACATGTATTCATACGTAACGCTGCACTAAATTACCTAAGGTTGGAAATTTTTTATGTAAGGGACGATCATATGTGTCTAACTCATAGTATGAAGAGATTTTGCGAAATTCCCTCCTCCTTCCCTCCTTTAAGAACGGGGGGAGAGCTTAAAAAAAAAAAAAAGTTTTAAAGCATAGCTCAGCTTTAAATAATTTCAGGATCTCAATTTTTTGATGTGTCGGTTAGGTATGTGTATGCAACATGCAATATAAAGTAATTTTGAAAATTTACCCCCCCCCCTTCTTCTTGGGGCGGGCGGGGCAAAAACCACATTTTGAAGCTTAAATCCGTCCAAATTACCTAAGAATGGCGAATTTTGGTGTGTGGCTGTTAATTAAGTGTGCGGAATATGCACTTTGATGAGATTTTGTAAAACTTTCAACTGTAACCGCGAGGGAGGGGGAGTAAAAAGCAGGTAAGGGACTGCCGAAGGCATTGGGGCTCGAGACTCGACTGTGACGAGCGGGAATACCGCGACAGAAAGTAGCAGGAACTTAAAATTAGATTTTGACGGATTTTAATGATTTTTTTTCTTTTTTAAGATATTTTATTATTATTAATGATATGCTGTTTTGGGGATTCATTTCAATATAATGACCAGCGAAGCGGGCAAAGCCTGCTAGTAATATATATATTAATCATTTTCGAGATATGTTACGAAATTTTGAGGAGGTATTGTTAGAAAATAGTTTGCGTTAATTTTATTATTTGAGTAAAAGTTTTTGGAAACTTTAATTTTATTTTCAGTAATTTTTAAAATGTTAATTATAAATATTTTCAGATAAATTTCTTTGTTAATTAATGACGTTATATCCTTTTAAAATTACTACAAATACATGCAAGTTAACTTTTCTTGTAATATTTTTTTAAAATTCTAATAAATTCATAATAGTGAAATTTATGTCCCAAAATATGTTCACTTTCAGAAATTTTCATTTTGTTTGTTAAATTTAATCCTGTTCCATGTATTTTAATTTATTATAAATTGCCATTAGTTTGAAAACTTTAATTTTATTTTCAGTAATTTTTAAAATGTTAATTTTAAATATTTTCAGATAAATTTCTTTGTTAATTAATGGCGTCATATCCTTTTAAAATAAATATAAATACATGCAAGTAGGGCCTGAAATTGAGCTAGTTATACAGGACGCCTATAAATTTTCCTGAACTAACCAACTATATCATTCGAGAGGACATCTAATAGCGTTTTTATATAGCAAGTTTGAAGAAAATCGTTAGAGCCATTTTTGAGATACGGACTTACGGTCCCATTTCCGGTTTCCGATGTCCCACTTCCGGTTAAACTCAATTATTGACAGGAAAACAATAATTACATACAAAAGCATACAAAAGCATATTTAAAAGTGAGTTAAAATGGCGAGTTTGAAAAAAATCCGTACAACCGTTTTTAAAGGAACGCCTTTGCGAGGCCTGAAATTGAGCTATTTATACAGGATGCCTATAAATTTTCCTGAACTAACCAACTATATCATTCGAAAGGACATCTAATAGAGTGTTTATATGGCAAGTTTGAAGAAAATCGTTAGAGCCGTTTTTGAGATACGGAATTACGGTCCCACTTCCGGTTTTTCAATTTTACCAAAATTTGGAAATTTCATCTGTACACCAGACGCATTTCCATTCTAAAGTTTCGTAGATCTATCTTTATTAGTTTCTGAGCTATAATAGCCAGAATATTCTCCACACACACACACACACACACACACACACACACACACTGACTAATTGCCAAAAACCACTTTTTTGGACTCAGGGGACCTTAAAACGTATAAATCAGGTGAAAACCCGATATCGAATATTCAGACCGAATAAATACTTCCATTACCTATGGTAGTAGCGTAATGGAAGTAAAAACATTGAAATCACTCTAAACCTCACTGGAATTTCTACTGAAATACCTATTGAATTTAAACTGATATTTCAACTGAAATATCAGTAGAAAAGTTTTCAAAAATATCATGTTCGCACTGAAGATTTAAGAAAAACTTTGCAAGTTAACTGTTACCCGTCTCATTTTTTAACCGAGTGCTTCCAATTTTTTCCTCTTTCACTTTGTTCTAGTTCCTAAATTAAGGGCGATCTTTAAGTACCGACGAGTAGCCCCGTCGGCCGAAGAGGGTTAGTTTATCAGGTAGGGGGTTTCATTTTATTGTATTTCATTTTAATGTATTTTGTAATTTCTTGTATATTTCATATATATTAATTTGTTGTAATTGTACTACTTTTGTAATTTTCGTAATTTTATATTTGTTTTTGGATTTTATAAATTATATGTATGTCAGATTTCTTTTCAGTTAATGGTGGCTTTCTGTTTGGTGAGAAGTTGGGGGCTAAAGATATTTATCAGCTAATTGCTACTGTTCTTTAAGAAACTTCTCTTTCACTCCTACACTGAGACTGAGGGGACTCCCTGATGAAGACCTCAGTGTTTTTTAGGGTTTTATTTCAATTTATTCATTGATACTTTATTTTATTCATTGATAATTTATTCCTATATATTTAAGTTTTGCATTTCCTTTTGCAGCAAATCTGCACATTGGTTTGCAATTCTCATGTTATGTTTTTCTTATCTTTAAACTCATAAATTCGTTACGATAGTTACCTATATATATGTATGTATTATTCAATACTAGCAACTAACCGAAGTCCGAATGCAGGAAAAATTTCAAAACCAAACTCGAAATGTACAAAACTAAGCCTGATGCTGAATGCGTGCCAATATATCAAAGTTTGTTAACGAAAGCATTTTTTAATTCATGAAATTAATGAAGGTAGTGAATCAACGAAGGCTTTTCTCGCTAAGCTGGTCACTATATTTAAATTAAACTCTTTTCTATATCGCTTTGCAAACAAAAATAAAATTTAAAGAAATTATGAAATTGCTTTAAAGCCCGCTTTGGTTCCCCGCTGACTTCTTGAGCGTTCGACTCATTCGCAGACTCTCGGGTGTCTGTCCCTATTGCCTGTGACAAAAGCTTACAAGTGGGTTTCCATTTGGGTGCTTATCAGATGGCAGTTTCGAAAATGACAGTATCGAAAAAATGAAGTAGCCATTTTATATTTGAATCACAGTTACATATGAATAACACTGTACGTGGTGTACATAATATTTTCTTTCACGTTATTCTCTATGTTTATTTGATTTATTCGATCAACCATAAAATGACAACAATTTCTCACCAAATATAATATTACAATGTGCTATGATCGGCTACGTCTATCGCATGAGACAATTAATTTTTGTGGTTATAATAGTAGTTGTGTTAGTTAATAGTAGTTGGTATATAGAAAAAAAAAATAATGAAATATGTAAACCTGACCATGGTACCGCCTTAATGTAGCTCTCCTTGGCGACTCTTGAATTTTTATCGTCACTTTAGACAAAAATACATAATGTATGATTTTTTTATTATTTTTGTTACTTTCTTTCCTTTTCGTTTTCCTTACCTTTCTTTTTCTTTCTTTTCTGTTTTTCAATATTTTATAATTTATTTATATTTTTTATGCGCTACTTGTCTTAATGTGACTTTTACGAAAGTGGAGTCTTTGGCGAAAAATGTGCGATGTATTTCAGCATAAAAATTTTAAAAATTACCCAGGACTATCAATAAGTAAAGCTCTTTAATGTAATGCTGAATTTGCTTTCATGCCAAGCGCGATTCATCCGTGCCAAAAACATACTATTTAAACAAAAGGGGGGGGGGGAATCTAAAATTGAGGTATACTATTTTATTAGGACTGAGGGCCTATTAGTCTCAATCTGGGATTTTTGCGTTGTCGAGTTCGATAGTTGGACATTTGTCGAAATCTAAAATTTATCGAAAATATAATTGAATAATTTGAAAGTGATGTTATAATTTGAAAAAAAAAAAAAAAAACTAACAGTCCTCCGTCCTAAACTAAATTCTGCTTTTGCCAGAATTTCATCAAAAACTTTTTTTTTTTTTTTTTGAAAGAAAAAGAAAAAAAATTAATAATAATCAGTATCGTTACAAGCGATATCGAAAAAGTTTTTTTTTTAACAATTTTGAATTAGGAAATAAAAAGTGCGCGTGAAATAATATGAAATAAAAATAAATAAAAAATATTATTTAATGATTTAATGTTTTTGTTTTTCGGGGGCTGCTCATGCATATAAAAAATGCGTATTAAAACGAGTCGAAGAAGGAAGCGAAATAAGCATTGAGTTACATTACGATAAATACGATATATAATATGATACGATATATTAGACCTATCGTCCAGGGTTAGTAGGCATTTTCGTTGAAAGAAATAGTTTGTTCGTTCGGTGCAACTTGCACATTAGTCCGGTGAGGTACAACTTTCACATTAGTCCCTTGAGGTACAACTTTCACTTTAGTCCCGTCAGGTACAACTTTTTTTTTTTTTTTTTTTTTTTTTTTTGTAAATTTTATTATTATTTTGTTTTATTTTATTTTATTTTACTCCATTTTCATATTTTCGTCTTCTCATGTGCAGGAGCAAATTTAATATTTATTTTTTATTTATGTTTTTTTTTTTTTTTTTTAATTTTTCGCGTGAAAACGTATTTCATTTTATGTAAAAAAAAGTATTTTTTTTTTTTTTTTTTTTTTTTTTTTTTTTTTTTGGCAACAATTAAAAATTGAAATGTCCATTTTTAAATCTTTTACCAGGTTATTGTTTTCACATTTTAATAAATTTTAAAAACCTAATCAAAATTTCGTTACAAATAAGGTACCAAATGAAAGGGGCATTTTTTCTGAATCAGGCGGTTTAATTAACTTATCGATAGGACAATTAGATTTGTTAAAATTAACTAAAGTATGAAAATCTGGTGGCAACTTGCGTCATCACACAGACAAACAAACTCAAAAATCTCTTAGCCTTTTATATAGAGAGATATGTTGTGAAAATATATACATAAATATATATTCTTAATCATAAAGGATGGTACTGCGGAAAAATAAATAATTCGAACTAATCAATCTCAACTTATGGAAAGTTATATATAATTTTTTTTATTATTAATTATTACCGAGTATAATTTGTATACAGATTTGTAAATATTTCTACGTGATTTCTAACAGTCATTAAATATGTTTAAAATCAGCTATTCTACACTTATGCTTTATTTTGATACAATTATATAACTTTAATTAATATGAACACATTACTATTCTAATATTTATTACACTAGAGTACGTATGTGCATCCCGTAATTGAATTTAGCGTAACTAGAACAAAGAGTCAATTAATTTCTACATTGATTAATTTCCTATGTATTTGTATACAATACCTTAATTTCCTCTGAATAGTTTAGCATAGGACATTTATATTTCAAAAATCATTTCTAACTGCAATGCAACTAGTTGACTGAAAGTAATGAAGTCTGACAAATTTCAGCCGTAATTAGTAAATGAATTTTACGAAAAATACATTAATGTGAATTATGTAAATGAAAATATACTTTTGCAAATAAGTTTAGAGTTTAATTGTATACTTACTGTATGTTATAGAAATCAATGTTATAAAATATTTCGGATGTTTTGGAAATAACAGAATGATTAAAATATCAATAATTATTACTGTTGGTAATGTTATTATTATAACATTTATTAATTATTACATCCTTTTTCCGACTATTTTCGGTAATCGATGCATTGTATTAAGTTAAAAAAATTTATGTCGTGTTTCTACTGATATATAACTCATCTGAGTTTTGTGATCTATGTAAGAGTTTATAGTTTTAAATCGCGCAAAACTTAAAAGGTGAAATGAATTTTTAGTATGCTGATTACATTTGGGTGGCGCTGCTATAATTCAATATATGTTATCAAGAAACAGGAAATGCCTGAGTTTTAATAGTATATAAATACACCACTCTTTATATGCCTTCGCATTTTAGATGGGATTAAAGCCAGCTAATAGCTTCAAGTCATAAGCTTAACATGGCAAATGTGAATCAGCTAAACAAATTTCCTGCTCAAAAGAAAACAAATTTAAATTCGAGTTCTTAATCGAAAGCATAGGACAGAGTGCAGATATTGTGCAACAAACACCCATGGGACGGTATATGACACTAGAAGTTTTATCTGTCTCTATCAAAACCAACAAAACATATGAAAATAGCAAGAAAAAAAAAATGTGGCACAGTTGTATCGTGTTTGGCTCAAGTAAAAGATGTCTAGATTTCTAACCGCAGCTTGGTCGAATTTTGAAATTGTTTATTTAAAAAAAAATAATAATAATATTTCAGTTTAAAAAAATGAAATTAGTGTATGATTTAAGTGGAAATCTGAAATCTGCGAAGGAACAAAAGTGCGACTGCACTAAACAAAATGAAACGAATATATACTTGCTATATGTGTATAAACATGTTTCATGTAGTATAGGGTATATAAATCATCCACTGTTCGTTTACAGGGCTACACGAACGAACTAGATTATAATGCGACAATACTTAAAAATTGGTGGAAGATGGAAGTGTGCTTTAGGTTGTGCTATGTGCTATTAATATAGGATTATATTTATGTGTAACATTTGATTTGTATATAACTTTCAGAATATATACAGGGCTGCCAATATATAAGCCATGGACATTCTTTTTTATTTGTAAGTGGAAGTGCTTTAACATAATATTTTATCATGTCCAGGAAAGCTGCTCAGGAATTGTAATTAAGTCTTCATAGTGACATGATAAGTAATGTATTTTTAAGAGAAATATTCAGCACTTGGTTTTTTGTAAATTTACACGTTTTGAGGCTTTCTGCATAGCGAAGTCAAGATTTATATTTTGATCTTTGACTGCATCTGTTAGAGTAAATTAAAAACAAATGATTTCAGGTGATTCAAATAATGTATTTTGAACCTAATGCGTTTGTTACTAGAAAACGTTGTTCAATATATATAAGTTTCAAGTAATAATGCGTGTGAAAGTTGTCTGAAAAATTTTAAATAAAGTTTTGAACTTAATAACAGATTTGAATTCTGTATAAACGTAGATACAGTAATGAAACGGGGAATTGAAGGGGGCTACCACCGCTTCACATAGAGTTATTTGTCAAATAAAGCTGCTTTGAAGCCTAATTTGAATTGTTTTAACAGAGATTTACGTAACAGTAATCGTTATCTTAACCCTTAATATCCAATCTGTACTTTTAGAGTTAAATTTTGAACTTAGTGCGTTTGTTACTAGAAAACGTTGTTCAATATACATAAGTTTCGAGGAATGATGCGTGTGAAAGTTGTCTGAAAATTTTTAAATAAAGTTTTGAACTTAATAACAGATTTGAATTCTGTATAAACGTAGATACAGTAATGAAACGGGGAATTGAAGGGGGCTACCACCCCTTCACATACAGTTATTTGTCAAATAAAGCTGTTTCGAAGCCCAATTTGAATTGTTTTATCATAGATTTACGTAACAGTAATCGTTATTGTAACCCTTAATATCCAATCTGTACTTTTAGTGTTAAATTTCTGGGTAATAGAACGTCGTATGAGTGACACACCAAATTATTTACTTTAGCTACCACTCTTTATTTTTTAATATTCTAATAAGTATGTTTTAATATTTTAAAATTTATGATGTATCGTGACAAACCTACTTTTTTTCTAAAAAAAAAAATACTACAATGAAATCTACTATTTTATTTTATTTACATACAAGGAATCCATTCGGTGTATATCCGAATGAATCGAAAATACGCATTTTGAACTTAAAAAATCGGTGTTGATTTATACACCAATTTGTGTAGCTCTGCGATCACCGTTTTCCTAAAATGCTCCGGACAAACATACACAGGGATGGAACACGGGCGCAGAATTCATACCGGAATCTGTTTAAGAAATTTCTCTACTTAAAATATCGTCGATTTAAGAAGTAGAAACATTTCATACATTGATAGTGGTATGAATTCTGCGCCCGTGTTCCATCCTTGCATACACAATAACACACACACACAAACATCTTATTTTATTATATGGGCAAACTGTACAGTGTTTTAACATACTATAACTTTCACATATTTTACGCTCATATTTATTTGGTATCATATTTAGAATAGAGATCGCAATATTGTCAATTGCATGTTTAGCAAAATGTCCAATTTTCACCTGTTGATCTGCTTTATTTAATTTTAACTTTCTTATATCGTTTTTGTGATTATTAAATCGAATAATTTTTGAGTTTGAAGTCTCACCTATATAAGTCATTTGCAAATTTTACATCTCAACTTGTACACGCACTTGTAAACTTTATAAAATTTCAATTTTCCCTCCATACATTCAACACTATCCCCCGTGTCGTAGCATATGCAAACTCTACACCTCTTATCACTAACATTTATAAAACCTCAACGATTTTGAATAGATATACATACTAATTTTCTTTTTATAGATATATCTAGTTTTAAATTTCCTCAGTATATCCTTCTTTTTCTAATAAATCGGAGATTTTTTAACGCATGAAATGTTAAAAATATATATATATATATCTTGTATTTTACGGATATACGCTCGCACTATCTCTTATTACTTGAACCTTTATAATTAGTAAAACTCAACTCATAATTTTTTTTTTCACAATTTATAAACTTTTTTTGATTAACCGCCTGTACACCAAAAGATGATTTACAAATGAAAAAAGTGTTGATAACTTACAAGTCAGCTTAATTACAGTTAATTAGTACTACTATAATAACTGCTCGATGTGCTGTCCATCATTCAAAAGTACAGCTGTGAGACGATTCACCACACCGTTCACAGGATTTAGTAGCATTTCTTGCGTTATGGCAGACACATTTTGGCGGATGTCATCTTTCAGTGCTGCTAGTGATTCCGGTTGGTCGCGGTACACTTTTGACTTCAAGAATCCCCACAGCCAAAAGTCACTGGGTGTCAGATCGAAAGATCTTGGAGGCCATGCGTGATTAAAGTAGCGACTGAGAATGCGATATTTCGATGCATGTAAGCTTCGACAACCATTACCTGCCGCAGTTGCTCATTTTTATATCGTTTGTTGCTTTGCATAATCCTACATCAGAAATCCGACAGCGCCATCTATTGGTCGCCTACAGAACTATATATATTTCTTTTTTCGTAGCCGCACAAAACCCGGTTTCTAATCCATCCGTTTGGGGCAAACCGTATCTTTGTATCTTGATTCGTTTTCGAATTATTCATTTTTAAATTTTGTCCTGACTTTTGGATCACCCGGTATATATATATATATATATATATATATATATATATATATATATATATATATATATATTAGGGTGTTCCTTAAAAAATAACATTTAATTTTTTGTATTGGGCACCCGCTTATTTTGTTCTATGTTTAAAATAAAGACCTCCACAAAAAATTCAAAATTTTATAACAAATTTTATAGGGGGCCACCGATGTTTTAAAAAATTAAAAATTGGCAAATTAGACATATTTTGTAATTTAATTATAAATAATTATATTTTAATTACATTAAAAATCGAGACAATATACATTAAAATATTCATTTAAATTGAATATTTATTAAATGAATGAAATGTTGAATGTTTATTTTATTAATTTGAATGCTTATTAAAATACACATAACATAAATTTAAACGTTTCCAGCTTTATTTTAGGCCCCTCATCAGTAAAATGCATCAAAAGTAAACGATGAAAAAACAAATGATTTCCTTTACGAAAGTACAGCATATTCAGCAGAACTTGTGCATGCCTCATTAAGCGGTGAAATATTCGGTTTCGTATACCAGCCTTTCAGGATAATTCTTGAATGATAATTTGAACAGTTAGATACGATTATTTTAGTATTGTTAAAATCATTCACATGGTCGGTTTCTATGGCATGCTGCACTATTTTAGAATGAATATCGCGGTTTTTGAAATTACTTTTAAATTTCGAGATTTCGAGTATGAAGGGAACGGGCAGTTTCACCAATGTAAACATAACTGCAAGATTTACAAGGGATATTGTAAAGAACACCTGTACGCGAAAAGTGGGGGGGGGGGGGGGGATAATGATGAGGAGCCTAAAATAAGGCTCGAAATGTTTAAATTTATGTTACATGTATTTTAATATTTTAAATTGAATATTTTATTGTATACTATCTCGATTTTTAATGTAATTAAAATATAATATTTTATAATGAAATTACAAAGTATGTCAAACTTGTCAATTTTAAATTTTTCAAACCTCGGTCGCTACCCTTAAAACTTGTTTTAAAATTTTGAAATTTTAGTGGAAGTCATTATTTCATTCATAGAACAAAATAAATTGGTGCCCTATAAGAGAGAAAGAGAGAGATTGTATGACAGTTATATAAAATTAAAGAAGTGTATAACTAGAAAAAATAAAATATTACAATATAAGTATTTTTTTTTAAACTAAAAAAAAATTAATCAATATTTTACTTAGCATCGAAGGTATAATATAAAAATAATATTAAAATATAATAATAATAATAATAAATAAATAAATAAATAAAATAAATAATAATAAATAATAATATAAAAATAATATATGACAAATAATAATGTTTTGTAGATTACCTCAAGAAATAACATCGAAAACACACATCCTTTATATGTTAAATCTCCTAGAAAAGCATTGATTTTAAGGATTGTTTTCATTCTTTAATATTCGAAAAACGTAACAACTGAAGCAGATGTTTCTAAACATTATGACAGAAAACAATTCACGAAATGGAAAAATGCTGCAGAAAATAAATTACTAATATGTTTCGAAAAATTGCCACTCTTAGTAAATGTCTCAAATGATAGTAAAGGATAAAATTGAAACAGTCAGCTTTGAGTTATAAAATGCTCTTTTAAGTTAAAATTACGAAATAAAAACATATCTGTATTATGTAAAACCTGATTTTAAATGAAAGAAAACACAGTTTATATTTTCTTTGAAATTTTTGTCAACAGTAATATTAATTTCTGTACAGTGTCAATTTTCTTTTTATAACATAAGAAAGTTTTAAAGATAGAAATAAACATATTAAACACAGTTCATAAATAAAAAGAATATAGAATTATGTGTATATATATATTTCCTTAAATATGGACTATACGAAGAATAAAAAAAAATTAAATTTATCGAATTTGTTAATTATTATTAATATTATTATTATTATTTTGAAAAAATAGCAGTGATAAAATTAAAGTTTCAGCACATTTCAGAAATTAAATATGTTTACTATGCGCATTCATTCATACACAGAGTAAACATAAGTATATATATATATATATATATATATATATATATATATATATATATATATGCATATATATATATATATATTAAGATAAACACCCTTTATGTATGTAGAATCAAATTTGAATATAAATTTCTGTCTCATTTCTGTATAATTCAGTATTTATTGTCGATAAATGTACAAGTTCACATAGTCTTTTTAGTTAAAAAAGTAAAGAAACATGTAATTTCAGATTATCTTAAAGTAGTTAGGAAATGATGGCGTTTAACTTACTCATAAAAATTGAAAGGAATTGTCGAACATTTGCTAAGACTGGGAAATTACATACTTCTTTTTTAATTCCATATCTGTGTATAAATGTTAATATACTTTATGTTTAAAATAGTCAATAATATAAAATAGTTAAGTTATATACGTTTTTATCTTTTTTTTTTTTTTTTTCAAAGTATAGATTCTAAAGAAATAGTTATTATTTAATCTGTAAATTGTTTAGAGCCTTTATTGAATGTAATTTTTACTAAAAAAAATATGAAGATTACTTAGATTAATATTTTGAATTTAATTCCGCCGTATAAATCTTAACTTTATATACCGGGTGATCCAAAATTCAGGACAAAATTTAAAAATGAATAGTTCGAAAACGAATCATGATACAAAGATACGGTTTGCACCAAACGGATGAAAAAGAAACCGGGTTTTGTGTTGTTCTGTTGACGACCAACAGATAGCGCTATAATGTTTTATTTCACCGAAAGACGGTTTACAAATGAAAAGAAATGTTGAGAACTTACAAGTCAGCTTAATTACAGTTAATTAGTACTGCTACAGTAACTGTTCAATGTCCATCATTCAGAAGTACAGCTGTGAGGCGATTCACCGCATCATTCACAGCATTTAGTAGCATTTCTTGCGTTATGGCAGACACATTTTGGCGGATGGCGTCTTTCAGTGCTGCTAATGATTAAGGTTGGTTGCGGTACATTTTTGACTTCAAGAATTCCCACAACCAAAAGTCACAGGGTGTCAGATCGGGAGATCTTGAAGGCCATGCGTGATTAAAGTAGCGACTGGGAATTCGATATTTCGATGCATATAAGCTTCCACTACCATTACCTGCTGTAGTTGTTCCTTTTTATATCGTTTGTTGCTTTGCATAATCCTACATCAGAAATCCGACAGCGCCATCTATTGGTCACCTACAGAACTATATATATTTCTTTTTTCGTAGCCACACAAAACCCGGCTTCTTTTCCATCCGTTTGGTGCAAACCGTATCTTTGTATCTTGATTTGTTTTTGAATTATTCATTTTTAAAGTTCGTCCTGACTTTTGGATCACCCGGTATATGCATATATATATATATATATATATATATATATATATATATTGTTTTTAAAGTTTTCGAGAATTGGGCAGTTTTTTACTCTCATTTGAAGAAATTTGTTTTTTAACTATATAAATTGATAGCACTTTAATTATAAATCTTATGCAAGTCATTGATTTTTTAAATGTAGTATGGCAATGTAATTGCAATTTATTAAGATTAAATATAAACTAAAATGAAAATATCACAAACTTCATCGATCACCATATTCAACATATTCAACATATGCACACAATATACATTTAAACTAAAACTTTTGTTTCTTAATGTTTAAAATACAATTATCATCACTTTTAAAGAAAATTATAGTTTCGATGTTATTTAATGGGAATTTACTAATGGAAAATAATCTACAGATGACATTTTGATCAAACAAGTGTATTTACCTAACAATGTATAAATTCTGAGTAAAATTTACTTTATTGTTTCCCAGTAATCCTGTTAGCATTCGGAGAGTCAGTTCTGAAATTTTCAAGATATGGAATAGTATTTATCAGCCCGTTGTTCCCAATTAATATCTCTTAATTTTATAAATATTATATTCCTTATGATAATTCATGTTATGGTTAGAAATATATGCTTCAGACAACAATGAAATTTAGTTTTTTCTTGTAATATTAACTATAAGCATTTTGTTAAATAAAATTTTGTTAAATATATATATATATATTCCCTGTCTTGTTCTATAGCATCTACAGAGAAACAAAACCTCTATTGTTGAATTGCATATTTACGCATCTCTAACTAATTTAAGTTATAAATTAAAATTTAATCACATAAAATTTAAATATAAGGGTTATTAGTTATTAAAATCAGCAGAAACAATTTAAACTGAATTTTATTTGCTTATTAGTTCAATAGATAAATACGTCTGAAACTAAATGTTGATTTTACTGTATTCAGCCTCCTCATAGCACCTTATGGCATAGGTGGTGCGTTTGAAACGTTTTTACGGCGTGATTTTCAGTTGTTAGTGATTACTGGCTTTGGTTTTATAAATTTATTTTAGGAATAATTTTATTATTCAGTTAATGGTGATTAGTGATAAAAAGTGTGTTTCTCACTTGTCGTTTTCTTCTTTCTCGTTGAGTTTCAATTATTTTCTAGTCTTGTGGGTGAATATAGGGCATAGAGTGCTGTAGTTTTTTAGCAATTTGCATACAGCAAAACAGAAATATCAATCATGACACCTTCTCTTTATGGTATCTTATGACGTAGGCAGTGTGTTTGAGAAGTTCTTTCAGAGTAATTTTCAGTTGTTAGTGAGTACTGGCTTTGGATTTATAAATTTATTTTAGGGATAATTTGATTATTCTGTTAATGTTTATTGTTGATAAAAAATTGTTTTTCACTTGTCTTTTTCTTCTTTCTTTTTGAGTTTCAATTATTTTCATGTCCTATGGGTGAATATAGGGCATAGAGTGCTGTACAATTTTAGCAATTTGCATACAGCACTACATAAATCATTCATTCAATGCCCTTGATAAAGTAATGATGTTGTATGTTTCCATCCCAGTTTGCTCATTTTTTCGTCATGTTTATTCAATATTTCTACTTTTTCATGGGATACTTGGTTACATCTGCTGCAATGTTTGAGAAGGTTTTCAATATATATATATATATATATATATATATATATACAATAACTATTTATATTAAATGGTAGATACATAAAATATTGATAGTTTATTGAAAATTTGTTTTACTTCATAACCAACTTACATGTTTCTTTCTTGAATTTCTTAATTTTCTTTCAGAATTTTTTTTCTTGACTTTATTAAATCATTAAAATCATTAGTCTTTTTTTTTATTTAAAATAAATAACCTTGTATATAGTCATTCAGAACCTAAAGTACACTGAAACATTTATGTTGAATATAAATGCACATTTTGTTTGAAAAACTAATGTATGCTCACCATATGTTGTATATTTGCAATGTGGTTTTGGAAATAAATGTGCTGTATATAAATTTTATTCACGATTTCTGTAATTTATACGTATTACGATACATAAAGAAAGTATTGCCATTGTTGTTAATTTTAGGAACATTTTTTTAATCATTATCTACCGTTAATATTTAATTGTAATATTTGGCTAAGCAATTCGAAGAATAATCGTCTATTACGTATATGAAATATACTTCAAATGTATTGGTGATTATTGAATAAGAAATTCCCCTTTGTCGGCATGTTTATTTATTTACTTGAGCGTTGGGATTTAATAAAATGATTATAGTTTCAGACAATATAAATTGCATGATTTTAATCAATAACAATTTTTTTCCTATATAAGTACGGTAGCAAACATACATGCTTTATACAAGATAGAAACTCAGAACTTTAAGTTCCTGAAATTGGAACTCACCAGTGAGCTTGCAAGTGAGTATTTTTCTTGCATTGCAAAAACAGATCAGACAAAGATTGACTTTGGTTGGTGTTAAATAAAGTGATACGCACTAAAAAAGATTTTGGAAATTTTTGACGGTGATTTACAACATAATGTTAAGTAAAATGGACTGTTTTTACAGAGACATCAGTATATATTTATAGTACATAGTTGGTATTTAATTTGAAAATTACGTATTTTTATATAATATTTTTAAGGTGTAGGAAAAAAGTATTTACTTTTTTTTTCCTTCCTTCAAATACGTATTTTTTTTTTTTTTTTCGCAAGAATAATTTACAAAAATGAAACAGCAGTTAAGTTTAGAATGTGACTGAATATAAATTAATAATAAAATAATGTTAATATAAAGAAACATTTATATATAAATAAGAGAAAAATATATCTCCTGCATACATAGAAGGCAGTATTGAATTTGCAAAATACATAAATAATAATAAATAAATAAATAATAATAAATATTTTTTTTATTTATTATTGTATTGTACACTTTTATCCTATTATGTTTCACACAGATCGCCAATTTAAATTTCATTATATTTGATTAAGGATAACATAATTTAAACTTTTAAGTCCAATATAAACCGCAATTTATTATGTTAATTTACATGTATGCATAAACACATTACATATTTTTAAATAGGAAATGTTACTATAAGCAATTCCTATTTTGTACGTATAGTAACATAATATGTTCAGTTATATAATCAGTTCCTATAGTAGCACAAATTAGTTTGGCATCTTTGTACACTGCAATTTGAGGTACAAGAGTTAGGAGTTTAAAACCTTCTTTAACTCTACTTGTAAAGTTTTAAAATTTAACAAAAACATTTTTTTAAATAAAATTAAAAGTTTACATTTACCGTACTAGTACAGTGCAGAGGAACAGAAAATTAAACAAATGCACTAAAACAACCATGGAACACCTTGAAGTGTCCACTACTAGTACTGTTAGTTGTACTACAGTTAGCAGTAAAAACTATTCTAAATAGTTCTGGTCGAAGATAGTATTTTTAATAAAATTTTACGTATAATATTTTAATATTAATTTAATATGTATATGTTATCTTAATTTTCTACACCCCTGCAAAATTAAATATATAAGTAAATACATAAAATTTAAAAAACTGTAATAAAATGTTTAAAATTTCGTATTACACTTACTCAAAGATAAACAAACGGTTATATGAATAATAATAATAATAATAATAATAATAATAATAATAATAATAAACTACAGCGTAAGATATTTATAAACTTAAAAATATGACATTCATATATTGTTTAAAGTCAAAATAATATTTTAACAAACAAACAAAAAAGAAATATTATTACTTACATCATATGAGAAATAATAAAATTTTCAGATTATCTGAAAACACACCACAAACGTAACATGTACTTAAATTTCTCAGAAATGCATCGATGTTTATTTTCGTGCTTTAGCATTCGAAAAACGTAACAATCGGAACAGATGTCTTTGAAAATTTTTCACAGAAAACAATTTATGAATTACAAAAATGCTGCAGTAAAAATAAATACTAATATGTTTCTAAAAATTTTCTCTCTTTGAAAATGTCTCAAATGAAAACAAATAACAGAATAGAAATATTCTGCATAAAACATTAGTTTATGTTAAATTTACGGAATAAACATATTTCTACATCATGGTAAATCTGCATTTAAATAAAAAACGTAATTTATATTTTCATTCAAATTTCAATCATAAGTGATATTTATTTTTTATATTATTTTATTTTATTTTTATTTTAACAAAATTCGAAAACACTTAAAAACAATAAATAAATAAATAAAATAAAAAACTTACAAGGAGACGGCAATGGTGTGGGGTCTTCAAATCGGACGGAGGTTCCGCGTGTAATTAGCACTCAATAAGTGTATTCATATACTCAAACCCTAGAGCGCACTACTTAGCCATCGCCGAGAAAAAAATTCCTGAAGTTTGAAAAAAAAATTAATTTGTATTTAAATTTAATGAATCGTTATAAACAATTTCTTTTCAACTTTTATACATTGTTAAATCGCGAATTTAAGGACTTCTAACTTTTTAACGATTAGAACATAGAACTGTAGATAGAATAAATACAAAACCCACAGTTCTTTTAAACATCACCATTTATTTTTTATAAAATACCATATTATTAAATACAATGAATATTTATGATTATACGTTTATAGCATTAGCAATTCTTTCAATCATTCATCTTTACGAATACACAAACCTGGATGATATTTATTATAAAAACAAGAAAAACAAATTTTCTCGACAACTTGCACAACAAATAAATGCGGCTTTTTTACAGGAGCACGGTGTTTTGAGAATTTCTCCTAAAAAGCAAACTTCGTTCACATTCATAAATATTTCTCGATGTTCAATAAATTTGTCACGAACTATCAACCGTTACAGATTCTCTACTGGATTTAGATCAGGAGAGAAATGTCGTCAATTAAGCGTTGCTATCTTTCCCTAGGAAAAATCATTTTGTTTCATCATTCTTGTAAGAGGAAGAATTATCTTCTTGGAAAATTAATTTCTTTTATGGAAGTTTTCAAACAAATGGCAATAGAGCATTTTTGAGTTTTGTTATGAACACTGAACTATTCATTGTATTGGATATAAACTGGATATCAAGCTTTCCTGAAGGTGTAAAAATAGTCCAAACCATGACATTTCCGCTACCAAAAATTTTCTTCGAAAAAAAGTATTTCTTTTTTCAAGTCTCGCCGACATCCATTAAATCCTATGACTAATACTGGACAGTATGCTGTAAAAAGTAATGTCTACTTCCTCTTCCGTATTTTTGCACTGTTTATAAAAAAATAAATTTGTTGTATCTTTTACCCACACGTACCGTAATTCTTCCTATTTTCTTTTCTTAAAGAAATCATCTCTCATTATATAACAAAGGTTTACATCTAAAATTTTGATTTGATAATTATGGCTTATCTTTACGTTTTTATGTGCTACAGAAAGTCTTTCTCCATCATTATATCATGACTTTTATATTATGTCTCCATGATTCGACATGAATTATCATGGAATGATATTGAAAACTACTGAAGATTCAGATATTGTGTCGCTAGACGTATTGACAAAAATCTAATCGTGATAGAGAGAAAACAGCTTTAGTTTTGGTTTTAGCACACCAAGAACAAAATGTATCAGCTAAATTTAACAAACGAAGTTTTGACAACGTTATATTTCTAGACCTGTGTTATTACAAGTAACTGAGCAAGTCTTCAAAACCATGGCGATGAAGAAAACCAAATATTGACTGCATATTCTTTCATTTATTTCACACATAGAATTGAAATTTACAGTTGACTATAGTTTTAAGAGATACAAACTGCATCTATTAAATCTACATTAATGACTATGCTTTATTTGCATATAAATATTTTAGCAAAAACAAATGTCTCGTACGGGATGCAAAACTCGTATTCTACTATTTTCGAATGTTGTGTCTCACAAGCTGGATATCTCACCACCGTTTGACCTTCATTGGTTTCGCAAAGAAACCGACATTTGACACCATTTAAAATTTTTATTCAGCAGTTTTTTATTTATTTTTTCTCTTTTTTAAAGAATTTTAAAACTTGTCTCCCCCCCCTGTATTTGGTAGCATTGCCCCCCTTTTACTGTATCAAAATTCTTCGTAATGTAGCTAGTATTTTCGTATTTATTTGAAATTAAACAAATGCTATCTTTTAACGCATACTAATGTCTTATCGTAATGTTTCTAATTGCTAGAATATGAAAAATCGACGTTTTATTTATGTTTGTTACAATTCTACTTTTATGAAATATTCTACTTTATTTCTTATAAAAAAAAAAAAAAAAAAAAAAAAAAAAAAAAAAAAGAAAGAAAAACAAAGAAAGAAAAAAAAGTGATAATGATTTTTCTAGTTACCGCTATTTTAAAATTTTATTATGACAACTTGTTTAAATTGTGCATATTGACTAAATCTACCAAAGTGATGTGCATATACTTTTTTAAAAGATATATTTTTTTAAATATAATATAAAAAAATAAAAAAAAAAAACATATATTACACAAAGTTTAATTTTAAGGTTTGAAATCCACATTATAAAGTTGTTACATTTTTCTTCCTCCCTTTTAAGAAAATAATGCAGGATGTTACTAAAACCTATCTGAAATATTGAAATTTTGAGAATTTTCTTTTCTAAATTTTATGTACAGTGTGCGTAGGTTTAAAATAATTAAAGTGTAAAATGTAATAACCTGTAAATCTGTGCATGGATTAATGTTGCTTAAAATATCCTAAAGAAAATAAAAAGCCCATTAAAGAAAACAGCTAGATATTATAGTTTTGAGTAAATGCATGTGTCTTATGGAGAATATCACATTTACGATACAAATTTCTAAATAAATTTCTGATTAAATCATTACTTAAATTACAGATAAACTTTTACCAACAACTGTCCATCAAAATGTTATTCTAAACATATAACAAGGGTGTTGTTTATTGAATAAACAAAAATGAAGAATAACACACTGATTTCATAACAGAAAGTTAATTCCATGAAGCAGTATAAACGGCTGGCTCTGGGCACATAATTCTAAAATTCTAAATACTTATTCTTAAGAGTATTTAAATTATCCTGCTTAAAATATAATATTGGTTTAAAATAAATATCAAATGTGAAAGCTATTTACATCTTACTTTGTACTTTTAATAGAAAATAGTTCAGATAAAATAATTCAGTTCAGATTGTCATCTCAAACGACCGCTAACATTTTATTAAATTAATTTTGCATTTTATTAAATTCATTTGAACACTTTCCTAGAAAACATGTTTGCTATTTTTTCTCCGATGGAGAATTATTACAATAAAATGCTAATTTACTTGGGTATACAAATAAGTCAGATCCATTTCAGCAAAATCCCCAAACTACATTTCAAATAGATTATATCCCCAAACACCTATGGCATATAACATATACGCAAGTATAATTCATTTAATAATGAATATGATAATTAAAATATAAACTTTATTTTTTAAGAATGACTGAAAAAGAGTTTTTCCTTTTTTCGGCGTAGCTACTATTCTCTGCGTGCGAGTTTATACTTATATATATATAAATACTTGTATATATAAATATACAAATATACTTATAAAATATACTTATATATATAAATACTTGTATATATAAATATAAATTGGAATCAAATATATATATATATATATATATATATATATTAAACAAAATATTGTTAGAAAAGTTTATAAAAACTGTTTTATCTACCGATGTTAGCTGTCTGAGGGAAAAAAAATAATTATATGAATAAACAAGTAAACGTTTATACATATATTTTTTCCAAGTATGCAGTTTTAACACATACTTTATTAAACAAAGAAGTAATGAAGATCCTTTCAACAAATCGTAAGCCTGAAATAAAAACTACTGGATCTACAGATCAGGAACCTCAACAGCATGTTTGCATCTTTTATATTTCAGCAAATCTTTTTACTTTATACCATTATATTTAAAATAATTGTGTATATATATATCAGTAACTCACAACAAAATCAGATATTTATCTGAAGGGAGCTACCACCCTACTGAACCTCCCGTTGCATCTGTCTGACGGTATCTATTTGTATATACTGGGTGGTCCAAAAAACATTATAGGAAGTATTTTAAGTTCCTGATTTTAAATGTATTGATATAAGTATAATTCTTCCATATTGTGATAGCACATATATTGACATTTTACGTGAATGCTTGATTACTGGAAATAAATAATAAGCAATATGGAATCACTGACCTTGGAAGATTGATTATTTAAGAAACTTTTATGAGAATGACTGAAGTAACGTTACCGTTCGACGGGCATAACTTTCAGAGATCGGAAAAAAAAGGGCACATAGTGAAGTCATAATCGCGCGGCGAGTTGTAACATTCGAAAGTCGCAGTTATTTGGAAGCTATCAGATGGCTCATGTTCTCGCCCCAATCTCCTACTGATAGTCATTGTTTACAAGTTGATGGCCAAATTTAAATGTACCGGGAGTGTTTGCGATGCAAGATGCAAGATGTCGGGACGAAAATCCACAGTTGTTACTGATGACACAAGGGGGCGTGCACGCGCATTCTTTGATGATCAGCCAACCACTTCCACTAGACAGGCGGACCAATACTTAAACATATCCAAAACATCATTACTAAGGCTCACGAAAGCAGTGGGGTTGAGTCCATACAACATCCAAATGTGCCAGCCACAAAAGGAGGGGGACACTGTGAGGTGAAGGGATTTCGCAAATCACATGATCGAGGAACTTGAAAACGGTTCCATAAGTAAACATATGATCTGGTTCAATGATGAGACCTATTTTCAGTTGAATTGTTACATAAGCAAGCAAAACTGGCGCGATTGGGGTGCAGAAAATCCTTATCTCGGTGTCGTCTCGCCACTGCATCCACAAAGGGTCACGGTGTGGTGGGCCATATCGTTTAAGAGGATAACTGGTTCGATATCCATTGACGGTATGGTCTCAGGACCGAAGTACCGAGAGTTTTTAGAGCGTCACTTTGACCCTGAAGCGGGCCGTCACAACATGACACGCGGTACTGGTTCGGCTCGTCCTCGTAGAACTGCTGACGTCTTCACATGGCTTGAAACGACGTTTGATGAACGGTTGCATTGGATGCAGAGAAATCCATGGGGCACAGGATAGAATGGCCCCCATACAGTCCGGATCTAAATCCACCCGACTTCTTCTTATGGGGTTGCATTAAAGACAAAAGCTACCAGGAATTCCCCTGATTCACTGTAGGACCTGAAATCGGCCATCAGAAGTGAGATTGATGCACTTGACTTCGGCACACTCTAGCGCGTTATGAAAGAGTTTCGGAATCGGCTTTATAACACTATAGTCGGGGACGGTGGACATTTAGAGCATCTTGTATATTAAAAGTTATTCATATTTTTATTCAATAAAATAGGTTTAATGTTCTTGCATGTTGACATTTTTTCATAATGATCGCTTACTTTCTATCATGCTTTTCGGACCACCCTGTATGTTCATGTATATATTCCCTTGTAACTCACAGCCCTGTGTTAACGCCTTGCTGCTAAAAAATGCTTGTACCAAATTTCGTGCCAAATGATTGCATAACACATAGCAAATATTTTGTGTAACCTTGTAAACTCATTACAATTTTTATGCCTACAATTTTCGACAGAAATGATGCTTTTAAACATTTAAATAACAAATGTTTCTATCATTATAATGCAGTGTAACCATTTAAAATGCACTTATAAGAAAAAAACGTCTACAGACCGTAATGTACGAAACTCTTTTGGGTGTCTCTCTACACCAGCCAGAATTATTATATACACCAATAAAACTATACTACTAATACTTTGGAAATCATTAATATCTGAAAACAATTTTATAGCATTTGAATGATTACACAATGCCATCGGCATTCTTTGTGTGGTCCTGTAAATTAATATTTCAATCTATACATACATGTTTTCTAGAGAAAACATGCTTTTAAGCAACTTAATAATATACGTTAATTCCATTATAGGGAATGCAACATAAACTCATTAAAATGTACTTAAATAGAAGTTTGCCCATAGTCACTAATGTCACAAAATGATTCTCTGTGTCCCTGTAAACTAGCCATAAACAATATATACACTAGTAAAAACTATACAACTTATTCTACGTAGCTTATGAATAATTGTTTGAAATATGACATCATTCAGATGACTCCGTGACTTTTTCGGAAATCATTTGTAAGGTGCTGAATATTTATTGTTAAATCTAACCACATATTTTCTATTCAGTTTTTAAACATATCAATAATGTATATTAATTATATTTTGATCAATGCGAGGCAATCATGTTAAAATGCGCGTAAACAAAATTCTGCCGTTAGGCCGTAATGATAAGGGAAACTTTGGCGTGTCTGTGTACACTAACCAAAAACAATATAGACACCAAAAACTATACAACTATTTCTGTTTTGCGCCTAAATATTTGTACCAATTTACAAGTCAATCAGAGGTTTTTTTCCGGCCGCTATTGCGGTACATATAAATTACGTCCTTAGGCCGTAATGATAAGAAAAACTTTGGTGTCTCCCTGTACATTAATTAAAAGTAGAATATACACCAAAATGTATGCAGCTAATTCCGAGTGGCTAGTGGACATGTGTACCAATTTTAAAGTAAATAGGGTGACTTTTTCGTCCACAATCGCGAGACAGACAGACACACAAACACACAGACGGAACCCAAAATCTTTTTCAGTCTCCACATGCCCATATAGCAACGATCTCCCTACATCACTCCCTGGGATATCCCTATATATCCGAGATTCTTCCCGGAAGAAAACGGAAATGTGTGGGAAATCCGAGGGAAAACCTAATGTTTCATTCCTAAGGATAAAAGTACACAGGTAGTTCTCGGGATAAACCTCCGTGGGACTTTTTCCCTTGGGAAGGCCTTCGGAAACACTTACAAGGGATTTTCGTCCCTAGAATTTCCATTGGAGAAACCCGATTGGAGTGCTGTGTCTTGAGCAGGTGTGCTTGCTAGGCGCATGCGCAATCACGACCACTGCCAGAAATTTGGAGACGGTGACCGCACGTGTTTCAACCAGTTTGTTTTGCTCGCGTACAGGCTACAGACTAAATACAAAAGCAGAACCTCTAGATTATTTTAATTAAAAAAAAAAAGAAAATAAAAGTGTTTTCAAGAAAATAAAAGATAAAAAATAAAATAAAAACCTTCCTCATATCAATTGTTTTGTGCCGAAAAACAGTATATATATCGCTCTTTCAAGTTATTATATCGACCCAAAAGAAATGCTATTAATTTTTATTTTTTATTTATTTTTACTACACCATTTCTTAAAAAAAAAAAAAAAAAAAAAATCTTATCAAGTTTGCATATTCACTGAAAAAAAAAAAAAAAAAAAAAAAAAAAAAAGATTTTTAAAAATAATTGGGTTAATAATTTAAGAAAAAGTGCTTCTCACACGATTACTTTAAAACGTTTACAAAACTATTTTCTTTATTGTATTTGACTATATCTTGATATTTATATGTTTACATAAAAAAATAAAAATAAATAAATAAATAAATAAAGGGAAAAAAAATGTTTGCCAGAAAATATCGTAAGTTGAAAAAATATTGTCTGAAATAATGCATATTGTCTATAGTAACAATTAAAAATTATTATAAAATGTTGTTTTCCATTGCATTTATCAAGCTTTGAAAAAATAAATAGTTAAAAATACTTAGATTAAAAGAGCGATTCTTACACAATGACATATAAAAAAAAAATAAATAAATAAATAAATAAAAAAAACACTGTTATCAGTTTAAGGAGATAGATTTATTCATACAGTGATACGTGTATATGTATTATTTATGCATTAAAATGTTTTAAATAAATTTTACTTTAAAAAATTTAAATTACTGTTGAAATTCAAGTATTCAAAATTTAAACAAATTATTTAAACATCTAACACATTAATTTTATGTCTAAATGAATTGTTTTTTAGAATGTTAAAAAACAGAAGAAAAAAAAGACAATTTATAATTCATAAATTTAAAAAAGAAAAGAAAAATGTTTAAAATGTACTTAATTTTTAACGCGTTGTTTTGCAAATTTCACTATGAAAAGGAAAAAAAAAAAAGGTAAATTTAACAGAAGGTTGGATATGATTCAAGGAATATATATATGGATGAAATTGGTATTAATTATGTTGTTCTTATATTAAATTTTACTATGATTTAAAATTATATACATATGCGTATATACAAATACATGTGCGTGTGTAGTGTTTACAATCACGCAACGAGCGGCAGTCTGAATCAGAAATAATAAGACTCAGCTACATAATTAAATTATATTTATGAAATCATTTTTGTTTTACTGCTTTTTTATTCGTTTTCAGAAATTTAAAATTAGTTTCTTTCTTGATAAGATTGAATATCGAACGAATATTTGCATATTTTAAATTGCATATTCCGTTTGTATTAGCTGCTATATATGTATATATATATATTCAAAGCACTGCATGCAAAATATAAAACACACTTTATTTACATAAAGAATAATATATATATAATATTCTTTATAACACAGCGGTTTAATCATTCTTTACACTTTAGTTAATTGTTAATTTTTGTAAATAAAAAAGAAATTTTGAAAAAAAAGGAATTTATAAAATGAAGTTGTTAGAAACCCTGCATGTCTCCTATCTTAAAATAAGCAAAATAAAATGCATCGAGTTTTTATTATTATTACAGACAATATAATATCTGCTTTATGACATTGCATAAATCCTATGTGAATTTGAATTCTTATAATCTGTATTAAGTTTCGAAAGCAGAATTATTCGTTTTGGACATAGCACCAGGCATTTCGTGGAAAATATATTGCACACCCTCTATGCAGTAAAACTTGACCAGACAATAATCCATTCTTCCGCTAATATGAATAGAAAAAGAAACCGCTGTGTACTTTCGACTCTTTTAATCCGTGAATGGAAGTAAAATCTCGGCCGTTTTTCTAGGATTCTGAGGTAGATAAAAATTTCATACTCATGGGACTGAAGAGTTAAACAACGATGGGGGAAGAAAAATTCCACAGGTGCAAACACGTGCCACTGCATTGATGGGTTTTTAGTTTGAATATTGATTGTACACAAGTTTTCTTATTTAATACATCTTAAAAAGTTTTTGATAGATTAAAAAAATAAATAAATAAACTCAAATATTTAAGGCAAATAAATTGAAGCAAAATGAAAACATTTAAAATCACTCTTTCATGAAAAGATAAAAATAAATAATAACTAAATCTATATATTGCATATACATAAAAATGCACTTTTCCTATTTATTTATTTATTTATTTATTTATTATTATTATTATTATTATTATTATTTTTTTTTTGGGGGGGGGGGGGAGTAAAAGAGAATATATTAAAAATTATTTGCATGTTTAATACATAATAAACATTTTCGGAAGCGTCAAACCTGTCATAATATATCATTGTGTAATCCATAACGAAGCTATGAAAATTATTTTTTATTTTCATTTTTATTTTCTGTTTAATTATTATTAACAATAATATTATTTTCTGTTAAAGCTGCTTCAAATCAAGGTCGTAACTGCTTCAGGTCTAGCGCTTCAGACCTCAAAATTAACGAAACTTTTGTATTTTACCTTTTAAACGGTACTGTATAGACTAATAGTATATGGCACTTACTAGGTAGTCTGAAAAAACGGTATAAGTTTAATCTTGTTTATAATAAAAGCCCGAGTTTCCCGGAACTAACGTTAAAAATGATCTAAAAGCTAAAACTATGCATTGGAATAAACAAACTACAATTTTATTCATGGTTTCCATGTGTGCATTTAAACTTAATAAAATAATGATAAAGAATAATTTAACGGAATAACTTACATCACAAAGGCAACAATGTATTGAGATATAGAAACTGAAATTTATCCAGGATTTGCACGGTTTGAAAGATTCATTCATTGATTCAATCTGTATCATCTGCGGATTTTTAATATGTCAGGGAAAATAATAATAATAAATTAAATATATAGAATTCCACCACGTCACGAGAAATGAGTAATATAAATAATTAAATAGACACATGGTTAGAAAATTTTAATTAAAGAATTACGATGTCATTTTTAATTTTTTGAAGACATTTAGAGCTCGAAACTAAAACATATAAATATCATAATTTAAGAGACAAAGTCATTTGTTTTAAATATCCTGTAGACCAGTATTTAGTAATTTGAACTCACAAGGAAAAATAAATTTGGAAATAAATGTGTAAAGATTGAGCGCTAGGCCATCACAGACGGACTGGTAATGATATAATAATGGAAATTATCTTAATACCTAAAACTTACTAAATGTTTGAAATAATTATAATTTGTGTTCAAACATATTTGATGTAGCGAAAAAAAAATAACTCAAGTTAGTGCTTCCAGATAAATTATTGCTTTTGTTTATGGATTTCCACGACGGATTTCAAGAGCATATATTTTCTAAATAATAAAAATAATAATAATTAGTATCTAAAAATAAACCTTATGGAAGATATTTTTGAATATTAAACTCCATGTGAACCAAAATATTAAAAAAAAAAAAAAAAATCTTTTAATTTGTATTTTAACAATTTATTATAAATTCATTTATCTTTTCAAAAAGTATGGGAAATATTAATTTTTTATAAATATTATTAATTTATTTTATTGATGTTTAAAAATTATATCAAATCGTCGGTATTTTGATGAGAAATAATAATAATAATAATAATAATTAAAAGTAAAAATTGTATTTAGCTGCATTTCTCATTTTGTTCATAATTGTGTCATTGTGTAGCTACATTATTATTATTATTATTATTATTTTTTTTTTTTTTTTTAATTTAAAGCAGCACATTTATAAAATTGTCAGAAGCATGAAAATATTTTAAAACAAAGGAATGCATTATTCAACATCATTATAAATCTCAATGCGATTAATAAAATTTAAGTTCCTACATAAATATTTGGGAAGTCATCACATATAAAGATTTTTTTTTCTTTTTTATACGCTCTAGAAGTTGATATATAGCCTTACTGTACATGGATTTGAATATAGTGCAGCCATCTGTCAGCCGATATATACCCAAATTGAAATAATATATGTATACATAATGCCGGTTTCACAAATCAAGTTTTATGCAATTATGCTTAATAGAAGCTGTGATTTAGCCTTCCTAAACAAAGGGAAAATTGCAGTACAACAAACAGCGCCACCTGTTCAGCGATTTGCACCAAAAGTTGATAAGCACTAATTTATTTCAAGTTTTATTTGAGTATACAAGATGGCCATAATTAAACTCACAGTGTTCATAATGTTCTGTAGCCCAATCTAATTGAGGGAATGGCGGTAAATTTTATGCGAAGATTAATAAAGATTTCTGCGAATTTTTCTTTCTGCGATTTCTGCGATTTCTGTCCAAAGAATTCTGCGAAAAATGAAAAAAATTGAAAATGTCTCTACTAGGAGAATATATGATGCTGTGCAAAGACAGTTTTAAAAAATGCAAATTTTGTGACAAATTAATGCACAGTCTCCAATTTCAAAATAAGAATTGTAGACAAAAGTAATACTTTGTAAATTGCACAATTATTAATTTTAAATATTAAAAAAAAAAAAGACGGAAGCTTAGAAAAAGTGTGTCACATATTGCCACAGCGGTAAGTTTAAAAACTTTTTTTTTTTTTTCGGAAGCCTTTGTTTTTTGTTTTATTTAATCTTTCCACAAAGTTGGTGCCATTCTCGCAATGGAATGGCGGATTGATAATTGAGAATAATCAGTTTAATTATGGTCACCTTGAAAATTCATAAAAAATTCTGTGTATTAGATTTTGAGCTAGAGCTAACAGAAAACTTTTATCACAGACTGATGAGCATTTTTTTAAAAATGATTAATTCAAGTTCAAGCCATCTAAAAACGTGAAAAACCAAAAATTGAAAATTTTTATATTTCTATTCAATACTTAATATAAATGCATATAATTTAAATTATTAATTTTGCTACAAAACTATCGTAAGGAATTGAAAATGTGGCGCTGGCATTATAAGGGGTTAGCCTCCCCCCCCCCCCCCAGAAATTTTGAACACTGATTCCCTATTAAACAAGAAATTCTTTCCTCTGTTTCTTATTTAGTTTTTTACTAGAATCATAGCTTTAAAGTAAGTTTGTTGTAATTGAAAATAGACAAAAATCGACTAAAAAAAAAAAAAAAAAAAAAAAAAAGATGAATAGAAAAAGAAGCAAAGGCTGAAACTCTATTTAAGGAGTGTGTGTGTGTGGGGGGGGGGGAGTAGTTCAGGGAAAGATTATTCTCTTTCCTGTGCTATGGGAATCTCAATCATTGATGGTTTGTGCATGAAGAGCAAAAGCTTTCAGAAACATCGATGTAGAGTAATATAGCTATTTTCACAAAAGTTACTGCCATATTGTTATTATTACATTTTTTATTTTTATTTTTATATTATTTTATTAATATTTGGTACGCCTGATGCTATTCACTTCACTGTATTTAAGTGAATATAATTTTTATAAAGGTTTCTGAGATATTTAATTCGACTTTTTAAAAAATTCTTTTATTTATATTCTCATTTTATTTATTTAGTTGCTTCTTTTTCCCTTAGCATTTTTAAATAAAAATGAACTTTTTTTGGATATAAGGTCATGAACATATAAACAATAAAAATGTATATAAAACCTTAAAAAGAAAATATAGCACAAATAATTCCGAGATATTCTACTTTTCCCCCCAATTTTAACTTAACCATAATTGCAATATTACTTTAAAATTGAAGTGGCCGTATTATTCCAATGACATAACTGCTACTCCTAATTCTGTTTTATAAATTCGATCTACATAATTATATATAAACTAAATAGCAAAGACTATTATTATGAATCACAGACTACAAACAGGTAAAGGAAAACAAGTTCCGTAGTGTTTTATGACCTTGAAAGTTCCCATTCGATTTTTCCTTCTGTCTTCCGACTGCGCTCCGTTCCAGATACACGAAGGCTCTCCCACGGAGGCCGCTACTGCGGACATTTGAAATACCCACGGAACACCGTAGGAGGAATGTGGGAAAAACAGGAACTCCGTCGGAGAAATTAACAAACCTCCGACGGAGTTCCTATGGAAAACGTTTTGCTATATGGGTGGAGGCCTCCTCTGACGTTTCAGCAATAAATGTGCTCACATTGAAAATAATTATATATATATATTTTTTTTTTAAATATATATCGCACAAATTAAGTATTAAAAATAAATTAAATTATTAAATTTATAATTGAAACTTCTGTATGATAATATATTTAAAAGTACTTTCAAATCTGCTTATTTCACCTTATATACATATATATATATATATATATATATATATATATATATATATATATATATATATATATATATATATATATATATATATATATATATATATATATATATGTATATATAATATTCAACAATAAATAATTTCATTTCGCCTTATCTAATACCCGGAGAATACATTTTCTTTCACCAATGTAATTTATATGTCACATCAAAGGATTTCATGCTTCATCAATTACATATGAAAGTATATATTTATCATTAGAGTTACTGAAATAAAATAAATGAAAGGAAACAGACAATGAAGTTTATGGGAAAAAGAAATTGTTTCATATAAAGCAGTTGTATAGCATTTATTTGATTTTTTTTTTTTTTTTTTTTTTTTTTCGATTTTTAATCAATTTACAAGGGTGACAAGAAAAATAAAATGCTATATTATTTATTTGATATTATTTATTTAATATCTACATTACATTTCTCTTAAAACGCTATTTAATTAATATTTTCAGTAATAGTATACATTCGTTTATAATCAAGAATAGAAGAAGATTTATTTAATTTTTGTTTGGTCAATTTCATTTCATATTCAAAAGTTACAAAATTCTATAAACAAGTGTGATCAAAACGGTTGAAGAATTGCTTTTACTTGATTGCAAAGCCCCTAATAAAATAAACTGTCAAGAACGCTGTTAAATTTCAAATAAAAAATTAAATAATCCCAAACGCTTAATGGAAAAGTAGAGTGAACATACTACCTTGGTCAAAAAAATTCTCCATAATATTTGACGTGAACGGCAGTTACTGAAAGCATTATCGCATGACCGATATGTAAAGCCACCATTAGCAAAACTGTAGCTGACGATTTTAATTAACAGCGGGAAATGCTAATAGAGTTGAATAAATAAAATTTATAAAACATCACAAACAAAAGAAAAGGGAAAAAAATTGCCACAACCAATCATTTGATGAACAAAAGAACCACGATTGCAACAACACTTAAAAAAAAAAAAAATAAAAAAAAAATAATAATAATTATGTGCTATCCCTATCCTGGGAAATTTTGGGCACCTAATATGTCCAATATTTACACTAATGTTCCTTGAAAATATCTTTGACCATCAAATATACACACATTAAAAATAATACTACAATTCTGAAATCAGGAACGTTTCATGGACGAAAACCTGTTATTCTCAGGAATCTGCCACAAACTTATTAAAACCAGGAATGTATCCGATGTATAAGATAAATGTTTTAGAATTTTTTTTTTACAGTGAATGAAAGCGATGTAGCACATAATAGAAGCTACCTTTTATTTTTCTGCTAAAATATGGTTATTATTGTTTAGAAAAAAAAAAAAAAAACAGTTTTTTACTCGCACAGAAGCTGACAGTTATTTGTTGTGTTAAGTTGACTGAATTTTACTTTTCAGTTATAGAAGTTTTCCAGCTGCTTGCAATTTTTCTTTATTTCTTTATTTTTATTTCTGTATTTAGAGGTTGGATGTACTTACTGGGGAAAATGTGAATGTTGCTTGACAACACCGACATTGTTAGGTAATTGTAATTTTGAGAGGAAGGAAACTGCTGGCGAAAACTGATTTTTCCATGAAAAACATTTTTTTTTTAATGAAAAAAAAAAAAAAAAAAAAAAAAAAAAAAAAAAAAAAACGAGTTTTTTATGAATATATATATAAATATACTTTTTTTTTCAACCTTGGTCAATTTGATTAACCTTGTTCACTTTCAAGATAAAAAAAAAAAAAAAAACTCACTGTCTTCAGAAATCTATTATCTGTGCCTCTTTCTTCTCATACTCTCTGCAATTATACAGCTCAATAAAAAATAACTCAATAGAAATATAGCACAATACAGTTTTTTAATTTATGTATTTCGTTATTTACACTTTTACGCTGATTTTTCTTGTCTTTCGAAAGAAATGGATTAATATTACATATATTGCTCTTTCTCATGCCTATAATTGATCTATATCCGTAAAGCTCTATATAAATTTTAAAATCTTTAGTATTTTATTTATTCATTTATTTTTAATCATTTCAATGATAACTGTCTAGATAATGCAGATTTAAATTTGTGCTCTTTCACCTCTTTTTAAATACCTAAAATACCTTAATATTTCAGATTTAAAGTAATTTTCTGAGCTATCAAATAAATTACATTATTTTCTCTTAACGATTCCATTACCACTGAAATGCTATACGGTATAGTTTTCCCTCCTTGTTTATCACGCAATTTAGGTTACACTGATTAAAAAGGAGGACACCGAAACACAGAATAAATATAAATCGACGGAATATTCGTAAAATATTTCCAAATTACCTACTGCTTCCACTACTGGTCTTTTGACACTGTTTTCACTTTCCAAAAATTAACTTTAATTCTTCTCCTATCTTATCTTTCCAATTTGGATTTTTCAAATTCTCTTTACATCATTAAAATTTCAAAAGATGTTTTTTTTTTTTTTTTTTTTTTTTCTCTTGTATTTTATTTGTCAGTGCCTTTTGCTCTTGTTCATTAAAATTACTCGCATAACTGTCTGAAGCTCTATTTTTTTTTTTTTTTTTTTTTTTTTTTTTTACCCACTTTAATTATTTAGTAATATATTATTTTTCGGTTTCCTTTTTTAACTCCTTTCACCCCATTGTTTTTAGTAATTTTCAATTTTATTTATTTTAGCTCGTTAATTGTCTCGATGCTTTGCACTTTCACCTTCTTTGTTGCACTCATGATTTGTTCGCCTGACGAAGGGTGTTGGTTTTATTTCGACTCGAAATAACAATTATTATTTTTTTATTCAATTTATGGAATTTCATTCATTACTTTTAAACATCAGTTCCCGCTGCATTTTTTATCAACAGCGTCTGGGGATTATCTTAACTGTATATATGTAATAAAACGAGATAACACTTTTGATTCGTATTACTGGAAATGACAGTTATTTCAAAATATAGCATAAAAAATAAGTTCATCACCAACAAAAATAATGTTTACGTTCTTCAAAAATTCCCTTTTGTAATTTATTCATACTCATGTGTTGGCATTACCTTTAATACAATTATTCTAAAAACAATGGACTATTTGTATAATTTGCATATAATACACATCTTCCTACATTAGTTCGTATTTTATGCCGGCTCATGATTTTCAAGACCACTTTTTCCTTGAGAATTTTCTAAGTTATTTGTCTGTATTTTTATTTACATATATATGTATATATATATATATGTAAGTGTAGACAACATGTGTGGTGTTTGTATACCAGGCATGCTTCTTATCCTTCTCATTTGATGTTTTCAATGATAAATGCAAAAGAAAAACAAAAAGAAAGAAAAAAAAAAAAGAAAGAAAGAAAAAAAAGGGATTTTTAGAACGTTTTTATTTGATGCGTTGTTCTACTTTAGTAATTTCATCATTATTTTTTTCATAAAGTAATATTCAATTTATCTAATTTTGTTCCCTTCCGTCTATTTCTGTAATAAACAAATACGTTTCTGCGATTTTTTTAGCAGTAAAGTGAAATTCATTTTCATTATAAGGGCTACGGTAGCCTTATTGGTACATCAACTATCTCACTATTGAACATTGTGGGTTCGATATTTCAGGCGGTCGAAGAACATCTTGTGCATTAACGGTGGTTAGTTCATGTAAAATCCGTCATAGTAATTTTCATCAAGTTCTCATTTCAAATAATACCTTTCTGGTTCGGGGAAAATAGAGAGAAATTCTCTCCTGGACGATCAGAATTGTGACTGCATGTCTCCTAAGTAACAGACCGTTGCCAGATGCACATAGCGTATCAATAGTGCGATGTATAATATAACTCAACAAACAAACCAATAAAGCATTTTTCATTATAGGTGATTTCGCTTGAATATACACTACCTACTGATAAGTATATATAAAAAAAGAAAATGGTAGGGGGCTTAATGAACTTTTTTTTTTTTCAATCAGCGTATTCTGTATTACCACTGGTCATTCATTGAATCGAAATATAAATTCGAATAAAATCCCTTAAAGTTTAACTTTTGCTTTATGAGAATCTGAAATTCTGTTCATACTATAATCCATAACCTTTTTAATTTACACGATATTGTTTAGGGTTTTAGTATAAGTAGCTCAACACTTTCGAATATTAAATTATGCAAATGAAATTTTATAAAGCTTTTTCGCATGCGTAGTTAAAAATTACTCACTGTTTCGTAAGGTATTTAACATTTTTGCATTCTGAATGCAGTATGCTCTGTTTAATTTAGTATGCCAAGTTTGCTAATACTGCTTTTCACAGGTCTAATACCCTACATGTTATAGCTTAAAAAGTAGCATTTTTTTTCTATTTTTTCAAAAAAACATTTATATCTCCATGAAAATATATGAAAGATTCATAAAAAATTATACAGATAATTAGATGGATTCTTATAATCAATCACATGCAACAGCCAAAATGCATTTCAAGTATTAATGTTTACAGCGTGATTTTGTTTTTTATTTACTTTTTTATTGGTCCCCTTTTCCTCTTCAAGGGAAAAAAAAAAAAACTTTCAGTGATATGAATAAGGTGTAACATGTTCTTTATATCCCCAAAGTTTCAAGATAATTCCTAAGGAAATTTTCAGGATATTTGAGAAAATGACTAAATTTGAAAGTGTCCAAGTATTTATAGGTAGGTAGTGTTGATACTGAAAATTAATGGAAGACTTGGCGTGGGATTATAAAAAGAAGGTAAACAACAACGTCTAGAACGCCAAATAAAAGTAATAGAAAAGCAGACGGCTTTTTTGATAGCATTTAGTGTACCGTCTTCATTGCATAAAGAAGTGAGAGAGAAGTTCTATTATATATAGAAAAGGGATCGAATTCAACTCAGGATGATCAGCCAATAGGATTATGCGGAATGTGGGTGATTGGCCAGTAGGAAATTTCGAAACACTACTTATGAAATATATGGAAAAAAATAAGAAAATTGGGACTGATTTTAAAATTTCCAACAATCAGACAAATGGGGTACAGCGAAACCACAATTAACAATATTTTTTTTTATATTTTTATAAATATAAAAAGCTTCAAAGAAATCGAGTTCATCAGTGGACTTAGAGCTGCAAATTATTTTAGCTAAATAAAATATAAAATTATGCTTTTCTCCCAGTAATGCTTAGAAATAGCCTATTTATTGATTTCTTGCTTACGGACGTAATTAGTATGTTCTTTAAAGTGGAATTTAAGACTATGCTTAGTATGGCCAATGTTGATAAACCACACTGGCAGGAAATACTATAGATGCCCCAAGAATTAACCATATCTTTTAATTGAGAAAGCGTAAGTTTATTTTAAGGTGAAAATAAGTAATTGACATTGACAGAGCAGTTGACCAAAGCCATTGCTCTGTCATAATCAAAAAGCATGGCAAATGACAGAGGTTATAACCCTTCTAATATAGATAAAGCTCGCCAAAAATCACAAGTTCCTCCTATTTCGTCTACTAAATCAGTCTCTTCTATATATAAATGTTATCTTAACCTATTTTCCTAAACACAGTCATACCATAGCTAAAATTCTCAAACAGTATGACTTTTAAATAATTTTTACACCTTCCAATAAACTCACCTTTTCTCAATTAAAAGATCTTATATATGTGATTAATTCTTGGGGCATATATAGCATTTCCTGCCAGTATGGTTTATGATACATTGACCAAGCTAAACGCAGTCTTAAATTCCGCCTTAAAGAACGTATTAATTACGTCTGTAAGCAAGAAACCAATAAATCGGCTATATTTAAACATTTTTGGGAGAAAAACCATAATTTCAAATTTGATTTATCTAAAATAATTTGCACATACCTTTGAAGCTTTTTATAGTTATAATAATCTTTAAAATATAATAATTGTTATTTCGCTTTACCCGATTTGTCTGATTGTTGGAAATTTTATATTCAGACTACATTTCCTTAATTTTTCCATATTTTTCCCAACTAGAGATTCGTATCTTCCTATTGACCTGTTACCCACATTCCGCGTAATCCTATTGGTTGAATTCGACCCCCTTCCTATACATAGAATCATTTCTCTCTCATTTCTTTATGCACCAAAAACGGTACGTTAATTGCTACCGAAACAGTTGTCTGATTTCCTATTATTTCTATTTGGTATTCTAGATGTTAATGTTTGCTTTGTTTTTATAGTTTAGATATTGGCTTCATGAAATATTCGCTCCCATCCCGATGATTGTTATTTTGTTTTATTTGTCAACACAAATATAACTGATTCCATAAAAATAAGTAATAATTTTAGAATTGGTCCCCATGAACAATAATTATTTAAAGAAATCTTATTACTTGACTAAAATTTTCTGTTTACGTTTTGTTATTTAAAAATATGTATATATATATATATATATATATATATATATATATTTAAACAAATAAAAGAAAACTGAAACATATTAATAATTACGTTGTAAAAATATATGAAAATAGTATATTATAATTTGTTAAAAAAAACTGTTTATCTGATTTCTTAAATGTAAGCATTGATTATTACTTTATAACCAAAACTTAAAAAAAGGTTTATTCATGTACAGTTTATGTAAATATCGAATTTTACCAACATTAAAATATAGAATACGAATATATTTAAGATTAATAGCGATATCCATCTGCAAAAAAAGTGATGTCACACATTCTGATATTAATTAGAGGATGAAGTCTACCGGATAAGGATGCGATATATTGGATATTAGTCACAGGATTCTAATTAATGATTAGATCCATTATCTATGTGTAGCAGAACATATAAGAGGAAATAAATCTGATATATCTAGGACAGCTGTAAGAAGAGAATGTTATTAAAGAGATAGGAAAAAATAAATACGTTATGTATTCGTAACTAGCTTATGTTTAACGATTATTTAATTAAACATTAATGCGCTAGAAAGATATAATGTTTAGGAAAAAAAGAAATTAATAATATATAGTTCATATATACTAGTATTTATAACGTAAAATTAACAGGCTATTAGTTAGGAATATTTTTGTATATAATAAAACTTTCGCATCGTATATAAAAGCACATTCCAATTAATAAAAAGACATAATTTTTTCTAATAAAACCCTAAATTATATCAAGTTTTTTTTTTTTTTTTTTTTTTTTTTTTTTTTTTATTTACTTTTTTATTTATTTTGAAATATACATATCGCCCATAAAATAACTGTTCACGTTTAGAGGCATCTGCAATCTACAGCTAATAGTAATTTCTAGAAAAAAAAAGAGTCTGTAAAAGGCATGAGAAAATGAGTTCTGCAAAGAAAGAAAATATTTTAAAGCTCTTTATGAAGTATGAGAAGGAAATAAAATAAACAAAACTGTAATTAACAAAAATATTATGGTATAATTTCAATAAAAGTTAAAAAAGTGCATTACAGCCTGTGTAAATTTACAACTCCACAGGGCAAATATACATACTCATGATACAGAAAACAATTATTAACACTTTATCAACTCTCCTTTATAATTAATCCGCTGAAATATCTTCATTTCCATGGATGTGTTAAAAGTACATCAAGAAAAGTATTTAAACAATTCATCTTTAAATGTAAATTTAAATTTGAAGATAAAATAATTCTGTCTTACTTCTCAATATACACACATTGACCAAGATCATCCAACACATTATAAACAGGGTTAAGACCAATACTTCTAGAAGGCCAATCTAAAAGTTTGTACGAAAACCAGCTTTTCACTATTCATTGTTTCATGACACACGGCATTATATTGTTCACAAATAATTTTTCTTTCGTCAATCAGAGCAAACCCTTTTGGAAATAGGTGGACTTCTCTATTTGTCTTTATGGCAATTCTTGTTGAAAAAATAAAATAAAAAAAACACTTATATTATAACATACGCCCCACCGAATTGAAGCCATAAAAATTATTATAAGCTTAAAACTTTAAAATAATTGCCTTCTACAAACATTCTGCAGTTTATATTTTAAACCATAAAAATGATTTTAGAGCATAATATTTGTATATTAAAAAATAATTTTACATTTTGCTAGAAGCTTTAATCTTTTACACGGTTAAGATAAATTATTTTTCATTTTCTATTTAATTTTTATTTTAGTGTATATTGATTAAAATTGTTGTCTATTAAAATAGTATCCTAAAGTTACCAATAATTATTTCAAAAGATAATTGAATGTATTTTAAATTTTCGTGAATAATTTCATATATATATATATATATATGTATATATATATATATATATAATATATGGATAGAGATAATGTATTACAATAGATTAAGTAATTTATATTTATGAACTTGGATTATAAAAAATACTAAATCAACACAAAATGCATTTACATTTTAAATGTCTTTCAATTTCTTTGTTGATAATATAGAGCTGTGCAGTGAACGACCCAAAAGAAATATATATATATAATTTAAAATATTATTTTGTAGAAATGTCTTTGTAATCTGAAAGCCCCCCTTTTTTTTTTTTTTTTTTTTTTTTCTTTTCATAATTTATTTCAAGATTTGAATATGAAAAGTCACAATGTTTTTCATTCGATATAACTGACATTTATTTTATAAAATGTTTTATTCATTTAATGGTAAGTAGAAAATCTTTCATGCATAAAATTTAAAAAAGAGGGGGAGGGGAAAGAAAATAAAGAGATTCCTAGAAAAACAAAAATATGCTTTTTGTTTTGTTTCTCTTAAATAAAAAAAGTTAAATTCCATACATTTCTAAAAAATTAAATGAAAGAGAATTAATGAGAAAATCTTAGATAGAAATACACACACACACATACTCACACATATATATACACTGATGGAAAAAAAAATCCCAACACCAGGAAGGAGCTGTGCTAGATAAACAAAATTTGGTAGGCGTGTTTACACATCTGAAAGATGACATCGATTCAAATTTCGAGCTACGCGCATAAGTGTGGCGCTAGTAGCGACACTATGAACATGCAAATGAGGTTTGCTTTAAATAAGCGATGTAAAGTTCGTGATCGTTATTTACAGTTGAGATTTGACGTAGTTGGTTAATGTTAGTCAAGGATGCTTCTAAGAAGACGAAGAAGCCATTATCAACAGCTCACTGAGTTTGAACGAGGTCGTGTAGTAGGGCTACGAGAAGGTGAGTTTTCTTTCCGCGATATTGCAGAAAGACATAGCAGGAATGTATCCACTGTGCATGAGTGTTGAAGCAGTGGTCAAGGGAAGGTACTGCCTCAAGAAGACCGGGTTCCGGGCGGCCACGTGGCGCTACTGAGAGGGAAGACCGCCGTGTTCGGCGTATGTCTGTGGCTAATCGTACTGCGTCTGCAGCTGAAATTCGAGCTGCAGTTGGCACCACAGTGACACAACGAACTGTTACAAATCGGTTACTTCAAGGACAGCTCCGAGCCAGACGCCCTGTAGCGTGCATTCCACTGACTCCAAACCACTGCCGTTTGCGACGTGAGTGGTGTCAAGCTAGAGCTCATTGGAGGACAGAGTGGAGATCTGTTGTGTTTCCTGATGACAGCCGGTTCTGCCTTGGTCGCAGTGATAGCCGTGTGTTGGTTAGAAGGAGGCCAGGTGAACTCCTGCTGGCAACGTGTCTGCGGCCTAGACACACAGGGCCTACTCCTGGAGTTATGGTTTGGGGAGCAATTTCGTATGACAGCAGGAGCACTCTCGTGGTTATCCCACGCACCCTCTATGCAAGTTTGTACGTCAGTCTAGTGATACAACCTGTTGTGCTGCCATTCATGAACAGCATTCAAGAGGGTGTTTTCCAACAGGATAACGCTCGCCCTCATACCGCTGTTGTAACCCAACATGCTCTACAGAGTGTCGACATGTTGCATTGGCCTGCTAGATCACCAGATCTTTCTCCAATCGAGCACGTATGGGACATCATTGGACGACAACTCCAGCGTCATCCACAACCAGCATTAACCGTCCCTGCATTGACCGCCCAAGTGCAACAGGCATGGAACGCCATCCCACAAACTGATATCCGACACCCGTACGACACAATGCATGCACGTTTGCATGCTTGCATTCAAAATTCTGGCGGTTACACCGGTTACTAATGTACCAACATTTCACATTTGAAATGGCTCTTCTCGCCAATGGCTCTACCTGTGATCTCGAAACTTTAATCAATTAAATATGTTACCTAGACAAATGTATTGCTGAAATTTCATTACTGTACAATAATTTTTTCTTGGTGTTGGGATTTTTTTTCCATCAGTGTATATATATATGCGTGTGTGTGTGTGTGTGTGTGTGTGTGTGTATAAGGAATAGAATAACAAATATAAATTATTTCTGTTTATAAATGTTAAATTATTTCAAATTAGTTTTACAATTTGTATTTTATTATTTTCATTTTAATTATCACTGGATGTTCTTAGAGTATTGATAGAAAATCAGATTTCTCAAAATGGATAGAATGCCCTGTTAAAACTGCGTGTTACATTTAGTCAAAAACGGTAAATAATGTAAAAATGTATTTAAATAGCCTTATTACAGTATTGAAAATAGTTTTTCTACAAAAGTTTAATCATGTTTTGTTGATACTATGAGTAATTGAAAATTTTCTTGCGGAAGGAAATAGAAAACTCTTCATTTATATATGGATGGAAAAGACTTTGACTCATATACTGTGTTTCTTTTTCCATAATTATCACTAAAATTTAACAAATCACATTGAATAGTTTTAGGCTTAACAATCTCGCTGCACGCAGCCTGACTACTGAATCATTATTTATGTGCCTTCAAATTCTGTTGATTATTTTGTTCTTGGAATTATTATGAACAAAAAAAGCCAATTAAAAATAAAATAAAATAAAATAAAAAATCTACAAAAATTCTATGGTTTTTATTGTAAAGCATAAAACTGATTTTAGAGCATAAAATTCATATGAAAAAGTATTGTTACATTTAACTAGTTACCTTAATATTTTACATGATTAAATCGAGTTACTTTCACTTTCTACTTATTTTTAATTGTTATGTATATTGATTCAATATTTTGTTTATTATATTAGTTTATTATATTAAAAACACGTAAAATTAAATTTTATTTAAAACATGTTAAAATTTTTATCTGAAGCTTTTCGCTTTAAATATTAAAGCCTCATCAGTGATTTTTATTACTCTTTTCAATGAGCAGTTTTTATTTTTTTTCTTTATTTAAACACTTAACTGTTAACTGTGAAAGGAAAAATATTTAAAAACTGCTCATTGGAAAAGAGTAATAAAAATCCCTGCTGATGATTTACTATTTAAAGCGAAAAACTTAAAATAAAATTTTTAACGTCGTTTAAATAAAATTTAATTTTGCGTGTTTTTAAAGTGTTTTTAATATAATTAACAAATGAAACGTGGTCAAGTTAACCCTTTTTTTTAGGAATAATTTATATTTGTTTATTTATGTTGTCGCCAGTAAACATTACAAAACAGAATTGAGTGCATTGTTAATAGTCCTGAATGGATTTGCATATATATATATATATGAATAAATAATTTTTTTCTGTTTTCTTAGCAGATATTCTAAAATATTTAATAAATAAAATTATACAAAGCAGATTCTAATAGTGTAAGTAATTAATATTTATGAACACGGACATAAAAATTAGTAAATCAACAAAACATGCATTTACATTTCAAATATTTTTTGTTTCAATTATCAACACAATTGAATCATGTAGTAAACGATACAAAAGGAAAATAAAATCTTTATAGAAATTAGAAAATGTATTTTTGCAGTGCCTTTGTAATCTGAAAGCTTTTCTTTTTAAAATTTTATAATTTATTTCAAGCGACAACTCCTTGGACGACAACTCCAGCGTCATCCATAACCAGCATTAACCGTCCCTTCATTGACCGCCCAAGTGCAACAGGCATGGAACTCCATCCCACAAACTGATATCCGACACCTGTACGACACAATGCATGCACGTTTGCATGCTTGCATTCAAAATTCTGGCGGTTACACCGGTTACTAATGTACCAACATTTCACATTTGAAATGGCTCTTTTCGCCAATGGCTCTACCTGTGATCTTGAAACTTTAATCAATTAAATATGTTACCTAGACAAATGTATTGCTGAAATTTCATTACTGTACAATAATTTTTTCTTGGTGTTGGGATTTTTTTTTCCATCAGTGTATATATATATATATGTGTGTGTGTGTGTGTGTGTGTGTGTGTGTGTGTGTATAAGGAATAGAATAATAAATATAAATTATTTCTGTTTATAAATGTTAAATTATTTTTAATTAAATAAAATTTAATTTTGCGTGTTTTTAAAGTGTTTTTAATATAATTAACAAATGAAACGTGGTCAAGTTAACCCTTTTTTTTAGGAATAATTTATATTTGTTTATTTATGTTGTCGCCAGTAAACATTACAAAACAGAATTGAGTGCATTGTTAATAGTCCTGAATGGATTTGCATATATATATATATATATATATATATATATATATATATATACATATGAATAAATAATTTTTTTCTGTTTTCTTAGCAGATATTCTAAAATATTTAATAAATAAAATTATACAAAGCAGATTCTAATAGTGTAAGTAATTAATATTTATGAACACGGACATAAAAATTAGTAAATCAACAAAACATGCATTTACATTTCAAATATTTTTTGTTTCAATTATCAACACAATTGAATCATGTAGTAAACGATACAAAAGGAAAAAAAAATCTTTATAGAAATTAGAAAATGTATTTTTGAAGTGCCTTTGTAATCTGAAAGCTTTTCTTTTTAAAATTTTATAATTTATTTCAAGCTTTGAATATGAAATGCCTCAAAGTTTGTCATTCGATATAACTGACATTTATTTTATAAATTATTTTTATTCATTTGAAGATAACAAGAAATTAAAGAAAATTCTGGCAAAAGTATTATTTTTTTTTTATTTTTGTTTATTTTAAATAAAGAAACTGAAGTTCTACACTTTTTCTAAGAATTTAAAAGAAAGAGAACTGATAATGAACATTTTGTTTCTAAAACATGTTATATATATATATATATATATATATATATTTAAGAAATTGAATAATTGAATAATTGAATAATAAACATACATTATTGCTGTTTATAAATGTTAAATTATATCAAATTTCTTTTACAAATTACATTTTATAATTCTCATTTAAAATATCGTGGAATGTGCTTAGAGTATTCAGAGAAAATCAGATTTTTCATAATGGATATAATTTCATTTTAAAACTAGTTATGTGTTACCGTTTGACAAAAATAGTAAATAATGTATAGCTGTATTTTAAAAGGTGGTTTATTTATTATTTAATACATTATACTGCACATTATAACTAACCGCGCCTGTTTTTATTGTTATTCACTCTGTTATATTTTGTTTGGTGATTTATAAGCCAGTCTCAATTTAAATTTAATATGAATTAAGTTCATATAGAAATTATGACTTTTATGTATAAAAATATTGCGTCTGTTTAGAAAATTATATAAATTACAAAATGAGAAATAATTTTAATAATATGATTTACTCCTACGATTTTGCTCTAAAAGACTATTAATTTTAACGTATCATTAATTATAAAAGTAATTTTTTTATTAATTTCGGAGAAAACTTATTAAAAAAAAAAAAAAAAAAAAAAAAAAAAAAAAGTCATCATTTTTATGTGTCTTTTTGAAAATATGAATTAGCGATTCCCAATACCAATATTTTTTTTTCTTACAGTTTTTTCTGTCATTAGTACTCGCATAAATTACATTATGAATTACAAAATAATTTGCTTTTGAAAAGTCATGTAAAGTACTCGCATAAAATTGGTTATTCTACATTTGCATTCTGCTTTTAATAACTCTTATCTTGTGATTATTAATTTTAACATAAACATAAACATAAACGTAAACTACTATAATATTAGTTTCATTAGAATATTAGTGAGCATTACGTAATTAAATTTGCTTTATCCAGAACAAAGTGTCAATTAATTCCTCTAAAAATTCATTTACTAATTATTTGTATAAGACAGCTTAATTTCAGCATAATAACTTGCGTTTTACAATTCATGTTTCAAAAATATCAAATTATTGATTTAAACTAGTGTATTAAATATATATATATATTTCAAGAGAATTTTAGCAGTAATTAGTAAGTGTATTTTATTATTGATATTTAAAATTTTCAAATAAATAAAATAAAAGATATTTCATAACATAAAGTTTAAACGAAAGCTTATCGAATGTCATGGAAGAAAACGTTAACAATACACAGAAAATACATAAAATATCTAAAGTTATTTTAATATAAATAACTAGAAAAACCAAAAGGAAATTTTTAACTATGTTTATTTATTCATTTTTTTAAATTTCTTTTCAAACTTGAAACTTATAAATCTTAAGCGAACATCTGCATTTAATTTTAACTTTAAGCTATCAGAAGCCTGAATTTGATTATAACCAAACTGTTGATGTTTAAAGATTCAGTTTCCACGCATACAGGCACATTTTAATAGCAACTATATCTCTAAATACTTCACAAGCAGGTAAAACATATATCAAACAAAAATAAGAGATAATTAAGCATTCAATTTGATAAAATTATATGTACAACACAATATAATATATAATTGAATCCTCAAAACCAGTTGCGCAACTCATTTTCTAAACATAATTTCCACTATTAACATTATAATTTGAACTTTTATCACCCAACAGAATACACATCAAAACATTAAATAATAATTCAGATTAAGTAAAATATAATTATCTTGAATGAATTAGGTTGAGTTTATCAAATACATGATTAAAAATTAAATTTTCTAGAATTTATTTTAGATTTATATTTTTATTTTAGTTATCTTTATTACGTACTTCAGTATTTAAGAATGAAAGTAATATATTATTAATTTAATAAAAAAGTTATTTTTTTTTTGCGTTATTGTCATATTTTTGCGTTATATCTATGAATAATTACAGATTTCTACAGTATTCAATTTATAAAAGCAGAAACTGAAATTGCAGCAAAAAGAAATAAATTTTCTATTGAAAAGTAAGCAAGCTGTGGTTGTCCGCCTTCAAAGTAATCGTCAAAATCACTTTATTTGTTTTTCTTTCATTTTATATACATGAGCATTTTTGAAATATATATATATATAACATTAAGAATTGACATAAAAAAATACTATTAGAACATCTTTCAGTGCAATTTAAATGGTGGGCAAATACTTATAGCGGTAGTATATATATTTATATTTAATGACGTTTATTTTGTACTTAAAAACATACTTTTGATACAGGGTGGGCAAAAAGTCAGAAAAATTATTAAAACTTCATAAAACTCGACAAAATAACCACAATAAAAAACTGTTTGAAGGTTTAGCATTGATAAGTCACGAGATTTTTTTTTTATGTAAAATAATAATAATAATAATAATAATAATAATAAATAAATAAATAAATAAATAAATAATTCAAAAAACACCCGAGAGATTGCGCTGGTATGAACGAAGTAATTGGAAATGTGCAAATGATACAGGTGATTATAAATACTTTTGGCTATGGGGATATTTGAAATCCCAGATTTATCGATCCGATCCATCCAATCTGTCGGAATTGAAAGATGCAATCAGCCAAGATCTGTCCTGTATACAGCCGGACATGCTGCACCCTGTCGTTGCTGGATTTGTGACACGCCTGCAATGTGTTATCACCTGTGGTGTGGACATGTGGAACACATATTGCTATAATAAATAATTTGGTACCATTATTTTCGTTATTTGCATGCCTTTTCTTTCACTTATGTACAAAACGACACCTAAATAAATAATAATAGTAATAAAAATAAAGCACCAGAAACAGCACCATCATAAGTAGCTGCTGGTCTCGTACATCGGAGTGTGGCTAAGCTAGTTTCTGCAAATGACAAATCGTTGTTATCCCCCTGACCACCGCTGACGAATATATCCGGCCGCTCAGCTGTTCTTTTTTCCAATATATATTTATAGCTCAACCTTATATAACTATGAAATTTTAGATTATTTTTTATTTATTTATTTTAAGTATTTTAAATAATAGTCATAAGGTGTGTAATCGTCTGCACGATTGAAATAAGCATTATCTAGCAAAACTATGCAGTGAAAATAGCATTACAGTATTGCTCTTATTAGTCAATAGGGGTGTTCAGAAGATTTTAAGTCATTTTTATCATCATGTATTTTAAAGAATTTCTTTAAAAACATAATTAAATATTTTGAAGTTAAAGAAATAAAAGGGTTTTTATTTTACAATAAGGATTTTTTTCTTCTGTACTGTTATTTATGTATTGACTTTACATATAATAATTATTTAATTATATATAATTTTCAAATTTAAATTCTGGTGTTAAAAATTGTAATTTCGAAAACAATATTTTTGATAAAAATAAAGCGACATTTCATGCTTCTCATACATTATATATTCCCCGAAAATACTTGACTAAATAAGGATTACTTGAACTTCAATAAGTATTTTAATATTATTAACCACGTTCAAAAACGTAAATTACGTAAGAATGTGATAATAATTTAATAAATACCAAGAATAGAAATTCGGTATCAGGACAATATATGTATAAAAATTACTTAAATCTAATATTCATAATATGCAAAAAATATATTGTTACAAAAGATGTATCGATTTGTTTGTGTAAGAAAGTAGTTTGTAAAGAAATAGGAAGGTTCTAGTGGATGAATGCACTATACTTAGCGTATTTTCTTTGACTGTAAAACTGCTTTCACTGCAACATAACAACTGATGCAGGGGAAATGATTTTATACTTTACAACGTTTTTCATTGCGATTAATTTTAAAGCAAGGATATTTTACATTTTCTTTTTCTATTTCTTTTGCATAGATACTGCATTTTAAATTTCGTATAAAAAAAAATGATCAAATAAAGTATAATAAAAGAAAAGAATATTATAGTTACGTTCTTAAACTGCAATTTGTGACCAACTTTTCATATCGGTAAAACGCTGTTCATAATGATCGTTACTATTAATTTCCTAGATTGTCTTCTTATTTTTAATGATGCTCTATTATTTTTTAAATTATAAATATAATCATTGATTATAAACTTTTTGCATTTAAGGAAATTCTCATTTTTTCCCCCTTAAGTAATTATTATAGTTGTAACAAAATATTAAATATTCATAAAACTTTCTTTTGCATGCACTAATATTTTAGCAAAAAATGTGCCTTATATGAGATTATTATTATTATTATTTTTTTTTTTGATTGTTTAGATATTTACAATGAAATAATTAAGAAGTTTTTTTTAAATTAATTTTAAAATTATAATTTGTCAATTTAAATTAATTACCAGAAATATATTTTAAAGGAAATTTATACATAAACATTCATATTAAAGTTACATTTCACATAAAGAAATAAATAATCTGATGTGTCACTCACTCGACATTCTCTTACCCTGAAATTTAATACTATTAATACAGGTTGCAGATTAAAATGTAAGATAACGAGTACTGTTATGTAAACCTATGTTAAACAATTCATATTAGGCTTCTGAGGAGTTTTATATGATAATTAGTTCTGTGTGAGGGGAAATAACGCCCTCTCAACCCCCCGTTTCAATAATGCACCTACATTTATATAGAATTTAATTCGGTTATTAAAAAATAATTTATTAATATTATTATTTTAAAAAAATATTTTTTATGATAATTCAGACAATTTCCATATTAGAGAAGTAGTATAACACCAAATATCCAAAAAAGTCCATTTTATTCTCAATATTTAAAAAAAAAAAAAAAAAAAAAAAAAATCTGTTTTTTTTTCCTTTTTTCCGTTAAAAGTAAAAAAAAAAAAAAATCGAAAATTTTGTTTTAAATTATCGCAGATCGATGGTTCAACCATTCGTTGTAAAGGTATTGGCGAGCTCTTTTGAAGGATACCCATCATGAAAATTTACTCCCCTCGAGGGGGGACATCCCCCCAGGGGGGGAGGCGAGGCTCCTACATACACATATTTTTCCCAGTTAACTATCTCTATTATAAAAAATATATATTCGTTTCATTTGATTTAGTGCAGTCTATAGATGTTAAACTCTACTTACCTGCAATTTCCCCCATAGACGTAATGTATTAGAATTCTCTTGATTGTCCCTGTACACGAACCATTTGCTTGATCATAACGAAAAGCTTACTGTAGCATCCCTATATGATACACATTTAGAATACCAAGTTTGAACTTTCTGCCATAATTTGTTTTTGAGATATGCCCATAACAGACAGCCACACACGCAGACAAACAGACACACACACAGACACACACAGAGACAGATATACACACAGACCATTTGCTAAAAACATTATTTTCGTACTCAGGGGACCTCAAAACTTGTAAATATAACAAAATATCGCATTCGAAAATTTGACCCAAAAACAATTCTTTCTCTACCTTATGCGTAAGAGAAAGTAAAAAGGTAAGCATTTCAATTCAACAGCTTAAATTTATTTTTGAATTTCATTTAATGAAAAAAAAATCTGGTGTTTCAATTCATTATTATATTAAGATGGCATGATATAAATACACGAGGATTGTGTTTGCTGTGCAATTCATTTCTGCATTTGTTTGCCATAAAATGTATTCTAAACATAAACCATTACAATAACTTACTAGTAATTCAATAGCATAAATTAATTTTTATTCTAGCTGTATTCTGCGTACGTTTTTACGATACTCTTATAATCGCAAAATACATTGTGTATATTTCTACTATTCCTCTGAGAGACAAATACCTTAAACTATTTTACGTTAATTATTTCAGGGTTACGAAACATAAAAGTGAGAAATTCTTACTCCATAAAAGAATATGGAATTATATTCCTCTGTGTGATTTTCCCAATGGTTACTTTATAAGATTTTTCCATTTGGTTGTTAATGCTACTCTTCGGAAAACAAGGGCAAATGGAATATGTTTTGTTAGTATGTTCTTCGGTATATTCGAATAAAATAACATTAAATCGCAAGTTATTTTAATAACATACGTGATACAACACAGAGAAATTTATATCTATAATTAAGGGGAAAAAAAAGTGCATAAAATTATTTGTTTGAGAAATATTAAAGTAAACACTGTAACATATAAAATAAGAAGAGTAAAACTGAAATAACAGACTTATTCGATGTTAAAAATAACTTAGCAAGGATGCTTTTTTTTTTTTTTTTTCTATATGTAGAAAACAGCGTACTAAAATGTTACACTATGATGCAACTTTCGGTATTACTTCAATCTCCTTATTTAAGTGTCATCATATACATGAGAAAAACACATTTTTTTGCTATTAGACAGGTTTATCAATTAGTATCACTTATTTAACATTGTCTCTGATATATTCTTTAAGAGAAATACGTATTATAGAAATATTTATTTTTCGATAAGAAATAACATTTTTTAATGAAAAAAGCATTGTACTGAGCCTCGAAGTTATTATGATTTAACAGGATTTAACAAGGAGGAGGTGCCGCTCATCGCTCTGAGAGTGGTGTCGAGCGCTTCTAGCTATGCTAGGCCCCTACTCCGGAACGTTTATTTAAAAACTAAAAAAAAAAAAAAAATATTACAAGGTTCGCCAGAACAATATTCCCGCGCGACAAAGGGCGAAGTATTACAAATATGTATTAATAATTAACAAATTAAAAAAAAATAAAAAATAAATACACAAAGGTAAGATTCGCCAGTACAGAGTACTCACGCGACAGGTGGGCGAAATAAAATAAATCTTGAAAACACATCTTGAAGTTATTATGATTGATTTCCTTTTACCATTAATAATCTAAACATAGCCTCGTAAACTAGATGCCTTCCGCGTGTCTCGGAAACTTTTCAGTAGAGGACGCCACCTGATATAGATTGCGTGACCTTTTTATTAACAGTCGCAAAAAAATAAAAAAATAAATAAAATAAAAATAAAAAAATAAAGTTGGATTTGATATACATAAAAGGATAATGCAATCGAAGAAACGTAGATTATATGCATCGTATATCACTTATTAAAATTATTGGTGACAGTTAAATAAAAAAGATTGCCATCTGTACCAAGTGGCGCTGTCTACCCCTTGAACTGTTGCCAAGTTTCCGAGCCACGCGGAAGGCATCTAGTTTAAAAGGCTATGATATAAAAGATTTATACATTACTATTTTACTTTTTTACAAGCTATATTTTTAAAAACTATTCATTACAGCTAATCTCACATTTCTATTGTGTATTTGTGATTAAAAAGCAAATTTCAGTTAATATAGTGATACGGCGAAGAAATTATGCATGTACTTCATTTCTGTGCTATATTAAGTGGACTGAAGATAAAGTTTTATTAAATGTAAAACAATCGATAAAAGTTCGGATTATGCACAAATAGTTAAATGTCAATGCCTTTTTATATTCTTTTTAATATAATTGTCTATTTTATGTTTTACCTTTGCTGATAAATATACATGATTATGTACTGTTTATTGCTAATTATACACTTTAAATATAATACAAAAAATAACTTATAACCTATTACACTATACTTAATAGTGAATTTTGAAATTTTTTACTAATATCTATTTCTTCTTTATATGCCATTTTTTGCCCCAGAAGTGTCACAATTTATATTTTTATTCTGAAAGGTTGTGATAGATTTGATGGCAATAAATAAAATTTACATTACGAAAAACGTAAATGTGCATAAAATGGTTTAAATGAAAATATCCAAGAAAAACATTATTACGCATATTGCATTATAAGTGTGTTGCGCAACCAAAAATTTCACGACTAATACACGAATTCTAAAAATTGTCGCTAATAGAAAAAGTCTTCCCTATAAAAAATATGTTTTCGTAAATATATGTGTATATATATATATATATATATATATATATATATATATATATATAATATTTTTTTTAAATGTTAAATAAAAAAATATATTTTAAAGCTATTCGATATTAAGAAATCATGTGTTAAAGCTTGAATTAAATAATATTCAAAAACCTATTTTTAGCAGACATATGAAAAAGAAGCTTTAAAAGTCATAGTAAAAATGCACTGATAAATTTATGCACATTAATAAGAATTAGAACATTAACGTAATATATATATTACTTTTACTTTTAACATAATGGAATATATAACGAGGTATAATTTTTTAAAGAAAAATATTACACACATGTAATGGAAAATATTGATTAACTAAGGCTCAAAAAGGTTTTATAAAAAGAAAATGTTTTTTATATTTGTAAATTAGGAGATATTGATTAACATATGTTTCTTTCATTATCACGTTTTTAAAGGGTATCACTCTTTTTTAAAATGCCATAGCATGTGCAAAAATTCACTCCGTTACAAGCACAGATAATTTATTTCTTAAGAAATTACACAAAAATATGCATGCTGCATAATGTTTTCTTTTTTTCTTTTATCTTTTGGAAAATCGCAGAATTAATAATAATAATAATAATAATAAAATGCAAATTTTTAATGTAGTAAAAATTTGCAGTGTTATTTTATGATCCATAAAGATACATAATTTATCGTTCAGATATTGATGTATAATTTGCAATAAAAGTTGTCCGAAACTATATTCTGTAGAAAGAATTAATTTCTTTACGATGATAAAATTATTTGATTATTTCTTATCATTAATTAATTAAAAGTTAGGTATATTTTTGCCGAAACGTCAGTGGAGGCTCTCTTTTGAGACTCAAAACGGTTTTGGGCTGTGTCTGTGTGTCTGTCTGTCGCGCGATAGCGGCCGCAAAAATAGCGCTATTGACTTGAAATTTGGTACACATGTTCATGAGCCCCACGAAATCAGCTGTATAGTTTTGGGTATGTATTCCATTTGTAGTTCGTATACAGGGACACGCCAAAGTTTTTCTTATCATTACGGCCTATGGGAGGAATTTGTATGTACCGTGATAGCCACCGCAAAAATCAAGCTATTGACTTCCAATTTTTGCCGAAACGTCAGTGGAGGCCCTTTGTTGAGACTCAAAAGGATTTTGGGTTCCGTCTGTCTGTCGTGCGATAGCGGCCGCAAAAATCACGCTATTGACTTGAAATTTTGTACACATGTTCATGATCCCCACGAAATTAGTTGTATAGTTTTGGGTGTGCATTTTATTTGTTGTTCGTGTACAGGGACACGCCAAAGTTTTTTATCATTACGGCCTATGTGAAAAATTTGTATGTACCCCGACAGCGGCCCCCAAAATGACGCTATTGACTTGCAATTTGGTACACATATTTATGAGCAAAACGGAATTAGCTGTATAGTGTTAGGTGTGTATTTCATTTGTCGTTCGTGTACAGGGACACGCCAAAGTTTTTCTTATCTTTACGGCTTATGGGAAGAATTTTTATGTACCGCAATTGCAGCCGAAAAAATCCTTCGATTGACTTGCAAATTGGCGCACACATTCTAGCTTTGCATATAAGTAGCGTAGCTGTATAATTTTTATTGCTATATTTTTTATAAACTGTGTACAGGGACGCGCCAAAATTCTTAACATTACGGCGTATGGGGTGAATTTCGTTTAAACGCATTTTAATATCATTACTTTGCAATGAAGAAAATAAAAATGCGTACGTGAGTAAGATGCTTAAACTTATGTTGTTTGAAGAAAATATGTGCTCTTAAGCTTTCTAATTAATGTACAGGACTTTACAAAAGTGTTCTGACAATGTCACGTAGTCATCCAAACGATGTTAAATTTGGAACAATTATTAATTTTACACGCAAAATAAGCTGAATAGTTTTTACTGGTGTATACAATGTTTATGGTTCGTTTACAAAGACACACAATAGAATTTCGTAACATTAGAGCCTATGGACAAATTTTTAATTTAAGCGCGCACTTTAATTCGTTTATGCTGAATTGAAATTAATAAAGTTAACATACATTATAAAGATGCTTAAAATCATGTTTAATCTTAAAAAAGTTTATTACAGACTGAATAATTTATGGAACCACACAAAATAATTCCGATTATGCACTGTAATCATCCAAATGATGTCAAATTAGTTTGAAAAATTAATGAGTTATAATTAATTAGGTTTGTTCTTATTATTGACGTTTATAATGACTGTGGCTACCTTTCCGGGTTACATGAAGGAATTTCGTACTATTACAGTCTATAGTCAGTATTTCCTAAAAGTGTATTTTAACATGGTTACACCCCATCAAATATAATGAAATTTTATTAGAATTTTAAAAGCATATTTTCCTGTTGAGTGTATCTGATTATGGTAATAAGTCGATCGAATCAATATATACTATTATATAATAAGGAATAAATAAAAATGACCTATTAAATAATGTCTGATGCAAATAGGACGTTGAGGCTCCTGATCTGCAGATAAACTAGTTATCTTTTACGAATGTTCATGATATTTTAAATTGCTTCATCTCCAGGGAATTCTATAGAGCTCATTTTCTGAAACAATTTTATGCATGTTATGATTTAGAATAAAGAGTCCATATTAAGCTAAATACTGATTCTTTTTTTTTTTTTTTTTTTTTTTTTTTTTTAAGTATAAATAATAGTTTTGCCATATAATATTTTATATAACCTTAAATTTTTTTGCTATGTTTATGTTTTTCTACATTTTTTAAGAGTATATATATTAGGAATTTCCAAAAGTTGGAACAAGCTTTAAACAGTATAAATATATATAATACTTGTATATGTATTAAATTCAGTATGTATATATATTTTCAGTTAAAAAAAAAAATAAATAAACAAATAAAGTAAACATATGGGTAACTGACCATTAAATGGAAACGTCTTAAAATTTTCTGTTATTTTCTGACATAAACATTTTCTTTTTTTCTAAGAACTAATCAATATATTAGAATTAATATATGAGAAACATTTTTTACTCTATTTTTCACAATTTACGTCAGGTACAATAACAGTTTCAAAGGGAGAATTTGCTACTGATTGACCACTTGCTTTCAGAAGATAATCATAATCAGGCTAGTAATAGTATTTTTTAATTTCCAATTAAAAAAAAAATAAATCTTAAAAAAAAAAGCTATTGGAAAAAGTATGCATTTAAATTATTTTTCAGTGTAAATTTATAGGAAATAATAATGCATATTATTAAATAAAACCAATCGACTGACTCATCATCTTTTCCCTTACAGTCCATTAGGCGTGAATTTTAGACCTTCTCCAGCTGCTCAATGCATTGCTCTAATTGGACATTAAACGCACTCAACCGTTCATCCTTCCCTGAGGATTTTGTCTGAAAAATGACTTCACCTCCTTCGTATTCCACTTAAATTGTTGGATATAAACAATTCAAACGCAGAAATACTTCGAGAAATCGGACCGCGGTAGCCCAGTTGGTAGAGCGCCGGTCTCATAATTGGAAGATTGCCGGTTCGGTACTCGAGCCGGCCAAAGACCGTCGTGTACGCGAATGGTGGCTGGTGCACGTAAAATCTGTCGGGGCAGCAATGTCCTCCATGTTCCCGTCAAAAATTATATTTCTGGGGGTCACCGAAGTAGGAGAGTCATCCCTTCTGTGGAGGATCAAAATTGTGATGGCATGTCTCGGGACTACCTCCAGGGGTGTTTCCCAGACCGTCGCCAATTGCCCATCTGCGCAGCACTAGTGCGACGTAAAAACCCAACTATCAATCATCAACGTTCGAAAAATCCAGTGCGAAAATTTAAGTGAGGTTCTCACGCATTTAGAAAGTAACTACTCTAATCAAATACTGTAAAGATGAGTTGTTGACGAATTTGGCATTTTACTTGCGCTGATAATATTTTTCATACCCAATATTTGACCACATATTACTATGATTAACAATAGTTAGTTAATTAATAAAATATATATTTGTTTTATTTATAACAAGTTAAAAATAATAATATGCTTGATGTTTTAAGAATAGATTAAACAATTCATAACACATGACTAATACCAACAGTTATTTACTCTAAGCGTTGTAGACAATTTTGTAATTGTTGAATATTAATATAGAATCAATGTACTACCTCATAGTAATGCGAATTTTAAAATTGTCTTGATGATAAAATTTCCTTGATGTTTTCTTGATGATAGTTTTCTTCCTATCAGATTACTAGCTTACTCTAATTAATTATTGTATTTTAGAATTTTGTATTTATGTGGTAAATTGTTGGCTTGTGTTCAATTACTGATAATTTATCCAAATCAAATTAATTGAAACACACGCAGTTTTTACGTCAGATAACACATTTTGAAAATACAAGAAAGTGCTATTCTGAAACAGTAATAAAAAAGTAATAAATTAATGTAAATTTATAGGAACGCTGTGACATGTGAATGCAGTAAACGTTCGATTATCAGCGAGCGCGAGTATCACGAAAAAAAAATTATTTGCAAACGGTATGGATACGTCCTTACGCGTTGGGATCTTAACAGTTTTCTTCAGCATGAATGAACAGAATAGGGACATTTTTCGAGGCATCTTTTCTCCCCAGGACATTCTCAGAATATTCTGAGGATGAAAGAATGGCCTGCGGACATCCTCATCATTAAAGTAGAGACTTTTTTGATAACTATAAGGAGATTTAGAGTATTAAGTACATGAAGAAAATTGAGTTTGTAATACTGCACAATTCGATGGAAGATTCTGCGTAAAGCAGATTATTAATCCCTTTCTCTGGAATCTTCTCCTACCATTGATCACTCAAGCTGTTTCTATTTTAGAACGGTAGGGAGAAAGGTTACGTACACGTTTTAGATTTTCTTTTGTAGAGCATTTTTTTTTTTTTTCTAAGAGTGGAATATTTAATTTTTACAAACAGATGACTTTCCCAACAACACTTGCTTATTAAAGAGTCGAGTTTTTAACTAGAGATGCAGCGATTTACTTTCGGACACCATCGTTGCAAAACATTTAGGGTTTTTTTTCTACACGTAGGGATTTGTATAAGTTTTCCTTACCATGTAGTGGCGGATTTTTATTTCGTAGATATTTTGGGGGATTTCTGTAAGACATTTTATAGGCCTTTTTTATGAAAGAGATTAATTTTTAAACTTTTTTCCAGGATTTTTCAGTAAGGGTATTTTATCGCCAGTATAAGGACATTTTGTGCTGTCAGTAGGACATCATAAAATTGCAGTTGAAAAAAAATGTCGCAGACGATTTAGTACTTGTTAGTGATCTGGTTTCATATATTTGTTATTGAATAAAAAACGGCTGAATAACTTAAGAAGCTTGTGATAATGAATGCCAAAAACCTGAAAATGACTTCCAAAATAGAAAATGGTGCGTCAAGCAAACAGATGTGTTGGAATATAAGATCCGAGAAGCAACAGTTAGGGCATTTTTAAACAGAAAGAAAAGTTAGTGAATTTTGCATTAATGTCAGACAATGGTTCCGGAATGAAAACACGCAATACAATCAAAAACGTAACATATGACGAACTTTAGTTAGCACTGGAGTGTTTTTAGCTAAGGTGTGAAATAATGGTACTCCTGCGTGTGATCCTATGATCGCCGCATTCTCTGCTTTGTTTAGCTTGTAATGTGACATGCAAGCTAAACAAAGCATCTGGACTTGACGGTCTAGGGTGCGTCGGACGGTTGGTTAACCGTTTTAAGCAACGACATGGAATTTGAGAGATTGGACTTCACGGAGAGAAGTTGAGAGGTGACCAATAAGCCTCTGAAAATATTCAACGTAATTTTGAAGAAATTGAGTTACCTGGAGATTTTTCTTACGAAGAAATTTACAACGCAGACGAATCCGGACTGTTTTGTAAATGTCGTCCGAATCGTACATTAGCACTCGAAAATGAACGTAAAGATGTGGTCACAAAAACCGTAAAGAGATATTAGCAATCATGTCACGGAATCGTAAACTTAAGCTTCTTGTTATGCGTAAATCTAAAAAAAAAAAACTAAGGTCATTTAAGAATTCAGCAGAAAATTTAAAACTTCATTATTTTAACCAAAAAAGGATTATATGGACCAACAAATATAATTTCAATAATATTTTGATTTTTGTTCTTCAATTGCATAAATATTTCAAAAAAATGTTGCCAAAAATGGCTGCCTTGTTATTTAACAATGCACCTCCATACCTCTTCTAAAATGTGCTAAAATCTCTTGACATAGCTTTACAAAATTTCTGTCCCCGAATATTATTACAACATTACACTAATGGACCAGGGGGTTATTGTATCTATGAAGAGAAACTACAAAACGAAGCTGTTATAAAGAAAAAAAAAAAAAAAAAAAAAAAAAAAAAAACGAAGAATGCTACACTTTTAAAGAGATCTGCAAATACTACAAAATTTTAAACAGCATATACGACATTGCGTCTGCATAGAATTCAATCAAACGCTCAACACTTGTGAAAACGGGGAGAAAATTTTTGACTAATATCAAAACAAATGGCAAATAAAACGCTTCTCAAGAACAAAAGGAAGTTTCACTGAAGTCGCCTGTCACGACAATGGGTGACATAATTAAATTAGTGCCGGGGGATGAAAATGCCGATGAAGAGAACATTACGGAGTTATCGCTCGTAGACGCTCGACAGATGCAGCGATTGCAAACAAAGAATGGGGAAACAAGAAAAGCAAGGTAAAAGTGAAAAAGACAAGCTTATCGTCCAGATTCGAATGACGCATTAAACGGCATTGTCACATGTCGACGGACTGCTACGGTATTTAGCAGTGCAAGATGATGTCGTAAAGTTGGCTGAAATAAATGTTGCTCAGAAAAACATACTCAGGAATTAAGAAAAATTGTTTTCTTCGGAAGAAAGAAACACAACTGAATTGACGGATTTAAAAAAAAAAAAAAAAAAAACGTACATGCTAAGAATTATATATATATATATATATATATTTTAAGTATAATAAGGCACTGTTTAATTTAGTGCAAGTTAGCTTGCAGATTGTTATTGTACTTTAAACTCAATTGTAAGTATACATTTTTTTTTTTTTTTTTGTCTTTTTGTACCTTTTTAGTTTGTAAAATAACAATTCTTTACTATAATGTGAATATATTGGGTTTTATGTATAATACAATCAAGTTTTTAAACTAGAACATTTCGTATCAGATTTGCCCCCATTTTTAGCCCTTTTGGCAGACTATCCGTGATTTTCATTATCCTCGGAACCCATGGCATTTTTTCCGAAGATAATCGGGATTTTACGTACTTCTTGAAAACGTTTATGTCTGGGTGATTTATAGTTACATTTATTTTCAGAAAATATTTCATTATTTTCGACTAAAATGCTGCATAAACCAGCTGTAGATCAAGATATTTTGAAGAACTTTAATGGCGCTATTACACACGGCAAGTTTTTGAGCTACTGTTGAGACGATTGTGAATTTGATTCAATTATGTTGGCTCAACTTGCCTCAACGTCCAGGGTGACTAGAGTTAACTATAAACAATTTTTACTGACTTGTCATAGAAAGTTCGCATATTCTTAACGAATGAAAAGAAAGTCCCTTATGTGCACCGAGAAAAGAGTTATAATCTGACACGCCTTGAGATGAACTAAACACCGTGAAAACCAGTTTTTCTGGTGATCGTTGAATCAACATTTTCAACCCTCTGTCGAATTTCGTCCTACAGAAGATGGAGGATTTATTGGCTCAAATGAAAGTTGCATGAATAGTTGTCGCGTGTAATAGCTTCATATGAGCTTTCTGAAATTTAGAAGGATGAATCTGGATATATTTATGATTTTTAAATTATATGGATTGTTCAAGTATTTTTATGGGTATTTTCTAAATAAATGTTTTCAAAATTCATATACATGATAATTGAAAAAAAAAAAAAAAATGTACAGAACATTTGAATTATTCTAAACACAAAACGCAGCACAAATTGTGCGTGATTTTAATTCTATTAAAAATATATATATTATATACAAAATTATTTTCCGATTATTTATATTCATTGAAATAAAATACCGGAACACTTTTAATAAGTCATTAATATATATATATATATGAAAAGTTTTATTTTCATTATCAGTAATATTTACGATATCTAAAAGAAAAACTAATTTAGGAAGTAAATGTGACATAAACTTTTTTTTATCATTTTTTATTTATTACTTTATTTATCATAATTTAAAGTACTTAAATAAATGAATCAAGTGTTTAAAAATATTAAAAAATATAATAAATCTAAACACACACAATCTACTAAAAACTATGATTTACGACGTGAAAAAGAAATACTTTTTCCACTGAGCATTACGTAGAAATTAAATTATTCTTCACCATTCCCTATGCAATTCCATGATGCAGTTGGATCATTTTGATTTAATGCACTATGGAGAATATTTTGTCTATTTTCATCGTGAACTTTTCTAGTTTCGTATTTTATTTACACTTTTATGGTATTTTTTACACCGCATTCTAAATAAAAATATTCCACGCTATTTAAAGTATTGTTGACAGATGATTATAAATTAAAACGATCTTTATTTTTTATAATGCGAGTTCTAGAATTTAGTAGTTTAGTATGAAAAAAGAAAAATACATTTTCAAATATAAATCTAATATTTTAATAAATATTTTTTTAAGAAAATATTTTTAACAATATCTATAAAGTAATGTTGTTTTTCTTTAAGAAATTGAATATTTTAAAATTGTCTATCTTATAAATAGTGTCATACATATATAATGGTAATTTTCTATATACGGCGATTTTGTTGTCCTTTAAACTGATCCTTAAAAACGTGAATTCAAGTAAAAAAATGCGTCAAGTTTATAAAAATTGCCCCTTCTTCTAAATAATTGGTAGAGCTTTATATAAGCGGTCGCCAGTCACCTATGGGCGAACACTTCGTGGAAAATAATTACTAAAATTCAGGAAACCTATATCGCTAAAATTAGCGACCATGTTAATTCTACGTTTTTTTTTCTTTCTTTCTTTTCTTTTTCATGCTTTAATGGTTTTCAGTATTTTTTCTTTTCTTTTTTTTCTTTATGAATTAAACATCTTGTATATATATACAAAAAAATATCGAAAACATGGAATAAAATTTCATACTTACAAGCAACTATAGCATCAACATAGTTTCTACTAGGAGCGATAGGAAACTACGGATTTACGACAAGACGTAAAAATCACGAAAACGGACTTCCCTCATCATTATTATTGTTTTTGTTATTAGTACTTTTTTTTTTTTTATGATGGCAATTGAAAATTATTTCAGTGAAGTAATCTATTTACAAAAACTGGTATCGCACAGTGGTCGAAACTCGATCACTTTTTTGCAAAGCAAAGCAAAGTTATTGCCTTCTACTAAGCGAAATTAAATTGCAACACAGCTGCGGCAATTGTTTGTCGATATGCACTCAAATTGAATCAGCAGAGTTTTATTTAATATATTACTCTAAGTTTGGTCCATTGTAGATGCTAAGCCGTTCTTTAAATGATACGAAATCACAACGTGGAAGCGCCACCTGTTGGGCGATATAGACCAAAAGCTACTCGGTTCCACGTCAAACCAAGGTCAAACCAATTATCAAACTAATTTAAATTAATTTCATTGGTTCATAAAATACAGTGTATGAACTCAAAAAGACAGATATACTCTATAAATGGTCGCTTTGAGTTTGGGATATCTCAGAACGCGTCAAAAAGTGTAAATTCATCGAAAGCTAAAAATCAAGTTTTATTTTCCAAATCTTATACTTTCTTCTTATATATTCAGAGGATAGAATAATAAATCCTCTTTTTAAAAAAATGAGTAGTCAATTTCAGTTAACTGAAATGCATGGAAATCCTAAAGCCCGTAAATTCACCGAGAACCGGAAATCAAATTTTTTTTTGTTTTTTCTACCTGATTCTCATACATGTAGAAGGTAGTAATAAATCCTTTTTGAAAGTATTCGATTTCAGTTAACGGAAATGCAAGGAAATCATAAAACGTGTAAATTCACCGAAAACCGGAAACCGAAAAATTTTCCGCATCTTCTATTTGTTTCTTATAAATGCAGAAGCTAGTATATAGGCTAAATCCACTTTTTTTTTTTTAAGAATAAATAGTCAATTTCAGTTAAATCAAATGCGAGGAAATCTCAAAAAGTGAAAATTCATCGATAACCGCAAATCCAATTTTCTTCTGAATCTTCTACTTTCTACATACCCATGCAGAAGCTAGTAATATAACCACCTTAAAAAAAAAAAAAAAAAAAAAAAAAAAAAAAGCACTTTCAGTTAATAGAAATGCAAGGAAATCACAAAGCACCGGAAATCAAAATTTTTTTCCAAATCTTATACTTTTTTCTTACATATGCAAAAGACAAATCCGTTTTTTTTTTTTTTTTTTTTTTAAGTAGTCAATTTCAGTTAATTGAATGCATTATGTTTTAGTTTTAAAATATGTCTTTAAATCAGAGCTAACATAAATCACAGAAAAAATAATAATAATTAGATCTTAAAAAAATTAGAAAAAAAAATATATATATATATAACTTTTATGAATCCAATCCTTTTTACTTTCCCTTACCCTTAAGGTAGAGAAAGTATTGTTTTGGGGTCAAATTTTCGAACGCGAGATTTTGTTATATTTATACGTTTTGAGGTCCCCTGAATACGAAAATCATGTTTTTAGCAAATGGTCTGTGTGTATGTCTGTGTGTGTCTGTGTGTGTCTGTGTGTCTAACTGTGTGTCTGTCTGTTATCAGCATATCTCAAAAACAAATTATGACTGAACGTTCAAACTTGGTATTCTAAATGTGTATCATATAGGGATGGTACAGTAAGCTTTTCGTTAAGATCAAGCAAATGGTTCGTGTACAGGGACAATCAAGAGAATTCTAATACTAACGGCTATGGGAAAAATTGCAGGTAAGTAGAGTTTAACAACTATAGACAGCGCTAAACCAAATGAAATGAATGTATATTTTTTGTAATAGAGATAGTTAACTGGGAAAAAAAATTTCTGTATGTAGGAACCTCGCCTCCCCCCCTTGGGGGGGAAGTTCCCCCTCGAGGGGAGTAAATTTTCATGATGGGTATCATTCAAAAGAGTTCGCCAATACCTTTAAAACTAATGGTTGAACTATAAATCTGTGATAATTTATAGGGGGCGGTAATTTATAGGGGGGCGGTAGCAGAACTAATTATCGTATAAAACTCTTCTGAAGCCTAATTTGAATTATTTAGCATAGGTTTACGTGACAGTTTTCGTTATATTACCTTTTAATCTGCAACGTGTATTTATAGTATTAAATTTCAGGGTAAGAGAAAGTCGTGTGAGTGACACACCAGATTATTTAATTTGCGTATATTTTCAACAGTATAAACTTTCGGTCGAACTCTTATTCACTCACGTTTCTGCCATTCAAATAGCTGTTTTTGTTAGAAAAAAAAATCTGTAGTCAAGAGTATAGTGATGCTACATCTATACAAATTACTGTTTCTTTGTACAATGTTTTATTTGAGTTTTAAGGAATTGCCAGATTTAACAACTTTCTGCTTTTGGTATTTTTTAATATAAAAGAATACGTGTATAAAATAGAAAAGTGCATAAAAAATAAAAGTGTTTTTTAAATATCTACTTGTCATCGTAATAAAATAAGTTTTGTATTTTGCACTTCTAGCTTATCATACATTTCTAATGAAACCATTTTCAACCCTCTATTCCCATAATTAATATGTTAAAAGTGTACGCCAAATCTCATGATTGTGTATTAATATATAGATAAACGGGAAAAAAAAGGTCCATTTTCAATGCGTATTTGTAGGCATCTGGCCAATTAAGCGAGAAATGTTTTATTATTATTCTAATTAACAGTAAATGACAGATTATTTTTCCTATTAATTGCGATTAAACGAAATTTTTTTTAATGAACTGTGAAATGACTCCCTATCTATATATTAATAGGCAAGCATAAAATGTGTAGTCTCTTTTTAATATATTAATTATGGGAGTAGAGGGTTGAAAATGGTATCATTCGAAAGGTATGGTTAGCTGGAACGTGCGAATATAAATATTATTTTCTTACGATGTCAAGAAGGTATTTAAAAATACATTTATTTTTTATACATTTTCCCCCATTTTTCCCTTTTATACACGTATTCCTTTACATTAAAAAATACCTAAAAGTAGAAAGTTGTTAAATCTGGCAATTTCATAAAGCCCAAATAAAACCATAGACACAGTAATAATGTAGCATCACTATACGCAAGCGAAGCGATGACGTCACTGTCTGCCCATGGAGCCATGAAAAAGATTTTAATCGTCCATTGGATTTTTTGTAAAAAAATTATTAAAAAATAACGGAAATTATCTGCCGATTTTAATTTCGATATTTGAGTATAGTTATATATAAGTTACTGTCTACATGTGTTTGATTGAGTTATTTTTTCTGTAAAATTGATAAAATTTTAATTTAAAATCACAAAACTCCAGAAAAAAAAAATGGCAAACTTCCAGTTTCGAATGTAAACATAAACATTTCATTTCAAAGGGTGACATTTAAACAATAAATATTCAACCACGGAGTAATAAGACAGGAGAAGAAGGTAACGCTGAAATTTTGTGATGTTGTTTTCTAATGTTTACAGATGGCGCCAGCGTGCAATCCTTCCTTCTCTCCAGCTTCCGCAATGTTATTCAATGGGGAAATGTATCGTTTTAATTATTTTTTTAAAAATAATATCAAGCTGAAAAAATTTCGATTGAAAGCAAATTTCATTAAATAGAGTATTCTAACCAACATGTTTTTTTTAAGAGCCATTTTATACTAATTTTACTTTGAAAGAAAGCTTTTAAAAAATGACGATTCTTATGAACCGAAGCTAGCTAAAACAGACAATTGGGAGGAAGGAGAATGGATGAAATTTTGTAAAGAAAAAAAATAAACTTACTTTAGGTGCAGAAAACACGAACTCGGACATTATTTCTCTCCTAGAGCTTTTTTTTTCTTTTTCTTATCACTATCATAGCCTGTTTTAACTCTAGGAACGAAGCATTTATTTGAAACATCTGAATTATGCAGTTTTAAGAACTTACAAAGAAATTAAATTGCTTAAAATAAAAAATTTTAAATGTACTCCAGCAAAATTCTATTTAAAACAACAGTATATCCGCACCGAGGTAGGGAGGAATGACAAGTGGCGCCCTCAATATTTACCAAAAATTTAGATCACAGTTTCGTAGCTTTCTCCCATTGGACCTTCAACTCCTATTAATATTACTCCGTGTATTCAACTAATATACTAAATAAAAGGAAAATGGATTTGTTACTAACTGCTGCATGTGTAAGTAGACGATACGGAAAAAAATCCGATTTCCATTTTTTGGTGAATTTACATATTTTGAGCTTTCTTTACGTTTCAAGTAACTGAAATTGGCTACTTATTTTTTTTAAAAAGTGTCTTTATTGCTAGCTTTTGTGGGTAGAAGAAGCAAGTAGAAGATGCATAAAAACTTTTGATTTCCGGTTTTCGATGAACTTACACGTTTTGAGATTTCCTTGCATTTTAATTAAGTGAAATTGACTACTTATTTTTATTTTTTAAAAAGTGGATTTATTATTCTTTCCTCTGCATATATAAGTAGAAAATATAAGATTCAGAAAAGTTTTAGATTCTCGGTTTTCGATAAAGTTACACGTTTTGAAATTTCCCGAACTCAATTCGACCATTTTTGAAAAATGTCTCTTTTTTTTTTTTTTTTTTTTGTTCAAACACTGTACTTTATGTACCAATCGAATTAATTTAACAGAATTTGATACTTGGTTGGGCCTTGGTTTGACATGTTACCTATTAGCTTCTGGGCTGTATCACACAACAAGGGGCGTTTTCACGTTGCGATTTTCTCTCATTTCAGGAAAGGGTAACATCTACAGAGAGAAATAGTTATATTAAGTAAAACTCTGCTGATTCAGTTAGACTGAATATCGGCAAACAATTGCCGCAGCTGTGTTGCAATTGCATTCCGTTTAGGACAAGGCAATAACTTTCCTTTGTCTCGCTTTGCAAAAAAAAAGAATGGTCGAGTTTCGACCACTGGGCGATACTAGTTTAAATAATTAGCTCCAAAAACTTTTGCTTATTTCAGAATAAAGCTTTGAAGAATTTCGAATTTTATCGATTAGCAATGAAATAGTTACTTATTCCGCTAATTATTTGCATTATTAAGCGTAAAATATGACAATTAATATCTATATGTTTCTCTATTTGAATAAAATTAAACTATCGAGTATTTAAAAAAAATAATTAAAGAAGCAACTGGGAATTTTAACGATTACAAATGAAATAATCACATATTTCGATAATTAGCCACATAATATCGTATTTCGGGAACAAACTAAAAAAAAAAAAATAATGCATGAAATTTATTGATTAGCAGTACACTAACATCGTAAAGACAAAGTAACTACCAAAATTACAAAGGTGGCTACCAAATTATATAATTCTTCTAGCCAAGGGCTATTAAGTCATAATTGCTAATCCAGAGCATTAATAATTGTTTGAATTCTAATTTTTATTAATGTAAGATATATCGGGATAATTTAAACATTAAAGGCTAAAGTTAAACGTTACATTATTCAACAAAAGGATTTTTCATATTCTTGTTTAAATCATTTAAGGTTTACCCTCAACAATTAATGTGGTAATTGCCACTGATGAATGTGTACATTTAAAGTACTTAATAACTTAACATTTAGACACGCAAAATTAATTCAACCTTTTAAATTAGACTGCCACCAAGATTTTAAATAAAAATTAAAATATAAGAAATACTTTTTCTGCTATACTATAAAAGAAAAAATTTAATAAAATGTTTCGGGACGATCTATTGCAGTTGTGACTTAATAATTGTGTCCTCGCGGCGAGAACACCGTGCATCAAAGGATTTAAACACGAAAATTCTTTAAAAAATAATGTATTGTTTTCTAGAACGTGTAAAGACAGAACTTGTCTTTCTAACAGAACGAATTAACCAGTTTCTGGTTATCAATGTGCTAACTTTAAAGTGCAGTTTTTATCTAGAATTAGCGAAACAGATTTATATATTTTTAACAATTATTATAAGTTTTCTTTTACACCGAAGCATCGTTTTTTAAAACAATAGTAATAAGAAAATTAAATATAAAAATTCAAACATTTCATTATTTAAAATTTTTATTATTTTTATATCAATATTATAGTTTTTATGTTTTTACAAGAAAATCTGATTAGATTTTTTTTTTTTTTTTTTTTTTTTTACTTTAAAAGCTACTTCTGTAAAAATCATTCTAAAATAATCCATATTATTCGCCTATAATAAATATTATTTTAAATATAAATGTTGATACTCATATTTTAATTTACTTTTTATAACTTTATTGATCTCAGTCCGACAAAATTATAAATGAACGTCCAATAACTGTAAAGTCAAACATGAAAAAAAATATGTATATATATATATATATATATATATATATATATATATATATATATATATATATGTATATTATTGTGGTAATTAAAAAGTGGACAATATCAAATCATTCTTTCTTGAGTTCATTTGCATAGTGTTTATTGAAAATATATTAAAGCAAGCAATAACAGAAAAAAACTTGTAACAGGTAAACTAATAAAAAATTTTTAAACTTAACCTTCCTCGCTTTCATGAAGTTTTCGGACAGTATTAGTGTTTTATAGCATAAAATTTTTGCTTGTGCCTGGGGGGACTCATGTCAAAGTTGGGCCTGGGGGAGACTCATGTCAAAGTTGTGCCTTGGGGGGACCCATGTCAAAGTTGTGCTTTGGGGGGACTCATGTCAAAGTTGTGCCTTGGGGAGATGACTCATGTCAAAGTTGTGCCTTGGGGGGACTCATGTCAAAGTTGTACCTTGGGGGGGGGACTCATGTCAAAGTTGTACCTTGGGGTGGGACTCATGTCAAAGTTGTACCTTGGGGGGGACTCATGTCAAAGTTTGGCCTTGGGGGGGACTAATGTCAAAGTTGTGCCTGGGGGGGACTCGTGTCAAAGTTGTGCCTTGGGGGGACTCATGTCAAAGTTTTGCCTTGGGGGGACTCATGTCAAAGTTGTGCCTTGTGAGGGGACTCATGTCAAAGTTGTGTCTTGGGGGGGACTCGTGTCAAAGTTGTGCCTTGGGGGGACTCATGTCAAAGTTGTGCCTTGGGGGGGACTCATGTCAAAGTTGTGCCTTGGGAGGACTCATGTCAATGTCATTTTGAAAAGATTTTGATGAAATTCTGGCAAAAGCAGAATTTAGTTTAGGACTGAGGACTATTAGTTTTTTTTTCTTCCCAATTATAACATCGTTTTCAAATTATTCAATTATATTTTCGATAAATTCTAGATTTCGATAAATGTCCAACTATCGAAAAATGATTTCGACAAATGTCCAACTATCGAAAACGACAACGCAAAAATCGCTCTCTGAGACTAATAGGCCCTCAGTCCTAAAAACATTTTTTTTTGTTGTTGTTATTTTAATTAGTTTCTTTCTTTCGTTCTTTTTTTTTTAATCTTCAAAAGCGTTTAATTCTTTAGGTAAATGAACTAAAAGAAAGACAGAAAAAATTAAATAAAAATAACAAAAAAATAAAATAAAAATTAGCGTAATAGCCGTTGCTAAGATATGCACTCGATTGAAATGAAAGAATAGAATTTTTTAAAATGGGAAAGAAGTCAATATTTGAAATTGAAACAAAATAATAAAAATAATAAATCTTTTCTAAGATAGTTTAAAAAATAACAGATACTTAATTTCAAATCTGTGATCTAAATTTCTGTATATATAAATAATTATGATTATAATCCATTGTTATTGAAGTTAAAAAAAAAAAAATATAAAGAGATATAATACTTTGTCGTATATTTTTTGACGTATATCTAAAGAACAAACTTTCATTAAATTATTTATTTTAATTTATAATTGTTGCCAAGAAAATTAAACTTTAAATTTTGCATCTACTTTTTAAGATAGCACGCGATCGTGGTTTATATAAAAATCAAATCATTAAATTCATATTTTTATTTATTTTTATTTCAAATTATTGCACGCGCACTATTTATTTCCTAACTCAAAATTATTAAAAAAACTTTTTCGATATCGTTTGCAACGATACTGTATAAATTTTCTTTTCTTTTTCTTAAAAAAAAAAAAAAAAAAAAAAAGATTTTTATGAAATTCTGGCAAAAGCAGAATTTAGTTTAATACGGAGGGCTATTAATTTTTTTTTTCTTCCCAATTATAACATCGCTTTCAAATTATTCAATTATATTTTCGATAAATTTTAGATTTCGATAAATGTCCAACTATCGAAAACGACAACGCAAAAATCGCTGCCTGAGACTAACAGGCCCTCAGTCCTAAAAAAAAAAAAACTTTATTTGTTGCAATATTTTATTTTTTCACCAAGGTCATTTAAATCTTCAAATTTTCAACCACATAAATAAGAAATCATTTCCGTTAATAATGTTTGTCTTATGAAGGAAATCTTAGATATAACTACAAATACTATCTATTAGAATTGAAACAATAACGAAGAATTGCTTAGATCACCACGATTCTCTAGTATCTATAGTCGATGAACAGCTAAACCGTGGTGAAGCTCGTACATGCTATCCAATCGCTGTTCGATACAATATCTAGCCAGGTAAGTGTTGTTTTTGCTGCCAGATATAATTGCTTTATGTGTTAATTTCTCAAAATATATGCCTCCAAATTTCCTAAAAATTTAATCAATTGTTATTTCCTATTAATATGTGACCAAAATGTCATTTTCTTTTGTGCATTTCTTCCTAGTATAGCAATTTTAATTCCAGTTGTGTATATTCATTTTGAATATGCGAAGAGGAGCTGGATGGTTGCTGCTGATACGCATATACTAAATGCAGATGTAGATATCATTAGTATAACATTCATTATAACTCTAACTATTTACAATATCTCGATAATTATCTACAAAGAAGGCATGTATAATATAAAAATAACTTCATGTGTTATCTGATGCGTTATATCATCAAAGTATACGTTAAATTCCCAACAGTGTACTCAAGTTAAATAGACAAACTGAAAAAAAAAAAAAAAACCTTTTATTTGTGTCAATATTTTATTTTTTTCTCCAAGGTCATTTAAAGCTTCAATTTTTCCACCACTTAAATAAGAGATCATTTCCACGAATAATGTTTCTTTTATGAAGGAAAGTTTACACGTAACTATAAATGCTATCCATTAAAATTAAAACAATAATGGAAAATCATGTGGTTCCAAACCACTCTCTATTATCTTCGGTCGATGAACAGCAGACCAGCAGTGAAACTACATAGAGTGTTGTATCCGTACCTGTCATCCAAACTTTGTTCGATACAATATCTAACCAGATAACTGTTGTTTTTGCTGACATATATCACAGCTTTATGTGGATATATACCTCCAAATTTACTATAAATGTAATCATTTGCTCGTCCCTTTTAATGTATCTGTCCAATAAAAATATTTTTTTTCCTACATTTCTTCCTAGTATAGCGGTTTTAATTGCAAATAGTGTATTTTAATTTTAAATATGTCCAGCGCAACTATACAGTTGTTACAGATACACATATACTATTGTATGTATACATATTATTAGTACAACATACATTATAACTGTAACTATTTACAATACCTCAATAATTATCTACAAATAATGCATCTGTAATATCAAATAACCTAATGTGTTATCTGAAGCAGTATATTGACAAAGTATACGCTAAATACATTAAATTCGCAACAATGTAGTCAAGTTAAATTCTCACTCCACTGAGTCAATACATTACACATTTTAAATTAATTTACATCATTGAGGGATTACCAAAAAAAAATAAAAAATATTTTTATGCAAAGCAAAGGATTATCACACGATTTATTTATGGAAAATACATTGCAATGTACGATTTTTTTCCTGTTACCTTAAAACTGGCATAGTACATGTAGAAATTAAATTATTATCACTCGTACACCATGTAATAAATTTTACAAAAAAAAAAAAAAAAAAAAAAAAAAATCAATATAGATAAAAACTGTTTACGTTCAAAGTATGAATGTGAGAATATTTTACACTTTTTATAAAAATATATTGTATATATTTTTCTTTTTTCATTTATGATCAACATTTTTCAATTCCTTCTATATACATAAGAGGAATATATTCGATTTGTAAATAATTTTATTTAGGTTTTTAATTGTATTTAGGCGTTCTGAGATGTCCATACACCATTCAATCAGATTAGCTCTATGTTCGAGTGTGTGTGTGTGTGTGTGTGTGTTACATCCTTTTGTGGACTGTATATCTCATGAATCAAATTATAGAAATTAAACAAACCTGTTATATAATGGGATATTTACTTAAATTGGTGCATATTAGCTATAAGAAAATATCGTCAGGGAGGTAAAGCTGGTATTGTTCAATTTCCCCTATTTTAATAAAAGGTACTTCTCAACCACTGTAGTGTATATGTGCAGAAATTGCAAAAAAAGTAAATAATAGTAGCGTCACTTGTAAAATGAAATTTATTCTTTTTTTTTTTTTTTAATATATATCTTACTTAGCAAGTTTGCAGAATTTATGAGTGCATCATTTATTTATTTGCAGCAACAAAATTCTAAAAATGTGTAAATCCTCCGAAAACCGAAAGTCAAAAATTAGGTCTATATTAGTAAAATTATCGAAATACTTTTATTAAACTCTGTTGAATTACACATGTCACTTGCAGTATACAAAGAATTCTTCATCCACAATATATATATAGTAATTAAAAAATACAAAAAGATGTATTACACAACTTTTACTATATCCTTTATAAGTTTTATGTAATTTCTATGTACCATTTATTCCCTTTATTCACTGAGCAGCGGCTTTTAAATTAACGTTATTGTAGTTACTCTCCTGAACTAAAAGAGCATCTATTTTGTGTTTGTGATGTTTAATTTTGTATGTTATACTTATCATTAAATATACATATGTGTATATATTGATATACATGAGAAATGTGTGTTCCCTAATTATTTATTTTTAACACTTGCTTTGAATGCCATTAGGTAATATATATATATATATATATATATATATATTTATTTATTTATTTATTATTATTTTTTTTTTTTTTTACCAGAATCCCTAATGTTTCCAGCATTTTTTTATAAAAAAATAATAATTTTTATGTATCTTAAATATCTATAAATAAAACTTAAAAGAAACAGTACAACGTTTAAAATAACATAACTAAGCATGAATATTTAATTTAATAATATATTAAGCATGCAAAAATAAAATTTAAGATATATATATATATATATATATATATATATATATATATATATATATATATAAGGTCGTTGCAAAAGTTCGTGCGGACGCGGATCATTTTATTGCCTCCAAAGACGAGAGCTTCTATCGCCGTGGTATAAATTTGTTACCCGAAAAATGGGCAAAGGTTGTAGAAATTAATGGAGAGTATTTTGATTAAAAATTGTCATTTGATTTGATGTATTTTTATGAAATGAAGCAATAGAAAACCGCACGAATTTATGCAAAGGCCTAATATATATATATATAGATAGATACATAGATAAATAGATAGACATTACATTTATAACAGAGAAGGAAATCAAGAAACTGTTGTCTTTATTTTCCGTATTAGGAATTCAGGAATTGGTATTCTTAATACATATGAGATCAAGGCATATCTATTTATATATTTAAGAACGATAAATATACTTATTTTAATTATTTACAATTTAAATACATACTTAAATGGAAACATGCCAATTAAAGAATAAATTCAAAACTTATTAGCCCATCTCAAATTAAACAATGTAATTTTTTTTTCTGATATTAAGTTTCTAATATATTCATTAGAAACATTATTTAAGGACAATATTTTATCGGAATATAAGTTCATCGTGATATTGTAACCAAACAGACGTAATCACGTAACAATATAGTATATCTGAATGAAAAGTATACTATATTATGTCCCAGTAATCCTGTTAGTGTTCAGAGAAATCTGGTAATTCTAGAGCCTTAAGAATACGGAATGACATTTCTCAGTATAACGTTCTCAATTAATGTTGGTGGAGCTTTTATACATTTTATAAATTATGGCAAAGGAATTCATGATTCTCGAAAACATAGACAACCAAAATATATTTATATTCAGAGGATATTTATTCCTGTAATATAATAAGAACTTTGGTTCACGATAGTTGAATTTTTATTACACAACTATCACACATATATAGATCTGAATAAATGTTTCATTTTCATTATTAGAATAATTAAGAAAAATACACAAATATATTAGCATTTGTAAAAAAAAAAAAAAAAATAAAAAAAAATAAAAAATACATGCAAAAAGTATATACTTGATAAAAACTGCTCTCTATTTTTTTTTTTTTTTTTTTTTTATAACGATTTATCATTAGATTCTTGAGCAAAATTCCTAAAAGATATGCAAATCCCAATTAAGAAATTACTAAATTTAGTGAAAAAATTAAAACTAAATATTTATAGATAATATTTTCTTTTTAATATGTGCTATCTATCTGTCAGTGGCGTATCGTGAGTGACGTTTTGGGTATGCTCCATACTGGTGGCTAGGATCAGCTCGTTATCCTGGAAAGCTGGTTCATTTCGTTGGCTTTTTAAATGTCGTAATATCTACGTTGTTCCTCAAAACAAGCGAATTAGCCAATAATATGCTTAAATATCAGTTTTAATGTACTGTTTCTAACTACTCATCTGGAGCATGCCCTAAACGTCATTCACGATACGCCACTGCTATGTGTATATATATATATATATATATATATATATATATATATATATATATATATATATATATATATATATATATATATATATATATGTATATATATATATATATATCGTAAATAAAAAGTAAATTTTCCTCAATAATTAAACAGGAAATGTGACACATACAATTTAAATTTAAAATAGTGCTGATTTAATTTTAATTATATTTTAATAGAATAATAATATCCCTATGGAACATAGGGAGCATAGATGATTGTTTAAATGTATCATGAAGAAAATAAACAGTCAATTAATAAAAACAGACAGCAGTGCCTTAACAATATTTTACTTCCCCTCCCTCGCGGGTAATGTGGAAAGTTTTGCCAAATTCCCTCCCATCAAAGTGCATATTGCGTACACTTAACACCCACATATCAAAATACGCCATTCTAAGTTATTTTGGAGTATATTTAATCTTGAAAACCTCCTACCCGTCCCAAGGGGAGGGGGAGGAGTGGGTAATTTCGGAAATACACATGTGTTGCATACACATACCTAACCAGACATAAAAAAATCCAGATTCTTAGAAGCAGATTATATTTAAAACGTGTTTTATAGCCCACATTCTCTTAAACGAGGGACGGGAAAGGGGATTTTGCAAAATGTCTTTATACTATGAGTTAGATACATATAGCCGATTCATACATCAAAAATATTCTTCATAAGGTAATTTATTCCAATGTTACACATCAGTAAACGTTTATTGTCCCCATCCCCTAAGATCGGTAGGGGGGAATTTCACAAAATTTCTTTATAGTGTGTGTGTTGAGTACGCGTAACCAATCGGCACATCAAAAATCGCTTTCCTAAGATAAACTAAAACAGAGTTACTCTTAAAAACGTGTTTTTGCCCCCATCCCGCCCTTAAAGGGGAAAGGGTTAGAGGGAATTTTCATAAAACCTCTTGTGCACTATACTTAGCGTGGCTATAAAACTACTTTCACTGCAACAGGACAACTTATGAAGAGGACATGATTTTGTACTTTACAACAGTAGTTTTCTTCTACAATACTATTAATGTTAGAACAAGGATATTTCCCATTTTAAATTTTCTATTTCTCTTTCTTTTGCATTGATACTGAATTTAAATTTCTTATAAAAAAAAAGTGTTTAAATAAAATATAATATAAGAAAAATATATACATTATAGTTATGTTATTAAACTACATTTTGTGACCAACTTTTCAAATTGGTAAAACACTGTTCATAATGAGCACTAATATTAATTTCCTAGATTTCCTTCTTATTTTTAATGATACTCTATTATTTTTTAAATTATAAATATAATTATTGATTATAAAGTTTTTGCATTTAAGGAAATTCTCATTTTTTTCCCCCTTAAGTAATTACTCTAGTTGTTACAAAATATTAAATATTCATAAAACTTCCTTTTGCATGCACTAATATTTTACCATAAAATGTTCCTCATATGAGATTATTTGCTTTTTTTTTTTTGTATTGTTTAGATATTTACAATGAAACAATTAAGTTTTTTTAAAATTAATTTTAAACTTATATTTATAATTTGTCAATTTAAATTAATTACCAGAAATTTATTTTAAAGGAAATTTATACATAAACATGTATTTTTCATATTAAAATTACACTTCAGATAAAGAAAGAAGGTAAGCATTCCAATTCAACAGCTTGCATTTACTTTTAATTTTCATTTAATAAAAAAAAATAAAAATAAATAAATAAATAAAAATAAAAATCTGGTATTTCAATTCATTATTATATTAAGACGGCATGAAATAAATGCACGAGGATTGCGTTTGCTGTACAGTTTATTTCTGTATTTGTGTGCCATAAAATGTATTCTAAACATAAACCATTGTCATAACTTATTAGTAATTCAATAGCATAAATTAATTTTTATTATAGCTGTATTCTGCGTACGTTTTTACGATACTATTATAATCGCCAAATACATTGTGTATATTTCTACTATTCCTCTGAAAGACAAATACTTTAAACTATTTTACGGTAATTATTTCAGGGTTACGAAACATAAAAGTGAGAAATTCTTACTCCATAAAAGAATATGGAATTATATTCCTCTGTGTGATTTTCCCAATGGTTGCTTTATAAGATTTTTCCATTTGGTTGTTAATGCTACTCTTCAGGAAAATGAGGGCAAATTAATTATGTTTTGTTAGTATGTTCTTCGGTATTTTCGAATAAAATAACATTAAATCGCAAGTTATTTTAATAACAAGCGCGATACAACACAGATAAATTTATATCTGTAATTAAGGAAAAAAGAAAGTCCAAAAAATTATTTGTTTGATAAATATTAAATAAAGTAAACACTTTTACATATAAAATAAGAAGAGTAAAACTGAAATAACAGACTTATTCGATGTTAAAAATAACTTAGCAAGGATGCATTTTTTTTTCTCCATATGTAGAAAACAGCGTACTAAAAGGTTACACTATGATACAACTTTCGGTATTACATCACTCTCCTTTTTTATCTTTTAAGTGTCATCATATACATGAGAAAAACGCATTTTTTTGCTATTAGACAGGTTTATCAATTAGTATCACTTATTTAACATGTCACTGATATATTCTTATACAGACTGTGCGGCTTTTTTATTCAACAGCAACCAAAAACTTTTTAAAGTGGGATAGGATATTACATAAAAGGCGAATAAAATCGAAGAAACGTAGATTATATGCATCGTATATCAATTTTTAAAATTATTGGTGACAGTTAAATAAAAAAGAGCGCTATCTGTACCAAGTGGCGCTGTCTACCCCTTGAACTTTTGCCAAGTTTCCGAGCCAAGCGGAAGGCATCTAGTTTAAAAGGCTGTGATATAAAAGATTTATACATCACTATTTTACTTTTTTACAAGATATATTTTTAAAAATTATTCATTACAGCTAATCTCACATATCTATTGTGTATTTGTGATTAAAAAGCAAATTTCTGTTAATATAGTGATACGGCGAAGAAATTATGCATGTACTTCATTTCTGTGCTATATTAAGTGGACTGAAGATAAAGTTTTATTAAATGTAAAACAATCGATAAAAGTTCGGATTATGCACAAATAGTTAAATGTCAATGCCTTTTTATATTCTTTTTAATATACTTGTCTATTTTATGTTTTACCTTTGCTGATAAATATCCATGATTATGTATTGTTTATTGCTAATTATACACTATAAATATAATACAAAAATTAACTTATAACCTATTACACTATACTTAATAGTGAATTTTTTTATTTATTACTAATATCTAATTCTTCTTTATATGCCACATTTTGCCCCAGAACTGTCACAATTTATATTTTTATTCTGAAAGGTTGTGATAGATTTGATGGAAATAAATTAAATTTACATTACGAAAAATGTAAATGTGCATAAAATGGTTTAAATGAAAACATTCAAGAAAACCATTATTACGCATATTGCATTATAAGTGTGTTGCGCAACCAAAAATTTCACGAGTAATACACAAATCCTCAAAATTGTCGCTAATACAAAAAGTCTTCCTTATAAAAAATATGTTTTCGTAAATATATGTATATATGTATATATATATATATATATATATATATATATATATATATATATATATATCATATATATATATATATATATATATATAGATAGATAGATATATTTATACATTTCTTCTAAAATGTTAAATAAAAAATATGTTTTAAAGCTATTCGATATTAAGAAATCATATGTTAAAGCTTGAATTAAATAATATTCAAAAACCTATTTCTAGCAGACATATAAAAAAAAAGCTTTAAAAGTCATAGTAAAAATGCACTGATAAATTTATGCACATTAATAAGAATTAGAACATTAACGTAATATATATATATATATATATATATATATATATATAACTTTTACTTTTAACATTATGGAATATATAACGAGGTATATTTTTTTAAAGAAAAATATTACGCACATGTAATGGAAACTATTGATTAACTAAGGCTCAAGAATGTTTTAGAAAAAGAAAATGTTTTTATACTTGTAAATTAGGAGATATTGATTAACATATGTTTCTTTCATTATCACGTTTTTAAAGGGTATAACTCTTTTTTTAAATGCCATAGCATGTGCAAAAATTCACTCCGTTACAAGCACAGATAATTTATTTCTTAAGAAATTACTCAAAAATATGCATGCTTCATAATGTTTTCTTTTTTACTTTTATCTTTTGGAAAATCACAGAATTAATAATAATAATAATAATAATAAAATGCAAATTTTTAATGTAGTAAAAATTTGCAGTGTTATTTTATGATCCATAAAGATACATAATTTATCGTTCAGATATTGACGTATAACTTGCAATAAAAGTTGTCCGAAACTGTATTCTGTAGAAAGAATTAATTTCTTTACGATGATAAAATTATTTGATTATTTCTTATTATTAATTAATGAAAATTTAGGTATTTTTTTGCCGAAACGTCAGTGGAGGCCCTCTGTTGAGACTCAAAACTATTTTGGGCTGTGTCTGTGTGTCTGTCTGTCGCGCGATAACAGCCGCAAAATTAGCGCTATTGACTTGAAATTTGGTATGCATGTTCATGAGCCCCACGAAATTAGCTGTATAGTTTTTGGTATGTATTCCATTTGTACTTCGTATACAGGGACACGCCAAAGTTTTTCTTAACATTACGGCCTATGGGAGGAATTTGTATGTACCGTGATAGCCACCGCAAAAAAAAATTTATTCACTTCCAATTTTCGCCCAAACGTCAGTGGAGGCACTTTGTTGAGACTCAAAAGGATTTTGGGTTCCGTCTGTCTGTCTGTCTGTCGTGAAACAGCGGCCGCAAAAACCACGCTATAGACTTGAAATTTTGTACACATGTTCATGGTCCCCACGAAATTAGCTGTATAGTTTTGGGTGAGCATTCCATTTGTTGTTCGTGTACAGGGACACGCTAAAATTTTTTTATCATTACGGCCTATGGGAAGAATCTGTATGTACCGCGACAGCGGCCCCCAAAATAACGCTTTTAATTTGCAATTTGGTACACATATTTATGAGCCCAACGGAATTAGCTGTATAGTGGTAGGTGTGTATTTCATTTGTCGTTCGTGTACAGGGACACGCCAAAGTTTTTCTAATCTTTACGGCTTATGGGAAGAATTTTTATGTACCGCAATTGCGGCCGCAAAAATCCTTCAATTGACTTGCAAATTGGCGCACACGTTCCAGATTTGTATATAAGTAGCGTAGCTGTATAATTTTTATTGCTATATTTTTTATAAACTGTGTACAGGGAAGCGCCAAAATTCTTAACATTACGGCGTATAGGGTGAATTTCGTTTAAACGCATTTTAATATCATTACTTTGCAATGAAGAAAATGAAACTAGCGTACGTGAGTAAGATGCTTAAACTTATTTTGTTTGAAGAATATATGTGCTCTTAAGCTTTCTAATTAATGTACAGGACTTTACAAAACTGTTCTGACAATGTCACGTACAGTCGGTAACAAAAGTGTCCGAACACTAGCAAAAATTCCTATATAAAAAAAGTAGAGTTCATACTGTTTTGTTAAATAAATCCTTGTCGAATCCTGTTCTTAGTCAGTCTAAGAACAGTATTCGACAAGGATTTATTTAGCAAAACTGTATTAAACGTACTTTTTTTACATAGGAATTTTTGCTAGTGTTCGGACACTTTTGTTACCGACTGTAGTCATCCAAACGATGTTACATTTGGAACAATTATTAATTTTAAACGCAAAATAAGCTGAATAGTTTTAACTGGTGTAAACAATGTTTATGGTTCGTTTACAAAGACACACGAAAGAATTTCGTAACATTAGAGCCTATGGATAAATTTTTAATTTAAGCGCGCACTTTAATTCGTTTATGCTGAATTGAAATTAATAAAGTTAACATACATTATAAAGATGCTTAAAATCATGTTTAATCTTAAAAAAGGTTATTACAGACTAAATAATTTATGGGACCACACAAAATAATTCCGAGTATGTACTGTAATCATGCAAATGATGTCAAATTAGATTGAAAAATTAATGAGTTATAATCAATTAGGTTTATTCTTATTATTGGCGTTTATAATGACTGTGGCTACTTTTCCGGGATACATAAAATAATTTCGTACTATTACGGTCTATAGTCGATATTTCTTAAAAGTTTATTTTAACATGGTTACACCCAATCAAATATACTGAAATTTTATTCGAATTTTAAATGCATGTTTTCCTGTTGATAATTGTGGGCATAGAATTGGAAATTAGTTTAAAGGTTAAGCAAAATATTTCCGATATGCTATGTATTTTTTTTTTTTTTTTTTGTATGAAATTTGGTATTTATTAATATCAGGGAAATAATACAAGACCGTCGTTTATTAAGAATACATATTGTTGAGTACTTAGGGGTTCGTAAGTTGTCCGAGAATGAAAGGCGAAACTTGCAAAAATTCAGTGATTTATTCACAGAAAGTTCCAGAAAAATACAGGTCTATAAACCAAGTACCAGCTTCAATTCAGTAAATATAGCTTACCAGTAGCAATACCAGTAAATATAGCTTAAACAACAGCCGTTAACAGCAAAACAACAGTACAAACTGATTATCAACAACACATAAAGCAAGTCTCATTCAAAGAGGCTCAAAGCAAAGCAAGCTTTTGACAAAACTGACACAGATCTGAGATGGCCGCCTTAGTTAAAAAAACGCTCGTTTTTTACTATTATATCGAACACAGACTGTTCTGGAAAATTCTGGTATCTCATCAGCCAATGAGATTAGAGCTTACATATTTGGTAAATCCATCATAAGGATTTTCTCGCCAAGGTCGCCAAAAAATCACCAAGGAGGGAAGCAGTCGCCAAATTTGGCGCCAAATCCATTTCTTCCTTTATTGGATCTATTTTTAATGCGGTTTTAACGGAAAATTAGTCTATTTTAGAGCTAAAACGACTAGAAATGCGCAAAATTAGCATTTTATCGACTTACTAAGCCTTTTGAAAGAATTTATACAAAAATAATTATTTACAATTCCGTAACACTTTATACGATATACAAATAGGTATACAAAGAGAGATGAAGCAGGGGGTTGAGGGGGCGGCAGCCTCCCTCAGGAATGTATCTGATTATGCTAATATGTTGATCGAATCAATATATACTATTATATAATAAGGAATAAATAAAAATGACCTATTGAATAATGTCTGATGCAAATAGAACGTTGAGGCTCCTGATCTGCAGATCCACTAGTTATCTTTTACGAATGTTCATGATATTTTAAATTGCTTCATCTCCAGGGAATTCTATTTAACGCATTTTCTGAAACAATTTTATGCATGTTATGATTTAAATTAAAGAGTCCATATTAAGCTAAAGACTGATTTTTTAAGTATAAATAATAGTTTTGCCATATAACATTTTATATAACCTTAAATTTTTTTGCTATGTTTATGTTTTTCTACATTTTTTAAGAGTACATATTTTAGGAATTTCTAAAAGTTGGAACAAGCTTTAAACAGTATAAATATATATAATATTTGTATATGTATTAAATTCAGTTTATATATTTTTTCAGTAAAAAAAATAAAAAATAAATAAATAAATAGATTAAACATATGGGTAACTAACCATTAAATGGAAACGTCTTAAAGTTTTCTGTTATTTTCTGGCATAACCATTTGCAAAATATTTAGATTTTTTTCTAAGAACTAATCAATATATTAGAATTAATATATGAGAAACATTTTGTACTCTATTTTTCACAATTTACGTCAGGTACAATAACAGTTTCAAAGGGAGAATTTGCTACTGATTGACCACTTGCTTTCAGAACATAATCAGAATCAGGCTAGTAATAGTCTTTTTTAATTTCCAATTAAAAAAATAAAATCTTAAAACGAAACTATTTGAAAAAGAATGCAATTAAATTATTTTTCAATGTAAATTTAGAGGAAGTAATAATGCATATTATTAAATAAAACCAATCGACTGACTCATCATCTTTTGCCTTACAGTCCATTAGGCGTGAATTCTAGACCTTCTCCAGCTGCTCAATGCATTGCTCTAATTGGACATTAAACGCACTCAACCGTTCATCCTTCCCTGAGGATTTTGTCTAAAAAATGACTTCACCTCCTTCGTAATCCACTTAAGTTGTTGGATATAAACAATTCAAACGCAGAAATACTTCGAGAAATCGGACCGCGGTAGCCCAGTCGTAGAGCGCCGATCTCGTAATTGGAAGATTTCCGGTTCGGTACTCGAGCCGTCCAAAGACCGTCGTGTACGCTAATGGTGGCTGGTGCACGTAAAATCTGTCGTGGCAGCAATGTCCTTCATGTTCCCATCAAAAATTATACCTCTGGGAGTCACCGAAGTGGGAGAATCATCCCTTCCGTGGAGGATCAAAATTGTGATGGCATGTCTCGGGACCACCTCCAGGAGACCTCCAGGACCACCTCCCAGACCGTCGCCAAGCACTAGTGCGACGTAAAAACCCAACCATCAATCATCAACGCTCGAGAAATGCGCTGCGAAAATTTAAGTGAGTCTCTCAGACATTTAGAAAGTAACTAGAAAGTAACTACTGTAAAGATCAGTTGTTGACGAATTTGGCATTTTACTTGCGCTGATAATATTATTCATACCCAATATTTGAACACATATTACTTTGATTAACAATAGTTAGTTAATTAATAAAAGATATATTTGTTTTATTTATAACAAGTTAAAAATAATAATAATAGACTTGATGTTTTAAGAATAGATTAAACAATTCATAACACATGACTAATACCAACAGTTATTTACTCTAAGCGTTGTAGACAATTTTGTAATTGTTGAATATTAATATTGAATCAATGTACTACCTGATAGTAATGATAATTTTAAAATGGTCTTGATGATAAAATTTCCTTGATGTTTTCTTGATGATAGTTTTCTTCCTATCAGATTACTAGCTTACCCTAATTAATTATTGTAATTTACAATTTTGTATTTATGTGGTAAATTGTTGGCTTGTGTTCAATTACTGACAATTTATCCAAATCAAATTAATTGAAACACACTCAGTTTTTACGTCAGATAACACATTTTGAAAATACAAGAAAGTGCTATTCTGAAACAGTAATCAGAAAATAATAAATTTATGTAAATTTATTGGAACGCTGTGACATGTGAATGCAGTAAACGTTCGATTATCAGCGAGCGCGAGTATCACGAAAAAAAATTATTTGCAAACGGTATGGATACGTCCTTACGCGTAGGGATCTTAACAGTTTTCTTCAGCATGAATGAACAGAATAGGGACATTTTTGGAGGCACCTTTTCTCCCCAGGACATTCTCAGAATATTCTGAGGATGAAAGTACGGCCTGCGGAGAGTTAAAGTTGAGACTTTTTTAATAACTATAAGGGCATTTAGAGTATTAAGTACATGAAGAAAATGGAGTTTGTAATACTGCACAATTCGCTGGAAGATTCGACGTAAAGCAGATTATTAATCCCTTTCTCTGGAATCTTCTCCTACCATTGATCACTTAAGCTGCTTCTATTTTAGAACAGTAGGGAGAAAGGTTACGTACACGTTTTAGATTTTCTTTTGTAGTGCGTTTTTTTTTTTTTTTTTTTTTTTTTTTAAAGAGTGGAATATTTAATTTTTACAAACAGATGACTTTCCCAACAACACTTGCTTATTAAAGAGTCGAGTTTTTAACTAGAGATGCAGCGATTTATTTTCGGACACCATCGTTGCAAAACATTTAGGTTTTTTTTCTACACGTAGGGATTTTTATAAGATTTCCTTACCATGTAGTGGCGGATTTTTAATTCGTAGACATTTTGGGGAATTTCTGTAAGACATTTTATAGGCTTTTTTTATGAATTAGATTAATTTTTAAACTTTTTTTCAGGATTTTTCAGTAAGGGTCTTTTATCGCCAGTATAAGGACATTTTGAGCTGTCAGTGGGACATCATAAAATTGCAGTTGAAAAAAAAAAATGTCGCAGACGATTTAGTACTTGTTAGTGATCTGGCTTCTTATATTTGTTATTGAATAAATAACGGCTGAATAACTTAAGAAGCTTGTGATAATGAATGCCAAAAACCTGAAAATGACTTCCAAAATAGAAAATGGTGCGTCAAGCAAACAGATGTGTTGGAATATAAGATCCGAGAAGCAACAGTTAGGGCATTTTTAAACAGAAAGAAAAGTTAGTGAATTTTGCATTAATGTCAGACAATGGTTCCGGAATGAAAACACTCAATACAATCAAAAACGTAACATATGACGAACTTTAGTTAGCACTGGAGTGTTTTTAGCTAAGGTGTGAAATAATGGTACTCCTGCGTGTGATCCTATGATCGCCGCATTCTTTGCTTTGTTTAGCTTGTAATGTGACATGCAAGCTAAACAAAGCATCTGGACTTGACGGTCTAGGGTGCGTCGGATGGTTGGTTAACCGTTTTAAGCAACGACATGGAATTTGAGATATTGGACTTCACGGAGAGAAGTTGAGAGGTGACCAATAAGCCTCTGAAAATATTCAACGTAATTTTGAAGAAATTGAGTTACCTGAAGATTTTTCTTACGAAGAAATTTACAACGCAGACGAATCCGGACTGTTTTTTAAATGTCTTCCGAATCGTACATTAGCACTCGAAAATGAACGTAAAAATGCGGGCACAAAAACCGTAAAGAGATATTAGCAATCATGTCACGGAATCGTAAACTTAGGCTTCTTGTCATGCGTAAATCTAAAAAAAAAAAAAAAAAAAAAAAAACTAAGGTCATTTAAGAATTCAGCAGAAAATTTAAAAGTTCATTATTTTAACCAAAAAAGGTTTATATGGACCAACAAATATAATTTCAAGAATATTTCGATTTTTTTTTCTTCAATTGCATAAATATTTCAAAAAAAATGTTGCCAAAAATGGCTGCCTGGTTATTTAACAATGCACCGCCATACCCTTCTGCAAATGTGCTAAAATCTCATCTCTTGACATAGCTTTACAAAATTTCTGTCCCCGAATATTATTACAACATTACACAAATGGACCAGGGGGTTGTTGTATCTATGAAGAGAAACTACAAAACGAAGCTGTTATAAAAAAAAAAAAAAAAAAAAAAAAAAACGAAGAATGCTACACTTTTAAAGAGATCTGCAAATACTACAAAATTTTGAACAGCATATACGACATTGCGTCTGCATAGAATTCAATCAAACGCTCAGCACTTGTGAAAACGGGGAGAAAAATTTTGAATAATATCAGAACAAATGGCAAATAAAACGCTTCTCAAGAACAAAAGGAAGTTTCACTGAAGTCGCCTGTCACGACAATGGGTTACATAGTTAAATGAGTGCCGGGAGATGAGAATGCCGATGAAGAAGGTGATGTTAAAAACATCACTTCTTTCTAAATTTTAAAAAATAATCGTTTTTCTGCACTTAAATGCATTGTATCTCTTAGCTGGCTCAACTCACCCTGTAATGTTTGCTTTACTGCAATTCACACACAGGAGAAAATTTGGTTCTTCTTTCCTAGTGGTGATGTCATCTCACACCATTCTGAGAACCAATAGGGTGATGGTTCTGACCCCACCTTCTGTTATCCCGGCAATTTTAAATTCAATTGAGTTTGAGCAGTGCTCCAGATAGCAGTATGGGTAAGAAATGATTGTTTATATTCTGTTTTTATAGGACTGTGACCATTTTATCATTTTGGAGAGAGAGTGCCTACTTCATAACAATATAGGTATATCAGAAATTAATTGTTGCATATTTAATTAAAAAAAAACAAAACAATATCTATTTTTTTAATGTCCTATTTAATTTGGATTTCAAAATAAATAAAATTTTGATTCAACAGTATCACTTGCTTGGAAATATTATTTGGTTCTGCATTTTCTTATTTGCAGCTTTCTAACAATCATTTGAATTTATTCTTCTTTTCTCTTATGTAAATAAAAGTATTTGGATATATATAGACATTTTGACCAAAAGAACAAAAGGGTTAGCGGTCAAAATGTAATGTAACGATCATGTACGCCATGAGGTCTTTGATTCCTCAATAACGAACTTCTTTTGATAATTAAAATTAAAAATATGAATAAAATAAATTAAAAATATGAAAATATTAAAGTAAATGAATATATTTACACCACATCAAAGAACGGGGAAACAAGAAAAGCAAGGTAAAAGTGAAAAAGACAAGCTTATCGTCCAGATTCGAATGACGCATGAAACGGCATTGTCACATGTCGACGGACTGCTACGGTATTTAGAGGTGCAAGATGATGTCGTAAAGTTGGTTAAAATAAATGTTGCTCAGAAAAACACACTCAGGAATTAAGAAAAAATGTTTTTTTTTTTTCAGAAGAAAGAAACACAACTGAATTGACGGATTAAAAAAAAATGTACATGCTAAGAATTATATATATTTTTATTTTTTTAAGTATAATAGGGTACTGTTTAATTTAGTGCAAGTTAGCTTGCAGATTGTTATTGTACCTTAGACTCAATTGTAAGTATACTTTTTTTTTTTTTTTTGTACATTTTTAGTTTGCAAAATAACAATTCTTTACTATAATGTGAATATATTGGGTTTTATGTATAATACAATAAAGTTTTTAAACTAGAACATTTTGTATCAGATTTGTCCCCATTTTTAGCCCTTTTGGCAGACTATCCGCGATTTTCATTATCCTCGGAACCCATGGCATTTTTTCCGAAGATAATCGGGATTTTACGTACTTGTTGAAAACGTTTATATCTGGGTGATTTATAGTTATATTTATTTTTAGAAAATATTTCATTATTTGTGACTACAATTCTGCATAAAACAGCTCTAGATCAAGATATTTTGAAGAACTTTAATGGCGCTATTACACACGGCAAGTTTTTGAGCTACTTTTGGGACGATTGTGAATTTGATTCAATTATGTTGGCTCAACTTGCCTCAACGTCCAGGGTGACTAGAGTTAGGACTATAAACAATTTTTACTGACTTGTCATAAAAAGTTATTTCTGCAAACTGTTATTTCTCATATTCTTAACCAATGAAAAGAAAGTCCCTTATGTGCACCGAGAAAAGAGTTATAATCTGACACGCCTTGAGATGAACTAAACACCGTGAAAACCAGTTTTTCTGGTGATCGTTGAATCAACATTTTCAACCCTCTGTCGAATTTCGTCCTACAGAAGATGGAGGATTTATTGGCTCAAATGAAAGTTGCATGAATAGTTGTCGCGTGTAATAGCTTCATATGAGCTTTCTAAAATTTAGAAGGATGAATCTGGATATATTTATGATTTTTAAATTATATGGATTGTTCATGTATTTTTATGGGTATTTTCTAAATAAATGTTTTCAAAATTCATATACATGATAATTGGAAAAAAAAAATGTACAGAACATTTGAATTATTCTAAACACAAAACGCAACACAAATTGTGCGTGATTTTAATTCTATTAAAATTATATATATTATAAACAAAATTATCTTCCGATTATTTATATTCATTGAAATAAAATACTGGAACACTTTTAATAAGTCATTAATATATATATATATGAAAAATTTTATTTTCACTATCAGTAATATTTACGATATCTAAAAGAAAAACTAATTTAGGAAGTAAATGTGACATAAACTTTTTTTATCATTCTTTATTTTTTACTTTATTTATCAAAATTTAAAGTACTTAAATAAATGCATCAAGTGTTTAAAAATATTAAAAAATATAATAAATCTAAACACACACAATCTACTAAAAACTATGATTTACGACGTGAAAAAGAAATACTTTTTCCACTGAGCATTACGTAGAAATTAAATTATTCTTCACCATTCCCTATGCAATTCCATGATGCAGTTGGATCATTTTGATTTAATGCACTATGGAGAATATTTTGTCTATTTTCATCGTGAACTTTTCTAGTTTCGTATTTTATTTACACTTTTATGGTATTTTTTACACCGCATTCTAAATAAAAATATTCCACGCTATTTAAAGTATTGTTGACAGATGATTATAAATTAAAACGATCTTTATTTTTTATAATGCGAGTTCTAGAATTTAGTAGTTTAGTATGAAAAAAGAAAAATACATTTTCAAATATAAATCTAATATTTTAATAAATATTTTTTTAAGAAAATATTTTTAATAATATCTATAAAGTAATGTTGTTTTTCTTTAAGAAATTGAATATTTTAAAATTGTCTATCTTATAAATAGTGTCATACATATATAATGGTAATTTTCTATATACGGCGATTTTGTTGTCCTTTAAACTGATCCTTAAAAACGTGAATTCAAGTAAAAAAAATACGTGAAGTTTATAAAAATTGCCCCTTCTTCTAAATAATTGGTAGAGCTTTATATAAGCGGTCGCCAGTCACCTATGGGCGAACACTTCGTGGAAAATAATTACTAAAATTCAGGAAACCTATATCGCTAAAATTAGCGACCATGTTAATTCTACTTTTTTTTTTTTTTTTTTTTTTTCTTTTTCATGCTTTAATGGTTTTCAGTTTTTTTTCTTTTCTTTTTTTTTTTTTATGAATTAAACATCTTGTATATATATACAAAAAAATATCGAAAACATGGAATAAAATTTCATACTTACAAGCAACTATAGTACCAAAATAGTTTCTACTAGGAGCGATAGGAAACTACGGATTTACGACAAGACGTACAAATCACAAAAAAGGACTTCTCTCATCATTATTATTGTTTTTGTTATTAGTACTCTTTTTTTTTTTTTTTTTTTTTTAATGTTGGCGATTGAACATTATTTCAGTGAAGCAATCCATTTACAAAAACTGGTATCGCACAATGGTCGAAACTCGATCACTTTTTTGCAAAGCAAAGCAAAGTTATTGCCTTCTACTAAGCGAAATTAAATTGCAACACAGCTGCGGCAATTGTTTGTTGATATGTACTCAAATTGAATCAGCAGAGTTTTATTCAATATATTACTCTAAGTTTGGTGCATTGTAGATGCTAAGCCGTTCTTTAAATGAAACGAAATCCCAACGTGGAAACGCCCCCTGTTGGGTGATATAGACCAAAAGCTACTCGGTACCACATCAAACCAAGGTCAAACCAAATATCAAACTAATTTAAATTAATTCCATTGGTTCATAAAATACAGTGTATGAACTCAAAAAGACAGATATACTCTATAAATGGTCGCTTTGAGTTTGGGATATCTCAGAACGCGTCAAAAAGTGTAAATTCATCGAAAGCTAAAAATCAAAAGTTTTTTTTTTTCCAAATCTTATACATTCTTCTTATATATTCAGGGGATAGAATAATAAATCCTCTTTTATAAAAAATAAGTAGTCAATTTCAGTTAACTGAAATGCATGGAAATCCTAAAGCATGTAAATTCACCGAGAACCGGAAATCGAAAAATTTTCGGTTTTTTCTACCTGATTCTTATACATGTAGAAGCTAGTAATAAATCCTCTTTAAAAATAAGTAGTCAATTTCAGTTAACTGAAATGCATGGAAATCCTAAAGCATGTAAATTCACCGAGAACCGGAAATCGAAAAATTTTCGGTTTTTTCTACCTGATTCTTATACATGTAGAAGCTAGTAATAAATCCTCTTTAAAAATAAGTATTCGATTTCAGTTAACTGAAATGCAAGGAAATCATAAAACATGAAAATTCATCGAAAACCGGAAACCGAAAATTTTTCCGCATCTTCTATTTGCTTCTTATAAATGCAAAAGCTAGTATCTAAGCTAAATCCACATAAAAAAAAAAAAAAAAAAAAAAAAAAAAAAAAAAAAAAGTCAATTTCAGTTAAATCAAATGCAAGGAAATCTCAAAAAGTATAAATTCATCGATAACCGCAAATCGAATTTTCTTCTGTATCTTCTACTTTATTCTTCACACACCATAAATTTTAAATCAGCACAGCCGGTTTCGAAAGGACGTAGCCTTTCTTCATCAGGTGCACAACGTGATTGCACCTGATGAAGAAAGGCTACGTCCTTTCGAAACCAGTTGTGCTGATTTAAAATTTATGGTGTGTGAAGAAGTTTTAATTTCTTGCTATTGTCTGTACGCCAGTTTTTGAATTTATTTTTGGCTTCTACTTTCTACTTACACATGCAGAATCTAGTAGTATATCCACCTTTTTCTTTTTCTTTCTTTCTTTCTTTTTTTTTTTTTTTTTTTTTTTTTTTAAATAGTCACTTTCAGTTAATAGAATAACAAGGAAATCACAAAACATGTAAATTCATCGAAAACCGGAAATCAAATCTTATACTTTTTTCTTACATATGCAGAAGATAATATATATATATATATATATATATATATATATTTAAAGTAAGTAGTCAATTTCAGTTAATTGGAATGCATTATGTTTTAGTTTTAAAATATGTCTTGAAATCAGAGCTAACATGAATCAGAGAAAAAAAAATAATTAGATCTTAAATAAATTAGGAAATCAAATTAGAACTTTTATGAATCAAATCCTTTTTTAATTTGCGGATATTTTCATCAGTATAAACTTTCGGTCTAACTCTTATTCACTCAAGTTTATGCTATTCAAATAGCTGTTTTTGTTAGGAAAAAAAAATCTGTAGTCAAGAGTATAGTGATGCTACATCTATACAAATTACTGTTTCTTTGTATATGGTTTTATTTGAGTTTTAATGAATTGCAAGATTTAACAACTTTCTACTTTTGGTATTTTTTAATATAAAAAGATTACGTGTATAAAATAGAAAACTGCATAACAAATAAAAGTGTTTTTAAATTTCTACTTGACATCGTAATAAAATAAGTTTTGTATTTTGCACTTCTAGTTAACCATACCTTTCTAATGAAACCATTTTCAACCCTCTACTCCCATAATTAATTTGTTAAAAGTGTACCCCAAATTTCATGATTGCCTATTAATATATAGATAAACGGGAAAAAAAGGTCCATTTTCAAAGCGTATTTGTGGGCATCTAGCCAATTAAGCGCGAAATGTTTTATTATTATTCTAATTAACGGAAATGACAGATTATTTTTACTATTAATTACGATTAAACGAAATTTTTTTAATGAACTGTGAAATGACTCCCTATTTAAATAATTAGCTCCAAAAACTTTTGCTTATTTCAGGAAAAAGCTTTGAAGAATTTCGAATTTTATCGATTAGCGATGAAATAGTTACTTATTCCGCTATTATTTGCATTGTTAAGCGTAAAGTTTGACAATTAATAGCTATATGTTTCTCTACTTGAATAATACTAAAATTATCGAAAAAAAATTGTTAAAAAAAATAAGCAAAGAAGCAACTGTGAATTTTACCGTTAACAAATAAAATAATTACATATTTCGGTAATTAGCCACATAATATCGTATTTCGGCAAAACGCTAAAATCTTAAAGACAAAGTAACTACCAAAATTACAAAAGTGGCTACCAAATTATTATATAATTCTTCGTGCCAGGGGCTATTAAGTCATAATTGCTAATCCAAAGCATTAATAATTGTTTGAAATATAATTCTTATTAATGTAAGATATATAGGGATTATTTAAACGTTAATATCATTAAAACGTTACATTTTTCAACAAAAGGATTTTTCATATTCTTGTTTAAATCATTTAAGGATTACCCTCAACAATCAATGTGGTAATTGCCACTGATGAATATATACATTTAAAGTACTTAATAACTTAACCCAGATAGCAAAATTAGTTTGCTGCGAACTTGCAACAAGTTCACCATGACAAGTTTGCAAGTTCATAACAAGACTGAAGCAAGTTAACGCAAGCTCCGAAGTCACCAGACGCCAAACTTGCAGCTAACTTGTCGTGCAAGTCTTATTCTTGTCATAGCAAACTTGCAGCAAACTTATTTAAAATTGGCAGAAAAGTTTAGGTTTGTCATATCAAACTTGCTGCAAATTCACTGCAACTTATTAGAAAAATTTAGCTTTGCCGTATCAAACTTGCTGCAAAATCTCTGCAAATTATTAATTTTTTTTATTTTTGTCACATCAAGCTTGCTGCAATTTCATTGCAAATTAGGAGGAAAATTTAGTTTCGTCGCATCAAGCTTGCTGCAATTTCATTGCAAATTAGGAGGAAAATTTAGTTTCGTCGCATCAAGCTTGCTGCAATTTCATTGCAAATAAGTAGGAAAATTTAGTCTTGTCATATGAAATTTACTGCAAATTAGAAAAAATTTCTTTGTCATATCGAAATGGCTGCAAAGCACTAATCTTGTTGCGTCACACATTATATGTACTAATTTCACTTTTTTTGACACCTTCAATTTTATACATAATACAGTTTCTTTTATTATTATTATTATTTATTTATTTATTTAAGCCAACTTTATATTTTGGGTACTCATTTGATTATGATTTTTTGTGCCAAAACAAAAGCTCTTCCTAAATTTTATGAATGGCCAATATCAACATAAATATTTCAGTATCTGCATGTGCTACAAGAAACGAAGATCTGATTAGTCCCCCCCCCACCACCAAAAAAATAAATAAAATATAAAAGTTAAAATAAAAAGAAATTATGGTAGTGGTGGGTATTGTTTAAATACATATTTTTTAACTCTGAATTTGATATCATTCATAAGCTGATACGATCATGTTACAATGTTAGGATGGGTGTTAAGAATTCATAAATTTAAAAATTATACTATAGTGCATGCAAAGCAGGTTTTTTTCGTCGCAACTTATGGATATTTGTCAAAATTTAGTAAAAACATAGTTGTGACACTAGAAATGAAAATCCATCAATGAGCCATTTCCTCTTTTTTTTTACCCGTAAATGACGGATTACTTTTAAATCAATTTAAAAATGTTTTACTTCATTCCTTTTTAACACTTTCCAACAAGGTTGAAAAGTGTTTATGACTTCGGTTTGTCTGTCTGTCTGTCTGTCTGTCCGTCTGTCTGTCCGTCTGTCCGTCTGTCTGTCTGTCTGTCTGTCTGTCCGCGCTCTAACTCCCGTAAATATTTATGGAATTTCTTAAAACTGATATATGCTACTCAAGTTCACTATCGGACGGTCCCTATTGAAAATGGAGTTTATACCTCTACTGGTTTGTTTACAGGGACACCCGAAATTATTTCAAAGCATTGTGTTCTATGAGAGGTATTTCTATAAACCACAATTTCATACCTTTACAGTAGACATACCTTAATGAAATTGAAATATGTTATTCAAGTTCACTATCGGACGTTCCCTATTGAAAATGGAGTCTATACCTCTACTGGTTTGTGAACAGGGACACCCGAAAGTATTCCAAAGCATTGTGTTCTATGAGAGGTATTTCTATAAACCACAATTTCATACCTTTACAGTAGACATACCTTAATGAAATTGAAATATGTTATTCAAGTTCACTATCGGACGTTCCCTATTGAAAATGGAGTCTATACCTCTACTGGTTTGTGTACAGGGACACCCGAAAGTATTCCAAAGCATTGTGTTCTATGAGAGGTATTTCTATAAACCATAATTTCATACCTTTACAGTAGACATACCTTAATGAAATTGAAATATGTTATTCAAGTTCACTATCGGACGCTCCCTATTGAAAATGGAGTCTATACCTCTACTGGTTTGTGTACAGGGACACCCGAAAGTATTCCAAAGCATTGTGTTCTATGAGAGGTATTTCTATAAACCATATTTTCATATCTTTACTGTAGACATATCTTAATGAAATTGAAATATGTTATTCAAGTTCACTATTGGATGTTTCCTCTATCAAATGGAGGAAATACCACCATCGGTTCAAGTACAGAGACACTCAAAAGTATTCCAAAGCATTGCGTTCTAGGAGAGATATTTCTATAAATCAAACTTGAATAACTTTACTATCCACGAAGTTTTAAGAAATTGAAATATGTTATTTACACGCACAAAAGAATTCTTTGCATAGAATGTTGCATGATTAGCATTAGATTTACAGGGTGGCACAAAAATATCCAGTTAAATTAAGAGCTATTATTAAAAAAATTGCTAGATATGTACTCTCGTTTACGTTAAGCGTTTTTAACACTTTCTAACATTTTTAACACTTTCCAACAAGATTGAAAAGTATTTATGACTTCGTTTTGTCTGTCTGTCTGTCTGTCCGTCTGTCTGTCCGCACTCTAACTCCCGTAAATATTTATGGAATTTCTTGAAACTGATATATGTTGTTCAAGTTCACTATCGGATCTTCCCTATTGAAAATGGAGTTTATACCTGTACTAGTTTGTGTACAGGGTCACCCGAAAGTATCTCAAAGCATTGTGTTCTATGAGAGGTATTTCTATAAACCATATTTTCATACCTTTACTGTAGACATATCTGAATGAAATTCAAATATGTTATTCAAGTTCACTATTGGATGTTTCCTGTATAAAATGGAGGAATTACCACCATCGGTTTATGTACAGGGATACTCAAAAGTATTCTAAAGCATTGCGCTCTATGAGAGATATTTCTATAAATCAAATTTTAATATCTTTACTTTCCACGAAGTTTTAGGAAATTGAAATATGTTATTTATATGCACAAAAAAAAAAAAAAAAAAAAAAAAAAGCTTTGAATAGAGTATAGCATGATTAGCATTAGAGTTACAGGGTGATAGAAAAATATGCATTTATATTAAGAGCTATTAATAAAAAATTGCTAGAATTGTACTTTCGTTTACATTAAGCGTTTTTAACACTTTCTAACATTTTTAAGTGTGAATATGTTTTCAGTTTGTGTATCTGTCCATCTGTCTGTCTGTCTTTCTGCCCGCGCTCTAACTCCTGTAAATATTTATTCAATTTCTCGAAACTGATATGTTTTATTGAAATTCACTATCGGATGTTCCATATTCAAAATTGAGTGAATTTCTGGTTTGTGTACAGGGACACCCAAAAGCATTTGAAAATATTGTGTTCTATGAGTGTTATTTTTATAAATATTTTCCCTATAGAATGTTCCCCATTTAAAATGACATTAATAGGTCCTGTATAACTAGTTTGTTTACAGGGACCAAAAAAAAAAAAAAAAAAAAAAAAAAAAACACTGCATTACGCTTTTGGACAGAATTTTTTGAAAGTTATATTTAAAAATCTTTCTACTGTAAAAATCATAAAAATACTGAAACATATTGTTAATAATCTAAAATAATGCTTTGTATGGAATATGATATGATTACCTCTCTGATTTACAGGGCTACACTAAATCATTCAGAGAGATCAAAAGCTGCAATTATAATGTAACGTATGCATTTTCTTTTGCGTTAAGCCGTTTTAACTCTTTCCAAAATGCCTAAGAGTAATTTTAAAATGAATTAGTCTATCTGTATATATTTTTTAGTCCTTCTGTCTGTTGTGTGATAACGTAGGCAAAGAATAATAAAAGTTATTCGATACAACAATTACGTACAGTTGGAAAGTGTTACTAATCAATGCGTACTGCATGATTTTTCTTTCTTGTTTATATAAACTATGGTTAAAACCTTTTAAAAAATCACACTTTAACTATGGATTACAGCTAAAAAACAATTTATTGCCAATCTGCAAATAGGAGGCATTAGAGCTCCAATATTACTCTAATACTTTAAGAAACAAATAAAACGTGCCATTTAAGGGTTAGATCCCTGGAAAATGTGGAATTATTTTATAAATGGGGGGAAAAAAATCTTTAAAGCTGCAGAACAGTTTAGTTCCTCCTCTTTTTCTCTCCCCATGCTATCCTTTGGTATTCAGGAAATGGGTTTTTCATTCAAAAATAAAATTTTTCAGATTAATTTTTGAATGCTAATATGTTGTCTTTTGACTCAGTGAACTCCCCCCCCCTCAATTTATTTGAATATTTTATTTTAATAAGGAAATTTATGACTAAATTTGGATCTCTAAATGAAATATTTATTTTTTCAATATTTAACAAACATTTTTAAATGAAATATTCTTATAAAACGAAGCAATGAAAATCCCATAGGATATGGGTAGAAAACCTTTGATTAAGTCTTATTACAAAAATACGTGGAAGCAAATTATCAGCATATTCAATAGTATAAATTTTTCTAACTCTGACAATTTCAGTTTAGTTCAATCATAATAAATTTTTATTGCTTGCATTAAACTATATATAATATTCAATTTGTGAACTATTCAACATTTTTATGTTACATAAACTATAGCTTAAAAGGGATTCTAAATCATTACAAATACACAAAGGAAAATTTTAGTAGAGGATTTGTAAACTCTAAATTTTTAATTTATCCTGATAAATTTTAGTTTAGAAAAAAAAAAATTATTTACACACAATATTAAACTTAAATTTACTAAATAAACTTTAAATTTTTGTATAGTATATTTATTACTTGTCATAAAACAAATCCTAGAACTCTTTTCTGAAATAAATTGCTATAAATATCCAATTATTTACAAATTTCTCTTTGATGTAATTGTATATTGAATTATTTGCATAATTCATATAAAACATTAAGGCTGCTTATTCTTTCTTGTGATTTATCTGTCTCTAGTTACTAAATCCCATGTAAGTCTATGACGAAATTTATAAAATTACTCATCTTTTATTTTTGTATTCACATTCAGAAAATTCACAACCAGTAAATAGTACTTTATATGCAAAAAATAAATTTTTAAAATTTCAATATTTCATTTTTCAGTTGAAAAATGCCCTTAATGAAAATTCACAGTTTTAAACTCAAAATTCAAGTTCTAAAGTTTATATAAAGCAAGTACTAATTCTAACAGTTGTATGCTTTCAGAATGTAAAAACTGAATTTAAAAATAACAAATAAGTAATTCTATAAACAATTTAACTAACAGAACATGTGCTTTAAATGACCTTCACGATCTGTGTGTTCCCTTAAAGCTTTTAAGGAAAAGAAATAGATAATAAAACAGACTGAAATAATATATATGAGATAATTAGAAAAATAAAATAGATTTAATACATGAATTACTTTAGATTAATCTAATCATATTTGTGATTTTAGTAAAATATTTCCTTTAATGTTGCAAAATGGGGAAGAGAAAAAAGAAAAAATGCGTGGCAAAAATACACATGTTAGTATGCACTTTCTAGACTAGATATATGTATAAATACATTCTACATATTGGTACTGTGTTTCTATGTTTAATCCTAATTTTAAAGAGTTTTATAATTAAACAGAAAAACACAGTTTGGCAGTTTTTCAGGAAATGCACAATCACATTTCTTCTAAAGATTAAGTCCCTTTCAAATTTTTATATATCAAATGTACATAAAATCAAGACTTATTTACATTTCACTATTAATTTAAGTTCATGTATAATTTAATTTAAAAAAAAAAAAAAAAAAAAAAAAAAAAAAAACTTCAGGCAGTTTTGTGTTGAATTATTTATTTATTTATGATTCGAATGAAATACGCTAACACTGTAACATGGAAAAGAAAAAAACATTTATTGAAACTCATTTACAAATTTAAATTTTATTACAATTCACATATTATTTACATCTTGTGTGTTCTTCTGCATTTTTCTTTGCTTCCTGAAAAAAAAAAAAAAATACTTTAAGAAATCTATTTACAGTTACAATTAAAAAAAGGTGCTAAATTACAAATCTTCAATTAACAAAATTGCTAAGAGGTTAAACACTGACTTGTTAATTGTATAGAACATATCTTTTAAAAATACCACATTTGAATTTTCAAATTATTTCTGTTTTTGAAATGGATAACTCAGATCAATTTATTTTCCTACAAATATTTTTTACCCTGCTTTTTTTTTTTTTTTTTTTTTTTTTTTTGCAACACATTTATTTACTTTTGTATCTCCACAAATCTTCTACACACACATATATATATATATATATATATATATACATACAATATACTCTCCATATTTTAAAATCATAAGGACGGGGGGGAAAATCAAGATAGAGTTTGTGATACAAGATACACTAATAATAGCATTTACACACAGAATTATTGGTTTAAAAAAATTGTAATATTTATTTAGTTAGCATTCTCTTGAAAACCCATAGATAATAGAAAATATTATTTATTTTTACTAAAATAAACAATATCAGTTATTATAAAACTTCACTTGTTTTTTAAATATTAATCAAGATGTTATTTAAAAATGGCATAACTTATTTCTTTCATATTGCCATTTCACTTAATAGCATATTTAGATTTTATGAACTTAATTTTATTATGATTAGGTTTAAGTAAGATATTAACATTAGTTACAAAAAGAAACAGAAAGCAAAAAAGAAGCATATGATTAAATTGCCACGATAATATAACAAAGTCTAAATAGATTATTAAATAACTATAACTATTTATTTATTTATTTTTAATATGAATAATTTGACCAGCGTAAATTTAAAGGTATTTGGCAACACTGAAGTAGGTTTCATATAAAAGCTTATATTTCCATTTAATATTTATAAATTGAATTATATTAGTTTTAAAATATACATTCAGGTAACAGTTCTTACGATTTTTGATGTATATTTTACAGATTTGAAATCGTAAAATTGTGTTTTCTCAATTTTCATTTTTATTCCTGCATTCATGAACTTTAAAATGATTAAATATCTAGAAAAAATTAATAATGAACTTTATTTATTTACAAATTTTACAATCTGTCTGAACGATTTCACAATAGGAAATGCGATAAGTCAATCCCTGAACCAGATAAATATGGCGAGAAGTTCCAGTGTTGGCGCGAAAAGAAAATACCAGACATCCCTCAAATTAAGTTGAATGATTGGTTACCCTGGCAACTGGACAGTACCTTCGTCAGTTCCAGGGTCGTTCTTATCTCGGTCAAACAGTAGATATAGTAATGATAGGTGGTGGTTCCGGAACACCCACTTCTTCTTCATCATCATATGGCAGAGAAGAAATCAACTGTGAAACAATTTTATCATCTGTTCACAGCCCACAGACTTTAACGTTAGCATCTAAGTCAGCAAAATCTTTAAAACTTATGTTTTTTGGAAAGGTTTAGCGAATTTGAAATTTCCACTCATTCTTCACGTTGTATTTCATCATCAGGTTCAATGCCGGTTTCCTATTCCTTGTGCGATTCAATTTCATTTTCTACTTTTTTCACAAAGTTAACTTTTCTGAAACCGTTCTTTTGTGTCAAACAGCTCTAAGGTCAGTCAACCATCCTCATGCGATCCAGAATATTTATTGGTGCAATTTCCTGTTTCCTAAAAAATAGCATCTGATCTTTACAACCTCCTTCTGTAACGAACTTCGGTGCCATTCATGTTGACAGCTAACACTGTTACTCAATCTTTACTTTGTGTTTGCCTTGCCTCCGTGATATGCTTCTCCACTGAAAACTGCAATTTCGCCTAACAGTGCTTTAATGAAAATCCTCATCTCATTTAAAACGTTGATGAGATGAATTCGGGGAATAGTTTTTCAAACGATCAGGAAGATTTTTAATCTATTCTGAACAGAATTCATCGCTCACTGATTGGTTCGGGCCACACAATTTTCTAAAAATTATGTTGTGTTTTTTAAAGTTCTTTAACCATCCATTACTGGCATTGAAATCCTTATACCCTAGTTTTTCTGCGAACTGTTCGGCCTTTTCTTTTAACACATTGCCTCCAAGAGAGACATTATGAGCTCTGCGTTGTTTAAACCATTTTATGAGGCATTCTTCTAAATCAGGATATTCAGCCATTCTGATCTTCTTCGGAGCTTCTTTTTCCTCCTTGAAAAGTTTCTCAGTTTTGTTTCTGTTTTTCAATATTATTAATAAAAAAGTCGATGCTGAAATTTTGAAATCTTTTTCGATTTGTTCTTTTTTTCCTCCTTTATCTATGGCCTCTAAAATCGCTATCGTTTATTCAATTGTCAATAAAATTCAATTTTTATTTAATGATTATGGAAATTTCCATTTTTGAAACAACTGGCAGTGATTCCCAGACATGCTTTTCTCCGGCCAACTAATCCATATGTTTGAGACATTAGCGCACACTTATACAAACCCCTTTTTCCTAAAATGTGATTCATAAGTCTCTTGTACATATGTCATGTTTCTATTAGCAACGACTGAACTGGATCTTAAGAAAAAAAAACTGAGATTGGCATTGGTCAAATCATGTGCGTGTTTATTTGATGCACCAGAAAACTTATTTTTATACCTTTGTTTGTCGTTCAAATGAGTTATTTGGTTCTCTCAGATAGATAAGGGGCGCGAGAGGTTTTTGGTAACATACTTTTTCAACAGAACTGAATAGTGATTAAAAAAAAAAAAAAAGAAGAAGACAAGATTTTGAGTGAAAATTCTTCAACATAAGATTAAAAATTTACTTTGGATGAATAGGCAATATCACAGGAAAAATAATTTTTCGACATATCAAGGTTTTCGATTTATCGAGAGTACACTGTATATATACTTAAATGTAAACAAGATATTTTTAAAATTATGTTCAAAATGAAACAGATCTTTGACAAATCTGTTTCATTTTGAAAGCTAGTCTTTCATAGTATGAATAGACCAGGGTTTAACCTGGCAAAAAATTACTTTAGCATTTTAGCGAAAATAGGCAAGCACTATTTTAGCTTTTTCGAAAGTTAATTATTTGGATACCATTTCTTTTACTTAGCTTTGTTATCCTCAGTTTTATTTTCTATTCTTTGTTTAATTGAGGATTTTAACCAAGCATCCATATTTGTGACTTAAAAAATGTGAATCAGGGAAACTATTTTTTGATTTTAACAATAGAAAAAGAGGTTCTCATATGTGTAAAATGAAAAAGCAATTGAAAAATTAAGTAAAGTGTAGTGGTAGATAATCGTGAAATACTAGTGCTAAGAATGCTTCTATGAATCAAATTCTGAATTCTGACATACTTTTAAATATTTTTGCATTTAAATTCAATCATTAAAAATTAAAAATAAATCCAAATTACTATATAAATAATCATTCCCGAAAATTTCAGTCCTTTCGTAGTTTTTGCCTGCAATTATTACCAAAAAAAAAAAAATCCGAGTTATTATATAGAGATAATTTATACAGTTATCCAGTTTTAGCTTTTTAGCGAAATTCTGACCAACATGTTTTAGCAAAATATGATACCTTTTAGCAAAATGCTAAAAAAAAACTAATGGCAGTTTAAACCCTGGAATAGACCACTTGAATACTACGATGTGCTCTGCTGTATTTTCTCCCGGAAAGCTGATATTTATTTTCTAATTCAGAGTTTCCACTCAAATAGCAGAATGAAATTACCTGACTTTCCCAGACATGTTCTAAGAAAATTCCAGCCTAGCCATAGTGATGCTGCTAGTCTTCCAAAATCCTGGGTTCTCGGGACCCATGAGTTTAAAAAATCTGGGTCCTTTTTTTTCAAAAAATAGGTCCTCGCATAAATGAATTTGTACATTACAGATATAAATTAAAATTTTATCCTATTGTAGACGAAAAACAGATTTTTAGGAATTTTTAACTAGCTCTTTTTGAGATTGTCTTAAACTAATATTATGTAGAAGATAGTTGCTGTTAAGAAACAACTGAAAACATTTAGCTCAATGTGCTCTGGAACACACACAAAAAAAGAGAGAGAGAGAGAGAGAAAATATAGTATAGTATCTAGTTATTATCATTATTTTAAATTAGAAACATTTTTTAAATTTCCTCGAAATTACTAGCATTAAGAAAACAAAATGAGAAAAAGTTTTTTTTTTTTTTTTGGAGAAATGAATTTTCAGATAAATAGATTGATTACAAAATTTAGTTACACATTCCACTTCAAATACAGCACATGATTCATTATCCAGCAATCACGGGACCAACCTAATTCCAATTATCGGAATATTCTGGATATCGGCCCCTGCCGAAAACGGAAATATCACGTCTGCAAAAGCTACCCCAAGTCCCCCACCCTCCTTTCACAAAATAACTTACCAATAAGCTATACTGATAACTTAAATAATGTATTAGAGAAAAAAATAAAAGAAGTGTACTAACTTATCTGTAAACAAAATGACTATAATAATAATGACATTCTGACATTAGCAAAACTATTTTATTTTTTGCTTAACACAGCAAACATATTACATTTTTTTAATACTTAGTTTTATAATAATAAAATTTCTTGAATCTTAATACAGACATAATGTCATGTTCCTGTAATTACGTTCGTTCATCCGTTCTATTTGTTTTCGTTTTGTTTGAACGAACTTAGAACGCAGCAGGGTGATGCAATTCAATGTTCCGGCACTTTTAACAGTTAACTTTTTCGTACAGGACCTTCGTTTTTGTGTTTCAGAACTTTGTTTTTGCGCCGACCACTCGTGTGTGTTTATCGTATTGGAATTAGAAATGTTTTTGGATTCTTTGAAAGAAGGGTTTTGCGACCATTTTTCGAATTTCATTCATATTTCGGCTAAGCTTTGATAGAGGACACCCACTGGTGATTTATTTACGTAGTGACGCGATGTGGCATATCGTACACTTTTTACTAATAGTCTTTTCGCATCAAAACTTCGTTTTCTAATCTCAGAGTCGGGACTTTGTTTTTGATTTCGCGCCGGCCGCTTGCTTGTGTTTATCGTATAGGATATGTTATTTTTCCTTTATGGTAAAATGAAGTTAAAAAGGATTTTTTTTTCTTCTTTAGAGCAGAATGCTTTAAAATTATAAAGAACATATTAGTTTTAAACAAGAAATATATTTTGAAATTTACTTTTTTCCTTTCTTCCAATTTGATTTTTTTTTTTTTTTTTTTTTTTTTTTTTCAAGAATGAAACTTACGCGTCCCCGGGGACCCGCCATAATAAATTTTTCGCGTCCTGCCTCCAACTTTTCGTGTAATTTATGTGCCATAGCGCATAAACGGCATCGCTGCATATACTGTGCATTGGTTGTATTGAAGGCAAAATAAGTATGGTACCACTTGCAAAAGTTACATGTTACTTTGACCTAAGGACAAATTGCTCTACATGCGGGGTCTTTCTGAGAGGTCTTGTTTTGAAAAAATGCCGGAAGCTAAGAAAAAAGAAGACAAATGACTGTACGTTGGAGGATTTTTTTTTTTTTTTTTTTTTTTTTGGCTATCATTGTATGAAATTCTCTGGCTTTTCCACATTCTGGCTAAGATATTCAAATTCCTGACTTTCATGCTCAATTTAAAAATTCCCTGACTATTTCAGGTTGTCCAGGTGTAGCGTGGCAACAACGTAATTTATAAAAGGTTTCTATACATATGTGTGAGCTTAGCTCTATAAAAAATATCCATAATTGTCTAAATGAAATCTTAATTGTAATTTTATTTTGAAAAATTACATTTTTCACAATTTTACAAAAAAGAGGACCCTAGACAAAAATGCTCAGAACTTTATTTTCACACTAAGTTTAGATTCACAAAATTATGTGTTGACATTTCACAAAAACAGGACCCTGTTTGAAAAGTCTGTACAGACCCCTGATTATACACTTTACTTCCCCCAAACCTCGTTTGGGCATTTGGACATATTCTGCACCCTTGATGACAGTTATTCTTTGTCAATTTGCACAGCAATAAATAACTCTACTTAATTTGGCCCAGTGGCAGAAAGTTTTGTAGCTGTCTGCGATAGGCTTTTAAAATTTCATAATCTGTCTGCAAAATTTGCGAGTAATCAGAGGTGAAAATGGCTTACACTCAAAAAGCCTGAAAGCTGATGGGGGTAGGGGGGTTAACATCAGTGGTGATCTCGTGCAACAATTCACAAATACAATTTTACTACAGAACAATATAGTATAAACAATTGTATTCATTCATCTAATTTAATTAAATGTTTAATAGCAATGTTTGACAACACAATATAAATAATTATACATAATAAAAGTATTAGTTTTAGTTTTGATACAGAAATTTTTATAAGTGAATTGTTATCTGAAAGTTGCGGACACATTTTTTTATCAGTGCAGGCAAAAGCTGTCCGCAAGCCGTTTCTTTTTTTGTGTGTGTGTTCGCTACTATGTCGCCCTGTCGCGATGTTTCTGCTACTGGGTAATTTGGTATCTATAAAAAATATCAATTTTTGACTTAACACATTCGCTGCTGATCTTACGTGACTGTCATTTGGAACAATAGTGAACATCATGCTAATGGAACATGAGTGGCAGCGAATGCGTTAACCACAATAATTGAGCAAAATAAATTACCTTCGAATTTTTCTCACTTTGGCTTGGTTGAGACAGTCGCCAAAAGCCTCTTTGATTTTAACGTCAGTGGCATCCACCTTATAGGATCTTTGACAAGCATCTATAAAAACACACAGAAGTATAAACAACACACAAAGAAAATCACCGAATAGAGTTTTGGACCAACCTGCAAGTTGTTCCAAATAGAGTCAGAATCAAACTCATTTATAAATCTTGTAATTTCGCACTGATAATTTTTTAACATTTACAGAATTTGACATTTCTAGGCCACATTTCATATTTCTAATTACGACAAGAAAAAAATTCATCTCCTAAAAAGTATAGGCATTAGAAAAAAGTATAGGTATTAGGAAAAAGTATAGGCTATAGATTATAAGTACTAGATTTTTTTTCTTCTTAAAAAAAAAAAAAAAAAAAAAAAACAAGCAATTACACCAAAAAATTCATCCCCAAATAATGACAAAAATTTAAAAGTTTCCAAGGGGGTCATATACGAGTACTAAAGTTGTACAACAAAATGATCTAGATATTATAAATTTCTTTCTATTCCAAAAAAAAAAAAAAAAAAAAAAAGAATTTTAAGCATAATATTTTATTTAAAAAACAAAAGAATGTGGTATTAAATATTATGTATTTTAATTTGACATTAAATATGGGAATTTCTATAATATTTTTCTGCGATTTTGTTTTGTGTTATACACTAATAATATTCCTATTCAGCGAAACGCCTCACAGGGGTTAATATGTAAAGTGATCCGGGGGTTGGTGAGCAGAGTAATCAGGGGGCAGCCTTCAATAGTATATTAAAAAAAAAAGCCAAGATACACGCCTGCAGGGTCCCAACTACCCAGTAGCTAAGTTTTGTAGCTATGTGATCAGTAGTCCAAGCACCAGAGTGCAGACAGACACACAGGTACTTTATTCATATAGATTTTCGTATCCTTAAAAAAAAAAAAAAAAAAAAAGAGTAACTGATTGAAAATTTTTAATTTATAATTCAGTCTTATTAACTCAGTAACTACTAAAATATCTTAGCACCAGAGTTGGATAATATACACGAAAAAAATCGCGATTTAAAACAGTTCACTCAATGTCTCCGAAAATTTCTGCATTCAAAACATAACTCAAAATTCCTCCCTTCCTTTTATGGATATAAATTAAATGCTTTATTTATATTTGTTGTTTTATAGTTTTATTTATCTTTCTTTTTTGTTTTTACTTACATGCGCTTTTTGTATATATATATATATATATATATATATATATTTGTGTTTTCAGAAAGTTTTTCATTTTATCCACCTCTGCTTAGCATTTCTAAAAATTTCTCTTGTTAGTGCCTATGAGACTAAATACTATTTAACTTCAGTCTGCACCTCTCTTTCTAATAACACAGCTCAAACAATACTTAAACTACATTATAAAATTAAATATATATTTAAGGCCGTTGCTATTCGTCCATCGGTGCGATTAGTGCGGAGGTTATTCGGATCGCTTCCTTGTTGCCTGGGTTTAAGCTGAGTAAAAATTTTCTTCAGCAAAAAAGCTAAAATCAGAAAAAAGCTTTAGCAAAATTCTAAAATGACAGAAACAGTAGAAAAATATGATAAATATCAGTTCACACATTATTCTAAATGCCACGATATCTGTAAATTTCATTTGTAAATTAAACTTAAAATTTTTAATGAGGTCTTTAAAAAATTATGCACAGAAGGTAATAACATTCTTTGAAATTTGAAATGAAAAACAAAAAGTAATTAATAACTGTATGTAGTTTTATCTTTCTTTTCATCATCTCTTCATAAATAAGAGTTATCATTTTTGCTTTATGTTTTTTAAGTATTTATCCATAATTATACAATATATATTCAAGAAAAACTAAGAAAAAAAACGAGCCACAGCTACGTGAAAGAATATCTCTTCTAACCCATAGCCACTTTCCAACTTTCCAGAGTACTCACTTCGTTCTTACCTACACGTGTGTAAGAGGCTAAACAAGATTCGACACACGCATACGCCCATTCACGTATAGCAGTGTTGTGATGTGAGCGTATTATCTATAATATTTTTTTTTTATAGTTTAGCCAATGGAGGTAGAAGGTTAATGTATCTACCTTCGTGGTTTCAGCATTTTTTGAAAACTGCATGAAAAATCGAAGAGTAGTGTTTATTTACAAATTGATTTCCGGAATGCAATTCTTATGCGTAGTTCAGCGTTTGATTTCCCTTATAAGCGACTAATTTTTCTTGATCAATGTTACGATTTTTTCTCCAAGAAAAATTCATTATAATATTTTTGCTGTAGATTTTTTTTTTTTTTTAATGTTTAGTAAGATGCTTTAGCAAAAAAGCGAAAATGTGTTATTTCATTTTTGCATTTCGCAAAAAATGTGACTGTAGCGGAAACACTGCTTGTTGCACAGGTAGCACTTGCTCTGACCATATCTGATTAAAATCTCCATACAAAGTTTGTAAAAACATCAAAAACATCAATCATTATTACAAACATCAAAATATTTAAATCTCTGTATCATAATAATTATTTTGTTGTTTGATCTTGAAATTTTTCTAACATACTAATGATTTTTCTTGTTTCAACTACAAATTCAAACTTTTAACATTTTGAAAGTGTATAATGTAATTGATCTACAATCCATGTTTATTTCAACATTGCTGTTAAGAAACATTACAAAATAAGTACAAAAGTCATTTTCAGAAAAATCATATATATATTCCTATAGAATATTGTGTTTGGTTTGTATCGAATTATATTGAAACGGTTTAATTGTTAAAAAAAAAAAGAAAGAAGGAAAAAAAAAAAAAAAAAAAAAAAACGAATAACATCTATGTAGTTGAATATGCAGATTTATTGACACATTCATAAACAAACATATTGTGAAGATTTTTTCAAAGATTGAAAATACTCATTTACTAAGATGTTTCCATGTTGCATTTTTTGTTTTTATTATTCAATTTTCAAAAGCTTTATTATTTTCATTTTTGCTTTTTAAAAATTATTTTGAGTTACTGCCCTTTTCTGAAGAAGTTTAGCATCATTGAGAGTACAAAATTTCTATGAAAATAATTAATCTCTACCAGGGTTTAACCTGGCAAAAAAGTTTATTTAGCATTTTAGCTAAAACATATAAGCATTATAGCTTTTTCAAAAATTAATTCTTTGAATAGTATTGATTTCTTTTTCTTAACTTGGTGCCCCCTCAATTTTGTTTTCTGTTTGTTTTGTTCACTGACGATTTTAACCAAGCATATATTGTGATTTAAGAAAAATGAATCAGCAAAATTGTTTCGATTTCAACAACAAATACAATACTAGCACTGAGAATATATCTATGAAGCAAATTCTCAATTATGTTTTTAAATATTTTTGCATTTAAATTCAACTATTAAAAGTCGAAATTAAATCCGAATGTTCTAAATAGATAATGATTCCCAATATTTTCAGTGGTTTTGTAATTTCCGTCCACAAATATTTGAATAAAAAATTGAGGTAGTTATATAAAGTTATTTTATGAAGTAATCTAGTTTTAGCTTTTTAGCGAAATTCTTACGGACATAGTTTAGCAAAATACAGTATCTTTTAGCAAAATGCTAAAAAAACTAATGGCAGTTTAAACCCTGATCTCTACCCCACTCACACACTCAAAAAAAAAAAAAAAAAAAAAAATCGAAACGAAATTTTTATGCACGGGGATAAATTTTACTCTTTTATCAGTGCTAATTTATTCTCCTTGGAAAAGATGATACGAATAGCCACTTTGTATATTTAAAGTATTAAAGAAAACAAATTGAAGTTGTAACTCTTATTTATATGGAATATGTAGAGATGTAAGGCGAGAATATTTTCATTAAGTTTTAAATTTGGAGAATAATTGAAAACATTCTTTTTTTGCTAAATTACATAAATATTTTTCATGTTTACGACTTAAATTATAAAATTCATTCATAATAAATCCATTTGACATGCATAACTAGAACATAAAGACCTTATTTCACGATATTCGCTTTACAACTAATAATTCTGATTTGGAGAATATTCTCTGATAAGTTCCACAAACCAATTTTTCTAAACATTCAGTGCATATTCAAGACAAAAAAGCATTCAACAGCAAATGATGAATAATTATTCATATTAAAAGACAAATTTAAATTATTTAATGTTTAAGTTTCCTACTTGTAATTATACTATCATTAAAATCTGAATTTAGAGAGAATCATTTTTTTTTTTTTTTTTTTTTTTTTTTTCATATATAAAAAATTTTTCAAATAATAAAATAAATAAATAAATAAATAAATAAAAAGCCTGTGCATTTACTTAAGAAACCAAATTCACATAATTCATATTTCTGTAATCCTTATTTCATATACAAAACATATATATTTATTAGGGATATATCGAATATTCGGCCATACTGCCGAATTTTTGGTTTGGTTATCAAATTATTTGGCTACTATTCGGCTAGCTGAATGTATAAAAATTCAACTTAAATCATATGAAATAATTCTGACCTAACTGCTACTTTAAATTATTTTTAAATTAAGATTATTCAGAATAATTAAGAAATAACTTATATTTAAATGAAAGCAAATTGTTTAATATAGTTTCTAAACTAATGTTAAAGCAGAGTTGACAAGTTTCTTCCAAGGCGGAAAAAAACGAGGACTCTAAGAATATGGTTAAATAAAGAACAAGCTGCACTTTTTCTTCATATGGTACAAATGTTTTGTTTCTCAATTTATTTCATTATGAGTTAGTACAAAATGTAACAAAAAAATTTATAATATACCTTTAAATTACCAATACCGACACACACATTTATATACACATCTAATTTATATAAAATTTTTTATTCTTATTCATGTAAACTTTTTCATTTATTTATTTTATAAAATTCAGATAGTAAAATTTTCTGATAAAGTAAACATATATTTAATTGAGAGCAGAGAACATTACATATTGAACAAAACATTAAGATAATTTTATATTTTTAGTGCTTAAACAAAAATTAGATATAAATTATCTTATTAAAAAATCCCATTCTCCATACGATAAAGATAAGACTATATATATAAATATTTTGGTTTTGAAAAAAATAAAAGAGAATTTCCCATGTGCCCAGGGTTGGGTTTTTGATGTCAAAAAGTGGTTTTCGACATGACATGTCAAAAAAGGTGTCGAAAACTGTCAAAAAGTGTCATAAATTGTCAAAAACCTCAGGTAATAGCCTTATTAAAAGTATTTTATTGTAAATCAAGATACAAAACTGCGTATATCATAATTTAAATACAGTCGAACCTCGTTAACATGAATTACTTTTAACATGAATTGTTTCCACAATCCTTGTTAAAAGGAAGATTTGTTTTGTTATATGAAAATTAGTTACCGACAGCATGAACTACTGATAACAAAAATTTTTTTTTATCTCCCTTGAGATTCACATTAATGAGGTTCGACTGTATTATAGTTTTGTATTACATTAGTGATTAGTGTAGTTTTAATTAAAATACAAAGTACAATTCATATTTGTGAAGGAAAAATAGTAAAATCTATTGAAATTATTAGATACCTTTTTGAAAGTGCTATTTATATCTTTTATTATTTAAGTTAGTTATAAATAATGTTATTAATTTGAATACTAAATTTTTTAAATCCATGATTTTTATTATTATTCAATCGCTGATTTTAAATTACCTAAATATTTTACTGTGTACATAGTCGTGACATAAGTAGCAATTACAACAGTGTTGAAATCATTACAGCTACAGGTTTTAAATTAATAATTCAAAATAAAGGGTTAATTATTATTATTATTAATATCAGGATGTCTCCAAAAAGGTGTGATGGTCATGGTGGAAAGACTTAAAGTGACATATCGCCTATTGTCAAATGTCTAAGCACCAAACTGCTATTCTATTGAAAAATTTGTTATTAAAATCATTCATTACTTTTTAAATTCAGTTTTCACAATCATAAAATTCCCAACTGTTAAATTAGAACTTGTTTACCAAAAGTGAATTTTTCAAATTGAATTTTAAATCTGTAAAGTGTGTCACATGAACTAAAAGTATTTTTTTTTTTTTTTGCATTTTATAGCTTCAAAATTAAATAAAAAAAAAAAAAAATTAGGTAATGAGTAATACAGGGCTCTCAGTGGCAACTAAAAAGTAACTTTTTGCTACTAAAATTAGTCCCAGTGTGCAAAAGTAGCTTAAAAGCTATTTTAAGGGTAATAAACTATTTTAAGAAAAATGGGAGATATTTTTTAAACAAAAAAAAACTTCTTCTCTATTTTTCTTTATCTAATTTTTAAAATTTAGTGCAATATTTCTATTACCTAGGGTAAATCAGTGGAAGTGTAAGGGAAGGAAATTTATTTTCATGCCTTGAAATAGTTGAAAGGTTAATTTTTTTTGAAATAATTAAAATTTTAATTGTTTATCTTTTGTAATTTATTATTACTTTTAATCAAAGACTACTATTCATACCTTAAGTGCTACTATTTTATACATTAAAGGCAACTAAACAGGGTTGGGTTTCTTCCAGGACAGTGGAAGAAACTAGAAAAAACTGGTAGAAATGGAAGAAACCAACCAGAAGATAAAACAGGTGTTCAAAATTAAAATTTATGAATTATATAAACTCAAAGCATAATGTCAAATCTAAACTATAATCCAATTAATATTAAAAATATTTTTAGAAAAATAAGTTATTTGATAACAAACACTAAATATATACAGGTGATGGGTTTTTACTTTTCAATGCTAATAATTTTAGAACTTTTTGCATAGATACTACCTCATATTACTATACATTTATACAGCACAAATGATAATTACAGTATTAGCCATAATATTTGCACTTAAAAAAAAAAAAAAAAAAAAAAAAAATACAATCTTTTGTATAAACTTGAAGCAGGTACCCAATGAACTGTATCAATACGTACTACTTTTAAACTCTCCTGGACTCCTAACTTTTAAACTCAAGGATTTAAAAAAAAAAAAAAAAAAATCCATAGTTTGTATTTATCTATTTTAAGTTGAAAAATAAAGTGCAGTATTGAACTACTAAAAAACTTTTCATTTGTTGTTTTACAGTCAACTTCCTCTAACTCTCAAAAGTTTTGTCCAGAGGTTGTGCAGATTATAGGAATTTGCAGATTAGAGATCACTGCTTTTGTTTACAGTTTTCTTTTGCAGATACAGAGTCAGTTATTAATTCATAGACATGAAAATGGAAAGACGATTTCTAATAATTTTAGAATAAAATATTTCTTGGATGCTAACTACAACTAATCTATCACAATTCATGTATGATGGTAAGTAATTTAAGCATATTCAAATAATAGGCACATGTCAAATGTAAACAAGCAAATTAAGAACGTAAGCCTTAAAATACCGTAACTTTTTATTTTGTTACAACTTTTAGAAGAAATAAGTTGTAGATTATAGAAAAATGTTAATTTACCAACATAAATAACCACATATAGAAATAATTAAAATAATAAATACCTGATTCTAAGCTTTTTATTTTCTTGTTTAAACTTTGATTTCAACATTCCCGAGCCCCATCTGCTGTGCCGCGCATGCAAAGCTGCGCATGCGTCGGTTGGTTTCTCTCACCGGACAGAAGATTTTCTGCTTGCGTCATTGAGATGAATCTTGCGTGTTTGAATCAGTTTCACGCCAAACTTGACATGCAAGGAGTTATTGTATTTGTGTTTCATCTACCTTGTGGTAGTCTTGCTGCAAATTTGTCGCGTCAAATTTGTCATGACAAGATAATATCCAGAAAAAATCAAACTTGCTGCAAAAGCAAATGTGTATGCTATCTGGGAACATTTCGACACGCAAAATTAATTCGATCATTTAAACTGCCACCAGGATTTTAAATAAAAATTAAAATAAGAAATATTTTTTCTGCTATACTATAAAAGAAAAATTTTAATAAAATGTTTCGGGATGACCTATTGCAGTTGGGACTTAATAATTGCGTCCTCGTGGCGAGAACACCGTGCATCAAAGGATTTAAGCACAGAAATTCTTTAAAAAATAATGCATTGTTTTCTAGAACGTGTAAAGACAGGTCTTGTCTTTCTAACAGAACAAATTAACCCGTTTCTGGTTATCAATGTGCTAACTTGAAAGTGCAGTTTTTATCTAGAATTAGCGAAACAGATTTATGTATTTTTAACAATGGCAAGTTTTCTTTTACACCGAAGCATCGTTTTCTAAAATAATAGTAATAAGAATAATAAATATTAAAATTCAAACATTTCACTATTTAAAATTTTAATTATTTTTATATCAATATTATAGTTTTTATGTTTTTACAAGAAAATCTATTTAGATTTTTTTTTTTTTTTTTTTTTTTTTTTTTTACTTTAAAAGCTACTTCTGTAAAACTCAAGCGTAGATTCAGGCGTACTTCTGCAAAATAATCCATATTATTCGCCTATAATAAATATTATTTTAAATATAAATGTTGATACTGACATTTTAATTTACTTTTTATAACTTTATTGATCTCAGTCAGACAAAATTATAAATGAATGTCCAATAACTGTAAAGTCAAACATGAATATATATATATGTATGTATATTATTGTGGTAATTAAAAAATCTGAAGTGGACAATATCAAATCATTCTTTTATGAGTTCATTTGCATAGTGTTCATTGAAAACATCATATTAAAGCAAGCAATAACAGAAAAACCTTGAAACAAATAAACTAAAAACATTTTTTTTTTTTGTTATTTTAATTAGTTTCTTTCTTTCTTCTTTTTTTTTTTTTTTTTTTTTTTTTTTTTTTTGTTTTAATCTTCAAAAGCGTTTAATTCTTTAGGTAAATGAACTGAAAAAAAAAAAAAAAAAAAAAAAAAAAAAAAACTTTATTTGTTGCAATATTTTATTTTTTCACCAAGGTCATTTAAATCTTCAAAATTTCAACCACGTAAATAAGAAATCATTTTCGTTAATAATGTTTGTCTTATGAAGGAAATCTTAGACATAACTACAAATACTATCTATTAGAATTGAAACAATAACGAAGAATTACGTATTTCACCACTATTCTCTAGTATCTACAGTCGATGAACAGCAGAACCGTGGTGAAGCTCGTACATGCCATCCAATCGCTGTTCGATACAATATCTAGCGAGATAACTGTTGTTTCTGTTGCCAAATATAATTGCTTTATGTGTTAATTTCTCAAGATATATACCTCCAAGTTCCCTAAAAAAATAACCATTTGTACTTCACTATTAATATGTGACCAAAAATGTCATTTTCTTTTGTGCATTTCTTCCTAGTATAGCAATTTTAATTCCAGTAGTGTATATTAATTTTGAATATGCCAAGCGGAGCTGGATAGTTGCTGCTGATACGCATATACTAAATGCAGATATAGATATTATTAGTATAACATTCATTATAACTCTAACTATTTACAATATCTCGATAATTATCTACAAATAAGGCATGTATAATATAAAAATAACTTCATGTGTTATCTGATGCGTTATATCATCAAAGTATACGTTAAATTCCCAACAGTGTACTCAAGTTAAATAGACAAACTGGAAAAAAAGAAAAAAAAAACTTTCATTTGTGTCAATATTTTATTTTTTTCTCCAAGGTCATTTAAAGCTTTAATTTTTCCACCACTTAAATATGAGATCATTTCCACGAATAATGTTTCTTTTATGAAGGAAAGTTTAGACGTAACTATAAATGCTATCTATTAAAATTAAAACAATAATGGAAAATCATGTGGTTCCAAACCACTCTCTATTATCTACGGTCGATGAACAGCAGAACTGCAGTGAAACTACATAGAGTATTCTATCCGTACCTGTCATCCAATCTTTGTTCGATACAATATCTAGCCAGATAACTGTTGTTTTTGCTGACATATATCACAGCTTTATGTGGATATATACCTCCAAATTTACTATAAATGTAATCATTTTCTCGTCCCTTTTAATGTATCTCTCCAAAAAAAAAAAAAAAAAAAATCATTTTTTTCCTACATTTCTTCCTAGTATAGCAGTTTTAATTTCCAATAGTGTATTTTAATTTAAATATGTCCAGCGCAGCTATACAGTTGTTACAGATACACATATACTATTGTAGGTATACATATTATCAGTATTACATACATTATAACTGTAACTATTTACTATACCTCGATAATTATCTACAAATAATGCATCTATAATATCAAATAACCTAGTGTGTTATGTGAAGCAGTATATTCACAAAGTATACGCTAAATACATTAAATTCGCAACGATGTACTCATGTTAAATACTTACTGCACTGAGTCAATACATTACATATTTTAAACTAATTTATATCATTGAGGGATTACCTAAAAAAAAAAAAAAAAAAAAAAATATGCAAAGCACAGGATTATCACACGATTTATTTATGGAAAATAAATTGCAATGTACGATATTTTTACTTTCTGAACACTATAGTGAGGAAAGTATTGTAATCATGTCAAAAATCCGAATTCGAGATTTTGATGATTCTATACGTTTCGAGGTCCCATGAGTCCGTTTTCACTATTTTTACGATAATGTATGTATGTGTGTGTGTATGTATGTATGTGTGTGTGTATGTGTGTATGTATGTGTGTGTGTGTGTATGTCTGTGAGTGAACACGCTAGCGTCTAAACCCTTTGTTCAAATAAGCTGAAGGTTGGTGCGTATATTGTAAATCACCATAGTACGAACCCTATAGATTTTGGTGAATCTAGCACTTATAGTTTTTTTACAGGGACACAAAGAAAAATTCTTTCTCATTATGGTCTATGGGACCAAAATCTTTAAAGTGCGATAGCATCTAAACGCCTTATTCAATTGAGCAAAAAATTTATACACATATTATAGATCACAGTTACTCAATTTTTATAGAGTTTGTAGAATCTGGCACTTACAGTTTTTTTACAGGGGCACAAAGAAAAATTCTTTATCATTATGGCCTATGGGGGCCAAATTTTTAAAAGTACGATAGCGTCTAAACGCTTATTTAATCTGAACAAAAAATTTGTACGCATGTTATAGGTCGCAGTTGCACGAACTGTATAGATTTTGGTGAATTTAGCACATACATTTTTTTTTACAGGGACACAAAGAAAAATTCTTTATCATTATGGCCTGTGCGATCAAATTTTTACTGTCTTCTATATTCAATAGAAGAAAGTATTGGATTCGTAAAAATTTTCAACCTCGGGTTTTTGATGGATTTACACGTTTTGAGAGCTGTAGAACTCGATTTGACCATTTTTAGAAAATGTCTCTCTGTTTGTCTGTCAGTCTCTCTGTGTGTGTGACAAACTTTTGTGGCAACTGTATCTCAGGAACTACTTCACAGAATTTCATACAAATTGGTATGTAGTTGCACCTTGAAATAAATTAGTGTCTATCAAATTTTGGTAAAAATTGTCTTACAGGTTGCGTTGCTATTCCGCTTTTTCTAAATTTTTAACATGGTGGTATAGTACAAAATTTTGTATAAATGTGCATAAAGAGAATTATTTTTTAATAATCATTATGAAATTTACCAGAATTATTTATAATAGAGATAGTCATGTGGGAAAAAAAAATTTGTATGTGTAGGAGCCTCGCCACATATACAAAGGAACATATACATGTTCCTTTCAGCCTCGCCATCCTGAAAGGAACTTCCCCTCGAGGGGAGTAAATTTTCAGGATGGGTATCTTTCAAAAGAGCTCGCCAGTACCTTTAAAACGAATGGTTGAACCATAGATCTGCCATAATTTAAAATGAAGTTATCGATTTTTTTTTTTACATTTTACATATATATATATATATATATATATTTAATGTAATATTGACATTAAAATTGACTTTTTTTGGATATTTAGTGTTATACTACTTCTCTAATATGGAAATCATCCGCATTATCATGGAAGATAATTTTTTTTAAATAATAATTTTAATAAATTATTTTTATTGAGTGAATTTGTATAGGAAAATGTAGAAGAAAGTCATGTGGTGGCCACAACATACCAGTTAAAAGTGCGATAGCATCTAAATGCCTTATTCAATTGAGCTGAAAATTTATATGAATATTATAAATCACTGTTGCTCTGACTATAAGCATATTGGTGAATCTAGCATTTATAGGGTTTTTACAGGGACACAACGAAAATTCTTTATCATTATGATCTATGGGCTCAAAGTTCAGTAGCGTTAAATAAAGCATCGTGTAATATATGGAGTAAAATACTCAAACACATAACTATGGTTTTATCTCTTTTGTTTGTTCAACAACTCCTCTTCCTTTACTTTAACTACAAAACTGTTAATTACTCAATGTACGGAAAGTTGAGTGGAGTCACTCCAGATTTTTTTTTCTATTACCTTGGCATAGTACATGTAGAAATTAAATTATTATCACTCGTACACCATGTAATAAATTTTACAAAAAAAAAAAAAAAAAAAAAAATCAACATAGATATAAACTGTTTACGTTCAAAGTATGAATGTGAGAATATTTTACACTTTTTATAAAAATCTATTGTATATATTTTTTTCTTTTTTCATTTATGATCAACATTTTTCAATTCCTTCTATATACATAAGAGGAATATATTCGATTTGTAAGTAATTTTAATTAGGTTTTTAATTGTATTTAGGCGTTCTGAGATGTCCATATACCATTCAATCAGATTAGCTCTATGTTTGAGTGTGTGTGTGTGTTACATCATTTTGTGGACTGTATATCTCATGAATCAAATTATAGAAATTAACCAAACCTATTATATAATGGGATATTGACTTAAATTGGTGCATATTAGCTATAAGAAAATATCGTCAGGGAGGTAAAGCTGGTATTGTTCAATTTCCTCTACTTTAATAAAAGGTACTTCTCAACCACTGTAGTGTATATGTGCAGAAATCTTGATACGTAAGAGGGTGATAAAAAAATTGTGCATATTGGCCAATATAAGGAGATTTTGAGCTTATTTAGCCCCATTTAAAGACAGGTAAGGCAATGCCTTATTTTGTGTCGTATTTATTTATATATTTATTTTCCAAATTTGGTATGTGAAATGGATATTTTGGAAACCTACGGTGATTCATTTTAAGTGCATATCGATCAAAAAATAGCACTATTAATCTGCAATATTTACGGTTTAAAATGGGTTTATATAAGGGCTTTTATTATTTATAAATGCACTTAATTTAATGTGCAATATAGAAATTATGAAAAATTATGCTAATTTCAATTGAGTTTAATTCTGTTAGAGATTGATGCTATTATTATTATTATTATTATTATTATTATGTTTTCCCATGTAGATATATCATACCATCCATTAATAAACGTTGTACCAAATTTCTAATATAAAATATTTATTTTAAAATTAGTATAATTAAGTTTTCATAAATATTAACCTGTAGGTGACTCTTTTACGTGTTTATAGTGATATAATGAATAATTGTTTATATGATTTCTGGTTCTGAAAAAAAAAAAAGAAACTTTAAGTTTACATATTAAAATATTTGTGTTTCTCCTTAACTACCTACTTTAATCCACAGAAAATTTACTTCAGTTAGTAGAGAAATAATGTTAACGCCAAACAGCTAAAATTGAAAGTTATTTTAAACTTTATTATTTAAACTTGTAAATGTAAGTTTACCTAACTTTATTAAATATTTAAAATAAATTAAACTAGTACGTGTAGCCCTTGTAGGAGTGGTATTGAGAAATGTTCGTACAACATATCAAAATGCAAAGCAAATGATGGTAACTTTTGTTTATTTAAGATGGTTGACGCAATATCAACGATACCTCAGTAGCCATGTTGAGTCGACCATAACATTAGTTAAGGCTGTGTTACTTAAGCCGCTATCAGACGAAAGACCGTATAAAATGCATTAGCTTATAGTTCAGCATAAACCGGTATTTCAGGAGGAAAACTGACGAAATACCTTCGTTTGATACTTTTGCCTATCGTATAGTCTTCTTTCACGCATTTTCGACTGTTTAAATCTTATATTGTAGTTGTTAGCCTGAACTCCTCCAATCAGAGCGCAGGAAGCAAAAGGCAAAAAATAAACATCATCTCCATTCCATTACTCGATCTATTTTTAGCGATGTATCGCCAAATATTGCATTCCCTCTTTACATTTTGTGGATTTTGTTCATGCTGAAAAACAACCCTGTATTCGGAGAAAGGGTGTCGTTCAGCAGGTTTGAGATGCAATAGCTTATACTTCAGAAGATACTGTCTTTCGTCTGATAGCGGCTTTAATGGCTTTGGTGGTTACAATTTTACCTTCTTGTTTTTTTCTGACATGCCATCTTGTCTTATAACATTCCTCTAAGGTATACCAACAAGAAAACGTCCTTTTATTTGACAGCGATACCGCAACAGACATGTTGAATCGACCAAAACGTTAGCTAGGGCTGTGTTACTTAATGACCTTCGGGGGTTACAATTTTATCTGAAGGTTTTTTACACGGTTTAGCTATGTGAAAACGTACTTTTATTCGATAAGTATACTGCAGAAGCCATGTATAGTCGACCAAAACCTTACCTAGGGTTTGTTACTTAATGGCTTCGGGGTAACAATTTTATCTTCATGTTTTTTCTAACATGTCATCTCACCTTTTAACATTTCTCTAAGGTTTAGCCACAACAAAACGTCCTTTCATTTACAACGATACCACAGCAGCCATGTTCAGTCGACAAAAACATTAGCTAGCGCTGTGTAACTTGATTGTTTCTGCGGTTACAATTTTATCTTCATGTTTTTTGTGACATATCATCTAGTCTTATAACATTCCTCCTAGTTTTAGCCACGACAAAACGTCATTTTATTTGATAACGATACCGGACCAGCCCTGTGTAGTTGACCAAAACATTAGCCAGGACTGTGTTACTTAATGGCTTCGGTAGTTACAATTTCATCTTCATAATTTTTCTGACACTTCATCTCGACTTATAACATTCCTCCATGGTTTAGTCTCTACTAAACGTCCTTTTATTTTTTTCACTAGTTGGTTTATACGCTCAAGAATTGAATAGATTCGCTCAAAAATAATTTTATGTATGTGGTTTCGAGCAATTGCAATCAATAGATGCTGAGATATGACATCTAAAAATTGCAAAAAAAGTAAATAATAGTAGCGTCACTCGTAAAATTAAATTTAAATTTTCTTTTTTTCAAAATATCTATCTTACTTAGCAAGTTTGCAGCATTTATGAGTTCAGCATTTATTTATTTGCAGCAAAAAAATCTAAAAATGTGTAAATCCACCGAAAACCGAATGTCAAAAATTAGGTCTATGTTAGTAAAATTTCTGAAATGCTTTTATGAAACTCTGTTGAATTACATATGTCACTTGCAGTATACAAAAAAATTCTTCATCCCCAAAATATATATAGTAATAAAAAGAAAAAAAAAAAAAAGATGTATTACAAAAATTCTACTAAATCCTTTATAAGTTTTATATAATTTCTACGTACCATTTATTACCAGTATTCACTCAGCAGCGGCTTTTAAATTAACGTTATTGTAGTTACTCTCCTGAACTAAAAGAGCATCTATTTCGTGTTTGTGATGTTTAATTTTGTATGTTATACTTATCATTAAATATACATATGTATATATATTGATATACATGAGAAATGTGTGTTCCCTAATTATTTAGTTTTAATACTTGCTTTGCTTTTGCCTTTAGATAATATTTTCTTTTTCTTTTTTTACCAGAATCCCTAATGTTTCCAGCATTCTTATAAAAAAAAAAATAATACTTTTTATGTATCTTAAATATCTATAAATAAAACTTAAAAAATCAGTACAACGTTTAAAATAACATACTAAGCATAAATATTTGATTTAATAATATATTAAGCATACATATTTAATATAATAATATATATTACGTAGATTAGTTTTGTGCGAATCCAGCCATATTAACTGTGTGCCATAAAGTCAAATACATGACCTAAATTATATTTCATTTATATTCATAAAGACTTTAAATGTAAAACAAAGAAAAAATCTAAAAAAAAAAAAAAAAAAGCTTATATTTTAAAAATTATTAAATTTTACACACACACATACACACATATTTAAGGAAAATAAATTGTTTGACATAGATAGAATCACAGAACTGCCGATTAATTTGACATTATTTTTAAAAGATTGTTTCATAAAAATCATTTTTAAAATTATTCTATGGCTGTAAAATGTTACATGTATATTCGCACGTAGTGCATTTAGCATAAATAATATAAAGCAATGATCTAATGTCCTATTCCCGTTAAACCGTTATCAATACATTATTAATTATATTATCTGCATGCATTTTGGTCTAAGAGCTTATAATGCATTTAGTGTATGATCATTGTCACATCAGATCCTAATAACTATTCATTATAACGTGTAGTCCATATAATGGGGTAGTTACTCATTACATATATATGTATGCTATCCATTGCCTTCTACCATAATGTGGTATTATATACTATGTATTGTGCACAGTATGTCAAACGTAAATGGTGTTGCCAGAATTTTTCAATATAATTCAATTAGGTTTTATGCTCTAAAGGTTAAAAAATTATATTTCTGCGATAATTTTTCTGATAATATTTATTTAGTGTTATTTTATTGACAAATTGATATATATAATCGGTCTTTAATTAATATAATTTCTATATCAATAATTTATCAGCATTAAAGATTATCGAAATCAATGATTATTTGTTGAATATGGTAGAAAAAGATTTTTACTTTTTCGTAATTAAAAAAGGATATATTTGTATTTTGAGAAGAAAATATGACGCGTATGTTATAAATTGATATCGTATAAAATTTTTAGATATTTTATCAGTTTCAATTATTGTTGAATGGGTCGCAATATTACCGTTAGAAAGTACAATGCACATTTCTTAAATTGATTGCTTTAGAAATCGATTACAGTATGTATATACCGGGGAGGTACCATATGTTTGTAGAAGTTTTAAAAATTCTTAGAAATTGAAGGAATTGGTAGAATCGAACACGGTTTAAAATATATATATTCTCGTTAAAAAGGATGTTTTTCTTTTTGTGAAAGAAAAAAAATAGTTAAATTGTTTGTTGATAGATGGCATTGCAATGACGCGTAACGATAGATGCGTAAACAAGCAAAAACTCATATATACACAATATCAGATAAATAAAATATCTGAAAAATACTGAAATTGCATATTTAGTTATTAATACTCTACCTGCATGTCTGTTTGATGATCCATCTGCACTCTAATTTTGCTTATAAATATGAGAGTTATTCAGGTCAACTTTAGTTATATAAAAATGAAATTTAAGATATGCATATATATATTAGGTCATTGCAAAAGATCGTGCGAACGCGGATCATTTTATTGCCTCCAAAGTCAAGAGCTTCTATCGCCGTGGTATAAATTTGTTACCCGATAAAAGGGCAAAGGTTGTAGAAAGTAATGGAGAGTATTTTGATTAAAAATTGTCATTTAATTTGATGTATTTTTATGAAATGAAGCTATAAAAAACCGCACGAATTTATGCAAAGACCTAATATATATAGAGATAGAGAGATAGAGAGATAGATAAATAGATAGCTTTTACATTTATAACAGAGAAGGAAATCAAGAAACTGTTATCTTTATTTTCCGTATTAGGAATTCAGGAATTGGTATTCTTAATACATATGAGATCAAGGCATATCTATTTATATATTTAAGAACGATAAATATACTTATTTCAATTATTTACAAATTAAATATATACTTAAATGGAAACATGCCAGTGTCTCATTAAAGAATAAATTGAAAACTTACTATCCCATCTCAAATTTAACAATGTAATTTTTTTCTGATATTATGTTTCTAATATATTCATTAGAAACATTATTTAAGGACAATATTTTATCGGAATATAAGTTCATCGTGATATTGTAACCAAACAGACGTAATCACGTAACAATATAGTATCTCTGAATGAAAAGTATACTATATTATGTCACAGTAATCCTGTTAGTACTCAGAGAAATCTGGTAATTCTAGAGTCTTAAGAATACGGAATGACATTTCTCAGTATGACGTTCTCAATTAATGTTTGTGGAGCTTTTATACATTTTATTGTTTATGGCAAAGGAATTTATGATACTCGAAAACATAGACAACCAAAATATATTTATATTCAGAGGATATTTATTCCTGTAATATCATAAGAACTTCGGTTCACGATAGTTGAATTTGTATCACACAATTATAACACATATATAGATCTGAATAAATGTTTCATTTTCATTATTAGAATAATTAAGAAAAATACACAAATATATTAGCATTTGTAAAAAAAAAAAAAAAAAATAAATAAATAAATGCAAAAATTATATACTTGATAAAATTTGCTGTATATTGTTTTTTTTTTTTTTTTTTTTTTTTTACAACGATTTATCATTAGATTCTTGAGCAAAATTCATAAAAGATATGCAAATTCCAATTAAGAAATTAGTAAATTTAGTGAAAATATTTAAAACTAAACATTTATAGATAATATTTTCTTTTTAATATGTGCTATCTATCTATCTGTATATATATATATCTTAAATAAAAAGTAATTTTTCCTCAATAATTAAACAGGAAATGTGACACATGCAATTAAAATTTAAAATAGTGCTGATTTAATTTTAATTATATTTTAATAGAATAATAATGTCCCTATGGAACATAGGGAGCACAGATGATTGTTTAACTGTATCACGAAGAAAATAAACAGTCAATTTATAAAAACAGACAGGAGTGCCTTAACAATATTTTACTTCCCCTCCCTCGCGGGTAATGTGGAAAGTTTTGCCAAATTCCCTCCCATCGAACTGCATATTGCGTACACTTAGCACCCACATATCAAAATGCACCATTCTAAGTTAATCTGGAGTATATTTAAGCTTGAAAACCTCCTACTCGTCCCAAGGGGAGGGGGAGGAGTGGGTAATTTCGAAAATACACATGTGTTGCATACACATACCTAACCAGACATAAAAAAAATCCAGATTCTTAGAATCAGATTTTTTTTAAAACGTGTTTTATAGCTCACATTCTCTTAAACGAGGGACGGGAAATAGTCCAGTCAATAAATACATTTTACCTTGCAAAAGGTGGGGTAGAAGATTTTATTTTTTGAATTTGTACATATTAGTACTAATATGCAAAAAACGAGTTATCCAACATGGTCGGCCCCGGGAGAATTTTTGTCGGCTGAAAAACCTCGAAAATTTACTAGTTTTTTGGCTTTTTTCAAAATATCTCAGAAATGGCTGAATTTAGCGATAATTTTCTATTGTAATGTTTAAAGAGGATTAAATTTCCTTCATTACACCTTTTTTGTAGTACTAATAGCAAGCGCGTAACAGCTTCTTGAAAATAAACAGATTTCTCAACTTCATAAAAAAAAGCGCATTACTCCTTATAAATAATGTACAATAATTATTAGAATTAGAAGCTTTATTTACATAAAGCTTAAAAACTTTTAATGATATAGCTGTGATACCTGTCGTCCTTGAGATTTTTGGATTTGGTGATCAAAAACGTAATAAGGAAATATACACGCCAGATGTATTTTTTTAAAGTATATATTGTAAGGAATACTGTTTTATATTCTTGATTGTTCTCTTAACATATGCCTTGTTAAAATAATCGTGATTTTTGAAAGGAATTAAATATGTTCGCCAGATAAATTGGAGATTCTTTCTTTCTTTTTTTTTCTTTTTTTTTTTTTTTTTTTTTTTTTTTTTTTTTCACTAAGGACGACAGACCCTTTTAATTTTTCCCTTCCCCTTTTTACTAACTCTTTATCTCTCCCCCCGGCCATGCACTTCCAATTCTGGCCTAACAACAGTAGTCATCATCAGACTCCAATAACTGCCAATGCATAGTATTCTATCACTGCAACACATAATACACACACACACACACATACAAAGAAAAATAAATAAAATAAAAAATATTTTTACATAAATGTAAATGAATAAATATTAGGGGGCTAATAAGCAAAAACTCAATGCATTGATACATAAATATTTTAATTCTACTATTTATTAAATTATAAAACGTTAAGATATTTACTATATAAACGTTAAGATAATACATAATGTTGTAATAAACATTCATTACTGCTATATTAATATTGATGATAATAACAAGATACAACCTTAATTTTAAATGAACTTCATAAATAGGCAAACTTGTTTGAAGAACAATAGCAAATAATTACAAAAGTAAATTGTAGAAATTTAACTTTATATGTAAATTATAGGGAGATTCATTTAGCCTTGAAACAAATAAGGAAACGTACATTAATGTATAATATACATGTTTATTTTCTTCGTGGTTATTTTGAAAGCCCGAGTTCTTAAATTTCAATAGTCATCAGAGGTAGAAGGAAGGTGTGTCGTCCTCAAATTGTTCCTCTCCGTCTTGCAGTAATTATAAAAGCTCTTAGAATAGCTTATCTTCTTCAGCCTCGTCAAATGATGAAATTAGTACAACATTTTCCTGTTGAGGATCAGAGTCCTTGTTACTATACCAGTTTCACTGAGTATTTTATAGCCAACATTTTGGAAGTAAACTGCTTTCTTGTTGACAGTTTCGGCTATTAAAACATCTTCACCATATTCTTTGCAAAGGCGTGATGTAACCGTTCTGATGCCAGGACGAAAATCACCCTCTATTTTATTCATCAAATACTTTATGCGACTGGCACTCCTCCGAATCGTTTTAAGGTTAGGAGTACATTGATTTCATTGCCTCATCAGTGTTACTTGCAGGGTTGTATCCTCATTTAATCTCACTTTTTGGCCTCCAATGCAGTTTTTGATGACAAAACCTGTGATACCCCGCATTTATAGCAACTAAACCTTTTACATTTCCGATGCATTCGAGTACTTTTTTTCTTCTCTCATTCCCACGATTTTCAGCACCATTTACACGTGTTTCTTTGACACCAGTTTCATAGCATGGTGGATAAAATTTCTTTCATGCTCAGGAAGTCGTTCCTGTTTTTTAAAGAAATCTTCAAGTATCCCCTCTCCACACAAGAAGCACTGATCTTTAAAACTGAAACCTTCAGTTCTTGATGGAAGATATGTAGCCGCACAGTTTGGACCAGCCCCATCACCAGTTGTATGACGCCGTACATATGCTGCAATCATTCGCTCATTGATGTATCGTTTGTGACAGGCATTGTGGATTCTTACTTGTTTTAGGTTCTTCAAAAAAAACTAATGTTCTTCATTTTGACGCTTTGCATTGCACTTTTACAGATTTTTTGTATACCTTTCTCCTTCAGAATCTTTACTTCACATTTATTCAAACTGATTTCGAAAATAAAACAAACACTCCACTTATTGTAATAGAAAAAGCTCACAGGTTGAAGCAGTACGTTCGCACTGAACTGAATAACATAGATGTTCAGCCGAGGCAGTGTGATGTAAATAATTCATTTACCTTTTAAGTTTCCATATTTTAAATTAATTTTATTAATATTTTTAATTTTCATAGCAACAGAAGTTACTTAGTGAGGATCAAAGAACCTCATGGCGTACATTGCGTTCTGGCCACTAACCCTTTTTATTCTTTGGGTCAAAAGGTCAAATATATATATATCCAAATAATTTTATTTACATAAGAGAAAAGAGGAATCAATTTACTTATTGGCTAGAATACTGTAAAAAGAAAAATGCATACAAAAATAATGTTTGCAATAAAACCAATCTGCTGCATCAAAATTAATTAATTTTATTTTCCAAACCACACTAGTAATTCCAAATTAAGTAGGATATAAAAATTAATGGTTTTTAAAATTTGAATAAGTATTCATATAAACTAATATATATATATTTATTATTAATAAGTAGGCACTCTCTCTCCAAATGATAAAATGGTCATTATTTTAAAACAGAAGCAAAACAAATCTTTCTCACCCCATGTTCTTTTCTTGAGAGCTGCTGAAACCCAACTAAATTTAAAACTGCCAGAATAACAGAAGGTGGAGTCAGAACCATCACCCTATTGGTTCTCAGCATGGTGTGATATGACATCACCACTAGGAAAGAAGAACCAATTTTTCTCCTGTGTGTGTGTTGCAGTAAAGCAAACACAACAGGGTGAGTTGAGCCAGCTGAGAGAAACAATGCATTTAAGTGCAGAAAACGATCTTATTTAACATTTAAAAATAAGTGATGTTTTTAACATCACATTACCCCTAACGACCATTAAAAAAATTTGGAAGACTAAACATGTGAATGGAGAGTGCATACCTACATTTACATAAGGATTACAATTTTTTTTTTTTTTTTTTTTTTTTTTTTTACTTACATGTGAAAAAAAAAATATCCATATTGAGTACATAATATTGTAGGAACGGCCATTAAAGGCATGAATGTAACAAAGCAAATTTTTAAGCAACTGAAAGGTCTTACAATGCTCTTAATAACATGCACTTGATAAAAAAATTTGGAAATTTTGAGAACAATGTACATGTGACACAAAATCTGAACCAAACACAATACAAAATCGATAAGTAAAGCTGAAACAATAAAATTCCGACAAAAAACCCAATATCAACGCCTACCCTGGTAGGTGATCAATTCTACCAAAATAGGCGAGGAATACACCATTTCATCAAAAACAATACTATTTCAGCACTGTGGTTACAGACATTCTGAAATAAAAGATTTTATTGATACAAAAGTGGTCAGTGACATATCTAACAATATTTATTAGGATATTGACAACTAATAAAATATATCTATAAATGCAAACAGACACAGCTTTTATCACCAAGTGACATGAGTAAAAAAAAATATTGATACCTTTTAAAAAAAAAATAGTATTATAAACAGAAATATTGAAAATCATACAAAGTGCTGCAAAATTTCTTTCCTATAAATTTGTAAAAATAATTAGTTAGAGCGAATAAAAAAAATGCATGACATGGCAAAAGAATTTTAGTGGATGTACAATTTCAACAAAAATATTTAACCAATAATCTTGATATTAAATACACGCATTATGATAAAACAAAATCAGTTATTGTATTTCTGTATAAAATATTTACAAATGACCTCTTGAAGCATTATTATGAAGGAGAAAAAAAAATCAAAATAAGTATCAATACAAATGTCAAAATAATTTTACAGATAAATATTACATTACGGAAAAGGCATTCCAAGTACTCGAGTATAATATTCGAATAAGATTTTTTTTTTTAATTTTATCATTACCATTATTATTATTATTATTTAAAGAATATACATATTATAAATGGAAATAATAAATGTGAGTGGCTACTGAGGCCACCAAGTTAGATTACTAAACAAAATCAAAAATGCACTTAATATAAACGTCAAATAATACTCAAATAAACATACTATCAGATATAACCAAAACAAAACTGCAATGTCAATAATCACAATAAACAAAAAATTTTATCAAACATTATACACATTTATATACATATCATGTGTGGATTGTGTATTAATTTGATTGTGTAATAGTGTGGATGTAGTGTATACTTGTGTTGTATAAGTGATGTTTGTGTCTGTGAAAATGGTGTGGAAGCTTCCAGAAATTGTATTTAATAACCCAATATATTTATAAACATGACAATGTGTAGGAATTAATATATGAAAAGAAAGAAGAAAAATTATGTATACACATATAAATATGCAAGTTTCCGATACATATAACACACACATACTGTACATTTTGAGCAGTAAATAATTATAGTATAGTTATCAAATTTAACAAATAAGACAATATATAAAATAAATCAGCATAACAGAAGATTTATATTCATATTAACTACAATACACACTGCACTAAGTTTTTGTAGATATTCAACATTTGCCACAGGAGAAAATATATATATATATAACTACACAATATATAATAGGACAATATACAAAATACAACTTATCAAATATACCTGTACCAACTCATACTTGTTTACAACAGGCAACTTTGGTGAATGAATTGCTTATCAAGTCCCCTAAAAAAAAACTTAAAAAAAAAACATGTTAAAAGAACATTTGTGAAAATGGAAACAAAAAAACAAAAAACAAAAATTAAGTTTTGCATCTTGGTCTGAGATCATAATGAGACTGCGGTTGAACAATCCCAGCTGGTTGACCTGTCAGAATTGTTTGTGGAATGAGATGTTGCTTTCTTTTATGCGCCAGGATGACACGGTCTATGTTAATAGTGAATGGTTCAGCCCCTTCATTTTCGAATTCTCTGACGGAGAGTAACACGTCAGATATTACTTTTTGAACTGAATATGGGCCTATGAATCTTGGTTTAAATGTATCTTTGGTTTTTATAAAGACCATATCATTTTCTTTGAATTTCCGGAGAACTGCTTTTTTATGTTGTCTAGTATTACGTTGGTTTTGGTAAAACTTCATGTTATGATGCACTTGCCTAAAGATCTGTTTCATTGATTCCATGTATTTATGGTATTCATATGGAAATTCCAGTGTTTCTAACTGAGGAGCTTCAAACAAGTCAAAGATGCTTGTTATTGACCTGCCAAAATGCAGAAAGGCTGGAGAATATCCAGTTGAAGAATGAACGGTGGTGTTATACAGGTTCTTGTGTATCATCAAAGCCTGATGAAAATCAAATCCTTCCTTGGTAAGAGTGGAAATTGAGGATTTAATGCTGGTATTAATTCTTTCTGATGAGCCTTGTGTTTGCGGGTGTCCTGATGATGAATGGGAGATTGTAATTTTCAATGTCTGTGCCAAGTTGTTAAAGATGTTTGCTGTGAACTGTGGGCCTAAGTCTGAGAGTATCGCAGAGGGTCGACCAAAGGTAGTAATGTATCCCGTAATGGCTTTAACTACAGCTTGTGCTGTTGCATTTTTTACTGGTACCAATTCAATATGTTTAGAAAAATGATCGAGGAATGTTAACACATGGAAGCCATTAGAGAAAGGACCCAAAAAGTCCATGGAAACTAACATACTCGGCGCAGAAGGAACAAACATTTCCTGCAGTGGAGCAGGTGGAATTCTGTGTGGTTTATATTGAATACATAATGTACAGGACAGAACAAAGTTTTTCACATCTTCAAATAATCCTGTCCAATAAAAGTGTTTAAGTATTCTTCTGTATGTATTTCTAATTCCAAAGTGAGGCATGTGACAAATTTTTAATACTTTAGGTTTTAACTTCTGTGGTACTACAATTTTTGTTTTTGGAGAGTTTTCAGGCTGGTGAAACTTTCGTTTGATCATTAACAGACCTGTGTCCGGATGGACAAAATAATTTTTATATTTAGGAGAAGGTTTCTCCGAAGTGATATCGACAATAATTTTTAGCAGAAAGTCATCTTCTCTTTGGTCTTTAAAAAAAAATTCTTCCGAGATTTCCATCATAAGATTATCTGCGTCAGAGCTGTTTAAGGAACGACTGAGTGGAGCAGCATCGTTGCTTAACAACTGAGGTAAGGAAGAACGATGAGGCTCTGATGAGGTGAGTGACTTATCAGATTTTTGTGTGACATTGAAATGATGGAGTTCAATTGTTGGAGAAGCTGAAGAAATGGGTAAATTGTTAGCCTCTTTAATTAATTCTGGGTTTGAGTTAAGATCTTGAGTGTATGCAGAAAAGTCTTCTCTTGAAAAATAGTCTGCCAAAACATTTGTTTTACCTTTTACATATCTGAATGTGTATTGATAGTTTGATAATTCAATCAGCCATTTAGTAGTTAGATCAGCAGGAGAGGAAATTTTCTTATAGTGTTCGAGTGGTCTGCTATCGCTGAGAATAGTGAAAAGTCGGTTGAAAAGGAAAAATTTAAATGCACTGACTGACTTAGCTATGGCCATCAGCTCAAGCTTGATGGCTGAATATCGCTGTTCTGATTTAGATAGTGTTTTACTAAAGTAACTAACCGGAAGCAGAATGCCTTCCTTTTCTTGTAGAAGAACCCCTGAAATAGCAATTTTGCTAGCATCTGTATTAAGAAAAAATTGTTTTGACCAATCGGGTAAAGAAAGAAAAGGTTTAGAGAAAAAAAACTTTCTGTATTTGTTTAAAGACTTCAGCATGTTGCTCTGTCCATTTAAATGTAGTTTTCGGAGATGTTAATTTTATCAAAGGATCAATTAATCGCGAGTAGCAGGGAATTAGTTTTCTGTAGAATCCACACAATCCTATAAATCTTTTTAGTTGTTTTCTGGTTGCTGGGATAGGAAATTGAGTAATTTTTGTAATGTTGGAAGAAATAGGATGTATTTTTTGATTTTGTATGCTGAAACCGAGATATTCAATAGATGACTGATGGAATTTACATTTCTTTGGAGACAATGTCAGATTGTACTTTTGTAGAGTAGCTAAAAGTGTTTGTAATTTTTCTGTTGTTTCCTGGAAAGAGTCACTTCCTATAATAATGTCATCCTGGTAAGCATATATGCCTGAACAATTGCACTCTTGTATAATTGTGTCAATAAGCATTTGGAATGTTGATGCGGCTGATCTCAGCCCAAACATTAATCTTTTAAATGAATAAGTTCCCCATTGTGTAGTAAATGAGAGACGTCGTCTGTATTCTTTAGGTAATGAAATTTGATGATACGCTGAGGGAAAGTCTAATGTTGTAAAATATTTAAATTTTGAGATGTTATTTATTATCGTATCAATTCTTGGAAGAGGATAAGTGGAGCATCGAATCATAGAGTTGATTAACCTTAAATCTAGGGCCAGTCTAAAGGAAGGTTTATCCTCCTTAGACACAGCTTTCTTTTTAACCATGAGCATTGGGCATGCCCATTCAGAGATATTTCTCTCAATGATCCCTGCATCCAGTAATTTGTCAAGTTGATCTTTTGCCTCTTCTTGAATAGCTTGTGGAATAGGAAAAGGGTAAGTTTTTAAGGGAATATCTGAAATGAATTTTATATGTGGAGTGATATGATCGGTGTGTCCAATCGACTTTAGTGAACATGAAAATACAGAGTTAAATTTCTGAAGAATATCTTGCATTATTACCCTTTCTGTAGGTTTTAAATGCTGAATAGAAAAATTATTTACATTAAATTCTTTCTGTCTTAAGGATAAAACTTCTGGTGTAGCCTTAATTAGATTACACATGTGATCAGGTGTATTTGTTGCAAGATCCAAGGAATTTTCTTCTATTTTATCTATCTCTGAAATATATCCGCAAACGGCATTTTTATTTATATGCAGTTTCTTGCTCGAATTATTATACATAGGAATAAAAAATTGAATTAATTCTTGTTTAGTAGAATTTTCCTTGATATGTTGTACCTCCATAAGAGAAGGATAGGACACAAGTGGACAATGCTTGTTAGACGATGTAAACATTACTAACTGATTTTCTGGAATAAGCGTGGACCGCACAGGCACATATATAGTATCCTGTGGATCAATCATAATCTTCTGGGTAAGCCAACATTTTTGATAAGAGGGTAAGTTCTCTTTATGAACATCAATTTTAGATTTTTTATATCCAGTTTGGGGAAAATCCATATGAGTAGCTATCTTATGTGATGCCCGATTCATATCAGATTCAGATGATAGAAGACTGCAAGAGGGTACAGTGTCTAGAATATCTAAAGCATTTTCATTAATTTGTATTTTGTTATTGTGTAAATTGATAACTACGTGATGGGACTTTAAAAAATCAAAGCCAAGTATACCAATAAATTTAGATTCAGTTGGTATTTCAATAAGAAAAAAGGTGTGTTTGTAAAAAGTTTTCCCTATTTTAAAGGAAATGCAAACACATCCGTCACATTGGACTATAGAGTTTACTGTAGATATCTTGACTCTTGAAGCAATTCTTTTGTAATATAATTTGTTTTGATTTTGTAAGAAGTAATGTTTTGAGAGTAATGACACAGAAGCTCCTGAGTCGAGAAGAAAATTCTCTAATGTTTTGTTTAACAGTAATTGTATGATGGGGAGATTGGGCAGATCATTGTCTGTGTGTAACAAGAATTCCAGTGAATTAACTAATATGCAGTCTCCATTTTCCTCCACACTCGGGGACGTTACCAGTACAGGAGATGTTGTCTGTATCGCAACAGATTTGACTTTGCGTTCTAATGACAAAGGGAACTTTGCCTGTGTGTCTGGAGATCTCAGAATGATTTCATTGTTATTTACAAAAAAATTATTAGGTAGATTAGAATATGTTGAGTTAGTCTGTGAAAAGTTGTTATGGTAATTGACTTTATTCAAACCTGACCTATATGAGGAACTCTTTGTATTTAGGAGTTTAGTGTCACTTCTACCATTCTCCACTTCTAGTCATTGTGAATGACTACTTTTGGTTTGAGGGGAGTTGGATTTAAATGTTTTAGGGGCCCTGGCTCTCCGTAACATGTCTCTATAAGGTCTAGAGAAAGTTTGCCCATTACGATATCTGTGAGAAAACTTATTATTTTGTAATTTTCTGAGTGCAAAGCACCTCTGAGCAGAATGTCCAGGTCTTTCACACCATTGGCATTGAATCGTGTGCGAACCTTTATTTTGTGGAAATTTATTGTATGGCCGCTTGCTATAAGATGAATTGTTAATCTTAGTCAAATTGTTTTCTGAGTTTGTACCTATCACTTCACTATCTATTTTATGATTGAAGTTTTGAATAGTAGCAAAAGATGTTCCTGGTAAGACAGGGTTTACTTGCAAGTTATAAATTTCCTGGAATTTTTCGAGACATTCCACCATCTGATAAAAGGTTGTGGCTTTTTGTGATAGTAGATGAATTCTAAAGTGGGGCGGAATGAGATCATTGAATTTTGCGATTAGTAGTTGTTCAAGGGCTTTTTCTTCCATATCAGGAAAACGTTTTCTCACTAAATTTTCAAGCTTATTAGCAAAAATATTAATATTGACATCGGACTCAAACTTAAATTCGTTAAATTGTTGTGCTATTGCAGTTGCCGACTCTACCTTAAAATATTTCTTAAATATATTAAATAACTCTTTTGTATTTTTGGCTTTTTGGCAAGCTGGGGAGGAGACATAAAACTTAAGAGCAGTATCTGCCAATTTTGATTTCACAAAAGCCAAAGCATGGGATTCTTCCCATTTGCTGTTCTCAATTTTAAATTTCACTTGTTCAATAAAAAAATCCAATAAATGAGGGTCTCCAGAAAATGGCGTTACTAAAGTTTTGAATGGTAAACCTCTTGTCAATCCTTTGTTAGAAGCCATTATTTTTTGTATATATATGAAACTACTATATTGGCTATAAAACTACATGTGTTGATGGCTATTTGCATATAATAAATTCACGTAGTTGAGGAGAGAGAGAGATACCTACAATTTTTTTTTTTTAAGCCAACAATACAAAGTTCTGTTGACTATTATTTATTTAATCAGTTATTCAAAATATATTGAACCAAAAAAAAAATTTTCATCTATACAAAGTTCCAGCATATCACAATTTTTGAAACAGGGAATTGTCTTATAGGTCACTTGGTATCCATCATATTCAATCACCAAAAAAATGTAATTGGTAATGTATGACTTTAAAAAAATAATTTCAGTAATTCTAGCAATAAAAATAAAATAACTTATTCAAAATAAACAATCTCTACAGTACCATTTATTCTTAAGAACAATAATCAAGTATTCCTTTCCGGCACCAAATGTGATGTAAATAATTCATTTACCTTTTAAGTTTCCATATTTTAAATTAATTTTATTAATATTTTTAATTTTCATAGCAACAGAAGTTACTTAGTGCCGAGGCAGCGTACTACAGGATGAGAAGAGGCGGGAGGAAAGAGAGAGCTTTTTGTGTGAAGGGGAGGGGGGGCAGTTTTTTTTTTTATATATATATATACCTTCTTTACCTCGAAGCAGATGTCATTTTTTAAGGTCAGACAGCTAAATATGTCCCTTCCTTTCTTTCCGTTTTCTAAAAAACAATCATGCACCAACCCATTTCTTTAAGTTGAATTTTATTAGCTTGAGAAAAAATGCCGACTTTCAAGAGGCTGTAACACGCTTGCTATTAGTACTACAAAAAAGTTTTAATGAAGAAAATTGTAGGAAATTTAATCTTCTTTAAACTTTATAATAGAAAAATATCGCTAAATTTAGCCATTTCTGAGATATTTCAAAAAAAGCCAAAAAAGTAGTAAATTTTCGAGGTTTTTCATCCGACAAAAATTCTCCCGGGGTCGCTCATGTTGGATAACTCGTTTTTTTCTTATTGACACTCATGTGTACAAATTAAAAAAGAAAAATCTTCTACCCCACCTTTTGCTAGGTAAGCCCTTTTTTACATACCTATTGACTGGACTAAAAGGGAATTTTGCAAAATGTCTTTACACTATGAGTTAGATACATATAGCCGATTCATACATCAAACATTTTCTTCATAAGGTAATTTATTCAAATGTTACAGATCAGTAAACGTTTATTGTCCCCATCCCCCAAGATCGGTAGGGGGGAATTTCACAAAATTTCTTTATAGTGTGTGTGTTGAGTACGCGTAACCAATCGGCACACCAAAAATCGCTTTCTTAAGATAAACTAAAACAGAGTTACTCTTAAAAACGTGTTTTGCCCCCATACCGCCGTTAAAGGGGAAAGGGGTAGAGGGAATTTTCATAACACCTCTTGGAAGTGCGTGTTAGGAATGCATAAGGAACCCGCACATGCAAATTAATTTTAATGAGATAATTTGAACAAAAATTATGCTTCGAAACGCGTTTAATTTTCACCTTTCCTTAAGTAGGAAAAGAAGGAAATTTCGCAAAATCCCGTCACAGTGTGTGTTGATTATACGTAAAAAGCCATATACTAAAATTCACGGCCTCAGCTCCTATGGTTTTTCCCCGGAGGAATTTTACCAGCTTAGATGGTCACTATATTTAAAGAAAACTCTTTTCTATATCGTTTTATAGACAAAAAATAAAAATAAAATCCATTGAAATTGCTCACACTGTAAATAGAAGCGTCTTAAATTAGACAGAAATGTGTCTGAAATGTCAATTCAGACACATACATTTCTGAAACACTTACGCATGCGAAATTTCAGACGCATGTGCTGTCTTAAATTAAGACACGTAAGTGTCTTTTTTATAAATGAACTGAGATAAGTGTCTGAATAAGGTTGATATGTCTGAAATTAAGACATATAACATTTTAAGACATTTTATAATTTAGGCACTTAAAAATTCAGACATTCCAAATTTCAGACACTTAGAAATTCAGACATTTGTATTACTTAACAACTTTTCCATATGGAATCTACTTTAAGCAGCATGCATATCCTGTTTTAACATTTTTTAAACAAATAAATTTGACATTATTTTATGTAATATAATTAGTTAACTTATTTAAAATACTTAGACACGGATCTTATTCTGTTTAAAATTAAAAAATAAAGTTAATTTTTATTTAAAATTCTCACATGTAATAAATAAAAAAAAAATATTAAGATAAACGAAGCGTGTAACTTGTAGCTAAGAAAGAGAATTCGTAGCTAAACAATCTTAAACAATTTGTGCATAATTGATTTTTTTTTTTCGCGTTTCAAAAATTATTTTATGTTTCCCTACACTTCAAAATGTAAAAGAGCATTTTTTTTTTTTTTTTTTTTTTTTGGTTTTATGTATATAGTTTGTGTTCTTGCAAATACCAGTTTAAAAAAAAAAAATCGTTTTAAATCATTGGCTACTGTTTTATTATATTTATTACGCATTTAACAAAAAAAAAAAAAAAAAAAAAAAAAAAACTCTAAACCTCTACGCATGAAATTTATGTATTATGTAATATGTATTAAGCTTTACTTCTTATGGACAGTTTTATTGCAAAGACATACAATTTCGATTTGTTTTACGGATACTAGACTATATTTCATTATACAAGCAAAGTACAGCGTGAGCGCCGATAGCTTAATTGGGAAGACGCTTGACTTTGAATCCGTTGGTTTTCAGTTCGGGGGCAACAGGGAATATTTTTGTAAAAATTATTAATACATATTTTTTATGCTCTAGGAGATTCTAAAATCTATTTTTCACAGGTAAACAGTATAAAACGCATCTTTTTATTTATTTATTTATGAAAAATATTCACTGTAGACAGGATCAAAGATGGCGGAATTTCAGACGTTTCGAGTGTAAAACGATGTGCCTTTTAAGACACTTTATAGCATCTTAAAATTAAACACTCTTTTCAGACACCCAGCAATTTCAGCCTTTCTGACGGGTCATGGACCTTTCAGAACCTAATTATTTCGTTTTCATTGCTCGAGGACCACCCGACGCGAGTGCGGAGAGGAAGGCTCTCCTGAACATGCTTACTTTGCATGTCCTCTCACAGCCCCATATCATTTACTCAATCCTCCAATTAGGCCCAATAACTGGCTATTTAACATTTTAGAGCGTCCCCTTTTAAAAACTAAAATAACTAAAATCTTTGTGACCCTAATAGAACTATCCAATTTAACAAACTAAAAACTAACCTTACTAATTTTTCAAAAGTGTCGTCGCAAAAATTTGAACTTTTTTCATCAGCCTACGAATTCTCCTCATTAGAAGCCTAACTTTTGTTTTTTATTAACTGCTGTCCTCTGTCGCGTGGGGATTTTATATCCTGCAGCAAATGTAATTTTTTTTTTTTTTTTGTGTTTATGCAATAAACAACGGGGGAGACTTAACCTCTAGAAACGGGCTCTTTCAAAATTTCACATTGTTATGTAACATTTGTTGTCAGAGCCCCTCTTTGAAGGTTAAAATCGCTCAAAACTGCTGCATAGTGGTGAGCGGCCTCCTTCCGTCTTTGAATCTTTGAAATGTGTCTGAATTTCAGACACTTGTATTTACAGTGCAAAACTCGCATCGATTGTGTGTCTCTATTGCATGGGACAATCCCAAACATGTGGGCTTCCACTTTTGTGCTTATCAGATAACAATTTCGGAATAGACATTATCAATATATATATATATATATATATATATATATAAATAGCCCTTTTATATTTGAATTTTAAACACTTATAAACAACACTACACGTACTGTACATAATATTTACTTTCACGTTATTTCGTATATTTATTCGATTTTTCCGGTCGACCATAAAATGACAGCAATATTGCGTCAAATATAGCACTGCAATATACTATGAGACATCTAATTTTTGTGGTTATATGTATTTCATAGTCAATTATTAGTGATTAGTATATAGAAAAATAAATAAATAAATATATATATATATATATATATATATATATATATATATATGTAACCTGATCATGGTACAGGCTTAATAGAACTCCCCTTGATGATTTTTAAATTTTTGTCGCCATTTAAACAAAAATACTTAATTTATGAGATTATTGTTTCTGTTTTTTTTCCTTTTTTCACCCTTTTTTTTCTTTCTCATTATTTTATAATTTATTTGTTTATACTTTTTATGGGTTACTTGGTTGATTGGGTTTTTACCTCGCACTAGTGCTGCGCAATGGGCGATTGGCGACATATTTTTATGGGCTACTTGGTTTAAAGTGGCTGTCGCAGAAGTAAAGTCCTTGACGGAAAATGCCCTACTTCAGCATCAAATTTTAAAACATTACTCAGTATTATGAATAAGTAAAGCTCTTTTATATAATGGTGAATTAACTTTCATGCCAAACGTAATATCCGGGCCAATAAATAAATAAATAAATAAATAAATAAAATCACTATTAAAAAGAAATCTAAAATTGAGGTATGTTAAAAAAGATTATGAAACAACATTTGAGGAACTATGGTGGATTTTTATTATTATTATTTAATTTTGACAATGACGTCCTTTTGTCATATGCCTAAGCAAATTTAATGTTTAATATATATCTATATCTATATCTATATATATCTATATATACATTATTATTATTATTATTTGCGTGAAAATATATTTTATTATATGTCAAAAATTAGTAAATTTTTTTGGCAAAATTTAAAATTTAAATAGCTAATTTTGAAGCTTTATAGATTATATCTATATTATATAGAAGACATAATGTAGATAACAGTTTGCTTCCCCCTACCCCCCTTGGGGACTGAATTTATAAAATTTCAAAAATTGGTTTTTAGGTATTTGTTTTAGCTGTATATTAAAGCAAAAATGTTACGGATATATGTTTTTTGCTCTTTGAGATATAAAGGTATTTGTGAAATCACGTTTTGCCCCCTGTCTCCCTATAGGGGCCGAATTTCTAAAATTCCAGAAATTGTTTTTTAGGTATTCATTTTAGCTACATTTTAGCTACATTTTAAAGCAAAAATTTTACTGATATTTGTATTTTTTTTCTTTGAGATATGAAGGTTTCTTTTTGAAATCACTTTTTGCGCATGTGGAATCACATTTTGCCACGCAACCTTTTTTGTGGACCGAATTTCCAAAATTCCAGAAACTGGTATTCAGGTAATTGTGTTAGCTATGTTTTAAAGAAAAAGAAAATCCTATATATTATAATATCATATATATTAGAGGATCTCTAACTTTATATTATTTTACTTATTTATTTATTTATTTACAGAAATTCTAAATTCCATTAAATCAGGTTTCTGTGAGAAATAATGGCGTTTAACATAAAGAATACCTTAATACCTGATTCCTAACATTTTCATCAAGCTGGTCCAAGATTCACTTTGACCTAGGGACGAGGTAAAACGTCTTCTATACAATATTTATTTAAATGGTTTCTGTGTGTACATCGATTATTTAATAAATGGACATATTTTAATAATTTATTTATTATCTTAATTAATTAACTTACTTGTTTGCTAGGATGAAAGCACGCCATTGCCGCGATGAATGTGTTGAAAGTTTGTAATCGACATCTGTAAGTGTATGCAGAAAAAAATTTATAAAGGCAACTAATAAATCAAATATGAATAAAAGAATCCCCTAAATAAATAGAAATCCAGTAATTTTGACTTTTGTACAAAAGTTTAATGTAGCTATATATTTTCAATTTTGCATTTTCAAGTTATTTGGCGTATTTTTCGACTCTTACATCCATTAAGACCCAAAGTTAGCGCTACTTCAGGACTAAACAATTTAAGATTTTCTACTTTCGTTCAATTTATGATACAATAATTAACAACCTAACAGATAAAGAGTTAAATATTAATCAATAGTTAAATTATACATAACATCCAAATACAAAATGAATATGTATTTTACTATCAATAATACTTTCTTCTAATGTTAATTTTCCCATTTCTTGTATTTTATTTAAAACTTTATTAAGTTGTTAAACCACTATACACTTATGTTTGTGAAAATCGCAACACCAAGAAGGAATGCGAATAAAAGAATGATATTTATTGGGCACATAGATTATAATAGGAAGAGCAATTGATTAAATTTTCAGGAAGTTTGGAGCAATATATCCTGAGAAAATAGTACATGAACTGCGAATTCTGGGAGTATTAACTACATTATCTGCCTAGTCATTGAATCGAACAACGACTGTAAGACATATTCGGGTACAGCACTTCATGAAGCTTCAACAGGATGCCATAGTTCCTAGACCGCAGCTACTGTTGAGTAGTGGCTGGGTACTCGCTTTTCAACGATTAAACAGACATTTTTATTGGTTCGATTTTCCTTGGTGGGAGAACGCGCTGGCCGGAGCAACGGTTGTTCTCATTATCTATCAAGAAAGATCCGGACAATAGATACAACTTGCGGTCGTGCATTATCCCGCTCAAATGTTGCCTAGAATTGTCGACGAAAGCCTAGAATATAGAGCAGAAAGGCGGGCCTTAACTTACCAGAAATTTAATAGCCGCTACTAAGAGAGCCGGGAATGCGAACAAGAAGTAATCGAGAAGTGTGTCCAATGGGAGCCCATACCATCACTTCAGGTTATGGACAGTGTGACGATGTCAAATCCCAGCTGGTAATGTGCGTTATTCACAATACTGTTAAATACGAATGAGGCAAGTTTGATGCTGTAAAAATGATTGTGATTTGTCTGAGAAGTGAATTCACGCCATTCCTGCGTCAAAGTTCGTCCTTGATCACACATTAAAGGTTCCCATATCAGTGATGCAGTTTTGAGGGTAGTCAAAATTTTGGTAGCCGCATACTGGATTAACACTTGGAGTGATGGTATACGGCACCATAGGATACACGTCTCTATCAACATTTGTTTTCTTTCCCGCCACTCTGAATAATCGCCATTACATTTCTGACTAGTTAAAACTCATCGCTCTGACCTATATTCAAGGTCTGCAAAGCGCAATATATAAGCAGGGCAATGCACGACCGCAAGTTGTCCGTATTGTCTAGACCTTTTTTGAAGCAGTTTATTTAATATCCCTTCCCACACTGAATACTATTTCTACGATACCTAAAAAAATTCAGGATCGAATGATAGCTTAGTATATAATCAATGTTTTATCCTGAAAGTAGTGAAATATTTTGAATCTTTAGAGAGCAATAGTACAATAAATTAATCTATAATATATAAAAAAATAAAATTTGCACATGTAGAAAAGAACAGTAGGTAAACGCATGAAGGAAATATTTTGCCTCTTTTTAAGACATGAGTCAGATAATATTATGGGTCAAATAAGTACAAGCACTACAGTATTAAATATGTTTTTTTCTTGTGTGTTTGTGTGTGTATGGATTTTAAATAGTTACATGAAAAGATATTATATTTCATTGTTGTAAAACAAACAACAACAATAATAATAATAATAGTTTTTGAATATTCGTTCAACTTTATGAAATAATAAGATAATTACATTCAAAGCGATTTTTTATTATTAATAAAACACTTTTAAATGATAAATTTCTAAATGATATTTTAAGTGTAAATAAATAATATTTATAAAAATAGATATGGAAATTTTGAATCTATCCAAAATGTTTTTTTTCTCTTTTTGTAACTGCTCTGAGGCTTCTTTATTTAGTGTGACATTTAAACAATATTTCCTCATTCCGAGAAAACAACAACAAGAACGAAAAAAAAAAAAATATTTCTTGAAAAAAAAAAAAAAAATATATATATATATTAAACAGTTTTTTCATTCTCAGAAAGACATTCTTTTTCATAATTTATTTCAAAGTTTTTAAATGAAATGTCTGAACGAATTGTATTTATCATTCGATGTAATTGACATTTATAATACAAAATGTTTCGTTTCTTTCAAAGAAAACAAGAAAATCGTTCATGCATAAAATTAAAAATGGAAATTATGGAAATTTCACGCAAAAAAATGGTCTGTAACTTTTTTTTTACTGATAAGTAAAAAAACAAAAGTCCTGCATGATTCTAAGAGATTAAAGAAAAAGGAATTGATCAACCAAATATGTTAAATAAGATGTGAGAAGAAATTCGGTTTCTTAAGAAATGAAGTACAGTATATAATTTTACTTTTAAAATTTAAATTTAATTCAGTTTGACGGTTTCTTTCTTTCTTTCTTTCTTTTTTTTTTTTTTTTTTAATTCTTTCATTAAATAACAAATGTCACTCTTTTTAAATAAGTTTTAAGAAAATAATTAATTGAATAGAATAAATACAATGCTAAATGTAAATATCATATTCTTTTCTATTCAAAATTATATTCAAAAATTAAATTATTGATGATTGCAAAGTCACTCTGGAGCTTTATTTCATCTGTAATTTTGTCATGCTTTAGTAAAAAGCGGTTATTATTATTATTTTTTTTTATTCACTTAATGAAAGGTAAAAAAAATATATATATATATATATATATATATATACATACAGACACGACATTTTTTCATTATTTAAAACATGAAAATCTGACATTGACAAATTTTAATTTAGTGCCAGAGGCCTACTGCTAAACTTGTTAATATCGACAAATTCTTCTTTAGTTAATTCGTGACGATCTAAATTCCATGATAAAGTTTTCATTAAATCAAACCAATGTGTTTCAGCTGCAGATACTGTAACAAATAATGTTGGAAGTCCAAACTGTCTTATAGCCGCAAAACAACGTTTTTTCTCTTTTTCCCAATGAGGGGGAGGTGTGCCTGGCGGGGACTCATGTCAAAGGTGTGCCTTGGGGGGGGACTCATGTCAAAGTTGTACCTTGGGGGGGACTCATGTCAAAGTTGTGCCTCGGGGGGACTCATGCCAAAGTTGTGCCTTAGGGGGACTCCTGTCAAAGTTGGGCCTGGGGGAAAACTCATGTCAAAGTTGGGCCTGGGGGGGACTCATGTCAAAGTTGTGCCTTGGGGGGGGACTCATGTCAAAGTTGTGCCTTGGGGGGGACTCATGTCAAAGTTGTGCGTTGAGGGGACTCATGTCAAAGTTGTACCTTGGGAGAATTTTTTATATTTTTTCAAAACTTGTAACCTTCGTTATGAGTAATCAAATTATCTACAAAATCTTCATAAATCCCCATTCAATAAACCGACTGAAATAGGCCCTTAGCACTATTAAGAGTGACGTATAAAAATTCGACAACGCTGTACCGACTGAAATAGGCCTCTAGCACTAAAAAAAAAAAAAAACTGCATTAGAATTAAAGGATTTTATTTTATTTTAATTATATATATATATATATATATATATATATACACACATATATATATATATATATATATATATATATATATATATATATATATATATATATATATTAATAATATTATTTAAACCAAGGAAACATTTGTTACCAAAATAACTAAAAATACCAAAGTTTTATAGTTACAAATAAATTGTCTTTAAACATAAATATTAGCAATGTTTTACTTATTTTATCATAAATAGTCGTGACCAGATTGTATAGGGTTTCTTACGATATTAATATAAGTGATTTTATTAATATAAGTTCCTTTACAATAGTTTATAAGTTCCATAAGTGCCATCGAAATATCTATGCCTTCATTAAGAATTAATTTTTGTGTCACGGTCATTTACAAATTCTACGTTCATACAAACCCAGCAAAACCACAGATGACGGCCAACACGAGGCCAAGTGCTGGTTGCCAACAGTAGCTGCAGCTGGCCCGTCGGTGGCAAAAGTTACGGTGCCGCAGGGAATATGTTACGCCGGCCGTCAGTAAGCCATATTCAATCGATCCGCTGTTGGCAGCCTGCAGTAAGTTAAAAATAAGTTAGTGGGCCAGTGAATGGATCGCTGCTGGCAGCTAGCAATTTGATGAAAATAGGTAATGGGCCACTGTTGGTAACCGATATTAGGTTGGAAATTGTTAGTGGGCCAGTGCTGGACTACCTGGTGGCAAACATAATTTTTCTATGTTATTGCTGGCAGCCTGCAGTGGGCCAGCTGTGGCAAACATAAAAAATTATATTACTGCCGGCAGTTTTCATTGGTCCTTTATATTTTCCCATTAAAGGCCCGTTTCACTCACCGTCGCCGGAAGCCGAAGCCAATGTTATTCTATGGGAAATTTTCTTTGCAAATAACTTATTAACTAATACGTATTTTTAAATTTTGTTTTCATATTCTGAAAATTTCTGTTAAATTGACGGACCTTTTTTAAAAAATTATTATTTTATTTTTTTTATATTTTATTTTGAAGCTGCAAAATACGAATTTTCAATATGTGAAATTTTTCATTTTGCAAATTCAAAGTAAAATATTAAAAATAAAAAAAAATACATTTTTAAAAAAGGTCCATCAATTTAACAGTTGGGAATTTTCTGAATGTGAAAACAGAATTTAAAAATATGTATTAGTTAATAAGTTATTTGTAAAGAAAATTTCCCATAGAATAACATTGACTCAGACTTCCGGAGACGGTAAGTGAAGAGGGCCGTTAATAGGACAGCAGTGATTTAGTTATAGCTAGTATATTTATTTTATTGGTGATACCTTTAATTTTATTAATGCTTTTTTCTTTTTCTTTCTTCCTTTTTTTTTTTTCCCCTCTCTCTTTTTTCTGATGAAGTAGCAGCCAGTTTTTTCTATGAATCCAATATTTAATTTGATTTTGTACCTATTCATTTTTAAATACTATTTACAAGTATTTGATTCATACACTATGGTTGTAAATTCAGGATTTCTAGTGCAATATATAGGAAATATTCAGTTGATCCATTTTCCTTATCATAAAAGTTTAATTTTTTGTTTTCAGTGCAAACATTTCTCTATATTACATCTTTTGGTATAAAGGAGTTTATGTTTTTTTTTTTTTTTTCTTTTTTTAAGTGTTCAAATTTCAATATCTTATATAAATAAATGTAACTTTACATGTGAAAATTATAAAATATTGAAACAAAAATTGTTATAAAGAGAGCATTGTAAAAAACACCATAAACTAAAAAATAAATAAAATAAAATAAATAAATAAAAATAAAAAATTGCAGCAATTGTTTCCGGTTGAAATAGCACGAAGACCCTTCATCAGGCGAAAAAAAGTGGGCACGAGTGCAGCAAAAGTAATTTGCTGCAATCGTGCTTTTTGTTAAACTCACGAAGGGATGTGTTATTATTTCAACCTAAAAGAACTGATGCATTTTTTTTGGGGGGGGGGGAGGGGGGGGGCGGCAATGATTATGTTCATTTACAAAGTTTTCTATTTATTACTACAGTACAAAATCTCAAATCTGGAATCGTCCGTACCGTGGCCTTTCCGGATTTCGGACTTTTCCGGATTTTAGGTCACTTTCTGATTTACGGCAATAAAAAAACGGACATCTCCATTCCGAACGCCCTTTTAGTTAATAACTAGCTTACGCCCCCGAGGGTGCGATTTCTTAAGAAATTGGAGTATACTCTCAAGTAACATGTACAATACTTTGAACAAACACCATAAAATTTTGCAAACAAAACGCAGGCAGCAACGATTACGCTTTGTTTGCCGCACTCGTACCTACTTCGTTTGCTTGATGAAGGATCATGTTTTCTTTCCATCCGAAACGATTGTTGCGAGTTCTTATATTTTATGGTGTTTACTCTTATTACTTTTAAACACCAATTCTGTGGTGCTTTTTTATTATAACTCTTAAGTATCCAGAAAATCTTGAATATTTTTCTTTTCCCAATTGATAATTTTTTTAGGAAGGCAGATGATCAAGCTTTCTTTTTTTTCTCTCTGTGTGTTTATCTTGAAAGTCGCACATTTGAAACCACAGAAATTATCACTGAGAAATCGGCTGTTTAGAATTAATTATACAGCTGTCAAACTTAACCAGGCCGCCACAAAGAACTTTTTCGTGTTGTTGATAGTCCAATGGAATCTTAACTCCCTCCCCAACTCTCTTCAATGTCCTTGAGTGAATAATTTTTCGACGTGCGATACCGAAAGATGATTTTGCAGTTTTATACAGATGACGTTATTTGAACTTAATGCGAATATTCAGCATTTGACCTGTGCAGATTTATTTTCATTAGGTTTGGAAAGCAGATTCTGAAAAGGGTAAAAGAAGGGAATACAGTTTCAGCTGAAAGGGAAAAAAAAAATATATATATATATCGTTCGGTTGAGTAAAGAGATAACGGAATTAGGGAGAAAAAGAAGAGTGCATTTGTCTTTGTAATTGTAAATATTTGAGAGTTTTATCTGCCAATTACCTATTTAAAAAATATTTTTAGAATTCCATAAAACTCATATGTTATACAGGTTTTCGAGATTTACTACAGGACGCTTGTCATAAAAAGTTGTACAGATAATACAAATGGTTTCAGTATAAAAATGCATAAAATAATTTGGATACATTACAGTTTAAGAGAAACTTCTTATCAGCGCAAGAAAAAATCTGTATACAACGCTAAAATACAGATCAACATAAATTTTATAGATGCAATAAGAAATGGTTCCGATCAAAAATGATAAAATAAATATTTGCGGTTCATTTAACAGTGATGCACAAAATATTCTTATACGTTACGGGAAATTGAGGTGGAAAATATTTCAGTTTCGTAAAAGTGAAATTATTTTTCAAACTTGCATTTAAAAAATAATAATAAATAAATAAATAAAATAAAACAGTTTGTTATGGCTACCACTTTTTATTTTATTTTCCTATAATAGTTTATAGAAATTACATATTAAAATTATTATTTATGAAAATTATTTTCTATGATGGAGATAGGCGATTTTCATTTAAAAGAAGTACAATATACTAAATTTCGAAAGAAAATCCATTTTATAGTAATATATATATATATATATGTATATATGAAGAAATTTTTCGACATTCGGTTTTCGAAGTATTTGCATGTTTTGAGATTCCTGAACACGATTTGACCATTTTTAGAAAGTTTCACTCTGTAAGTGTGTATAAAAAAATTGTGGACGCTGTATCTCACTAACCAACGGACGAAATTTAACCAAATTTGTTATTTAACCAAACTTGATTAAAATCGTTCCCGATTACATTTGTGGATCATTCACTCGACACATGGCTCTATATTTCTTCTTCTTCTTCGTAATTTTCAATATGACACAGTATAGGAAGAAATTTTACATAAATGATTTCAAATAAATGATTTTTTTTTTTTTTTTTTTTTTTATTATTATGAATTAAAAAATAAATATTTAAATAACTAACTACAAACCAGGAAAATTTTTTTGTATAAGTTGAAGAATCGCTCGCCCTTCCCCATGAGGGGATAAATTTTCAATGCTGGTATTTTTCAAAAGAAACTCATCAATAACTTTCAAGTAAATGACTGAATTAAATTTGTGGTAAATTAAAACAAAGTTATAAATTATTTAAAAGAAAAAAAAAAAAAAAAAAAAAAAAAAAAAAAGCAAGAAGATGTAGAAGAAAGCATTTTTTCAGAAGTTGGCACAAAATTGATTTTTTTTTTTTTTTTTTTTAATTATTATTATTGAGAAACACTGTTCTAAAATGAAAATCGTTTGCATGCATTCAGGAAAATGATTTTAACAAATTATTTGCACTACGCGAATTTGCATAATAAAAAATATAGAAGAAAGTTTTGTGGTGCCACATCATACTAGTTTTTGTCAAAAATTAAAAAATCAATAAATTTGCTTTAAAATATCACAGGTGTATAACATAATCGTTCGTTTAAAGATACTGGCGAATTCTTTCCAAGAATACTCATAATGGAAATTTACTCTATCTGGGTATACTTCTCCCTCAGGGGTGAAGGAAGCGATGCTTGTACATAACAAAAAAAAAAAAAAAAAACGCGGAAGAAGTAAACTTTTTAGACTACTATCACTTTCATAAATTTTTAAGACACAAAGGAGACAGACAGACAATTTTCAAATTATTTTCATCAGAACAACCCAAAACGTGTAAAATCTATCGAAAACCAGATGTCGAAATGTTTCCCGAATCTAATGCTTTCTTCTTAACTACACTGAAGGAAGAAAAAATAAATAAAACATAAACTGTAGTTATAAGTATTCTAATAACTTTCTCCCGTCCAATTAAGATCCATAATTTTTATTTTATTAAATCAATTAAAATAATAATAACAATAATAAAATACTAGAAAGTTAGCGACTATCATAATTTACTAAAACGGACCAACTGGATATTTGTTATATAGTTCAAGAAATAATTTTGTTATAACAATGGCTTTAGAGTCAAACATTTAAAAAAAAAATAGTATTTAAAAAATAATACAAAAACAAATTAATAATTGAATTACTTACTCATATATTCTTTTTACGCGATTTTCAATCTCGCACCCGCACCCGCAGACTACAACAACGAAGAAGAACTTCGTATGAAATGGCGGACAGGGAGGGAATTTCAAATCAACAGAAAAAGAATCACAGCGCTCTCTATGCATACAAATTGGTTATGGCCTAATAATTTGTGGCCACAACATGAAAAACATGATGTTGGCCGTGTCGTGATAGCCTGCATAAGGCTAACTGTGTTTATGCCACTTCTGGGCCACCGACCATTTTTCTTTAGGCTTCCATCACTGCTGGCAGCCACAAACGGCCCGCTGCTGGAGTTATATGGGGCAACCGGTAACTGATGGCATGTGCAGGATGCCAGCAGTAGGATATAACGAGCCCAGCAGTATAAGTTTTGCTGGGAATATATGCATTTCGGAAAACGGCAACCAGTAAAACGGCTACTAAATTTGAGATTAAACAAATGAATTAAAGATATGGTTTTGTTCTCACTCACGCATATCTATAGACAAAATATAGAAATTGTTAAATCAGGAGACATCAAATAGTACACATTTAATAAAACAGGTGTTTCTTATTAAGAATAAAGTATTTTAATTAAATATTATATGTTGTAACAGAAAATATTGTCACCTTTGTCTACTTTCGCAATATTATGGTTTTTACTTTTGGGTGATACCTTTGTTTTTCTTAGCCTAGTCGGTAGAGCGCCGGCCTCGTAATTGAAAGATTGCGGGTTCGGTACTCGAGTTGGCCAAAGACCGTCGTGTACACTAATGGTGGCTGGTGCACTTAATATCTATCGTGGCCGCAATGTCCTCCATGAAGAGCTCATTACTCTAGAAAATTTATTGTTTAATATATATATACAAGAAAATATTATAGTTCTTCCAAAATAAAATTAAGAATAAATTCACTAAAACGCAGTTTTTAATTCTAAAAAACATCTACCTCCCTCTCTGTATATATCTGTACAAAGGACACCATGATTTTTTTTTTTTTTTTTTTTTTTTTTTAGAAAAGTGAAAGCACCATGTTTTTGATGTGCATATTTTCCTTTGAATACAGATATTAAATACTAGGTCGACTCTAAATAGGAGATAGGTCAGGGGAAAATAAGACCATGTGTATTTTTTAATTCATGTCAAATGTATTCTTTATAACATCATTAAAGTCACTCCTAAAACAGTACATTTTTTTGATATGGTGTCCTTTATCTTCGTGGTACAGATATACATACATATGTATATATTTCCGGATTCTAGAATAAAATGTTACAATTTAAAAAAATATTCATATATATTGATAATTTTTAAGATGCATATAGTGCATATTTTTTCCGATCTAACACGCACATATATACCCATCAAACACAGTCGGGCCTATTACGAAAGGCGTACGGCATGCCGAACAATGATTATGGCCCACATACCACCTTCAGTATCGGTTCCATAAAGTTTTTGTCCTCTCCGCCGCAACGTCGACAAATGGCATCGGCCCATATTTGTATCAGTATCGGCGAAATACATCTTTTAGGCGTAACGATAGTCTATGTGTTTAAAACATTAAGTAAGATCTTTTGTCCCACAAGCGTATTTCCGATGACAAAACAGTCGTCGGTTTGCCGACACTGCTACGATTCCGGACCGAGTTCATTTTAACGAATTGATCGGCATACCGAAATTGCCGATGCTGGACCATACAGCTACCGACAATTGTGTGTTTGTTGGGTATATAGTAAATTTATTTCTTGTTTTTTAGTTATTAGGCTCGCTACCATTCTGAATAAGTTATATATATATATATATATATATATATATATAAAGGAAAAAGGAAAATGACAAGTATGAAAAAAGTAACTTTCTCAGATACAATTATGCAATGAATGACAAAAAATATTTGAATGGAGCGAGTGTGTTTTTGAAGAGTGCATCAGTTGTAAAATGGTTTAGTAATCGGGCGAAAGAAGTAAATTCCTAATTATATAGTTAAATACAGCTAAAACCATTTTTTTATACTAAGGTAATAAATCTTATGCGACTACTTAAATGAAAATCCAAGCGGTTGAAATGTATTTTTAATAACAAATGTATTATTATAACTTTTTTCTTTTACACATTTTCAACAAAGTTGAAAAATGTTTATCACCGTTTGTCTATATTTTATTTTCCTAAACGTTTTTAAATGGTTTTAATCTGAAATATTGTATTCAAATTTACTATCGCGTTTTTCACGTTAAATATCATAAAAATAGTACAATTGCTAAATGTTTTGTGACACTGGAAAAAATTCCAATACATTACACTCTATGTCAAGTGCTTCTATAAAAGACATTTAACAGATTTGTACAATCGAATACATAACAACATTTTTTTTTTTTCATTTCAACAAAAATATTTTTCTCTATATAATATAGTATGTCCAGCTTTAAATACTGGATTATCGGAAAATGCAGCAATATTACTACGTATAGGCATTCAATTAAAAAACCCCTAGAGAATTTTCAGTTAAATTATGCTTTCTTAAACTTTCCAAAGATTAGAGTAGATATTTATGATTAAGTTTTATCTATCTATTCCTATAGTAAAATAGACCTTGATCGTAATGCTAGGGTCTTCCTAAATCACTATTCTTTAATTTTAAGACTGATGCATCCCTCTCCCTGTTTGTCCGTCCGTTTACTCTCTTATTTCCAAGTTCAAACAGATGTGCGTTATTTATGTAAACAACAACAATATTAAATAATAATAATAATAATAATAATAATAAAACTTATGTTTTCAATCAAATTATTTACTTTACTGTTTTAAAATTTAAAGTGTTATTAAAAGAAAGAACTGTTTAAAAATCTATTTACAATTTAAGAAAATATTTACGGAATTTCTTCAGTTTTTTAAAAGATAAATATTTAGGTATAACTGAATACATATATGCTCTTTTAAAATCAAGATATATTTATTCATTCAGATTATTTAAAAAATAACTGCATATGGATATAAATGAACTGTAACATCTCAATTTATATCAAATTTAAGGTATACATTCTCATCATAAATTTATAAATAAAGTGCAATTTTTGAAACCCATTGTTTATAATATACTTATACATAATATATAATAGAAAGTGCATTTCTAATATTCTCTAATGACAGTATTCGCACGGAAAATAAGTATAATATTATCACCAAACACACGTAATGGCGTAACAAAAGTATATATACTTGAAAAGAATTCTTTATTGTTTCCTGGTTATCCTGTTAGAATCGTCGGAAACGAGTATATCTGGAGAGTAAAGAATATGGAATATCATTTATAAGCCCGACGATCTCAATTAATGTCTCTTAAACTTGTATGCATTCTATTGGTTTTGACAATGGAAGTTAAGATTTTCGGTAAGGTAGAATACTAACAATATTTGTTTCCAATATAATTATTTTTGACTTATTATTAGCATATTTGTTCCTAAAATTGAATTATTGAAATAAATATTACCGAGAAATTGTGGGAGAAAATGTAATTTTCGCATTGTTAAAGTAACTTTTTACGAAAAAGATATTTTATTGGTTGCTATTATTAAAAATTTCATTTTTATAAATATACATACTTAAATATTACTTATATATTTACACACACACACACACACATATATATATATATACATTCATAAAATGAAAATTTTCATTAAATTTTAACATTTTAACATTGCACTTCTAAGAATATCATACATATTCTGAATAAATGTAATCGTTCCAGTCTCAGTATTTAAAATTGAAATTTGATTTTTTTTTAAAATTGAAAATATAAAAATATAAAAATATAAATTAAAAATATGTAACTATGTTAATATGTAAAATATACTGTTGTATTCTGAATGAACACCAGTCAATTTACTAATAAACTCTATCACTGCTGCAAAACACTTTCCTCTTCCAGGAATTTGTCGAAAATTCACTCCAACTTTTCTATAAACTATCCAGATTATCGGATATAAATAGACTTAAAAAAATTATATAGAAAAAGATATCTATCCGGCCATATTTATTTCTCGTTTATTTTCGACTTTTTTACAGCAATGCATTAACCACAAACAAGAGGGAAAAAAATGAAAGAAAGAAAAAAAAAACAGAAGAAAGAAAAAAAAAAAACTCTTTTTCGGCGAAAGACATATTAGGTGACATGATGTAAGGATGTGCCTGTGACAAAAAAAAAAAAAAAAAAAAAAATGCTTATATGTTATTCAAAGGAAGGGGGCGAAGAATAGACACAGAACTATCATCTCACATCTTCAATAAATTACTCTCAGACCAAGCATGCTTAAACAATTTTTTTTTTTTTTTGTCGTAACGCAATAAAAGATTTCAAGAAGCAAAAAACTAAATCAATAAGTAAGTAAATGAATAAAAAATATCATGTTTCTTCAAACTGTAAGTGCAATCAATTATCAATATGTGTGAGGTGTTTTTCTGAATAGTCTTTACGTTTAAATCTGTATGGTGAAAATTTTTTTAAGTCGTCATCAGTGTCAACCAGGGGTCTTTTGTTCAGAAATGCTTAGCTTACTAGGTTATGTAGCTTCAGTTTAATTTCTACCACGTTTTATTAAAATGACTTTACAGATGTAAAATTTCTTTATATTAATTAAAATTGCTTTATATTGAAATTGCTTTATATTAGCTTTTATAAAATTCTTTATTTTTGTGCATTATTTCTTATACATTCATAATTTTAACATAATCGAGGATAAATTGTTGAAAAATTACTGCTAAGCATGTTGAGTCTAATGGCTACGGATACTTATTAAGTCTTGAAAACATTTCGCAACATTATAAGGGTCTACTCGCCGTTAACTGAAAATTTCAACTTTCATGTTAGATACAATCACACAAAGTGAAATGCTGAAGACACAATTATATAAGTACAATAGTAAATACTAAATCAAAACAGTTACTAATGTTGGTAATATTTTAGGTATCTAGTAGCTGAACACTCCTTACCTTAAAAAAATACTTAGTTTATTAAAAGACATTTTTTTTTTATTTAAAATAATTGTAAATGACCTACATATCTCAATTGTTAAGCATTTTGGAATAATATTTATCTTCATTCTTTAACATTAAATTTAACATCTAATATCACAAGTATAATACTAACTGTTGTCGCCTTTAAGCATTATTGAAAATTTCGTAATTGTTTCATGTTAATTGTAGAACAAATGCTTTAGTTGTTTATCAAGTTTTGATTCTGTTTTCTACCAATCTGATTAAGAATTTCCCTTCATTGATTTTTGTGCTTAAGTGGTCAGTTACTGGCGTGTGATCTGTTGTTGACAAATCAAATTTTATTACATTTTTGTTATTTTTCATATAGTTTCATATTTTCATTCATGAAACTATTTTTTCAATGCAGAAAATTATTTTTAATAGTTATTTACAAGCATATTCATGAAAATGGTATTATTTGAAAACATATCTACATATAAGACGGATGAATTGTGAATCGCCTGTTTTAGGAGCGGTAATTTAAATTTAAATGATTTTACTACATTTTGCATCTACATTTTATGAGATGAGGAATGGAAATCAGCTGAATTAAATTTAAATCGAGCAATTTTTATGCAGTTCATAAAACAGACTGTCCTTAATTTGATTTATCAAAGCGGGGTACTTTTATTTTAAATAATGTTTAAGAGTAGTGCGATTCATATTGTCTTTAAAGGACTGTGATAATTAAAGTAACAAAATGAATATATGTAATTTGACAAATTTTTCAAGAGGGTAAAGTAAAGAACTTTTTTTTTTCTTTGTTTTTGCATATTTTATAATAGATTAAGTATTAATATTGTAGTTTGCTACTTTAAAAGCAAAAAATTAATATATAAAATAAATAAAAATAAATATATATATATTTTAGAAATTTAAAAAAAAAAAAATCTTATTATGGGATATTCAGATAATTCCAATAATAATAGTAATAATAATAATAATAATGATGATAATCAAATATTAAAATTTACAACTGGTAAGAGAGGACATGTCACTAATAGTTGTTTATAAAAAAAGACATATTGCATAACAAAATGCATAACATTTCTTATTACCTTACCATCAAAATAATACATGCTTAACGATAAATATTTTATTTAAAATTGTTTTATTTGAATCTATAAAATATAAAACTTAACTATCATCATGTTTGTTATTAAATAAGACAACTATCTCTTTTATTATTAGTTTTATTATTTAGAAATAATGCAAAACGAATTTACACGAAAAGTTAGTAAAATGATTGAAAAACCTTACCATTAACATCATTTCATTCATTTCATATCACATGACATCGTGGTATATTGATATACCAATACTGGTATTCTTTTTTTTTCAGTTAGGTGTGATTAATAGTGATTTGCAAGTAATTCTGCATAAAATTTTACTTTTTATGCATACAGTTTACAACAATCCACAAGAAGCAGCAATTTTCCTGAAAAAAAAAATCTATTTGAATAATATTTAAGTTAAGAATTAATAAACCTGAGAGTATATATAAAGATAAAGCGAATTAATTAAACCCGTTGCTCACGATGGTAATTACCTCTCCTTCAGTTTATGTAAAAAACGAACTTTTGCATTTATCTTAAAAATTATTAATCAGTCACAAGGGAAAATATAACGCTAGAGGAATTATTTAAGAATGTAAAGAGCATTTATTATGTGAAGCGTGTCACGAGGTGAAACGGAAATAAAATTAGTATTAAAAATATTATTTGTGTTTGAGAAAAGCGTTAAAATTTATTTCTTAAAAGAATTAGACAGCTTATTACTGTAGAAAAAGAATATGATATATGGTAAAGTATTGACAAATAGTACACATTTTAAAGCTGAAGAACTTCTTTTTTTATTATTATTTTTTATTCATTCTTATATTAATTCAATAAAAAACTTATCTATATTATGAATTTAATTATTAAATCAAACATAAAAAGCAATTCATAAAACTATTCATTAGTAATTTTAGCTCTTAAAATAATCTATTGGTATATTTTAAAATTAATATTTATGTGAAAGAAATAGTTAAAATAAAAATTTAGTACTTTTGCCATGCTGAAAAAACAATAGAAGGCATATTCATATTTTACACTTAAAATGCATTGCAGTTAATACTATAATTATCAATACCTCCAATTCATCACCTAATGATTAGTAATAATAATACTGCAGTATTATATTAGTATAGTATTATTAATAATACTTAATTATTAGTAATAAAAATGCTATTATTATCAATAATTACAATTCATCACTTTACGATTAGTAATAATAATGATATAAAAAATAAATAAATAAATAAAACTAATCCTTGCGTTTACTTTTAATACATGTATTTGCTTTCAGGTTTTTTCATGAAATAACAAATTCTGTTTTGCAGAGAATCTTCATGATCATATGATGTTTACGTTAACTTATTTATTTATTTTATTATTTTATTTTTTTAATTATATAGGCGACACAGAACTGCTGTTTAAAAATCGACATGTAGGTCAAGAAAACTATAGCAAGCATGAATCATATAGGACTATATTGTCGCAAAAGCAATCCAGTCGCGATACATGTCTACTAACAAGGGAAATCTTTCAAGTACTAATCATCGATTTTCTAAAAAAAAAAAAAAAAAAAAAAAAAAAACAGAAATTAGCTTTCGCTGCTCTTAATTCACAGGTAAAAATATTAGCTGCTGAATCACGACAGGAAAGCCGTAAAAAAATATTAAACTTTACATTTTGAATGTCAAATACGAAAAGGTCATCGTCAAATCACATGAACCTCCTTTCAATGATGCCAAGGAACTTAAGTATAGGAGGGCTTTAGGGAATACTCGAGTAAGAACACCATACCCTCCGCAGAAGATCAATATTATTATAGCATGTCTCCAGAATATCCTTAGGAGTTAATACAAGACCGTCTCCAATTTACCACTGCTTAACTAGAGTGCGCCGTTAAAATCCCACTCAACAGTCAACATGTTTTCTGAAATCTAGACGTTTCTACTTAGAAAAAGTGGCCTTATGTTTTGTGTAGGTATAATATTTTCAGTTATTTCATGTAAAGTTTCAATATTGCATATATTTAAAATAATGCAATTTAACTTTTAGTTTTACTTTTACATTACTCATAATTACATTTGCAAATTAATCTGAATTATAATATTTGATTAAAAGCACAAATTACTTAAAAAATAAATAAAAAAAGGCATATTTGATCAATTTCCAGAATGTTCAGAAAATGAATAAATGCATGTAAAAACTTTTTTTTTTGTGCGTGTGTGTGTGCGTGTGTGTGAACTATGTGTATGACATTACTCTATTGATTAAAATATTATTTTGGTTTACTTAAATATATATATATATATATTGTAGAATAAGAAATTCAAGGATGCTTTCTCACTGCGCGCTAGGTAGTTCAGAAAAGTATTTGAGATATAAACTTTAAATTTTTCTCAACCATACATTTTGACATAATGAAAAATATGAACTAAAATTAAGAAGTTCCGTTTACCAGAAAAAAAAAATGATTATGGAAATTAAAAAAAAAATAATAATGGTAATAACATATTTAAAATTTAATTATTAAATAAACTCCATATTATTAAAATAATTAAAATATTATAGTCCGAATTCTTAATTTGAGTGTTTTGTTTCATTTAGTATAAAACATATAAGGATACTGGAAATTGTAATTGAGATATACTGTGTTCACAGTAAGAAAGCACCTTTGAATTTAAAAAAAAAAAAAAAAAAAAAAAAAAAAAAAACTGCAGTAAAAATAATTTTCTATTTTAAAGTAAATCAAAATAATATTTTTAATTAATAGAGTAATGTCATACTAGTTAACACACACACACACACAAAATTTTTGTACATATATATATATATATATATATATATATATATATATATATATATATATGATATGAAAATTGATCGAAAATTTCTTCTTTTATTATACTTTTAAAAGTAGTCTGTACCGTTAAACATTTGATTATTAGAATATTCGATTGAAATAAATACTAAAATAAATCAATCAAAAATTAAATATTTAAAATGTTTCAGGTGCAGTTGGTTTTAATTCGCACTAGAGCTATGCAATGGGGCAGTTGATGACAGTCTGGGATACATTTAGGGATACTCCGTAGACGGGCTATGACAATTTCAATCCTAATAATTGTTACGATGAATGTAGGCCCTCCAAGGCCGAGTAAGTATGTCGTCTTCGCTAATAGCTTTCAAGTGTAAAAGAATGGGTTCGATTCTCCTGCTGGCCTTGGGTGATTTTTTATTTATTTATTTATTTTTCGTATTTCAATCCTGTTGTGTTTTATCTGTCCTCATCTCGACGAATTTTACAGGTGGATGTCGAGTAAAGCATGCAAATTGGATGAATATATTAAAAATAAAAAAACATACGCCTAATGCAACCATGTATCACCTGTAGATGTCTCCGGATCACCCATAGGTGTGAATCCTATACCATCGTCAATTTCCTACTGCGTAGATCTAGTGCAATGTTGAATCTATTCAAATTTAACGTTAACCGATCTGAGAGGAAGCCAGACTTTGCTAATTGTTTGCATGTCTCCAGAGAAAATTTAGGTTTGTTGGTTGGTTGAATTTAACGTCGCACTAGTGCTGCGCAAATGGGTAATTGACAAAATTTAGGGTGGAACCGTAAATCGTCTCCAATAAGGAATTTGCACACAATGGGAAATTAATCAAATTTACATTTTTCTGATAGATCTTGACCCACAGTTTCCAAAAATGTCCTTAAAAATAAAAAAAAAAAAAAAAAAAAAAAAATGTATCAATCGTTTGTAAATTAACTTTAAAATCCGGCGTAAACCGCCCGATTCTAAAAAAGGGTGTGTTTCGACGTGACGTTACACTTTATGATTCTCCACTCTTACACTCTCCTGAAGCGAAAGAATCTAGCATTGCAACCGGAGATCCTATTGTACTGCACACAGTACATGGTATGTCAGTGTTATTTTGTTAGCAGCGACGATTTGTCTATTAAGTGATATTAAAAAAAAAAAAAAAAAAAAAAAAAGTATTTTCTTAATTTTTAACTTCGATCTTTATGATAATTTTGTATTCTGTGACTATCTTTTGAAAAGAAATAATAGTTCAGATGTTTCTTTTAATACCTAATCTGTTTCGATTACTAAAATGTTACTTTTTTTTTAAAGTAATAAAAATGCTTATTAAAGGGAAATGACAAAACAGTTATAGGCAGTTGTTTTTCTAATTAAACTAAGTTAATTTTTCTCCAATTTTACATTAAATTTCTGTCATTCTTCTGAAAAATATTCCATTAAAAGCGTTGATTTTTTTTTTTTTTTTTTTTTTTTTTTTTTTTTTTTTATCTATTTATTTTTCCTTTCCTTTTTTCAAACATTTTTAAGTATTAATCTGCTAATTACCTCTTAAGCAGAAATTTAATTAACATAACCCCCCCCCCTTCTTTCTTTAAACCATATTCTTGATACTGGAATAATTTAGATTTTTATCAAGGTCATTTATTTAAATCAGTCCTGAAGTGGAGAAAGGGGAATTATTTTAAATTATTCATGTTTGAGTGATGGTACGTAAACTGTTCTTGCACTATTTATAGATAGAACATACACTACCATTAAAATATGAAAAGAAAACTAAGCGCAAACATGCTAACAATAGCACGCACACGACACACATGCGTGTGTTATTATTAGCTCAAATTGAAATCTCTTGTTTACAATCTTTTAAACGCTGCTTTAAATCCACATAATGTATATGTGGTTTGAATCTGATCGGAATTATTTTAAAGTTAATATTCTTTCTCTTTTCATATCTTATTTAAAATATTACTGGTCAAATTATTTTAATTAACTAATAAACTTTTAGACTTTTGTGAGTTGTTTGTGGCAATTTAATCATTTGTTTATTTTCTATTATACTTCTTTTTACTACTATCTCTCTCTCTCTCTCTCTCTCTCTCTCTATATATATATATATATATATATATATATATATATATATATATATATATATATATATATATATATATATATATATATATATATATATATATATATATATATATAAATATATATATATATATATATACACACATACAAACAATTTCCATCTTTTACAGAGAGTACTCAATAAAGCTTTATAAATTTCCAAATTCGAAGCAGTGACATTGCGCATGTCATTCCTTGGATGATTTTATATTTTATTTATTTAATAATAAATGAAAAAAAAATATTTTTTATAAACCTTTGTAGATATCATATAAGTATGAAGAAATTTTCAGTATTTTGGAAATGCGTAAAAAAGCCCCTTAAGGAATTTTTTTATTTAATTATCTGTTTATTTTTAAATAACTGTAGATGAAGTTATTAAATGTTTTCAAGTAGCAATATTTAGACAGAAAAAGAATGTTGCTTTACCAAAGAATTCTATTCGCAACACCAAATAGTTTTTTTTTTTTCTTTCCAAATACTTGTGGGTTTAGCTTTATCATCTTACTCCATAGCTAAAGACCCCCTTATAAAATTGATGTTATATTTGGACGGATTCGCACGATACAGTATTTCCAATAAGATTGTGTAATCTCAATTATAATAAAAAGAATCTTTTAAAAGGGAGAAACATCCCACGAAATCAGTGGTGCGCTGGTTTTTACGCTGAGGTCCATGAGGGAGGAGAGGATTTGGTTTCATCTTCATAAAGTGTGACGTCATATGTATTCTGCTGCGTTATCAGGACACGGTAAATAGTACGTTATTTAAGCTACGAGAAATTAATAACCACGATTCAAAATGAAAAAACACATGTACTACCCTTCCTATTTTTTCATGTTCTATCATTTAATGATAAAATTAGAAAACGTGGAAATTCCTCATTGTACATTGCGTAGCTCTAATTTGATACTGAACCCAGACAACCTAATTTTTGGGGGAGTTGTTTGTTTGTCAAGTCACAATATCTTATAAAAAATGTGTTCTAATTTTTAAATTCTCTCATTTTTGCTTAAATAAACAGCTTTGTGCTTTAATATATAATTTTCTATTTTATTTCAATTTATATAAATGTCCTGTTCCTATTTTTTTTTTTTATAACGTTATTAATAAATGGGCCTAAATGATCTCAATTGTCATTGGCACAGCTTACTTAAATGAAATGTTAAATGTTATTTATATTTTCGACTAAATAAGTCAAGGTATAGTAAATTATCGGGTTTTTGTTAATCTCTTCGGAATTCTTAACCCGTTAGTAGTCGTATATCGGTCTTTTTGCCACCCATCGCTTATAAAGTCCTCCTGCAGACCACCCATTAAAAATAAAGTGGGGAAACTCTGTGTACCCAGTGTTGCCAGATTTGGGGACTTTTTTATTCAACCCCCGCCGCTAAATTTTAATTGTAACGGTTGCCTAAGCACTTCGAAAGATAAACGTCTATTATGTATAGCAAATATTACTTCTCAAAATTATTGGTGAGAGTTGAATAAAAAAGTCCCCAAATCTGGCAACACTGTATGTACCTGATCTTGGGTGGATGTCCTCTCACATAGTATATTTTCAAGTCATTCCTGCTATTTTTGGAGCAGTAAAGAACATTTTACTTCTCAAATCGGTCTATTTGACCGCGACGCGACCACTAACGTTGATTCATTTCTTTCCCCATTTCCGGTTTTTCCGACAGGTTAGAGTTTTGCAGGAAAACTTCGCGTGAATAAGAAGCACTTCCTCTTTCTCTACTGGCTTTCTTTCGGCTTTCCCCCAACACTAAACAGCGGCGGCAAAAAGATCGACACTCGACAACTCTCATGTTAAGTCCTCGAAGGCGTATGGGGTTCATTTGCCTATCAAAGAGAAAGAAGAACATCTACATCTATTTAATCTTCATAGCAAAAAAATTTCCAAGAATGCATTCGCCAAACAGGATCTTTTTTTGGAAATACAGACATGATCTCATTTCTAGTAATTTTTTCTAGCTTATCTATTGAGACTCAGCAGGAAATTTTAGGAAAATACTATTTATGATTAAATCTTATGCCAGTATTTTTTTTTTTCAAGAAAACCGCCGATAAACACTTCAAAGAGTTTCCTTGTAAGTTAGAAACTCAAAGTTGCAAGACAGGTCACAAATAATGATGATTTATTACACAAAGACGAATTTACACATTTTTGTTAAAAAAAAAAAAAAAAAAAAAAAAAAAATGTTCTAAAGCAGTTCATCAGTTTCGGAGTGCAGGTGTAATACACGCCTCGCAACGACGATGCATCAATCGATAAACATTAGTAAAAATGTGTGGTATATCAGCAATTAGTCTACTCGCAACAACGATTCATGCTACGAAATACGTTTTTGATTTTACAGGGGTTTCATAAACTAATGTTTTAATCTAAACTTTAAGAAAAATTCAAGAGGGGCAGATCTGGTAAACGTGTTCAAGTCTGTTCATTGCAATTAGCTGTCCCGTAAAAGACGTGTATTGTATATCCGCTATTTCTCTGTTCATGTAGCGATTCATCTTTCTTCACTCTCATATAAATATATATATACTTTTCGGCCCTTAATCCTGGCGAACTGTATCGCACTTTATCGCGTCTGGATTGCATATGCGACCATACGATTCTTATTTGTATTTTTGACCGCCACGTCGTGTGCCTTATTGAATAATAATTTTGAATCACTCTGTATATATCATAAAACAATCTAACAGATTTTGTTTCACTTAGTTCGTCAATATCGGAAGCTTTTCCGTTATTTAGAATATCTCAAGAGTAGTATACAATTATTTTCTTTTCAATGCTCGTCAAATGGCAGTCAGTGCTGGGCATACAATTATATATACTTTTCATTTATATATTTTTGGTAAAATTGTATTTTTTGCTCATTTTTTAGAATAAGCCTATAATATCAGTTGTTAGAAATAAATTTTATTTTTTTAGAGCTTCATGCATGAAAACTTGAATAATAATTTTGAATCACTCTGTCTCTATCATAAAACAATCTAACACATTTTGTTTTACTTAGTGTGTCAATATCGGAAGCTTTCCCGTTTGTAAGAATAACTCAAGAGTAGTATACAATTATTATCTTTTCAATGCTCGTCAAATGGCAGTCAGTGCTGGGCGTACAATTATATACACTTTTCATTGATATATTTTTGGTAAAATTGTATTTTTTGCTCATTTTTCAGAATAAGCCTATAATATTAGTTGTTTAAAATAAATTTTATTTTTTTAGAGCTTCACGCATAAAAACGTATTTATTTATTTCTTAATACTCATAATATTACAAATCTTAAAACTTAATTCTTTAATCTAGGGGAAAAAAAAAGACAGAAAATTAATTACTGAAGTGAATTTTTTTATGAAACTGAAATTACATTTTAGAATAACATTCGATAGGAAACAAAAAGAAAACTTTCATTTTTTTGTAATTTTTTGCTGAATTATGTACCTTAATTTATGTCCTTATATAGGTTAAATATAACTATTTAAAGTATATATTTAATGAAAAACTGTTTTTAATAAATCCCTTTTATCAAGTTAGTCAGAAATAAGTAAAGATTTATATATATGTCCGTAGTAATGTGTAGAATCTGCTTGTATATATGTATATACGTACGACGTGAGTTTTTTTTTAATGTTTCACAGTGTTGCCAGACTTGGGGACTTTTTTATTCAACTACCACCAATAATTTTGAGAAGTAAAATTTGACATGCATAATAGACGATTAATCTTCGATGTGATTAGGCAACTGTTGCAATAAAAATTTAATGGTGGATGTTGAATAAAAAAGTCCCCAAATCTGGCAACACTGATGTTTCATAAATTTCAGTTTTCATTGGACTATGGTATCTAATCTGTTGAACCTCCTATATATGACAACAAATATTTGAAAGTTTAAAGAGATGAAATATATATATCCACGTTAACGTCCTGATTGGTTACCAATGTCGAATATAAAAAAAGACGGTAGTTAATTTAGATTGGCAAGTATCCCAAGAATAAAACGAACATATTCACATAGCTGCCAAGCATTCCGCTTCTATAAAGACTTAATTTATGTCCTTAAATAGGTTTAAGATAACTATTTAATGTATTTATTCTATGAAAAAAAAATATTTATAATAAATCCTTTTTATCAAATTATAGTCAGAAATAAATAAATATATTTATATATCCGTGCAGAAAAATATGTTTAGTTATTTAGATTATTTGAAATCTAAATTTACACCAAAAATATCGTATTACGAAGTATTTTTAAGGAAATTTAAAACATATTTATATATCTAAAACTTACACATGCAATGCAGTTTTTGAATCTACAATCTTAGTTACAAGTAAAAGAAGAAAAATAGTAATATGCTTTAGTAATATAAGTTGGGGAAAATATAATGGCCAAACAGACGTAATCACGTAATAATATAGCGTCTCTGAAATAAAAGCTAACTTTATTGTTTCCTAGTAATCTTGTTAGTATTCAGAGAAAACTGGTAATTCTGCAGTCTTAAGAATATGGAATAATATTTCTCAGTATGATTTCTTTAATTAATGTTTCTTAAGCTTGTATATATTTCATTATTTATGACGTAGAAGGTTATGCTCCTTACAATCATAGGAAAATATTTACTTCAAGATATTTATTCCTGGAATATTATAAGCATTTTTGTGTATGATAATTAAAAATTTCAGTTAAATGTTAAACAAATAGATCTGAAGAGGAAGTATTTCTTACATTCTTCGCATAGCAATAATGGAATTATAATAACTTCAATTTTAACTATAAAAAAAAAATGGTGTTTTAAATATCAACTTAAATCCAAAGAACATTTTTTATAAGTACGCTTTGACATTTCTAAAAGGCAGATGAAAACTTAAATTCTTATACTGGATGCTTTCTAAACTTTTTCCAGTTGACTAATCGTTATTATACAGAAGCTACCTCGGGAGAAGATGATGATCAACCTTTTATTTTCAAAACTTAAAGTGAGATTGATAGCTCTGAATTATTGCTATGTTGTCATAATCAATCCGTGAGATGTCTCCACTGCAGTTACCAGTATTTGAAAATGGGAAAATAGTGAGGGCGAGTACTTTAAAAAAAATGGTGTTTTAAATATCAACTTAAATCCAAAGAACATTTTTTATAAGTACGCTTTGACATTTCTAAAAGGCAGATGAAAACTTAAATTATTATACTGTATGCTTTCTAAACTTTTTCCAATTGACTAATCGTAATTATACAGAAGCTACATCGGGAAAAGATGATGATCAACCTTTTATTTTCAAAACTTATAGTGAGATTGATAGCTCTGAATTATTGCTATGTTGTCATAATGAATCCGTGAGATGTCTCCACTACAGTTACCAGTATTGGAAAAGCGGTTAGAACTCATGCACTGTATGATGATTAAAGCGACCGCACTTTAAAATGTTTAAAAAAAAAAGGGGGGGGGGGAGCTAAAAATCCATAAATAAATCGCACTTTAGGAAGAACATGCTGAGAAAATAGAGTAAAAAAAATATTGAGAAAAAAAAAAAAAAAAAAAAAAACATATGGGGAAAACGAAAAAACACACAATCAAAGAAGGTGAAAAAAAAAAAAAAAAAAAAAACTTACACGTTGATAATATAAGGGCAAAATAGACTGTAAAATGTTAACGAACCTCGGAAAGATGCTATCTTCGATGTCTATGAAATTTAGTATGCATGTGTACATCCTCGGAAGCAACGTAGTGGTCGTGACAGACTTGCTGTTATGAATAATGACATATGTTTCAAGCGTGAAAATGTATTTACAGGTTTTACTTCGTGGAGAGATTTGTCTGGTGCTATCAACTGTTTTTTCGGAAGCATATTAGCGTTTTATATTTGTATAACAGCCTAAGGAAGAATAAATCTCTGCTGCTGGATGCTTTAATCCAATTACAACTGACATCCCACATTTCTCAGAAAGGTTTACAATTCTTATTAAATTAAAATAACAGACTTTGATGTAGAATCCGAACCTTTCACATGAAGAATACATAAATACAAAAAGGATTTGACTGAGAATTACATTCACTTTTGTACTAATCATCTATCATTCACTCTTGCTCCACCAAAGTTCTCATCACAGGTTAAAGCTGGGGGAAAATTCCTCACCCTTACTCAAACTCAATGTGAGATTGCCAATAGCGTCTAATTTTATAGTTCATTGGTATAATTTGAGCTTATTCGTTCTAAACTGGATAAATATGTCAAATTTTTTAACTGGTAATAACTGAAATCTCAGTTATTGCACTGTAAATTGATTAAACCTTTTTTTTTTTTTTTTTTTTTTTTTTACACCTTCAGTACAAAATTATGTACTTAAAGTTTGAAATTTAATGATTTTCTTGTATCTCATTGCGAAATATAATATATTGACGCTGATTAACAAAATACGTAGTTTTCTTATACAAGATTTTTTTAAACCTTTTTAAAATCAGTCAACTTTTATAAAGGAACTGTTTAAATTTATTGATTTTTGTGAAAAGTGAAAGGATTTACATTTCAAAATTCGTGATTGTTGAATTTTATAAATACACTGTTTTCAGACCAAAAATTTTAATATATTTTCCCCAGAAAAATATTCGAATGTGTTACCAACGTTAAAAATGCTATGTGAGGAAAAAAAAAGGTATACTCCCCCAATCTCGCGCTTTGATTGGGACTGTGCTTTACTGTTTCCCTAGTGCCACCTGCTAGTTGCGAACGTTGAAAATACAATTCAATTAAGAGCAGGAAATGACAGGAGCTTTACCATTTAATATTTTATAAAATAGAGGTAAGAAAATAGTTATAACATACCTTATCATTTAACAAACAAAATCAGTGGACATTTAAAGTTACAAATAAAGTATAATGCCATTTACTATTTTTGCTGAAACTAATAATTTTTTGGTCGAAACTACATGTTCATACTGATGCCCAAGTATAAACTTAGAAGATGTTAAGGCAAATGTGAATAATAATTTATTTATATTAGGGCATTATTTTATAAATAAAAGTTTTTTTAATTGATAGCAAATCAACTTAATTTTTTTAAAACAAATTTACGTTTAATAAGGTGTTCAAGAATGTTACTTCAATGCATTTTTCTTTTATAAATTTCAGCAAGCAATTATTAAAACTGCTTTATATTCGATTGAAAATGTGTGTCTTACTATATTTTGTAAGTGCTAATTAAGCAAATTATAAATATCACTGTACAGTGATTTTTACTTTCTCTTACCCATAACGTACAGAAAGTTTTGTTTTAGGGTCAAATTTTCAATTGTGAGTTTCTGTTATATTTACACGTTTTGAGGTTACTTGAATCCGAAAATCATGTTTTTAGCGGATGGTCTAGGTGTGTCTGTCTGTTATCAGCATATCTCAGGAACGAACGGTAGCTGAAAGACCAAACTGGGTGTGATGTGTATGATATGGAGATGCTACACTAAGCTTTTCGTTGTGATGAAGCAAATGGTTCGTGTACAGGGGCACCCAAGAGATTTCAAATACATTTCGTCCAAGAGGAATAAAAATGGAAATGTATTTCAGGTTGTACCGTGTATCATTACTATAGGATTATATTTAGGTGCACCATGTGGTCTGTATACAATCTTCAAATTATGTACAGGGCTACAAATATTTAAGCTATAACATTCTTTTTTATTTATTGTTAGTGGAAGTTCTTTTCTACAATATTTTACCATTTCCACCGAAGCTACTCAGGAATTGAAGTGAATTCCTCAGAGACATATGGTAAATAATGTGTTTTTAACTAAATATTCATCTCTTGCTTTTTGTATATTTACACGTTTTGAGGCTTCCTGATTTCCGAAGTCAAGTATTTTAACTTTTGATCTTTATCTGCATCTCTTAGAATAACTTAAAAACGAATAATTTCAGGAGAGCCAAAAGTTGTATTTTCAAGTTACTGACAGTTTTTTGCTGGAAAAGTTTGATCAAAACTAAAAGTTTCAAGGAATATTGCGACTGTATAATTTTAAGTGAACTTTTAATTTTAATAACAGATTTAAATGCTACATAAATGTAGGTGCAGTAATGAAACGGGGTGTTGAGGGGGACGGTATCCCGACTCAAACAGAACTAATTATCAGATAAATCTCTTCCGAAACCTAATTTGAATTGTTTTAACATAGGTTTACATAACAGTACTCGTTGCCTTACCTCTTAATCTCCAACCTGTATTTATGGTATTAAATTTCAGGGTAAGTGTTTGAGTGACGCATCAAATTACTTTATTTTATTTTATTTATTCATTTGTAAAGTAGATTGCGATCGCTTTGCACCAATTTAAACGTCAAACATTTTTTTTTTTTTTTTTTTTTTTTTAAGGAAAAGTCACGATACTTTCTAAATGCACAACTGCATTTCTTTTATTATTTAAGTTACTAAGACTAGTTAAAGATAATTATATTTAAAATTTGCATCTTTTAAATCTCGACATTTGCTTGATCTTTTGATCATTGTTGATCAAGTGCGTTGTTTTAACGAACGTTTGGAATTTTAACAAAATTAAGCCTGAGAATTAATATAGCGCACAGCATTACTAGAATGATAGAATAAAATATTTTCATTTTGAAGAAAATAATACAAAAGAAACATCCATTCCCGAATAGTATGCATGTATTTCAAAAAGTGTAAAAAAATATAACTGAAAAAAAAAAAAAAAAAAAGAAAAAAAAAAAACACTGAATATTATGAAAGAAGGAAGAAACGCAGCTTATGCTCGTATTGCAGAATCATATGTTAGCGCGTGTGTCAAATATAGCCGATTTGACAAAATAAGACAATTTACGAAGACTATAATATTGTCTATATATTCATCTTACAAACAAAATACATATCAAGCATTATACCTTAATATTCTCTTTAAAATCTTAAAGACTAATTTTAAATGAATATGATTTAAAGCAATATATCTTACTGAAGTTAACTAATGTCAACAAAAAATAAATAAAAAACAAGAAAATAAAACTAAAAATAACATAAAAATGAATGTAAAAATCTCAGTAAAAGTCGAGAATCGGACCAAGAAAAATACCCGAACTTGTGACCCATGGCTATTCTGCTTAAAAGTAAATACATCGATCAAATTTTATGAAATCTTACATTATACAGTAAACATTAATTCCGTAATTATAAACGTTCTAAATAAAGTAATGATTAAAATTGTTTTAATTCTGAATTTTGGGCAGATATTAGATATTACATGGAAACAAAAAATAGCACATGCAATCATACAGTAAGTATTATCAACATATAATTTAAAGCTTAAAATAGAAATGTTAATTTACTTTCACAAGCACAATATAGTTCTGTTTAAACCAAACTGAATAAAAATATGTCTTTATTTAAATCAAGAAAATTATTTATATTTGATCCAATTGGAGTTTTAATATTTATCAAAACATTAGATTATTTCTGCTCATTCATTATTTACAGTTAAAACTGGCTGTTTTATAAAATTTTGTGGCGCTCCCTATTGACAATATTTTGAACATCATGAACTGGTTTTGTAAAGACATCTTTCAAGACTTCTTTGTAAAGCCAAACAAACTTTTATGTAATATAGTAAAAACAGGCAATCCGTTATCTGTTCAATGTGTAAATTAAAATTTAATGCGGTCAATAAATTTCAGTATATGTAAAAAAGTCAAGACTAAGCTTTACAAACTTTTAAAGAAAGTTTATTAGACTCCCATATATAAATATATATTTGAAAAAAGTAGAAAAATATGTTTCATTGCATATGATTAAAAATTGCTATCTAAAGATACCAAATGTGAACTGATGACGTAGGGAAGGAGTAGTCATCGTCCACCATGGGATTTCATTTGAAATCTTCAGAGAGATTTTTTTTTCACACAGTTCTTTACCAGTACATAGCCTTGCTTTCACATATATATAAATAAATTTAAATGCGTTCTGCAGATTCACGGTTTCGTTTCTTTCAGGTAAAATGCTAAAAAAAAAAATCAGTTTAAATTAATTTCACACTTTCAATTTCTGCAAGGCAACAGTATACAATCTACTTATCGCTAACAGAAAAACATCAAAGTTTAGATCCAATAACTTTGCATCCCTTTTTTGCAGCTGGAAATCTATGTATCGCAGCAAAGTGCAATAGAAAATCGTTTGAAATGATATATTTTATTAATATTTTTATATTTCTGTTCATTTTGCTGATTATTCGATCAATTGTAATAACAATTTCCCAATAAAACCGTCAAATTCTGACATTAAAATCTCCAAAACCAAGAAGTATTACACAACCAGTCAACATCTATTTCGTGAGAATGTGGAAGAACTTTATTTGTTTTTATTTTTATTTTTATCTGATTTGTTTTCTTTGATCACTGTTTTTATAACAAATGTCGCAGTTTTTTAAACATCTAAGAATGATTTCTTCCAATCTTTAATTTAAAGGGAAATGTTCTTGAAATGTTCTTTATTATCAAAAGTCTTCTCAGCGTAACTGAAATGTGCCAGTATATATGTTTGGAATGGTTTTATACATTTTAAGATCTTTACTATCATTTTCATCTCATCTCCTTTAAATGAGTGAACTCTTAAAACATTAGACATGTTTAATATTCTTCTGAAGACATTTCTTGGTTTTATTTCATTACGTGGAAAAAAGGCGTGTTTAAAGGGTATCTGGTACATTCATCTTTTGTTTTAATGCCTACTTTTTCTTCCGGATAATAATACTGAACTTTTTTTTTTCTTCCATTATCAAGATTACATTGATATTCATGAACATGGGCCCCAATAACATTTCTGCAAACTAGCATGTAGCCTGACCTCTTGAATCCGAATATGACACCCATTTTGCCCCATCACACAACATTTTTTCTTTTTTTCGGGGGAGCCCCTATTCTTCTCACTCTTCAGTAATTTTATAGGTAATAATTTAATTTGGAGTGTGTGTGGGTGTGTGTAGGTGAATATTAAGTTATCTTTTGTCAGCTACAGAGGTAAAAAAGTCTAAAACATGAATATTTGTATCTAGGGGAAATTTAAAGGGGGTTTCCACTGAAGTTATAAATTACATTTATTATATTTTATTAATCTATTTCTGCTATATTATTTACTAAGCGTAATAATCTTTTAAGTGTTTAAATAACCCTTTTTCACCCTCCAAATGAAATTGATGATCACAAAAGTACCAAACAGTGATAAAAATTCAGAAATAGGGTGGCGTCCCAAGAAAGTTGTGGGTGATGGGGCACAAGAGGGGTTATATTTGGACTGAGGAGGTTATTTTACATAAGAATCAGCAGTAATAGTATCAGGTATGAGTTATTATTATTATTATTTTCAGCGCAGTGTTATTGTTTGCAGGTATTATTTCTTTAAAGTCTGAAATGTAAATCTTCAAAATTTAGAGATTAAATGAATTACATTTCAAAGCATTATAAATGAAAAACATTGATTTAAATTAAATAGTTTAGAGTATACTTCTATAACTCTATTGATTAAATTATGTGTTACACAGTTAAAAGGGTATATTGTATTGTGTTAATATCATAGTTATAGATTATGTTTTCTGTCTTTGGTTTAAATACATACCTAGTGCGATCCTAGTGCGATTTCTTAAATAACAGTTTAATTCTTGTAATATATATATACTTGTCAACTGTCTCGAACATGATAATTATTTTCAAGAAATTTTCTTTCTTTTTTCTTTTTTTTATATAGTTGTTTTCTAATAAATGTAGGTCTCTGTCTTTATACTTTAGATTCGTTCGCGTAAATATTTTTGAGTTTTTGATTAATGTGCCCAGGGTCAAATTAAATTGCTTAGTTGAAAATAACTTTCTATATTTGTAACAGACTAACAAATATGACATTTTCTTTTATATTACACTAAATAGAACTCTTGAGACATATTTGAAATTATGTTGTGTTCTACAGTTTTTAACATACATTCAAATGAATTTTTTAAAAAGAATAAGTTACAATGCTTGAATTTCAAAATTACGAGGCAAATGTGGTATTTCCCTTGAGACAAATGAATTTAAGTAGCTCTCCAACTTTTAATTTGTCTTCATTAAACAACACTGTTTACTTTCTTTTATGATACTCATAAGCAATCAGTTTTGGGTAAACTCTTCGAAAGGGACATTACCATTTTCCATTTCATAATTAAAATATAAAAGCACACACTGACATTAAAACAAGAAAGCCGATATTAAATATTTAGCGTTTAGAAAAGCATCACAAATATTTTATATTATTTACCTAAAAGAAAATAAATCTATACAACTAATTTCTGATGGGCATTTTAAAATATTATGTTGAACATGACTTTAATATACTTTATTTTGTTTCATTAAACAGCTAAATTGTAATAAAAAACTATTTTATATCTGAAACAATTAATATGATATTATTTTTATAATTTATGATTAGATAATTTTTAATATTCTAAAGTTTAAATAAAAAGGTAATGGTCCCTTTAAATCACACTGACAGCAAAAGTATAAACCGCTAAAAATATCCCTCAATAAAATGTATTTAAATACATCTATTAATACAGAGAAAAGTATTTATTTAAGCTAGAGTATAATATTAACTTCAAATAAGTAGTAAAAAAAAAAAGAAAGAGAGAGAGAAAGAAAGATAGAAAAAGAGAAATAAGATCTAAAGATTCTCGATTAGCTAAACTTTTTATTATAAGATAAAACGATGCATAAAGAAGAAACGCTCCCAATAAATTTCAAACAAGTAATAACGAACTGACTAAAAATATATAATCAGTAAAAAAAAAAAATAATAATAATAATAATAAAAAGTATTTTAATTTCAATTTCTCACCTTTAGCAATACAAAAAGAGGTTTCTTGAAAGATAGTTGATATTTATTTAAAATTTTACACAATATTTATTACTATATCTCAGTACAATAAAGGCTATTGTAATTTAATTTGAAAAAGGAAATTTAATTTCAAACTAGCATTTGGAATATTTTTATTGATTTTAACACAGATAAAATATTATATTTGTGTAAAAAAAAAAAAAAAAAAAACTGCATGTGTTAATTTTATAAAACGTGTTATTCATTTTATGAATATAGAAATTCATCCTAATAAGAATATTACTTAGTCATATCTTGCTAATTTATTTTGCTTCTTGTATTGTCACGAAGATTACTTAATGAGTTTTATTAGTTCCACATCATACTATAGGTATGGGGAACTTAGGTAATCGTGAAAATTTTCGACCTCTTTTTTTTGACTTTTTTATACGTTTTCAGATGTGAGGAATTCCAAAATGACAAAATTTGTATGGTGTCCGCCTGTTGGGTGTGTGTTAGTTTGTTATTCCTTTAGTTTGTTAGTCCTTTAGTGTGTTAGTCCGTTAGTGTGTTAGTGTGTTAGTCCGTTAGTTTGTTAGTCTGTTTACACGATATCTCACGAACAAATGATCGCAGAGAGGTCAGACCAATTTTAAAATATTATTTATGACACTGGCAAGAACATTATTTATTTGCAATATTATAATTAAAAATCTTCCTAAGTTATTCGAAATTTGCGATTTTCTTAAGATGGGAGAATAGGCAAAAATTCAACTTAAACGTGCATGAAAATTAATATTTTTATCGTGAAGATGTAAGAACAGCTCTTAAATATCAGTTTTGATGTCGGGATAAAAATCATTAACTATAAACATGCGACTTTGAAACTTTCGCAAGGCAGAAAAATTCGTGTTCGCTGTTGACCCTTTATCGGCCAATTGTATCATATAGCAGAAATTGGGTTTACTCGGAAATGGATATAGCGATTTTCAAAAAAGTTCATAGCTAAGTGTTTTTTGGGGTGCTTGGATTAACCCTCATCTTCAGAAAAAAATGCGTTCGCTTTTAACCCTTTATTGACTAATGGCAGCAATGGCAGAAATTCGGTTTACTAGGTTATGGTTACAGGGATTTTGGAGAAAGTTTGGAATTAAGTGCTTTTGGGGGTGCTTAAACGATTGGAATTGTACTCCTCGTTAGAAAAATTCGTGTTCACCGTTAAACCTTTAAGACAAATTGCTACGTATGGCAGAAATGGGTTTACACGGAAAAGGAGAAGGCAATTTTGATGAAAGTTTGGAGTTAGGGATTTTTGATGAGAAAAAGCGATTGGATCTCATCTTCAGATAAATTCACGTTAACAGTTAACCCTTTATCGGTCAATTGCAAAGCACAGCTGGAATCGGGTTTGCTCGGAAATGGATATAGCGATTTTGTTGAAAGTTCGGGATTAAGTGTTTTCGGGATGGTGCTAAAACGATTGGATTTACACTCATCTTAACAAAAAAATGCGTTCTCAGTTAACACTTTATCGGCCAATTTCAACATATGGCCAAAATTGGGTTTACTCCGAAATCGATATAGAGATTTTGATGATAATTTAGGGGTATATAAATGATTGAAAATATTTTCCTCTTCAGAAACGTTCGCGTTCGCTGTTAAACCTTTAAAGGCCAATTGCAACGTATGGCAAAAATATGGTTTACAGCAAATTGGACATAGCGATTTTAATGAAAGTTTGGAGTTAGGGATCTTTTGGTGAGAAAAAGCGAATGGAAATATCTTGGCAGATAAAATTCATTTAAAAACTTGGTTGAGACCCTTATATCGTCTATGTGTACATCGCCACTTGAAAACAAAATTGTGGAACAACTCGGTTAACGAACGTATCCAAGATATTTATAAGATAAATTCGCTGTGAAAATTTGGTTCAATATGGAGTATTATTTCGGGAGTTAACATGATGATAATATTTCTATTATATATAGAGAGAGAGAGTGAGAGAGAGAAAGAGAGAGAGAGAAAAACGAAGTGATTGGAATATTTCGATTTCCAAAGAAATCAGCCTACAATGGCAAATTTGGGTTTATGTTTTGAAAAATGCATATAAACTACACCCCGATGAGCGCGGAAAATGTCGCATCTATAACTCTTAATTCATTCACCTGAGAGGCGTTCATGTTAGTTTTATTATAGCCAAACTTTTTCTTTATACCGTCTATAAGTTGATTCTTCTCAAATATTGCATTTTTAAGTTGTGTCATTTTTCTTTCCGAGATGCAATATTTCAATTTTACTTTGATAGTTTTTAGCAATAATTAAAATGTGTGGAAACAAATACGTGCGGAGTCCACCTATGCCAACTATTTTTTTTTTAGAACAAGTACTTTTAAAACTAAATGTATTGTTTCTAATGTTCAATTCTTTCAACTATTTTGAATTATATAATGATGAAAATTAGTTGTTATTATGCAATAAAGTAAATAAAATAAATAAATAAAAATAACTTTCAATTTCTTTTAGAATTGTTTTAACTTAAACTTTTTCCAGACTTTTATTTATTTTATTAAAAAAAAAAAAAAAAAAAAAAAAAAAAAAAGTTGGACCTTTTTTCTTTTTTCAAAATTTGATTTAAACCAGTATGTGCATACAAAAGTATGATTTCATTTGCCGGAAAAAAAATATGCTTCTAAATCAGTTGCCAGTGATTTTTACTTTCCGAACACTACAGTGAGGAAAGTATTGTAATCATGTCAAAAATCCGAATTCGAGATTTTGATGTTTCTATATGTTTCGAGGTCCCCTGAGTCCGTTTTCACTATTTTTACGAGGATGTATGTATGTGTGTGTGTATGTGTGTATGTATGTGTGTAGTATGTATGTGTGTGTGTTTGTCTGTGAGTGAACACGCTAGCGTCTAAACGCTTTGTTCGAATAAGCTGAATGTTGGTGCGTATATTGTAAGTCACCATAGTACGAACCCTATAGATTTTGGTGAATCTAGCACTTATAGTTTTTTTACAGGGACACAAAGAAAAATTCTTTATCATTATGGTCTATGGGACCAAAATCTTAAAAGTGCGATAGCATCTAAACGCCTTATTCAATTGAGCAAAAAAATTATACACATATTATTGGTCACAGTTACTCAATCTGTATAGAGTTTGGAGAATCTGGCACTTGTAGTTTTTTTACAGGGGCACAAAGAAAAATTGTTTATCATTATGGCCTATGGGGCTAAATTTTTAAAAGTGCGATAGCGTCTAAACGCTTATTTAATCTGAACCAAAAATTTTTACACATGTTATAGGTCACAGTTGCACGAACAGTATATATTTTGGTGAATTTAGCACTTACAGATTTTTTACAGGGACACAAAGAAGAATTCTTTATCATTATTACCTGTGGGACCAAATTTTTACTTTCATCTATATTCAATAGAAGAAAGTATTGGATTCGTAAAAATTTTCGACCTCGGGAATGTGATAGATTTACACGTTTTGAGAGCTGTAGAACACGATTTGACCATTTTTAGAAAATGTCTGTCTGTTTGTCTGCCAGTCTCTGAGTGTGTGTGACAAACTTCTGTGGCAACTGTATCTCAGGACCTACTTCACAGAATTTCATACAAATTGTTATGTAGTTGCACCTTGACATAAATTAGTGCCTATCAACTTTTGGTAAAAAGTGTCTTACAGGTTGTGTTGCCATCCCGCTTTTTCTAAAGTTTTAAAATGGTGGTATAGTACAAAATTTGGTATAAATGTGCATAAAGTGAATTATTTTTTAATAATCATTATGAAATTTACCAGAATTATTTATAATAGAGATAGTCAACTGGGAAATTTTTTTGTATGTGTAGGAGCCCAGCCTTCTCCCCCCTCGAGGGGAGTAAATTTTCATGATGGGTATCTTTCAAAAGAGCTCGCCAGTACCTTTAAAACGAATGTTTGAACTATAGATCTGCGATAATTTAAAATGAAGTGATCGATTTATTTCCATTTTTAACAAATATATTTATATATATTTTCTTTTTTTAAATGTAATATTGACAATAAAATTGACTTTTTTTGGATATTTAGTGTTATAGTACTTCTCTGATATGGAAATCATCTGCATTATCATGGAAGATAATTTTTTTAAATAATAATTTTAATAAATTATTTTTACTAAGTGAATTGGTATAGGAAAATATAGAAGAAAGTCATGTGTTGGCCACAACATACCATTTAAAAGTGCGATAGCATCTGAACGCCTTATTCAATTGAGCTGAAAATTTATATGAATATTATAAATCACTGTTGCTCTAACTATAAGCATTTTGGTGAATATAGCATTTATAGGTTTTTTACAAGGACACAACGAAAATTTTTTATCATTATGATCTATGGGCTCAAAGTTCAGTAGCGTTAAATAAAACATCGTGTAATATATGGAGAAAAATACTCAAACGCTTTATTATGGTTTTATCTCTTTTGTTTGTTTAACAACTCCTCTTTCTTTACTTTATCTACAAAACTGTTAACGACTCAATGTTCGGAAAGTCGAGTGGAGTCACTCCAGATTTTTTTTAGATAATACGAGTATTAAAACTTGCTTAAGATTTTTATTATAGACCACGACTCGTAAGACGAATGTGTTATTTAAAGCAGATAGATATATGTGTGTATATTTGCCAAAAATTAAATGATAAAGTTTTTCATTAAATTTTCTGTTTAGAAACATTTGCCAGAATACAAAACTGAATTACGAAACTACTGTATAAAAATAACAAAATTACTGTACAAGAATAATAAATATCCGGTATAACAGTAACAAAAATCCTGCATAAAAGTACAAATCTAAAATGTGAAAACTAAAATTTGATAACTGTACATTTTGCATTATTTCTTATTATTAAATTTGTTTTTAAGTTTGAATGCATATCTGCACTTAATATTTATGTAAAAAATATTAAAATGTAGTTGTAGGAAAACAAAAGTTACTTAATTATCGAGTATATCGTAAATTTCAAATGAAGTCATTAATTCCTTAAGGCACCTTACAAAGTTCATAGAAACTTTGGATTTTTTCGAAATATTAATGGGAGAAGTCGATTTCATATTTGAAACAAGGGAAATTTATTTAATTCTTGTACTGAGGAAAAAAGTATGAAATGAGTAACTCGCATTTTAAACTAATAGTTTGATTGAAAGCTATTCTATAAAATTTATTTGAGGATTTCATCCATTGTGAGATTTTGCGTAAATTTATCGATTAAAGTGGATTTTAAAGATGTGTTTTTTAAAGGAATGCAAATTGATTTTCCATCGATAATATTTATGCAAAAGCAAATTTAAATTTGAAGTTATTTGATGATTGAGTGGACTAAGAAGTATCTGGTCTCATCTAAGCTTAAACATTGGGAACGTACAGTCGGTCAAAAAAGTGTCCGAACACTAGCAAAAATTCCTATGTAAAAAAAGTACATTTCGTATTGTTTTATTAACTAAATCCTTGTCGAATCCTATTCTTAGTCAGTTTAAAAACATGATTCGATAAGGATTTATTTAACAAAACCTTATGAAGTGTACTTTTTTTACATAGGAATTTTTGCTAGTGTTCGGACACTTCTGTTACCGACTGTACTATGTTAATTCAACTACAATGCTAATAAAAGTGATTAAAATTCGTTTACAATACAGATCGGTTCGAGCAAATAGCCTTTAGTGTTCAATCTTACAGACAAAAACATATATAATTGGATTTTATTTACAATATTTTTCATTATTACTACCAAACTTTACCCACATGAGGATCGTGGCAAGTAAAGAGGTCAGATGAGAAGAGCTATTCTGACAACTATGTTAATGTATGTAATTGTTAATGTAAGGGAAATAAAAATAATTATTTATCAAAATATATATAACAAAGTGAAATGCCAAATTCAAAAATGTATTTATGTATACATATAAATAGACGTAGATATATAGGCATATAGATATAAATATATATAGATATATATTAATTTTTAATATACAAAAAATATAGTGGAAATGATTATCATTATACTGAGTGTTTGATGTGTTCTAATCATTTTTATATAGTCTAGTTGGTATTTTCTTATTTAAAAAATATTTTTCTTATAGTCTTAGTAGTTAATAAAAATGTATATTAGATTAATAATTACAAAACATGTAGAGTTAAATGGATACTATTAATAACAAAACACTCAAAGAACAGAGAAATATACACTTTAAAATCTACTGCAAATGCGACATTTTCGAAAGATTTCTTCATTTTTAATATTTTGCTTCAAGTTTGAATATTATTTCCTCCAACACATTCCTTTTGTTCATTAATAAGTTGTTTTCTTTATTCAGCAAATAAATTTGAACAATTTACTTCATACACAAGTGAAACTTTTAATACTAATTTTAATTCTCTTTCACTTCTTGACAAGCTTCACATAATAAATACTCTTTTTACTTTCAAATATTTGCTCCGCTCCAGCGTTACATTTTCCCTCGTGGATGATTAATAATTTTTAAGATAAATTCAAAAGTTCAGTTTTTATATTGCAATAATGACTGCAAGTATCTTGTGAAAACATATTTAAATAATTCGCTAGTAGAATTTCACAGCTTTATTAACTCTTAACTTAAAAACTACGTAAATAATGTCTCTTCTTTTAAACAATTTTACAAGAAGTATATTACAACATTACAAGAAGTAGCTATTTAATGATGATTAATATATATGTAGTGTGTAAAGATATATTATTATATACATCAATTAATGAAAACTAAATAACAAGTTTTTAATTGCCATTCTAGGATTTAAAAAATATTAAAATAAAAAAATAAAAAAACAAATAAAAGACTACTTTCTAGGTACTATATATTTTATTATTTTATATAACTTTATTTGAAATCTGTAACAAAGAGATTGAAGAAATATTCAATCAGGTGATGGAAATTCGAACAACAAGCTTAAATGTTTTTGGATATTAATTATGAAAATGCAATAAAGATCTGGAATTTCAGAAATACGAATTGGTTGTGAAAAAATGAGTAAGTCATCAAGAATTTATCTTTGATAAAGGTTGGTGTTAATGTCATCGAACAAAATTTCATCAGAGAAAAATGGGCAAAACAAGGACTTTTACACGAGATCTACGTTTTAGGTTGCTAAATTTTTAATTTCTCCTGTTTGAAGATACGAAGTTCCCAATTAAGTATTTTTTAAACTTAAGAAAAATTCACTTTATCCCGTGACTTTTCTTTTCTCATAATAATGACTTAAAATTAATAACCTCAACAAAGAAGAAATAATTATTTTTTAATCTTCCACCATTTCCAAATTACTTTTAACACCGTTATTTCTTTTGGAATAATGCTTTCGAACGCGTTGTCATACAACATATCGGCATTCACATTAAATGATGTGAAATGTGGTCTATTCTACATGGCCACCATTAATATCGACGTCATAACTAGATATTCTGTAGTTGTATTAAATCTGAAAAAGCATAAGTCAGGATTGAATCAATGATTTCTGGTGTTACGGTATTTACACAATATTTTTTCAACCCTGTGAAACCCTCACATTTCCTCAGAGTTAAATGTTCGCTACCGTTACTGGAGATTAATATTTGCTTTTCCATCTCATCTACTCTTAATAAAATTTACTCCATTCCTCCGATTAAACAAAGCTATTCTAAAAATTCAGTGTATTTGTAAAAATAATTCCTTCAGAAACTATTACGGCATTCAACGATGTGTTTCAAACTTCTATAACACGATCCTTCTGCTTCCTAATTCACTGGCCGCGAACAAAAAACCCACGTGAGATGCAAAAACCTCCACAGACACAAAAAATCTCTGCTAAAGCAAAGTTTAGCCTGGATTTCCTTTTTGGAACAATTTATTTTTATTTGTTTATTATTATTTTTATTATTATTATTATTCCATATGTGTAATTATTAAATTAGCTCATTCAGATTTTTTTTTTCTTTTTTATGTATAGAATGATTTTATTTTAACTGACATTATAAAGAGTTTCGTGTAACTGGATGCAAAAAACAGATATTTCATCAAGCTTGGTGTAGAGACTAATGTTGACAGAGAATTCCATGAAAATTACAAATGCAAGAAAAAAAAAAAAAAAAAAAAAAAAAAACTCCAATAACACTGCTCTACACGAATATCGGCCCCAATACTATTCATGCAATTTTTTATGTAAAATGACCTCCTGAATTCGACTATTACGGCCATTTTGTCCCATCAAGTACGGTTTTGGAGGGACGCTCTCCTTTTTTTTTAATCACTATTCGATATGTTTATGTATATCAATTTGATTTGGATGGAGAGAAAGGGATATTTTAACTGTTAAATATCTTTTGTGTGGCTACAGAGGTGAAAAATTCTAAAATCTGAAAATTTGTAGCAGGGGGAAAATTAAGGGGGGCGGGGTATTTGCCACTGAAAATCGAAATTACAATTATTATGTTTTATTAATTTATTATTATTATTATTTATTATACCTTATAGATATATCTTTGTTTTTAAGTGTTAAAATAATCTATTTCTACCTTCCAAATCAAATTCATGGCTAGAAAATTCACAAATAGTAATACAAATTGTGAGTGGGTTTAGCGTCCCTCGAAAACAGTGAGTGATTGGGCAAAATGGGCATATTCGTATTTCAAATTCAAGAGGCCATTTCACACGAGAAACAACAAAAATGGTATCAACGCTCGAATTATTTATTTATTTATTTATTTAATTTTCAGCGCAGAAAATGACCGATAGGAATATTTATGGCGGTGTTGTAGCTTACCAAAGAGATAATAACCAAAAAAAAAAAAAAAAAAAAAAAAAAGAAAAAAAAATGGTAAAATGAAAGAAAAATAAAAGAAAGAAAGAAAAATTTGTAGCATAGTAATATTCAAATTTGTGCTTTATTAAGCGACAATAGGCCAGTAATTCAAGCAAGGAAAAGATGCAGACATCTCAGAAAAGTATTCTCCGCTAAAATGAGCCAAGCGACTCGCATTACCAGAACGCGCATGATCGATGAAAGTTTAATATTTTACTCTATAAACTATATCCATAGCTCTTCGCCTGTTTAGATCCACACACTGTAAACGCAAACGTCTTATATTCAGTTTTAAAAGGTTTCATTCATGGAAGGTCACTTTTTAAGCAAAAAAAAAAAAAAAGTCTTATTTTTGCATTTAACATTGTAAATATCTAAAACCTCTGTCATTTTTAAGGCTTAAAAAAAAAATAATAATAATCGAAAAATAAAGTTGGTGTGTAATTCTGTATTTCTGTTGAAAATAAAATTTAGAAAAAAAAAAGAAAAGAAAAGAAAAGAAAAGGAATTATATTGCTAGTGCCTGAATTCAAAATGATCGAAATCTTTGATATCTCTGTTTTCTTCTAAATGAACACTTCTCCTAATTTTCTAATCCCGTTATAGATGTGAATTTAAAAATTAATTTTTAGTAAATGCAAAATTATAAAAGTGTTATCGTCTTTTCAGAGAGGACATTTTTATGTAAATTATAAGGTTCGTAAAATAACAATAACAATAAAATTAATAATAAAAAATGAAAAATGCAGTAAAATATTAACACAAATAAAAACATTTCCGTCCAATTTAAAGAGAAAAATACATTATTAAATAAAATATCTCTTAGGGAAATGGAACAGATTTGTCTTTTATTTCCAACAATCAATGCTATTTTATGATGCAAAATTTAAGAAAAATTATTTAGTACAGTTTTATTAAATATTGCATCTAAAGATTTCGAAAATAAGATCTAAGGATATATGTAAGATTAATAACTATATGCGCCGATAGAAACAAGGGATGTCACACCTTCTGATATTAATTAAAGCAAGAAGTCTACCGGATAAGGATGCAATATATTGGGCATTAATCACGGAATTCTAATTAATGATAAGGTCCTTTATCTGAGTGTAGCAGCGCGCATAAAAAGAAATAAATCTCACGTATCAAAAACAGCTGAAAAAAGAAATTGGCATCAATGAGGAATAAAAATATATAAAAGGTTATGTATATTTTATGTATATATGCATCTATAAATGGTCATGTATACATTTTTTTATGGCTCATTCGGTTATGACTTAACGGGTAAGTATTAAATGTATTATACAGTATAAAAGGAAAGAAAATAATAAAATATATATTCCATACAAATCGAGCTTATAATTTTTAAATATAATCTCACCTTAGAATCTATTAAAATAATATGTACATATATATATATATATATATATATATATATATATATATATATATATATATATATATATATATATATATATATATATATGCATTATTTTAAATTTAAATAAAACTAATAATAAAGATGATTGTGCTAATTTTTTAGATAATTTTCTTGATGTTCAACATAATAAAGTAAATCTGGTTTTACATGACAGAAAGAAAGAATTTTTATTTAATAATTACATCATGACTCATTGGTACAGCAATTTGCACAAAAAAATCTACATTAATATTTTGATTTGTCAACTAAATAGATTTTATAAGATATGCAATAGACATTCAAATGATAATAAACAAGTTTTTAAATTCAGTGCTAATTCTTTTTACAATAATAACTAATCATTAAATTTCATACAGTTTTATACCAATAATTTTAATAAATGTTTGCGATTGTGATGACAGCAGCGGTAATGTTTCTTCACGTATGGTACTTGTGTCTCGTTGTGCTTGCTGATGAAGACTTATGACCAAAGTCCAACTTGAGGAACGCCTTCTGTCGGATTGCAGCTACTTGGTACCGAGTGACTCGGAGAGTTTGGACTATGATATTGGAACAACGAGTCAGGGTCCGTAATGGACCACTACACGTGAATACTCTTCTTTTACTTTAGAGTCCGGTTTCTACAATTCGGCAGTGCAGTGGGTTAAATTTATTACAATTTATTACAATATCTCTATGCCTTTCAGGTCTGGGTGGGAACATGACGATTTAGCATAACCTTTTATTAAATTACTTTTATCAAAAATATCGGCTTTATATTTTTTTAACTATTATATTACATTGGTTATGTTGCTTTTATCAAGCATTGATATTGTTATATCTAATTTAACATTAATTTATGCATTACGATTGTTATAAATAATTTACCATTAATTCAATCTTGTTTTAGTATTTCGTTGTTTTTGTTGGTGTATGCTGGTTTCGCTATGTTTCCGAAACCTGTTAGGCCTTTTCAATTTACTTAATTGTCTGTTTTGTTGCTTCCACCAACTGAAGAAGAAGCGGAAGGGTTTTTTTCCCATGTAATGCTATTTTTACTTTCTCTTACCCATAAGGTAGAGAAAGTATTGTTTTTGGGTCAAATTTTCGATCGCGAGATTTTGTTATATTTACACGTTTTGAGGTCCCCTGAATACGAAAATCATGTTTTTAGCAAATGGTCTGTGTGTATGTCTGGGTGTCTGTATGTCTGTGTGTGTGTCTGTATGTCTGTGTGTGTGTCTGTCTGTTATCAGCATATCTCAAGAACAAATTATGGCAGAAAGTTCAAACTTGGTATTCTAAATGTGTATCATATAGGGACGCTACAGTAAGCTTTTCGTTAAGATCAAGCAAATGGTTCGTGTACAGGGGCAATCAAGAGAATTCTAATGCATTACGTATATGGGGGAAATTGCAGCAAAGTACAGTTTAACGTCTATAGACTGCACTAAACCAAATGAAACGAATATATATTTTTTGTAATAGACATAGTTAACCGGGAAAAAAAATTGTGCATGTAGGTGCCTCCCCCCCCCGGGGGGGGGGAAGTTCCCCCTCGAGGGGAGTAAATTTTTATGATGGGTATCTTTCAAAAGAGCTCGCCAATACCTTTAAAACGAATGGTTGAACCATCGATCTGCGATCATTTAAAGTAAAGTTATCGATTTTTTTTTTTTACATTTTACGAAAAAAAAAAAAAAAAACTTAAAAAAAAATCGTACTTTTTTTTTTTTTTAATATTGAGAATAAAATGGACTTTTTTTTGGACATTTGGTGTTATACTACTTCTCTAATATGGAAATCGTCTGCCTTATCATAAAAGATAATTTTTTTAATAATAATTTTAATAAATTATTTTTAAAAAAGAGAATTATTTTTTATAACCGAATTAAATACTATATAAATGTAGGTGCATTAATGAAACGGGGGGTTGAGGGGGGCGGTAGCCCCCCCTCACACAGAACTAATTATCATATAAAACTCTTCAGAAGCCTAATATGAATTGTTTAACATAGGTTTACATAACAGTACTCGTTATCTTACCTATTAATCTGCAAGCTGTATTTATAGTTTTAAATTTCAGGGTAAGAGAAAGTCGTGTGAGTGACACACCAGATTATTACAAATGTTTTTGGTTACTTTAATTCGTTGTATTAAGTTTATTAACGTTTTTCCTTCTTGTTAACTACGCCGACTTATCTTCAAGTCTCAACATATTTTCAAAATTATATATATATATATATATATATATATATATATATATTCATTATTTATGTTCATGACCCATCTATAATGAAAACTGTTACCAATATTTCATGCCTATGATTTTCTTATATATATATTTTTTTTTTCTTTTTCTTTTTTCTTTCGTAAAGAAAATACAATACTTACTCACGATTTGCAAAACAGGAAAAAAAAAAAAAAAAAAAAAAAAAAACAGAAATTTTAATATAGTTCATTAAAAAATATTTTAAAACATTTTCTTGCATTATCGTAGCATAGTCTCATATAATTAGAGAAGTTTACGTAAATTTAATTAGCGTAAATTTTAATCACACTTTTGTTTCAATTATCTTCATAACAACTGTTGCAATTTTAAAGTATTTTCGTATTTTTGACAATCTTGAACTATATATTTACTTAAATATCACTCAACAAAAATAATAATACTGCAAATACCATAAATATTTATAGAAAATTATAAGAATATAATAGACTTCAGAATTTAATTCTGTCCAAAAAATTAAAATTATTTTTACAGTTGTAAATCCAAGAATACATGATCATAAATGTTTTTTTATTTTTTTCTGTTTTGTTACATACTCTCTAAAAAAATTGTATTTAAAACGGTAGATTTATATATATATATATATATATATATATATATACATATTATAAAATAAATATCCAAAGTTCGAAGGTAGATTTCCGATAACTAATATTTCTGTATATATTTGTAGACATGACAAGAAATAAATGTTTAAGCTGTATATATATATAAACTCTAGATAATATTAACATTTCAAAAAAGAAAAAGTAGATATAAAAAAATTTAATTATGTATACGAACAATTGTTTCCTTTTTTACTGTTGCTTTAAATACTAAAATAAAATTTAAAATTAAACTTACTTATACATGATTAATTAGACAAAAATAAATATGAGAATAAAAATGAAAGTGAAAATGAAAATAAAGAATAAAAAATAAATCCAGACAAATGGGAATTTATTTGTATTAAGTTTTCTTTTTAAATTGTTCATTTTTAATTAAAACATTTAAATCCATACTTTGATAACTTAAAAAAAATACATATAAAGTTTTTTATGTCTCTTTTTAATTCAGTTTTTTTTTTTCTGATTAGAAATGTTTATATTAATTAGCGTTTTAATCGTTTTAAACTATTTAAAATGAGGATATTTTTAGTTTTTGTCCATTTCTCCAAAGTAAATCAAAGAGTAAAATTTTTGCTTACATATATAGATAAGGTAAATCTTAAAAATTAGATGAAATAAAACTTGAATTTTTATATATAAAACTAGAACAGAGTATTAATAAACCCATTCGCAAATGCAGCAAAAGGAAATATAAAACTATAATAAATAAGCAAACTAACCGTAGATAAATGAAAATTAATCCCATAACACACCTTCTTCAAGTGGCATCCCCCCCCCCCATGTAGTGAATGAAATATGGGAAGTTTCAGAAAAAATGTTGACCATTTAGTCAAAAAACACGTTTCTAGCCCCCCAACTTCTTACAGATAGAAGCAAGATCACACAGCAAATGAATTAAATTAATACAAAGCATTAAAAAGCGAATAAATTCATAAATAAAGTACGAAAGTAAATACACCAATATAAAAATACAAGAATATAAAGGACAAACCTAATACAAATACAAACTTAAATAGTCAGTAGATTCAGCAATATTGTATCCTCCCATCAAAAATATAGAGCCCGCTTCGGCTGGAAGGATTTTTACCAGTTCTTAAATGTCGAACGAAGTGGATTAAAAAAACGAAATAAAAATAAACTAGATTGTAATAAAAGAGACTGAGATGTTCATTGAGTAGAAAATTCTACTCATTAAACATTTGAGTCTTCTTTAGCCGTGTTAGAGTTTTTTAGCATATCTGTTTAATAACTCATAAAATCAATACTAAGTGAACTAGGAATAAGATACATTAGTTTTTATAAAAAATGGATTTTCAGTAATCGTATGTCCTAGGAAAAAATATCATATAGTTTTCGAAAATTTGTCATATTAGCCTCTTATTTCAACTATTAATTGACGGAAAAGACGTTTGTAACGGTTAAAGTGTTAAGAATCTCAAAAACTTAATTTACATTACTTGATCCCGTATACATTCTTGAAAATTGGGAGAAAGGATTTATTTTATTTTATTTATATTTTTTTATATTTTTTTATTTTGAGAGGTGGGTGGTTGTGAGGTTGCTTTGTATTTGGTATTATGATTAGATATGTTGCATCTGAAAAAATATAGGATTTATAAACATTAACAATTCATTCTAAACTTTAATAATTGTGTAAGAATATGACCAATCAAGTAACTAAAAATTTGGATATTTATTCTGTAACGAATATATGTGTTTAAATACACTCTCCTAAGATAGCTGTTAATAGCTGATCTTTTAATGTTTTATGCCAAAATTACTGAGTTACTTAAAAGAAAACCCAAATCAAATATAGAATAAGTTCAAAAATCTATGACAGATAGAATAAACAGTATTTCAGTTCCTCTAAAAGAGAAAAAAAAAGTTATAAAGTGTTTTTAGAGACATTCTGGTTGGTGACATTTATGGAAATGAGAAATCTTACAACACCGTAGGTGAGCTGAAAATGACTATTGAAAAAAGCTGGAAAAACATACCAAAAGACACTATAAGGAACCTATGACCTCGAGAATGTTTTAGTTCATTGAAAAAAAAAATGGATTATTAGCAGTTTTTTTTAATACTGTGTATCATTTCTTCCAGTTTTGTATATGTATTAAAGAAAAAATAAATAAATTGTGAAATAAAAAATAATTTTAATTTTTGAAATAATTTTATAGATTTATTTGAAACTGTCATTCATTCAATTATGTTTGAAAATGCATAAAATTTCAATATGTATGTGTAAATATTTCATTTTTTTTTTCAAGTTTTTTTTTTTTTTTTTTTCATTTTTTTTTTTCATTTTATAATCTCAAAATTATTATATTAACTGAAAATAAGGCGAAGTTTTTAGACTTTTAGCTGTTTTTTAAAAGATATCTTATGCGACCTAAGTATTTTTTTTTTCCAGATTTTTACATATATGAAAAATGAAAATAAATTTTAAAATGAGAAAAAAAAAAATATTTTGTTTTGCAAAATTTTTATAGATATAATTAAAATTGCCTTTTATTGTGTTATATTTAAATTTGCATAAAACTCATATCAGCGGTTTTGAAATAAATACAGTTTTTTTGCTTGGCCTTAAAATTTTTTACAGGGCTGCAACTTATCGTTCTTTGTGCGTCTTTGAACTGTAAAATTAGAAATAATGAGCTTTTTATTTTAATATAAAAAGAAGAGTGTATATTTTATTAAATACATTTTGCCTCTTACTTAAAATTTTGTCGAATTTCATAAACTGTGTGTACATAGTTGATTTTAATTTTATATATTTCAAAATATACGATTCTTACCGTTCTAAATTTTCTTTTTTAACATACTTAAAAATACATTTTTCATACGATAATCATATGCATAAAATATATAAATTCAGGGTGACAAGAAATAACTTGGACACACATGATACATTATAACTTTATTGCTAATGAAAATATTACGACCAAACTTCAATAAATATGAATACATTATTTTGTCGATTATATTTACAAATTTTCAAAGTGGCTAACTTCAGCCTTAATACAGGGCTTTAAATATGTCACAAAATTTTCGGCTATGGGCCGCAACTCACTTTCTGATATTTTATCCCATTCCTTGCATAAGAATCCATTTAGGGATGCCAAAGTTTTATGAGATTTAGCACACACACTTGTCTTCCAGACGGACCAATCAGAATAATCTATTGGGCTCAAATCTGGGGAACACGGTGGCCATTCTTGAGCTCCAATGAAGTCAGGAAAATTTGTCTTGCACCAAACTTGAGTGCTTTTGGCTCTGTGTGTAGGTGCGGAATCCTGTTGGAAGGTCCATCTTTTGTTTCCAAAGAACTTTTACGACCAAGGTAAGACAACATCTTCCAAAATGAGTTTGCGATAGTGGTAGTTACAGATATTTGGTTTGAAACTTCGTCCAAGTTATTTCTTGTCACCCTGTATATATATAAATTTCAATATATATTTTAATTTGAAAAACATGAAGCTGATTTTTGCTTAATTTATTCGGATTGTTTGTTAAAATTTTGTTGAATTGTACTTAACTTGAATATAAGTTTATATTCTTGCGTAATATAGGGTTTGCATAGTCTTTAATGATTTTACTATTATATTAACCTTTTGAAAGGGACTTTTACGAAATCCTATGGTGAAGCGTGACAGATGGTGACATAACCCCTTTCAAGAGGTTAAAGCAATCTTTGTCATAACATAATTCTTGAAAAAAAAAATCTTTGAATATTCGTCGATGTATTGTTACAAAAATATCGGCCTGTGGTAATCCTACATATAAGAATTTATCTCAATACAAATATTTTCTTTTGATACGCATATTAAATTTCATGTTTAATACTTTGTCGACCAGATTATGAAACAGACAAAAAATGTATTTGAAACATTTTTTTTAATTGCTTAAGAGTAATTTTTTAAAGTTACCTTTAATAAAAATTATGCATATCTCCTTATCATACTAACTAATGGGGATTTTATGATGTGGTTCTTCTGCATATCACTGGTACACGAAAAGTCGAAAAAGATATTTGGACCTTAAAAACGAGCAAATACTTTTTTTTTAATTCTTTCTTTATATAATATATTGATAGGGGTTCTTGAGGTAATATAGGAAATAATTTTAACACCATCATTATAGGAATTGATTTTTTGTAGTATCGGTTGATAAAGGGCTAAATTGCTTCCAAATAGTTTCATCATAAGATTAACAACTTGTTAAGTAATTTATCTAAATAATATCTTTGAAATAATTTATATTACAAACTAAGTATTTAAAATTTAAAATGTTTTAGATATTAACCCCCTTTTTATATATTCAGAGAAATTCAATAATGTTAATTTTTTATTTGTGTTCCAAATGCATTATGTAAAATATGTTTGTTGCAGAGATATATGTACATAACAATGAAAGAAATCCCCTTTTTAACAAACCCATTTATCGTCTGATAACAAAGGACATATTTCTTTATACAGCTAAATTTCCCAAGAGGTCGCATGTCAAAATCAATAACAGTAGCGCAAAGAAACATTCTCCAAATTATTTCGGAAATCCAATGTATCACATGTACCTTCATTTTATCACAACTCGAATGATATATTTGAAGTAGATGTTACCGATGAATTTTAGCTAAGATGAAGTATTTATCACTGTGTGTTACGAATATTTACTTAAAGTAGTCAAATAAAAATGTTTCTTCAAATTTAACTATTAATGTTTTCATGGTAAATATGTATTTGTTGAGATGGAATTACTAGACCAATTAAATAGCGTTTAGCTTTTTATAGAGCTAATTAAAATTCCAAATATATATAGAAATATTTTTTTTTTCAATATTTAACCCCTTAACGTGCGCTGTCCTCGCTGCGAGGACGCAAAATTTAAGATCTAGCTGCAAAAATTCATCCCGGAAATGTTTTAGCAAAAATTTACGTTTTAACATAGCAGAAAAGGCCGGTTTTTTAAACCTTAAAATTTAAAATTTCTTTTAGTTTAATTTAGTTCATGAATTCCGGTGGCAATATAATTTAAATGATCCGAATTGTCTTGCGCCGTAAAGGGTTAAAATCTGTATTACTACATTCTTTCATATTAATTAATTATTTATTTTTTAAATGGGTAACAATTTTGTATTTCTCTTTTTTGATGAATTTATACGTTTTGAGGATTTCACAACACGATTTGATTCTCTGTCTACGTGTCATCAAGTCTGTGTGCAATTTATTTTGTGGTATCTCTATCTCAAGACGCAATTCAAATATTTTTACAAAGAAAAAAAAATAGTTGAAACTCTAACATAATTTAGTGCCTATAAACTTTTTCTGAAAATCATCCTACAGATGGTGTTAACATTTCATTATTTTCATAATTTGAATTATGACTACATAAGACAAAATTTAAACAAATGTGCACATTGCGATATATTTTAAACAAAATATTTTGAAATTAAAATGATTATTTATAATAGCAATAATTAAAATGCATTAAGAGCTAAAAACATACTTAAATAAACATGTCATTCATTTATTAAAATAAAATTTACAATATCTAAAAAACAAAGCTTTTCGCCTTGGGGTACATGGCACCTTCAAGTTAAACAGAGCATTTTAGGAAGATACAAAGAGCAAAGATTCTGCTACATGGGACAATTCAAGTGCATTTCTTTTGATTTAACATCTATTTTCTTTAATGTTTTGAAGTAATGTAACGAAGTATTAACAGCATTCCACTACAATTGGCATTTCAAGTGAATTCTTCATGATATATATACTTACATTTTGTCAGTCTTCGGATATTTTTAACCATCGCCGAAGTCGCAATAAATATAGCTGTTTTTTCTCCTTGCATCTTGTTAAAGTGCTTGCTCTACTTGACCCGAAGATGTCATGTAACTCATGGCGAAAAGCTCTGTTTTTAAATACTGTAAATTTGATTTAAATAAATGAATGAAGTGTTTTAAAGCGCTTTTTAGCTTTTAATGCTTTTTAATAATTCAAATGTGCACTTTTTTTTTTTTTTTTTTTTGGTCTCTCTTTTATAAGATTAGGTTTTATTATAATAGTAGTAGTCGATTAGAAAAATAATTGTACTTGTAGAAGTATCGCATTCCGTCAGGGAGCTTGCTTATTATCTGAAAATAAATACTTGATATCCGTTACAAATTGAATACATTGTCGTCAGGGAATTTACATTTTTTTAACATTAAGACCCGCCTTTTAAGTTCCTCTGAAACATTGCATTATATAATAGGAACAAAAGGAATTACTCGTGAATATTGCAATATTTTCGGTAGAGAAAACTTAACACACTTGGGGGAGGATCTGAATTTTCCAGCGAAACCGTCGAGGGGGGTAAGAAGAGCCATGATTCTCAGAGAAAATGAGATTATTTATGTATATTGGGTTTTAAAAAGATATACATTAATTAACTAGAGGATATTTCGTCTTTGCATATTAATCACGTAAATTTTATTTTCGGAATTGGATGCGGTAAATGACACTGGCGTATTTACACGCAGACGTAAGTGGTTAAAAATATACTATATGTAACATTCCTTATGACAGGGTTATAGCTTTCAGTCAGAACATTTGCTCTGTCATAATTTCCAAAGTATCAATTTTAATAAGGAAGGACGTCCCCCAACATCCAGTTTTACCAATTGTTCCTTTACTTCGTATCTTATAATATGTTAAAATTGTAAAAAATAAATAAATAAAATAAAAATAAAAATAAAATAAATAAATGAATAAATAAAATGTATTTGATATTGGTAACAATTGAATTGGAAAGTAGTGAAGTAATTAAGTTAAACAAAAATTTCCTACTTCTGAGGAAAAACAATCATATCGTTTAAAAACTAGATTAAAAAAATAAATAAAACACCAGAGCTCCCATTTTCTTACATGCGTAATGAATATCATTTCTGGTGTCACTTTCATCGACAGAGACTTTTTTTTTTTTTTTTTTTTGCAAAAAATTGGAATGAAAATCATGAAGTAAACTATTTTAACACGCTATTATAGTTTTAAAAAATTAATTAATTAAACAAAATTTTGAATGTAATTTATTTGTTTTTTGTCTCTCTTCGCGGTTGAAAAGTAATACAATATCTTAATATTATAAATTTCTAAAATAAGTTATGAAAAAAAAATATAATAATTTGAGTTAATTTAGTAACCATTGCAGAGGAATGCAACTTTATAATTTTCAAAGGGAGAATGGAAGTATTTCCAAAACTGATATATTTTTTTCAAAAATATGACATATGGATTTATTAATTCATCTACTAAAAAAATACATAAAATTTGTTATATAATAAAACAACCAAAAAATATATAAAAAAAATAAAATAAAATAAATAAATAAATAAATAAACACCATATGTTTTCCATATTTAATTAAAAATAAAGAATTACACCGTGTATTTGAAAAATATATCTAAACAAAGTAATATTTAAGCACATATGCTATATAACTTTAACTATCTTCAATGCTTTTCACATTGCATATCATATAGAATATAACAATCGTATCTCAAAAATGATTATGTGCCAGATATTTCGAAATAAACTATGCATAAATTATATTTGTATCATAATCAAATATATCAAATGTTTAAACATTATATATACTGTTGAAATAAGAATTAAAATATATATATATTTAACATTTTTTACTAATACTTTTTTTTATAAAAAATATACGATATCTTTAATGCAAAATATTTTTACTATTTATTACCATTCTATCAAATCATGCTTATTTATTTACTTATTTCTATCCAGAAAATAAAAAATAAATTAAATTGTTTACATAAAAGTAAATAATCAAAGTATGGTACAGTAATTCCATTTCTGAATTTATTCTGTCCGCATAGATTGCAAGGGAAAATAAAACTTATATTCTAAACACATTAAATAAAACATTAAAATTATATTTATCCAAAAATATTAATTGGACACGGAAAAAAAATTATACGACTTAGAAAATCAAAAATAAATTCCTTAATGTCTAATTGTAATAAATGATTTGTACATTGGTTTTCCCATAAAGAAAACTTATTCTGTCTCACAAGTACTTTTCTTATTTGCATTTCATTATTTTCTTATAGGAGATTAACATTACACATGTCATTAAACCTTTATCTGTTTTTATCTAACATATTTTTTTTTTTCCTTACTTAGACTGTCATATCGGAAGCTGTGACATCTGTTGGAAAAATTCAACTTCCTATGCAACCATTTACTTTTCATTGTTCTTCAGATGTTTCCCATTCCCAGACATAATAATATTTCATATATTATATTTATATCCATCCATTCACTCATTTATTTGGTGAAATAAAAAAATCTGGTGTGTCACTCACACGACTTTTTCTTACCCTGAAATTTAATACTATAAATACAGGTTGCAGATTAATAGGTAAGATAACGAGTTCTGTTATGCAAACCTATGTTAAACAATTCACGTTAGGCTTCTGAAGAGTTTTATATGATAATTAGTTCTGTGTGAGGGGGGCTACCGCACCCCTCAACCCCCCCGTTTCATTAATGCACCTACATTTATATGGAATTTAATTCCGTTATTAAAAAATAACACTCTTTTTAAAAAATAATTTATTTAAATTATTGTTTAAAAAAAATATCTTTTATGATAAAGCAGACGATTTACATGTTAGAGAAGTAGTATAACACCAAATATCCAAAAAAAAAGTCCATTTTATTCTCAAAAAAAAAAAAAAAAAAAAAAAAAAAAAAAAAAAGTACGATTTTCTTTTAAAGTTTTTTTCGTTAAAAGTAAAAAAAAAAAAAAAAATCGATAACTTTGTTTTAAATTATCGCAGGTCGATGGTTCAACCTTTCGTTTTAAAGGTATTGGCGAGCTCTTTTGAAAGATACCCATCATGAAAATTTACTCCACTCGAGAGGGGAGGCGAGGCTCCGACATACAAACTTTTTTTTCCTGTTAACTATCTCTGTTACAAAAAATATATATTCATTTCATTTGGTATAGTGCAGTCTATAGACGTTAAACTCTACTTTCCTGCCATTTCCCCCATAGACGTAATGTATTTGAATTACCTTGATTGTCCCTGTACACGAACAATTTGCTTGATCTTAACGAAAAGCTTACTGTAGCATCCCTATATGATACACATTTAGAATACCAAGTTTGAACTTTCTGCCGTGATTTGTTTTTGATATATGCTGATAACAGACAGACACACAGACACACACACAGACACACACACAGATATACACACAGACCATTCGCAAAAAACATGATTTTCGTATTCAGGGGACCTCAAAACGTATAAATACAACAAAATCTCGCGTTCGAAATTTCACCAAAAAACAATACTTTCGCTACCTTATGGGTAAGAGAAAGTAAAACTATACATTCTTTAGTGTCAAGATAATAAGTCTGTAAGATGCTCAGAAATAAATTTTTGAATTTGATAAAGCTTTAACAACTCAGGTATCATTAATAACTCAAAAATTTTCAATTTTATTACTCATGTGAAATTCCTACAACAAAAATAGATGTTAATATGTTATAAAAAAGCGTACGATATTGCAGTTATTTATGATTTACAAGGAAAACCGCAATTTTGTTGAAAGTTTCAGCGAAAATCGATATAAAAATTAAAAATTATATTTCGTTCCATACCTAATACAGATAATTTTATTCACTTATTTATTAGTTTATATTTTAAATTACATGCGTTTACATAACACATATAAGCATACATTTGAATTTAGTAACAGCATTGAAAAAAAAAAAAATGCTGCTATTAAATTTACTGCATTCATCCGCACTATCCCTTGCAACTTGTTAGTTTTAATTGAATATTTTAAGCGTCAACATTAAGTAAGTTTCAAAATACGTAATTTGAATGTCCTGCACTTATTTGATTCTCAGTAGTTATAACATACAGATATATACCTCACATACATAAACAAAAATATACTTCTAAAAATATGATTCTTGTATTCATGGGACCACAAAACGATTGTAAAAAAAAACAATAATAATAAAAAAAAAGACGAAAAATACTTGACTTAAAAAAATACTTTACCCGCCATATGGTTCTGATAGTACGATTAAAAAGTCTTAACATATTTCCTTGAACTGTCAAAATGTTGTAGAGAATTTTCACCAGTTACAATCAATACAAAACAATAAGTCTGTTTAGTTTTAAGTAAAGGATAGTCCTAATTAGAGTGCACGCCACAATGGTTAAAAGCGACTATTATTAACTAGTTATGAAGAAACGCCGTTTGATTAACTCATATAGATGAAGATTTTTTTTTTTTCAAATATATTTTAATGAATGTAGTTCTTTAAAAATATATTAAATATTTTTAAAATACCGGTTAAAAAATATATATATATAATGACTGAATGCCACGTAATTAATTGGCACGGTAGACTGATCGGTAAAGCCCCATACTTCTAGTTGGAAGATTGCGGTTCTGATTCATGAGTTAGTTTAAATCCATCGTGTAAACCACTGGTGTCTAGTGCACGTTAAGTACGTCGTAGCCTCAATGTTTTCTATTATTCAATTTATATTTTTTGGGGTTATTGAATCGGAGAAGTCATTCCCTCCGCAGAGGATCAAAATTGCGATGTTATGTCACCGGACCATCCCTATAGGTGAGTCCCGAACTTTCGCAAATTGTCAAATTCACTTTAAACTTCAGTGTTTGTTTCGTAAACACATTGCTGACTTAATGTTTGATTTCATGATTTTCAAAATTTAGTACCAGAACTGATTTGAGTCTGCTATATTACGCTCTTATTATCGTATTGTACATCATAATTATTTGTATCACATATTGAAGGATGTCTAAATTATTTTTAAACGAAATACCTATCGTGAGTATTTGCAATTTAGGATGCATTACATTTTATTTCTTATATTATCACCAGACTCCCATTTGCGAGTTACTAAAAATATCTCTTACATAATTTATATATATACATACATACGTATAACCACTGATTTTTTTTCTGCTTTGGTGTAAATAATTGTAGATAAAATAGTAACACATAAGAAAATGTCTTTATAGCTTAAAATGACAGTACTTTTTTCGCAAAAATCATTGTGTAAAAAGATAAAATAAAGATAAAGCAGTGAATAGTTAACAATAAATATTACACAACTGTCTCTCAGGCGAATAAATTGTAATATAAATAAGTTGCATTTTTTTTTTTTTTTTTTGCACGTGGAGGAACTTCATACATATTTTAAAATTGCATAAATGCAGAATTGCTTTTTTTTACATTTGTTACTTTTCTTGTAAGGGTGCAATAATAGATTAGAAAAATAATGCAAAATAATCCTTTTTTTTTTTCTAAAAATGTGCTTTAAGTGATACATTTTTAATAATATTTATACTATTGAGAAATAGTCAAATATTCCAAGTATGCGTAAAACATTGCATCAATAAAAAATTAAATATGAAGAATTATATGTAACCATAGATACTAAAATACAATTGTTTCCTTTTTTTCGCTTACTTGCCTAAACTATGCAATAAATTACATTTAATTATGTTTCTAGAAGCAACGTCTAGAAAAACTATTTATTTTCATTATTCGTTAACACATTGCAAATTGAAAGAAAGAACGAATTAATTTAGTAAAGAAACCTCTGTATTTTCCTTACAATAACTGTGTAAAACAATTCCTGTAGACTAAGCATAATTTTATATATGTGTACATATGAATTTTCAGTTTAAATTCTTGCATATATATATAACTTTATGTATTATTAAAATTATACGTTTTTATAGTAAAATATATTTAAACAAATAAATCTGTACGTACAAAATATTTCTTATTAAGGAAGATTGGTTATATATATATATATATATACATATATATATACAGTCGTTAACAAAAGTGTCCGAACACTAGCAAAAATTCCTATGTAAAAAAAGTACACTTTATACGGTTTTGTATATATATATATATATATATATATATATGTGTGTGTGTGTGTGTGTGTGTGTATGTATATTCTATAAAATAATGCAAATCCATTTTTTAGATTTATATTATAAATTAAATATTTCATTACTTAATCTGTATCCATAGAAGAATACATTGGTTTAGTATGAATTTCAAGCTTCTGGTTTATTATGAATTAACACATGACTGTGGCCGCCCTAGTTTAAGATATAATGCAAAGCAATTTCTCAAATCTATATATTCATTATGACATAATATTTTTTCATTAAAATCATCATAAATATGATACTGATATACTTCACTATCTTCCATTTAAAGAAAGAATCAATATCAGCCGTTATTGAATATAATTGAGATATTTTTCTGTTTTAATTTTGGTGCATATAAGCTTAAGTGTTTCTCTGCTATGCTGATTTTTCTTATGGGAAGATTAATAATTCAGTAATGTCAGTTACATGCGCAGAAAAGGCGTTAGATTTCTAAAATGTATTAATTAACCTGGTAATGCATAAGTTTATATTCACATATCGAAGTAGTGTTTAAAACCAGTCCCCCAGTATCATTTTAAAGGAGCTGATAAATTACAAAATTACATTTTCGAACATGGCCATACATCCTATCATACAACAAAATTGGCAAGTATGATCTAACTTTTCACGCATGATCTTGTTGCTTAATTTATTCGTTTTCATCCCCACAATTTATTACAAAAATAAGTTTCATCCGTTTCATTTATACAATTCTAGGCCTATCTGTCAAAATTTTGTATTAAGCTTTTGGACTGGCCTGAGAATAATCCTCATGCGAATACCATAAAATGCATTATTAGAATTTAATTACTTAAATTTGTTTTAAAAGTTCATATATTCTATGCCTAACCTCGCCAAGGTTATCATCGCAGCTCGTGGAAGATCAACTAGCTATTAAAGTGATCCCTTTTCTTCGTATATACATCATTTATATGCCATATGACTGTTACTATGTAAAATTTACGTTTAGTGTGTAGAATGTACATTAAAATATCTGCATCAAATACGTTTTTCGTTGTCCTGTATTGCATTTTTTCATTTATATTACTAAAATTTGATGGTCATGCAGTTGTTATTTTTTTCTCCCTGGACGAGCTTTGTATCTTTGTAAATATTTAAGCGATCACAATTTTAAAGGTTAACAGTAGCACTGAAAAATCGATGTCCCTTTCTGTAGTAACATATTAGCAACGAATACTAGCCCTAATCAAACGTTAGCAAAATTAATCCTGGTACTTTATTTTATGGTAAGAATACAATTTTTATACAAAACATATACACTTTTTCATTTTTTGATGATGGTATAGGTTTTTTGTCCGGAACTCCGTAATTCTTTTAGTTGCTCTAGAACTCAAACCTCCTTCAAAAACTCGCTTACAGACATTTCCAAACTTCCCCTCCCCACTAAAAATAATCTAAAGATTTTCACTAAATATCTGCAGAATATCTTAATTTATTTGACACATTCTTAAGAAAGTTTACAAAATTTCTTTATGTCTTCTGCAGATGTTTTATAGAAGAAGGTATTTCATAGAATTTCTGCAGATATTTTATAGAAAAAGATAAATCTTAAGATTATTTTTAAATATTTGAAGAATGTTTTAAGAAAATACTATTTTGCAACAATAAACTTTGGATTATTTTTAGTGGGGTTACCTTCACCAAATTTTCTTTTAGTTCCCCATCATACTGTAGGTATCGGGAACTAATGCATAGGTAATAGGAAAAATCTTCGACCTCGTTTTTTTTTTCATTTTTACATGTTTTCAGGTGTGAGAAATCGGAGAATATCAAAACGCGTATGGTGTCCATCTGTAGGTTGTCTGTTAGTTTGTTAGTGTGTTAGTAAATTAGTATGTTAGTTTGTTAGTTTGTTAGTCTGTGTACACGATGTTTAACGAACAAATGGTCGCAGAAATGGCGAACCAGTTTTTAAATATTATTTATGACACTGGCAAGAACACTATTCGTTTGTAACATTTTAATTAAAAAACTTCAGAAGTTATTCCAATTTTACAATTTTCTCAATGTAAGAGAATAGCGTGAAATTTCACTTAAATGTGCATCAAAAGAAATAATTTTATCGTAAAGATGCAAGAACAGCTTTTAAATATCAGTTTTCATGCAGAGATGATCATCATTAACTAACTATAAACATGCTACTTTAAAAATGTCGCAAGTTATTGGAAATTTACGAATTCCTAAACATGACAGAATAAAGCAAACTTTTGCATAAATGTCCCTTTTGAGGGATACTACTACATATACTACACATTTAAGGTACTACTAAGAACACTACTGATTTGAAACATTCTAATTTAAAAACTTCGTAAGTTATACGAAATTTACGATTTTCCGAACATGGGTGAATATTTCAAAATTTCATTTAAATGTGCATTAAATAGAATATTTTTAAAGTAATTATTTCTGATCAGCTCTTACACATTAGTTTTTCTGGGATAAAAATGATTCATTTTAAATATTTTACTTTGCCAATCCCACTAATTTTAAATTTACGAATTTTTTAACATGGTAGAATATGTGATGGGAAAACTTCTCAGAGTCCACCTACGTCAAAGAGTTTGCTTTGAATATCTCGCTACTTCGACAGATCATACATAAGAATCACTTTGAGTACCAACAAACAAAGATCGCTTAAAATACCTTCGATTGCCCATAGCACAGCACTGGTGAGTTAAAAACTACTCAATTTAACTCAACTTAAAATAACTAAAAATCAAACAAAAACAATATAATTCCATCCAAAGACTTTCGAAAAAGTTCTTTACTCACCCATCTATAAATACATTATTTGGTGTAATTTGAGAAGTTTTACATGTTATAGATGTTACTGTTGCGAATGAATTTGCATCAATTATAAAGAATATTTATGTGTATGTACAAAGCATGGAAGTGCGTGTGCATTTCGAAATCCAACATAACACATTTGTATATAAATACAGAGTGGGCAAAAAGGCCGTAAATACTTATAACCCGAAAAAATAACCGAAATAAAAAAACAGTTTGCAGGTTTAGCATTGATAGGTCATGGGAGATTTTATTTAAGGTAAGAAAAAAATAATAATTCAAAAAACAGCCAAAAGATGGCGCTGATATGAACGGTTTAGTTGGAAATATGTAAATGAGACAGGGGATTCTGAATACTTTTGGCTGTGGGGATATTTTAATTCCCGTGTGTATCGATACCGTCCATCCAACCTGTCGGAAATGAGAAATGCAATCCGCCGAGAGCTGTCATGTATACTGCCGCTCATTCTTCACTCTGCCGTTGCTGGATTTGTGACTCACCTATAATGTGTTATCACTGTGGTGCTGGGCATGTGGAACACATATTGCTATAATGTATGATTTGGTAACAATTATTTTGTTATTTACATGTCTTTTCTTTCACTTATGTACGAAACGCCCCCATCGGCTACATATTGAACTTTTTTTTTTTCTTATCTTTAAAAAAAAAAAAAAAAAAAAAAAAAAAAAAAAAAAAAATCGTGACTTATCGATGCTAAACCTGCAAACTGTTTTTAATTTTGCTTATTATTTTTTCGAGTTTTATGAATTTTTAAAGTTATTACGGACTTTTTGCCCACCCTCTATAATTTATAATTTTTTTCTTTATTTTGTCCTACACGTGCATACTATATATATATATATATATATTGTTTTAAAAAGATGAAAAAAAAAACTTTAAAAGCGTTAAAAAAATAATAATTCCGTACATTACATTTCAAATTTAAAAAGAACCATTTACAAAAATATCCTTATTAATTATATATATATTTAGGCAGAAAAAAAAAAGTATTATGTTTTGCATAAAACTATTTGATAACTAATCCATTCCTTAATATTATTATTTTTCAATATATAACCAATATCGCTTGAATGATACACACACATATATCAAATAAATATTATAAATGTAATATATGTTTCCCTTATGTAAATTTCAACCATGCCGTAATTTATTCTGTTATACTTAATTGTGTGTGATTTTCAATAATGTATATTTGGCTCTTAAATTATTATTATTATTTTCAAATAAAGTATATTTTTTTCTCATTCAGATATTAATCTAGATTTTATTTATGACATAAAAAAACAGCTCTAGTTGTTTTTTAATGCGCATTATGTACTTTACTTTTAAGTACCAGATGTCTCAGACAGGAACGCATTTCTAAATGAAATTAATCATCCTTGTGGGATATACTCATTTATCATAGAATTAAAGAGGTCGTTTTTATTAATATCATAGAATTTTATCAATGAGAAAAATATTTTAATAATCTCAATATGTATTATTATTACATTTATTTGACAAATAGACCATATTTTTAATAGAAATATATTTTTAAAGATATTAAGTAAAAAATTAAATAAATTGGCATCACAGCGCAAATTGTAACATATTGTCCTTTTAATTTGAAATGAAGCACCACATGTTTTAGAGAAAATAATTAAAAGGAACTTCAAGGATCATTTAAGACATACAAACATTTGGAATAATGTTACGTTATAAACTAATGAAATATTGTCTAGCTTTCCAAGGCTTTTTGTTATAATTCAAATATATGTAAGAAGCAAATAATCCACTGAGTGAAGAAAATATAATGCTAGTTCTATTCACGACCCTGCAGGTGTCTTCGGTTCAATTTGACACGAAACATATTCCAACTTCCAACATAAAAACTTGTAGAAACAAATCCTATACATGTGATGATATTGTTAGTACCAAAAAACGTAACTTTTCAAATGCATTAGTGCCATGATATTTTCATGAAGAAATTCTTTATTTTATTTTATGTTTTTATACTACAGAATTTAATAAATATTCTATAAAAATCATTTTCTCTATTAGTAATATAATGTATGGTTAACGTAATATGCCACAAGCTTGAGTCAAGAATTCCTCTAGGAAAAAGTTTGGAAAAAAAAATAATAACTAATTAATTTATATATATTAGGGTGGTTCGAAAAAAATCGATTTTTTTATTTTAGAATAGCGTTACCTCTCAAAAGTTGTAGTTTGGTATGCTCAATTGGGGAAAATTTTTAAAAAATGTCTAAGTTGACATCTTCAGTTCGCGTACAAGGCTGAAAGTTTGAAAAAATATGTTAAAAACTGAAATTTTCAAAAAAAAACAAAATTAGATTTTTGTAATTTTTTATAATGCAACAGCCATACATTGTCGGTATATAGCGTAGTTTAAACCTAAAAAAATATTTTATAGCTTTTACATAATATCTCTAGTTCGCGCATACGCCTTAAATTGGGCTAAAATCGCCAACAATTTGAAATTTACGTGTTTAATATACATTAATACATACATGACATATTTACGTTTCAAAAATATTTTAAAACTTCTAAATTTTTTGAATATATCCTTTTATTACAGCATTATGCGTACAAGTATAGTTACACAGATATTTATATGTATAAAATAACATTGCATGTCAGCTAATTACAGAATAATTTATACATTTTACCTATTTTTTGTGTTTTTAAGCTTCCGCAGATGTCCTGGGCATTGTTTTAAATTGATATTTATAGTCAAATGCTGGCATAGTGGACCTTGAGAGCAATGTTGTCCTTATGAAACCATCCCTGTTCTCTTTTCCACATACTTTAGTAATAGATTCTGTTACGAGCTTTACAATTCTTTCGACACTTTTCGTGTGGCAAGGAAATTTAATTAGCTCAAACTCTGGGAGAACATTAGTACTAATAAGTTTTTCTAGGCTATGCGTTGGCACATTGCTCATTATTGGAGAAGGTGTAAGTTTGCACTTGGACCAATCAATATGTTCAATGTAATTTGAAGCTGCAAAATTGGTGGTCGTGGTAGAAAAGTTCGCACCGATTTCCCTTTTGGTTATTGTTTTCTTGCTTTTAGCAATTTTTAAAAATCTATCTCTCTTACGTGCACTCTCTCATCTAATACCATTGAAAATAAAAGATTTTCGGGATGACAAAAATAGGCATTCCTCTGAATGACAGGATCAGTTATTTTACCTACCCTGTCGGGCAGCTGTCTTGTATTCTGTACTAATTTAAACACGTGAACTGCTCCAAACTTTACAGAGGGATGCATATTAATTCTAAACCATACTGGAGTGTACATCTTCATAATATAGCTGACCAGCAGTTTAATTTCGTCAGAAGGTTTTACTTCAGAAATATATAGTCTTAAGATCCTATTTGTACAAGTTAACTACCTAGAGTTACTAAGAGGACTAGGATCTTTCACAGCGAGATCTGGCGCACACTCCCCTGTCTTGAGTGCAAGATAAATATTAAGTAAATAATGTTGGTCCTTACTTAAGTCAGTTTTGGTGACATTTATCTCCTAACTTTTAATCGTTTTATATTTAGCAACAGGGAGTTTTTCACAGTCAGTCAACTTCTTGCTAATTTGTCCTGAGAAACTTGTGGGTCCTGTAGTATCACCATCTACATTTTCAAACAAATGTATGAGCGGAAGTTCGTTGAAATGTAATAAACATATAAACCATTGTAAAGGACAACCAAGTTTAAGCTCAAGGTTACGAATAACGCCGTTTTTCCATCGTGTGTTAATCGCAGTTCCGTTACATCCAATTGCAACAAACTTAACATAATGAAAGTTATTGTTTTCTAAATAGCAAAAGATGCTATTAGCTATTTCACTTCCAGTGGCCCTTGGAGGTGTGAAATGTCCGAGATACTTTCCTCCAGGCTCTAAATGACTTTCTTAAAGTGTAGTACTTATTATGGTAATCCTTTATCAATTTAACAATACGTTCATGACTGACCGTTGGTATAGAAGCTTTACAGTACAGTTCTTCTATTTGAGCAGCAATGCAATATGAAATCTTTGAAAAAGATTCGTTTTTTACAGATTTTGTTGTTTCTCCAAAACAAGCTAACAAAGCATCTGTACATGTGGGTAAAACACTTTGATTTGACGCTTTTGGCGCACGGAAAAATGGACAAACACTTAAGTGTTTAGAAGTTTTCGGGGGTCCCATTATTTATTATTTGGAGAACGGAGAACAATATAAGAAAACTTGAGCATAAAAATCTCCAATAACTTTACAAAATATTCCACTCAAAGCAAAACACGCTGCATTGATTCACTTACAGTTACAAATTAAAGATGCTATTTCTTAGCGGCTACTAACTGACTGACAAAGTGAGAGCAGTGTATCAGGTCGATTTCCCGTCACTCACTTTCCCGACGAGTCAGTTTCCCGACGCTTCTTTCCCGACAGGTACGGTTTCCCGACAACTCACTTTCCCGACAGGTACGTTTTCCCGACAACTCCCTTTCCCGACAGGTACGTTTTCGCGACAGCTCACTTTCCCGACAGGTACGTTTTCCCGACAACTCACTTTCCCGACAGGTACTTTTTCCCAACAACTCACTTTTCCGACAGGTACGGCTTCCCGACAACTCACTTTCCCGACAGGTACGTTTACCGGACAGCTCACTTTCCCGACAGGTACGGTTTCCCGACAACTCACTTTCCCGACAGCTCACTTTCCGACAACTCACTTTCCGACAACTCACTTTCCGACAACTCACTTTCCCGACAGTTCACTTTCCCGACAGGTACGTTTTCCCGACAACTCACTTTCCCGACAACTCACTTTCCCGACAGCTCACTTTCCCGACAGCTCACTTTCCCGACAGCTCACTTTCCCGACAACTCACTTTCCGACTGGTACGTTTTCCCGACAACTCACTTTCCCGACAACTCACTTTCCAGACAACTCACTTTCATGGCAGTTCACTTTTCCTACAGTTACGTTTTCCCGACAACTCACTTTCCCGACAGGTACGTTTTCCCGACAACTCACTTTTCCGACAGGTACGGTTTCACGACAACTCACTTTCCCGACAGGTACGTTTACCGGACAGCTCAGTTTCCCGACAACTCACTTTCCCGACAGTTCACTTTCCCGACAGGTACGTTTTCCCGACAACTCACTTTCCCGACAGCTCACTTTCCCGACAACTCACTTTCCCGACAGATACGTTTTCCCGACAACTCACTTTCCCGACAGGTACGTTTTCCCGACAACTCACTTTCCCGACAGCTCACTTTCCCGACAGCTCACTTTCCCGACTGGTACGTTTTCCCGACAACTCACTTTCCCGACAACTCACTTTCCAGACAACTCACTTTCATGACAGTTCACTTTCCCTACAGGTACGTTTTCCCGACAACTCACTTTCCCGACAGGTACGTTTTCCCGACAACTCACTTTCCCGACAGGTACGTTTACTGGACAGCTCACTTTCTCGACAGGTACGGTTTCCCGACAACTCACTTTCCCGACAGCTCACTTTCCCGACAGCTCACTTTCCCGACAGCTCACTTTCCGACAACTCACTTTCCCGACAGTTCAGTTTTCCGACAGGTACGTTTTCCCGACAACTCACTTTCCCGACAGATACGTTTTCCCGACAACTCACTTTCCCGAGAACTCACTTTCCCGACAGCTCACTTTCCCGACAACTCACTTTCCCGACTGGTACGTTTTCCCGACAACTCACTTTCCAGACAACTCACTTTCATGACAGTTCACTTTCCCTACAGGTACGTTTTCCCAACAACTCACTTTCCTGACAGATGCGTTTTACGCAGAGTTTTCATTCCAGACAGCTTACTTTCCTGACAACTCATTTGCCGGAAACTCAATTTTTCATTATTTTATTTGTTTTATTTTTTACTCTTTTTAACTATGAATTCTACTACAATGTAATATATATTAGTACCTTAAAAATTTTTGTTAATCAGTGTTCCACATAAATTTTGCTACAGTCTTATTAAATTTGAAGAAATATTTTTACTATGATTTTATTAACTTCGATTCTTGTTTGTTTGTGTGTCCAGTTCAAATATTGCAATCGATTTTTAACTAACTTCCCGACAAGCCAGAGATTTGAAACTTTCAGAATAGCTCAGAACATGGTGACAATGTATTTTTTAATACTTTTAGCTAACTGTTTTAGATTCCTGCTGCCTTCGTCAGTGTTTATATGATTCAACAGAATTTTTTTAATTAACTTGCCGACTAGCTAGATATCTGAAACTTTTAGAACAGCTCAAAACAAGGTAACAATGCGTTTTTAATACTTTTAGCAAACAATTTCGGGTACCTGCTGCCTTCGGTAGCGTTTATATGACTCAACACAAAATTTATTTAATTAACTTTCTGACCTGCTAGACATTTGAAACTTAGAAGCTAAAATAGCTCAAAATACGATAACAATCCATTTATAAAACTTTCCGCCAATTGTTTCGGGTCCTGTAGCCTTCGGTAACGTTTATATGATTCACAAATCATATAACTTCCCGACTAGCTAGACATTTAAACATTTGAAACTTTCAGAATAGCTCAGAACACGGTGACATTGCATTTTTTAAATACTTTTATTCAATACTGAATGAGATTTTAATTCGGACAGTTTTTCAAGCATCGCGAAACGGCTAGTGCCCGAAAACAACTTCTTTTCAAATAAAAGTCTATTTTTAAAGTTTTTAATTCTTATTTTACGACCGAATGAATCATAAACGCAATTCATTAACCTAACCTATTTGATGTTATTCAATTCTAGGCATATTTGAAAATGAATATATCCAACACTGATTTGAAAGTTGGGGCATCTTTCGGATTTTGATTTAAGGAAATTTTTCGTTTCTTTGTCCTTTTCTTTTATCTTCTCTTTTTCATGCGTTGCTATGGTAGGGAAATTACTGACTTTTGAACAATTTTTGAAGATTTGATCATGAAACACGGCAGTGTTTCGAGTGACGCAAGCGGAAGGACAAACGGAACGCTGCGAACTCATATATACGGCTAGTATGACATCAAAGAGATTTGTAAAAGCCGACACTTAATATCTTAGCAAATATTCGATATTTTGTTCTAATCTTTTCAAAATAGTCTTTTATCTTTGGTCTTAAACTATCCTGAAATTTTTACATTTCAACGTACAGTATGTTTTGAAATCTGAAATCGCAGAAGCTAAATGGGGAAAAACGATGGTGTAATGGAATAAAATCATGAAAAATATTTCTAAAACGGCATGAATGATTTTATTTTAATTATTATATGTTGTTAATGGGATCTTACTGAATCTACTAAAAAATTACAAAAAAACTAATTTTATTATTTTTTGAAAATTTCAATTTTTGTATATTTTTTTTAAATTTTCAGCCTCAAGCGCGAACTGAAGATGTCAACTTAGAATTTTCTTTTTAATTTTTCCCCAATTGAGGATACCAAACTCCAACTTTTGAGAGGTAACGCGATTCCGAAAAAAAAATCGATTTTTTTGAACCACCCTAATATATATCATATCATAAAATGGAGCAAATTAGTGGGGTGAGTGTGTGGAGTTTGGGTTGCACTAGAGTTACGCTTTGGATAATTAAGAACAATTTCCTTACTATTAGAATGTATATATATATATACTAGCTGACCCGTCCGGCTTCGCACTGATGAACAAATTTTAGTTAAAGATGGATTGATATGTAAAAAATCAAGAAATATATCAGTTTATATGTTATAGTCAGGCAATATTATTAACTGGAAAGTCAAAATATAATTTTACAATTATTTTTTTTAATTAGTTGTTAAATGTTGGCAATTTTTACTTAATGCTATTTATTTATTTATTTATTTATTTCATAAAAAGAAACATTTCTTTACTCATGAATAAAAAATATTGAAAAATAAACCTATGACATGAAAATGTTTTTGATAAAATTGACGTCATAATAGCTTTAATTATTATTTATTTGTTCATTTCGCAAATATGTTTAATTATTTCCATAATTGATTATTATTTTAATAATGTATATTAAAGGAGAAATCAATAATATGAAACAATATTCGTACAATATATACTATTACAGAATCTGGTGTGAAACAACCACACGACCATTACCCACTATTACACGTAATATATACAATTTTTTGGAGATATTACTTGCATTTTTTGAGATTTTCGAGTAAGAGAAACTTGATACACGTATAAAGACACATACAACAGAGTTTGCATAGCGAGTTAAAAAATAAGGGGAAAAAAATAGATAGTTATTTTTTTAAACACGAATTTCCGAGATCTAAAACTAAACTACCTAATCAGGATGACCGTTAATATTCCTGTAATAAGCACGTAATACTTGAGAAAGGTTATCTAAATTGGATTAAAGAAAAAATTTTCAATAATACGTTAGAGCCATTTTTGAGATACCAACTTTTACCAAAACTTAGCATACTCAATTATTGACCTAAAAACAATAATTACATACAAAAGGATATTTAATAGGAAGTTAACATGGCGAGTTTGAAAAAAATCCGTACAGGCGTTTTTAAAGGAACGCACTTGCGAAGTCTGAAATTGAGCTGTTTATAGAGGACGCCTATCAATTTTCCTGAACTAAGCAACTTTTCAATCGAAAGGGCATCTAATATATTATTTATACAGCAACTTTGAAGAAAATCATTAGAGGTGTTTTTGAATATGGGCTTACGGTCCTTACGGTCCCATTTCTGGTTTTCGATGACCCAATTCCGGTTTTTTAATTTTCACGAAAATTTGGAAAATTTATCTGTACACCAGACCTGAATCACTTGTGAAGTTTAGTAGTTCTATTTTTATTAGTTTTGGAGATATGACAGCCAGAAGATTACACACACACGTGCACATATACACACACACTGACCAATTGCCAAAACCTATACAATACTTCCACTACCTACGGTAGTAGGGTAATTGAAGTAAACACATACATCTCGTATTTACTACGATAATATACAGATTTTCGTATTACGTTTTCGATCGCCAAATACAAAAATCGCCAATGACGATAGATATCAAATCTATGCTTTGTTTTCAATTAAAATATTGAAACTTTTAATTAAAAATTTATTTTACCAAAATTTATTATAGCTTCTAGCACTTAGAGAGAGACAGTGTAACTTTTGATTATTGAAAGGAAAAAAAAAAAAAAAGCAATCGGCTTTTTAGTTCTAGCGATCGTTCTCTACATATGCATATAAACCTTTCTTCTTTTTATATTAGTATAGCTATAGAGCATAGGTATATTAAATAGGTTTCCAATCAACATAATGTAACTCAAATAATTAAATGCTATTTACATTTCAGTAATGGCTGTATGCGCTATGTATATTGAGCTACTTGCCATAACTGTTAGTTGCTAAAAATAGTCGCAAAATAAATTTAAACATCTCTTCTTAAACATCTTCGCAAGCGAAGTGTGACATCACTGACCGCCCATGGATGCAAGAAAAAGATTTTCCATGTTAATCGCTCATTGGATTTTTTTTTTTTTTTTTTATTAAAATTCTAGAAGAATTATTTCCCGATTTTAATCCTCATATTTGGGTATAGATATGTATTAGTTATTGTATGCATGCGTTAGATTGAGTTATTTTGCTGTCAAATTGACAAAATTTTAATTTTAAATTTCAAAACTGTCACCCTTGGCGTTTTTTGTATTTGGCGATCAAAAAGTAATACGAAAATATACATGCCAAATGTATATTTTCGTAATATGTATTGTACGAAATATTGTTTCATATTATTCGTTACACTCTTAATGTAAGTTTTTAAAATAACCATGATTTTTGAAAGGAATTAAATTATATTCGCCAGATAATTTGGCGATATTTTTTTTTTTTTCTGCCAAGGATGACGGATATCAAATCTATTCCGCTGCAACATATTAGTATATTATATCAGATACTTTATTTAGACATTTGAAAACAAATTTGGCTTCAAATTATGATAGAATATTTATCCTTTCCCTTTTAATTAGTTTATTAGTTGGATGTTTATTGTGTAAATATCATCCTTTGAAATGAAATGTTTATGTTTTCAATCGAATATGGAAATTTGCCATTTTTTTTTCTAGAGTTTTGAAATTTAAAATTCCAATTTTATCAATTTTACAACAAAAACAATTTAATCTAACGGATGCACATGATAACTAATACATACCTATATCCAAATATGGGGATTAAAATGGGGAAATAATTTTCCTCGATCTTTATTATTTTTTTACAAAAAATCCAGTTCACTTTTTATATTATTGTTCGCGTGAAAATATATTTTATTATATGTCTAAAAATAAATTAATTCGTAAATCTTTTTGGCAACAATTATAAATTAAAATAAATAATATTATAAAATAGAATTTCTTATTTTATTTTATTTTATTTATTTATTTATTTTTAAATTCCAATTTCGTTTACACACATCAGTTTACACCACGGAGTAATAAAGACTCCGTGGTTTAAACATTGATGCTTAGATCATTATATTATATCATATCATATCAAATTAAATTATTAGAAAAATAAACACTTTTAATTCTATAATGACGTCAGATTTAACGTGTAAGTTTAACAATTAAAAAAGCTTTATATGAATTTCAATTTAATGCACGTGCAAATATATTTCTTTTCTTTTCACGTCAAGATATTTTAAAAACGAAATGAATATGTAAATGTTTCTTTTATGTTGGCAGCATCTAATTTTTTTAATATTTCATTATTTCCATTTCTATTACGGCTTCTATGGGGATTTTAATTAAAATGCTCAGATTTTAAACTAAAATTTATTTTATCAAAATTAAATATAGCCTATAACAATATGGCATACTGTAGCTTTCGGTCAGTGAAAGAAGTTTTTAAATCGGTTCAGTAGTTTCAGAGATTACCCTCCACAAACAAACAATTTTTTGCGCTTTATATAATGATATAGATATATAAAATCGCTTATGTTTGTTTAAGAACAATAAAGAATAATATATACTGCTACTAAAAATTCCTAAGTCGCAACTTTTTCTTAAAAAAAAAAAAAAAAAAAAAGACGTTGATTCGGATCCTTAATGTCAGCCACACAGTAGCGTACTTCGTGGACCTTATATTACTTCCGGTGCCCGACATTGTAAGTTACCAATATGTGTATAGTCGTTTTCGGAAGAAAAGTCTTTTTTTATCCTTAAGTTATTAGTTTGCATTTGTTTTATTATAAAATTTTACACCATCTAACTGGATGGTAAATTACACTCTCGTTTGGAAATGTCAATTATCTCACTACGTCTATGAATTATATAAATTTCGCTGTACGTTGGTATTTTCATTTTTTTTTTTTATAGTGCTTTGTTACGCCAACTTGATGAGGTCTAATGGGACTGACGTGAGTGCAATCATACGTCAAACTTTCAACGAAGCATAAGGTTTCAAAAAAGAAGTTAATATATGATACCATCTCAGTGGAAAATATTGATGAGTCGTTACTGTGTGAAGATGGATATCATTGAGCAGATGATTGCATCTAATCGGACAGGTTATGGAGATAGAAATATTCTGCTTTACCGTAAAATTCTGAAGAGATATCGAAGCATTCTCTCTGTGCTCAACAAGTCAAAAGTGGTCGAATAAAGCCGGAAGTGGTGTGAAGAGCCCCAAAGCTACATCTGGGACTTTTGGCGTACTTAAACGTTATATCCAAATTTTAAGCGTAATTACCCTACCATGTCGTGTATTATCGCACAATCCCTGTTACAGAATTAAGTAAACGTTAAAAATTTCCTAAACTTTTAGGCAAATTAATTGATTGAAATCTGTTCTTTATGCTTTAGATTTATACTTCGTTAATAAAATATTGCTTTTTACGCAAATTTGATTAGTTCTTCATGTTTTCCTTTAAGTTAGTGTCCTTACTCTACTTTGATAACTCTTTCTTCTTCGCAGGCCAGGGCCTATGGCTTAACCATCTAACCACCGCTGACGGGTACATCTGGTCCCTGAGTTGTCCGTTTCTTCCACTACAATTACAATTCAAAATTAAATAGTGATGAATTTTTAACTTGTTTTTCAAGTTTAGATGTCTTTAACAATAGTCATAAGGATTATTATGCTTAACACTTTTACATTTTAATCTTAATTTGATTTAGCCCTTATTTTAGCGCATTGAAAAAACTTTGCAGTGAAAATAACATTACAATTTTGTCTTTTTCGAAGTCGATCAGAGGGTTAAAGTGGAATCCAAACCAATAAGAGAATATATGCCTGAACCTTGATTCAAAACTGACGCTTGCCTACTGAAGTCCAGATTGCTAACCATCCTGCTAGTAAATGGATTCTTTGCCACGAAAAAAAAAAAAATCATTAAGTTTTTTGCCACACTAAAATACCAAGAATAAATCACACTAAAATACCATGAAGTGGGATAGTTGACTCAGAAATCACTTAAAAAAAAAGTCAAACAAAAGTGACCCCATGAGTGCTTACGGTATCCAATCCAAATGTACGGGACTTTGAAAAGATATCTTATATTCTGGATGACTATATATGTGGTTAACCTTATCTGAATATGTATTAAAGAGGAAAAATAATATGAAAGGTTTTCTTTAAAAAAAAGAATATTAAAAAAAAAAAAAAAAAAAAAAAAAAAAAACACGAAATTTACCTACTCAATGAGAACAATTACATACAAAATGCTGCAAATAGAAGATATGCAAATTATATTATAATGTAAAATATAAAATATTTTCTAAACAATCTCAAATTAAAAACAAAAATAAAACCAGATATATAATATTTATTAACGCAAAATTCAACGAGGTCACCATGCTAGAAGCCCTCAAAGACAGGATAATAGAATATAGAGACATTTCTAGAGCGACTAGCAAAAGAAAAAAAAAAGTGGTTTTCCTCCATGCATATTACGAAGAGAAAAAAAAAATCCTCTGGAGTTCTGAATACAAGATAAAACAAAAAAAAAAAATTATAAACAAAAAAATTACAAAATTATACAATAATGGATACAAATGTAAAAATTTATAACAAGTCCTTCCGGTTAATTCGAAAGGGTAGGTTGATTTCTTTTTTCTTATCAAGTAGCCGCAATTTTGAACGAAAATGGAGACGACAAATTATTAATGGACTTGGAAGAAATATTGATGATTGCTGTGTACATATGAAGTTTCAAGCAAATCCATACATATATTTCATTTTATGTGAATTTAAAATTTTCAAGTGGCTGACACTTGGAAACAAGATGGCTGGCCATGATGGCAAACAAATATATCAAATCCTTTTGTGAGATAAGTCTACCATATTTAGTTCGAATTAATCCAGAATTTCAAAAGTAATCGTGCTGAAAATTAAATGGCCGCCATTTGGATTAAAATGGCGGAGTAAGTTGCTCTGCGATTTAATCCAAAATATTTGTAAGATAAGTCCACTGTCCAACTTTGGTTCGAATAAATTCAAAATTTCAAAAGTCATCGCGATAACAAATTTTCAAGTGGAAACATTCAATTGACCGAGACTCGGAAGAAAATCGCGGAGAAACTTTCCAACCGAAATCTTTGATATTTGAATAATAAATCCATTTTTCAATTTTGGTTCGAATTAATTAAGTATTTGAAAAGATATCGTGTTAACAAAATTTTGAGTGGCCGCCACTGTGAAGGAGTGTCTTCACATATATTAGTTTTAATTTCATTCTCAAATAAATTTAATAATTAATTACTATATTTACATTAAATTAAATGTCTATTAAAATATCTAATGAAATTTTAATTTATATTTTATATTTGATCACATTTGTCTCTCTCTCAATAAATATCTTAATTCTAATAATATTTTATCTGTTAAGCCCTTAAATAAATCTGCTGAGAAGAAAAACGTATTCTTTAAAATTAATAACTTAATCCGAGTAATATAAATGTGTTTTATTAAATAACGCTGTTTTAATTTCCTAGTTCTTCAAATGCTAAATCACTTAGTAAAAAAAATTTGTTATAACTAAATTAAGCAATAAATTTCCGTTGTAATATCATTAAAGGGTAGTTTATATTTCTAAATGACAGGATGTGCAATAATCGCGACTTTGTGTCTCCCTTTAGCAGACGGTTTTTACGGCGTGGGGTTTGGCATAGGTGTTTGGCGTTAATTCTTTAACAGATATTCTAAATTCAAATTATTTAGATTAATTTAATCGAAAGACAATGGTTTCTGCTTGGCTGTAAAATTTGACTCTATTTCGGAAAATTTGGCGTGATTCGGCAGTTTGATCGTGGTTGCGAGGTTGAGAACTTGAGATTTCGCTCCCAGACTACTGCTTGAATAACGCGTAATCGCAAAGCTCGCTCTCTCTCTCTCACCTAACCCTCTGAATGTCTTTTAGACTTAATAATATACATTTTAAGATACTTAAATATATATATATATATATATATATTCCCATGATGCTGAAATAAAGATGTTTGCTTCTAAATAGTGTTATTCTTCACTCACGGCTTATATTTTTATTGTTCCTGGAGTTCTGCGGACTTTAGTTAAATAGCCCAAGTTAACCTTTTCCTTTCTATTCTACAACCACTTAGAGACATTATGACGGAGCAAGTTCTCCAAAAACTCATCCAAGACATTTGAAGCATAAGTTCACTGTTCAACTTTCGTTCGATTCAGCGCAATATTTTCAAGAGACAGTCTAAGTGACTGCAACTTGCAAACAAAATGGCAGAACAACTTGCTCAGCAAAAACATCCAAGATATTTGTATCATAAGTTCACTGTCGAATTTTGGTTCAAACTAGTTCAGTATTTGAAAAATTACCGTGATCATAAAATTTCAAGTGGCAACCTGAATTTAAGTGGCCACCACTTGGAAACAAAAAAGCGGAATAAGCTGCCCAGCGAACTTATCTGAGATATAATAATGAATTTACTAACCAAATTTGATATGAATTGATTCATTATTGCGAAGGTTATCATAATGACAAATGTTCAAGTGGACCCCATTTGGAAAAAAATGAAGGAGCAAGTTACTATACGAACTAATCCAAGGTATTTAAACAATAATTTCACTAGCCAACTTTGGTTTGAATCGGTTTAGTATTTTAAAGGTTATCGTGATGGCACATTTTCAAGTGACAGCCTGATTTCAAGGGACCACAACTTGGAAACAAAATATCGGAACAAGTTGCCAGTAAACTCAGCCACGTTTCCAGTTATACTTCCAATGATAAATTCACTGCTCAACTTTGGTTCGAATTGAATTCGAATTTAAACAGTTACCATGATTAATAACCTTAAAGTGGTAAACTGGTTTCAAGTTGTCCCGTTTAGTATATAACATGCGCACTTAGTTAAAAATGGTGGATAAAGTTCATTAATAAACTTCGTTAAGGCTCTTATGTGATCGAAGTTTACACCAAAAGTCAAGCAAATCCGGTCTTAAATACGCTTTTTGCAATTTGAATTTCAAAATTTCAAGTGCTCTCCACTTGAAAACAAAATAGTGGAGCAACTTGGTTAAAAAACACGTCCAAAATATTCATAAGATACTTTCATTGTTCAAATATAATTCGATGTGGAGTATTATTTCGGAAGTTTTCTTGATGTTAAATTTTCAAGTGGTTGCCTGATTTCAAGTGGCTCCCCTTAATTTAAGATATCCACCACTTTGTTAAAAATGGCGGATAATGTTCATTAATAAACTTGGTTGAGACACTTATATGGTCCACATTTACATCAAAGCTCAAGCAAATCTGGCCTAATATACGCTTTTCACTAAGTAAATTTATAAATTTCAAGTGGCCGCTACATGAAAACAAAAAAGCTGTGCAACTTGGTTAACGAATTCATCCAAGATAATTATAAGATAAGTTCTTTGTCCGAATTCGGTTCAATTTGGAGAATTATTTCTGGAGTTATCGTGATGGGAAAATTTTCATTATAATTGATATATAAAAGAGTAAACTCACTCATTCACTGATTCAGAGACTCAACACAGCCGTGTTGATTCTATGGGAGACACAATCGCAAATTTTGGGGACCAGGTTGATTTTAGAATCCTAACCCCCAATAAGAGGAGATTTTGGGAAATACAGCCCCGTTCCTCCAGTGAAGGGCAGAAGTCACAAGTACTTTTGAAAGCATAACTCGGCTCCGAATTACTTCCGGATGAAGATATTGCAGATGAGAAGTCTGGACTTCAGTACAAAAAAACTACTTTCTGCGATTTTGGAATTTTTGTTTTTTTAAGGAAGACGGGGGAAAAAAGATTTTCGGAAGCAAATTTAGCAAAATACGGATATTCGAGTAGAACTCTAAAAATAATAGCACAAAGATATAAAAAACACCAAGCGTCTTATCGAGGAAATTTTCAAAAATTCATTTTTGTTTTTTTGCGATTTTTGATTTGGGAGGTAGGGGGGATACAAGAGGGCAAATTCGAACGGCCCTTTTAGCGCTAAATGCGCGCGGGAAAATCTATAGGAACTGAGGTAACAAATTTTAGTGAGTGGCTGATTTACGTGTATCCAACAACAAATATAACTGGATTTTGCGAAATTCTTCCTTTCCCTCCTTGCGGGCAGGGGACAATAAACACGCTTCCAAGCGTAACTTAATTTCAGATTATCTCAGTAAGATTAATTTCTATGTATAGGTTGGTTGTGCGTTCCCAACACGTAATATAAAGCGATTTTATAGAAATTCCCCCTCCCCACCTTTAAGCGTGAGGAGGGCCCAAAACACGCTTTTAAGGGTAACTCTTCTCCAAATTATCTCAGGATAGCGATTTTTCGATATGTCGATTGGTTATGCATACTGACGACACACACTACAAAGGAATTTTGTGAAATCCCATCCTATCCATCTTGGGGGTTGGAGGTGGGTCAAGAAATATTTTACCATCTGTATTTTTGCTCCGAACTATCTTTAAAAAAAGCCGATTTTTTTATGCGGGGGCTGGTAATGAGTTTCCAACACGCTCTATAAAGGGTTTTTGCAAAATTTCCCCATCCCCCCTATAAGGGCGGAAGTCGGGGAAAACGCGTTATTAAGAGAAACTCTGCTCCAAATTATCTCAGAAAAGCGATCTAATGATAAGTCGATTGGCTATGAGTACTCAACCCACACACAGTGCATTGAAATTCTATCTTTCTAACACCCCTTCCCCTCCCCCTCCCCCTCCCAACTCGGTTCCAAGTGATCTTAGGATGGTAATTTTTAATTTGTGGATTGCTTATACGTATTCGACACATACTACAAAGATATTTTTTGGAAATTTCACCAAGAACCCTTGGGGGCGTGGGGGCAAAAACATGTATCCATGCGTAACTTTGCAATAAATTATCTTAGAATGGATGTTTTTGTTGTGTGGGTCGGTTATAGGTATCTAACTCATAGTATAAAGAAATTCTATCCCATCACGTCCTTTGAGAGCGTGGGGAGGTAAAACACACATTTTAAAACATAAATCTCCTTTAAATAATTTGAGGATCTCTATTTGTTTATGTGTCGGTTACGTATGCGTATGCAACATGCAATATAAAGTAATTTTGCAAAATTTCCCCACCCCTTTGGGTTCGCGCGGGGCAAAAAATACATTTTAAAGCTAAAGTCCGCTCCATATTACCTTAGAAAAAAAATTAAAATTTGCAAACAATTATATATATATATATATATATATAGATAGATAGATAGATAGATAGATAGATAGATAGGTAGATATAGATATATATATTAAGTATTTTCATTATATTTCACTAAAGAACAATAATCACCTTCTGCATTTTTCGCCTTACATTATAGATATCCTATATATATATATATATATATATATATATATATACTAGCTGACCCGACAAACGTTGTTTTGTCATTTAAATTACTTCTAGAGAATATTTTGCTAGAGAAAAATAACTAACTTATTGTAAGTGTGTAAGGATGTGGTATATAAGTGAAACAGGTATGGAGCGCTGTGAGCGGTGATTGTGAATTCCGATTATAACGTAAAAGACATAATTACCGAAATTTTCGCTACTTGCTTCTTGCTACTTGCTACTTGGTACTTTCTACTTGCTACTTGTTATTTTAAACCTCCGCTGAATGTCGAACAGCCCAAAATTTTATTTCATACGGCAAATATTTTAATTTATGAGAGAATCTCTGATAGCAACGAATTTCACATAAAAATTCTTTTTTGAATAAGCTGTAACAATCTGAACCGATTTGATGAAAATTTTTATCAAAAAGTTATTACAATATCTAACATCATTACATGTACATTTATCACAATTCAATTAATCGATGCATGTGAGTATGTGTATAGTATGAGCGAAGTGAAATGTAGAGTTCGTATTAAATAAAAACTTAAACTCGTTTTAATTAAAGGTGAAAAAGTTGAAACTCAATTTATTTTATAACAGGTATATTTTTTTAATCTACAAAAACTGAATTTACCGTAATGCCATTGGATGTACAATATTTTTGGTTAATCCTTGAGGAGTATACACAAACAAATTCGAAGGTTTTCCAACCCTGGAACAAGCAACATATAATTGACAGTGAGAAAAGCACGGATTTTCTAAATCTAAGCCACAAATTAGGACCCCTTTAGTAACTTTAAATATTTTAAGCCATTTTTGCGATGAATTGAAATGGCTATCTCAATTGTGGTTCTAAAGATCTTGGCGAGAAGCGTCCGAGCTACTTCGGTGCCAAATTTCAAATTTTGCCAAAGGGATCCGATACTAAAGGTGTTCCATACAAAAAATAAATAAATAAAATATCAGTGACATACACATGCACAAAAAGTATGGGACCCCATTTGTGACTTTAAATATTTTAAACCATTTTTGCGATGAATTGAAATGGCTATCTCAATTGTGGAACTAAAGATCTTGGCGAGAAGCGTCCGCGCTACCTCGGTGTCAAATTTTCCATACAAAAAATAAATAAATAAAATATCAGTGACATACACACGCACAAAAGTATGGGACCCCTTTGGTGACTTTAAATATTTTAAGCCATTTTTGCGATGAATTGAAATGGCTATCTCAATTATGGAACTAAAGATCTTGGCAAGAAGCGTCCGAGCTACTTCGGTGCCAAATTTCAAATTTTGCCAAAGGGATCCGATACTAAAGGTGTTCCATACAAAAAATAAATAAATAAAATATCAGTGACATACACATGCACAAAAGTATGGGACCCCATTTGTGACTTTAAATATTTTAAACCATTTTTGCGATGAATTGAAATGGCTATCTCAATTGTGGAACTAAAGATCTTGGCGAGAAGCGTCCGCGCTACCTCGGTGTCAAATTTTCCATACAAAAAATAAATAAATAAAATATCAGTGACATACACACGCACAAAAGTATGGGACCCCTTTGGTGACTTTAAATATTTTAAGCCATTTTTGCGATGAATTGAAATGGCTATCTCAATTATGGAACTAAAGATCTTGGCAAGAAGCGTCCGAGCTACTTCGGTGCCAAATTTCAAATTTTGCCAAAGGGATCCGATACTAAAAGTGTTCCATACAAAAAATAAATAAATAAAATATAATAAATTAGCTACACAAATAAATTTGTAGGTTAGGGTGGTTGTTAATCAACGCGCGTGTAAATTTGATAGAAAATTATATAAAATACTCACTCCAATTCCGCACCAAATTTGCAAAATGTATAGTTTTTTATGCACACTTCAAAACTCTTCAAACACTAATTACATCTTGATGTAATATTTCAATTAGGACCAGTGGCGGCTGGTGAATGACGTATTGGGTGGGCTGCAGGCTAGTGACTAAAAACAGTTCGTTACATAGAAGGATTTTTCTTCTTATTGGTTGTTGAAATGCTCATACATTTACGTTGATTCTCAAAAGAAACGAATCAGCCAATAAGACGATTAAAGATTCCATTCTATGTACGTTCTCTAGACGCTTCACTGCAGCACCCCCAAAACATCATTCACCAGCCGCCACTGATTAGGACACAATTTTTTGTATAACAATAATAACACGAAGTTACAAAATATTTTCCTGAATTTGATCGCAGCACCAACTGTCGGGACAAACTGGAATTACAATAGAATATACGCAAGCGAAGTGTGACGTCACTGACCGTCAGTGGATGCAAGAAAAAGATTTCCTATGTTAATCTCCCATTGGATTTCTCTATATATTAAAAAAAAAGTAACTGTCCCGGGCGTCAATTTTTTTTGTCTGCGACAGCATCTCCTCGAGGAGGGCAAAGTGGCCTGCATCATGAGAGATATCAGTGTATTCCGACTGCTTCAAGGAAGGCATTTCAGCTGCTTAGAAATTTCTATCATTTTAATTAACGAAGTTATTAAGAAAAACGTCGAGTTTATGAAGGTACTCTATTTGCCACCGGAGGGAAAAGTTTCTCTTATGATGTTTTTTTCTGTGTCTCTGACGTCACTTTCCTCAGGAAAATTAAAATGTGATCAATGGTGTAAATAAGAAAATTGAAATATTAGCATCTTCGAGATGCTCGAGAGAAGAAAAAAAATATTTAGAATAGCAAAACATGAAAATAACCGATATTTTAAAAACATTAAGTAAATATTTAATAAAAATGAAATGAAAATTTGTTTATATTTTTATTTTATTTTATATTATTAGTTAAGTTTATACAATTAGTTTAGTTTATATTATTAGTTTTTATTTTAACGTTAGGCGAAAAAGATTTAGTAATGAATATAATAATTATGTTAAACAACGATTGGTATGAAGGTACAACTATAGTATTTCCCCTCAGCTGAATTTGGCGATTTTTCTTTGGCGCTGATTTGAACGATAACGATGCCCTTCTGGATTGTTTGCGATATAATATGGCAGCCTACATGCTATTTATTTTGGATTTATGATTTATAATTTAGCTTACGATTTTATCATTTATGCTATACGATTTATGATTTTTAGATTTATGATTTAGCCATAATCGCCAACGAAAAATCGCCAAAGAAAAATCGCCAAATCTAGCTGAGGAGAAATACTATAGTTGTTCCGGTATGAATTTAGAAGTTAAGCCCAGAATTTTTTAAAATGAAATTTACGAGACAACAACATAGATTACTTTATATAAAGGTTTAGTTTTTTCACTCAAAATATATTTAAAATGATGGATCTTTACTATGACCAATTTAGTTATTTTTAAAAATTAGAAATGAAGAAACTCGTACATTTTTCGCCAAGGAATTCATTTACGCAGCCACAATAGCCATTTTAACTCTAGCCATGCCTTAAATACAGAGAAAAAGGTACTTACGTATTAACACCACCGCAGCTAGGTACAACTAGAGTATCTCCCCACAACTGAATTTGGCGTTTTTTCTTTGGCGCCGTTTTGAACGATAACGATGTCGTTCTGGACTCTTTGAGATATAATATGGCAGCCTGCAGGCTGCTTATTTTGGATTTATGGTCATATGATTTAGCTTATGATTTACGATTTAGCTTATGATTTTATCATTTATGATTTTCAGATTTACGATTTAGTCATAATCGCCAAATATAAATCGCAAATTCAGTTGTGGGGAGATACTATAGATGTTCATTCTGATAAATAAGATTCCAAAAGATGTCTCGCTGTCCCCCTATGCCTCTTGTGTGCGAACAACAAGATTGCTGTTTATTGGCGCATTAGCGCAACTTCTGCTGCGGTGGCGTTAATACGTAAGTACCGGGAAAAATTATAAAATAGTGCAATAATAATAATAATAATAATAATAAAATTCACAACCTATTTTTGTGTTTTAAGCATTGATGTAAAACTTTGCAGAAAACAGAATTTAATTTAATACAACAGGATTTTTTTTTTTTTTTTTTTTTTTAGTGCTAGAGGCCTATTTCAGTCGATACAGTTGTCGAATTTTTATAATACACTCTTAATTAGTGCTAAGGGCCTATTTCAGTCGGTTTATTGAATGGGGATTTATTGAATGAAGTCCCCCAAAGGCCCAACTTTGACATGAGTCCCCCCCAGGCCCAACTTTGACGTGAGTCCTCCCCAAGGTACCCCTATATCAGTCGGTACAGCGTTGTCGAATTTTTATAATACACTCTTAATAGTGCTAAGGGCCTATTTCAGTCGGTTTATTGAATGGGAATTTATTGAATGAAGTCCCCCCAAGGCACAACTTTGACATGAGTCCCCCCCAAAGTACAACTTTGACATGAGTCCCCCCAAGGCCCAACTTTGACATGAGTTCCCCCCCCCAGGCCCAACTTTGACATGATTCCCCCCCAAGGTACAACTTTGACATGAGTCCCCCCCCAAGGCACACCTTTGACATGAGTCCCCCCCAAGGCACACCTCCCCCTCATTGGGAAAAAGAGAAAAAACGTTGTTTTGCGGCTATAAAACAGTTTGGACTTCCAACGTTATTTGTTACAATATCTGCAGCTGAAACACATTGGTTTGATTTAATGAAAACTTTATCATGGAATTTAGATCGTCACGAATTAACTAAAGAAGAATTTGTCGATATTAACAAGTTTAGCAGTAGGCTTCTGGCACTAAATTAAAATCTGTCAATGTCAGATTTTCATGTTTATTTTTTTTTTTTTTTTTTTTTTTTGTCTATTTTTCCATGTACTGGAATGAAGTAACTGCATTGCTAAAATATTTTAGTTACGCCTAATACAGGACCTCACTGCCAGATTTAAAATTTTTCATTTAGTTTGACGATGACTTAAATTATCTATCTCAGTTATGCATGTCAAGATTTTTGCGAGAAAAGTCTAAGCTACTTCGGTGCCAAATTTAAAATTTCGCCAAGAGATTAAATTATTCCATTGATTTAGCACATTTTTTTTTTCAATTTTATTTTAAATATTTTTTAACTTAATTCAAGAGAGAAAAAAGAAAATCTGAAAGAATATTTATCTGAATTTCTTTACAATTTCTTTACAATTTCTTTTTTCTATGACAATTTCTTTATCTTTATCTGAAAGAAATCGTCCTGTCGTACTACTACTAATGAAATGTTTAAAATAATCACATAAGATATTTAATTTAAATAGATCTGACTAAATCATATTCTAGGAAAAATGCACTTTAAAAAGTTACATGTTTACTGTTGTAAGCACCATTTTAAACCTTGTTGTACATTAGAAATAAATGCAGAGTGTTACATATTGCCCTAAATTAACTAAAAAAAATTCAATAGTAATAAATATAGGCATTAGAAAAAAATAAGTTCATAATTTCTTTAATCAAGCAATAATACCCAAAAAATTCATCGTCCAACAGTGACAAATATTTAACAAGTGGATCGTATACCAAAGCTGTAGCGCTAAGTCGTTTAGATAAGAATTGCTCTCTGTTCTAAACAGTTAGTGCTATCGTTGTTTATTTTGTGTGTCTAGCTGTTTAACATATGTTTTCTCTCAAAATAATGGCAAATTGTTATTAAACTGTCGAACGTTAAGACAGATTTTTCACATATTTTAAACGATATTATATTAAATATTGTGTATTTCAATGTGATACCATATATGATGGATTTCTATAATATTGTTCAACTTTTCTCTTGTGTTATGTATTATTAATATTCCAATTCAATGAAAGGCAAAGTTGCGAATAGTCGGGCAAAATCCAGCAGGGGTTAATGAGCGAAGCAAGTCGGGGTGATGGAAGGCCTTCCTCGGGGGTTGGTGAGCGGAGCGAGCAGCGGGCAGAGCGCCCTAGTTTTATAAAAAAATATTAAAAATCGAGGAAAATTATTTCTCGAGTTTAATCCCCGTATTTGGGTATAGATATGTATTAGTTATCGTATGCATGTGTTAGATTGAGTTATTTTGCTCTCAAATTGACAAAATTTTAATTTTAAATTTCAAAACTCTGTCTTCCTTGGCGTTTTTTGTATTTGGCGATCAAAAACGTAATACGAAAATATACATGCCAGATGTATATTTCCGTAATATGTATTGTACGAAATTGTTTCATATTATTCATTACTCTCTTAATATAAGTTGTTGAAATAACCATTATTTTTGAAAGAAATTAAATATGTTCGCGATGATATGGCGATATTTTTTTTTTTCCGCCAAGGATGACAGAGTTTTGAGATTAAAAATTCAAATTTTATCAATTTTACAGCAAAAACAACTCAATCTAACGCATGCACATGTTAACTAATACATATCTATACCTAAATATGGGGATTAAAATCGGGAAATAATTTTCCTCGATATTTTGTAATTTTTTACAAAAAATCCAATGGACGATTAACATAGGAAATATTTTTCTTGCACCCACGGACGGTCAGTGACGTCATCACTTCGCTTTCGTATTATTGAATATTCGATACTACGATCGTAGCGCAGTCTGCCGGATCCAATGTGAAACATTCCAAAATCAACAACAATTTATAAGTGATAAATTAATTAAATAAACAATTTAAATTGGACTGAATTGTAAATCTAAACCCTTCTCGAATCCACCTGAAGACACACAAAAAATTTCATTAAACTCGGTCCAGCCGTTCAGGAGGAGTTCAGTGACATACACACGCACAAAAGAAATATATATATAAAGATAAAAGCAAAGGCACAGCTTTAGTATAGACCTCCCCCTCCCCCCTTGTCGACTTTAAATATTTTTGGCCATTTTTGCGATAAATTAACATGGCTATCTCAATTGCGTAACTGACGATCTTGGTGAGAAACAGCCGTACTGCTTCGGTGCCAAATTTCAATTTTTTCCAAACTAAAGCTGTTCCATACAAAAAAAAAATAAAATAAAAATAAAATAAAATAAAATAAAATAAACTGTTTTATGATATATACAAAAAAAAAAAAAATTCTAATAAATTCGAAATAATTACTATTTACAATTAAGGTGAAAACGTAAAAGAACCTTTATAAGTTACATATAAAGTATCAATTAAAACGAAAATTTTTTTTTACTGTAGAAAAGAAAAGTACTACTAAATTAAATAAAACTTTTAAGCTAATACCAAGTATCTCTATGAAAATATTTATTTACACGCGAATATTTTTATAGTATATTATTTTTTTTCTAATTTTTATTGTTTATCATGCGAAATTAAAAATATTTTATTTCCGGAAAAAAATAAATAAACGTGAATTTTGTTTATTTTGGCATCAAATATATTTTTCTTTTTAATCATTTTAAAGTTAAAATGGAGTTTTTATTTAATATCTTTTAAACCAATTATCCGATTGAACTGAATTGTAAATCTAAACCATTCTCGAATCCACCTGAAGACACACAAAAAATTTCATTAAGCTCGGTCCAGCCGTTTAGGAGGAGTTCAGTGACATACACACGCACAAAAGAAATATATATATAAAGATATATATACATATTTAAAATTTAGTAAATTAAGAATTTTATTTATTTATTTATTTATTTATTTATTTTTTACTGCACTTTTTTATTTACTGGTTAATTCATTTTAATTAGCGACCTTTTTAACTGACAGCTGCTTCTCACACGCAAAAAATCATTAAATACGTTTCATAAAAAATATAAATTTAAATAACTAAATCTAAACAATATACAACAAACATATTATGAAATGAAATGATAATCTTACATTTTAAAATATGCAGTCATACACAATCTTGCCGTCCTAAAAATTTTTCATGAGCTTTGACATTAACGCATGTAACAAGCAAAAACTTATTAAAAGCGAAATTTAATTAATGTTTAATGGAGGCATAGCTTGATTTTTTATTCACATCATTAGAATTTCTTTTACGTATTAAAGTTTTTGTTTCGCACATAACCTTTTAAAAGCTAAGAGATAATTTTAATGACATTTAACAGATTTATATCAAAAAAATAAAATAAAACATAAAATAAGTGTATAAAACATAAAATAATTAAGTTTTATCGAAATCTTTTTTCAGCATAAATCAGTAAAATAACTAAGAATAACCCTATTTTTTATTTATTTATTTTTTTTAATGTTGACATGAAAAGCATAACTATATAATGGTACGAAAATTATATTCAGTAAAATAATACTTTATTACATAGTTTCATCTATTTATTTATTTATTTATTTTTAACTGACACTGAATATTTTTTGCGCACGCTTTTTTAAAGAAATACACACACACACACACACACACACACACACACACACACACACATATATATATATATATATATATATATATATATATATATATATATATATATATATATTCTAAGTAAGTAATATTATTCAGTAATAATAATAATAATAATAATAAATCAGAATATATTAAAATTTTGACATGAATAAAATCTTTTTTTAACAGTGTACTTTTTTTTTCCATAAGTAGCGCATGTTATAAAGATTAAAAGTTTTTCTATATATATAGATATATATATATATATATATATTTACTTTCCGAACACTATAGTGAGGAAAGTATTGTAATCATGTCAAAAATCCGAATTCGAGATTTTGATGTTTCTATACGTTTTGAGGTCCCCTGAGTCCGTTATCACTATTTTTACGATTATATATGTATGTGTGTGTGTATGTGTGTATGTGTGTATGTCTGTGAATGAACACGCTAGCGTCTAAACGCTTTGTTCGATTAACCCGAAAGTTAGTACGCATATTGTAAGTCACCATAGTACGAACCCTATAGATTTCGATGAATCTAGCACTTATAGTTTTTTTACAGGGACACAAAGAAAAATTCTTTATCATTATGGCCTATGGGAGCAAAATCTTAAAAGTGCGATAGCATCTAAACGCCTTATTCAATTGAGCAAAAATTTTATACACATATTATAGATCACAAATACTCAATCTGTATAGATTTTGGAGAATCTAGCACTTATAGTTTTTTTACAGGGACACAAAGAAAAATTCTTTATCATTATGCCTATGAGGCCAAATTTTTAAAAATGTGATAGCGTCTAAACGCTTTATTAATCCGAGCAAAAAATTTGTACACATGTTATAGATCACAGTTGAACTAACTGTATAGATTTTGGTGAATCTAGCACTTACAGTTTTTTTACAGGGACACAAAGAAAAATTCTTTATCATTATGGCCTATGGGACTAAATTTTTAAAAGTACGATAGCATCTAAACGCCTCATTGAATTCACCTGAAAATTTATATGAGTATTATAAATCACTGTTGCACTAACTATAAGCATTTTGGTGAATCTAGCATTTATAGGTTTTTACAGGGACACAACGAAAATTTCTTTATCATTATGATCTATGGGCTCAATGTTCAGTAGCGTTAAATAAAACAACGTGTAATAGATGGAGAAAAATACTCAAACACACTATTATGGTTTTCTCTCTTTTGTTTGTTTAACAACTACTCTTTCTTTATTTATCTACAAAATTGTTAATTACCCAATGTTCGGAAAGTCGAGTGGAGTCACTCCAGATTTTTTTTCTTGAGGAACTTATATTTATTGAATCTGAACTCGTTTACACAATTTTAAATACATTTTGCTGATTAAAATTTGTTTCAGTGTTGTATATATATCTTATTTACAAAAAAATTAACATTATTTTTAATATTTTAAAAATTACTTACATTCTTGTGCAAATTAATTGAAAGAAACTCGAAAAATTGTTTAAACTAAGACGAAATGCTATTTTATTTAAATTTATACAAAATCAAAAGATTTAGTACATAATATGATCCCCATGACTCTTTATTAACATTTGGACACGATTTGGTATGGATTCTACCAGTTTTTTACAATCGTTTATAATATTTGTGTCCTTGCACCACACATGAATTAGCGCTGTGATTAGTTTTTCCATAATTGTACAGTCCATATTTAACTGGCGATTCTTGCATATAGCCCAGAAATTCTCCATTGGGTTGATATTAGGAGAGTTCCCAGACCATTGCAGTGTCCCAGACATGAATTTCTTCACGATTTTGGACGCATGGCACGGGCCATAATCCTTCTGAAAAATCCCGGTTCTATTAGGGTATCGTTTCTTCCATTATGGAACAACTTTTTTATGCAAAATAGTAATATATTTCTCAGTATGCATCATACAGTCAACAGGCTACAAAGAACTAACCCCATTGTTACCGAAACAACTCAAAAACATCTTCTTTTGAGGGTGATTATTAAATTGGTTAATGTGGCAATCCCGAATTCTTTCGGTGGGCGATCTCTGCACGTGTTGAGTTCGGTGGCCTTAGACAAAAAAATGACTTTCGTCGCTAAATAGTATTTTCCTCCAATTTTCGAATGTCGAATTCTTATATTTAACGCCCACAAGTACAACTTTTTCTTGATTGATTATGTAAGAAGCTGTTTCTTCATAGACTGATAGGCTGGCCGACCGGCTGCAAGAAGTCGCCTCCAAACAGTAGATGAGTTAAAATGTATTCCATGCTGTTTTAAATCTCCATTAAGTGCAACACTAGTCTTTTGAGGATATTTTTTACTTTGTATAAGTAGAATAGAGTCATCTCTTGGCGTTGTTTTCGTTTTTCGGTTAAACTTTACTCTCCGCTTTGGAGATATGGATCCTATTTCTTTATTTTGTTTTATGATACGGCTCACAGTTGCAATACTAATGCCAACTATCTTCGAAATCTCTTTATAAGTCTTTGGAGAATGTTTGGAGAGAGTAACAATCTTTGCAAGCTTTTGCGGCGTCATATCCATCTCTAACGACAGTGGACTCTGAACTGATGTGATCATAGATGGAGCTTTCATCTACAGAAGTTTCTGTGCATGCGCTCGACGAGCCCCTCTGTTTGGTGGAAATTGTTTCTACGCAAAGGATTTATTCATCCCACTCATATTTTATCATGAGTATGATTATAAAAGAATATGTAGTATGATTATAAAAGAATAATAGGAATGGATTTAAAATTCACGAAAAAAGTAGTTTGTTTCAAATAATTTGCACAAGGGTGTATGTTAGGGTGCATCGAAGAACGCGTTTTTTCTGCAATTCAATTCTAATAGCGCGGAAAACTTGCGCATAGGCGTCATTATAAATGAAAAAATATTTAATTTTTTTTTTTTTCAAAATTTGAAATCGCGCAGAAGGCCTAAAGTTACCAAAAAAGCCAAAATACCGGTAGATTTAAAAAAGATGCAAAAATTACAAAAAAATACATTTTTTGTTCTAATAGTGAAAAAAGTGTTTTTAAGAGTGTCCTCTATGCATACAAAATATAATTAGACCCATTCTTGTTTTACTGAATTCGCGCAAAAAGCCTAAATTTGCGGGTTGTATCGTAAAAAAACGATATTTCATGATTTTCGACGATTTTTAAACATGTGCCAAAACCCATAAAAGTTTTATTTTTAATTTGTAATAGTGTAAAAACCCTTCAAAATAGTTTTCCCAATGCAGAAATAATACTTTCAGACCTGTTATTCCTTCAATGTATTCGCGCAAAAGGTCTAAATTATAGTATAAGTTAAGTTATAGAGTCCCGTAAAAATGCCGTTTTCCATATCTGATGAGTGTTTATTTAACACATTAAGGTTTGTAATAAGACAAACAAGTGATTTACAAAAAATGTATTAGCCAAACATATCAGATTGCAGCTCTGAGCTCATTTCAACATTTAATCTGTGCTGAAATGACTCAGGACTCACGGCGAGGACGTGGCTGCAAGGCGAGTCCCACCTCCACCCTACTCAACTACCCAACCAGGGTGAATTTTATTTGCAATATTTACAGTAACTATTTACTTTGTACAATGCATATATGTTCGTTGTAGGCAAAAGGTTATTGACATAGTAGCCCCTTTGAATTCTGACTTTGAATTAAATGTGGGCATCAGCTCACTTGATTTTAAAGTAGCTCTAACATAACCGTCTCGATTTTCATGCCCGCACACTTTTTCTGCTGCTTCTGTAACCAGTTTTACACACATCTCAACTGACTGGGTGTGGCATGGGAATTTGAGGTAGTTAAACTCTGGTAGCGCTTTGTCTTTCAATAAAGAAGCAATGTATTCAGTTGGCATCTTGGACAGTAGTGGCGGCGGTGTTAACTTGCAGATTGACCAATCAATTAGTTCGGTATAGTCGTTTGCACTAAAATTTATTGAAGGTATTTTGGAGTCTCTTACATAACCTTCAGCTGATGGCTCATTTCTGGATTTAAGGATCCTCCTGTAGTCATATGCACCTGTTTGGTTTGATATAAAAAAAAACTACACTGTGAAAGGTGGACCGAAGCATATTTTGAAGCTATAGTTCGACTTTCACGAGTTGGCCCCTGCCAATCAAGCGTGACGTAGACAGCAACGATTCTATTACCTTGAAATCGGTTGAGGGTGAAAAGGGAGGTGGTTTGCTATCTTTACGAGTTTTGCGACATTTTGGCGAAAATACCGTTTATTATCTATTTACTTATTTCCAAATTAAGAGAACTTTTGGGCTTTCTAATACGTTATATCATTAAAAATTATTTGTTACATTATAACTAATTATTAATACGATGAGGAATGTTATGATTGTGTAAACGATATTTTAAAATTTCGGTTTGCAGTCTTTTTTTTTCTCTTCTCCTTCTTTTTTTTTTTCTGCCTTTCTTTCCTTATGTCCTAATTTGGACCTAGCACCATAAAAAAAACTACCAATCTACCAAACATTCTTTCCTTTTGCTTTATTTCTCTTAAAAAATAAATAAATAAATAAATAAATAAATAAAATTGTAAAAAAAGAATGAAAAAGAAAAAAGAAAAAAAAGAAAGAAAGAAAAATATTTAAAATTTAAATAAAGGACTGCACTCCTGTAATTAATTTTTTTTCTTTTCTTTTCTTTCTTTCTCTTTTTTTCTTTTCTTTTCTTTTTTTTTTTTTTTTTAGACTAAATACATAGAAATGAAAAATGCCATTATAAGAATAATATAAGAAATTATCTTTCATATTCGTATCTGATGTGTATGCAAATATTTTGAGAGCTATTGTACATAATATTGTAAATTATATGTACATCTCAATTTATTTTAATAAAATTTCACATTTATTTATTCAGTATTTTTAAAAATAATTTTCTTTTCTTAAAAAAAAAAAAAAGAAAGAAAGAAAAAAAAAGCGTGAAAACTTTTTCTCATTTTTATTTTTTAAATGTTTTCAAAGAAAATTATAATTTTTTTTTTCCTGAAATACAAAATAAAATGCGTGGACAATAATTTATAATCCATAAAAGCAGCAGGATTTTTTTTTCTTGTTTAAATTTATTGCTCAAAACTTCTTTATGCAAATAAGGCATTAGTGCCTATTAAAATTTCAGACATGATTGAAAAGTGTTTTTTTTTCCCCTTTTAGTTTATGTGTCATTGATTTTTAAATATTAACACATGCTCCTTTTAATAGGAAAAGTAAAAATTATTGGTTTGATGTGTTATTTTCATGGCAACCTTCTTTTTTCCCCACCCATTCATTCTTTTCACTTTGTGCACCCCTACCTTAAAATAAACTCTTCGAAAAGAAGGACGGACAAAGTGCCAACTCGTGAAAGTTGAATTATAGTTAAAACAACCAGGCATCTACCGGACAATATCAAGCAAATCATTGATCCAGTAATTCAAAGGAATGCACTCTTCTGCCACCCTGAAAATGTGATGTTGGCTATGATAATGGATGAGAGACCACACATTAGAGAACTTGGCTACAGGAGGAAAAATCCAGAAATAAGCCATCCTTAAATCCAGAAATAAGCCATCTGCTGAAGGTTATGTAAGAGACTTCAAAATACCTTCAATAAATTTTAGTGCAAACGACTATACCGAACTAATTGATTGGTCAATCTGTAAGTTAACACCGCCGCCACTACTGTCCAAGATGCCAACTGGATACATTGCTTCTTTATTGAAAAACAAAGCGCTACCAGAGTTTAACTACCTCAAATTCCCATGTCACACCCAGTCAGTTGAGATGTGTGTAAAACTAGTTACAGAAGCAGCAGAAAAAGTGTGCGGGCATGAAAATCGAGATGGTTATATTAGAGCTACTTTAAAATCAAGGCAGCTGATGCCCACATTTACTTCAAAGTCAGAATTCAAAGGGGCTTCTACTTAAATAACCTTTTGCCTACAACGAACATATATGCATTGTACAAAGTAAATAGTTAATGTAAATATTTTAAATAAAATTCACCCTGGTTGGTTGGTTGGGTAGGGTGAAGGTGGGACGTCCTCGCCGTGAGTCCTGGGTCATTTCAGCACAGAATAAATGTTGAAATGAGCTGAGAGCTGCAATATGATATGTTTGGCTAATACATTTTTTGTAAATCACTTGTTAGAGTCTTATTATAAACCTTAATGTGTTAAATAAACACTCATCAGATATAGAAAACGGTGATTTTATGGGACTCTATAACTTAATTTATACTATAATTTAGACCTTTTGCGCGAATACAGTTAAGGAAAAACAGGTCTAAAAGTATTAATTCTAGATTGGTAAAACTATTTTGAATGGTTTTTACACTATTACAAATTAAAAATAAAACTTTTGTGGGTTTTGGCACATGTTTAAAAATCGTCGAAAATCATGAAATATCGTTTTTTTACGATACAACCCGCAACTTTAGGCCTTTTGCGCGAATTCAGTAAAACAAGAATGGGTCTAATTATATTTTGTATGCATTAAGGACACTCTTAAAAACACTTTTTTCACTATTAGAACAAAAAATGTATTTTTTTTTTTTGTAATTTTTGCATTTTTTTTTTTTTTTAATTTATCGGTATTTGGACTTTTTTGGTAACTTTAGGCCTTCTGCGCGATTTCAAATTTTGAAAAAAAAAAAAAATAATAATAATAATATTTTTTCATTTATAATGATGCCTATGCGAGAGTTTTCCGCGCTATTAGAATTGAATTGCAGAAAAAACGCGTTTTTCGATGCTCCCTAGTTGTATGTCTTTTTAATAACTTACGCCTAAAATACAGTCGTTTAAAAAACATATATGTTTCCGAGAGATGTTTGAACTACAATCACGAAACTTCTCCAAACATTGTACACTGTTAAAAATAATAGTTCAGTGTTTCACCATAGCCTCCTAAACTAGATGCCTGTCGCGTGACTCGGAAACTTGGCAACAGTTAAAGCTGTAGACAGCGCCATCTGGTACAGATAGCGCGACTTTTTTATTCAACTGTCACCAATAATTTTAAGAAGTGATATATGATATTTATAATCGACGTTTCTTCGATTTTATTCGCCTTTTATGTATATCATATCCCACTTTAAAAAAATTTCGTGGCTGTTAAATAAAAATGTCGCGCAATCTGTATAAAGTGGCGCTGCCTACCGCTTTAACTGGTGCCAAATTTCCGAATCACGCGACAGTCATCTAGCTTAGGAAGCTATGGTTTCAACCTAGAAAAAGTGGAAATTAGAAATTTTAGCTGTAACCAACATTTTAAGAAATTTGATTCTATATGCTTCACTATTTCAGTAGTGTTATTTGAAACATAAGCACCATTAAAATGGTGTTTGCTGTTCAAGTAGCACCAGTGCAATGGTAAAACACAGAGCAAAAATTTTCTTAAAATGTTGATGGCAGCTGAATTTTTCTAATTTGCAACTTTTCTAGGGTGAAACATTGAACTATTATTTTTTAAAACGTATAGAATGTAGTCTAGCGGCCATACCAGAATGTAGCTAAGCGTTATCATATAGCCACTGCTAATAATGATTAAGATTTTTTTTTCATCAATAATTTTAAATAAGCCGCACAGACGGTGTAGTGTTTAGCGTCCATGACCCCTACACGGTTGAGCCTGGGTTCGAATCCTGGATAGGCATGGGTGTGTTTCTCCTGGTATGGGTAGCGATTACCGCCAATTGGGTGCCCCTTCACAAATGGTCATCAATTCCTCAAACCCCCCGGCCAATGCATGTGGCATGTGTGCCGCGTCATTAGAATAATAATAATAATAATAATAATAATAATAATAATAATAATAAATAATTGAATATTTTGGACATCGAGGATTGTTAATAGTTTAAATTATATAAATTATCAATAACAGAAGCCGCTACAAATCTAGGTTTCTACATCGTAGAACAGAGCCGTTTGAATCTATGCAGCTTAAATGGCGAAGAAAAAAAAAATGTAACTCTCAGTTTCTGCTTCACATGTACTTTAAAGTAGTTTTATCAGCATTTCATATTTTCAAAACATTACATAAATTAATAAACTGCTTATGGATTATTATATAAAAAAATATATGTCACATGCTCATTCTAATATTGCGTTACCATTTGCTGATACTAGGCTTTCATGTAGCATTTTTTTTTCCATGGTGATATTTCTTTCAGTTTTGTCTGTCTCTCTGAATTAGTTTTCGTAAAATATAGCTTTTTTGGGTAAACATACGATAAAATATAAAATACATTTCCAAATTCCAGCTTTATAAGAGTTTATTAGGAAAAAAAATTAAATTATGTAAAAGAGTTTATTATGATCCATCCCTTTTCAACAGACTTTTTAATCCTAAAGAACAGATTTATCCTTATGTGACGTTTGATGTAGAAAAAATTTCATTATTTAGTGCATAATATATGTATATATATATATATATATATATATGAAAAATCTATACAGGCACAAAGAAATTTGATATTCCCAAATAAGATTTAATATTGTTAAGCAAGCTGCACACACACAAAAAAAACAAAAAATCTAGTGTATCATTATATTAAAAAAAAAAAAAAATGTTCATAAGCAATGTCTTATTTATGAATAATAATTTTGCAAACAAATAATAACATAAAACTTATAAAACAAAAAAGTCAAATTTTTAAATATTTTTAAACAACTATGTAATATAAGATATTTACGATAAAACATTTACTTTCGTATGTAAAATATTTAAAACACTTATTTAAAATTTGTGTTTATTTGATATGCTCTAAAACAATTTGATGTCCCATTGTAAGCAATGTATGATATTAATAGAAAAATAAACCTCTCCAAATAACACAGATACATGTCAAAAATATAATAACGTGCAGGAAATATTTCTAAAAATAGTTTTATATTCATAATATATATATGCTTTGACAAGTTTGACAAAAAATACAATTTGCTGTTTGCTATTGTTGATATTGAAATTTATAACAAAATAAAAAAATAAAATATCTTTTACGAATTAATTGTAATAAAACTTTCATATAATTTTAATTTTCTGTTTGTTGCCTCATAAATGAAAACGTAAATTACATTATATATTTTATACTTAATTATAATAAGTCTTTTCTCTTCACTGCATTGAAAAGGCAAAATAATGTACAGATGTTCAAATGTGTTTTATATCATTCTACGGGCAATGATTCACCAAATAGGTGAAGTACATTTCCCGTATTCGAAAGACATCACATTAATATTACTAAAAGAAGAGTTGGATAAAAAATGGATTTAGAAAAGGAAATAATAGTAGTATCTGAAATTTCGTTTTCTGATCGATATGAGTATAAAATCGATTTTATGGAATATTTCGTTACATTTTTCAACTTTGTTGAATGTAGTAGTAATTTTTCTTTAGATAAATGTGGCTTACTATCAGAAAACTGTCACAAATAGTTTATTTAAAATTACATATTTTAAAGGATTATTTTCTTCTTATAAGACTAAGGATTATCATTATTTGAACACACACACACGCACACCCATATATATATATATATATATATATACATATATTTATTAGTAGTTTGATTTATGTATAAACCTTTTTAAATATTTAATCACAACCCAAGTTCAGAGCTTCCAACCTAATCTGGCAAATTGTTAGTATCGCCCCTTTTTCTACACCACTTAATTTTTAGAGCAATTGTCTTCAAATGTATCTACGATAAATTAAAAAGAAAAATACTCTAAAAATTTCACAAAATCACATTGTAGTGTTTGTCGTGAGTACGCATAACTAATCGATATATCAAAAAATAGCTATCTTGGGATAATTTTAAGCAGCGTTACTCTTAAAAGCATTTTTTGCGCCCCCTTCCTCCTTGTCCTTAAAAAAGGGAGCAGGTGGAAAATTTCGTAAAATCTCTTTATAGCGCGTGCTGGAAACGCATAATCAACCCATATATGTAAATTAATCTTATTGAGATAACTAGAATCTAAGTTATGCTTGGAAACATGTTTACTGCCCCCCCCCCCACAACCCCAACGGGGGTAGGGGAGAATTCCGTAAAATCCCGTTACAATGGTTGTTGGATACACGTAAATAAGACACATACTAAAATTTCTGATCTCACCTGCTTAGATTTTCCCGGACGAATTTTCCCCCTTGTAACTCACCTCCGAAAATCGCAAAAGAATAATAAGTTTTGGGAAATATCCTCACGAAGACTCTTAGAAGTTTCTTATATATTTGTGCTATTATTGGAGGAGTTCTACTCTAAAATTCGTATTTCGGTAAATTTGCCACCGAAAATTGTCCCCCCCCCTCTTCCCCCTAAAAAATCCAAAATTTCAAAATCGCAGATTTTTTTTTTACTCAAGTCTGGTCATTCCATCTGCAATTTCTTCACCGTGAAGTAATTTAGAGCCGAATTATGTTTATAAATGTCTTTGTGCCTTGTGCCCCTCAGTGTGGAAGGGAGTATTTTGCAAAATCCCGTCTTAAAGGGGTGTCAGGTTTCTAAAACCAAACTGGTCACGAAAATTTGTGATTCTATCTCCCATAAAATTGACATGGCAGTGTTGAGTGAGTGAATCAATTAGTTTACCTTTCTATATATGCAGATTTGTTTGTATTTTTTATGGAGTTCTTGGCTTAAGGTGGCTGTCACGAAAATAGAGTCTTTGGCTGAAATTGGCCTATCTAATTCAGCATCAAAAGATAAAAACATGCCCTGGATTATCATTAAATAAAGCTCTTTAATATAAATCTGAATAAGCTTTCATTTTCTGATTATTTAGTTTTGAAAATGACATCATTTTGTCATGTGCCTAAGCAAATTTAATATTTAATATTATTCTCTTATTATTATTCGCATGAAAATATATTTGATTATATGTCGAAAATAAATTAACTCGTAAACTTCTTTGGCAACAATTAAAATTTAAAATAAATAACTTGAAGCTTTTTTATAGAAAAACATATCTATATTATATAGAAGATATAACACAGATAACGTTTTGCTTCCTCCCCTTCCCTCGGCGACTGAATTTCTAAAATTCCAAAAATTGGTTTTTAGGTATTTGTGTTAGCTATATTTTAATGCAAAAATTTTACGAATATCTGTTTTTTTTTTCTTTGAGATATAAAGGTTTTTGTGAAATAACGTTTCGCCCCTTGTCCCACTTTAGAGGCCGAATTTCTAAAATTCCAGATATTGGATTTTTTTGTATTTAAGTTAGCTATATTTTGAATCAAAAGTCACACGTATATCTGTTTTTTTTCCCTTTCAGATATGAAGCTTTGTTGCGGGATCCCTTTTTTGCACTTGTGGAATCACCACCTCTTGTAGACCTAATTGCCAAAATTCCAGAAATAGATTTTGTATTAGCTATGTTTTAAAGCAAAAATTTTACGGATATCTGTTTTTTTTTTTTTTTTTTTTTTTTTTTTTTTTGAGATAAAGAGAATTTTGTAAATTCACGTCTTGCCCTCCCTCCCCACCCTTGAGGAGCGAATTTTGTAAAATCGCTTCTTATTGGATGCCTACGTAACATAAGGATCATTGTCACAAAATTTCATGCTTTTTGGTCCAAGGATTTGGACTGGGCGATAATAAATCACTCACTCACTCACTCAGGACAAATGAATTTATATATATATATATATAATGTTTTTTATGTGTTCTGAACACATTATATATATATATATATAAAAAAAAAAAAAATTAAATTTTCTAATGAATCGTAGAGCTCTTATCAATGTGCATAAAACTTTTAAAGTGATAATGACGTCAGTTTTTGTGAAATGCATAATTAACTTTATATAATTTTTTAACATTCACTATTTATTTTTATGTCGAAAAAAAATGAACTTTTTTTTTTTCTGTTTTACAACAATTAAATTATAGCTAATATTTTAATGGCTATTTTAAAGCTATTGGGATGTCATTATTTTCATTTTTTTTTATTATAAGCAAACTAATTAAAAATTCGAAAATCGGGCTTCGAAGTATTGTGTTGTCACCGGGTTCTGAGCTACTGTGAAAGTGTCAAATGTCTAGCTACTACGGAAGTTAGTTAAAATTTGATTCCAAGATTTGTACCGAACAAACAAACAAACAAACAAGAATAGAAGTTAATAAAAACATGGTAAAAATAGTATATTATGCACAGTAAAGGATAATGGAAATCGAGTATTTCTAGCACACATTAAAGCTATCATAGAGTATTACAGAAATCTATAGAAGTGTCTATAATTGAAAAAAAAAAAAAAAAAAAAGCGGGAAGGAAGAAAAGTAATAATAAAAAAAAAAAAAAAAAAAGAAGAAGAAGAAATTTGATTTTCTTTCTGTGCAGTTACTGAATTTCTCCTTCTAGGAAAATTGACCTAACTCTGATAATACATGACGATGAAGGTAAATACATGATTTTTAAAGAGCCGGTGAAATTATTTATTTAAAAATATATTCTTTCTTAAAGTACATTAGTAAGATTTTTATTATGAAAATTTAAAATTAAAATTAATTAGGTGCACTTATTAAAAAATTTACGATTTATTGGATATTTTATTATCATCTTTGAAATAAAATACTATTGACAAAATCACATAGATATGCATGTTTTAAATTTTTTTAACACTCAAATATATATATATATTTATGTTTAATGTTTGTTGCACTAACAACTTCAATAAATGTATCTGATACTTTTATATGCATCTAACTTTATGAGAGTCCTCTATAATTTAATTTATTTCTTTCGTAATACCTCTACGTTCTTATAACTTGATTAGGATTTTGTTGGCGATTAATATATGTATATAAATTTAAAAAAAAAAAAAAAAAGTTTCATTTTTTACCTTATAATTTTTTAATTTAGTTTAGAATTTATCTATTAAATTGGATACTTACATTCCTTTATATAACATTTCTTTCTAAAGAAACTTAAATCAAAGTACCTAATGCACAAGTGAAGACACTCAAATGAAGACAATCTATTTAGTATTGACTAGCTTCTCCAATTTAGTTAAGGGATTTTCTGAAATGTCAAGCTGATAAATAATTACTATGCGCATTACTAATTTAATTAAGTGAAAGATAAATTTTCCTTGGTTGAGAAAATTGGGCAGTGTTACTGGAAGTATGTTTGTGTAGCTCCGAAAGACTAAGGTAAACATTAAATTCTGAAAATTTACATTTGAGATATTTGCACAATAGGTGCGTTACTGATTAATGTTGTAAGTAAAGTCTATTAAGATTCATACTGACATTGAATTTTTAAAATTTAGAAAACTTTTCAGTGAAAAGAAGATGAAAGATTTATTTGACCTTTAAAGTATTTAATTTAGTAAATTAAAGCATTTTTTAATATAATTTGGTTATAATGGATGTTTAATAAATATCTGTTTCGTTTACTTTGCATACGTGAGAAATATTCTATAGTAATTTAATATATATACTATATAGTTTATCAATATATTAAATTTTTCTCATCGTAAATTTAATGCTGATGTTCCCTTATGAATATGTTATTAAATGATTATTCATTAAATTAAGTTTATTTAAAATAAACATAAATATAATCTGGTAACAATAAATATTTATTCAAAGATTTTTTTTTCATATATGAGAAAAAAATTACAATAAATTAGTAAACATATTACGCAATTTGTTATTATAGATTTTTTTTTTTTTATTGTAAATAAAATATTATCATTTTTTTTTTATGAATACGTGAATAAATTAAATATAGGTTCGCGATATTATTATTTTTATTATTGATTAATCATTTAAGCATATGGTTTGGTTTTAAATTAATAATTAAATAACGAACTTTAAATATAATTCATTCAGTTAAATCATTCTATTTTAATCAGTTATGCAATATTACTTTCGTGCAAAACTAATTATGGTATATAGAATAAATGTCCAACGTATAAAGATGATTAAAAAAAATGATAATAATAATTATAATTAGTTCAAACTGTAGTAAAATGATATATTTAAAAAAAAATAAAGTAATAATCCATAAATTTATACTTTATTTATATGCATGTGACAGGTTTAATAAATTTCCGTTATGAAACTACATTTTTGCTTTATTTAAATTGAAGTATAAGGAAATTCTACTGGGATATATATATATATATATATATATATTGCTTTTACTGTTTCAAAATATTAATGCTATAATAATATTAATAATTTACTCTGTAACGGTTAATTTCTAATTAACTAATATATATATATATATATATATATATATATATATATAATGAAGCATTTAATTTTAAATAGCCCCCACAACATAAAATCTCATAAAATGTTACAGAGAAATTTAAATATAATATTTCTACTTTCATGTATCTAAAAATGAAAATATAGATGTTAGAAACCTTTATTTACTGTACAAAGTGTTTTCAAAATTTAATGTTAAATTTTTTTAATAAACATAATATATTTAGTCTTAAATAGTACTTTATCAGAATTAAAAAATCACATTTTTCAAAATAGCTCTGTAATAAAATTTTGCTTTTATGTACACATAATAAATATTTATTATCATTTTTTAAATATTATTAATAAAAATATTAATGCGTTATGAGAAATTTAATGCCAACGTTATTAAGTTACGCGTCTAGAGATATACGTAATTTTTAATTAGCAATTTTCAATTAACGAGTTTTACTTAATTAAAAGTGTTTAAAGATTTACTTAATTATTATGTATGGTAATAAATTAGATTCCATAATCTCTTAATTAATATTTTCGTACACTTGCTTACAATATTTAAAAATACAACTTTTATAATAATCTCGAGTTATTTTCAGTAAAATATACATCCAAATGGAAGCATCAAAGAAAATCATTGCAAATAAATGATCAATTAATTCTTCTGTTAAAATGCGAAGTTTTTTAACCATTATACATTAAGGTGTTTTTTTGAAAAATTGAAGACAAAACCTGTGTAAGTTGTTCAGAAATCTTTATTTGTTAATTTATTAATAAATAAATAATTTTATTTATTTAAAATACTAGCAGGCTTTGCCCGCTTCGCTGGACATTAAACTTAAATGAGTTGTGAAAATCCCATATTTTTATTAATAACCTATGTTCACGCTGTAATTGGTAGAGGTTTTTCTTGCTCGCAACGTGAGGAGTGTGGGTCCCCACTGCCTTCGGCAGCAACTTACCCACTTCTTACTTCCCCTTCCTCAGCGGGTGAGTTCGAAGTTTTGCAAAATTCCACTAATGTACATAATGCGTACACTTAATCGATATCCACACACCAAAATTCGCCATTCTAATATAATTCAAAGCGAATTCAACGAAAAAACATGTTTTTACACATGTTTATTGCCCTCCGACTCCGAGAAGGGGGAGGGGGATTTCGAATTTCGTGAAATCCAGTTACAATAAGTGCCGGATGCATAAAAACAATTTACGCACCAAATTTCGTGACCACAGAAGTCTTTAATGGAAAATAATATAGATAAATAAATACAAAAAGCACAGCTTTAGTATGGGACCCTTTTGGTGACGTTAAATATATTAAGCAAGTTTTGTGATGAATTGAATTGGCTATCTCAATTGTGCAATTAAAAATCTTGGCGAGAAACGCCCGAGCTACTTCGGTGTCAAATTTCAAATTTTCTCAAACGGATCCGATACTAAAGCTGTTTCATACACAAAATAAATAAATAAATAAAATAAAATAAAATAATAAAATAAAATAAAATAAAAACTCTTTTCTGATATTTACAAAATAAAAATAAAAAATCTTAATAAAATCCAAATTATAATCATTTACAATTAAGGGGATAACATAAAAGAGCCCCATAAGGTACATAATAACAACAAAAAATTTTGTTTTACTGCAAGAAAGAAAAGTGCTGCTTAATTAAATAAAAATATTAAACCAATGCCAAATATCTCTATGAAAATATTTATCCATACACAAATCCCTGATTAAAAAAATAAATCACCAACTTTTGTAGGTCAACTATTTATTTTTCTGTCTAATTTTTATTGTTATTGACGTGAAATTAAAAATATTTCATTTTATTTCTGGAAAATAAATAAATATATATATAAATATAAAACCTTCTATATATATATATATATAAAACCTTCTACCGAATCTGTATTGAAAACAGAAAAAGGGTAAAATAAATTAGAAATATCAGACCTATATTTATAAATTTGATACCAAATGAAAGGGGAGATTTTTCTGAATCCAGGGGTGCAAACACTTTTTCGATGCTACAATTACATTTTTAAAAAATAACTAAAGTATGAAATTTAAGTGGCAACGGAAAAAGGGAAAAATAAATTAGAAATATCAGACCTATCGTTACAAATTCAGTACCAAATGAAAGGGGTGATTTTTCTGAATCCTGGGGTGTAAACAATTTTTCGATACGACAATTTTTTTTTTTTTTTTAATTAACTAAAGTATGAAACTTAGATGACAACATTTCATTTCAATCTTTTCATAATTTGCAGTGCGAATCACGCGAATAAATGTCTTTAATTTAAAAATTTATTTTTATATTTTATTTTTCCAATCAAAGCGTTTTAGTGAAAAAATTATTTATGCCACATGCGCAGGCGTTTTTTGCAAAAACTAATCAGAATTTTGAAAATTTCTATAGATATAATTTTAAGTTGGGTGAAGACCCAAGTTTCTGGCAAGCGCCGTTGATTTCCGTACAGCCGTTCTTAAGTCATGCCCGGACAAACGTATTTTTGTCTTTTGCCCCCCGAAGAGGGAACGGGGGGGGGATTTCTGAAAAGTTGATAGATATAATTTTAAATTGGGAAAAGAACTAAGTTTTTGCCAAGCGCCGTTGAATTCCTTCCAGCAGTTCTCAAGTGATGCCCGCACAAAAATAAAAAAAAAAACGACATACAGACACGATGACACACACCACAACCACACACAACCACACACACACACACACGCACACACAGGCAAATTTTTTTGAAGTCATTTTCGGCTTTCATGGTGTGTGAAACGTGAAGATATCGCAAATTTTTTCGATTCCGACAAATTTACAGACAAAACTCTAATTTTATAAATATAGATTATCAAAAGAATTAAAAATCCATTTAAATAAAAAATAAATAAATATTATATAACTAGCAGGCTTTGCCCGCTTCGCTGAGCACTATACTTAAATGAGTTGTCAAAATTCAATATCATCATTAATAACCTAAGTTAAAGTTTCCTCTGCATTCCGCAGAGGTTTTTTTCCCACTCGCAACGTGAGGATTCCGGGTCCACACTTCCTTCGGCAGTCACTTACCCGCTTCTTACTTCCCCTTCCCCAGCGGCTAAGTTAGAATTTTTGCAAAATCTCACCAAAGTACATAATGCGTACAACTAATGAACATCCACACACCAAAACTCATCATTTTAAGACAATGTAAAGCGAATTCAAACAGAATAACATGTTTTTATGCGTGTTTATTACCTCCCCCCCCCCCGATGGGCGAGTTTCGTAAAATCTCGTTATAATAAGTGTCGGATACATATAAACAATTTGCGCACCAAATTTCGTGACAGCAGATCCCATAGATTTCCCAAGACAAATTTAGCGCTAAAAAAAAGGGGGGGGGTCTTGCATTTGCAACCCCAACCCCCCAATAGAACAACAACGAAAATGTGTTTTTGAAAATATTCTAAAGAAGACAAATGGATATTTTCAATACCTTTATAACATCTTTAGTAGAGCTGTACTAAAAAATCCGGAATTTCTAAAAATTACCCCTCGAAAAACGATTTTTCCCTCACTCCTTTAAGAATCAAGAATTCTAAAATCGTAGATAATGCTTTATTTATACTAAATTCTAGTCTCATCATGTGCAATTTCGTCACCATGAAGTAATTTGGAACCGAATTATGTTTACAAACGTTTTTTTGCTCCCTGTCTGGATATTTCGATAAACTCCGTTTTTTTAGGTGTCGGATGCGCATAAACAATTAAAGCACCAAACTTCGTGACGGCAGCTCTCATAAATTTCCCAGGACAAATTTAGCACTAAAAAGGTGTCTCGAATTTGCCCTTTGTAACACATACACCCCCCCCCCACCCCTCAAAGAAAAAAAAAAATGGCAGATCACAAAAAATCAAAAATGTGTTTTAGGAAATATCCTAAGAAAGCCGCATAGCCTTTTTTCAACATCTTTATTCCCTTTTTGGTAGAGTTCGACTCAAGTTAGAAATTTTCAAAATTTCCCGCCAAAAACCGATTTTTTCCCTTCCTTCCTTTAAAAATCGAAAATTCCTAAATCGCAGATAATGTTTTATTTGCACCCATGTCTAGTCTCCCCATGTAGAGTTTCTTTATTGTCAAGTAATTAGAAGCCGAGTTATGCTTACAAACGTGTTTTTGTCTTTTTTTTTCCCGCAGGGGGGAACGGTGGGGTGAATTTCGGAAAAGTTGATAGATATAATTTTAACTTGAGTAAAGACCTAAGTTCTGCAAAGCGTTGTTGAATTCCGTCCAGCCGTTCTCAAGTGATACCCGGACAAAAGTGTTTTTGTCTTTTGCCCCCCCACAGGGGACAACGAGGGGGGAGAATTTCTTAAAAGTCTATACATATAATTTTAAGTTGGGTAAAGATCTATGTTTCTGCCAAGCGCTGTTGAATTCAGTCTAGCCGTTCTCACGAGATGCCCGGACAAACGTGTTTTTGTCTTTTGCCCACAGGGGGGAACGTGGGGGGGATTTCTGAAAAGTTGATACATATAATTTTAAGTTGGATAAAGATCTAAGTTTTTACGAAGCGCTGTTAAATTCATTCCAGTCGTTCTCAAGTGATGCCCGGACAAACGTGTTTTTGTCTTTTGTCCCCCAGGAGGGAACGTGGGGGGGGGGGATTTCTGAAAAGTTGATAGATATAATTTTAAGTTGGGTAAAGTTCTAAGTTTCTGCCAAGCACAGTTGTATCCCGTCCAGCCGTTCTCAAGTGATGCCCGGACAAAAAAAAGCGACATACAGACACGATGTCACGCACGCACGCACACACACAAACACACACACACACACACACACACACACACACACACAGGTAAAATTTTCTGAAGTCATTTTCGGCTTTCATGGTGTGTGAAACCTGAAGATATCGCAAAATTTTTCGATTCTGACAAATTTACAGACAAAACTCTGATTTTATTAATATAGATATAAATGTCCTTTTTTTTTTGGGGGGGGGGGGCACACTATTAAACAGAAAATATTTAACTCATTAAAACTTTCTCTGTCGTTTTCCAAATTAGACTATCTGGTAACTTTTTTGTCATTAGTTGTCTTTCGATCAACAGCATCGGGTTCATCTCTACGCTCAGCATAGGTGTTGGCAATGGCTGAGTAAACCACTTCAAGTTGTTGACTAAATAAACTAGTCTAGATAGTCCTCGTATACAAAACTGTATCGAAAACTATATAACCATACCAAACCCCATTATACATATTATAATGTACGTACAATATTGAAGTAGGCTAATCTTAACCCTGTTGTTGGTGTTAATAATTTAAAAATTTATTTTAAAAATAATTTACATACTCACTGCGCAAGAAAATGTGGCAAATAGAAGATATCCAAATTTAATTGTATAGTAAAATGTAAAATATTTTGCAAACAAAAATTAAGCCTGACATCTTATACTATTAAGTGAGCAATATATGTATATTTCACTATTCTCGAAAACGGTAGCTCAGACAGTCACGAGATTTAACACAAAAGGTGCCCCCCGAAGGGTCATTGTGCACATCGAAGTCAGATTTTCGAATTTTTGATTAGTTTTTTCTTAATTAAAAAAAAATGGGAAAATAATAACCTTCTAATTTCTGATAAATAAGCCATTTAAATTTTAACATTTTATCCATAATTTAATTGCTACCAATGTTTTTTTCGACAAAATAATAATATTAAAAAAAAAAAAAAACGTACATTTATTTAAAATGAGGAAAATAAATTAGAAATATCAGTCGCTCGTTACAAATAAGATACCAAATGAAAGGGAAAGTTTTTGTGAATCCGAAGCATTAAACAGCTTATCAATCGGATGATTAGTATTTCTTAATTAATTAAAATGTGAAAATAATAACCTTCTAATTTCTGATAAATAAACCATTTAAATTTTAAAATTTTATCCATAATTTAATTGTTGCCAATATTTTTTCGACAAAATAATAATAATAATAATAATAATAATAATAATAATAATAATAATAATAAAAAAACGTACATTTATTTAAAAAGAGGAAAATAAATCAGAAAGATTAGAAAATAAATTAGAAATATCAGTCGCATCGTTACAAATAAGATAGCAAATGAAAGGGAAAATTTTTGCAAATCCGATGCATTAAACAGCTTATCAATCGGACAATTAGATTTTTTAAAATTAACTAAAGTATGAATTTTAGGTGGCAACAGAAGAAGATTGTAGGGAAACCGTTAAGAGAAAAAAAATGAAAAATCTGCTTCACATTAAGTCACATGATTTTTAAGTGGGATTAAAAATTGCAGTTTTCAAATTCTTTTAAATTTTCTCTCACGAACACAAAAATATAATATACAGCCTGTACCCCACAAGACCAACTTACATTTCAAATTTCCTCAATTATTTTGGTTAATAAACAAAAGTTTTTTTTTTTTTTTTTAATTAAGTTTTATTGTATCTTCGAAAAGGTTTATGTGATCACAGATATAATAGCATTTATAGATCTATCATCATTATCGTGCAAAGATTTTTGATGCCGAAAAGAAAAGCTTTGGAATCAGCCATTAAGTGGTATTGAAGGAAAAAAGGAAAAAAAGAAGAATGAATTTGAAACTATATCTGGAGCTTTTCATTCACCTTTAGTAAATAAATTATTCATGAATTTTATTTGCTAAATCATTCGTGTGTATTCCCGTGTGTACTCACTCGGGGAAAGACTGCCATATTTTGGTAAAATCGACGTCTTTTCCCGAGTGAAAAGGAATCACTTTTTTCTCCCCAATGATCAATCTATATATTATTACTATACCTATGTATGTGATACGATACATTAATAAATTGGGTTTTAAAAGTTTTTTTAAATAGATTATTTAAACTCTATGAACCATATTTTTATTTTATCAGTTTCATTAACAGATCCTGCTGGGCGATTTTTTAAACTTTGGTGTTGAAGTACAACGAAAGTTTTTCGACAATAAGTTTAATATAGCAACAGCCATTTTAATCTAAGTAGCGCATCAAATATATAAAAATATAAATGATTTATTTTTACACAAAATTTACCGAACAAATGCAGTTTTAAAGATAGGAAATTTATTTCAACAAGCACTATTTTAAACGTAAAAACCATTAAAAATATAAGCAGAATATAAAGGATTCTTATGTATAAACAAAAAAGAGTCTGATAAAATTATTAGCAAAATAGTCTTCTCCTTATCATACAAAAAAAAAAAAAAAAAAAAAAAAATCATCGTTAATATGACGACAAAAATTCAAAAGCCGCCAGTGGAGCGACAGAATAAAGTTTTGTAACACGATAATGTTTACCTATTTATCTATTGCTTTATATAATAATCACTATGCTAATTTATTATACAAACAAATGAGCCTCTGTGTGTTACTGCACTTGCACGCTGTCGAACAGAAATATTTGAAAAATTCAAATTAATATTTAAATAAATAAATAAAAATATGTTTATTTGGAAATATATATAACCATAAAAACATTAGTTGTCTAAAATACGGCAGAAATTGCGCTCATAGCATATTGTTACAAGGGATTAAGTCTTATTGTTACAACGGATTAAGTCTAAAATGGTGACAAAAATTCAAAAGCCGCCAAAGAGAACTGTATTAAGGCTGTACTATCAGGTTTACAACCCATGAATTATATATAAACACAAAAAATTAATTATCTCATGCGACAGACGTAGCCGGTCACAGCAGATTGTAATATTTGGCGTGAAATTGCTGTCATTTAATGGATGCTTGGATAAACAAAATAAACATATGAAATAACGTAAAAGCAAATATTATGTTGTCTAAACCCAGTTACATTTGAGTCTAGTCCGAGTTACATGTGAACAACACGTATAGTGTTGTTCACATGTAACTGGGATTCAAATATAAAAGGGAAACTCCAATTTTTTTATACTATCTATTTCGAAACTGTTATATAATAAGAACCTAAACGGAAGCTCATTAGTAAACTATTGTCGCAGGTAATAGGGACAAGCCCCCGAGTTGCAGTGGATGACCAAATCGCTGCCGAATGCAGCACGGACCTGGAGCGAGCTTTTGAACAATTTCAGTAATTTATTTTATTTTATTTTTATAAAGCTATATAGAAAAGAGTTTCCTTTAAATTTAGTGGCCAGCGAAGCGGGCAAAGCCTGCTAGTATTTATTAATTAACCCCCCCCCCCCAAAAAAAAAAAAGATAAAAAAAAAAATATGTATATATGGCTGTCATCACAGAAGCTCTCAAATGCAGGATGACAGAACACTAAAATGTTTTAAGTGCTACTACCAGAAAAAAAAAAAAAAAAAAGTAGTTTTGACTCATGTACCTTACTAAAAGACAAAAAAAAAAAAAAAAATAATAATTCCTCTGGAGTTCTGAATACAAAATCATAAATTATTCAGTTACAAAGGAACAATTAACTACAAAATAATATATACAAATATAAAAACTTTAAAAAAATTGTAAAAAACACTTACCAAAAAGAACAAAATAATAATGGGGGGGGGGGGGAACCTACAAACACACACACAAACACACACACACACACAAAAAAAAAAATATATATATTTTATTTTATACATATATATAAATTAAAAAAGCAATTATTATTTCAAAAAAAAAAAAAAAAAAAAAAAACTTATATTTCTAAGTTAAACAAGTTTCTTAAAATGGTTTTATTTAAAAGCATTAAGTTTATAATTAAAAAAATTAAACAATTATACATAATTTTTTAAAGTGTAATCATTTTATTTCACTAAACAAATTAATCACATGCTGCATTTTACTCCATATATTACAGATTTCATTTCATTTTTTATTATTATTCTTATTTATTAAATTAACTTTCAGGAGCTTATTTCATTTTATTTATTTATTTATTTATTTACACTTATTATTTTATTATTATTGTTCTAAATTTATCTTAGTTAACGATCTTTTCAACAGACAGCTGCTTCTTACACATAAAAGATAATTAAATAATTTTTTTTAGAAAATATGAATTTAAATTTCTAAATCTAAGCATTATACAACAAACAGATTAAGGAATGAAATGATAATCTTACTTTTTAAAATATGCAACAATACACTATCTAGCCGTACTATAAATTTTCCATGAGCTTTGACATTAACGTATATAACAAGCAGAAACTTTTTAAAAGTGAAATTTAATTAACTTTTTATGGAGCCATAATTTGATTTTTTATTCACATCATTAGAATTTCTTTTATGTATTGAAGTTCTTGTTTGCACATAACATTTTAAAAGCTAAGAGATAATTTTAATAACTTTTAACAGATTTATATCAAAAAATAAAATATTTATGAAGATAAAGCATAAAATAATTAAATTGTAACGAGAAATTTTTTCAGCATTAATTAACAGCATAACTAAGAATAACACATTTTTCTTTCTTTTTTTTTTTTTTTACATGGTGACATTAAAAGCATAAGTAAATAATGGTATAAAAACTATATTCAGTAAATTAATACTTTATTACATAATTATATATATATATATATATATACATATATAATTAACCGACATTGAATCTTATTAGCATACGATTATTAAAGAATATAAAATGAAATTCTTGGAATAAGTAATATTATTCAATGAGAATAATAATAATATATCAGAATATATAAAAAAAAAATTCAAGTGAATAAAATCTTTTTTTTTTCTTTTGTGGTAATGTAAATTTTTTTCAGTAATCGAAGCATGTTACTTAAGTTAAAAGTTTTTGCCTATTTATTTTATTTTATTTTTTATTTATTTTATTTTTTATTTATTTTATTTTTTACCTATTTATTTTATTTTACATTATTTATTTATTTATTTATTCATTTTTTTGCACAGTTCGGAGGCACTTATATTTAATGATTCTGTATTTGTTTATATGATTTTAAGTACATTTTGGTGATTAAAATTTGTTACAGTTTTGTATATATATATCTTATTTTTACATAAATTAACTTTATTTTAATCATTCTTAAAATTACCTATGTTCTTTTAATAACTTACGTCTAAAAAAAAGACGATTAGAAAATATATAGGTGACTCCTAGAGATGTTTAACCCACAACTACGAAACTTGTCAATCCATTGCCCGCTCTTAAAAATAATAGTTCAGTGTTTTACCCTAGAAAAGGTGCAAATTAGAAATTTTAGCAGCGACCAACATTTTAAGAAATATGATCCTATATTCTTCAACATTCTAGTAGTGTTATTTATAGCATAAGCTCCATTGAAATGGGGCTTACTATTCAAATAGCTCCAGTACAATGGTGAAACCTAGTGCAACATTTTTTTAAATGTCGGTTCCAGCTAATTATTTTTAATTTACACCTTTTGTAGAGTGAAACATCGAACTATTATTTTTAACAGTGCACCCTACCGTTACCAAAATGTCACAGCAAACAACTATTAAGAATTTGTTGTTGTTGTTGTTGTTGTTTATGATCTCCAATAATCTTAAATCGTTGAATATTTTGCACTTTGAGAATTGGTAATACTTAAAATTATCTAAAGTATTGATAACAGACGGCACTAGAAACCGAGGTTTCTATATCGTTTTCTGGAAGATTGTAGAAATCAGCAGTCTGAATGTATGCAGCTAAAACACGGAAGAAAAAAAATAAGTTCAACTTTTGCTTCATAATAAGTAGTTTTTCAGCATATTCAGATAACTAAAACTTTACAGAACATGAATAAATTGTTTTTTGAAAAATTATACAGTATGATTCATAAGACATATACACTTTCCAGATTCTGTAAAACAGTAACAGTCATAAACACGCACCATCTCAGTGAACCGTAAGAAATGTGAAATTTTAAAGTTTGTGTCTTGCCCCTGACGGAAGTAATGTAGGCAATAGTGTGTGTGTCATGTTACCAGTCAGTCGAAATGACGGCGTCTGCAGTGGAAAAGACATTTTGTGTTCTTGAATTTAGCAAAAAGGAATCCGCAACAGTTGTGTAACGGCTTTTAGAACATGATTCGGAAAAGAAGCTCCAACTAGAAATATATCGATCAATGACATGAAAAGTTTAAAACTACTGGTTGTTTGTAAAAGTCCTTGAACGACAGAATCTTATGCAAGTAGTCGTCGATAGATTTTGCACCGCCATTCCAAATTTCCATAAAAAATCCTAACTTACACCTTGTGATTCCTTCCTGTAGGGTCACGTAAAGGACAAGCTATTTGCGCCTTCCCTTCCTCTCGATCAAGTGGAACTGAAACAGCGTATCACAGCCACTATCGATGGACTTGATTCATATACCTTAACACGCGTTTGGGCGGAAGTGGATTACTGGCTCAATGTGTGCCGTGTGACTGAGGCTGTTATTCACCAATAACTTCAACTCTTGGTTGAACAGGAAATTTGAAAAGCTTATAAAGGCGGGGTGCAAATTTACAGCACATTTTGCCGTGTTGTTTCTGTCATCTAGCGGTATAGTTATTTTCAGATTTTTTTAGATGGAAATAACTAATCAAAGATTATATGAAATCTTCGACGCTAGATGGCAGAGAAAGCGTGCCGAATTTTGCTGGAAAGCTGTACCCTGCCTTTAGATGATTTTCAAGTTTTTGCGTTGAACTGAGAGTTGGAGTTAATGGTGAATACTGTAATAAGAGGTCAGACATAGAATATCTGTGATTGTCTTTAACAAAACTTAATATAATCCCATCAAAACTTAATATAAACTTAATATATGCTATAGATAACATATAATATCTTACAATTTTCTTGATTTGTAGTGGATTGAAACTGTATACTTCTTTATGTAAAAAAATAAATGTTACGTGTTCATTGTAATTTTGCGTAAACTTTTGGTGACAAAAGACTTTTATGTATTCTCTTGTTCAACGGTCATATTTCATTCAGATTCGTCTGACTCTTTGCTCTAATTTTCGTAAAATATAACTTTTTCAAGAAACATCGTATAAAATTTTAAAATATATTTCCAAATTCCAGCGGTATAAGAGGTTATTATGAAAAAAAAAAAAAAAAAAAAGTCAAATGTTGTAAAAGTGTTTATTGTGATCCATCACTTTTCTACAGACTTTTTAATTGCAAAGAACAGATTTTTCCTTATTTGATATTTAATGTAGAATTTAAGTCATTATTTTATATATAAGATATGCATAAAAAAAAAAAAAAAAAAAAAAAAAAAAAAAAAGGTACAGGCACAAACAAAACTGATTTTCATAAATGTGATTTAATATTGTTGAGCAAAAAAGAAAGAAAAGTATCCATATAAAGAAAAAAAATCATTACTGGTATATTATTATTAAAAAACATGTTGATAATTAAAGTCTTATTTAATAATAATAATTTTGTAAATAAATAATAACTAAAATTATAAAAATAAAACTTCGAAATTGTTAAAAAGTTTTAATCAACTATATAATGATACATGTATATTTTTACGATTAAACATTTAGTTTGGATGTAAAGGTTAAAACATAATTATTTTATTCAATTCTTTAAATGTTATTTTTATAAGTACTAAAACAATTTCATGTCACAATGCATGCAATAAATGGTTTCACTAGAAAATACTTATGCAAATAACAGAGGTGTATGTAAAAAATGTAATAAACATGTATTAAATATTTCTAAAAATGATATATCCATCCTGTAAATATGCTTTAATTTTTAAAGTTTGATAAAAAATATATTTTGCTATTTGCTAATTTTGCTATCGTAATTTATAATAATTTATGAAATAAAATTTATTGTAATAAATCTTCCATATATTTTAACGTTTTCTGTTTGATGTCTCATAAGTGAAAGCGTAAATAACATTATATACTTTATATTAAATTATATTACATCTTTTCTCTTTAATGCATTGAAAAAGGCAAAAGAGTGTAAAGATGCTCAAATGGGATTTATATCATTCTACGGACAATAATTCACCAAATGGGTGAAGTACATTTCCCACATTCGAAAGACATCTCATTGAAACCTTTGGACAGCCCCTGCCTGCCTGGACGTGCCAAGCTTAACGGGTTGGATGCTGTCCGCCGGAGCGAATAAATCGCCGGATCACTGCATGATAGCCGCCTACTGCCAGACAGTAATCTAGACGCAACAGAGAATGAGCTGTGTCCTAAGCTCGTTCAGACTTCTAACGTCAATCAGGAGATGACCACTCTTCAGCTAAGGAACAGGGTGACATCACAAGACAGCTCTGGTACGACAGGGTTGCGACATCTTCTTCTGGACACATAATGCTCGACTGACACACCACACCTCCAGATCGCACAAGGTAGGAAGCGCACAGTCACGCTACCTGGATGCGAGAATTTTGAATATGTGCACACTATCCGTGAGCCAAACAAAAAAAAAAAAAAAAAAGGATTTTTGAATTTTGGAGTGGGGGGGAACTTCAGGGGGAGCCAAAATGATAAGTTGTGCACTCAGAATTATGCCAAAATGAGGAGGCTAGCAGGAGTAAGGGGGGGGGGGAGACCTAAACACCAAGACTGCTGAACGACAAACGTGAGAGAAAAAAAAAAAAAAAAAAAAAAAAAAAAAAAAAATTAAGGAATTTAATTCTTGCCACTGGTGGGGGGAAGGAAAACTTTTGTAGCGCATAGTCTAGAGAATAGAAGTGGCTGGGCCGAGAGAAAAAAAAAAAAAAAAAAAAAAAAAAAAAGGGGGAATGGGACCATGCGCTAAAGGCCTAAAGGGAGAGGAAAGAGGGACCATCGCAATTTTGATCCACCACGGGGGGATGGTGCCCCGCGTTGGTAGCCCGACGACTGCTTAACGACCCCATCGAGCACTTGACGGTGCAGCACATTTTTACGAGGACCAGACACCGCCACACCCTCGGAACGTTGACAAAAAAAAAAAAAAAATAATAATAATAATAGTAAAGTAGAAAAATTAGAATAAATGGTTAAATGAATTAATAATAATAAATAATAATGATAAGATAACTAATAAAAAAAAAAAATAATAAGAATAATAAGAATAATAAGAATAAATAAATAAATAAATAAATAAATAAATAGACAAATAAATAAATAAAATAAGGTAATATAAATAACGATATTGGTTATAAAGAGAGGGAGAAGAAAAAAAAAAATTTAGATGATAAGATGGAATTAATTTATAATTATTGTTGTGGCGGTTTGTTGTTGTTAACCAAACCTTCGGAGCTTCGGAGAACTGCGGGGAGGTGAGGAGAGAACAGCGGAGCTTGCGGGGAGCCGGGGAAAAAAAATAAATAAAAAAAAATAAATAATAAAAAAAATAAAATAAAAATAAAATAAAATAAAATAAAATAAAAAATTAAAAAAAAATGGGGGGAGGGAATGGCCGCTCATGCTTGGCTCCCGGTCACCTTACCCACTTAAGGGTCCGGTTCAGGATAACCAAGGGGCCCAGAGACAAAAAAAAAAAAAAAGAAATATTATTGTGGGGAGAGCCACTCAAGCTTGGTTCCCGGTCGCCTTACCCACTTAAGGGTCCGGTTCAGGATAGCCAAGGGGCTCAAAAAAAAAAAAAAAAAAAAATGGGAAGAGTGGGAAGGGCCGCTCAAGCTTGGCTCCTGGTCTCCTTACCCATTTAAGGGTCCGGTTCAGGAAAACCAAGAGGCCCAGAGACAAAAAAAAAAAAAAAAAAAAAAAAAAAAAAGAAATATTATTGTGGGGAGAGCCACTCAAGCTTGGTTCCCGGTCGCCTTACCCACTTAAGGGTCCGGTTCAGGATAGCCAAGGGGCTCAAAAAAAAAAAAAAAAAAAAGGGGGGGGAGAGGGAAGGGCCGCACAAGCTTGGCTCCTGGTCTCCTTACCCATTTAGGGTCCGGTTCAAGAAAACCAAGGGGCCCCCCCGAGAAAAAAAAAAAAAAAAAAAAAAAAAAAAAGGGGGGGGGGAGAGAGCCGCACTAGCTCGGATCCCGGTCGCCTTACCCACTTAAGGGTCCGGTTCAGGAAAACCGAGGGGCTCAAAAAAAAAAAATAAAAAAATAAAAAAAAGGGAGAAGGATGGGCCGCACAAGCTTGGTTCCTGGTCTCCTTACCCATTTAAGGGTCCGGTTCAGGAAAACCAAGGGGCCCCCCCGAAAGAAAAAAAAAAAAAAAAAAAAAAAAAAAAGGGGGGGAGAGAGCCGCACTAGCTCGGATCCCGGTCGCCTTACCCACTTAAGGGTCCGGTTCAGGAAAACCGAGGGGCTCAAAAAAAAAAAAAAAAAAAAAAAAAGGGGGGAAGCACCCACGAGGGGCTCAAAAAAAAAAAAAAAAAAAAGGGGGGGAAGCACCCACGAGGGGGCGAGCCCGGGGACCTGAGCTGCAAACTATGGCTCTGACCGCTCCCCGCACCTATCCAAACTAACCCGCCGAAGGAAGGGAGGAGGGTTAAAAAAAAAAAAAAAAAAAAAAAAAAAAAGAAAAAAAAAATATTAATTTTTTGTTAATGGTTTTTAACAGTTAAGTAATTAGTTAATTCAGTTAAAAAAAAAAAAAAAAAAAAAGGAAAATGTGCATGACCAAGATTCGAATGAGGCACTACGGACGTAAGGTGGCTTGCGAGGCCCGATGCGAGGATTCAACCTTTGGGACCCTTCCTGGGAATCTGGAGTTTTGTTCTTCTTCTGTTCGGACCTAAGAATGCTGATAGGCGAATCCAAAGCGGTGTGCTGAGCGGTAGTGCCTAGCTTCTTGGTCACGCCAATCATACAGCTAAAAAAAAAAAAAAAAAAAAAAAAAACTGGATCTTGTACTTAACTGAGAGTATTTAATTTAGTTACTTTGTTGATTCTATGAGAAGAGGAGGAAAAAAAAAAAAAAAAAATACTAGCTTAATTTTTTGGTTACATAACCCATTCATGCGCGGTCATGAGCGTGGTGCGGACTTACAGACCAATTAAGACCGAGGACCGTTTACATTTATATGCACATTTTTTATACAATTTTTATTTTTAATAATTTTTTATACATTTTTTTTTATTATAATAGTTTTTTATACATTTTTATTTTTTTAATAATTTTTATTTTACAAAGATTTTATGATATTAACATTTTTATTTTTACCGGGCCTCAGGTAATATCGATGCTAGCCGCTTTAACAACAAGGGCCTCGTTCATGACCTAAAATAAACAAAAAGTGGCGGTAGCGGTAGGTGCCTCATTGGCTGGGAGGTCCTCTTCTTTCGGTTGTTTGTTACTATTTCCTCTGAAGGTTGTAGACAGTATTAGAAGGAGTTAGTTGTGGGAGGTGCTGACACTGCTTTGTTGTTATTGTGAGATGTCATCTATGTTGTTCGTGAGCCATCTGACTATGTGTTTTGCCTTGTTCTGTACATGTGTGTTTTGTGCTAGCTGTTTGTACCATAGTGTTTCATTTACTTGTGTTATTTGGGCCAGATGGTGTTTATCCGTTAGAGGGCAGGCTGTTAGATAATGAATTGTTGTGCCTAGTGCACCACAAGCGCAGTCCGGGCTTCTCTTCTTCTTAATGCGATGAAGGTAAGCCGGAAAGGCCCCATGTCCTGTGTAGACTTGTGTTAATAGCTTGCAGCTGACCAGTGTTTTTGTGTCCACTTTTGGGAAGTATCTGTGTGTTAGCCTGCCCGTGTCCCCATAGTCCCACTCGAACTGCCATTGATCCAATGTTAACCCTTTTAGGCTTCTCTTTAAGTGGGAAATCGGTTTTTCAAGGTGGATGTAGTTGCGGTTTGTCTTGTTTTCCGCTGCTGTTTTTGCTAGTTTATCTGCCTCTTCATTCCCGTATATTCCTACGTGGGCTTTAACCCATTCTATTTTGAAGGTGTTGTTGGATCTTATGATTTCCGAATGGATTTTATGGACCATGCTATCTGTCGTAAATGGTTTAGAGAGGGCCTGTATGGCTGACATGCAGTCCGAGTGGATGCTATATGAAATGCCCTTTGTATTTCCCCACTCCGCAGCTTTGAGTATAGCCAGTAGTTCGGCCTGGAAGACACTGTTGCACTTTCTTAGGGGCGCTGACCATTCGTAGATTTTGGAAGTGTTTTCGAAGGCTACATAGGCCGAGCCTGTAGCTCCTGATTCCAGCTTCGAACCATCCGTGTAAATTTGTATGTCGTATTCTGAAGAGCCGATTTGTGGTTCTGGTGTGTCGGCTGGGTGCTTGCGCCAAATGTTTTGCTTCGCGACATAGTCGGTGTGGTTGAACATTTTGTTGTGTAGGTTGTAGTTCTTGTGGAGCCTTGTGATTGTGCCATATGCTGCCTCGTATTGTACTTGGAGGTGTACTGGAATCAGGCCTGAGAGAACCAGAAGTGCCGATGTTGGGGCTGTTCTATATGCCCTTACGATGGCCAGCGCAAAGTGCCTTTGGCAGCTGAGCAGTTTGTTCTTGTTCTGCTGCGTTAGGTTGTTCCCCCAGATCGGGGATGCATAGGTCAGTGTCTTTTCCACTACTGTTTTGTACCAGGTTTTTACCAGGTTTGGCTTTAGTCCCCATCCCCTTGAGACCATACGACCAAACAGATTGAAGGACTTGTAGATTTTTTTCGTTTGGTTCTCTATGTGGGGTTGCCATCTGAGGTTTTTGTGGATAGTTACACCTAGATACTTCATTTTTTCTTGAGTCTCTAGCGCTGTCCCATTATAGTGTATCCCTTCTAGTTTGTGGGAGCACGCGGTCGGGAGGTTTCCTAGTCGTGGTCTGTTGAGGTATAGCAGTTCCGTTTTACTCCAATTAATGGTTAGGTCGTTTTGTATTGCCCAAGTTCCGAATTTATGTATTGCTGTGTTTGCGGTGTTTATGAGTGTTTCTTTGTTTTTTGCTGAGATTGTTAGTATGAAGTCATCTGCGAAGGCTTGGATCTTTGTGTTGTTCCCCCAGCTATGGTTGAGTGCTGTCTCAGCTATTAATAGCCAAAGGAGGGGCCCTAGGCAGCTTCCTTGCGGACAGCCTCCGAATGTTTGTTTCGTGACTATTATTCCATTTTCCTCCAGTGTCACATACCTGTCTTCCAGGAAGCTTACTATCCAGTTAACGAGATATGTTGGACAGCTGGAGTTTTTGAGGTTGTTGATCAGGGTCGGCCAACGAATGTTGTCAAAGGCACCTTTGATGTCTATTGAGATTAGCAGTGTTTGTTTCCTATCTGTTCTGTCCTTGTTTATGTTGTCTATCAGTTTTTGTAGTGCATTTTCTGTGGAGGTGCCTTGTTTAAAGCCGTATTGATTTGGGTTCCAATAGTTTGTAGTTGTTAGGTGGTGGTTAATTCTGCCGTGAATTATTCTTTCTAGTATTTTGCTGATAGCTGGAAGGAGGCATATTGGCCTATAATTTTTTGGGTCTTTGGGATCCTTGCCTTCTTTGTGGAACAGAACTACTATACCTTGTTTGAATTGTTTGGGGAAATGTTCCAGCTGGAGGCATTTATTAAAAAGTGTGAGGAGGAGGTTCTGGCTTACGTGGTTGATTTTTTTGATTAATCTGTAGTCTACATAGTCGTGACCCGGGGCTTTGTTTTGCTTTATGTGGTTGATTATCCTGTTTAGTTCCTGTGATGTGATTCTGCGCGGGCTACCTTCGTCGAAGCGGGGGGGTAGAGTGCTTAGTCTGTGCGGGGTGTCTTCTTTCGTTAAGTATAGCGAGTCTAAGAATTTATTTAGTGTGCGATCTATTGTTACTTGGTCGTTGTTTTCTAGTATGTTGCAGAGTTTAGCGGGGGCTGACATTTTGCCTGAGGCGATTTTGTATTGTGGGCCGTAGGTATCTTTGGCGCTCTCACAGAAAGCTACCCATCTCATTAATATTACTGAAGGAATAGTCGAACAATAAATCGGTTCAAAAAAAGAAGGTAGGGTCTCCTGATCAATATCGGTTTAAAATCGATTTTATGAAACATTTTTTGATACATTTTTCAACTTTGGTGAATGCAGTAGTAGTTTTCATTAAAGGAATGTGTCTTATTTTCAAGAAACTATCGCAAGTCATTTCTTTAAGATTATTTATTTTAATTTATTAATTTCTTGGCATTATCTTATGACTTTTCAAATATTGTACTATTGAAAGAATCACTTTTGATAAATCTGCATGTGTTAATTTTGTTAACGCTTAAATAAAATGAAATTATTCTTATGTCTATTGTTTGTAGCACTAACAACTTCAACAAATGTATTTGATATTTTTATATGGATTTAACCTTATGAGAACACTCAATATATTTTTTTTCTCGTACTATCAACAATATTTTTATAATTTGATTAGGATTTTATTCGCGATTAATATATGGAAACATATATACAATTTTATAAAAAAAAAAAAAAAAAAATCAATTTTTACTTTATAATTTTTTAATTATGTTTATAAATTATCTATGAAACCACATACTTACATTTCTTTATTTAACATCTCTTTCTAAAGCAACTTAAATCAAAGTATCAAATGTAGAAGTGAAGAGACTTCAATGAAGACTATCTGCTTAGTATTGACTAACTTCTCAATTTAGTTAAGAGATTTTCTGAAATGTCAAGCTGATAAATAATTACTATGCGCATTACTAATTTAATTAAGTGAAAGATAAAAATTTTCCTTGGTTGAGAAAATTGAGCAATGTTACTGGAAGTATGTTTGCGTAACTTTGAAAGGCTAAGTTAAACCTTGAGTTCCGAAAATTTACATTTGAGTTCTTTGCACAATAGGGGAGTTACTGATTAATACTATAAGTAAAGTCTAGTAATATTAATGTTAAACTTTAACATTTAAAATTTAGAAAACTTCAAGTAAATATAAAAGGAAAAATGTATTTGACCCTTAATGTATTTTATGTAATAAAATATATTTTTAAATATAAATATAAATATAATCTGGAAATGAGGTATTTTTAATTAATGACTGTTTTTTTTTTCTTTTTTTGCATATGCGAAGAAAAAAAAAAAAAGAAAAAAAAAAGTAATTGTTTAATATGTCTACAATGTTATTTGTTAATATAGAAAATAATTCTCATTGCGTATTTGGTGCTGACATTTACTTAAGAATATATGACTGCATGCTTACTTATTAAATTGCATTTTTTTTTTAATATGAATATAAATCTAATCCGTAAACAATTAATATTTACTATATATATATATATATATATACAGGGTGTTTCAAAAGTTCCCCCCGCCCTCTTATCTCGAAAATGATTCGGAATTATGAAAAATGCCGAAATACGTGTTAAATGAATACGTGAGGGTCCCCATTTGGTGTAAAAAGTTTGGACCCGGTAGCGTTAGGGTGGCCGCTAGGGAGTGCAACTTTAAAGTTTCCTGTTTGAAATTTTAAAGTTGCATTCTATTGGGGCACTACTGCTACTGCCCCCTTGCCCGGGAAAGTATGGCTTGTGATACATCTCCAGAAAAGACTCTTCAAGACAATGAATTTCCTATAAACAGTTTTGTCCTGCAATGGTTATTAAAGGGGATACATAAGTATAAAATTCACATTTCAAAAGTCTAAAAACTCATGCGTCTCCCTTAATAATAATCGTAGGGCGAAACTATTTATGTTAAATTCATTGTTTTGAAGAGACGTGTCCAGGGAATTATCACAAGACACCTTTCTATTTGGCATTTTAAAGTTGCCCTCCCTAGCTGCCCCCCTAGCCCACCCCACCCCAGGCTCAAACTTCTTTCACCGAAAGAGGTCCCTCTCGAAAAACTTGGACACATGTTTCGCCATTTTTCAATATTCAGACTCATTTTCGAGTTAGGAAGGGGATGAGGGACTTTTCTCTCTCTCTCTCTTTATATATATATATGTATATAGGAATAATTTAACAAATGAAATGAAATAAAAACCCTTGTAATAAACACCCCTGTTTGTAAATCTCCTGTTGGTTTTTCTAATCTTTAAATTTTTATTTTAATTGTATATACATAAATATTAGTTTTAAAAGTTTCTTTTATATATATATATATATATATATATATATAAATATAAATATATATAAATATATATATGTATATATATATATATAGTTTGTGTGTGTGTGTGTGTCTGTATATATATATTTTGCACGCGTGAGAAAAAAATCTACAATAATTTATTATACATATAAAGTAATTTGTTAATATAGCAAACATTTTGTATTTTGAATGTAATACAAATATTTTCTTATGAAAATGAGATTAAATGAATATAAGCTTGAGATGATTATTGATTAATCAGTGAAAAATATATATTTTTTAAAATAAAGCATATGGTTTGGTTTTATACCCAAAAATTAATAAGAAATTTTAAGTATGATTCATTCAGTTAAATTATATTTCTTTTAGTCATTTAACAATATCTTTTTATATAAAACTAATTATGATAATATAAGATAAATATCAAACGTATAAAGAATATCAAATATGAAATTTAATTAATTCAACCTGACGAAATATTTATAAAAGAAAATAATAATTTAAAAAATTATCCTTTGTTTACTTTCATAATGTGACTGTTTTCAGAATTATTTCGTTATGTAACTACGTTTTAAATTATTTAAATTTAAGCATAAGCAATTCTACTGCGATAGTTTCTGACTTTTACTGTCTGAAAATGGTAATGCTAATAATAATAATAATAATAATAATAATAACAAAAAGAAATAAATAAAAACAACCAAAAAAAGAAAAAAAAAAAACTTTGTAAGTGTTAGTTATTAATGAATTAAAAAACTGAAGCTAAAAACTGAAAATAATCTTCTATTTTTAAATAATATAAAAATTATTTTGAATAAATTAAAAATCTTAATAATAATTGAACACAATCAGAGCCTCAACTGTGGGGAGAATTGCACTGAATCGTTATAGACACTATATATATATATATATATATATATATATATATTAATAATATTAATATTATTACAGTTATTTTGTAACCAATTTAGGCACTAATGGATTATCGTAGAAATTTATTCATCTCTTTATTTTGGCATTCTACCACTTTTTGTTTAATATGTACATGTATATATAGAAAATCTGTATATTATTTCACAAGCTGCAATTGGTGTACCTTTTTTTCTCCACGCAGACAAACGGGACTTTTCTAAAAAGGCTCAAATCATGTTCAATTCTCTTAACCCATTTTATCCCAATCTAATTATTTTGCTCAAATTTGAGAAAAATTATATTTTTTAAAGTTAAATAAACTTAATACAACAAAATTTTATATATATATACAGTAAGACCCCCGCTTAACGCTGTTTCATTTAGCGCTGTTTCGGTTTAGCGCTCTTTTATTTCCCCCGTGGATTCCCCGAAATTGCTCGCAGCAGTACGGGGATTCCCTGAAATTGTACGCGCGCTGTTTCGCATTACGCTCTACTTTGATGGAACGTATCCCTCGCGTTAAGCGGGGTCTTACTGTATATATATATATATATATATATATATATATATATTCTGTATAAGAAATCTTATCCACCTTGTACGCAGGACATTGAAATAAAGAGGATGAAATTTATTTTAGTGTTCTCTTTAATAGTGAAAAGTGCTCTCCGAGTATAAAGTTTTGCTTTATGTGTATAATACATCCATATTTACATGATAGTTCTCCAGAAATAATTTCCAACCACAAAGATAAGATAAAACACACCCCTAATGTAATGATTAAACAAAGATTCCAGATGGTGGAGGAGGAGGAGGTGAGACACATTACACGCTAGCAGAAACTTATACATACCATCATATATTCCAGCTGACAAAATATTCGCACCAAGGAAATTCTGATTTCTGTATGCTATTTTTCACCTGTCCTTTAAAGAGCACAATGCATAATATGGGTTAAAATAGTCAAATTTTTAGAAATCTGGAATTTTTAGAAATCTATCTTATTTATAAATCAATCATTTTCATATATTGAGTACAGAAATAAAAAAAAAAAATAATTAATGCTTTAGTGAAATTTATATATAAATTTAAATTTTCATGAAAAAATGAGCCAGTACATAAGGATTATTAAGGGATATGATTTTATTTGTGTTCTCGAAAACATATGAATGTTCTTGATGATGTTAGTAAAATATACATTCCAAGCAACATATATGTTATACATAACTAATTATTTAACTGCTTTATTAATTTTCATGATTTTTGAATATTAATAATATGTTCTGCCATATTAATAATATGTTCTGAATAAATTGTGCTTGCACTTTGTGTAAGTTTATTTAAATGTTGCACTTTGTGTAAGTTTATTTAAAGAAATCGTAGAACTGGATATTGGAAGGCATTTTTGAAGTGGAACACTGTAAATTGGTAACGACGCGAAATGCCAGATTGAAAGAAATAGTCGTACTAATAAAAATACAAGTTAATGATAATTAGCATTTGGAATCATGAGCCGAAAATGAAAAAAAAGATTATTTAAAAATTTGAGTTTTTTATTCAAATAATGGAATATGAGTAAAGAAATGTATCGTTAAATTATTTATCAAAATTTGTTTCGGTATGAATTCCACAAACTTCTAGATGCAGAAAAAAACTATTACATTCAATCACTCTCACTGGAAATTAAAATCTCGAAAATCGTAAGCAAGATTAAAATCAAATGCTAGATTGAATGAAATAGTCCTGTCGTACTAAAAAGTGACTGCAAAGTTGCTCCACCTGCTACGCGAAAAATGCGTTGATTAAAATTTTCTGTTACAATATAGAGGATGTTTGTACATAAAAGAATTTTGCGTGGTGCACACAGAAAAAAAAAATCACCTTAAATAGAGTCCCCTTGTTCTACAAACTAATATCAAACCACCGCCCACCAAGTTGTAGGCAATAACAATATTTCTAATCCACGGAAACACGAATTGTTCTGCTACTTAACACTTTTCAGTTCTACTCTGATACCAATTTACTGTACAAAATACTGAAAAAAGAAATATGTAGTATCACAGATTTTATCGAATTACAGAAAAAAATATTTCTTTTTGCCAAATTAAGAAATAATTTTAAACTAAATTTATGTAGTTCAATAAAACATAAATTTTATGTAGAAAATATTCTATTTTTTTTACGTTATTTATTTACTTATTTGATTTATTTTAGTCTTTTTTAAAGATTAATTTACAGATATATTCATTTTTTTCCGTTTAATTGAATTAATTTATTTAAACTTTATAGGTAAAGTTACTGATAATAGTGATTTAAAAAAAAAAAAAAAATGACGCCGGCGACAGAAACTGTTTTTTAATATATAGAGAAAATTAAACTTTAAATTTTACATGCACTTTTTAAGATAGCACGCGGTCGTGTTTTATATAAAAATTAAATTATTAAATTCATTTTTTTACTTATTTTATTTCATATTGCTCGCGCACTTCTTATTTAATAATTCAAAATTATTAAAAAAAAAAAATATATATTTTTCGATATTGTTTGTAACGATACTGATTATTAATAATTTTCTTTTCCTTTTCTTTCAATTATAATTTAAAAAAAAATATTTTGATGAAATTCTGGCAAATGCAGAATTTAGTTTAGGACGGAGGACTATTAGTTTTTCTTTTTTTTTTTTTTTTTTTTTTTTTTTTCAAATTATAACATCGCTTTCAAATTATTCAATTAAATTTTAGATAAATTTTAGATTTCGACAAAAGTCCAACTATCGAAAAACGACAACACAAAAATACCAGATTGAAACTAATAGTCCTCAGTCCTAAAAAAAAAAAAAAAAAAAAATCTGCACATGAACAGAAAGTTATGAAGTTATGAAATATTTTTAATATAAAAGTAGGTCTAATTACTGTACTCGCATAAATATGTATTTAATTTTATTATAAAAATAAACCTATGTTTAATCCATTCCATAAATAAGAATATACTTATTCCTAGAGAAACTGCTAGTTAAAAGCATTTGTATATTTACCTACTGACAAAGCTTTTAATCAGTAATAATGTTCCGGAAATGTTATTTTTACTGAAACGAATTTTCATGAATTATTCAAGCAATGTGTGTTTTTCTAATTAGCGTCCTATTAGCTGTGGGGAACAGCTAATTAATTCCAAATAAAGGGAAGGGTTCTTGAGATACGTGCAATGATACAGAAGGAGGAATCGATTTAAATTAGAATAATTTGTTAAATAATTCAAAACAAGGATTGTAAATTAATTTTTGATGTATGACATTATTTTTTTTTTCCTTTACATAAAAATCTTGTTTCAATCATTCTTTGAAATAAAATATATATTTTTTTAATTTAATGTAATTATTCATTATTTAAAAAATATTTATTTAACATCCTTATATAATCTTAAAACATATGTTTGGAATATGTTATTAAAATTCTTTTGAATTTTATAGTGGTAAAATCACAGCTAGAGGTGAACTTGCTTTAAGTATGGAAAATGTCAAAATATAACTATTATTTTTTTAAGATAAACATGAAATGAAATAATATAAATTCATTTTTACGAATAAAAAATGTTTGAATATATATCTGTACTGATAAGTATAAAGGATTTAAGTCTATATTCTTGATTTTTCAGAAGACGAAAAATAAAGTTAAACTAACTAAAAACTAATCAGAAGAATCGATTAGGAAAAAAGGATTATGTTGGTTTATACGCTTTATACCATTCTGTGATTGTCAATCTTCATATAATAAAGGGAAAATTTTGAATTAAATATTTTATACCAAAGATTAATGCTAAATTTCTGACTTGAATCTCTTTTTAAAAATGGATTTTCTCAAAGACTAAATGACATGGATTTAAATCCTTTATACCAATCGATAGAGAATTGTTTTCTGAGTCTGACTATGTACTTAACTCAAAATCGACATTTTTGGACTTAAATCCTTTATACTTATCAGTACAGATATATATATATATATATATATTGCCAGTGAGATAGACTGAAAATGCAATATATCCATTGAAATAACTAAAATTCATATATTTTCATGATTTTTTTTTTCTATTTTCCACAATTATGTATTAGGTTCTTCTTAGTAGTTATGTTAAGATATACTTGAAAAGGAACTTTGTTTTCTTTTCTATTCTTAGAATGTATTTATTCCTCAAACTACATCATACATAAAAGTGGCTCATTATGAGCTATGAGAACTATTCAAATTACCCAATATTTTTTCAGTATGGTAAAATTTAAATTATTAGGATTTAATGAAATTCAACAAAAGGATTTACATAAAATTTTAAACTGCTTTTAATAATGGTTTTTGATATTATTGATGTTTCACCTGTAAAAATAAGTGGGATTGCATCGCCTTCAATGTATATTTCTGCACCAAATCTTCTGATCTAAAACTTAATTATATTTCTTACAAACCCGTTACAGCATATTTTCAATCTTAATTTTTGTAATAATAAAATAATTCTTCAGAAATATATTCATCCAAATTTACTTCTCAAATAATAAAATATGGATGGGTCTTACCTGAAAGATTCTATCGCAATAGGTCCGGAAGGTGGCAGCTATGATCCATTATCACAAACTCTATGAAACTACTTAGATGGGAAGACATAATTTAATGCTTTGTTAGCATACATGTAAAACGAAACAGAAACAAAAATTATCTACAGTATTTACAATTAAATATTAAAGTCTTTCTTAACATTAAAGTCTTAAATTCTAATTGTTCTTAAATATTAATTCTAATTCTTAAAAGTTTTAATTGTTCTGTTTTAGGACCGGGGCGTCTGTAAACAAAACGATCTTAACGTAGCCACATCTCTATTCAAGGTCCTTTTCTGTTCTGATTCTAAAATGCATCTTTTTCGAATACTTCTCATTTCAAATCGAAAAAGTGGTGTAATCAGAAAAAGAGGCACGCGCCAGTCTGTCTGGAAAGTCATTTGTTCTGAAAACAGAAGAATGAATGGGGAATACCCGACAATGTACGTAGAAACTAGATCGTAAACAAACATGTCTTTCCTAAATAACGAATGCACATTGTTAACAAAAATTTTATAAATAATTAAATCGAACTATTATTTGTATCACAGAAGTAATAAAAAAAGTCCTATTACCCAACTATAAGGTCTGAACACACACACACACAAATAAAAATAAAAAAACATAAAAAATCATTTACGACTGGTTCACTTTTTTCATCGTCCTTGCGATGTTCAAGCGTGAAAAAGCTATAAAGAATTCTGGAAAAATGCAATCCAAAATAAATAAATAACGAATTAAAGTAGTTTTAAAATAATTCTTCGGTACTTTAATTCATTATTTCTTTGTTTTTATTAACGTTTTTTCTTCTTGTTGACCACGCCCACTTGTCTTCAAGTCTCTACATATTTTCAAAACTATATATTTTTGTATAATTTTTAGTACTGAGTTTGGCGCCTTTTTTATACAAATACACTTCAATTAATAAGTAATTAATATATATATTATTTTATTTACCAAAAATATTCACACTTTAAAATTTTGTATGTAATATCTTTGTTGTGTTTATAAAAATAAATGATATTCGTCAGTCATAAGAATGCATGTATATGTTTAATATGGATATATAACTTCGGAAATGTGACGAAATTAACATTACACATGTATTATTTCGAATTAGAACATGCATAAGATGTATGTTTCACCATTCCAACAATTCATTCGCCGAACCGATATTCCGCTTCACCAAAGAACATTTCCTCCACATTTGTTATCGCTATTTTATATTTCGATTGGGGTAAATTAAACTAAAACCAATACCTACACTAACTGAAGTGAAAAGCAAGTTATCTAATCCTTGTTATTAATTGAAAACTGTTATGTTTGACTTTTCTTTGGTGTTTTGGTGGTACAAGGAAGAAAAACATTTAAAACATGCAAAATCCCGAGAACCAGTTGCCAAGAAAGCAATTATTGCCAATGAAGGCGCAAAAACCGCAGTGATGTTCGCCTTTTATTTATTTATTTTTTTTTTTCGCCATAGCCAATATAGGGAATCCTTACTCTAGTTCAACCAGTATTTAATGTTTGTACACCTGTGACACTTTATACAATCTACCTTTCTCGCCAAGATCTTAGCACATGCTTTCTGTGCAAGTAAAACGATTTTAAATTTAAATTTTCGTTTTCTCAATTCTTTTACATTTATCATGTGTTAAATGCCTTTTTCACAAGTACTGAAGACGGTACTTTGAAAATATCGAAAAAGACATATAATAGTTAAAATTTTTTCTTCATTTGTGCACTTAAGTTAAAACATTTATGACTTGAAATGTTCTAACTGTCTGTCCGCTCTCTAACTCCCGTAAATAATTTTGGAATTCCATGAAACATTTTTATGTTATTCAACTTCACTATAAGAAGTTATTTATTCATAATGGAATAAATACCGCAAATGGTTTGTTTACAGGGCTACCTGAAAGAATTCCAAAGATTTGCGCTCTATGAGATGCATTTCTATAAACCATGTTTTAATACCTTTATTTTGCGCAAATCATAACGAAATTATTATTCTTCATTTATAAGCCGAAAAGATTTTTTATTTTTCTTAATACAATACAGTATTTTTAAAAACAATATTTTAATAACTTTATTTGGCACAAATTACAATGATATTGACATTTGTTGCTCATACGCCAAAAAAGAAGCAAAGAAAGTTCTGTAGAATATAGTACGATTCGCATTATTATTTACTGGGTAACGCAAAAATATTCAGTCACATTAAAAACTATAATTGGAAATTACTCTAATTGTATTTTACTTTTTATAAAGATTTTTTAAAAATAAATTATAAGAATGTTTAAGAGAAATCATGGTTTGAATTTTTCTATTTGTCTTTATTGAAATAAATAATCTGGTGTGTCACTCATACGACTTTCTCTTACCCTGAAATTTAATACTATAAACACAGGTTGCATATTAATAGGTAAGATAACGAGTACTGTTATGTAAACCAATGTTAAACATTTCAAAATAGGCTTCGGAAGAGTTTTATATGATAATTAGTTCTTTGCACCTACATTTATATGCAATTTAATTCGGCTATTAAAAAATAATTCTGTTTTTAAAAAATAATATATTAAGGTTATTATTTATTATTATTATTATTTATTTATTAGAAAATTATCTTTTATGATAATGCAAACGATTTCAACATTAGAGAAGTTGTATAACACTAAATATCCAAAAAAAGTCCATTTTATTCTCAATATTAAAAAAAAAAAAAAAAAAAAAGTTTTTTTTTCGTTAAAAGTAAAAAAAAATCGATAACTTTGTTTCAAATTATCGCAGATCAATGGTTCAACCATTCGTTTTAAAGGTATTGGCGAGCTCTTTTGAAAGATACCCATCATGAAAATTTACTCCCCTCGAGGGGGGACTTCCCCCACGGGGTGAGGCGAGGCTCCTACATACACAATTTATTTTTCCCTGTTGACTATCTCTATTACAAAATCATCAAAACGGCAGTTTTTCGAGTGACGCAAGCGGAAGGACAAACGTGCGGAAATCTGCAAACTCATATATACGGCTAGCTTGACATCAAAGAGATTAGTAAAAGCCGACACTTAATATCTCAGCAAATAAGCCATATTTTGTTCTGATCTTTTCAAAATAGTATTTTATCTTCGGTCTTAATCTATCCTGAAAATTTTACATTTCTACATGCAGTATGTTTTGAGATCTGAATCTCAATTCAAAGCCAAAAAGGGAAAATGTGTGGTGTAAGGATGTAATGGACTAAATTCATGAAAAAATATCTCTAAAACCGAACGAACGATTTGAATTTAATTAATATATGTTGTTAATGGGATCTTTCTGAATCTAGTAACGTTTTTGTTTTTTTCAGGAAAACTGTTGTTTTTTGTAAAAGTTGCTTTAAAAATAGAACTATATTGCTCCGCCAAAATGCATGCTTTTATTCGGCGAAAATGTCGTAATTCGGTTCTTACTTTCAAGGCACGTTGGTTGGCTGATCAACGTGAATGCAGTCAATAAATTTTTGTTATGAAGAAAATATTTTTAATTTTAAGATTTCCCATTTGTCAAAAACGTATTTAAATAATATTTAAAATAAACGAAGTATTTCTTAATTATAAATATTCTATTTCATAGTTATTCATTATAAATTAAAACTTTATTAAAGCGAAAAAGTTTAAAGCACTCATGAACAAGAATTTATACCATGGTCCATGGTTTTTGGCGCGCATGCGTACATCATCCGGATGCGTACGTCCTGTAGATGCTAAGCTAATTGCTTGCACTGTATCTCTCCGCGTCCGTGGTGTTTGTTTAATTTGTTGATTGGAAAAGTTATGTTACTTTTATACTCGCAGGTTAAGTTGAAAGGGATTAAACCTTTTTTTTTTTTTTTTTTTTTTTTTTTTTTTGTTTGTTTGTTTGTTTGCATGATTTAGTGGTAAGTGTTTTATAATTTTATATTCTTAAAACTTGCTTATATTTTTAAACTTAATTTTACGTATATGTAATTATTGGCTTCGTCTGATGGCAGAAAGTATTGTTATATGTATACAAACCAGTGTTTTCATATTTTGTAGTCGCTGTTTTTGCAAAATGCTACTCAGTTTTCTGTAAAATGATAATTAAACAAGTTTTCGAATTTATTATTATGTTTAAAATTACTATTATTATGTTGTTATTGGTAATATATCACCTTTTAGCTTAGCAATTTTTGGAAAAATAAATTTAAATGTTTCGATTAGAGATCCTAACTAATCGAGATACTAAGAGATACTTCGATTACAGTCAAAAATTTATTTATTGGAATAAAATAGCTGCATTATTCTTTTCAAAAAACATAATCCGAAAATCTTTATTTTTGAATTTTACTTTGTTTCATACTACTAAGTGAAAATGTGTGCAAAGAGATTGTGTGATGCAAAGAAAACATTTACATAATTTTTATTTACAGTTTTGGATAGCGTGACGAAATAGACAAATCAATTTATTGAACTAGATAATTTCAATTTATAATATAAATTCAGTAAAAGTGTGATTATTTGGCAGTATATTTGAAAATTAAAAGCGTTATTTCAATGTGTAAATATACTTTATTCAACAAAACAAAAGTAATTGTAGTGAAATCTAAAAATAAATCTTTTAAAGTAACACTAAGGCGTCACAGAAATTATATCATTTCTTTTAAAACTCATGTTTTGAATTCACGAGTTTCAGATGAAAAAGTATCAGGGTGTAAATTCTATATATTTTTTCGTGCTGAAGTTGAAAATATTATGTATACACTGTGATGTAAATAGAAGAAAAAAAAAAACAAATGATGAAATAAGAAAATCTATGTAACATATTTCAATTAATAGCAAAGCGTCACTCAAATTTGATATCATTACTTTTAAGACCCATATTTCCAATTCATATCGAAATAAAATGCTGCGTCACAATCTTTTAACCCGTTAAGGGTTTTTGTTCTGATATATATATTCGTTTAATTTGGTTTAGTGCAGTCTATAGATGTTAAACTCTACTTACCTGCAATTTCCCCTATAGACGTATTGTATTTGAATACTTTTGAGTGTCCCTGTACACGAACCATTTGCTTGATCTTAACGAAAAGTTTAGTGTAGCATCCTTATATGATACACATTTAGAATAACAAGTTTGAACTTTCTGCCATAATTTGTTTTTTAGATATGCTGATAACAGACAGACACACAGACAGACACACACACAGACCATTTGCTGAAAACATGATTTTTGTATTCAGGGGACCTCAGAACATGTAAATATAACAAAAACTCGCGTTCGAAAATTTGACGCAAAAACAATACTTCCTCTAACTTTTGGGTAAGAGAAAATAAAAAATTCCACAATATAGATATGCATAACATCGAGTTTATATGTTTGTCTAAGTTTTATATAATATTTTAAGTTATGTATTTCCTTATTTATTAATTTTTTTCAATTTTTTGAAAAGTTATGTTATTTTTTTTTTTTTTTTAGATTTTTTTTTTTTTTTTTTTTTTTTATTAATGTAAAGCTAAGCTTATTTAAACTATGAACTAAACGAAATGATTTGTTTTTTTTATATTATATTACATATGTATATATGTATATATATATATATATATATATATATATATATATATATATATATACAGTCGGTATCGTATCCGGGCACTAGCAAAAATCTCTATATAAAAAATGTACACTTAATACAGTTTTGTTAAATAAATCTTGTCGAATCCTGTCCTTAGTCAGTCTAAGAACATTATTCAACAAGGATTTATTTAACAAAAAAATATTAAGAGTGCTTTTTTATATAGGATATTTTCCTAGTGATCGGATACTTTTGCGGCCAACAGTATATGTATATATGACGACTTATTTTTGAAAAGCTAGAAGGAGAGTATATATGTTGAAGTTCGCTATACCTCTCAATGTTGTCTCAAGTCAACGTAGCAGCATGGCTTACTAATTTTTGGAAACTAAGAATTCATTCATCTTTTAAAGTTAATTTTTTAATTTATGATAATATATGATTAAGAATTTATGACAATCCGACATACATACACTCCTTCTCATAACTATAAGGACACCCCTTTTTCTATATTAACTAAACACTGAACACTATTATTTAAACAAATATATTTTTAATTAATTTGAATGTCATTAATAGACTATATTTAAAAAGTTTTATCGTTTTTCTATATTAAAAAACTTTAAATATGGTAAAAAGGTGATTTTTCAGGTGTTCAAAATTATAAGGACAGCTCGAATTCTAGTAATTTCTTTCAGTTATTCTTTAAATTAATATTTTATGGTTTCTCTTTTTAGGGTTAAACAGTCAGACATTTTCTCTGGTATATATATATATATACATTTTTTTTTTCAGTTTCAATACCATTTCGTATAGCATATATTCTTAATACATTTAATCTATTTAAAATTGCTTTCCACTTGCATATTTTTTTGTAATATCATAAGTTATGGTTTTTTGAACATTTAGGCCATGGGAAAAGCAATAATACAGAAGTTTCTTTCTTCAAACTATTTACAATTGCTTTAAAAGTAGAGCAAAAATGTAAGTCTTGTAGAAAAAAATATTATTACCCCCCAAAATCTAAATTTCAAAAATTTTATAATTTCACGTTTAAAATTTGCGGAAATTCTCTTGATGTTCTTAATAATAGAAAAAATTACTAAATTCATTCTGCCTTCAGTAGAAGCAGCTCCCCACAGTACCATAGATCCACCTTTAAAATGCCCGATTCATATCTGCCTTTAAAAATTCTGCTCTGTTTTTCGCTAGCTTCAGATCGTGCCAGTAACTGTTAAAACCATTTGGTTAATCAAGAATAAAATGTTTTTCATCCGAAAATGCAACATTTTACCATTTAATATTGTCTTTATTCAACTTTAACATAGACGTTCTTTCCCCCATTAAATGGTGATTGATTATTACAGGTTTTTTATTCATTTTAACATTTTATTAATATTTTTAAACATGCATAAATGTGGACCCTAACTTTTCGTTACAAATTACGAGCAAATTCAGCAGCTGTCATTATGAGTCTTCGATCTCTGTAAAACAACTCTGATTTTGCATCAGATCTCTCTCCTATCGAACCAGCAGTTCAATGTTTGAACACATTTCCTTCAGCAATTTTAGACCTTCGAATTTCATTGGAAATTCGGCGGATTGAAATTATCCTTCCACTTAAAAAACACATTTATCATACTTCACTACTTGAACGTTCAATTTTTCGAGGAATTATCATTAATGTCCGTCCAAAAAAAAATTGAAAGCTTATATATGAATTAATCTAGCCCAGTAGTTAACAAATTCGCATGTCAACTGTAATTTATCCGCTAGTAAGTTAAATAAAACGAAAAAATCTGGAATGTCCCTATAATTATGAACATCTAAAAACGTGGAGAAAAACACATTTTACATTTTTTAAAAAATATTTTTGGTTCATATTACAAAAATTATAGCAATTTTGGTTGTCAGAATACTAGATATATTAAGTGCACTTAGTATAATCTTGTTCACAATTATTTTTTCATTAGTTATTTCAAAATATAAAGTGTCCTTATAAATATGAGAAGGAGTGTATAGCCTAAAGACCAAAGAAGATAACTTAATATTTATAATTTATAAAGAATGAAATATTTCTTTAAAATGCATATTCTTGAAGAAACGGACTGCTTTAATTTTCTGATAATAAGTTACATTCCCCTAAAGAAAAATTACTACTGCATTCCACGAAGTTGCAAAATATGACTGAAACAATCAATAAAATCGATTTTGAATGCTTATTGATTCGGAAACGAAATTTCAGTATCATTATTTGCTCTTTTAAATCCATTTATTATTCGACTATTCCTTTAGTGATATTAATGCGATGTCTTTCGAATGTTGGAAATGTACTTCACCCATTTGGTGAATTATAGTTCGGATAAATATATAAATTTTTTTTGAAAAAGTTCAGATTCTTTTGCCTTTTTTCGTTGCATTGAAAAGAAACGACTTAATATAATTAAGTATAAAATGTATTTTGCAATTTACTTTTTTGCTTATGAAACAGCAGTTAGATAACGTTTATATATATAAAAGGTTTGTTTAAAATAAATGTGTAGAATGGATTTTATGTTTTTATGTTGTTATAGGTTACACATAACAACAATTATTTGGTATATTATTGTCAAATTTTGAAAGTCTTAAGTATATTTATAGTATGCAGCGGAATAATTTTTTAAGATTTATTAATTTCCGAAAGTACATATGTCAGTAAATTATTGTGATTATGTCAAAAATCAGATTTTGAGATTTTTGTATTTCTATACTTATTGAGGTGCCGTGAGTTTATGTTTTCTATTTTTATGATGATGCATGTATGTGTGTGTGTGTGTATGTGTAAGATTGAACATACAGTTTAAACGCTTTGTTCGAATTAGTTAAAAGTTAGTACGTATGTTACGTATGTACGTTGTACTTTTAAAACAATCTAAAAAAGGTTTAGAAACAGTTTTATTTGATATGTAATTCTATGTGAGAGGGGCTACCCTACCGCCTCTCTCAACCTTCGATCAGTTATAGTGCATAAAATTGAAGAAAAAAAATCAAAGTTGTTATTAGCTTGACTTCAAACTTTAAAACCTTGGTCAAATTTTTAAGTAGCAGCTTAATACGGATTTCAAAATACCAAATTTGAATTTCTTGCGTTATTTGTTTTTAAATTATGCTGGTAACAGATATACATACATATCGACCGCTAAAAATTGGAATTTCGTATTCAGGGCACCTCATAAGTAGATATTATACAAAAAACACAGTTAAAAATTTAAAAATTACTTTGTTTATAGTATGCGTATGAAAAATAAATTTTGCTTCCTAAGCAGTGTTCGTCGACATAGTAAAATTTAGTAATTTACTTCCATCAATCAAATTCAAGAAAAAAAAAAAAACATTAAGCTTAACTTTCGGTAGCCCTGTATGATGTCTATAAACAATCTGAAGTATAAACAATATTGTGTACATAAATTTAGTCTTACTTGCAAAACATCCAACACAAAAAGGAATTACAATTCCAGTAATTTTCAGTTATAGTCGCATTATATTCAAATACTTTGGGTAGCTTTGTAAATGAATGATGAGTGATTTCCTTACAACAATCTACACAAAACATGCTCTTACGCATATAATATATATATTTATATATTTTTTTAAATCAGGCTATTGATGTTATACTGTACTTACCAAAAATTTCCCCATATACATAGTGTATTTTAATTTTTTTTATGACCCTGTACACGAACCATTTTCTTGATCTCAACGAAAAGTTTAGTTTGGTATCCCTATGTGATACACATATCGAATACCGTTACACATTAGAATATCGAGTTTGAACTTTCAGCTATTATTTGTTCTTGCCATATGCTGATAACAGACAGACACACAGACAAACACTAAGACATACATACAAACTCTCTCTCTCACACACACATATCCACCGTTAAAACATGATTTTTGGATCCATGGGACTTGAAAACGTGTAAATATAGCAAAAACTCACTTTCAAAAATTTTACCTAAAAACAATACTTTCTCTAATATGTATGTGTAAAAGAACGTAAATAAAAGTTCCATTATAAAATTTTTATAGGATAAGAATAATTTTATAATTGTTTAAAAATATTTATAGTCTGGATATTTTTATCTGAATATCATTTATTCAAGAGAACATTAGAAAGGAATTATGCTTGATTTATCATTTATTCTTTAAATCACAACATGTTTATTTGTCTATATTCATATTTATGTTAATTTTCATTTTTGTTTAACAATATTAATTCACATTTATGAAAACAAATATTGTTTTTCCCTAATTAATTTTTATTTTCTCTTATCCATATATATAGCAAAGAAAGTACTGTTTTTGGATCAAATTTTCAAAATTGAGTTCTTGTTATATTTACACACGTTTTTAGGTCGCCTGAATCCAAAAGTCATACTTTAAATGATTGATCTTTGTGCCAGTGTGTCTGTCGGTTATCAGAATATCTAAAGAACAAAGCGTAGCAGAAAATTCAAACTCGGTATTATACATCTATATCATATAGTGATGTACACTAAATGTTTCGTTCAGGTCAAGTAAATAGTTTTTGTACAGGGACATACAAGAGAATTCAAATATATTTTGTCTATCGGGAAATTTCTAGTAAGTACAGTGTAGCATCTATAAGCTGGCTTAAACAAAAAATAATATATATATATATATATATATATATATATATATACGGAAATGTCTCCGGTTGTGGGCACAGTTTTGAGTTTGGCTTATAACTTTTGATAGAGTAAATATTATGCAAATATTTGAAATACAAATAGAAATCTAGAACCCTTGGCTAACGTTTGAGGAAGTAACTGCATTGGTTCCATCAACCAGAAAATAAAATTACCAATTTTCTGAAATGGTCATTTTGGCCATTAAAAAAAAAAAATAAATAAAAATAAAAATTGTACACGGCTGTGGGTACGTTTGAAAATTACACTAAAAATGGGAAAATAATAAGAAATGCTGTCATAAAAACAGAAAACAACAAAACTTATTTCTTTTATAAGGAATCAGTGGCCAAAATAATAACAGAAAATGGTATTTTTTCAATATTATTAGTCAGCGTCTTCGTACTCTGTATCATAAGTGCAATACTTGCAAGTAAAATAATTTGCATGTATATTGGTACACTTCAAATGCACGAGACGATCCTACTCGTTGCATTTAATTGAGATGGCTCTTTTTGGCATAACAGCAGGTGCTTCAAGCAGATGACACAGATATCGACATCATCAGTTTGCTGATACTCAAATTTTTAGCGCGTTTGTCCGGCACTTTGAAAGGTGGCGTTGCCTTACTTACTACAGGTTTATTCTGGAGGGACTCAGGTGCTGCAAGGAAGTCCATATTCTCGGGCAGTCAATTTTATGGATTTCGTATCTACTAAGCAATCCTATTTGGCTTTAACCAACGCATTCAAACCTATTTCTTTCGGATCGGCTTAATTTATCGGGGTTGAACAAAAATCCTAAGACATTGCTAATAAGGCCTAAACCTACATAAAAAAAATATTAATAAAATATGTTATTTTGACATAAACGACCATATTTGGCAACTTGTAAGTCTAACACACGTTTTAAATGAAAAAACAAGCGTGCCCACAACCGGCAATTGTTCTAATTTTTACAATGGCAGGAAAAAGCAACTTTTGGTCCACATTCTGGCTGAATTTAATATTATATCAAGAAATATAGGAAAATGTTGCATAAATATACCTTGGATTTACATCTTTGAATTAATTTACTTCGAATTGTCGCATTCTGAAAATAATTGCATATCACTTTTGCGTTGCTTTTTCTCAGTATTTTTTTTTTTTTTTTCGATGTTGGCACTTGCTAAGAAAATGCATCTACTATCTTCGATGTTAGCACAAAAACTGCGTACTATCACAATACATGTTTGACAGTCCTCAAATATACCATATTTGCTTTTTGTTAAAAATATGGTGGGGGAGTGTCGATATGGTGTCCATAACCGGAGAATGCCCATGACAGGAAGCATTTCCATATGTATATATATATATATATATATATATATATATATATGTGTGTGTGTGTGTGTGTGCGTGTATGTGTCCATAAAAGCTCGCTTTTTCTGTAGATTGTAATATGAATATCATTCCTCATTCGTTTACAGGGTTGCCTAAGGTATTGGATATACTAGGACCTTACTTGGATATTGTTGGAATCGTAATTCATTTTGAGTTAGAAGTTTTTCAAGTAAGACTACTAAATTTAAGTATGCAATATTTTTATAGAAAATATACAGGGCTACCCAAAATTTGAGCCATTTGTTAAATTTAATGTGTGGAATTCTTTTCCTACATTTTACTATATCGACAAACAATGCTCAGGAAGGAAAATAAATTTATTCTACCAATATTGTAAGGGAATTATTTTTTAAAGCTCTTTTTCAACACTGTTTTTTGTATAATATCACGTTTTGAGATTCCCTGAATACAAAAGTCCAGTCGATTGACTTGTATGTATATCTGTTATCAGCATAATTTAAAAAAAAAACATAATTGCAGGAATTTCAAATTTGGTATTATGGAGTTAGGTAGCCGCCTAAAAATCTGATCCAGATTGCCATGTTTGAAGGCAAATGAGTAAACACCGTGATTTTATTTTTATTTTTGTTATTAAAATAATTGTGGGTACTCTAATTGTCTGAATTTTATGTCAAATAAAACTGATACTTTAATCTATTTTAGATTTCTTTTACAGGAATTTGAACTTTATTATTATTTCACCTTATTGGTCTTAAGACTTATTAAGCAGTCTATAGTATTGAATTCCAGGGGTAAGAGAAAGTCGTGTGAATGACACAGTACATTATATTAAGTATAGAAAATGTTTTTTAATTATACAATAATCTTCATATAAAGACCAATCTCTTTCTAATGATTAAAAGTCTGTAGACAGTTGGTCTTTTCTAATAAACTCTTTTACATTAATAAGACATTAGAGTGATTAGAATTTGTTAAGTTTATTTAATTTAATAGCCCCTAAGTAGAGGCTATTTGCTATAAAAAAAATGATTCAGTTAGTTGTACAATTAATATTTTCTTATATACAAGCAAACGATAAGAACAGGTTAATTTAATATAAGTGAAAATTAAAATAATATGAAATATTAAAAATCAGCATGTACATTATAAAATAATACATTGTAACATTTTCAAATTTTTCTATTGCAGTAATGTTATGTAACCAAACTCTTTAATCCATGTTCAACAGCAATAATTTCAGTTTCAGCCAATTGTTTGCTACAAATGAAACCCGCTTGTGACATTTTTGAAAAGAAAAATGGTTAGCAGTACACACTTATATAGAATAAAACTATACTTAGAAAAAAAAAAAAAAAAAAAGAACACGCTTTTATTGAAATGTGAACGAAAAAGCACAAAATATCTATATTTATAGTATTAAAATGAAGGGTAAGAAGAAACCGTGTGAGTGACACATCATAATATTTACAACTTTAATGAAATAATTTAGAATCAAACAAAAACCATTTTTAAAAAAAATCTCCCCTGACTGGGCTCGAACGTTAGACCTTTAGGTTCATAGCCCGGAGCTTTACCTCACAGCCACAGCGTTCACGTAGGAAAAATCTTTTTTTACAATATAGATTTTTTGTTTGCTCCCAGAGCGGTTACAAACATACATACATACAGGTGAAGCTAATAAAAGCGTGTTAAAAACGCTATCATTTAACATGTCCGTTCATTGCAAAGAACCATTCAGTATTAATAGCAGTACGTGTACGGTGCACTATTCTCATACGGTGGGATAGGAGTAGTAGTTAGGTGTTTGTAAAGGTCATACGTGCAAACGATAAAAGGCAGTACGTATTAGAATTTCCAAATTTTTTAAACCAGAATAACTCACGAATGGTATTTAGTAATCTTATGGGGAAAAAAAAATATGTAGACTTTTTTATTCTTTTGCCGGGAATCCCATAATCTGCAAAAAATTTTGAGCTATTTTCACAATAAAATTTAACGTTTAACAGATATTTGCGGTAATCGGATATTTCGATTTTTGACTTTGCATAAAATATTTAACAGAGGTGGGATCGATGGGGACTTTTGACATTCTATTTATAATGATATATGTATGGTCTGCACCAATTTTCAGCTGAATACCAATTTTTCCGAGATTTCAAGTTTCTTTGTCTATTTTGACTGGACTATATGTAGCGTTTAAAGCCATGCGGATACGTTCTATTCTTATAAATACCTTTGAGATATCTACTAAATTCTATGTTATACACTTTTTAAAATAATGACACCTTAAAATACCGCCAAGATAGATAGGTGAGAAAAACCAATTTTTCGACTTTTGACCATGAATGCAATTTTTAGCACAAGTGTGGTCGATGACGACTTTTAAAATGATGTATTTAAGGTTGTAAGGCCGGTGTGTGGTAGAATTAACGTCAGCATGGCGCTGCAGCTAAGTTCACAAGTTGCGAAGCGCGAGGGAATAAGCAGAAGTCTTAGAATTAAATGAAGTGAGTGGAATGGATGAAGCTCAGATATAAATATGGATGTGTGTTGAAAAGTAAGTTGTGAAGGGAGAGTAGGGGAGTGGTGCAGAGTCGACGAAGAAATAATTTGCTTAAGTGATCTTTTGTGATAAGTTCTTAGTTTTGGTGGATGTCATAGCCTTTTTGGAAGGTGCTAATCGATAGTTAAGCGAATCGAGGGAATCCTGTCGCAAGCGGAGCATTGTGGATAGGCAGAGAGCAATCGTCGACAGTATCTGTATTGGTGAGAATAAGTTACGTTTATTTAATGATTTATTGAAGTTATCCCCTAAAGCTATTTAAGAGTTTTTTCTGAGTTAGCCCAACACCCACCTTTAAATTGATCTTTAATAATCTTTATTTGTATTTAACTTCGAGTCTCTGTGCCTTTATCATTTACTACTTAAGTTAGATTAATTTAAGATTGAGGAATGGAGACCACATATTCCTCACTAGGAATGTACCAATTTTCAGCTCTATGCGAATTTGTCTGATGTTGAATGTCTGTTTTGACTGAACTGTAACAAGACAAATGATACACGGAAATAGAATTAATCCGTTTTCTTAAATATCTGTAAAAGTTACAGCAATTTGAAGATCATAGATTTATGAAAAAATGCAATTTAAGGGGACCAGCCAACTTGCACTTTGAACTACTAAAGGTTTCCCATAGAATCTTATACACCGCTTCGCATACTTATAAGTGCACTCTGAATGTTTTGAAATAAATAATGAAAAGTTATTGTGAACGAGATTATTCTAAGCACACTTAGTGTATCTGGTATTCTAATAACCAAAACCCTTACATTTTTTATAATGTAAAACAAAATTAATGGAAAAAAAGATGCTAAATATTTTATCTCCACGCTTTTAAATGTTCATAATTATAGGCACAATCAACAAATATAGGCATTTACATAAAATTTTCAGTAGTTCCAAGTCAAAGGTGCGAAGTCCCTTTAAATATTTCAAATTTGTAGAAACACAATAAAAACCATAAAAAGTTTTTCTAAATACATATTTTATTGCAAAAACCTAATATAGTTAAATTTATAAATATTAAGTTGTAATAAAAGGTTTTACATAATATATATATATATATATATATATATAGATAGGTAGATATATTTATATATTGTCAAGTCAAAAGGTCTAAGTCCCGTTAATATTTTATGCAATGTAAATTCAGATTTTCTTTTGAAAAATCTTTCAAAGATATGTCATAAAAATCTTATTGTATGAAGCAATATTCCATATGAAATTCGTTTTGTATCTCATAGCATATTCAGATTTGGCTTTCAAAATTTGTAGAAATAGCATTTGCTTTTATGAAATATCTATATTTCTGGTCTGCATGTTTTATGCTTTTAAATAAAGAATATTGGAGTTTTTTTTTTTTTTTTTTTTTTTTCCAACTTGCACTTTGAACTACTAAAGGTTTCCCATAGAATCTTATACACCGCTTCGCATACTTATAAGTGCACTCTGAATGTTTTGAAATAAATAATGAAAAGTTATTGTGAACGAGATTATTCTAAGCACACTTAGTGTATCTGGTATTATAATAACCAAAACCCTTACAATTTTTATAATGTAAAACAAAATTAATGGAAAAAAAGATGCTAAATATTTTATCTCCACGCTTTTAAATGTTCATAATTATAGGCACAATCAACAAATATAGGCTTTTACATAAAATTTTCAGTAGTTCCAAGTCAAAGGTGCGAAGTCCCCTTAAATATTTCAAATTTGTAAAAACACAATAAAAACCATAAAAAGTTTTTCTAAATAGATATTTTATTGCAAAAACCTAATATAATTAAATTTATAAATATTAAGTTGTAATAAAAGATTTTACATAATATATATATATATATATATATATAGATAGATAGATAGATTTATATATTGTCAAGTCAAAAGGTGTAAGTCCCGTTAATATTTTATGCAATGTAAATTGAGATTTTCTTTTGAAAAATCTTTCAAAGATATTTCATAAAAATCTCATTGTATGAAGCAATATTCCATATGAAATTCGTTTTGTATCTCATAGCATATTCAGATTTGGCTTTCAAAATTTGTAGAAATAGCATTTGCTTTTATGAAATATCTATATTTCTGGTCTGCATGTTTTATGCTTTTGAATAAAGAATGTCGGAGGTTTTTTTTTTTTTTTTTTTTTTTTTTTTTTTTTTCAGACAAAAAAGGAAGCTTTTCCGAATTGTACTAAAGAAAAAAAAATCACAATACGTTCTTTTCTTTATTATATATATATATATATATATATATATATTGAAAGAAAACACATTAGATCAAATATATGTTTATAAAATGATACACACATATATACTTAAATTACACTTCCGCGCAATTTTAAGGAAGAAAATTTCAAAACACTTCTTTACTTTGTTATCCGTAATAATTATATTTTCCTCAACAACAGAATCTATCTGCAAATATAAGGAATCCCACAAGGGTGATGCAGGTCCACTATTTTTTCAGTTCTATACCTTTATGAAAAGCAATTTTGTTATGATGATGTCAGGCTTTATCGCTACATAGATGATATAATTGCATTTTACCTTAAAGAGAAATCACAAAATACGTTTCCTTTTAATTATTCATCTAACCTAAAGCTCACTCAAAATTCTATAAATAATCAATCAAATAAATTTAAATTAATAAATTTAAAAATATGATTTTTAACTACACTTTTAGTAAAAAAGATTTATGCTAGGTTGAACTCATAAAAAATATTTATATTAAGTTGAAGATATGTATTCTAAGCGCCGTTCCACATCCTTATAAATAAATAAATAAATCTATTAACTATATAAATAAATAAATATTAACTATAAACTATAAATATCATAAATATAAATAAATATAATATAAATATAATATAAGTATATATATATAAATATAAATATAAATATAATATATATATATAAATATAACTATAAATATTAACTATAATCAATTAACTATATAAATAAATCGATAATCTATAAATAAATCTATTAACTTGTTACGTAAAAAAAAGCATATGATAAAAAACGTTTTTTATTATTTCATGTGCATTCAAGTTTATATACAAGTAAATTTTCGAAGAGGGCAAAAATAAATCATAGTTTAGAAAGAAGTATCACAGGTAAATATATAACAGACTTAAATGTTAGTTTGCATCCTAATACATTCATATGTTGCTTTCTGGGAATATTAGTTGAAAAGGATAATGATTAAATTTATAATGAAAGAAATAAATCCTTACTTATTTTAAATACAAATTTGTCAGAGCATGGAATTTTTGTATGGGAAACAATTTTAATAATTTTATCCTTCTTACTGTACATTTTAAACAATATACGTTGCTCCTAAATCATCGTTTGAGTAATTGTCATCAGAAATTTTACTTTCATGGTTATATTTCCTCTTTTAAATCACATCTAAATTTACAAATTTACTTGCAAATATATGACGTAATCAAGAAATACATGTTTAAAATGTAATAAATCTAAATTTAAAATGTATAAAATCTGTATTAAAAAAAAAAAAAAAAAAAGATTTAAATATAAATTTCATTTAATTATTTAAATATTTACTTTCATATTTACTGAAATTTTATTTTTTCGACTGAGTGAAAATAATGCCTGGACCGGGACTCGAACCCCGGAACTTTGACTTACAAGGTCAAGCCTCAACAAATTGAGCTATCCAGGCCGACAACCGGTACTGTTGTCTGAGTGAGTAATGCAGTACTGGTTGTCGGTCTGGATAGCTCAATTGGTTGAGCCTTGACTTTGTAAGTCAAAGTTCCGGGTTTCGACACCTGGTCCAGGCATTATTTTCACTCAGTCGGAAAAATAAAATTTTTATAAATATGATTTTCTTCCAATCAGTTGAATGTGTGATTTTAATAAAAATTGTATTTCTTTTCATGACTATATTTTACATAAGTTGTTTTCTGGAAATTACAAGGTATAATAATAATAATAAATAAATATTTTTTTCTACTTATAGAATTCAGCATCTTAAAAGGATAATCATACACTTCAATGCACATACCATTCTCTTTTCTGCAGTTCAATATAAATATATATTGCTTAGAAAATAAATTTAGATTGTAGTGCAAGTTTTTATTAAACGGAATAAAGCCTGATTTACGAGAGGAAAATATTGTGAGCATTTCATAAATATTATCATTATAAAAATTGTTATTATAATTAAATAAATGTCCTTACTTTATTCTTAAAATATATTATTTTTTCTACATATACATATTTAGTCATTATTTGATTTGCGTTATAGTGCTAATATTACTTAATAAATGTAAGTTTAATAACTAAACACACACACACACACACACACACACACACACATATATATATATATATATATATATATAATATATGTCAAAATATAATTATTTCAGTTCAATAAAGTGCACCTAAAGAGCCATCTGTGATATACTTGTTTATATATATATATATATTTCTTTATTTACATATTTACGTTTCAGCATATCCTTAAATCGTACCTTTATATATTTTAAACATTAGTCACAAGCAAATTATTCTATATTATTTAAAATAAGTTGTCGCAATCATACTGAATAAAAAGAAAAAATACCCTATTTCCTAAAAATTGAAAAATTACATCTTAAAAATTTTATTTTTTAAATTAAATTATTAAAATTTTTTATAAAGTATAATTTAAACACACCTTTTAAAAGACATTTATGAATGACCTATCTGTTTATAAATATTTAAATTTATACCACTTTTAATAATAATTGCATAACATAAGAAATCATAATAAAATTTCACATGAAAAGTCTCAAATTTTAATATAAAAATTTAAAAAAACTGAATTGTATTGAAATTTAAAGTGGTATATATTGTTGCTTACTTGGGGGGTACTGCCCCCTCCCAAGGACTGCACGTCCCGGGCAGTACAACCTTTGGTCAAGAGGCGGAACTAAACAAATTTACACAATATAAAATACAAAAACTAAGTTGCATATAACGATAAAATAGAAATATAAATCAAGAGAGAAATATTTACAAAATTCACAAATATGTACAAATATATATATACAAATATTTACATTACGCATGTGCGAATTTCACCAGTATTTACATTTTAAGTTTTAATATTACCGTTAATTGTGGTACTTGGCTAGCCTGTTATAGTGCACCACCTTCGGTTTTGCTGAAGGTGTTTTAGTGATCCGCACCACTACATCATTCAGCCTTTTTAAGACTATGTACGGTCCGTCCCTGTTGCACTGTAACTTGAGAGAGGGTCCTTTTCGTCGAACAGGATTCCACAACCAGTCCTTGTCTCTTTCCTGGAACTCATGTTGTGTAGCCTTTAGATCGTACCTTGTCTTCATTCCCTCCGTTGCTATGTGAATCCGCTCCCGAGCAAAGTAGTGTACGTCCTCAAATCGTGCCTGGAGATCTTAGATGTATTCCTCGGGCGATGAAGGCGCATCGGGTGTACAGCCAAACAGGAGATCACATGGGAGACGAAGTTCACGTCCAAACAGCATCTGGGCTGGTGTATAGCCGGTGGTTTCATGGACAGCACTTCGATAAACCAGCAAAAACAATGGCAACTTCAAGTCCCAATCTTGCTGGTTCCTTGATACTATAAGGGAGAGGTTATTCAGGATGGTACTGTTGAACCTCTCGACCATACCATCCGACAAGGGATGTAAGGGTGTTGTCTGGGTTTTGTCTATGCCGAGTAGTTTACACAATCCTTTGAAAACAGCAGAGGTAATGTTCGTAACTTGGTCGGTATGAAGTTGTAGGGGCGTGCCGTATCTTTATACCCATTGCTGCACTAGGACCTCCGCAACTGTGCATGCCTCTTGATCGGGAACAGGATATGCCTTAGGCCACTTGGTGAAAAATTCCATCACGACGAGGATGTATTTCTTTCCACTGGAGGACCGTGGCAAAGGACCCAAGATGTCGAGTGCAATCCGTTCAAATGTTGCCCCCACGTTATATCGTTGCAATCCTCCTCGACTTCGTTTCTGCGGGTCTTTACGTGCCGCACAATCATCACAGGATTTACACCATTTCTCCACGTCCTCCCTTGCCTTGCACCAGTAGAAGCGTTTCCGAAATTTCTGCAGAGTCTTCATTACTCCAAAATGATCCCCGGTAGAGCTACTATGCAGTTGTTCTAAAACATCGGGAATTTTTGATCTTGGTAATACAATCTGCCATCTCAAGCTTTTCCCGTCATCAAATTTCCACTTTCTGTATAATACGCCGTTTCTGATATGAGAGAGTCCCAAAGTGCCCAATAACTTTTCATAATAGGACTAAATATTGAAATGTCCTGCCAGGCAGGTCCGTTGCTGGTCGTCTGCTTCATCTGTAATATTGGCTTTATGTAAGAATCTTCCAACTCGGCTTGTCCAAGTTCTTCGTCACTCCATGGATCGGGATCTTGATCTGATAGTGTTGAGACAGTAACTTAACAGGCAACCGGCTTAATTCTTTGGTGTTTATCCTCGGCATTAGAGCTGTACTTATGATCTTCAGATGGAGGCTTCCGCAAGAAGGCATCTGGATTTTCCCGAAGAGTTCCTTCTGGGTGGCATACTTCAGAGACATTCTTGGTTGCTTCTCTGTGTGTTCTTACCGGGCAGCTTCGTTTGATATGGCCGCCTTTCCACAGCCCCAGCTTTTAGTTGTTGGAGTCTTCCCTTTTTTCTTACTCTCAAGAATGCGCAGTCTTCTATTAATATCTACAATCATTGTCTGAATCTCTTTAAGATCCTCTTGAGAGCCGTTCACTTTGTCTGCTGTGCTGTTCTGGCGATGTTTGCGGGATGCTTGTTGGGCTGCGTCGATCTATAGGGCATACACTAAGGCTGACTCCACATCTTTCACGCCGTAGAGTCTGGGGGCTTTTTGAATTTCTGGATCTCCGACAGCATCAATGAAATATTCTAGGGCCAGATCATTGCGTGTTTCAGGATGACAGTCTGAGAAAGCCAAATGTGAAAGCCTCTGGGTGTTTATTGCCAGTTCTTGTAAGCTTTCACCTGGTCTCTGATGACGGGATCTTAGCTGGAGTCGACTATATTCTTTGAACCATTTCGCTCCAAAACGTAGCTCTAGTGCTGTGGTTAAAGCTTCAAAGTCATATCGCTGTTCCTTCGAAAGGATCTCCAGAATAACATCGGCGTCGCCCCGCAACGACCCTACCAGATGAGCCGTCTTTGCAACAAAGTCCCAGCCGTTAGCTTCAGCTACGATGGAAAACTGCGTCTTATATACATGCCAAGAGGAACTGCCGTCGTAGATGGACAGCTTAATAAACTCCTGAATCTGGATTCTTCTCTCTTTCTTTTCAGTTTCCTGAGGCATGGATTCTAGCTTTTCTTCGAGTCTCCGAATCTTGTTCTGCAGTTCATTCCCTATTACTTCTCCGTTCCACTCTTCTTTCATTTTCCTCTCAAGATCTCCCACCATTCTCTTAAACTTGCTTTCTATCTCTGAAAACCTTCCTTTCAGCTCTTGACCAAAGTTTTCTTTAAATTCCTCCTCAAAATTATCTTCTATCTTGATAACTTTCTCTTCTATGCCATCTATTCTGCTTCCCAGATCCGATAATTTACTTTCAATCACTTCCGTTACTGTCGAAAGTTCTCTCTTCATCTCGTCTTGATTAGATTTCATTTCTTCAGTCAACCCGTCATTCAACTCTCTTTGCCCAGTTTCCATTTTCTCTTGTGCTGCCTTCATTTCTTTTATCTCTTGACTCAGGCTATCTTTCATTTCTCTCTGTCCTTCTTTCATTTCATTCATCTGGGTAGTTAAGCTTTCTAGAAGTTTTTTCATTTCTTGTTCCATAGCTCCAGTTATCACCATTCACAGACAATCCCACTTCTGACACCAGAAATGTTGCGTACTTGGGAGTTCGTGAGTTGTCCGAGAATGAAAGGCGAAACTTACAAAAATTCAATAATTTATTCACAGAAAGTTCCAGAAAAATACTGGTTCATAAACCAAATATCAACTGTAATTCAACCAGTAAACACAGCTTAAACAACAGCTGTCAATAGCAAATCCACAGTACAAACTGTATAGCGATAACACATAAAGCAAATCTCTTCCAAAGAGGCTCAAAGCAATGCAACATTGACAGAAGCTGATCTCAGACTGAACTAATCTGACTTCAAAGCAGCCCTTATATATACCCCTGTAGAAAAGTGTGAAAAGTTCCAGAAATTTCCGTATCTCATCAGTCAATGAGATTAGATCTTCCATATTTTGTATATCCTTAATAAGGATTTTCTCCCCAAGGTCGCCAAAAACATCGCCAAGGTGGGGAAAAGTCGCCAAATTTGGCGCCAAATCCATTGCCTGCATTATTGGGGCTTTTTAATGCGCTTCTAAGGGTAAATAAGTCTATTTCAACACTAAAACGACTAAAAATGCACAAAATTATCCCTTTATCTATTTACTGAGACTCTTTGAAAGAATTTATACAAAAATATATACAATTATTTGTAATTCCGTAACAATATATAAATATTTTTACCTATTAAGATATGATTATTAATATATAAGTTTTTCATGAATTCTAACAGACATATGCAAACACACATAAAACACACACAATTTTTTTTTTTTATGTTACATATATATATTGGGTGATTTTCTTTATTTTCTCGGAGAGATTAAAAAAAAAAATGCATTTTTTGCAACTTTATTATCATTTTGTTTTCACTTCATTAGGTTTTCCGAACTAAAAGATAATCATCAGGTTGAGAGATTTTGCTTTTTTTTTGCGGAAGCTATTCAATGACGGGGAAAAATTTTTTGTCTATTTAATGTACCGCAAAATCTTGAATTTCTTATTTATTTATTTATTTTGTGTAAAGAAATTACAAATTATTTTGTTTAATACGATATTTAAACCAATTAATGAAATACGATAACCGACGTAATAAAACACCAATGTCGATAAATAAAATTGTCTTTCTATTTTATTGAATTATTATTATTTTTTTTAATGCTCAAATAAATTGAAAAATAACGTGTTGTATCATTCAGGCTACTTTTTTTACCATGCATTTCAATAAAATATAGGTTGCAGATTAGGCTTGAGGTCGATAATGTAGGATAATAAATTTTGCAATAAACTAAAAAAGCTGCAGGAAAGATTTTATTTGATATATAATTGTGTGTTAGTGGTTATCTCCCCTTCACTCCCCGTTTAATTATAGTGCCTACATTAAAAAATAAATAAATAAATAAATAAAATTGAAGGCTGTTATATATTTACTTTTAAACATGCAAATCATGGCCTACTTAGCAAGTGGCAACTACTTACGAATTTCAACAGCAACATGCCAAATTTGAATATTCTGCAGATTTTATTTTTCAGTTATGCTGATAACAAATATACAAACATATCATCAACAAAAAATGTTTCTTTCGTATTCAAGAGACTTCAAAACGTGAAATATTACAAAGAACAGAGTAGAAAATCGTACGTCAGAAAATACTTTGTTTACTATATGGTTATCAGAAATAATTTTTTCTTCCTGAGCAGTGTTCGTCAGTATAGTGAAAGGTAGGAAAGCAATTCCGCCAGTTACATTCAATAGATAACAAAGTTTAAATTAATTTGGGAAGCTATATTGTCTATAAACAAAATTCACATCCTATTGGGTTTTTTAATTTAATCTTATATTAAAAATTACAATACACACAAAAAAAATACATTTCTAAGAATTTCCAAGTATAGCCCTAATATATCTGGATACTTTGGTAGCCTTGTTAATAAATTATGAAAGATTTCTACAAAACAATCTATACAAAGGATGCTTTTATGTACTTTTTTAAAAAGTTTTTAACAGCCTAACGACCACAGACGTAATATTTTTGAATTATTTTGCATGGACCAATACACGGACCCTTGAAAAGTTTAGTGAAACATCACTATAAAATAGATTTGTAGAATATCGAGTTTGGACTTCTGGCTATCACTTGTTCTTGAGATGAGCTAATAACAGACAAATTGGGAGACACACAGAGGAACCAGTCAGAACATGATTTACAGTTTCAATAAGTCTGAAAGCATGTAAATATGATAAAAACATAATTTCTAGAATTTTACCTAAATAAAATACTTTCTCTGCCATATATATGGATAAAATTAATAAAAATGTAGCTTAGATATTAATATTATTAAAATAATCTGGTGTGGCGCTCACATCACCTTCTCTTAACTTGAAGTTCAATACCATAAATACAGATCTTTAAAGGATAAGATAAAGAGAACTGTTATATAAACCTACGTTGAATACAATTCAAATAAGGCTACAGAACAACTTTATTTGACAAATAATCCTGTGTAAGGAAGGCGGTAGACTTTCTCAGCCCCTAATTTGAATATTGTACCGATATTTATATAGATTTCAAATCGGTTATTAAATTTAAAAGTTCATTTTAAGTTTATCAGACAACTTTCACATGCATCAGTTCTTGAAACTTACCGATCTTGCTTAAAATTTTCAAGTAGCAAAGTTGTATTAACTTCGAAATACAACATTTGAATTGCCTGAATTTAATTGTTTTTATATTACTCTGATAAGACACAGAGACAAACACCAAACATTAAAACAGATTTCAGTATTCCAGAAATTTCAAAAAATGAAAAAAAAAAAAAAAAAAAAAAAAAAAAAATTCAATTCCTGATCAGTTTTCCTGGACATGGTAAAATATTACAGTAAAGTGATTTCACTAGCTACAATCAATAAAAAGGAATGTCGTCGCTTAATTATTATAATCCCTGTATATCTTCTAAAAATTATGTACACTGCACATAGATAATAATATAGAGCATAAATATAATCCTATGTTAGTATAACATAGCACAACATGAAATGCTCATCCATCAAATTTCAAGTATTGCCCAACTATATTCTAGTTATTAATATCACACAATTAACAGATTGGGAAGAAAATCAAAATTTTTTTTTTTTTTTTGAAAATTTATTTTTCCAAAAGAGTGAAAATAATGCCTGGATCGGGAGTCGAACCCCGGATCTTTGACTTACCTGGTCAAGGCTCTACCAATTGAGCTATCGAGTCTGACATCCGGTGCGCATTACTCACTCAGACAACCTTTAGGCAGAGCAACTGGTCTATCATGTAGATAGCTCGACAGAATAAGCCGCAGGTAATGGAAAACACCATTAAACAATGGGAGGAATAAATACATTTTTTTTTCACTGAGTTGAAAAAATAAATTTTCAATAAAATATATATATATATATATATATATATATATATGATTTTCTTCCCAATCTGTTGAAAAATGTGTTTATTCCTTCCATTGTTTAATGGTGTTTTCCATTACCTGCGGCTTATTCTGTCGAGCTATCTACATGATAGACCAGTTGCTCTGCCTAAAGGTTGTCTGAGTGAGTAATACCCACCGGTTGTCAGCCTGGATAGCTCAATTGGTAGAGCCTTGACCTTGTAAGTCAAGGTCCGTGGTTCACTCAGTTGGAAAAATACATTTTCTATATTCTAGTTATTTTCCTCTTTTTCTTTTCAGCCCTGTAAAGGAACAGTGAATGGTTTTCATCCATATTCTACATGAAACATGCATTTATACATGAAAAAATAGAAGATATGTTATATTTACGTATATGTTAAACTATATTTACCTGACCTTTCGCTCATAGACGTAATGAATTTGAATTATCTTGGGTGTCCACGTACATGACTCATTACCTTGATTTCAACGGAAAGCTTAGTGTAGCATAGTGTAGCATTTCTAAGTGACACAGATTTAGGGTACCGAGATTAAAACTTCCTGATATTACTTGTTTGTCAAATATGCTGATAATGGTCGCACAAACAGACAGACAGACACACACACAAAACCCCCCACCAAATGGTAAAAACATTTTTTTTTTCAGATTCAGGGGACCTTAAAATGTGTAAATATAACAAACATTCGTCTAAAAAACAATAATTTCTAAACCATATATGTATGAGTAAGAGAAAGAAAACAAAATGGTAAATACACAAGCATATCACACTTTGTAAAAAAATATGCTTAAAGACATTTCCTTTTGTTTTTTGTCTGAGAGGTTTAAAAATTGTATTTTTTTTTTTTTTTTAATCGTACTGTTTTCACTTCACTAAAATTTCGGAGCTATTTGATAATCATCTGGTTGAGAGGTTTTGTTTTATTTGTCAAAATCAGTCAATGACGTGGAAAATTCTACTCTATACTTAATGCACCGTAAACTATTGAATTCCTTACTTCTTACTTATGTTTACTTTTTTATTTTTGCTTTTGGCAAGGAAAAAAAAAATGCAGAATTTTTTAATTTTCAATTATGTCGCACAGTAACTAATCAGAGTTATTGAAATAGTTTAAAAAATGAAATAATCTTTAATCGCAATTATTTAATTTTATTTTTTTGTACATTTCTAATCTTTCAAATTAAATGCGGGAAAAATATCGACAAAGATTTTTTTATTTATTTATTTTAGTTTATTCAATTAATTTTTATAAAATTTCCGTTACAAAATATGTAGATGTACATTCTTAAATATATATATATATATATATATATATATAAAATATATATAATGATATATATACAGTGATTTAGGATATTAGCTATTAGGATATTAGATCACTATATATATATAGTGATTTAGGATATGATATTATATATATATATATAATGATTTTTTAAGCGTAGTAGAAGCCAAGCAACAGATACAAGATCACTGAAACCAGAAAGACCAATAAGAATGAAAAATTTCTTTATGTAGGAGAAGCTTAGAAAGGTGAAAAAATTCATCAGGGGATGAATTATCATATTTAAAGAAAACAAATTTATTAGTTAACAGCCTGCATAACAAACGAAACAATAAAGTAACTCAATAAAATCGTAACAGAATTACATAAACTAAATCGAAATTTATGTTAAATTAATTTAAGAAACTTAAGAAAGGAAGGAAGGAGACAGTGGGTAAGACTTGCCTTTGGGGTTAAACTTGTTTCACGCCGCCAAAACTTCCCCAGCCTGCCAAGACCAGAATAGGAGTCATATGGTTTATATATATATATATATAGAGAGAGAGAGATAGATAGATAGATAGGTATATAGGTATAAAGATATACATATAGATAGATAGATGAATGGACGACATGCATTTGTATTATGTGAAAAAAAAAATTATAAATGTAAATCCAAATAATGTTTAAGATAGAGGTTTTTTTTTTTTTTTTTTTTGTAGATATGTTAAATTGAATGTTTGAAAAATACATTATTCATGACTAATAAAAATATGTAAGTATCTATATGTGTATACGTATGTATTTGTTTTTCGAAATTTACAATTTAGGACCTCGATAATTAAAACAAGGATCTGTACATATAGCAAATAACAACTTCTCAACACTGTTAATTTCATTAGTAATATAAATAATGCTTTTCGGTAAATTAAAAGTCTTACTGTAGCACTAATTAGCACTGATGTTTGTTTGTTTTTTAAAACCAAAATTAAATTTTAAAAGAATGCAGAGTAGGAAACCAATTTATATTTATTAATTTAAGTTAAATTCAAGCTTACATTTTATGAAAATGTAAGTATAAATATAAAAAAAAAAAATATTTTCAGAAGCCTTTGTTTACAAAGCAGATTATTATGGCAAACATATAACACATTTATTCGAAAAAGATAAATGAATGATGGGAATTTGGCTTTGAACTTATATCTATATTTATGATACATGATTATAGTCTTCTTACAACAACAGTTTGAATGGTAGAGATCTTTATTTAACATATAGCGGTGTTTATTTTGCACCAAATCCTTGCCTCTAAAAAAATATAAAAAATAAATATTTTAAAGAACTGTAAAAATGAAGTATGAAAAAACAAGACAATTGATTTTTTTAGGTTTTCTAGGATTAAATATATATATATATATATATATATATATATAATACATTTTTTCAATTATTCACAATTATTGAAATGAAATTGTAGACATATAGAATATAGTGCAATCGTTAAAATGATTTCTCACAAATTCACGCCTTATAAACTCATAAATCACATAATAATACTCACGAACTCACATAAATAAATATATGTTAGAATTACAGGCCTATAATGGGTTTTTCACACACATTATATTAACTTTTAAATATATTTTGCCTTGCATAAGATTTTATGTGTGGTTGTTTGTTTATTCACTCACGTCTTTCTTACTAGTGTTTGCTCATTGTAATGCTGAATTATATATATATATATATACAGTTGGACCTTGTTAACGTAAATCTAAATGGGGATAAAAAAAAAAAAAAAAAAAAAAAAAAATTAAAAAAAAATTAAAAAAAGATTAAAAAATCAGATCATCAGTAGTTTATGCTATCAATAAGTAATCTTCATATAACTAAACTAATCTTCATTATGACAGGAATGGTAGAAACAGTTCAATTTAAAAGTATTCACTTTTACAGTGTTCACGTTAACGAGGTTCGAATGTGCATATATAGTGATGCATCATCACATTTTTCAAATAATAGGAGAGGCAGAGTGTATCCTGGCGATCCAGATTCATATACGTATGCAAGGTTTGAAATATTTTCCTGGTGTAACAGCTTTCTTAGAAACATCAGGAATAAGAAAGGACAACGCAAGCGGACGTTCGTTTTAATAATAAATGCAAAAGCAACATGGGTGAAAGGTAATGTTCAAAATTCTCTTTAGAAACTTCTATGCAGAGTTCACTGGTTACAAAAATGGTTATATATACATATATATATTATTAAAACAAATAATCACTCACGTTGTGTGATTCTATTTTTGATTTTTCGGAGTACACCACCGATTGTGAATTTCAGTCCATGTTGCGTCACATGATTCTAAATCATTAGTATACTTGAATATAGATATTAAATATATTTAAAACACTTTAAACACACGTAAATATAAATTTATTTAAAAGATGTTAAAAAAATTTTTGTCGAAAGCTTTTCGCTTTAATAGTAAAGCATCATCAGGGATTTATGATTCGTTTCCATTGCGCAGTTTTAAATATGTTTTCTTTTTACAGTCAACAGTTAAGTCTTTTAATAACGTGATATATTTTAAATATTAGCAAAAAACAATATGAATTTCGGTAGAGGTTGGACCAAGGAGTTAAGAAAAGTGAGAGAAGCTGGAACTATTGCATATCATACGAGGTTATTGTAGGAGAAAAAAACATCATGAATTAGCAGAAATAAACTATTAACTATTTTATAATATTGTGCCAAATTATTGGTAAAATTGCAGCATCTTTGGAATTTATTGCATTTTTGCATTTAATTATATGAATAGCTTCGGAAATGTAGAGTTCTTGGATATTAGATGGTGCTGTAATAATTGTGGCTTTATCCCATATAGGGTTGGCGTTTGTGTTGGCATAGATGAAGTCGACTAGATTATTTATAACTATTTATTTTTTAGAGATTATTTATGAATATAGATAATATTCATTTATAATAAAATATAAAGTTTGCATTCTGTTTTAATAATAATAATAATAATAATAATAATAATAATATATATATATATATATATATATAACTTAATTATTAGAAATATCATTTACATACAGGGTGACTATAGTTAAAGTTACGATTTCAAAATGCTATAATTTTAAAACTACCCATCAGAGTTACTTGACATTTTATCAGTACTTGGTATTTTACATTTTAGAAATTATAACTAATAAAAAAGAAATGGAATGAGATGAATAGAAACAAAAAGGAACAAATGAATTCAAAAATTTTAAACACATATGAATGTTTTTAAACATATCCAGTAAATGAAATGGTAAATCATATTTAGCTAATTTAAAAACACTTTCTTTTTCTATAATCCTACAGTTTTATGGAATAAGCTTCTTTTAGTAATAAATTTCGGTGACGTACAACCAATCCATGAATGAAGATATCTTTGAATATTGAAAGAAATGATTAAATGAACGAATTTTTCGATTGAAACTTCATTATAAAAGAATTAAAACAAGTATGTAAAAAGTAAATTTATTTCCATTCAAAATTAAATGGAAGTTATTACTTTAATGGAAGACTGAGTGATGTCTTTCGAGACTACTTTTGTCCCTAAGAAATGTAGAATCAATGAAATAATCAAATAAATATTTCTATTAAATTTAAACTAATGTGTGTTGATTAAATACATTTATTTATATTTAAATATATTTATTAATTGGGAACGGGTTGTGTGTACATTAAAAATTAAAACAGTTTAAATTTTTATTTATTTATTTAATTTTTCTTTAAATTTCCTACTGCGAAAAATGGATGAATAAAACGTAGATATTAATAATTAAAAAATAATAATAATAATATAAATTAATAAAAAGTTAATTCATTCAAATCCATTTTAATTGCAATTTCTAAATTTAAAATTAAATTTAAATAGGAATAAGCAACTTTGAGTGAAAGAGAGTTTTTGTCCTTTTTGATAATTGTACAATAAGTTCACTGTTCACTTTGGTTCGAATTGGTTCAGTATTTCAAAAGTTATGATGATTAACAATTTTCAAGTGACCCCGTGATTTCAAGTGGCCACCACATGGAAAGAAAAGGGTGGAGTAAGATTCCCAGCGAAGTTATCTAAGAGATTTCAGTAATCATAAATTTCAATCGCATTGATTCAGTAATACAAAATTTATGATAATAAAAAATTTTCAAGAGGCCGCCACTTGGAAATAAAAAGGCAGAGAAGGTGGCCTAGCCAACTTATACAGTATATTTCAACCGTAACCTCAATATTCAACTTTGTTTTTATCAGTTTAGTGTTTCAAAATTTATCGTAATGGCACTTTTCAAGTGGCAACCTGATTTGAAGTGGCTGCAACATGAAAAAAAAAATGACGGAACAGGCTACCCAGAAAAATCATCCAAGATAATTGTATGATAAGTTCACTGTTCAACTTTGGTTCAATACGATTTAGTATTTCAAAAGTTGTCATGATGATAAATTTTCCAGTGGTAGCCTGATTTCCAGTGGACCTGCTTACTTTGAGAGATCCAACATTTAAAATATGGCGAATAAAGTTCACTAATGGTCCTTATGGTCTACGTATACACCAAAATTCAAGCAAACTCGGTCTTAAATACATTTTTTACAATGTGGATTTGAAATTATTAAGTAGCCTCCATATGAAAACAAAGTGGTGGAGAAACTTGTTTTACTATCTCATCCAAGATGATGATAAGATAAGTTCGTTGTACAAATTTAGTTCGATTTAGATTATTATTTCTGAAGTTTTCGTGATGATAAATTTTCAAGTGGTAGCCTGTTTTGAAGTACCCCGCTTAATTTATGATTTCCGATACTTCGTTAAAAATGATGGATAAAAGTCATTAATAACATTGGTGGAGGCTCTTATATGGTTTATGTATATATCAAAATTCAAGTGAATCGGCCTTAAATATGCTTTTTACAATGTAAATTTGAAATTTACAAGTAACCACAACTTCAAAACAAAATGGCAGGGAGACTTTTTTAACGAACCCATCTAAGATATTTATAAAATAAGTTTGCTGTCCAAATTTGGTTCGATTTGGAGTATTATTTCGCACGTTATCGTGATGACAAAATTTTATTAAATACAGATAGATCGATAGATATCGAAGTGACTGCACTAGGTCGATTTCTAAAGAAATCGACGTAATAAAGAGAGTGCACTGCTTTTTCATACGTTATTCGGAAAAATACAAAGCAATTTACATAAAACATAATTTTAAACGCTAAACTTATGTTAAAAAATATATATATTTGTGAGTTATAAAATATTCAAAATTTTTTTATAGCCTGATTCTATAAATTATGAAAATATCTCTAGTGGTTAAAAAAGTCTTAGTCGCATCAATCATTTCAAAAAAATGTTTCAAAATGCAGTATTAGAATCACAGGAAAGTGCATAATAGTGAATCAAACGTGAGTGATAATACAAACCTATTAAAAAAAAAAAATAATAATTAATTAAGATATGTTACTATATAGATTCTTACGAATTTGTAAATAATAGTAGTTGTTTTTAGTTAATTTCATTCAAAGAGGTTTAGTCGGGATATAAATAAGAAATATTCAGGATTTGACATTAAAACAACTCATTTCTTTAAAAACCCATTAAATAGCTTCACTAGAGTATGTAATGATCTTGGCGATGAATTCGTCGAATTTATAATTCATTGGCGACATTCTAGCGGTTTTGGCGAGAAAATCCTTATTATAGATATATCGATTATCTAAGCACTAACTCGACTATTCTGTAAGATACTGGTATATTGAAGATTTTATAGAAGTCTATGAAAAGGAATCTCGTTCGAACCATTCTGTCATTTGAAGCCAAGTTCTTTCATGTGTAAGGAGCTCTCACTGACTGAATCTCTGTTATTTAATTGCAGCGTTTTATTGCGCGTTAATGGTATGATACAGCTTATGCTGGGATCTCTATGTTGTCAGCTTTTGTTTAATTTGCGTTTTCTGGTGAATCTGAAGTTGATACTTATTCGATAGACCTTTAATCTTCTGGAATATTTGTAAATAAATTTTAAGCCTCTTTCAGAGCTGTCATTCATCCATGAACAATTCATGTACCATAAGTATGCAACAATATTATTGTATCTGTAATGTTTATATTATTAAATGACTATGTTTTACTTACTTGTGTGTTGATGTTGGAGTTAAGGATACCGATTTCCTACATGCGAGTCGTAGTACTGGGTAGAATAAACCCCGCGAGAATTTTGGGGCTCTATAAGGGAAGAAACATTAAGAGCACGGTTCAAATTGTTCCAATCTGTAGAAACGTGTGAAATGCATAAAATAGGTTTCTATATGTGTAAATATAACCGGAAAAATACAATTAAATTTAAAACAAAATTATATTTAAGTAGCGTTGAACTAAAAAATAATCAATAATTTGTAACTTTTTTATTATTTTCAGCGATAATCTACCGAATATAATGGACTAATATGGATTTTATATAATCTGTGAAATCAGGATGTACTTTTGCAATTATCCAATATTCAATAACACAATTAGTTTATCGAGATAAATACAAAAATAAATTAAATTATGAAAAAGTGATAATGTTTATTTCAAATGGGATCTCTTAAGAGCACAGCCTATTTTTACTTCTTTTAAATTCTAATTTTCTCATCGGATTTCTCCTTATTAATACATTTTATCATCTGACTAAGAAAAATAATCTTTAACTGCTTTAAAAATCATCTTTGTTCTTCATCCAATGCTTAAAGGAAAGTTAATGACACCATATTTAAAAACGGCAATCATTAGTTCTGAAAAGAATGTACAAAGATTGTGTGAAATTCTTAAGATATGAATTAATCACTCACACTATCTTAAACATGTTATGAAACTTTTTAACAGCGGAATAATTATTTTGTTACTAACGAAACAACATTCTTTAAGAAACATATTCTGATTTATTAGCTTTATATCCTTATCTTGAAGTGATTGATTATACCTTAATTGACAGCTGTTACAAATAAACTTTTATGTAAGTTTCAAAGTTTCGTGGAATGTGTTTAGGTACGGAGACGACCCTTTTTTTCCCCGTAATAAGTAGATATTTTAAAAGAGCATTTTACTATTTTAGATTTTTAGTAGCAGTATTAAAATGTTTAAATTTATTTATCAATTTATACAAACGTGTTTTCTGAATATATATTAGATATAAACTAGAGATCTCAAGGTAATAATACATATCTTTACACATAACTGTTAGTTATTTGACTAATGTTAAACTGAATATTAATATTTAAGCAGAATATTAATACAATCAAAATTACCTTTATAACGGCAAGCGCAAATTTTAATTTAGATGAGTGCAGGTGTTTTAGATAACAGTAAAAATAAGAGTAAAAAATATCGTATTATGTAATTTCATTATTTATCGGTTTTTCATAATTAATTTCGAGTTTTCTAAAATATTGCCCTAACCACTATAAACGTAAAGTATTTTGGACCCAACCTTATTCTGGGTGGGAGTAGCAAAATTTTTACTTTTCCTGAAAATTTTAATTTTTGGAAATGGCCGATTTTGCAACAAGGCGACACACTTGTCCCCCGACAAATGGTAGCATTAATAAACAAGAACAAATTTTCCGAAGACAATAATTGAGTTCTGAGACTTTTAAACTGTAGAAATATCGAATAGCTGTATTTTTTGCTGAGTAAAACAACGACACATCAACTGCAAATCTATTCCATCGTTCAAGTACGAAGAACATAATGATTTATGTCGACAAATCGTTCCACTAGTACAAGGATCCATCGGGAAATAACGGTCGTGTACGTGCGTGAGGAACGTTATGACCAGATATTGTGAAATTATGTCAGTAGTTCAAAGAAAGTCCCACACAGTTAACGGATTCGGATAGGCAAAGAAGGCCAACATCGTAGAGAAAAACAGACTAATCCCAAATTAATGACCCCATAAGTAATAAACTAAAAACCAATGTTCAGTTGAATAGATTTATCTAACCCAAATTATGAAGTAATTGATATGTTAAATGCATTCTCATTAAAGATGTTTTAGCGTATACTAAACTACAATACGTTTTTGTTTGTAAATGTCCTTTGCAAAAATCCTGAAAAACTATATTCGGATTTTTTAAGTTGAATAAATGATTCAAGATATATATATCTATGAAAACTTGTAAAATATTTACAAAATACACTGCTCGACATTGATAATGCAACATCAAGAAGAAATGATAATAACAGAATGAAATTTGTTGGACACATGCATTGAAGTAGGAAGAACAATTGGTTAAAATTTCAGGAAATTTGGAGTAATACGTACTGAGAAAACAGTACATAAAGCAGCGACCTCTGTGAGCAATAACAGCACATATCTGCCTAGGCATAGAATCGAACAGCGATTGGATGACATGTACGGGTGGAGCACTTCCCGAAGTTTTAACACGATGCCACAATTCATCGATCGAAGTTACTGGTGAGTGGTGGGAGGCCATTCGCTTTTCAACGATTAAACAGTCATTTTCATTGGAGCAAGATCAGGAGAACGCGCTCCCAGAGCAACAGTCGAACACATTCGACATCAATGAAGGTCCAGACAATATGGACAATTTGCGGTCGTGCATTGTCCTGCTTAAATGTTGCGCTTTGGAGGCCTTGAACATAGGGCAGAGCTATGGGCCTTAACTCGTCAGAAATGTAATGGCTGGTATTCAGAGTGGCGAGAATGAAAACAAGAGATGACCGAGACGTGTATCCAATGGTACAACATACCATCAATCCAGGTGGTGACTCAATATGTGGCTACCTACATTCTGATTACGCTCAAAACTGCATCACTGATATGGGCGCCATTAATGCGTGATCAACGACGAACCTGGACGCAGGAATGGCGTGAAATCACCTTTCAGACAAATCGCAATCCTGTTTACAGCATCAAGATTGCCTTATCCGTATTTTATGGCATTATGAATAATGGACATTTCCAGCTGGGATTCTACATCATCATACTGTTTATCATTTGCAATGATGTTATGGGTTCCCATTGGATACACGTCTCGATTATTTCATGTTCGCATTCCTGGCACTCTGAACAGCGGCCATTAAATTTCTGATGAGTTAAGGCCCGCCCCTCTGCCCTGTATTCGAGGCCTCCGTAGCGCAAAATTTAAGCAAGATTATGCACGACCGCAAGTTGTTTGTATTGCCCGGACCTCCTTTAATACAGAATGTGTTCGACAGTTGCTATGGCCAGCGCGTTCTCCTGATCTCGCACCAATGAAAATGACTGTTTAATCATTGAAAAGCGACTGCCCCCCTCCACTCACCAGTAACTTCGATCGATGAATTTTGGCATCGTGTTGAAGCTTCATGAAGTGCTCTACCCGTCATCCAATCGCTGTCCGATTCAATGCCTAGGCAGATATGTGCTGTTATTACTCACAGAGGTCGCTGCTTTATCTACTGTATTCTTAGTACATATTACTCCAAATTTCCTAAAATTTAAATCAATTGTTCTTCCTACTATAATGTATGTGTTTAACAAATTTCATTCCGTTATTATCCTTCCTTTTCGGTGTAGCATTTTCAATGTCGAGCAGTGTATAAACAAATGCATAAAAGCATTAAAATAGATGGAAATAATGAGTAGATTGAAAAGAACAAAATGAGACCAAATTAAATGAATGTGCAATGATTTTTTTACGCTGATTTTTTTTTTATGTTGTCTATTCCGTTTTATTCCATACGTTTTCTAAATAGATAAATAAACAGTGTAATTAAGGTTTTGTTTACGTACACAGCTAATATTGCTACTTCGGGCTCTAAAAAAAAAAAAAAAAAAAATACACAATCAGTTAAAAAGGTACAAATTTGGATACATATTCATACATACACTGGTGGACAATTTCTAATGAAGGATTACAATAATTTAGCTATCAAGACATTAGTTTAAATATCTAAGAAAACACACCATGGATTCTCTAGAAACTTAAGGGAAAAATCGAATATGTTATACCACATATATTCCAGTGAAAATTTGGTCTCGAAGACCAGAATGGGATAAGTCACAAATATATATATATATATATATATAATATTTGGATCACGTTATAAAAAAAATAATAATAATAAAATAAAAATAGAAACACGCTTGAAATGAGTTGTATCTAAGGTATATGATTATGAGTCGTGTTTGAAATATAGATGTAAATTTATATCATATTTTCACCTTTATTAACGAAGATATACAAGTTTGTTTAATAACGTCGACCATTTTTTCATACATTTTTTTTTCTTTAATGACATGCAATGTTTCAAGACCAAACAATGTCATTTTTAGAAAACTTGATATACTACATTTGACAATGTATCAGAATATAAATGATATCGAATATCTGATTAAATACGAGTTTTTCAGTTAATTGTACTTTAAAAGTGTATGCGAGAGCGCTAGCAAAATTACCTTTCAATGATTGATTCGCCAAAGATATAGACTAACTATAAAATTACCTCCAAGCAAATATCGTTAAAATTAAGGAAGACATCGTTGATAAGAATGTTTATTTTCAAGAAATTTAAAAAATCTCCAAAACTCTAACAGGTTTTACCTATATTTTGAATTTGTTAGTCGAACAGACATGAACATAAGAAAAGATGCATTAAAAAAAAAAAAAAAAAAAGCATAATTTATACTAAAACATATTTTTTTATATAATATTTAGAATATTTTAATGATATCTAGAAAATATCAAATGAATAAACTAACAAAAATAAACATAACTTTTCAAACTGAAATTAAAGGACGAGGGAGAAAACACAACAATTGCAATATCATATAGAACAAAATGTGTATTCATTATCATTGACTGTATATAGGAAACTGAAGATTACATAAAAAAATATTCTTTAGAAAAAGAAATGGCTTTCAAAGGTTTTCACCATTTTTTAAGAAAATGCAATATGTGCTTTCACTTATTTTCATGGTTATGCAAAAATTCACATGAAAATATGAGTAACACCTCTTATCATTTCGCACCTTTTTAAAAGTACATAAAAATTAACTATTCCATCCCTGATATATTTCTGACTTTTATGAATATTTGATTGGGGATTTTTTATTTTTTAATTTGAGAATTTGGATAATAAATTATACAAAAGAAATCTCTGTAGCATGTGCGCTTGCGCATTTAAAAATTATTCAGTGAAAATGTCCATATTTTATCAGATATTTAGTATTTTTACTTTATTTTATATGTAATATAGAGAAAGTATTAGATTCGTGAGAATTTTTGACCTCCGTTTTTTGATGAATTTACACGTTTTGGGATTCCCTAAACACGAATAGTCAGTTTTTAGAAAATGTCTGTCTGTGTGTGTGTGTATCATGAATATTGTGCTTACTGTACCTCACGAATCAATGAGTGAAATTTAACCAAACTTGGTATATATTTTCACCCTGACATAAACTGATGCTGATTAGATTTGGGGATCAATCGCTCACCAGGTGGCGCTGTGATCGCATTTTTTGTAAACTATTAATATGGCAGTGTAGGACAAAATTTCGTATAAATGTGTATAATGAGAGTTATTTTAAACTTTGATTGTAAATTTAATATGAATTATGGATAATAGTAGTAGTTAACTAGTAAAGAAAATGTGCATGTGGGGGCATCGATTTCCCCCTGAGGGGAAATACCCCGCAGGGGGAGGGCTAAATTATCAAGAAGGGTATCTTTCGAAAGGTCTCGTCAATACCTTTAAAACGAATGGTTGAACTATAAATCTGTGATAATTTAAAACAAAGTTATCGATTTTTTTTTTTTTTTTTTTTTTTTTTTTTTTTACTTTAGACAAAAAAAAAACTTTGAAAAAAAAAAGAGTTTTATTATTATTATTATTATTATTATTATTATTATTATTATTTTAATTAATATTATTTTTAATTTTTTTTTTTTTTTTTTTTTAACGAAATTTAACAAAACTTGTTATTTTAGCCCTTGACATAAACTGGTGCTGATTAGATTTGGGGATCAATCGCAGAGATCAGGTGGAGCAGAGATCATATTTTTTCTAAATTTTTAACATGGCAGTATAGGACAAAATTTCGTATAAATGTACATAATTCAAGTTATTTTAAACTTGTGATTGTAAAATTAATACGAGACGTTGATAATATTAGTAGTTAACTAGTAAAAACAATTTTGTGCATGTGGGGGCAACGCTTCCCCCCTAGAGGAAATCGCCCCCAGGGAGGGGGTAAATTTTCAAGATGGGTATCTTTTGAAAGGTCTCGTCAATACCTTTAAAACGAATGGTTGAACTAGAAATATGTGATAACTTAAAACAAAATTATTGATTTTTTTTTTTTTTTTTTTTTTTTTACATTTAACGAAAAAAAAAAAAAAAAAAAGTTAGAAAAAAATTAGAATTTTTTTTTTTTTTTTTTAATAGTGTTACTGGGTAAATTTGTATAGGAAATTATAGAAGAAAGTCTTCTGGTGGCCACAACATATTAGTTATATTTCAGTTGAAGTTTATTGTGTCTAATGCAGTGCATTAATTTTTTTAAAGTAACAACGCTTTGTTTTCACAACCCAGCATGTCATAAACAAAAACACCTGAGAAAAATAATCTGCGTTATTACAGAAACATTTATATTACCTCAAATATAAGTACAATACATCTTATTTCAAAAATGTTTTTCTACAGAGTGATCCCAGTGATTATATATTTTTGGTTGATGGCGTTTTAGCCTTCGGTACAAAATTTCCGCTTTAATATATACGGTGTAGTAACATGTTCTTTTCACCTCTAACGTTTCGGAATATTCCATGTGGTATTTGATTATATATTTGAAAGAAAAGTCTAAATAGCTTAGCTCTTGCAGTCTGTCCATCAGTGTATATAAGTATATATATGAGTGTGCGTATATGTTATCAACATAACCGAAAAGTAAAAACTAACCTCAGAAGGCTCAAATGCACCTCTTGATAGCATGACCTGTTTATAAATTATTCCATATTAATGCAGGCTAGATGAAAATAGTGTGAATGTAACATAAAATTAATTGAAAAAACTAGTATGATGTGGCCACTACAAGACTTTCTTCTGTATATTTTCCTATACAAATATACTAAGGGCAAATAATTTATTACAACTGTTATTTATTAAAATTATCTAACATGATGAATGCAAATGATTTTCATCTTAGAGAAAACTAACACTAATTAATCAAAGAAAGTCAATTTTATTTCCAATAAATAACATCTTAAAAATGCATTTTTATAATGGTTATCTCACATTCACGTTTCGTACAGTTATATGCCATACGATTTAAGATACAGCTTTCCCGTTACCAAGGAAATTTCCTATATAGCAGCGCCATCTATTGACCTATAAGCATCCATTTTGAATCAGCATAATGTATCCTAATTTGCAAAAATCGCTGTATAGTAGCGCCACCTTTCGAGCGGCTGACTTCAAAAGTTGATAGGCACTAATTTAGGTAAAATTGCATCTATATAAAAATTTACATACAATTCTGAGCAGTAGTTCTGGAGATGCAGTTACCACAAATTTTTTGTCTCTCTGATACACACAGAGACGGACAGACAGATATATTCTAAGAATGATAAAATCGTATTCTGGACCTCTCAAAACATGTAAATCCGTCGAAAACCGGAACTCGAATTTTTTTACGAATCCAATACTTTCTTCTATTGAACATAGAAGAAAGTAACAAATAAATAACGCTAATATATAAAAACCTTAAAAAACAATTATAAAAGTGCATGCTTTTGTTGGTACTACTTATATTTCTAGCTAGAATACATTATATATATATATATATATATATACTTTAATTAACAGATTAAGAATTTGCCAAACAAAGGAACACTGAAAAGGAATGAAAAAATCTAAAAAAAAAATTTAATTCTAAAAGTTACTTAAAATATATCACAATCATATATATATATATATATATATATATATATATATATATATATAAGGTAATTTCATCAATAAGGTAAGGTAATTATAAGGTAATTTCATCAATATAAATTAATTAATTATATTTTTAACAATTTATTATAATAGTTTTTCTTTCGTAATATTTTTAAATACGTAACTGATAATCTCAAACATCTTACATTAGTACATATGCCCAGCTATGCATATTATATTAGCTACGCAATGGTTAAATATTTAATTACATTGGTTAACTATTTAATTACAATGATTAAATATCTAATATACATAATATTTAATTACATTAATTAAAATAGGAGATTTCTTAATGTTAAACAACATATTGGTTAAATGAAAATAAGCTAGTCTATTAATTATTTAGACATTGCTCTCCATACCTATTTTGAAATTATAAATATGTTACACAAGAGTTACATATTTTAATTACAAAAAACTTAAAATGTGTTATATTTCACGAGATAAAATATCATTCTTTCAAAATGTTTACATAAGGCAATTTTCAAATATAAATCGTATTTTTATTTTTTATTTATTTTTTATTTTTTTTAAGTGAAATTTTGTAAACCTGAAGTTATAAAATTATTATTTTTTATTCTTGCTCTCTCTCTCTCTTTTTATTTATATATTACATTAATAAGGAAATTAAACGTAAACTAATTATAGAATTCAAACAATAATTTAAAATTTCCGTTGGTACCTCAGATTATAAATGTCACTAAATTACTTTACTTTGAAAATAGAAACATTATTAAAGAAATCTCTCTATCACAAGTATGTTTACATTTTTATTTGTAAATGCATTCAAATATAAATTTCCTCAAAATTTTCTTTTTCTTCTTAGATCTGAAAGTTAATAACAGTGAAAAGGAAATTACATGCACTCAACTTGTTAATATATTTGGAAGTGGAACTGTTAAAAAAGCTGCATTACTACGTTTCTATTAGTTTGAAATTTTAATATAATTTTCGAATTGAAGTTAACAATTTAAATAAATGATCTTTGTTGAAGCATTTTTAACAGAGATTAATTATTTAACGGAATGCCTGTTAATTTCTGATTCATTTATCTACAGGTAAGGCTGGTCTAAGAGTACGCACTTAAGGTTCAAACTGTTCTAATATGAAAACTTATAATTCTAGATGATATGCTTACTTTTTATATTGTTCTTTATTAACACATCTTTCACAAAATAACAGGAAACATAACAAAAAGACACCACATTTTTAAACTTAACAAAAATACACCACAAATTTAAAAATAACAGAAGTCAGAATTGCGTACTCTTGCAAGTGCTGTTGGATAAGAGTAAACATGTAAGTTGATAAGAGTACGCAGAAAAAAAATGATAGAAAAATTCGTGCCTACTTTACCTGTAGTGGACTCAAATAAAGTCTACTTCACCTTTTTGAGCATCCTATCCAGTCTTCGTCTGGGGGAATCTAAGTATGATTTACAACATGGAAGGCATTTCCATATTTTCTGTTTGAGTGTCATTTTTAGAACTTGAAACCGTATTTCGGCTCCTTTAGTAGCTGTTTTTGGAATGCTTTTCAGTTTTTTCTTTGGTACTTGTTTGGAGGACGAATTGTCTTTGAGAGCCAACTTGTATAGAGACCCACTCGGAAATCCTGATTTGTTCATTTTCGGTTGGATCTTGAGATTACGTCGGCTTGTGTTAGTGGGGCTACATCTGCAAGCGGTATGTGAGGCCATACAATTCCTTTATTTTTAATTCAGGCTGGTGGTGTATGCGCTCTTTCTCTCAAAATATATTCACTATCTTTAAATGACCCAACTATCACCCATGACTCTTGTCCCATCCAACAATTTGCTCGATATTTCATTTGTTGTGCATGGAGGCAGTGTATATCGCCCAGTACATTGTTGTTACTAGCTGCAACAGTAATTTCTTTGATATTGCATTGGTAGTTTTGCACTGCTCCTGGTTGCACTTCTCAATCCACCCTATTCCTATAAGGCTATTCAGGCTTGCAAGCCTGAATAGGCTTTACCACCTCAGTAGTCCGATTTCCACTATTGTCGCCGACGACGTCATCCGCGGCAAATGTAGCATTTTCCTCACAATCAAAGTTTTGTACTTGATCATAAACTAGACGGAAATTTTGTTCATCTCGAGTTTCCGTAAAATGCTTTCTGTCACTGCACTGGGTAAGAAAATGTCTTCTGCAAAACTGTCCGGGTTTAATGGTTGTATTCCTGATACCTTGAAACTTTGTATGGCATTTGGGGAAGTACCTGCTTTGAAATAAGAAGAAGTCATAATTTCAACAATTTGGTAAACTTTTATCACTTGATCAGAATGATTACGCGTCTATTTTTCACATTTCAATGGGTAAAAAATCTTGAGGCTGTTATGGATGCAGCGATCAAGTTACTGAGTTTTGTGGCTGCTGTGAGGTGGTATTGTAAGAGCATAAATGTTGTTAGCCTGGAAGAAATTAACTGCCTCCAAGGTGCAGTGTGACGTGTAGCTATCTAATATCAATAGTACTTGGAATTTCTTTTCTAGGCCTTGTGTGATCTTTAAAATGTGATAACCTGTTCACAAACAAAGCGCTGTTGATGTGGCGCGTGTCTGACACCATTCCTATAGAAGCAGGCCGAGCACCGTCCAAAAGTTAGTCCTTTATATTCTTGGGAGGAAATGTGAAAGCTTCTGGAATAAAATTCCCAGAAAAATTGATCGCATTTACGAGTGTTACGTTGATACAACGTTCAGCACCGGACATCTTCTTGACTCAGCGATTCCCCTTTGTTCAAATAACCTTTGGTGGTTTGTTTGGCACCATGAAGAACCCATTATCTTTCATATTGTAAATTGCGAGAGTAGGAAATTTGTAGGTATCCAACAACGTCGACAGATTTTCAAAGTAGCTATCGCATTGAAGCTTATTAAAGCCTATCGCTTTAACAACACTTGTTGACAATGGCGTACTCAACAACAATTCTGGATGCCTTTTCATAAGTAGCCTAAGCCAATCCATACCATCCGTTTTATTTTCTTTATTAAAGCGATGTTGTAATCCACTAATCTCTTCAAAACTAAAAGCCACTTCTCACATTTTTTTAGCGGTTAGTCCGTGCAACATGCTACATTTTTTGATGTACTCACTCAGTTCTATTGTCTTTTCCGGAGAGGGACCACCAGCGACCGAGCAGTTCTGCGCTCAAAGCTGATAGACGTGAGGTGCCGGGTTCGATCCTAGATCCCGCTCGTTGACCTAGCCGTTCGGATTTTTCCGTAGTTTTTTCTGAAACTTTCGTAAATACGGGATAGGATCTCTTAGAAAGACCCCCACGGAAGGCACTTACCCTCAGGCCTAGGACCCAAGTGCAGTCAACTGGCCTTAAACCCAACAACCAATCCAACCCATTTCCGGAGAAAAGTTTGAGAGTATATGCCCAAACTTCTAGCTGGAGATGATCTTTTTAACCTGTTTCGCAAAGTTCTTCATGCATTCCTAATGGTTTAGCTACCGATATCTTACTTTCGCCTGCCTCGATGCGTGTTTTTGCATCCAGCCATTGTTCTGGAGTACCGAAGCTACTTTGAGTATTTCTTTGTCGCTTATAAATCCTGTTAGAAGAAAAAAAAAAAAGATTACGATGCATGTAAAAACTATTATAAAAAATTGCGCGTACTTTCGCGCGTACGCGCGTACTTTTACAACATGCACAAATGCGTACTTTTGCACACTTTGACCATTATCTAATCAAACGAAGTGCAATGCCATTTATTGGCATCGACCTGAATCGCTCTCGCTGTGAGGCTTAGGTTATTGTCTTGCAGATCGAACCGAATATTTTTTTTTTTTTTTTTTTTTTAATATATGTTGTTTTATTGCAATAATACTTTTAAAATGCTATAAATATTTCAGAAAATAGGAAAAAATATTTAAACTTACATAATTTCTGTGTTGATTTATATATATATTTTTTTTTTCACACAACACCTTCCACTAGCTTGCACTTCAAAATAATACTGACGTTAGACGCTTATCGCAAACAACATCATGACAGTTGGATAACGTACTCTTATCGGATGCGTACTCTTACATTAGCTTACCCTAACGGAATTTTAACATGTTAATTGAAGATTCGAAAAAACAAAAATTTTTACAATATAAGATCTTCTCAACATCACAACTAAACTAAAAATTCTCTTTTCGCTCCGACTTAGCCGAGGTGATGTGAATGATAATTCGATTGTCTTAGGGGAATAATACGATACAAGGGAGAAGGGGACAGAAGATTCTAGATTAAAATTACTTCAAAATTGCACGATATAATAAATAACGGTTTTGTTTCATTGGGAAATAAAATAAAATAAGTTAAAAATTGAGAACAAATTAATGAATTTGTAATTACTGAAATATTAAGAAAATAGATTAATAAAGAATTAATTCGGACGTTATTAGTGCATTGGTGAAAGAACCATTTAGGTTTGAGAAATGAAGCTGTAATTTTAAAGGGGCTTTTAATTATATTTCATAAATGCATATATATATATATATATATATATATATATATATATATATATATATATATATATATATATATTATACCTTTCTACCAGTGGCGTCTCGTGCACCGAAAATAGGTGAAGTGGCACACTGTATTTTACACTGTATTTATTTATAGAACATAAATGTACGTTTAAATAAGTATTTTTACCTTATTTTAGTTAAGACCATGCCTAATAAAAATTATGCATTAAAAATACTTAAATATTATTTTTGAGCTCTTCACCTATTTTCGGTTCACTAGCCACCACTGCTTTCTACGTAAGATAAAATTTAAAGGGTTTTATAGAATTTAGTGACTAAAAATACATATTTTCTCTATTTTTTTCAATGTAATAAATAAAACATTTTATTCAAAAATTTCGGCGTATAAAAGTACAATATTTAAAAAATATTTAATATATATATATATATATATATATATATTTATAAAAAGCTTAAAAATTTCACCCAGTCGATACTTGTTTTCGAAAACATTCCAGAAAAACGATGAACATGATTTCTGAAAAACTAATCTAGCAAATTTTTTGAATTTGTGCACATTTATTTAAAGTAGAACTGACCAGAGCTTGACCGAAGGATTTTTCTTGTTTTCGATTACGACTAATTTTACAATGCTATAAGTGGGGTAAAATGAACATAAAGTTGTTCTGTTTTTACATTAAAGAAAAAAGAAAATCTCAGTTCAATCACTGATTACTTTTATTTTCAAGAATTGTTTAAAATTACAATGACGGTCATTAGTTTTTGGGAATTAAATTATAGGCATTAGTTATGGGCATAATTATTTTATGGCATTAGTTATGAGCATAATTAATTTATGGAAATTATTTTTTAGTCCATTATTTTACTGAAGGGTCTCCGAAGACACACAGGCTGAATTTTTGAAATCTTTTAATGATAATTTTGTAAGATATTACTTAAATGTTGCTCTTTTACATGTTTAAATTTCGAATAAATATACTATTTAATATATTAAGAAATAAAGAAAAAAAATATACTTTTTTAAGACTTTGAAACCCGTATAACTATCTAAATAAATCAGAAACATCTAATAGGAGCTGCTAAACACTTACAATATGAATAGACTGATTTTAATTTATTTAATTTTATGTATGAATTATTTATGTTGTTATCTCTTTTGCATAATTATTAAAATGTATCAGTTAAAAAAATAGTTAAAAAAAATGAGATTAAACATATTAAAAACTTAAAGTTATAAATTTAAATCTCAAATTATGTAAGGATAGTCTAGGATACATTTGGCATTTCAAGGGATATTTATTTATTATTTATTATTATTATTTTTTTTTTTTTTTATTGATTTAAAAAAAAAAAAAAAAAAAAAAACTATTTTATTTTTACTTAGTATTTAAAAATATGAATCGTATAAAGTTTCAGTTTTTTTTATTGTACTAGTTTATACGACATCTTATCAGTTAATTTACAATTTTTCCAAACTATATATTCTGGGCAATTTTCCTAAGGCTTTCGAAATTCTTTTTAATTTAAATAAAGTTATCCTTAAGAAGATGGATGACAAATATGGCGTTATATATTCCTCAAGTTATTCAGAAATTATCTCCTGGCGTTTTGCGATATCATTACGGCTTATTATTACTCCAGAAGATTTGAAAATTAATGCGTAAATAATTAAGCCCTCTGGTTTTCATCGATCTGTCTATAAAGTTTAAAGATAGACACTTATAAAGAATTTCAGGTACTAACGCATTTTTTAAGTTAACGAGAATTATTAATATATATACCCTATTTATTTGCATATTGGTAATTAATGTGATACAAAAAAAAAAAAAAAAAAAAAAAAAAAAAAACATGAAAACGTACAATACGAGGGTATGTATATGATAACAAAGACGAATAAAATAAAATGTTTTAGCTGGACATTTTAAAGCTTACGTTTATTTTATGTTGTACCTTATGCATACATGCATATTTTAAAATAAACCTTAATCTTTTAAGAATAAAATTATTACATATATAAATAGGAAATTGTTTGACACAAATTATTTCTTAAAAAAGAATGAAATTTACTCTTGTTTGCGCAATTATGTAACTAATTCAGAATAATAATATAATTTTTTTCTTTAAATTTCATTAAAAAATATAGCAAGAGATTGTAAAACATTTTGTTCTTAATATTACCGTCTTTCATATTATCTTCTATATGAATCATAGACATAAAATAATAATCACAATTAAAAATAAAATTAAATGATATTTACTGTTATACATTCTGATGTCTGTTTATTTTTTGAGCAATTTCATTTATAGAAATCTAAAGCAAAAACTTTATTATGCATATACATCAGCAATAACATTATATCATTTAAATGTGCACTACGTATATAAAGGACACCATGGCTATTTTCTTAGTGAAAAGAGTAAAGAAAATGGTACTATTAAAAACAGTATTATCATTTAGTACATTATGTTATTTGTACTATGTTAAAGTATAATAAAGCGATTACTGAAAGCTTCTAAAACAACATATAAAACCAGTTGGCATAGGTGGACTCTGCTCAGTTCCCCATCATCTTTATGTTCTCATAAATTTCTAGTGCGAGACATATTATAATCATGTTAAAAGAAATTAATTTGACCAAAGCTTGATACAGTAACAAAATGAAAACCCCGCCTAATAGACTATCCACCGTTTACTTCGATATATTTATCTTATTCTAATCTATTAATTTATTTTATCAGGGTCAATTCCTTTGTTTAGTTTTCATGCTACTATTTCCAATGCAATAATCCTCAAAATTCATATTTATATGAAAAATTTACAGTTTCGCTATGTTGATAAAATCGTAAATTACGAATAATTTACGAAATTTTCCTATTAGAATATTTGTATTCAATCGTGTTCAAACAAATATAATAAATGTAATTTTGAAGTTGTCTAATGTATTTATGATCCTCAAAATGGAAGTTTATGCTCAATTTTGCCTTATTCTGACATGTTAAGTAAGACGTAAATCCCAAATAACTTACGATTTTTTTAAATTGGAAAAATCATAGTCTATGATATTCATGCCAGTATCCTAAATAATATTTCGAAAGGGTTTGACCCCTTAACGATGAAAATATCCCTTAAGATTGACGTTTATGTGAAATTTTGCTCTATTCTGCCATGTTAAGAAATTCGCAAATTTCCAATAACTTACGAAATTTTTATATTGAAAAATTCATAGTCATTAATATTCATGCCAGTGTCCTAAATAATATTTCAAAAGTAGTCTGACATCTTTACGATGAAAATATCTCTCAAAATTGACGTTTATGTGAAATTTTGCCATATACAGCCATGTTAAAAAATTCGTAAATTTCCAATAACTTGCGAAATTTTTAAAGTAGCATATTTATATTTACAGATGATCATTCCGGCATCAAAACTGATATTTTAAAACTGGTCTGAAATTTTTACAGTAAAAAGTTTCCATTTAATGCACGTTTAAGTGAATTTTTGTCCTATTCTCCCATGTTAAGAAAATCGTAAATTTATATTAACTTACGAAGTTTTTAAATTCGAATGTTGCAAATGAATAGGGTTCTTGCCAGTGTCGAAAGTAATATTTTAAAACTGATCTGACCTCTCTGCGACAATTTGATCTTGAGATATCGTGTACACAGTCTAACAAACTAACGGACTAACGGACTAACGGACTAACAGACACCCTACAGACAGACACCATACAAATTTTGACATTTTCAGATTCCTCACACCTGAAAACGTATTAAAAAGTAAAAAAACCGAGGTCGAAAATTTTCACGATTACCTAAGTTCCCCATACCTATAGTATGATGGGGAACTAAAAATTGTAAAAATAAAGTTTAAAAAAATAAAAAAAATAAATAAAAATATTTCTCTCCTGAAAAAATTACATTTTTGGAAACGATGTCCTTTAATTTCGGGGTACAGAAATGTTTGCTTATAAATCTATAAATAAGTATATAATAATTTAAATCTACAATCAATAACTTGAAAAGTAAAGTATCAATTCTTATCGCTCAATTAAACTAGTTGGCATAGGTGGACTCTGCTCAGTTCCCCACCATATTTATGTTCTCATAAATTTCTAGTTCGAGGCATATTATAATCATGTTAAAAAAATGAATTTGACCAAAGCTTGATACAGTAACCGAACGAGATCCCCGCCTAATAGGCTATCCACCGTTCACTTCGTATATTTTTCTTATTCTAATCTATTAATGGTTTTTCTCAGGGTCAACTCCGTTGTTTAGTTTTCATGCTACGATTTCCAATGCAATAATCCTCAAAATTCATATTTATATGAAAAATTTACAATTTCGCTATGTTGATAAAATCGTAGATTACGAATAATTTACGAAATTTTCCTATTAGAATATTTGTATTCATCATGTTCAAACGAATATCATGTAATTTTGAAGTTGTCTAATGTATTTATGATCTTCAAAATGGAAGTTTATGGTCAATTTTGCCTTATTCTGACATGTTAAGTAAGACGTAAATCCCAAATTACTTACGAAATTTTTAAATTGGAAAAATCATAGTCTATCATATTCAAACCAGTATCCTAAATAATATTTCGAAAGTAGTTTGACATGGGAATAGGACAAAAATTCACTTAAACGTGCATTAAATGGAAATTGTTTACTGTAAAAATGTCAGACCACTTTTAAAATATTAGTTTTGATGCCAGAATGAACATCAGTAACTATAAATATGCTACTTAGAAAATTTCGCAAGTTATTGGAAATTTACGAATTTCTTAACATGGCAGTATAGGGTAAAATTTCACATAAACGTCAATTTTGAGAGATATTTTCATCGTAAAGATGTCAGTATACTTTTGAAATATTATTTAGAACACTGGTATGAATATTAATGACTATGAATTTTCCAATATAAAAATTTCTCAAGTTAATGGAAATTTACGAATTTCTTAACATGGCAGTATAAGGCAAAATTTCACATAAACGTCAATTTTTAGATATATTTTCATCGTAAAGATGTCAGTATACTTTTGAAATATTATTTAGATCACTGGCATGAATATTAATGACTATGAATTTTCCAATATAAAAATTTCGTAAGTTATTGGAAATTTACGTATTTCTTAACATGGCAGAATAGAGCAAAATTTCACATAAACGTCAATCTTGAGAGGTATTTTCATCGCAAAGATGTCAAACTACTTACGAAATATTATTTAGGATACTGGCATGAATATCATAGACTATGGTTTTTCCAATTTAAAAAATTCGTAAGTTATTTGGAATTTACGATTTACTTCACATGTCAGAATAAGGCAAAATTGAGCATAAACTTCCATTTTGAGGATCATAAATACATTAGACAAACTCAAAATTACATTTATGATATTTGTTTGAACATGATTGAATACAAATATTCTAATAGGAAAATTTCGTAAATTATTCGCAATTTACGATTTTATCAACATAGCGAAATTTTAAAATTTTCATATAAATATGAATTTTGAGGATTTTTGCATTGGAAATAGTAGCATAAAATCTAAACAACGGAATTGACCCTGATAAAATAAATTAATAAATTAGAATAAGATAAATATATCGAAGTGAACGGTGGATAGCCTATTAGGCGGGGATTTCATTTTGTTATTGTATCAAGCTTTGGTCAAATTAATTTCTTTTAACATGATTATAATATGTCTCGCACTAGAAATTTATGAGAACATAAATATGATGGGGAACTGAGCAGAGTCCACCTATGCCAACTAGTTTTCTGTATATTTCAATTGCATAAATATGTGATGCGTAAAAATTGTTAAAATAACATCTAATGCAAATTTTATTTATTTATTTCTTTATTTTTAATTCATGAACACATATGAGAATTAAATTACATATTATAGTATATTCTGAGACGCAGCAAATCAGTGGTGAGATGTAAATATGTGCGAATATGCTTTACTACTTATTCAAGAATAGGAACAAACACTAAATTAGCATTTTTTATATGTTTATTATTAACTAAGAATTTTAAGGATCATTTTTAGTTTTATACCACGCAATATAATCATAGTTATTTTTTTTTTATGTTTATAGTAAAAAAAATGAAAAGAAAAAGAAAAATTTTATATTTTTGTTTATCGTGTCAATCTATGTTATATGCAACGTAAAGTACGCATATTTTAGCATATTTTACACCTTATAATATTGTAATACATTTAAAAATCATAAGATGTATCATAAATATCAAATTTTGAAATTTCAAATTATTTCCACCAAAAATAAATACATAAATAAATGTCTAATGCAACATTTTAACCAACACCATGAAATAGTAATTTCTCAAAATAATTTCCTCCTCCTCCTCATCATCATCATCATCATCATCACGGGAGCTTTGGGAATGCCTCCTTCAGATAAGGCATTTAGAAGCTATCGCACTTTATCGTTTGAGACCATATGTCGCAATTATAAATAAATTTGCCTTATGACCCTGTAAAATATGCTAGATTCTCTAAAGTTCATAAAGTCCGTGTGATGGTGACGTATAACATGTATATAAATTTTAGTTAATTTGAATAAGGAGTTTAATCACCGTCGCACTTTAAATAATTTAAGCCTATAGGTCTTAATGATGAACGATTTTTAATTGTGTCCCTGTAAAACTCGTTAAGTGCTATAGTCACCAAAATCCATCTAGTTTGTGCGATAGTGACCTATAACTAGCATGTAAATGTTTCACTCAAACGCAGAAGGCATTCGCACTTTAAATAATTTCACACCATGGGCCATAATGATACAGAATTATTTGTTGTGTCCCGGTAAAAAAACCTAGAAGTGGTAGATTCACATAAACCTATATAGGTCGTGAAACCCTGACCTATAATATGTGTGTAATTTTTTTCTTCAATTGAATAAGGCGTTTAGACGCTATCGAACTTTTAAAAATTTGATCCTATAGGCCGTAATGATAAAGAATTTTTCTTTGTGTCCCTATAAAGAAACCGTAAGTGCTATATTCACCAAACTCAATGCCATTCATGAAACTATATTACCTATAATATGTGCATACATTATTTTCTCAGTTTAATAAGGCGTTTTGACTCTATCGCACTTTTTAAAATTTGGTCACTCAGGCCATAATAATAAAGAATTTTTCTTTGTGTCCCTGTAAAAAACTACAGGTTCCAGATTCTCTAAAATCTATACAGGTTGAGTAAGTGTGACATATAATATGCGAATAAAGTTTTTGCTCAATTGAATAAGGCATTTAGATGCTATTGCACTTTTAAAATTTTGGTCCCATAGACCATAATGATGAAGAGTTTTTCTTTGTGTACCTGTAAAAATACTATGAGAGCCAAATTCACCAAAATCAATAGGGTCCGTGCTATGGTGACTTGCAACATGCATACTAACTTACAGCTCATTCGAACAAAGCGTTTAGACGCTAGCGTGTTCACACATACACACATACATACATCATCAAAAAATAGTGAATACGGACTCAGGGGACCTCAAATCGTATAGAAACACCAAAATCTCGAATTCGGATTTTTGACATGATTATAATACTTTCCTGACATACGTATGTTCGGAAAGTAATAATAAAAAATTCAGTATGTCTAACAGTTAATACATATATATTTTTTATAAATATGTGACATAATGGTTTTTTAATGTTATAACGTACACTGTAAACAACAACAACAAATAAAGTTAAAATTACATGAAAAATCTGGTTGTTGGAGTGCCAGTATTTCTCCGTCAAATATACAGGACAAAACTGTACTTTTAACAAAAAACCTGTTTTATTTACAGGATTCCTGCGTAAAATACACGTCAGTGATACAATTTTAAGGTTTTAAACTGTATGTTTGACGGAAAATACTGGCACCCCAGCTGCCAGATTTTTCCTGTACTTTTAACTATTTTTTTTTTTTTTTTGCAGTGTACTTATAAAACGACTTTTTCAATTGTATGTAGATATACATCTATTATTTCATATATTTATTCTTTTTTCATACTTATTCGTAAGATATTAAATTTTAACGTATTTCATCATATAAATTGTCGAATTGCCCATATAAATAATTACGTATTATGTAATAAAAAATGATTCATTGTGATATGGAAAGAAAATTAGAAACGGTACGTACTTCAACGGAAACGTAATGGTTTAAAATTTAATTAAACTAAGATCATTATTATTTTTAATGCTTTGTCCGTAAACTGATTATAATATCATTTCTATCACAATTCCGCTTAAAAAAACTAAACTGAAGTTTTGTATGTTCTATGTTTATTTATTATCTTGGAAAAATTATCTCTAGGCTTTATTCTATCGGTGTATGTATAGTTTTTAATCACCTGATGCTTTTTTTTTTTTTTTAGTACATATAAGAAAAAAATTCTTCTTCAAAGAAAAGTAATTAAATAGTATTATTTAACGAAGATTAAGTTTTAATGGAACATCTGCTGTTAGCGTTTTCTAACAGGATTATATATATATTAGTATATAACCCCGTCAAAAATGACGGAATGTGAACGATAAATCTTGAAAAAAAAATGTTTAGATCATGATGGTTACCACGTGATCATTTAAATGTATTTTCAATTTTTAGTTTATAAATCAAGTGTGTTTCGATATTTTATAATTTTCGTTCTGAAATTAAAAAAATTCTACCCGATCAATAAATATGAATGACAATTAAAAAACTGCTGGTTGACAAAAAATATAGGCCCGACAACACAACAGCAACAACACATCCCAGTGTTCCATTAAGTGCTCTATACGCAAGCGAAGTGTGACGCCACCGACCGTCCGTGGATGCAAGAAAAAGATTTCCTATGTTATTCGCCCATTGGATTTTTTGTAAAAAATTATTAAAAATCGAGAAAAACTATTTCCCGATTTTATCCCCATATTTGGGTATATATATGTATTAGTTATCATGTTCATGTGTTAGTTTGAGATATTTTGCTGTCAAATTGACAAAATTTTAATTTTAAATTTCAAAACTCTGTTGTCCTTGGCGTTTTTGTATTTGGCGATCAAAAACGTACTACGAAAATATACTTGCCAGATGTATATTTTCGTAATATGTATTGTGCGAAATATTGTTTCATATTATTCATTACTCTCTTAATATAAGTTTTTAAAATAACCACGATTTTTGAAAGGAATTAAATTATATTCGCCAGATAATTTGGCGATATATATATATTTCTGCCAAGGATGACCGATATCAAATCTATTGCGCTGCAACATATTAATATCTTATATCAGATACTTTATTTAGACATTTGAAAACAAATTTTACTTCAAATTATGATAGAATATTTATCATTTTCCTTTTAATTAGTATATTAGTTGGATATTTATTGTGTAAATATCATCCTTTGAAATGAAATGTTTATGTTTTCAATGGAATATGGAAGTTTTTTTTTTTTTTTTTTTTTTAATCTAGAGTTTTGTAATAAAAAATTCTAATTTTATCAATTTTAGAACAAAAACAACTTAATCTAACTCATGCACATGATAACTAATACATATCTAAACCTAAATATGCGGATTAAAATCGGGAAATAATTTCCCTCGATTTTTAATAATTTTTTACGAAAAATCCATTGGGCGTTTAACAAAGGAAATATTTTTCTTGTATCCACGAACGGCAAGTGACGTCATGACTTCGCTTGCGTATTTAAAGTCCTCATAATAAGAAAAACCGATTCACTTCATTTTATCAAAATACTCTTTTTTAAGACTATCATAGATCCTATTTTCAAATTTTCTAACTAACTATCTAATAACTACAGACACTCTTGCTAACCCAAATTCACCTCTACTCGATACCTCCAACCAGCTATCTCACCCACAACATCGCCAAAATATCCAGGATCCAGCTATGGATTTTCTCATTCTCAACCGAACATTTTACCTTGATTCGACATTATCACCTTAGACTACTCTACTTTCATTTCAACTGGTGACTTTTACTTGCCGAACCAAACATTCTATCCCAACTATCATTTTACACTAATTTCAAAACTAAAATCAACTGGCGGCATTTACGCACTAAACTCGACGCCAATCATACCTTACAATGTAAACAAACAATGAAGTTTGATAAAAATATTTAAAGACTTTAATGCATTTTTACAAATATTTTAAGATTTTTAAGGCTTTGATATGTTTTAGAAATATTTTAAGCGTTTTCTTAATGAAACAGTCAAAGAGTCGTTCATACGGAATTATAAAGTTGTCCATTTGGAATTTGTATTTTCTGAATGGCAACAGTTTCGGTTTGTTTTTATTTGGTATTGCATTGTTTATAATCATGAAGTTACATAATTCTATTTATAGCTTCATGTTTATAATAGCCAGTGGTCCGTTATATTTAATTTAGACATTTAAACATTACAATTGAGTAGTTTTTCAAGGTTTTATAGGAAATAAATAAGAATATGTGCGATACAAAACATGTATGAAAATGATATGTATGTTTTCTAAGTTGAATTAAACAAACGGAAAAAAAAATGGTGCCAAAAGTTTCTGTTTTGAAGCGGTACTAACCGGATTCGTTCATGACAGATGAGGGTCGTTATATATATTAATATATATATATATATATATATATATATATATATAAGTAAGCAGGTGTAAAATAATAGATTGTAAAAAGCTTTGATTAACTATGTACTTGTGAAATTGAAGACAATATAAAACATCTTTCAGAAGTACTTCTGAAATTTTATTTTCACTGTATATAGAAATTCTAGGATATGAGGTCAAGCTTATCATTATTAGATCGACGAGTACGCGTATCGATTACTTTAATATCCTATATAAAAGTAACAATTCGTATGTGTGTGAACGGTATTTCATTATATTTCATTATGTGGAAATATAGGAGAAAGGTTCCAACATAACAGTATTTTTTTCTATATTATTGATCACATTTATAATTAAAAATCCTCAAAATTCGATAAATTCAACTCCGTGTCTTGTTTTATTTAAGTTAACAGAACCATTTACTACCTCCAGAATACAACATGGACAATTATTTAGAATATCAAGCCATCGGCTAAGAGTTCTAATCTCCAACCTTGTATATAGGAGGCGCCTTGATCAAACACAGGACACGCTCCTACACCAAACTTCTGTGGTTTTCACAAACACTCGTTTTATAATTCAGAAAAAAAAAAAAAATCTGAATCTCTATCATGGAGAACATTCCACCCAAGCATATATCTTTATTGTAGATAATTGGCCTTAACTCAAATAGCAACACACACACACACACACACACACACACACACACACACACACACACACACACACACACACACACACACACACACACCTATTATACTACCAACATAGCAATTAATATCCATTTGATTTTTTCATAGCAAAAAGCAACATGTTGCACATGGTAATGTTGCATGGAGTGGATATGAAAATATAGATGATAAGGCAAGTAGATATGCACATAGTCTACTACTATTATTATCATTATTATATATATATATATATATATATATATATATTTGGTGGGGGGTATTTTTGTCTATTTGGAAACTTTCGAAAATTATTATATTATTATAAACTGAAATTATAAACCGGTGTATAACACACCAGTATATAGTTTTTTTTTTTATTTATTTTTTTTTCTGGGGGGTGTAGAATTGTGTTGCTATACCAACGATACCATTTCTGGACGCATATACCAATTGTGGTTCCCCTTTTCTGAAATTTTACATGGCCATAGAATTTTCTTGGGTCACAAAATAATTTCGAACAGTCGATGTTTATCTTTGCATTTGGAGAATATGTATTAAGAAGAAATATGTATTTATTTATTTATTTATTATTATTATTATTATTTTCCAAATAGAAGGATTTTAAATAGAAGTTCGGAATGGATTTCATTTTCACTTGTAATCGATACATTGCATTTCTCAAAAGCACTTTTAGTAGCATTATCATTAACACTGTAAATATTTAGTATCAGCTCTATAAAATTTAGACATTGTTTCTTCTTTGAAAGCTTATAATTATTGATTAAAAGTATAATATACTTATTTATTTACTTACTTGAATCCAAAGCATTCAAAATATAAAATGCGCATCTCAGTATATCACTACAGAATTGTTTTTTTTTTTTTTTTTTTTTTTTTTTTTAATGGTCAAATGACATAGTATTAAATTACTTTTTCTTGTTATTTAAGAATACCAAACAATCACAAATTATTGAAAATTGTACGAGAAATATTGACTGTAATTATCAGACAGTATGCTTGAAGAAATGTCAGATTACCATAATGTTTATTTAAAAATAATTTTACATAAAATAAAATTATCATACAAGATTTTTGTAAAATGTTTTAACTGAAAACATTTTGCTGATTTTAACTGAAAAACCACCAGTTCATTAAAAAAAGACATTCTTTTATTATTATTCTTTTATTATTATTTCATTATTATCATAAAAATTCTTTTACTATTTATTTTTTCTGTATTCTAAACTAAAAACAGAAGTAGACTGAATTTTAAAATTTCAGATTCATTTAACAAATAACGTTCTATTGCAAATCACAAATATTTTAATTTATAACATGTATTCTTAAATTTTCATATTGTCATTGTTTATATAAGCAAACAAAATATTTTTGACCTTTATATTTAAATTTTTTAAGGTAGGCATTATGCTTTAATTGCAATAACGTAGATTTTAATGGAAATAACAATATGCTGAAAGGATTTGGTTTAATTAAATATTACTTTTCAAAGCTTTTAATCCACTGTCAGATACATTATAAATTCATAAAATTTACAATGAAATAAAAATAAGAAAGTACTTCTTTTTAATAAATGATATTATAGTATAATTGAGCACATACACTAATGCATGTTCAGTAAGATTAGATATTCAATAAAAGTATTTTTTTTTTCAATTTCATGAGTAGATTCTAATTTTTAAAAGGAAAAATGAATGAATATTTTATTAAATGAAAATTATTTTATTGTAAAAAGCCGATAGTAAATAAAACATTATTTTTAAGAGTATTATGTAAAATAAGGATTCTAAAATATCATTATGTATTACAAAAGAATTTTTAATCCTGAAAAAAAAAAAAAAAAAAAAAAAAAAAAAAAGGAACTATTTTGCATATGCTAATTAAAAGATCGAAATACATATTTTATTTGAAATCATCAGAGGCAATCGTGTTTTATAATTTTAAATAAACGAAAAAAATATTTTCAAAACTATCAAAGCACTATAATACAGTTAAATTAATAAACTAATTCAACTTATGCATATAGAGAAACAAATGAACTGTTTGTATGACAGGCAATTTAGCGATTTTTTCATAATACAACACTATACAACTGCATTGTTTTCTCATATACATCAACGATCACTAAATTAATGCTAATGAGTTTTTTTTTTTTTTTTTTTTTTTTTTTTTAACAACATGAAAGTTTAGCACAAATAATATTTTTATCAAATCTCAAATCAATTTAGTAAAAAAAAATATAGATATACAGGCGTACATGCGTGAACTGCGCCATTTCATAGCAATAAACCGTGCATTTGATCATGCATTAGAGCACCTAGTCGATATCAATATATTTACATGCTAATTTACACCGTTTCTGCATATTGCGACATGTACTCAATCTTACTAAACAAGCAACACGAGCAATAAGCCTTTTAAGGTTGTGCACTTGCATGACTTGGTATGTAGGGTGGATATTTTGAACATATCCCTGTGTAAACATATAAAAATATTGATCGTGATACTGTGGGATAATGGGACATACGACTGAGCTTTTAATTTTTAACATTATTATAATTTATCAATATATTCCAAATATATGTGTGCATTAATTTGTGGATTGATTCACAAGTAGATTTAAAAAATATATTTTTATATTTGCATGTAAAAGGTTCTTTGAAATTTCAGCATTAAAAAAAAAAAAAAAAAAAACTTAAAAAAAAATACTAATTAATGCACAAATGTGTTTAGAAAATATTGATAAACTATAATATTGAAAAAAAAAACTCAGTCACATGGGATATTTAAAAAAATTCAAAAAAAAAAAAAAATTGATTTTTTTTTTTTTTTTTTTTTTATGTCAATAGTTTTCGAGAAACTTTAATATACTTAATATTGATATATCTCAATACACATGTATGCAAACTTTCATAATTCTAAGATAGTAATTTCAAAGACTTATTTTCAACGTCCACCATCCCTTTCAACTTAAATTAATAAATAGCTGCATTTTGATCTTTTAAAAATGTCCCATTAATAAGGCAACTATTACAAAAATAATATTTATATTATTTCGATTGTGATTTAGAACACAAAATTTAAATTTTCTAAGGTTAGTAATCTTGCTGTTTCCATTTAAATAAAAAGTAGTGAACAGATTTTTCTATTTGAAATAGGTAACACAAATAAATCCCTGTATCTAGTGTTCTTTATCTCCTTTGACTCATTCAAATGTAACATAATACATGAAAGGTCAAAATTCAATATTTTAGTAAAAGAAACTGTAGTGTAATATCTTTCTCTCATTGTGTAATACATGTGTTTGAAGTTTTCACTGTTTAACTTATTGTTCTACAGACAGTCGGATTTGAATAGGAGAAGACACAATGTATTCTCATCCTTTTATTATCTATTGATTCTATACGCGTGTCTTCATTAGGTCAATTACACTAAAACAATGTTTCAACAGCGTAGATGTTTGAACTTTGATCCTGAATAAAGAACTAATTTTGATTGGAATTCTCTGCATAAAGAATTATTAAGAGTAATTTTTAAAGATAATATTTACTGTATCCATAGTCTTTCGTTGAAAAATTATAGATACATACATTAACTTTTAGGAGAAAAAAAATAGTAATCATAATTACGAAAGCTTTACGAAATCCGAACTTCATTTGAATAATAATAATAATAATAATATACCATAATCAGTTAAAAAAGTTAATTGCACTCCTTAAAGGAATTTTTTAGGAAATTGAAGTTTGATGAAATTTCGTGGCAACACTTCACACATTGATCAGTAAATGGCGTAAAAGCTTTCATGCATCAATTTTAGCTAGCGTGCAGTTGTAAAACATATTTTGATTTTTTCTTAAACATGTGAACTTCCTTCGACGGGAAAAGTGATGTTTACGCTGTTTCTCAACAAATAAATTGTTGGAAATGTCGAAATACATCGCGAGCGTGCATGACATTGTGAGACCGCATTAAAAAAAAAAAAAAAAAAAAAAAAACGTGCGATTCCTCTTTGTAGCCTTTAATGTTTTTTTTTTTTTCCTTCCTTTCATTTCTTTATTATTATTATTATTATTATTATTATTTATGAAAGAATTTTCAAAGAGACGATAATTCTCGAATGACGAGTTGAAAGCTGCAATCAGGAAATGGTTATTAAGCGTTGGACTGATTTACATCCAGATGTGCCAAGCCTAAACAGTTATTTAAATAATGAAGATAAATACTTCTGAAGTTAAATTTAATACAGTACTTTATCATATAAATATATTTATTGTAAAATTGTGATTTTATTTTGTTTTCTTAAGCAATGCACTTACTTCTTGACTGACTCTTGAATCTTTAGATACATTAAAATGTCCCCATAGTGTATTTGTTTCCATTATTAAACGATTACTTCTCTTATTTAATGTCTAGTTTTGGCTGCATAAACCACATTATGTACAATTTAATTAGAGTTTTTGATTGAGTCTTCTTAAGTTACGATTAGAATTTCCACAGAACATAACTGGAAAATTCACAGAATGTAAAATTATATACCATTCATACTATGAATATTTTTAAATATGCGATTATTGAAGTTTTTATTTTTCCTTCTTCTTCTTTCTTATCATACTTAAACATATATTTTTTTTTTAGTTAATTTTCAAAATTATATAATTAAACATAAGTATAAACACATATAAATTAAAATAATATGTATTTTTCGGACAATATTACTAATTGTTTAGGGATAGGCGAATATGTACAATAACAGTTTTTACTAATAAGGACAAAACTTTGAATAAACGCCATAAAACGCAAGAAATCGTAACAATTCTTTTGGTTCGAACAAAAACATGACCCTTCGTCAGGCAAACAAAGTAGGTACAAATGCAGCAATGTAAACAAAGCGTCGTACATATTATATTTAAATACAAGATCTGTGGTGCTTTCTTACAATTTTTACTGATTTTTATATATAATCCAATGATTGTTATATATAATCCGATATAATACAAGTTTTGAAAGTTTGTGATTATCTTCTATCGCTGGGTTAAGTGCATATGTAAAGGGTGCCAAGAACAGACAGCGATTCAGCTCTGAAAACTGCCCTAAGATGGCTTTGGAATATTAGCCCTAAGATGGCTTTGGAAGTTACCCAAGAGAACTATTACCTATATTCAAGGCAAAACGGAAAACATTGAAAAGCAAAATGAAACAGGCGAAGTGAATGGAAGAGCAAATTTTAAAGAGGATTATTCAGCAAACCATAAAACGGTAATGATTCAACTTGGCCCACTGCATAACATATTTTCCAAAAAAAGTCAATTTGCCGCAATATGTTTTTATGCTGCAACATGCCGGGAGACATATAATTATGTAAAGTGAAAAATATTTGAATCGTTATCGCCAAAAATAACAACGAAAACAAATTTATCAAGAAGTAAGTAAATAGTTATACGAGGGTATACCTTTTTAACGGTAGAATTATACACTCGACGATCTTTTTCTCTCGAAGAGTATTCTGAGGTTTATTCCGAAATACAAGAATATGTAATGATCAGCTATTCTAGCTCACGATGGAAATACGAGTATTTTATAGCTGATCGCAGATACAATTTTTGGCGCTGCTTTATTATACTTAACAAAATTTGTCTCCTTAACGAAATTTAAAATTTCTCACCGAAGTAGTCCAGACATTTCTCACCATGATATTTAGTTATGTAGTTGAGATAGCTGTTTCAATTCATTATCAAAATGACCAGAAATGTATGAATTACTAGGCGAGTGGGGGTGGTCCGTGGTGGTGGGGGGAACTAGGTTGATGCTTTTTTAACACACTTGACATTGTGAGTTTTTTTGCTTTTCTTCCCATGCTATTCCTATGGGGTTTTTAGCCTTTTTTTCCCTCTTTTTCTACATTCTAAAGTGGCGGTGGTTCCCGCCCACCCACCCCCACCACCGCCAAGAGTTATACTAGGCGAGTCGTATTAATCCTGGACGATAGGACCCATGCCCCAGCCCGCCCGGTTCTCGCTGTTCAATGTGTTTTTCTAGTCAACTTTGTCCCCTTATTACTTCCGGTGTGATTTTTTTTTTTTTTTTTTTTTTTTTTACACGCTTGACATTGTGAGTTTTTCTGCTTTTCTTCCCATGCTATTCCTATGGGGTTTTTAGCCTTTTTTCCCCTCTTTTTCTACATTCTAAAGTGGCGGTGGTTAAAATATAGTTTTGATTGTATGTCCATACCATAGAATAATAATTAGGAAGAAGGAGCATGCCAATACTCTTAATACTTACAAACCCCTTCTAGCGAAATGCCAGCGAAAGCTACTTTTGCTACTCAAAACCTTAAAGAAAGGCCATAGAATAATAATAATATCGCTGTTTGTTGTGGCAACACAACAGCTTATTAGAAACACTTATGCTCCTTCTTCCTTTATTATTATTCTATGGTCCATACTAAAACTATGTCTTTTCGATACAGATGACTTTATTAATATATATTCAATGCAAGGATTCATTAGTTTGATATCTGTCGTCCTTGGTGATTTTTTTATTTTCAATCAAAAATGTAATAGGAAAATGTACTAGCCAGATGGATATTTTCGTAATATAATTCGGGGAATTTCCAAGAGCCTCGACTAGCAATCGAACAATAAATTCAAGGAGAAGAGACAATTGAAATGCAAATTACACCAATGAAAGTCCCACAGACACGACAATATCATATGAAGATATTAACTATCAAGTTGAAATAAGTATAAGTATTTAAAAAAATATTTTGTTACAAAACGAAAAAGATGAAAATAACACTTATTAAAAAAAATAATAATAATAAAATGTCATTTTCTTAATGAACTAAAAGGAACAAAATAAGTTTTCAGCTCAGCACCGCCGATCTGAATTACTTGCATTTAGTACTATTCTAATAAAATTGCACCTCAAAAAAAAAAAAAAAAAAAAAAAAAAAAGGGGGGGCGACTCAAACCATTTTATACCAAAATTTCCAATCTGGCCAATTTCAGCTCATATTTTCATAAATCCATAATTATTTGAAATTGAGCCTCCCTTTTCTGCGTTTGAGGTGCAATTTTATTGAAATAATAATAAAATGAAGTAATTCAGATCGGCGGTACTGAGCTGAAAAAGTTTTTTTGTTCTTTTTAGTGCATTAAGAAAATGGTATTTTATTTATTTATTTTTATTATTATTATTATTTTAAATAAGTGTTATTATTGCAGCAAAATAAAACAAAACAAAATCGTAAAATTTGCAGTTAAGTAATTTATTGAAACATTGAAAATAATTAATTGATATATTGAAGGATTTATTGAAAGTTCGTAGGACCATGCCCAGCTGGTGACAGATTGATAAGACAATTTTCGATTTTTTTTCTCTTTGACTTACCTTAATGTAGGGGTGGGGGAGAAGGTCTATTCGAATGAGTTTTGTCTAACTTTCTGTTTTTCCATTATTATCATTATTATAATTATTATTGCACTCTGGCATAATTTATTTTTCTAATTAAGTTAATTTACTAATTTATTATGCTAATAGTGATCTGGAAATTTTTAAATTAAAAATATTTAAAAAACTTAGGCCATGCATTTTTAAGCAATTTTCTTCATGCAGATAGTATTAAAACACTCTCTCTCACACACATTTTTTTTATTTCTTAATATACTGAAGGAAATAATATAAGTATGTATAAAAATTATAGACATTTAAACTAAAAGTTTTAAATTAAGTTTAAATTATAAAAGTCAGGTTTTATTTATTTCTCTAAAGATTTCCGAGCAATACATCCGTTTAGCAAGCATTTCATTTATATGAAATTATTCATTTATTTTTATCTAAGCATGCTTCAGTTACATTTCTTTTTTCTTTAATTCCAATTTAACAAAAATTGCAATTCCTTCAAATTTCTACATTTTCTATTCAAATTGCCTTAGGTTAACCAGAAATATTCATAATCAAAATTAGCTTAACCTTAATCAGCAGAAGGGAAATAAAGTGTATCAGTTGCTCGAATTTCATAAGTCAGTGAGAAATCTGCTTTTGGCGTTTTTCAATATTATTGCAGCTGATTATTCTATAAGGTTTAAAAACGTGAGCGAAACGAAAATGATTTGCCCCTTAGGTTTCCATTGATATGCTGATAATGTTTTAAAAGGGAAATTATAGTAAAAGTTTCAATTTCGTTTTAAAATATATTGTTAAACTCTAATTTATTAATAAAAAGTTAAATTGCAGAAAATATAATTTAAATATACAATAAAGTTCTAATTCTTATGAATAGTTGAAATTTTAAAATAAGATGATATAAAGCATTCAATTTTAATATTTTGGAATATATGTATGTTAATTTACATTATATATATATATATATATATATATATATATATATATATGTGTGTGTGTGTGTGTGTGTGTGTGTGTGTTTTATACTTGAATATATTGTAATTGTAATAATCATGAGCAAATTTGAAAAATGATAATTAAAAAAATTGCACGTTTTTATGTGTAAAGAAATGTGCAAATATTTGCTTTATTATTATTATTATTATTATTATTATTATTTATTTATTTTATTTTATTTTATTTTATTTTCATAACAGATGTCTCCTTGTCATTTAAAAAATGAATCATGATAAATATACAAGCATTGCTATATAAAATGAAGAGGGAAATAATAGAAATAGTGTGACCAAGAAATTTATTATTACTTACAAACTTGAATAAACACCATAAAATGCAATAAACTCGCAACAATTGTTTCGGGTTGAAAAAAAACACAACCCTTCATCAGGCGAATAAATTAAGCACGAGTGCTGCAGTCAGAGCGGCACCTAATACAAATTTAGCAGTTTAAAAATTAAAAGTTTGCGATTTTTCGCTACATTTTTCTGCTTGAAACGTAATCCTAAAATCAGTTATAACAAAAAAAAAAAACAAAAAAAAAAAAAAAAAAAAGGGCAAAAATATTTATTATTATTATTATTATTATTATTATTATTATTTTTATAATAGAGTAATTCTCGAAATTATAATTCGGGAATTATGCATCAGCATTTTCTACTTTCTTCTATATGTAATATAAAGAAAGTATTGGATTCGCGAAAATTTTCGACCTCCGTTTTTTGATGGATTTACATGTTCTGGGATGTCCAGAACACGAATTAATAGTTTTTAGAAAATGTCTGTCTGTCTGTCTGTATCATTTTTTTGTGGACGCTGTATCTCACGAACCAATGAATGACATGTAACCAAACTTGGTATTTAGTTGCACCCTGACATGAGCTGGTGCTGATTAGATTTGGGGATCAATAGCTCAACAGGTGGCGCTGTGATCGCCTTTTATGCAAATTTTTTTAACATGGCAGCATAGGACAAAATTTCGTATAAATGGGCATAATTTAACTTGTGATTGTAAAATTAATATGAATTATTGATAATTGTAGTTGGTAACTAGGAAAAAAAAATTGTGCATGTGGGGGCATCCCCCCCCCACCGGGGGAAGTATTTTTTAACGAAATTTAACCAAACTTGGTATTTAGTTGGTCCCCGACATAAACTGGTGCTGATTACATTTGGGGATCAAAAGCTCAACAAGTGGCGCTGTGATCTCATTTTATCTAAATTTTTAACATGGCAGTGTAGGACGAAATTATGTATAAATGTGCATAATAAGAGTTATTTTAAGTTTGTGATTGTAAAATTAATATGAATTATTGATAATAGTAGTATTTAACTAGAAAAAAAAAATTGTGCATGGGGGACATCGCTTCCTCCCCCCCTTCCCCACCGGGGGAGCAAATTTTCACGATGGGTATCTTTCGAAAGATCTCGTTGGTAATAGTAGTAGTTAAAAAGGAAAAAAAAAATGTGCATGTGGGGGCATAGGTCCCCCCCCGGGGATGCAAAGTTTCAAGATGGGTATCTTTCGAAAGGTCTCGTAAATACCTTTAAAACGAATGGTTGAACCATATTTCTGTGATAATTTAAAACAAAGCTATCGATTTTTTTTCAGTTTTAACGGAAAAAAAAAACGTTTTTTTTTTTTTTTTTTTTTTTTTTTTTTTTTTTTTTTTTACAGAATTTAACCAACCTTGTTATTTAGTTGGCCCCTGACATAATCTGGTGCTGATTACATTTGAGGATCAATCGCTCAACAGGTGGCGCTGTGATGTTATGTTTTCTAAATTTTTAACATGGCAGTATAGGACAAAATTTCGAATAAATGTACATAATGAAAGTTATTTTTGACTTGTGATTGTAAAATTAATTTGAGTTATTGATAATAGTAATAGTTAACTAGGAAAAAAGTTCTGTGCATGTGGGGTCATTGCTACACCCCCCTGGGGGGATTGAATATGTATTGCTTTTAACAAAGTGTATGTATTGCTTTTAACAAGAATCGTACTTTTTTTTTAAATATTGTTACTGATTCAATATGTATAGTAAAATATAGAAGAAAGTCTTGTGGTGGCCACAACATACTACTTTTTCTTAATAGTGAGATATCTATATATATCGTTTCAAATTCACAGATATTTCAAGAAAATACAAGTACCGCCAGCATTAAAAAACAAATAAATATATAAGAGTAATATTGTGAATAAGAAATGTATTGAATCATTAAAAGATTAGATTAGCAGTTTAAAATTTCAGTTTTACATTTTTATTTTATTTTATTTATTTATTTATTTAATTTTTTAACATAAAACGTACTATTTGAATCAATAATAACGAAGAATGGAAAGTACAAATGTAAGTATTTAGTAAAAAATAAATAAATAAGTAAATAAAATAATAATAATAATAATAATAATGGATATATAGTTTAACCACGTTTCCCAAAAGTAGCAGAGAGGACGAGTCCAGAGGCTTGTAAGGGTGCTAAATTGACCGACAGCTTGTGATTTGGAAAACATTCAATCATTCGGCGCTTTCTTATGGTTTATTTTCTTTTAACATTAGACCTTTTCTCAGTTAAAAGATCCCATTGATATGCATAATTCTTGGGGCATTTATAGTATTTCCTGTCAGTGTGGTTTATCATATATTGGCCAAACTAAACGCAGTCTTAAATTTCGTCTAAAAGAACATACGAATTACGTCCGCAAACAAGAAATCAATAAATCGGCTATTTCTAAACATTGCTGGAAGGAAAATCATAATTTTAAATTTAATTCGGCTAAATTAATTTGCAGACCTAAATCCATTATTGAACTCGATTTCTTTGAAGCTTTTCATATTTATAGAAATTTTAAAAACCTTGTAAAATGTGATTTCGCTATTCCCTATTTGTCTGATTGTTGGAAATATTACGTTCAGTCCAGATTTTCTTAATTTTTCTGCTGTTTACACAGCTAACATTCCTAAATTTCTGTTGGCCACACTCCCCACCTTTTCCGTATTGGTTGAACTAAATTTGGCCCCTTTCCTATATATACGAGCACTTCTCCAGATTCAGAATTATTTTTGCACTGAATACGGTAAGCTTAAGGCTACCGAAACAGCTGTATGCATCTCAAATACTTTTCTTTGGCGTTTCTGACGTCATACTTTATTCGGGTTTTATAATTAGACTAGTTGAGTCAGCACTTGATCATAGGCTTTCATAGTTTCAAGAAATGTGGTTGAAGAATGACATACAAATGCAAATTTAATTAAAATTTTGTATTTTTGAATATTTTTTTTAAAAAGTTTATGATATTTAACAGAGTTCTTGAATGATTTTGAAAGTAAATAAATATCATACAGATTAATAAATAAATAAATAAATAAAATAAAATAAAATTCGAAAATCTAACATTTTGCGTACAATGATGTAAAAGTATTATAAAAGAAATATGTTTACATTATTCTATATTCAATAGAAGAAAAACATTGGTCTCGTAAAAATTTTCGGTTTCCGGTATTTGATAACTTTACACGTTTTAAGATTTCATCACGGTTTGTTTATTTTTAGAAGTTGTTTAGTTTGTCAGCGTGTGTGCGACGAAATTTTTATGTTAAATCTAGCGCGAACTAATCCATAGGAATTCGTAAAAAATGACAGAGAGTTAATCTTTGACACACATTACTGCCCGCTAACATTTGGCAAAAATAGACAAAGAAGAACGTTACTGTCATGCATCTTCATGATATTTATTATGACCGTCTAGAACAAAATTTCTTAAAAAGTTGCATAATGAAAATTACTTTTTATCTATACATTATGAATTAAAAAAATAAATACTTTTAATTTTAATAGTTAAATAGAAAAAAATGTCACTTTCCCCCGTGGCTTTTAAGTTTCAAAAATGAATACTTTTCATAAAAGCTTGTCAGTATCTCTGAGATGAATATTTCAATTATATAACTGTAAGAATTTAAAACAAATTTTTCTGTTATTTATATATAATGAAAAAATAATAATAATTTGGTGTGTCACTCACACGATTTTCTCTTACCGTGAAATTTAATACTATAAATAAACGTTGGAGATTAAGAGGTAAAATAACGAGTACTGTTATGTAAACCTATGTTATACAATTCAAATTAGGCTTCGGAAGTGTTTTATGATAAACAGTTCTGTGTGAGGGGGCTACCGCCCTAATCAACCTTTCGTTTCATTAATGCACATACATTTATATAGAATTTAATTCGGTTATTATATATATATATATATATATATATATATATATATATATATATATAATAATTTATAAAAATTATTACTTAAACAAATTATCTTTTATAATAATGCAGACGATTTCCATATTAGAGAAGTAGTATAGCACTAAATATCCCCCCCCCCAAAAAAAAAAAAGAATTTATTCTGAATATTACATTATTATTAATATTATTATTATTATTATTATTTTGTTGTTAAAAAAAAAAAAAAAAAAAAAAAAAAAAAAAAAAATCGATAACTTTATTTTAAATTTTCGCAGATCGATGGTTCAACCATTCATTTTAAAGGTATTGGCGAGCTCTTTCTAAAGATACCCATCATGGAAATTTACTCCCCTCGAGGAGGGACTTCCCCCCGGGGAAGGCGATGCACCTACATACACAAAGTTTTTTTTCCCAGTTGACTATCTCCATTACAAAAAATATATGTTCGCTCCATTTGGTTTAGTGCAGTCAATAGATGTTAAACTCTACTTATCTGCAATCCCCCCCCATAGACGTAATGTATTTGAATACTTTTGAGTATCCCTGTACACGGACCATTTACTTCATCTCAACGAAAAGCTTACTGTTTTCATCCCTATATGATACACATTTAGAATACCGAGTTGGGAATTTCTGCTACTATTTGTTCTTGAGATATGCTAATAACAGACACACAGACAGACAGACACACAGACGGACAGACACACAGATCATTCTCTAAAAATATGATTTTTGTATTCAGGGAACCTCAGAACATGTAAATATAACAAAAACTCACGTTCGATAATTTGACCCTAAAACAATACTTTCTCGGGTAAGAGAAAGTAAAAAAAAAATTCTAGATATCATCTAAAAGGCACAAAATTTAATTTCTGTCGTCATAGAGTGTTTTGTTACTCTATCAAAATGATGAAAGGTGTTCTAAAATAAACACTGTCTACAATCATCATTGAAAATAATTTAAATAAGTAATAATTTTTAAAAATGACTTGTATTCTGTGATCTTTTTTTATAAATTCTAGAAGAATGATCTGTGATTGGCAGAACATACTATTCAAATTGGTATATTGAATTTCGTAAAAGTTAAAAAACAAGTTATTCAAATTAACACTTGTTTAAAAATAAAATTTAATTAAAAATAACACTTTTTTTTCAATCAATAAACGTTAATGATTGATTTTAGTAAAAATAATTATTATATATATTCAGTAAATTTTAACTAATTTAAATCTATATACATAAAGAGAAGTGTCTGACTGTCTGCGCTGTGTTGTTGACACTATCGATCATAGATCTACAAAATTTGGCAGATGGATACCTGGGGCCCTGCAGGTGTGCACATCATCGAAATTGTTTCAAATTTCTTCGGATTTAATTATTATTGTTTTTTTTTTTATATTATTATTATTAATTTATTTTCGATTTTAAATTTTGGCTTCTATGTTTCATTTTCCATAAACTTATTCTTCATTGTAATCGTCTGCGTACCTTAACAACGGCTATTGCACTATTTATTTTTTATTTAATAGATTCACTTGAAAGCAAAATCTTTTTTTTTTTTTTTTTTTTTTCGTTTTTATAATTTATATTTATTGAAAACAAAATGGGAATACAGTAGAAAAAAAAAATTTAACTTTAAAAGCGCATTTATAACAGTTATGTTTGTGTAAAATTTTTATAGTATAACAACTTTTTATTTTTTTATTTTTTAATTAATTCCTTTAAAAGATTTTTTTTAATAGTATCTATAGGGAAAATATGGTAGTATATAGTAGAAAGGATTAAACTGATTAAAAATTTCTTTTAAAGTATTTAATTCCCTTTAAAAGAAAATCTACTTTTAACCTATTTTACTATATCGGTTGGAACCAAATAGTAATATAGTGTAAATTATTCGGGGCTACAAAATACATGTTTCAATATATATATATATATATATATATATATATATATATATTTAAAAGTTGATGAGATAGAAACATCATTAAATTAGTAGTTTTTAAATAATAGCAAATCCACCTGTCGTCGATAAATACCCAAATTGAAGTGCCCAGGAGAGAGCTTTCTGCAGGCAGTGGGAACCTGAACCTGTTGCAGTGTGGGCGGAAAAAGAGCTGCTGCAGGCAGCGTGTACCCAAAGTGACGTTTGATGCAATTTCAATGTAATTCTTTTAGTTTTTTATTTATAATGTGATTTAAAAAAATAAATACTGATCCAATTCTTTTAAAAATCAATTTAAATATAGAGACCAGCAACGCGGGCGTAGCTTGCCAGTATGTAATAATTTATACGAAAAAAAAAGTGTTTGTATTTTTTTTTTATCTTGTTTATAAATTCTAGATGAATGTTCTGTGGTGCTCACAACGTACTATTCAAATTTTAATATCGAATTTCGTAAAAATAAAAAAGAAATTAACCAAAATAACATTTGTTTAAAAATAAAATTTTAATGAAAAACAAGACATTCGTTGTTATTCTATTTTTATTTTATTTTTTTCAAACGGTAGACGACAAAGATTGATTTTAGTAATAATAATTACTGCTAATATTCAATCAATTTTAGCTAACTTTTAAATGGAGTACTGCAGGTCACAGGAAAGCTAGTTTAAATACTTCAAAAAATTAACATTAATGAGTATTTTTTTCCCGAAAAACAATTTACCTTTAAAACAAATTTTGTTTAAATCTAGAATACATAATTATTACAATAATCAATTATTCATAATTATTCATAATTATAATTTCAATATTAACCGTTTATTAAAACACAAATTTATATAAACCATTTTAATTTATGTATTTGAATATATTTTGGAGTATGCTAGCTTGACACGGCAGTATTTCCAATTGCTGAAGTAGATGATACAGCAACTACTATCATATTTGTTGTTCTTCCTATTGTTTCATTAATTAAATAATATATATAATAAATTATCTTTTAGAATAAGAATTTTAAAGTGTTTTTATCTGCAAATTTTATGCAAATTTAATTTAATTTTAATTACAGTACATTTATATATATATATATATATGTAGATCTTTGTGTGTGTGTGTGGTACAAGTTTCTATTAAATAAATATATTAGAGCATGAGTAATATTTTAAAATGTGTTAGCATTGAATATGATGTATTTAGACTTGATTACATTATAATTATTTAAAAAAAAAGTCAATAAATAAAATATGTAAAAAGTTACTTGGATTTTCGTGTACTATAATAATTGTCGAAATGCTTATAAACTTATAGGTCAATGACTTTAAAGATACTTTAAGACATGATTTCAAAATTTTAAAGTGTTTCTGCTAAGTAGATTAATAATTCATGAGCAATTTAAATAATTACTGTTCGTTAAAATTAATAAATGGATTTAATTCATTTTATTATAGAGCATTTTTAGTATTAATCATCAAAGATTACGTCGAAAATAAACTTTCTTACTAATATAATAAATTTTGTGGATAACTGACGCTCGCTTTATTCACCACAATATGAATTATGGAAATATTTAGTATAAAGGGGAATTTTTAAAGTACTTTATTGTAAATTAATTATAAAACTTTTTGATTTAAAACTAGCATATGCAGTATAAAAAAGTCATTCGTGCTGATTATAGATTACCACCATTTATAGAAATTGTCATTTCTATATCCATTTTAATCATTAAATGAATAATATGCTATAAGAATTTTTAATTAAATACTTAGAATTTTAACGTATTACTGCAAATATATATATATATATATATATATATATTTGAAATTTTGAATGAACAAACATTAAATCATAACTTAAAAAAAAAGAAAAGAAAGAAAACCACTCTCCATTATTTAGTTACCATTAATTTTAAATTCTGCATTTATTTATTTATTTTTCAATGATTGTTAAATATTTAAAGAAAATTATAATTTATGAATTTCATATTTTAAAATAGACAGTGGCTGTAGTCCTTAGTATGAGTATGTATGACCAATTTTGATACATTCTGTTTCATTGGTGAAAAACTCTGAATAACACGAATGAAATTTAACCGCTATATACTTTATATTCGGGAACAGTTGAGATTAGGCTGATAGACTAGGTTGGAAATCAGAAAACTTTTATTATCGAATTCTTAATTCAAATAAACTACTGGTACACGTTTTGTTTTATATAAAACAGTAAATACTGTATCTTTGGTTAAAAAACAGGTTGCTGCACTGTGAAGATAAGAGGCGGACTCAATCCTGAATAATTTCCTAATTCAATTCATGTTGCTTACGTATTAAAATAAAATATGAAATCAGATTTGCAGAACATCATTACAGATATCGAAATTTCATTTCATCGTGTTTTTAAACGTTATAAGAATAAAATACTTACTATCATTGAAACATAATCCTGATGTTTGGTAAGCCAAATATGTCAAAGCAAATGTTTCTTCATTTAATTATTAGAAATATTTTGAAAGAAAATTTAATTTTTTTTAGAGAAATAGTTCCATATTTAGTGAATATGAAGAATGTGGAATTAATCATAAATTCCTTTAATTTTGGAATAATCTCCTTATCTAGATATGACATGATGAAATTCTACAATTTAGGAAAATATGCTTACTTTACTAAAATAAATTATCTTTGAAATTGACGAGGTATATTCATAATGCCAACGATTTTATTCTAAGCAGTAGGAGTTTTAATATCTATGGTATAAACACAGAGCTTTGGATTGTAAAAACACTTTTCTTACTATCTTTGTTCTTACTGAACTTAAAAGTTTAGAATGTCAAAGATTGTAATAGTCGCAATGTATATATTACCATTGTATAGATATGCTATGATTTGTGAGGTTCAGCAGTAGGATTTAATGTCTATGGTAGAAACACAGAGCTTTGTATTGTAAAAGCACTTTTTATTACTATTTTTGTTCTTAATGAGCTTAAAAGTTTAGAATGTCAAAGATTGTAATAATCGCAATGTACATATTACCTTTGTATAGATATTCTATGGTTTGTGAGGTTTAGTTTTATAATTCATATAAAATTATTACTGATATGTTTTTTTATTTCATTTAATATTTTCATTTTGTTAATAGCATGGTGTTTCATTTGTTTTGGCAAGCCACAGGGAGAGTACATATGGTAAAGCTGACTAATTTCGTCATCATTACTTGATAAATTTTAGAAACTAAGAATTCATTCCTCTTTTTTAATGTCAATTTAAATTTATGATAATTTGTGATTAATTTCTTATGTCAATATAATATTATATATATATATATATATTTAAGCTATGAATTTAATATCAAAGAAAAACATTTTTTTTTTTTTTTTTAAACTCTAAAACTCTCCTAGTTAGAATTTTTAAGTGAACATATGACTACAGCATATTACTGTTACGAAAATCCATATTGTCTGAGTATTATACAAACTGACTCGCATAAATCAAAAAAGCTACTCAGCCCTTAATATTTCTCTTATGTAAGGGACGTTGGATTTATGGAAAACTGTTAAGTTTTACAGAACGTTTTTCGAAAAGCGTCTGATAGCACAAGATGTAAATTATCACACAAAATAATAAAATTACGATTTTTTTTGTTAGATTATCAAAATTTATATATATATTTTTTAAATATTAATATTTCTTTTAACATTTCTTATTTTAATTTCATGTCAGAATATTTTAAACTTTCCTTTAAAATGTTGTTGAATTGGGTAAAATAAGAAGCATATTTTCAAGTAAAGTTAAAGCTGTCACATTTTTTGCATGCATTATAGCAGTATATCTAAAGTGTGATTTAGTACAATAATTGATTCAAGGAATATAAAACATTTTGATTTCAATAGTACATGTAGTCTGTGAAAAAGGAGAACTATGGGGATAAAAAAAAAAATGAAAAGAAATAATCGATGAGATGACACATACACTGTGTAAAAAAAGTAGAAGTACACTAGATATTTTTAAAAATAAATGGTATCTTTTATTTTAAATGGAATTATTTTTATGTGTAACATTTTGCAGATCATTTAGCAAGAAAATTTCAGTATCATTACCATAATTTCAAAAAATAAATTATTATTGACAACAAAAATAGTTTTTACTTCTTTTAACTCTGTAAAAAAAGTAGAAGGACAGTAATACAAACTATAAAATACAAGCGATTTTAATAAGGAATACTCTTCCCATTGGCTTTTATGACTTCGAATATTCTATTTGGTAGTGAATCATACAAAGAATGGATTGTTGTTTGGCAAAAATTAGCCTATGAGCTATTCAAAGCTACTCGAAGCTCAGTAAGGAATTTAAACATTTTCCCACTAACATATACTCTACGAGCAAGCATTGATCAGATGTTTTCCACTTTGTTATGATCGGGGCTTTTAGCTGACTTAGGTAGATCCTGCACATTATTTGCAGCGAACCAATTTTTAACTCTATTGTGATGTAAATAGCGGCTCATCTCGTTGAAACATCTACTCTTTTCCTCCTAATTCAGGGCCATAAGGAAGAAGCTCAGAATTCAGCACTTCAATATAGCCTGTATGTTTCTACATACCACTGAAAAAGATCAGACTTGATCTTCTTCCATATCCAATTGATTATTAGATCATCACCCCCTCCTCAATTATGGAGTTGAATAAAATTCTTCTACGTTCTTCAGACAATGCCAGTATTATTGTTAACGATCTAAACCGTCTATATTAAACTTCTTTTCGTCTGAAAATATTATAAAAGACACATCTGAGGTCCATGATACGTGTTTTTTAACCCATGATAATGGTAATCAGTCTGTGTTTATTTATTTATTTATTTACTTTTTTTTCCACTTTGAATGATGATTCGCTATTTGAAAATGAATTATTTGGATCTTGTTATGAAGTGTTAAACTCTTTGTCTTGACACACGAGTAAGTCCTGCTTGATTTGGGGCCTTTGCGACACTACCACTGTTTTTTTTAAGCTCATGAGCAAGTTTTCTTTCATCGCAGAGCATTAACTTTTTAGGCCTACCAGTCATCTTTCTTTTCCAATTTCTATCTGAATTTCTGATAATGTTAGAAAATGTATTGGGGCTGACGTGCAGTATATGAACAATCTGTCTAACACATTCAACATTAATTTTATATGCAACAATTTGCCCATTTTGGAAATAATTTTGAAGTCTTCTTCTAGGCAGTCTGAAAAATAAAATAAAATAAAATAAAATAAAATAAATAAATGCAATTTTTAAAAATATATGTTTTCTTTATCAAAAGCACTCAAAGAAAATTCAATATTTACATTTTTACTTGTGCACAATCCACCAAAATAACAAATTTTGGAAAGTGTCCTTCTACTTTTTTTACACACTCAAAATCATGGGTGCTAGTTTTTTACAATCCACTAATTAGCATAAGTAGTAGAAATTTCATTTTTACGTGAAATTAAAGAAAATCTGTATAACAATCTAAAAGCCAGGATAAAAATACAGAAAATAATCTACAAAAATCGATAGTCCTTCTACTTTTTTACGCAGTGTAAGAACAGTTATATGCATGCTACTGTTTATTAATTGGAACTTTCAGAATGTGCTGAATAAATTCAGGTAGCCCAATATGTGTCTGATCACAGAATTATTGCTATTAAAGTCCAGATTTCTTTTACACTGAATGCTTTGACGCTTTTGTGATAATAAATATGTTTAATGTGAAAATAAGAAGTAGATTATATTTTCATAATCTCTACTCTGAAATCTCTACTCTTTTTTTTTTTTTTTTTTTTTTTTTTTTTAAACTTCGAATTGCTCAATCAGATGTGCGGTAGTTATGTGATAAAGTGTTGCATGATTTAATATTTTTGTTACTGAAAATTTCCATAATAAAAAAAAAAAAAAAAAAAAAAAAAAAAACGGATTTCATAAATTTTCCTGGTAGTGTAAAAAATATTTGCATGCAAATATATTTAATTGCTAATAAGTAGTACAAAACTTTTAATAAACACCATAAAAGTTTTGTTAAACACCAGTTGTTTCATGTAAAAAAAAAAGCACGACTTTTCGTCAGTCGAGCAAAGTAGGCATTGCAAACAAAGCGGCAACACGCGTGATGTCATGTGCAACGGGCGCCAACATGTAAATTTCCTTTTTAGGAATACATTTATTTAATTAATTCTAGAAATTTTAATATGTAATATTATGAAATATCTAATAAGTACATTAAATTTTCAAAAAGATTAAAAGTATTTTCAACTTTATTTTCAACGATATATATATATATATATATATGCATTCACCCGGACGTTCATCGCGATGGGTTTTTTTTAACACTCTGCAATCTAACAAGATAGTAGGCATTTGCTGACTTTTCTTTTCTGTTGCAGTAGTGTATTTCTAGTTCCAGCTTTAGTATATTCAAAATTGGGGTGGGGTGGGGGGGATGGAAAATAAGTGAGCATGCCTGAGGGCAATTAGCGACGATTAAGCACTAGTGTCGATCCTCAGATATAAGAACCGTGATAAATCGAGTAGGGGAGCATCTCCAGTTGTGGGCATTCTCCGGTTGTGGGCCCCCACACTATCTTTTACGAAAAAGTAAATATGGTGGATTTGAGTACTGTCAAACATGCATTGTAACAGTACGCAGTTAAAGCCATTTATTATTGCTTAGTATATACGAAATCCACAAAATCGACTGACCGAGAATATGGACCTCCTCGCAGCTTCTGTGCCCATACAGAAGAAGCCTAGAAGAAGTAAGGGTCACCAGTCAAACTGCTGACCAAGCGCGCTAAAAATAGAAACATTCACAATCAGGAGATGATGTCGATTTCTGCATCATTTGTTTGGAGCACCTACTATCATGTCGAGCAAGAGCAAATTCAGTCAAACGCAAAGAGTATGATCGTCTAGTACATTTTAAATGTGCCAATATAGATGAAAATTACTTTATTTACAAGCATTGCACTTCTCATTTGAAAGATGAAGATGACGACGAATAAAATTGGAAAAATGCCATTTTCTGTTAATATTTCGGCAACAGAATCCTTACAAAATGAAAATATTTGTTGTTGTCTGTATTTATGGTAATTTTTCTGATTATTTTCCCATTTTTTGCGGATTTTGCAAGTGTGCCCACAACCGGGTACAAAATTTTCTTTGGCAAAAACTTATCACTTCACAAAATTGTTTATACATATTTTTTTTTCTGGGTCGGAATCAAAACAGTTTACTTCATCAAACGTTAGCTAATGGTCTTAGCTTTCCATTAGTATTCATATGTTTGCATAATATTTATTCTATCAAAAGTTATAAGCTAAAACAAAAACTGTGCCCACAACCAGAGATGATCCCCTACATTGTGAAAAAAAACTGTAAATTTACTGAAATGTTTATTAAGAGTGTATATAAATTTACAATAATTCTTTGTTTAAAGTAAATAATTGAAACTCTCAAATTTTATATTCTGTAATTTTATCTATATTTATTATTTTAATTTCTCAATAAAAATTAAAATTGAGTGTTTCTGCTTTAGAAAAAAAGAATTCTAAATCACAAATACATTCTCACGAATAATTAATTAAATTAATTTTACTCATTAAAATTGATATATGAAGTATATTTCCGTTTTTTTTACTCTGTGATTTTATGTAAGACTCACGATAAATGATTACCATTAGTTTTCTTGAAAAATTTCTTGTTTTCAAGTGTCTTATTTGTCTCACTGGCTTTTGTAAATTCCAAAGGAATTCATTTTAGGAAAATTTAATGTTTTTTTTTTTAATACTATCTCATATAAAACATTTGACATTTACGCAACAAATAAATATTTAAAATTGACTATAAAAGTATTAAACATAATTCATATTATAAGACTACGAACATATATTACTACTACTACTACTACTAATAATAATAATAATAATCTTAAAATGAACAAATATCATTGCATGTTATGTCTTATATCTTATCCCAAACCATTGCAGCGAATTTCGCTAAAATCCACGTAGTTACTATTTATAGCTGGAATTGAAGTACTGTGATTATTTCAGATTTCTATCACATATGCAATGGTTGGTGGTGAGGAAAAAAATACTGCCAAAAATCATTGTTTTCTATGATTTCTGTAATAATAATCCAACTAGAAACTCAGAATTTTGCATTAATTCTACTTTTAATGTACACATTTCATTATGTATTGTTTTTTAAAAATTCTGGATTAAAAGGCGGTGATATAAAAAGATAATAATAATAAAAAAAAAAGATTTAAATTTATGCTTTTATTAAATTTTCTACGCTCGATTAAAACATTTTACTGTGATTATGTCAAAATGGCATAGTCTTGTAATATATTATAAATAAAAATGTTTTTTATAACATATATGAATGAGGTCACTGAGGTCACGTCTTTGAAAACAGGGTCGTTTCTCAGAAGTTATTTGATGGAAAACTTCCATTTTCAAAGAGAAAACTGCTATGCATTACTATAATTGTATAGGATTTTTATTTACTAGCGATAGAATAAGAAGTAAAAAATGTTAACTGCAAATTATAACAAAATGTCAGAAAGCTTTTCTATGTATTTTATACTTCAGCACAACAAAAACAAGCTCTTTTCTAAGAACATTTTTTTTTTCTTTTTTAACCCTTTACCGTAACACTCAGGAGTGAAATTAAATAAGACATGCAAAGGCTTAATTGTGTTTCAATTCCAGACTTACTCGTATGATTTACAAACGAATTATTTAAAAAACAATTTAGTAGTTGCAGACGATATCTGCTTGTATTTTTTCAGACTAATTAATAAATATAAGATTTGAAAAATGTGATATTTATTATTATAAAATTGGCTCATATAAACATAGTGCTCTGCGAAGTAGACAAATGCAGCTATTAAAAGGAACAAATGAACAAATATGTTTTATTAAATTTTTACTTTCTCTCACCCATAAGACAGGGAAAGTATTGTTTTAGGGTCAAATTTTCGAAAGTGAGTTTTCACTATATTTACACGTTCTGAGGTCCCCTGAATACGAAAATCATATTTTTAGCGAATGGTCTCTGTGTCTGTCTGTGTGTGTGTGTTATCAGCATATCTCAAGAACAAATAGTAGTAGAAATTCCAAACTAGGTATTCTAAATGTGTATGAAATAGGGATGTTACACTAAACTTTTCGTTGAAATGAAGCAGATGGTTCATGAGCAGGGACACTCAAAAGTATTCAAATACATTACGTCTATCGGGAAATTGCAAATAAGTAGAGATTAACATCTATAGACTGCACTAAAGCAAATGAAACGAATATATATTTTTTTATATGCATAAAAACATGTCTTATGTAGTATAGGGTAGGGAAACCATTGGCTGTTCGTTTACAGGGCTATACAAAAGAACTAGATAAATTTGCGAAAATCGTTGCAAATTGATGGAAGTATATTTTAGGCTGGGTCATGTATGATTAATATAGCATTCTATTTAAATGCACAATGTGGTCTGTGTAGAATATTCGAAAGAAATGCAGGGCTTCAAATATTTTAGCGATAACATTATTTTTTGTTATTTGTTGAAGTGCTTCACTAATAATATTTTAACATGTAATTAATAATATTTTAATAATAAAAATTTAAATTATTTTAATACATACATAAAACAAATATCTTTTATATAATATTTTATTATGTATTTATGCTTTATTAATATTTGTTATTGATGGAAATATATTTTAGGTTGTACCATTTATTATTACTATAGTATTATATTTAGGTGCACCTTGTGGTCTGTACATAATCTTCAAAAAACATTCAGGGCAGCAAATATTTAAGCAAACATTCTTTTTTATTGTTCGTCGAAATGCTTCACTAATAATATTTTACCATTTCCAGGAAAGCTGTTTGGGAATTGAAATAAATTCCTCATAGTGATATGGTAAATATTGTATGTTTTAAGCTAGATATTCCTCACTTGTTTTTTGTATATTTACACGTTTTGAGGATTCCTGATTACCGTACGTTTTTGTAACGTTTAATCTTTGTCTGTCTCTCTTAGAGTGACTTAAAAAGGAATAATTTTAGGAGATCCAAATGTTGTATTTTGAAGTTAATATACGCTTGTTGTTGGAAAAGTTTGATCAAGAATGATAAGTTTCAAGGAATGTTGTGTGTGAAAATTGTCTGTATAATTTTAAGTAAACTTTTAATTTTAATAACATAATTAAATTCTATATAAATGTAGGTGCATGAATGAAACGAGGGGTTGTGGGGGTGGTAGGTCCCCTCACACAGAACTTATTATCATATAAAAGTCTTACGAACCAATTTGAATTGTTTAACTTAGGTTTACATAACAGTACTTGTTATCTTATCTCCTAATCTCGAACCTGTATTTATAGTGTTAAATTTAAGGGTAAGAGAAAGTCGTGTGTGTGACACACCAGATTATTTCCAAAGTAATAATTCTAATCGTAATAGACATTCTTTATGCAAAACAGAATTTTTTCCTTTGTACTTTATAATTATATACTTTATTTTTATATTAGTATACTATTATGCTATTTCGTAAGACCATACGTCCATTAAGTCACATTTTTTTTTTTTTTTTAAATCCATGTAATTTATACAATTGGCCTCAGGCTATGGAGCTATCTTTATAATTAAAATGAACTTATCCTTAAACAGCACAATAAAAAAAAAATAGTTACATTTTCCTAAAGTTATTCAGAAATTGTCTCCTGGCATTTTGCAATATTTTTACGGCTTATTATTCCAGACGGCTTGAATACTAATGCGTAAATAATTAAGCCCTCTGGCTTAAATCAATATGTCTATAAAGTTTAAAAATAGAAACTTATAAAGAATTTCAGGTGTTGATAAACAATTTTTAGAAACAGTTATTCAAAATATATACAGCGTACAGTTATATCTTTTGCAAAACTTAAAGAGATTAAAAATTAAGGCTCATATAAACTGAGAAAACTTAAGAAAATCTGCATTATATACAAGAAATATTGCAGCAAAAAGTAGAGATGCTTTAAAAACAGTATTCTGAGTTATTTTTTTTATGATAAGTTTTAAACATGCAAAATAAATAAATAAATAAAAAATAAAAAATAAATAAATAAATAAAAATAAATAAAAATTCTCAGTTTTTAATTACTGTTGTCTTCTACACTATCTACCAATAAATATTTCGAAACTTTTGAATTTAGACGTTTTGTCAAATATCTAGAAGAGGTCTTTAGAAATCGTCTTGAACTTTGGTAGTGTAAAGAACATGTATTACCTCTTATATTTCAGCAAATGTTGTGTGCTAAAGTGGAAAATGGGACCAGTAAAAAATAGAATAGAGGTCAAATCATTTTTATCTTCACTGAAAATTTCCATTTTCAGAGGGTAAACTGCTATGCATTACTATGATTTTTTTTTTTTTTTTTTTTTTTTTTTTTTACTAGAGATAGAATAAGTAGTAAGAAATAGTAATGTTATCTCGAAATTATAACATAATATCAGAAGGCTTTTCTATGTATTTCACTCCTCTGCATAAAATAAATAAATAAATAAACAAATAAATAAATAAATAAAAATAAAAATAAATAGAAGTAGCATGATGTGGACACCGCATGACTTTCTTCCGTATAATTTTGCACTAAATATATATTTAATATATATTATTTATTAAATTATCAATATATTTTCCATTATAAATGCAGACGATTTTTATCTGACAGAATTATATTATCACTAAATGCCAAAAGATTTCATTTTTTTTTTTAAATCACAAGAAATAATTTTTTCTAAGTTTTTTTTTTTTTTTCTCCGTTAAAAGATAAAAAAAATTATAACTTTGTTTTAAATTATCACAGATCTATAGTTCAACCATTCGTTTTAAAGGTATTGACAAGAACTTTCGAAAGATACTTATAGGGAAAATTTAATCCCCCGGGGCGGTACTTATCCCCCAGGGGGGGGGAGAGCTATGCTCCCACATGCACAATGTTTTTCCTAGTTTACTAGTTCTATTATCAGTAAATCATAGTAGTTTTAAAATCAGACATAAAAATAACTCTCATTATGTACACATTTATACGAAATTTTGTCCTATACTGTAATATTAAAAATTTAGAAAAAAATGATATCACAACTCCACCTGTTGAGCAATTTTTTCACAAATCCAATACTAATTTTGTTTAAATTTCGTTCATTGGTTCGTGAGATACAGCGTCAACAAAATTTGTGATACATAAACACTCAGACACACAGACAGACAAGCATTTTATAAAAACAGTCAAATCGTGTTCAGGATATCCCAAAACGTGTAAATCCATCGAAAACTGCAGTTCGAAAATACTTTCTCTCTATATACATATAGAAGAAAGTAAAAAGGTTCTTTTCTTGAAACATATATATATATATATATTTCTTTTTAAGCCATTTGCCTCCTTAACGTTCTAAAGCACTCAAAACAGTGTTGCAAAATTTAGGAAGTATTTTATTCAACTACCGCCAAAAATATGTCCTTCAATATTATTAAGCAATCGTTAAAGTTAAAATTTAGTGGTAGTATTGATAAAAAAAAGTACCTACATTTTTAGCAACACTGACCGGAGGAGTGAAATTACGTAGGACCGGCTAAGGATCAAGAGTGTTACAATTCCAGTGTTTGATTAACAACTAAATTATTTTTAATATATATATATATATATATATATGCAAACTATGTTCATATTTCCTCAGAAAAAATAATAAACATAGGAATTATATATATATATTATAAAGTTGGTTCCTTTAAATATAGTACCTATGAAATTGGTTTATTCACGAAGAAAGCAAAGCTAGCTAGTAAAATAATTAAGAAATAAATGTGTTTTATTATTTTTTTTTCCCTAAAGTAAGAATTTTAATCGTAACAGACATCCTTTATGTAAAACAGGAATTTTGTCTTTGTATTTCATAAATGTATATTTTAATTTTATATTAATATACTAGTTCATAAGACGATACATCCATTAAATCATATATTTTTAAAAAGATTTATGTAATTTATACAATGTTCCTCAAGTTATGAAATATCTTTATAATTAAAATGAACTTATCCTTAAACAGCAAAATGAAAAAATATACATTTTCCTAAAGTTATTGAGAATTTGTCTCCTGAAGTTTTGCATTATCTTTATGGATTATTATTCCAAAAGGTTTTAAAACTAATGCATAAATAATTAAACCGTGTGGTTTAAATCAATAATTTAATTTAAAAATAGACATTTAAACATAATTTCAGGTGCTGATATATTTATATATATATATGTTTTTTTTTTTGAAACAGTAATTAAAAATCTATGCAGTGTACATTTATATCTTTAAAAAAAAAATTAAATTAAAAATTAAGGCTCATAAAAAAACTTTGAAAACACAACGAAATCTGCATTATATACGAAAAATATTGTAGCTAAAAAATAGCGGAGTTTTCAAAACGCTATTATTAAGTATTTCTTTAATGGTAAGTTTTAAGTATGCAGTGATATTTTTATTTAAAAATTTTAATTTTAAATGTACATTTAATGAAATCAGAAACAGGTAAAAAAAAAAAAAAAAAAAAAATGGTGCGTATTAGATCTCAAAAAATGCGTTAATCTAAGATTATATATGAAAATTAGTAGCTATATGACTTTTTATATTATTTATATTAATAAAAATATTTTAGTAAAATTATAACTAATATAAATATTATGTAACATGCACAAGAAAACTAAACAAACACTCATGCACCTGGTTTCGCATATTCTTTTTTTTTCTTTAACACCAATATTTTGTTATAAAATAAATTTATAAACAAATAAATAAATGTTTGTTTTACAATAATTGTGTGTGTAAAATTGATAAATTTTTACATCTCCTATCTAATTCAATCTGCTAAACAGAAATATTATTTTAAAAATAATTTTAAAAATATTCCAGAAAATATCATTGAATAATCAAATTTATTCAGAATTATTTCCATAATTTCAAATTAATGAATTTAATATTTACATTTTCCTAGTCTCCCATTTTCAAAATTAAATAAATAATAACGAACTTCTAACTCCATGTTATTCATCTGTTATCATAATCTACTCTTTTCTCCATGTTATTCAGCTGTTTTAATAATCTAACTTAACTCCATGTTACTCCTCTACTAGTAATATTTATTATTTCACTTTCTCATAATTACGTTTTTCCGTTTAGCAACAACTACTGACTGAAGTTCTTTTCGCCTCTTTCCTGAGTCACTTTGCAGTAGAACAACAGGAAAGAAACATTGTTTTTTGTGAGGCAATTGCCGGCCGCGGAGGCAGAGCTTATGATTTTTAAATTGAATTATGCCTATGAAAGTATTTGAAGAATAAATATTTTAAATCATGTCACAAAATGTATATTGAGTGAATCACCAGACCATAAAAGGGATATTACTTCAAAATGATGTCCATACCATGTGCAAATGGAATTTATGATCCTTTAACATCCAAGGCCATTGTGTCCAGATTGCCTCAGGCTGTAATAATGTCCAGAGGAGACATCCAAAAATTTCAAGTGAAATACTTATTTTGGGTAAAATATTAAAATTAAGGTGAAAATTATATGTAATCTGGAGAAGAAAAGTGAAACAACAAGCGCTAATTTCAATCCGCTTCAATCTTGACTGACAGTGATGCCGTGTCTTAAATAGTTCTTAAAATCTTCAAATATATCATTGGTTACCTGAATTCAAGCACTATTTAAGTAATTCTTTACCATGAGGTATAACTTTTTTTATATTTTTTATTTTATATTTTGTACTATGAACAATGCCTTCTCCATGTGGAAGATCTAATACATCTAATTCCAACATGATGACAAGTTACCTTAATTTATTAATAAAGACATAAATGTTTTCATATTGTATTACAACAGTATTAGGTGGTCTATAAAATAATAAATTCCTGAATATAGATGGCTCTAAGTCTGAATATATTAAAACGTTTTAAGAATTGAAATTGGTATTCTGAGCTTTTAATCAAAGAAAGAAAATAATTTAAATGTAAACTCTTATAAATTGAATAATTGAAATGATACATTAAAATTTGTGTATTTTGCTTTTCTATTATCAATTGACTATCACAATTTAATATTTTTTAATGCATTGAATTTAAGTAAATTTTACCTATTTTTTTTATATATATTTTATTTTAAATAAAATTGTCTTTTGTAATTGAACTTGTGTTTGTTTTGTTTAACTCTTGGTAAGCAATAATCTTTTTTATTATTATTTGTTATGTATTTTATTTTTCAGCTTAATTTAATTAATAGTGCAATTTAGGTTTTCCTGATTTGAAAGTACCAACTGAGTTTAAATAATAATGCAGTCACACTGTTGCTATTAATATTTAATTAATAATATTTGATTATTATTTTTCAACTGGTCATTTTACCATCATCTTTAACCTTATCATTAAATATAATAATTGATTTATTATTACTATTACTATTATTATTATTATTATTACTCAGTGTCCTCTAACAATGGCGTGTCCATGCGCAACTTGAAGTGTCCAAGAACCTGTTCTGACATATAAAGTGATGTAAATATGTATCTTTATCCGGATTAAAACCAAACACTGAAAAACCTATATAGCTAAAACTGTAGAATTGCATATTTTCTTTCAAAAAATATTAATCTTTTATCTTTTCTTAAATATAAATTTATACTTATATATATACACATACATAAAATTTTGTTTTAAATATATCTTTATATTAAAACAATTATACTTACGGTAAAATGACTACAAATTCCTTTTTTTTTTTTTTAGATATCTAAAACATATTTATTTTACCGTTTATTTTTCATTTCTGCAATTTGATTAGATTTAATTAAAACTACTAATGTTATGGAATACTTTATCAAGTTTAATGCAATAAACTGATTTCCTGAGAACGTTTAAATTAAAAAATATCTAAATCGTTTAATATGTTCTATTCATAATAATTTAAAACTTTGCAGTTACTCAGAGTAATCTACCGAGTTATTTATTTTATTAGGTATTTTCTGATAAATTAATTACAATAAAGTAACTTGTAAAGCAAATTTTATTGCTAAAATTGCAACTTTTATGATTTACTAAGCGAAAAGCATTACAAAATTTATTCATTACCAGAGATAACATTACATTGAATACTTGTACTGTAGACATTTAACTTCAAATTCAAACTCAAAAGGAAATAACTTGCGAAGTTTAAATTGAATATTGCATAGTGAATGTTTTTAAATAACCCTGTAATGTATTAGATTAGTATTTGTTAAGCCTAAAGTAATATTTTTAAAGAAAATAGAGAAAATTAAAATATAACGAGGTGTTAAATTAGGTTTTATTTTCAGTATTATTTACAACTTAACTCTAATGCGCTCTAAACATTTTTGCCAAATTTGGGGATTATGTTATTAATCAATCATCAATAATTTTGGAGAATGATATTTCATACGCATAATGGATCCTCGAAGTGATTAGAGCAATCGTTACAGTTAAAATTGAGTGGTGGGTATTAAATGAAAAATTCTTTAAATTTGAAAGCACTGACGAGAAAGTGAAAATAAATTAGACCGGCAAACGGTTAAAACGTACTTCTGTTTTAAACTTACAAAACTTTCTTCTATATCGCACAATAACAGCACCATTTACTGCTTTACATGTACAGAAGTTTAACCATAGCTTCTTAAAATAAAAATTTTGCATATGGAGTTTGGGGTGCAATTTTAATCAACAAATGCTGAGATGTAGTCAAGTAAAAAATGACAACATGAGCTCTACCTGTCAACCAATACACACCTAAATTTATTCAGAATTCTTTTTAAAAATGGTTATCACACAAATTATATTTTGCACAGTTATATGCCATAGAAGTCAATATTTAGACATCTTATGCTTGTAGTATAATGCAGCGCTGTAGTGCAGTAACACCACCTGTTGGCCGACATACACGTATAATAAATGAGCATAGTATTTCATAATAGTTCTTCCATAAATTAAGTTTTTTTGTTGTTATAGAACTTCATCTATAGCCTTTTCATTTTCGGGGAAAATTGCAGTATAGCAGCACCACTTACCAGTTGATATGCACCCAAATTGAATGAGTATAATATCTCACTGTGGCATTATCACATATCAAGTTTGATTGAATATAATTTTAAGAGCCTGAGATGTAACCTTCTCTAAACTTAGGATATCGTTGTATAGCCACGCCAGCTGTAGAGCGATTGTTATCAAAAATTTGTAGGCACGAACTTATTTCAATGTGCATCTGCATATACGCTTATGTGTCTTCTGTGCTGTAGCTCCTGAAATATACCTTTCACTTAGATTGCGGATATCACTGTATAAAAGCTCCACCTGTTGCGCTATGAGCGCCACAATTCTAATGGCAGTAATTCATATCAAGATTCCATAGAAAGTTACATTGAAAATTACATCAAGAAAGAAAGTTATATGCAAATCTGTGCATAAGTATCTGATATACACTTGGAAAAATATTTTGTGACGCATACACATACACACCGACAAAGATACAGACAAACTTTTTTTTTTTTTTTTTTTTTTTTTTTTAACGATCGAATAATGTTCTATAAGAAATGTGAAATCCATCAAAACCGGAGCTGGAATCTTTTCAGAGTCGAATATTTTATTTTATTGAACATAGAAGAAACAAAAAGTATTTTTTTAAATGAATACATAGCTGTAAAATCGCTTAATACAGATCTTTATTCCAAGTCGAAAAAAAAAAAAAATAAACATTAATTTTTATAACTATTTATATTTAAGTGTAAATATTCTATAACTATAAAACTTTACATAGGACTTTGCCAAATATGTTCATAAAAGAACATAATTTTTTGCATAATCGAGACTTTTAAATTATTATTATTATTTTTTTTTTTTTTTTGTACTTAATTTTAGGACATATTTTCTATAATGTAAACTATTAATAAATGGTGACAGGTATTAATATAAAGAAGTAATTACATACCTGACACTGATAGAGATTCAAAATTAAGTTTTTAATAAAAATTATTTTTATACTGATAATGTTAATCAACGGTGATATCAGAATATATATAACATGTTACTGCAAAGCAAAACTCAACTGTTTATTTTCCAAAAGTTTATTTTAAAAGGCGCCATCAGTGATAAGGATGATTCGAAACGTGTATGAAAAGTGCATACATTTTATTTTTAATCTTAAACCCTTGAGTGGCTTTGGGTTATATTTGAAGGTAAGTGGTATATTTAAAGGTAAATTTTAACAAAACTTCCTTTAATTAGCATAACCGAAAAGTTTATTTATTTATTTATTTATTTTATTTCATTTATTTATTTATTTATTTTTTGTCTTATATTGTTCTCAAATACTGGTAGCTGTTTATTTTAAATGAGTCTTTTTTTTTTTTTTTTTTTTAATTAGAAGCTTTTTATTGTGAAGCCCTAAAATGCATAAAATAAAAATTTATTTTGGAAAAACATTCTTTCATGAAATTTAAGTTTTGACGCTAAGAAAATTTTAGAGAAAAATAAAGATATTTCAGTTTTGCAAAAGATGAGAATTTTTAAATATTCAAACTATTTTAAAAAGCATTCGAGACCAATATTTTTAGTTGTTAATTTTTTGTACAATTATTCATTAAGCCATAAAATTCAAAGGTCTCGAAAGCTTTTTAAAATGTTTTGAATATTTAAAAATTTCCACCTTTTGCAAGAGTGAAATATGTATATTTTTTCTCTAAAAATGTCTTACTGTTAAAACTTTTATTTCATTATAGAATGTCTTTGCAACAATAAATATTTATTTTATGCTTTTTAGGGCTTCACAATAAAAGCTTCTAACTTAAAAAAAAAAAAAAAAAAAAAAAAAACTTAAAATTTCAATTTGTGCTTTTTAGTTATTAAAAAAAAAAAAAAAAAAAAAAAGCTTCTTAAAAAACTAATTAAAATTTCTTAGTACATTATGTAGATAACTAAAAAAATTTCTTTTATAAACTGAAGTCATTTCTTTTAATTTACTGAAAAAAAAAAAAAAAAAAAAAATAGAACATTGCTTTTCGAGGATCGTACCCACTACCATCACTTTATCAGCAAGACGCTCGAACCGAAAGTCATAGAAAAGTCAAGGAAAGACATGTAACATGCTATAAAATTTCATCAAATACAAAAAACTATTGTACTAGATTGCTTTTAAAAATATTTTGAATATTTAAAAATTTTCATCTCTCACAAATTGAAATACCTATATTTTTCTTTAAAATTTTCTTATGGTTTATTATTATTTTTTTTTAAAGCACGTCTCGGCAAGAATAAATTATAATTTATGCTTTTTAGGTCTCCACAATAAGAAGCTTTTAGCATTTATTTTTTATTTATTAATTTATTTTTTCTTAAATTTTTATTTTGTGTTTTTTATTAACTAAATAAAAGTTTCTTAAAAAATAAAATATAAATAAATAAATAAATAAATAAAGGTAAAAATTTATTAGGATACTGTGTAGACCATGAAAAGTTTTCTTTTTACAAATAACATCTGTTGTATTAATTATCTGCAAAAAAGCAACACCACGGACCAAACCCACCACTAGCATGTTATCAATGCAACGCTTTGACCGACTGAGCCAATGAGCTATGTAAAATTTTGTAAAATAAAATGGAAATTGATATAAAGTGAAACTGTAAATTTCGCATAAAAATACGAAATGAATTCCTTCACCAAACACAAAAACACTGCAATTAATCATAACTTTTGAAGACGGTAAAAAATTATTATTATTATTATTATTATTATTTTATTTTTTATTTTACAGATTTGGTTTTAGATTGATAGCTACAAATGCTGTTGTCTCGAATGGTCCACCTTTATAGATTCCATTATTATTTATTCACTGTGCATAAAATTATAAACATCTACAGAGAGCAGTGAACATTCTTCGTAATTTAACTTTTATATTTCTACGGTTGGTTGGGTTTTACGTCGCACTAGTGCTGCGCAGATTATATTTCTATGGAGTTACTAACGTTTTCTTTGCAAACTTGGAGTAGCTTTTCTATCTGTTGTCCTTGGTGGTTTTTGAATTTGGCAATCATATCGTAATAGAAAAAACATACACGCGAGATGCATATTTTAGATATATTAGAATAGATATGTATATATAATTAAATATATATATAATAGATATATTTAGATACATTGTAATTATATACATTTTATTATATATTGTACGAAATATTGTATAATATTCTTGTGTGCTCTTTTAATATACCTTATTAAAACATCCGTGACTTTTGAAAGGAACTATATATTTTCGCCAAATAATTTTTCCATTTTTTTTTTGCAAACCAAGGACGATACGTATCGAGTTAATTCCGCAGACTTTTGCATGTAACGAAATCTTAATTGTTTATTTGAATCAGTGTAGTTTTCAGCTGCGGTTTGCAGATGCCAAAGTAAGACTTGTATTTTGAATAGAATTTGATTTGTGTACTGAATAAAACTATCATTTTTCATTTTAATTTGCGCCAACTTCAAAAGTTATGATTAATTGAAGTTTTTATGTTGTTTTGTGAAAGAATTCATTTCCTACTTTTAGACGCAATTTACAATTTCATTTTATACCAATTTTAATTTTATTTTTAGTTGTTCGAGTAATAGTTGCTTTTTGGAGTGGGTTCTATTTTTTACGAAAATATATTACTTTTTATCTTTCAGTGAAAATGAATTCATAGCAGAACAGGAGAAAATGTCCGACAGCGGTTTCACATATGGCAACTGTAAGAAATAAGTGACACAACTCAAAAAATGATAATTTAAAATTTCTGTCATAGAGAAATTTATGAAGTACCCGAATGTGCGCAATAAACGTACGTCTACATCTCGAAAATTTTCCACTCGAGAGGTTATTGTGTCAGTTTTAGTCTAGTCAATGCCTTATCTTTAAGTCATTTTTTCTAAAATACTTCATTTTCAATTTGCGTCATTTTTCTTGCCTTTATACGATATTAGAAACAACAACAACAAAAAAGAAAAAAAAAAACATTAAATTAAAAAAGTTTTTAGAAATATAAAGAATGGATACGCTGCAGTCATTATGGATGCGTTATATATAATTTTTTTTAATTATTCATTAAAAAAATGAATAATTAAAATTATTAAGAATAAATATTTATTTAAATTAATCAAATGATATTATGTGTTTTCTTTCTCTTGATTTTGTCGTCCACAAACTAAAGTAAATACATATTTAGTTTATTTTACTGTAGTTGTTGTGCCCGTTCTTCCTACGTGAACTTAATTATTATTCACAGTGTATTAATAAAAAAAAAATATATATATTTATCTTAATTGAAGCTTTCTATGCTGATGAAGATGTTAAATGGATATTTATAGTTAAAAAGCACATTTTATAAATTTTCACTCATATACAATATATAGATATTGCTTTTAATCTGCATAATTGTTTGTGCACTGATTTGAACATAAATTTCATCAAAACTCAAAAGCGGAATTTACATTACCACTTACGTTCATAAAAACAGGAATAATAGCTAGTAAATGAAAAATCGTCAAGAAGGTTCCATACTAAAGCTGTATCTTTTCTTCATTGTTCAACTTCATCAAAATATAATTTTACTTTCTTCTATATTCAAGAGAAGAAAATTTTGGATTCGTAAAAATTTTCGACTTCTGGTTTTAGACGTATTTGCACGTTTTGAGAGGTCTACAACAAGATTTGACCATTTTTAGAAAAGCCCTGTCTGTCTGTGAATGTGTGACAAATATTTTGTGGCAACTGTATTTCCGGAACTACTCCTCACAATTACGTATAAATTTATTTGTACATGAACCTAGACCTAAATTAGTGCCTATCAACTTTTGGTGTCAACCGCTCAAAAGGTAGCGCTGCTATACAGCGATATCTGCAATTTCAGGAGAGGCTATATCTCAGGTTCTATTGCATATAATCAAACAGAACTTGATACACGAGAAGACCGTTATGATATAATATGCTGATTCAATTTGAATGCTTATCGTGCGACAGGTGACGTTGCTTTACAGCGATTTCTGCAACTTAAGGAAAGACTATATCTCAGGCACTACTGCACATAATTGCATATAAATTTGTATGTAGATGCACCTCATTATAAATTAGTGTTTGTCAACTTTTGGTGTCAACCGCTCAACAGGTGGCACTTCTACGGAGAGATATTAAGTTTAATCTGGTCCAATGGGGATATCGATGTAGGTTTTCAAACTTTTCACAAATGAACAAAACATGGCTGTTGGGAGAAAAGAGCATACAGTCTTACTCTAAAAGACTGCGAGGCAAACTTAGTGATAATATTATAGGGAAAGGTCCTGACTAACACCCCGTGTTATACCTGGGGTTCAACACATTTTTAACGCGGAAACGGCAACTGACACGTAATTATTTATTTATTTTTTTTTTTATTTTTATTTTTTTTTTCCGCTCAAGTGTAAAGATTTTTTTTTTTTTTTTTTGCCGGAACTGTATATAAGAAAGTGTGTCAAAGATGAGTCAGGTGAGAGCAGGAAATTCTTTTGCAATTATAGCGTTATTGGCGATATTCTTGTTCTGATATATATATATATATATATATATATATATATATATATATATATATATATATATATATATATATATATATATATATATTAATTCAAAGATAAAACAAGCAAATATGTTTCTAAACATTACATTTTCAGCTTTTCAGCTATGTTTTCTTTCGTTTTATACAATCATTCAAAGATAAGTATAAGTCCCACAAATTATTGCAAAAATAATACACACACACACACACACACACATATATATATATATATATATATGTGTGTGTGTGTGTGTGTGTGTGTGTGTGTGTGTGTGTGTGTGTGTGTGTGTGTGTGTGTGTGTGTGTGTGTGTGTGTTATTTTTTACAGATAATGCATGCAATTGTAATTTTTTAATTTAAAGATATAACTATAATTGTTATCTATATAAATAAAGAGAAGTGTCTGTGTATCTGTGTGTGTGTGTGTGTGTGTGCGCTCTGGTGCTCACACTATTGATCGCAGAGCTTCCAAATTTGGCATATAGGTACCTGGGACTCTGCAGGTGTGCACCTCATCGATATTTTTTCGAATTTCGAATTTGAATTTTTTAAATTAATGTTTTTCCGATTGTCAATATTGGCTTCTTTGTTTCATTTTTCATAGATTTATTCTTTTGCTTCAATCGTATGCGTATCTTAGCAACGGCTATTACGCAACTTATTTTTATTTAATGCATTCATTTGAAGGCGAATTTTTCTTTTCTTTTTTTTGTTATATTTATTGAAAGTAAAACCGTAATGCAGTAGAAAAAATTAAGTATAATACGTTTTAAATTAAAAAACGCATTTATAACAGTTGTTTAATTTCTTATAGTAGAACAACTTCTTATTTTTTGTTTTTAATTAATTCCTTAAAAAAAAAAAAAAAAAAAAAAAAAAAAAATCTTTGATTTATTATTATTTTTTTTATTTACAGTATTTATCGGGAAAATGGTAGTACATACATAGTAAAAAGGATTAAATTGATTAAAATTTATATATATATATATATATAAATTATATATGGGGGATAATATATAATATATGGGGGAGCATTACAAAGATGTTAACTTTAATAAATTATTAAATAAATATGCTAATCTTTTACCAGTAGGAAAGTTAAAAATTGTTAAGGCATTTAGATATGACAAACCATTGGGGCGCATTATATTTAATTATAATGATTACGCAAAAAAATTAAAACTGAGTGTTGATGAAAGTGTATGTAATTGTCGTAAAGAGATATATATGGATTATGTAGATAAAGATTATGAACATGTCATTACGGGGAATTTGGAAGTTATAAAGGACGAAGAGTTGAGAAGACTTATGGAATATGGTACTAATTACAGAATTAAGCGTATGATAACAAAAAGTGCCGCAATAAAACGGCTTAATTCTAATATAGAAATATTTATACAAAAAATGATGTACAAATATAATTTACCATATACTGTTTTCGAAGAATGGAAATACTATATTTTTAAGGATTTAAAGAGAGAATATGTGAGGGATGGTGATGTTGTTTCACATGAAAAATATTTAGAATTAATGAAATCAATTGAAGAACTTCGAGAGAAGTTTATAGTAACTTATGTTGATAAAGCTAATACAAGCTATGCAATAATTTGTAAAAAACTGTACGGTAAGATTTTAAACGAAAGTTATAATAATACAAAAAATTATGAGCTTATTAATTCGAAAGTTACAGTTATTGAGAATAGGGTTAAGGCATTTTATAAAAAGCTAAAACTAAAACAGAAAAGCCAAAATTTCCCATATTTAATATTAGTGCCAAAGTTTCATAAAAACCCTGTGAAATTTAGAGTGGTGACTTGTGGTTATGGAACTTATCTTGAATTACCAAATAAAACGTTGTTGAAAGTTTTGAGTGAAATGTTTGAAAAAATGCTATTGGGAGAACATTCTTTTATAATAAAAAATAGTTGTGAATTATTGGATTACTTAACTAGAATAAATAAGTCAAATAAAATTACCAGCCTATATGCTTATGATTTTGCAGACCTTTATAATACTATTGATTTAACAGATTTAAAGGAAAAAATTATAGAATTTTATAATAAATATAGTAATAAAGAAAGTGATAAAGATTTCTTCGTTAGTTTGTTTCAGTTCGTCGTTCAAGAGAACTATCTGTATGAGGGAAATAAAGTGTTCAAACAGGTTTTCGGTATCCCAATGGGGGGGAGTTGCAGCTCTATATTAGCTGATATCTACTTACATATTTATGAAAAGAACAATAAACTAAACAGAGAAACTTTATGTTGTAGATACATCGATGACCTAGTATTGATAAGGTTGAATGGTAAAAATACAGATATTGATTTTCAGTACTACCCTAAGAATTTAAAACTAGAGCCCTCCTCAGTTAATTGTAAAAATATAAATTATTTAGATGTAATTATAAAATTAGAGAATGATAATTTAGTAACTAGAATTTATGACAAAAGAAAAGACTTTAATTTTAAAACAATAAATCTAATGCATTTTACATCTAACGTACATATTTCAGTTAAAAATAATGTTTTTAGAAATGGTTTAATACGTATTGCTAGATTAAATTCGGACTTGGAAGAGATGTTTGAAGATATGGTAGAATGGTGTCGTCAGACCATAGGTCAGGGTTTCCATAGAGATTTGGTGAAAGGTATGATGTACCAATTCGTGAATCAGTATGAAAGGAGTACCGAGCTGAAAATGTTGTTTGAAAGGAAGGATGGGTTAGAATTGGTTTCATGAGTTTTTTTTTTTTTTTTTTTTTTTTTTTTTTTCATTTGGTCTTGACAGGTGAGGGGAACATTGCATGCGTAAAACTGGTTTAACCCTGCAGAGCATGTTGTAAGCCATGCCGCCTGTCTCCATATTAAATTTAATTTTGCTCTGTTTCATATTTAGTTTTGGTTTATGTTAGAGATATTTTTCGTACTCAATTTGGTTTTAGTTTGTTTGCTAATTTCGTTAAGTTTTTGTTGACTTGTTTTATTCTTGAATTTTATGTTTAAATATGAGTTCGGTTTTACTTTTCAATAGGATATATATATATATATATATATATATATATATATATATATATATATATATATATATATGTATGTATGTATATTTATATTTTTAATTATCTATTTTTTATTTTATTACATTGGTCGGAATCATATCATAATATAGTGTAAATAGCATGGGCTATAAAATACATGGTCCAAAACTAAAATATTTAATAGATGCTGAGATACAGTCATCTTTAAAATCGTAGTTCTTAAATAGTAGCAGATCCCCCCTGTCGTCGATAACATAGACCTTATATAGAAGGTCTATGGTCGATAAATATCCAGATTGAAGTGCCCGGGAAAGATCTTTCTGCCGGCATGGGAAACCTAGACCTGATGCAGTGCGGGCGGGAAAAGAACTGCCGTAGACAGCGGGTTCCAGAAGCGAGGTTTGGAGCAATTTCAGTTTTTTTTTTTTTTTTTTTTGTCTATAATGTGGTATAAAAAAATAAATATTAATTGAATTCTTTCGAAAATTCATTTAAATATAGTGACCAGCGAAGCGGGCGTAGCCTGCTAGTCTACATAAATAAATAGAAGTGTCTGTGTGGGTGCGTGTGTCTGTCTGCGCTCTGGTGCTCACACTACTGATCGCAGAGCTTCCAAATTTGACATGTAGGTACCTGGAACCCCGCTGGTGTGCACTTCATCGAGATATTTTCGAATTTCGAATTTGAACTTTTTAAATTAATGTTTTTTCGATTTTAAACATTGGCTTTAATGTTTCATTTTTCATGAATTTATTCTTCGTTTGGAATCGTCTGCGTATCTTAGCAACGGCTATTATGCAATACATTTTTTATTTAATACATTTATTTGAAGGCGATTTTCTTTTTTCTTCTTTTTTTCGTTACGATTATTATTATTATATTTATTGAAAATCAAATGGTAATGCAATAGAAATAAATTGTTACGTTTATGTATAAATTTTATACTGTAGTAACTTTTAAATTTTCATTTTTTTAATTAATTCCTTTAAAAGAAAAATCTTTTTTTTTTCTTAATTATTATTCTTTGTAATATTTATTGGGTGAAAAAAATTGGTAGTTTATAGTAGAAAGGATAAACTGATTAAAATTCGTTTTTCATGTATTTAATTCCTTTTAAAAAAAAATCTACTTTTTTATTTTATTTTATTGCACTGGTTGGAATCAAATCGTTATATAGTGCAAATAACGGGGACTATAAGACACATGGTTCAAAAACTAAAATGTATAATAGATGCTGAGATACAGTCATCTTTAAAATCGTAGTTCTTAAATAACAGAAAATCCACAAGTCGTCGATAAATATCCAGATTGAAGTGCCCGGGAAAGACCTTTCTGTAGACAGTGGGAAACTGGACTCGATGCAGTACGGGCAGAGAAAAGAGATGCCTTAGGCAACGGGTACCCGGAGAAGTGAGATCTAAAGCAATTTCAATGTTTTTTTTTTCTTTTTTTTTTCTTTTTTTTTTTTTTTTTTTTTTTGTAAGTTTTTATTTGTAATGTGATGTAAAAAATAAATACTGATCCCATTCTTTTGAAAATTCATTTAAATATAGTGACCAGCGAAGAGGGCGTAGCCTGCTAGTAATCAATATGCAAAAATAGTTATTTAAAAATTAATATGTTTTACCTACAAAACTATATAATTTAGGGAAATACAAACTTTATGTATCGAGATAGTCACACACGCATATATATATATATATATATATATATATATATATGGGATAGATAATATGGAATAGATAAAAGCTATTTGTTGAGAAATGAGTGGCGTAATTACATAATTGCACCACTCATTTTTCTACAAATTTGTAATGACTAGGTTTCTAACTGTCGTTTAACACGTTAAGCGTGATGTCAGCGATTCTAGACATTCTGTCATATGTCCCCAAAAATACTAAAGGAATCATATTGAAACTTTAAGAGTGTGCAGAACATTTTACACTTTAAACATTTTCAGTGAAATTTTTACCCCGAAAGTAAAAGCATTACCAATACAAAATTTACACTTTGAGCGACATGTCAGCCATCGGTGGCTGACAGTATCAACTATGATATAAAGATGCGTCCCCCATCGGTGGTTGACAGTGAAAATAGGATATAAAACTAAACATATTACATTGCTTAAAGTAATTATAGAAAATTTGTTGAACATTTGCTATTTTTTTTTATTTATTTATTTATTTTTTATTATAGGAGGAATCATTATGGAATTTTAGTGGATTTTAAGAATTCGCGTGGCTGCCAACGTGTTAAAGAATTGTTTCAGGCTCCTGATCTGTTGATCCAATTATTTAAGCAATAGTTAAATACCTAAAGCTTAAAAATTCTCAAATTTTTACGTAGTATCGTCAAGTTTAAAATATTGCTTGCGTCTTTTTTTTTTTTTTTTTTTTTTTTTTTTTTTTAATCTTCTTAAAACTTCATTTACTTATTTTTTCTGTATGTCTTGGCACAAAACTATATATATGTTATATATCTTTGCACAATTTCTCATTTTTTATTCTTCAAAACGCATCCCCTTCCATTGCTAATGTGTTAGGAATGTCATGTGAAATACCATGTAATTAGTCATAAATATTAATTTTATTATTATTATTATTATTATTATTACTTTTTTTATTTTGTGATTTATAAACATTGTTACTAATATATATTTATATATATATATAAGTTTTTTTAAATTACTTCTGTTTTAAATACCACACAAAAAACCATTCTTTAAAACCCATTCTTAAAAAAAAAAAAAAAAAAAAAAAAACTGCTAATATTAAAATTAATTTTTTTTTTCAAAACTTTCTTTATCAATAATTTGTTTACTTCTCTTTTTGTAAATGTTCTTCAATTTAAAAACATTTTACGTTAAATTACATCTGATACTGCAATTTGCATAGTTTGTTCTTTTTAAAAGGAAATTGCATTCTCGCAGCATTTTGAGAATTTTTAAAACCGGATATATTCAAAATTTTTATTAGTTGACTCATTATTTTTTGCTGACTATCTTCATTCAAATCCTAAGGAATTTCCAATTAAAGAATAGTAGAATTTTACTGTTGTATTTACTGTCTTTAAAATTAAGGTTTTATAGAATAAATGAATATTTTAGTTAACTTGACCAAAAAAAAAATATAGCAGTTCAGTTTATGCTGCGTCTGTTCATAAATATATTTCGAATTAATATGTATCGAATTGTTTTTGAATGACTTTACTTTTGTTTCCCTTTTAAAAAAAAAATATAATAAGACGTTTTATATTTCAAAATTTATGTATATCTGTTACTTTATTAGATGATAAATACAAATGATAAAATCTCTTGATATATTTTCAAAACAAGATTTCTACATCCCAGATTTTATTAAACCAACATATTTTTGCGAAAATAGCTAATTTATTTAGTTTGAAAAAAAAATGCAAATTTGTACAATAATCTTAATTAAAAATTAAAAATAAATTTTGTAGGGAAAATATTATGGCCAACGTCAACCTTGTGATGTCATACGTTTCAGAAATACTCTTGATTTGCACACTTGCTCCATACTTTTTTCTTGCTTTTCAAGATCATTAAAACGGGGATAAAGTGTTAAGAAGAATTCCGATCCAATATGAGCATCCGTGCCTGAACCAGGATTTGAAATCAGTTTCTGCAAACGAAAATACGCAACTTTACGCACTCTATTATTATGTGAGGGATTTATTATAACACACCTAAGTACTCTAATATCAATTTATTGCACAAAACTAAGCCCAACTGTTAAAAAAGAACATTCTCTATGTCTTACACGTGCTTTACAAGTGATGACCACATATAATTTCATGTGGCCACCACTTGAAAACAAAATAGCGGTGTGAGATGCCCAGCGAACGTATCTGAGATATTTGTATGATAAATCTAAAACTTAAAAATGTTATTCGAATTGATTCAGTATTACAAAAATTGTCATAATGAAAAATTTTCAAATGGGCTCGACTTGAAAATAAAAGGGCGAATACTTAGTGAACTACGCAAAATATTTGAACGGCAATTTCAGTATCCAACTTCCGTTTAAATCAGTTTTTTTTTTTTTTTTTTTTTTTTTTTTTTTTTTTAAGTTATCATGATAGCATATATTCAAGTGGCCGCAATTTGGAAACAAAATGTCGGAACAAGTCATCCAGCGATCTTAACCAAGATATTTGCATGATAAGCTCACTGTCAAAATGTGGTTTGAATTGAATCAATATTTAAAAAGTTATTATGACTATTGATTTTCAAGTGGTAACCTGATTTCAAGTTGTTACTCTTACTTCCAGATATCTGTCACTTCATTAAAAGTTGCGGATAAAGTTCATTAATAATATTGTTTGATATCCTTACATGATCTATGTGCACACCAAAATTCAAGCAAATCAACGCTTAAATACGCTTTTTACAATATGAATTTGAAATTTCCAAGTAACCGCTACTTAAATACAAAATTGAAGAGTAATCTGATTAACGATCTCATCCAAGATATTTATGAGATACGCTCACTGTCCAAATCTAGTTCGATTTGTAGTATTTTTTCGTGATGATAAATTTTCAAGTGGTATCCTGATTTCAAGTGCTCCTCCTAACTTCAGATATCCGCCACTGTGTTAAAAATGGTGGATAGAGTTCATTAATAAACTTAATAGAGACTCTTGTGTTGTCTATATATACATGAAAATTCAAGATAATCTGGCCTTAAATAAGCTTTTTATAATGTAGATTTGAAATTGTTAATGTTCCGCCAGTTGAAAGCAAAACGGCGAAGCAACATGGTTAACAATCTCGTCCAATATATTTATAAGGTGAGTTCTCTGTCCAAACTTGGTTCGATTCGGAGTTTCGGGAGTTATAGTGCTGACACAATTTTCATTATATACTCTATAACAAAAAATGTGACGCACAAAGACGGAGTAATGCAAACTGGACACAAATTCACATGCACACAGGTTTTGATTTAATCAAGCACCAATTATATATTATCGTCGATCGTACGTGCAACTTTTACTTCAGTGACTTTAAATACCCTTAATGGGCGGCTCAGTGGGGTTGAGCTCAGTCCCCGGATCTCTCTTTCACTGAGGCCGTTTGGAGCATCATAAAAATGGCCCTAAAACCAGCTCAGGATTTTACCAATCTAACGCAATTGGACAGAATTTGGCACGATACTTCACATGAGCACATCTGCCAAGTCTATCAATTAATACCAAGCCGAATAACTACGCACATAAGGGCCAGAAGTGGACCAACGCGTTATTGTCTTGTTTACTTTGTGAGGCTGTTTCTCTTGATTAAAACATTCAAATTTTCTGAAACTGCAATCAGTTGTTTTTTCTCCACATGTACATCACATCTACCAATTTTTGTCCCATTCGGACCACCCATTCTACCCCATCTACCAATTTTTGTCCCCACTTATTCTTGGTGCGTCGTTTTTTTTTTTTTTTTTTTTTTTTAGAGTGTATACAGATAGATGTATAGAAAGATAGATAAACGAAGTGATTGCAATAGGTCGATTTCCAAAGCAACAAAGCTAATAACTTGAATGTAACATCTTAAGTTGAAATTTAACTGAAGGAATAGAAAAAGTTCGATAGTGACAGATTCTGTACGGTGGTTGGAGCGGCGTAGTTAAACTGTTTGTTTATAGGAACTGACGCAGGATCATGGCAAATTTTTTCTGTATTTTAAGGTACTCCATGACGATTTGATACACCATCCATTCTGTAAGCTCCTAACATCTCCGCAATTCTTCAGACACTCATCCAACGATAACAGTCCAAAAATGCTTTAATTTTAGCCACACTATCTGAAGTTTAAGAACTTGATGAACGCAAAATGAATTGTTCGTCATCGACGTCCTCTCTTTCGTCTTTGAATGATTTGTGCCATTTAAACACTTGAGGTTTGTATTCAGAATACTTCTCATAGGCTTCTTGTAACATAGCAATCGTCTCAGTAGACGATTGGTTTAGTGTTATACAAATCTTTACGACATATCTCTGCTTGATACTCTGCGAAATTTTAAACAACTAACACCCCTTTCAAACATGTGGCTGCTTCATGAGCGATTTGTGTGCTACAAAAACTGAAGACTAACTTATTTTCACCAGACTCTATAATTGATAGTACACACCATATGTACCTTCCACAAACATCCCCTTCTGGCCTTATGCGTGGTGCAAAAAATTCAGTCCCATTACTTTTTCGAAATACCCTATGTCGCATGTATATTATACATCTCTTATTTTTTTAATACAAAATATTTTTAATTTCTTTTGATATTTAATTATTTTCTAATTAATACTTTAAGTATTTATTACACTGACTGTTTATTTTTTTTTCAGTGTTACAACACAATACGTTTAATCCCTTTTGATCTATTGTCTTGTACTTTATGATGTATGTTCACGACCTATTTTTAATCAGTTAAACTAAGCATTCCTTGAATAACTTTTAAATTAGAAAAAACTATGTGTTAAAAATGTTACGCTATTTAAAATATAATGTATGTAATTATAAAAATAGTAATAAAACATACTTTCAGCATATCATATTATTTAAAATATCTTTATGTCCCGACGTTTCGGTTAATATTCAATTTTTAACCATCTTCAAGGAAATGATGTACATAAACTATAAAACAAATTAAGCCATTCTCGGATATTAAAGCTTTTTAATAAACCGTAAAAAGTACTTTGACTCCGTTTTATTAAAGAGCTTTATTTCTCTTGTAATGTGCATGATTATGATTTATTTAGATGTTTTTAACTCATTTAAGATGTATATAGAGTGTTTTTTATATAATTTATGCAATCCCGCATTAATTTCTTTGTGAATTGTATTTCGAATATCCAAGAATGGCTTAATTTCCCTGAAGATGGTTAACAATTGAATATTAACCGAAACGTAGGAATGTAAAGATATTTTGGGATATAATAATATTTTTACTAGTGTGATATTCTGAAAGTATGTTTTATTACTATTTTTATAATTATTGACAGCATATATAAGTGAAATGTATTTCTTTATGTATGTAATTATTTATAAATGTCATAACTATTTTTAAATTATACACGCTTTTTAAAAGTATTATTTTTTTTCAATTAATTTTATAATTTTTAACTATTAATACTAGTTTTATGCAGATTCATTTAATTTTTTGTTTATTCCAAACATACAAAAAGAACAAAAAAAAATATTAATAAAAAATAAAAATAAAAATTACACAAAAAAAAAAAAATAAATAAATAAATAAAATAAATAAATAAATAAAATTTCAGTTAAAATAACTATTAATAATTAAGTGTGAGTGAGATAAATATCTCTAAAGTTTTAAAACATTTGCAAGCTATATACTTTAAACAGATAGTTCATTTAAAATTAAATTACTTATTTAGTTTTAAATGATCTAGTAGTGGCATTCTTTTATTATTATTATTATTTTTTTAGCTCATTTGACATAAATGGTATTTTTTATTTCAAATTTATACTCTAATCCGTACAAATTATCTAGGGTCTACAAAAGGCATTTATAATTTAAACAAGCTTAACCTTAATCAGCAAAAGAAAATGAAAGTATATTACTCGCCTCAAGTTTAAAAGACAGTGAGAAATCTGCTTTTGGCGTTTTTCTGTTTCATTGCAGATTATTATTCAAAAGGTTTGAAAACTAATGCGCAAATAATTAATCCCTCAGGTATAGATCAATATAACGATAAATTTAAAAAATAGAATTTTCTGTAAAAATTATGGATTCCTTTAAATCTGTATTATTAAACTTTAATTTAATAACGAAATATTATATATCAGTGAAAATAGTTTTAATGGGAACTATTTTTTAAATAATAAATATACTAAAATATTCTAAAGAACGTTTCGCCTTTTATTATTATTATTATTTGTTTTTGTTATTATTTTTTAATAGAATTTACATTAATTATAATTTATATCTATAAAACTCATACTAATTTAAAATGGGATGCAATTGGAGTTAGTAATATGTTTTGAATATGTAAAACAATATACTATACTGTTCGAATTAATTGGGACAAACATGTTTTTCTTGTCTGAGTTAGTATGTGATTATCAGTGATGTCCCAAACCGTATCAAACCGGTTATATTTGCGTAGATGTAGTGTAACGAATTGACCTTGACTATAATTTACTCGTTTGACTAGTTTTAGTGTATCAGTAGTTCAGTTGTGAGCCTTTCATTGGGGCAGCTGATGGCTATAATTTTGCGTTCTGTGTAACACGTATCATTCTTTCTGTTCAGAGATGGATATTACTCCGAGAAAGCGTTCTAAAATAATCGCTCTTACTGAATACACATGTATGACTGTGAGAGGTATAGCTACGTCAGTTGGTGTGGACAAATCAAGTGTTTCAAGAATTTTAAGAACATTTCAAGATTCCGGATCATCGTCTCCAAAAAGAAAACGAAAATATGGGCGCAAACGATAAACTACTCCAAAAACTGATAAAATTCTAATAAGAAATAGCAAAATAAATCCAAGAAAGACAAGCACAGACCTTTGAAGGGATTTTTTGGATTATGGTGTTGAAGTGAGTACCTCAACTGTACGGAAAAGGCTTCTGGAAGTTGACCGTAAAGCAAGAAGACCGAGGAAAAAACAATTTCTAACTCAGAAAATGATGAAAAAACGTTTAGCATGGGCCAAACAATACCAGTCATGGACCGTTAACGACTGGAAGAAGGTGATTTTCAATGATGAAACGCATTTATTTCTGCAGGGATACAAATCAAGTGCAGTTAGACGCAGTGAAGGTGAAACTCTGTGACCAGATCATGTCTAACAGACTGTAAAACACCCTTCTAAACAGATGTTTTGGGGTTTTTTCACAAAAAATGGCACTGGAAGCTTAGTTCTTCTTAAAGGCATGATGAATTCTGTCAAATACATAGAAATGTTACGCAGAAGGATTGTTCCATTCATGAAAACATTTGACGGAACATTTCAACATGACTTGACCCCTTGTCACAGTTCGAAATTGATCCAGAGTTTTGTGCGGGAAAATAAAATAAAAGTGCTTTAATGGCCTGGTAATTCACCAAACGTAAATCCCATTGAGAACTTATGGCCTATTCTCAAGAATCGTTTAGCTAAGATGAATTGCACGACAACAGAAGAAATGATAAAAAGAGCTATACAAGTGTGGTTCCACGGTGATGAAGTCAAGAACATCGGCGCTACACTAGTGGTGTCAATGCCAAGACGTATTGAAGAAGTTATTTCTGCTAAAGGAGGACATACTTTGTACTAATATAAAGATTTATCAGATTACTTAAGGTATAATATGTTTAAAAGCTAACGTATTAGAAAAAAATCGTTTTTGTCCATTTGTCCCAATTAATTCAAATAGTATAGTAAATATATTATTATTATTATTATTATTATTATTGTAAGTAAGTAATTAGTAAATTAGTTACTTATACGTTATGGGTAAATTACGTTTCTACGTATAACATATTTTGCAAACGAAAATTTTTAAATATATTGAAATTGTATGTATATATGTACATATAGATATATACTAGGATGAAACTTTTAAAATTATTATAATTATAGTAATATAGAGTGATTCAGAAGTAATAGACAATGTTTTAAGGCGTCATAGGACAAATCAAAACATGCAATATTCATTACACAACAGTTATCTTTGTATAAATATGTTTACTTGAAAAACAGATATATCACATTGAGTTAATTTCTTTTCTTTTCTTTAACGGAACACAACTATAGTACTTGACCCAATTCATGACGCGCTTTACATAGATAACACATACTTCCATTAATATATATCGTTAAACTTAAATTCATAAAAACACAGTTCTATTTAATTCTAAAATGTCAACTATAATGGACGAAATAAACTTCTAAAATATTTAAAATGCTTTCATAAATGTCGCCAACTAAACGTCGAAAATAGATATAAACTTTTTTTTTTCCTTTTATAAAAACTAAAAATAACTAAAAGAAAAAAAAAAAATGAAAAAACAGTAATGCCGAATCTTCATCTGTTAAAGATGAATCTAACTTTAAAAATTATTTGAACAAATCATCTAATCTCTGTAATTTAATTAAAATTTCTGTTTTTGTATTCAAACTTCCAAAAACATTTTCCAACCTCGTTAGAGAAACTTTAATCTGAATCATCCCACTGTTAATTTGTGCACTTAATTTTTTTTCTCATTTTCATTTATATTTCAATCATGAACTTTCACAATATATTAAAAAAAAAAAAATCTTCAAACTAAACTTCAAGCATATCAAATTACTAAACATTCATGGCCTTTATCATAATGGCCAGTATTGTTCTTAAAAACTTTCAACTTCAGTCGCTTTCAAAAATAACTTTTTAACGTATATAGACATATTTTTCTTAATATAAAAATACGTTTAATTAGGGTACTTAACTCTCGTCGGTGCCTCCCAAAAATATTGTCCTTGCAATATGTTTACTTGAAAAATACACACATTAAACTTGAGTTCTTTTTTATTTTTTTCTTTAACTGAACACAACGATAATACCTGGTACAGTTCATGACGAACTTTACATAGATAACTCGTACTTCCATTAAAATAAGACGTAAACCTTAAATTCAATAAAACACTGTTTCACTTCACTCTAAAACGCCAACTATAGGGGGCGAAATAAACTCCTAAAAAATAAATATACTCCTAAAAATATAATAACTCCTAAAATGCTGAAGCATTTTAAAATATTTAAAATGCTTCAGCAAATACCGTCAACTAAAGGGCGAAAATAAAGATAAACTTTTTTTTTCATTTCCCTTTTAAAAAGGCAACTGAATTCTAAACACTAAAAAAACAATGAACTCAAAAAAAAAAAAAAAAACTGTGTTGCCACTTTTGCAATTCTAAAAATCAAACTTAAGTAGAAACTAAAGTATTGGTAGGAACTAAACCTATTAATTAAAGAAACATAAAAACATAAGCTAAATTACACTGAACATCAACTCATTGGTGTAATACAAGTTCTGAAAAATTATACTTCGCATAAAGCGAGGCATTAGAAAAATTACAAATGAGAAACTGGAACACTATGCTGCAATAACTCATCTGCATTAAGTTATTAGGTGTTATAATCAAGTTATTGCTCAATGTACATGCACAAGTTGTGAACAGTTATAGCAGCAAAAACAAGCCACGCGTAAAATGACACAGGAGGAACCAAAAATATTTATTTGTCAGTAAGTACTATTTTTAAGGAAACAACTGTGATATATACACTTCAATTTCCAGCAGTAATACATATCTCATACTTACTTTATAACAACAAGAGACAATTTTTGACATGCATAACAAGCATCTTGCAGACTTCACCAGCAGCAGCATCTCGTCTCGAACAGCATCCTTATGCCAGTAAATAGAGTTCTCATACTGCAAACTATTTAAATGGCGCAAGAAAGAGAGATAGGGATTATTGGGCGATTATTGTAGTCAGGGTATGGATAAAACTTACGATGAATGTATTAGCCAATGCCAAGAGTTAATCTAAAGTGTCTACCTGCAATGGTTACAAAGTTGGCCCACGATATTTGGTTAAAATTTTCTTTGATAAATAATGCTTAAAACACAAAGTTTTTATTTATGTCGGTATACGATACTTGGAAATAACTTCTAACATAATTAATTTATTATTATTATTATTATTATTATTATTATTATTATTAAATTTTCCGAATTTTTTATATTTTTATATTTCTGTATGCATATATATATATATAATGAAAAGGACATTTTTCCAAGAAAAAATATGTTTTCCATTATAGTGTTAAAATTATTCAGAATGAAGATTAAATCGTTTTTATAAACATCTAAGTACATTTTAAACTAAATTATTAATACCATCTTTTTGTATTTTCGAAAAATACTAAGTTCAGTGGGACATGATTTTTGAAATGATTTGTTCCTTGACTATTTAAGAGTTATTAAAATAAAAATTCATTAAATTGGTGAATTTAATTATTAAAGAAATTGCTCATTTGCAGAACTTTTATCGATTAATTGCGGTTTGTTTCGATATTGATTTTTCTTACTGGAGTAGTTCTGTTGGCAACTTGTTATGTGTTACTCTCTTAGTTTGGAGTCCGAAGGACATGTTGTTAATTATTATTATTATTATTATTAATATATTGATTAATATTTGGGTTTTGTTAATATTTTTTTGAAATTTAATTCATACTTTTTTAATTTGTGTTATGTCGCAAGATAAGAACATGAACTGTCTTTTTAGCTTGAATTAGCTATACAGTTTTCCGAAATCTTGCGATCTCTCTGTTCGTGGAAGCACATGTTCCCTCAAGAGTGACTATTTCTATTTTTGAATATTTGCATATCCATTTCTTATCTCCTGTTATGTACTTTTTCATATTTTTATAAAATTATTGTTTTATGTTTCATAATATTCTTGAATTTCACAGGATAAAACGCTTTGTTGAATTTAGTGTTATGGTCCTGATTGCTAACATTAGCGTAAGTAATTAAAAATGAATTTATCTGTTAATTGATCTTGTAAATGAATCACAGAAAACATCATGTGCAAATTGAATTACAATAACTTTTATGTGAGTGTTGTTGATACTATCAAGTATCTATTAATTGCTATTTTTTTTTAAAGGAGATGTTATATATAATACTCATAAAATAACACCTTGTTACTGTTATTATTTTTGTTATTATTAAATTTTCTAAGATTTGTCTGTTTATGTATGCATATATATATATATAATATATTTAAACAATGATAAGTGATGACATGAAAGTTAAATGCAATGAACAACAAGAAAAAATATTAAACAATGAAAATAAACAAGAAAATTGGTTAAAGTTAAACACTATTTAAGCCAGAAAAATAAATTATGCTGTGCCAATCTCTTCAGCAGGTAGGAACACAGCTGTTAATAACTATGTAGTACTAGCAGGTTTCAAAAGATATGCAGGCTAGCGTGCTCCAAATATATTTCAAACTGAATAGTAATGAAAAACTTAAAATTGTAAAATATGAAAGGAAATTTAAAAAGTATTCCTTCTTCTTGAAAATTAAATATTGAAATTTGAAAACCATATGTTTCAGCACATTGAAACCAAAAAGCTGTTTATAATAAAGCTTATTTATATAGATTTATATATGAAAATGCTAACCAAACATAACCCCACCCGAACCTGCCAGAAAAAGAAGAAAACTAACCACCTGCAAGATACAACAACTGCAAACTCCATCCAAGCTTAAAAACCTTTTAAACATTAAAATTCTTTATCCAAATCCATAGATGTCCAGAAAACTTTCCAGGTCTGGCGAAACAAAATAACTCCAAACATCAGCAAACGATCGTCCAAAAAGGGCTTTAAATCGTGAGCATCAAACTAGACACCTATATGGATCACCAATCAAAATAAAGACAGAAGCTGAGGTGCTGACACTAAAAATTCAAATTACTAGTATAATAAAAAAGGAAACTTAAAGGATACAAATTTTTATAATATAATAAAGTTTGAAAATTATATACTTGTTTACCGAAATTGAAATTCAAATTACCTAATCTTTTAAATTTTAAATTTTAAAGTTTGATTAATAACAATATTTATGTAAATTATATGGCTCAGATTAGAATACCAATGCGACATACAGTTAGTATCAAAGTTGAAGTTTTTCTTTTGTCAAATAAATCAGTACATAAATTATTATTTTCTAGAACAAATGAAATATCCAAAAAATCTGCTTTAAAATTATTATTGTTGGCTTTATTTAATTTTAAATTGTCTGGATAAATTAAATTAAAAAAATTATCAAAATCAATATTAAAAGTAATCAATTCATCGATCCGTCAATAAGCATGTAAACAAATATTATGAATTACAGTGAGCTTATATTCAAAGAAAAATAAGAAAAGATTAGCCGCACTGGAAGATTAATTAGTTCCCATACCAATACCATGTGATTGTTTGAATATTTTATCATGAAAAAAGATGTAATTATTATTTGGACAAAAATGACACAAACTAAGAAAAAAAATCTCTAGGAATATTCAATTCATCTTCAATAAAAAAAAAAAATTTCAAAAATATTTTTAATGATATAGAGTTCATTTATAGAAATATTACTAAACAAGTTTTCAACATCATAAGTTTGAATAGATGAAGGTTTAAAAGTGATTCTATTAATTAAGTCAATACTATTATCAATAGACGAAAAATAACTTGCATTCTTATATTTTAATTTTAGAAATAATAAATTTTCTTTTAAAAAATTGCAATTTAATATTACAATTTTTACCAATACTATTAGTTGTACAACAAATAGATCTAAATTTAACAGGATTTTTATGAAACTTAGGTGTCATAAATAAAAATGGAATATTACTTTCATTAAAGACTTTAATATTATATGAAAAAAGATATTTAATCTGTTTAGAATAAGCAGTAAAACATTTTTTTAAAAATTGTAGAATTCAAATATAATTTTATGTAGTAAAAATCATTATTAAGTTCTTCTAAAGTTCTTTCAAAATATTTTTTTTTCTAATGATACAATAATTACTAGCAGCTTTATCAACAGGAACTAAGACAAAATATTTTTTAAATGATTCCAAGTATTCATTATTTTCCCTATAGAATTTCTGATAATTATAACTATCACTATTTAAATTTTCAATGAAAAAATTTCCATTCATGAAAAGTGTGTATTGTATTTCTATGTGTATTTCTATCTCTATTGTATTTCTATGTTCTTCTATGTGTGTATTGTATTTATAACAAATTTTATAAATAAAATTATTAATATCTGTGAAAAATATTTCTTTGACATTTGAACTTTTAAGTTTTTTATTTAATCTAAATTTGGAACCCAGATTCATTAAAAGCCTTATATTATCATTTTTTATTGTATTAAGATCTCCAGTTATGATATGTTTATAATTGTTATCAATATAAGAATTAAAATCATCACTATTACATATACAATTATTCGTATTGGAAGTATCTACCGATAAAGCAAATTCTCCGTAATTAAAAATCTTTTTACTGAAAAGTTTATTATATTTAAAAGCAGTTATAATATTTATATTTTTTACTGGAAAAAAGAAATATTTTTTAAAAACAACTTTATTCAAATTGAAGTTATAAGATGATTTTTGCAAGAAAGATATTGTAAAATATTCATTTAAAGCAGCATTTTTATTAACTTTTAGAAGTTTGAAACTTTTTAAATCTGTAACTAAATCCTTAAACTGATTATTAGCAAAATTATACTTAGAAAGCAAAGAAAAAATCTTTTTAATTGTTTTGATTTTCAAAGAAAAAACTAGTATGTTGTGGCCACCACAAGACTTTCTTCTATATTTTCCTATACATATTCAATCAGTAACAATATTTAAAAAAAAAAAAAAAAAAAAAAAAAAAAAAAAATGCGAATTTTTTTTTTTTTTTTTTTTTTTTTTTTTTTTTTTTTTTTTGGTTAAAAGTAAAAAAAATCGATAACTTTGTTTTAAATAATCACAGATTTATGGTTCAACCATTCGTTTTAAAGGTATTGACGAGATCTTTCGAATTATACCCATCTTCAAAATTTAACCCCCCGGGGGTACTTCCCCGCAGGGGGGAACCGATGCCCCCCCATGCACAATTTTTTTTCCCTAGTTAACTACTACTATTATCAATAATTCATATTAATTTTACAATCAAAAGTTTAATATAACTCTCATTATGCCCATTTATACGGAATTTTGTCCTATGCTGCCATGTTAAAAATTTGCATAAAATGCGATCACAGCGCCACCTGTTGAGATATTGATCCCCAAATCTAATGGGCACCAGTTCATGTCAGGGTGCAACTAAATACCAAGTTTGGTTAAATTTCATTCATTGGTTCGTGAGATACAGCGCCCACAAAAAAATGATACATACAGACACACAGACAGACAGACAGACGCACAGACAGACATTTTTAAAAAACTATCAATTCGTGTTCAGGACATCCCAAAACGTGTAGATCCGTCAAAAAACGGAGGTCGAAAATTTTCGCGAATCCAATACTTTCTCTATATTACATATAGAAGAAAGTAATAAAAGTCTTTAATTTATTACCATATAAAGAGTCAGTAAATAATTTTTCCTGTTCATTTAGCCAAAATAAAAGTATAATGTCATTTATTGTTTTACTATTAATATGAGAACCACTCTTTCCAGATTTCACTTTTATGTCATCACTTATCATTATTTAAATATACTATTGTTTCTGTGTACAATTTTGTGCTTCTTTGAGCGCCTTTTTTATACAAATTATTGTCATTTCTGCTATGAAATGAAATATTTACAGTGGCTTTTTACAAGGATGAGTACACTAAAAGGAATGTTCCATTATTCGAACACTATGAGATCAGATTATAATTTTCAAAAGTATCGTATGATTCCAGAAAAAGTTCAATTATAATTTATTTTGTTTATTTTTACAGGAGAATTAAACAGTTATTTTCAAAAACAAGTAAGTATACTTTGAAAGGGTATGGTTGAGAAAATATATAGAGGGGAGGAGGTGTAAGTCAGGAAGCTGTTCGTTTTTAATTATCTGTTTTTTTTTTTTTTTTTTTTTTTTTTTTTTTCACATTTGTTGAATTTGAACTGATACGAAAACTAGACGTTTATTGTTTTCATTGAGTTTCAGTTCTAACTATTTTCTAGGATTTATACAAGCAATACTTTTTGCTGGCAACAAAATATTCACCTTATATTATAATTCTTGTCAAGGACTGCCAAAAAAAAAAAAAAAAAATCTTACCCCGATGAGACAAAAACACATCTAGATTCCAATTTATTTCATATGTATGTATGACAATTACCTCCTGATGAACCATGCGAAGACTTTATTAGGAAAAAATTTTGGAAAATTAGTAAAACTTTGTTGCTTCAGCTGATGTTTGTGGAATGATATGTATTTTAAAGATTAATGCATACCAAATATCACCTAGAAAATCAGTAAAATAGTAAAAGTTAGTTTCAGAAAATAATAGCGAAATAAAGAAGAGAAAAATGATCCGGATAATATGAAAAAAATTCTAATTGGATGTTTTAGAGCTCCCTAGCAAAAGGGAACTAGAACTCATAAGGATTTTATGGAACAATTTTTACAGCACCGCTAATTTAGTTTCTAGATATCTTTCACAGATTTTTTTTTTTTTTTTTTATTTTCTTTATTTTCTTTTTTTAATAGCAAAAAATCAAAGTTTTATCATCGATAGAATAAGTTGAATTTTAAGTACATTTAAAATAGAGCGATGCGGTAAAAGATTTTAATTTAAATGCACGTATACTATATTATAGCTAAATCATCAAAATGGTTATATGAGGGATACTACTTATTGTTTCGCTTCTTTTTGAATTTAACTCTTTCTTTCCACGATAACCTTTAAACTTTCCTAATATTGGACGTAACATTTTCTTCTAAGAGTAATTCTATGCCATTATCTAACATATTTCTTTCATTCTAAAGATTTCGAATGCGCAGTTAAATGTTGTTTAGTAAATGTGATCATATTTTATTTGAAATATTTTTCAATCTGAATGCAGCGTAATGTGGTAAGTATGGTATATTAAAAATGACGTTACATAAATTTAAAAAATGCATTTTTTTTTTTTTTTTTTTTTTTTTTTTTATTTAGAGATTCTCTACATGTAAAAGAATATGCGTTCTTTTCACATTTAAATGAACTCAGATGTACAAAGAAAGGCACATAATCACATGCTATAATTATTACATCGCTTTTTAAGCAATTCTGCTTTTTTACATGGCGATCCCAAGAATTATTTATTTTTTAATTTGTTGCCGGGCCCGATTTTCCTTACAGAAGAAAGTCGTCGCTGATATTTATGTAGTAAAAAACGTTTTTGCACACATAAATTTGCATCATTTTTTTCTCTAAATATTACTCTTCAGTAATAATATATATATATACAGGAATAATTTCAAAATATGTACATAAAATCACTCTAATATTTAATGTGAAATATTTAAATTTATAACGTAATAATAAAATGAATAAACTTAAAATAATTTATGTATAAACCGGAATACGCATTTAATTTAAATTAATTTGTCAGTGTTTAATTTAGGTTTGAATATTAATTTTGAATTATTTTCTAATTTAATAGGTCGATGGCTTTTAACATTCTTTAAGAAATATTTTTCATGATTAAAATTTAACCTTCTAAGTAAATATTTTTCATAAGTATTTAAAATAATTACTTTTGGCGAATATCAATAAACGAAATTAATTCATTTTAATTATACTACACCTTAAGCATTAATCTGACAGAATTAAACTGAAGTTAAACACTATGACTAATGAAATAATTTTCATTATTAACTGACGCGTGCTTTATTTAACACAATGTGTTAATAGAATAATTCATTATAAAAGAGGATACATAAAACTATTTAATTTATTCGAAGTAAATAGCTTTTTAATTAAAAAGGAAATGAAACAGACTTAGAAATATCAGCGAGAAAAATCTATATTTTAATCTATTTAATCGGTCCTTATACATGTACGTTATTCAGTTAATAAAAAGTACACAATATGTATTTTTATAAAGGCTTCCAAACTGTTAAATTCCAAAAAATTAAAATCCTAACTTAATTAATATTTTGAAGAAAATATGATCAGTAATATTTAACTTTATTTTAACTTTATTTTTTTTTCTTTCGTGTATAATGAATAGTAGTTATTTCTAACAATTATTGGAACACCTAAATTTTTAAAGTGAATAATAAGCATATTTTTATGGATTTACTTTCATCTATGCTTATGTATAAAAAAAAGTATTTAGTGAAATTCTCATTCATTAACTTAATTTCAGTAAATAATTTAGGTTTTAGGATGGGAGACCTCACGCAAACTCTTTCAGTTTTAAGTTATCAAGATTGCGTCTAGTCATCGATGGAGTGTTTGTTTGGAAGAGTTAAAGTCACCAGTTGGATTTAGCGTGAGAGGGCGATGGTCTTGGTGAAAGGGTTGACCATAGAAGTGTTGGGGTTGTACAAAATAAAGTTACCAACTATTTGTATTTAACTTGTCGTATCGTTCCAGTGGAAATATAGAAGTCGTTAAAGGTGAATTGTGAAAATTTTCTTATTCAGTTGGACATAGGCATTTTTAGGAGGGATAGTTCAGACAAAATGAAGTGAATCGTTATCTATCTCATTTCCTTAAATTGTGACTTCCAAATTAAGAATGTTTGTCTTTTGGAGATGAACTATTTTGACGTGCTTCATGTTCAAGCTTCAAGATATGACACAGTGAGTTGTGATATTTTCGGAGTTAATATTTACGCAAGTAATTTTGCGTGATCTCACTTATTAGGCTAACTTTTCTGCAAGAGTTAACTCCTAGCCTGGTCAGTTCATTATTTTATAGTCTCTTCAGATTTAAAATCCGTTTAAATTTGATTAAGTACGAAAGTCTCATAATTACCTTCCAGTACATATTAAGGTTATTAAAAAAAAAAAATCAGTTGTGTATGAATAGATGCCGACGTTTTAATTTCTTCCGGGGTATTTTTTTGCCCCGCCTTTTTTTCATACTACTTATTTTTAAGGATATTTTTTTTCTATTTTATCGAAGTTATATATTGGAGAAAATATTTTCTATAAATAAAGTGGTGCAAATTAAAGTCGGGGCTAAAAAACTCCGGAATAAATTTAAATATTGGCATCTATGGTACATGACATGTCTTCATTTGCATGTAGAAAAGATTTAAATAATTAAAACGAGTGGATAGAAATATGACTGATAAGCAACTCTCGGTTATTTTGTGAAATTTAACTTCAAATAATTCAATATATAATATTCTTTAGGAAAACAACTTTAGGAACACTTCGTAAAATTGCTGATGTCATCAAATCTTGGAAATTTTCGAATTTGGTCTAAAAATGTTTTGGCTGATATTACAAAGTACAATTTTCAAAATAGTACAATATTCCATCATTAACTCATTATCCAAAGAATATGATATCTATGAGTACATTCTGTTACTTTTAAAACATTCTTTTAACGTATAGTATTCTTAATCTGCTATCCTGATTAGGATCGATCTGTATCACATAAAATAATATATATATATATATATATATATATATATATATATATATATACATATATATTCATTGTCACCTATTTATTCAGATTTTTAAAATGTTTTTCTTAAAAATTTTTCTACTTTTTAAAAGGACGCGATAAGTAAAATTTCTGAATTTTTGGGCTTTTAGTCTATAATTTACAGAATAAAAAAAAAAAAAAAAATTTTAGGTTAGTTTAGCATTTTCAAACTATTAAAAATTAGTTTAGAATTTCCAACGTACAGCAAAAACTATTTCACTGGCGAAGTTTAAACAGGTGTAAATATTTTTCTTCTGAATTTTACGTTTTTTATTTAAATATTAACTAGTTTAAAACTAAGAAAATAAGAAAATATGTATGTCTTTATAAAAATAAAAAGCTAAAAGTTAAAAATATCTCAAACTGTTTTTTTTTAATCCTTTAAAAACATTATTTGGTTAGTTATAGGCCAACTTGTATAATGAAATTACTGTAGATTCCTATTGAAATAATTCATTTTGCATTTAATGGAAATTTTCATGCAGATTTATGCAGTCACAACAGTGCAGAATAACTTCACATTTTCATTTATCACAGTTAAACAACCTGAATTTATCTTAGAGTTTCCTTTTAAAATTTCTTACTGAAATATAAAATAATCTTCATCTACTTTATATCTGACAAGTAAACCTTCTCTCCATTGATACCGGTTTACCGGAAACCCATATATTTTCTGAAAGCTTATGTCACAAGTAGAAAAACTGTGAAATCTTAGGGGCAGAGGAAGAAGCGTTTAGGAGCTACAGGACCCACAAAGTATCAGTAAAGTGTGTATAGAGGGACATATTCCCGTAATGACGTCTCTATTTCTTGTATGTTCCCGTATGTTGCTGTGAAGTACTAACGTATTGTAGTATTCTTCTTACATTGTAGATTGATCCTAAAGTCGTTGTGGCAGTCTTGGTCTCCCAATTTGAAAGAAGCAGTCGGTCTCCGAACATCCAGGAATCGGAGATAATAAAACACATAACTACTCTTCTGGAAAATGATATGGAAATTGTGGAAGAGATCCAGATATTAGGATTTGCTGGAGGCAATGTAGAAGAATGGGACGAGGAAATGGACTTCTTAGATGACGGTGTCGATAAGGAACAGCAATGCTCGTCGCAACAGTCGTCGTCCTCCACTTCTATCGTGACGTATTTTGGCCAAGTATGCCTGATGACAGGAAGAAAATTCTGCTTTTAAGGGATTCGTAGTGTTCTAACAAAGATCATGCATTGTTTGCTTTTGAAGTACCTGATAGTAAAGTCATACAAAGAGAACTGGTACCTAAGGATGTACGGGAAAGATCCAGCCTCTGGATATTCATTTTTTCAGACATTACAAATCTTTTGTACGTTACGTAACGGACACAATCATTATCGAGACACAGGAGCACATCTGGCATCGTGATTGTTTTCCGGCCCTGCATTCATTTTTCCTATATCAGTTCAATGCTTCTCGTTTCAAGAACTTGATTAAGTATGCTTTTTATAAGTGCGGATACTTGGACGACGAATCTGGAATGTGGATTACGCCAATGGATTACTGCTTCGATTCATTGACGAATGATGAATGTAGTACAAAGTGTGCGGCTATCGCTTTTGTAAAATGTGCCCATTGTGAACTGTCTTTCTACCCGTTTCACTATTTATTTGATGAATTGCACATTGATTGTCTCTTGTAATAGATTTTGTTTGAAGTCAATAACACAAGTCACATTTTCAACATCCCAACGTATATTTTTTCATTTCAACGAGTTGTTTCTTCCTTTATTTTGAGATCTCCACCTTCTTATATTATTAGTTCATATAAATACGTGAAACGAGCATTTAGCGACTTTTGGTGTCATGTTTCCAGCACTTTACTGATACTTTGAGGGTCCTATAGCTCCTAAACGCTTATCCCTCTGCCCCTAAGATTTTACAGTTTTTCTACTTATGACATAAGCTTTCAGAAAATATATAAGTTTCCAGGAAACCGGTATCAAAGGAGAGAAGGTTTACTTGTGAGGGAATATAACTCTTTTACCAAAAAATCCAGTTTTAAATATATTAATTTTCTTTTTGTTATACCGCGTCTTTCATTTTCAATCTGTTGCATCTTCTTTTGCTCTTTTAATTTCATGATTGCCATTATTTTCTATTTCTTTTTTTTTTTTTTTTTTTTTTATAGAGGGCTATTATTTGGAGTTTTTTAGACCAGTTTTCTGTAACACCAAAATAAATCAGAAATATCAGTCCGATCATTACAAATTCAGTAACAATTGAAGGGGGCGATTTTTGGGAATCGGGGGATGCAAACAGTTTTTCGACACAATAACTAGAATTTTTAAAATTAACTAAAGTATGAAATTTAGTGGCAACACTTCATTTTAATGGTCTCTTTCTACCTGGCATCAAAGGTCACATGATGTAGACAAACACAGAGCAGACGAATTCTTCTATATCTATAGTGATTGCTAAAATAACACATTTTATATTCTTATTTTTAATCAGTCCGATTTAATCTGTGTTATTGTTTTATATATCCTAATTTTTAATCCATTTTTAATCATTATTCATCCTCTTTTGTTTGCTGTATACATTTACAATCATCATATAGCTTATACTTCTTATTAATGTTGATGGAGAACATGTTAAATATTTTGATTTTTTGTACTTATATCATCAACAGTAGAACATCGTACGGTGTAAAGCCATTTCAGCCAGTAGCTAAGTTAATTAACTTGTTGTAACACTTTACGCGATTAAATTTAACTTAAATCATTTTAAATTAATTTCAAGTTTTAATCCATAAATATTCCACTATTTATTGCAAGATCAGTTAACCCGTTAGTAGTCGTATATCGGTCTATTTGCCGGCCATCGCTTACAAATTCCTACTACAGATCACCCCTTAAAAAAAAAAAAAAAAAAAAAAGTGAGGAAACTCTGTGTAACTGATCTTTTGGGTGGATGTCTTCTAACATAGTACGTTTTGAAATCATTTGTGCTATTTTTTGAGCAGTTACAAACAGTTTACTTCTCAAATCGGTCTATATGACCGCGATTCGACCAGTAACGTTGATTCATTTTTCTCCCCACTTCCGGTTTTTCAGACAGGTTAGAGTTCTGCGGGAAAAGCTTCTCGTGAATTAAAGGTACTTTATCTTTTCTACTGGTTTTCTTTCGGCTTTCCTCCAACACTAAACAGCGGCGGGAAAATGACCGACACACGACTACCAGCGTTATAAAAAATGGCGAGACTACTCTCGGGTTAATGTAACAGTTACACTACAACAAGATCCAAAAAATTATTAAATATTTTTTTGAATATTTGTAGACACTTTTGCATTTTCAAGTTCATGAATTCGTGAACAAAAGCAAATTAAACGCAAATTAAATGAGAAAACGCAATTTAAAGATTTCAAAACTCTAAAAAAGTCAAAAACTATAAGACATGTTGTCTGAATATATATTTCTTTGATCAAACCTAATATAGTTTAATTAATAAATATTAAATAGAAACCTAAGGATTTATAGGAAACTTTTAAAAAGTAGTGTCAATTCTCTTCAGTAATGTTGACTCACTTTTAAAGACTTTTGATTTTCAGTAATAATATCGTTGTATTAAAACTAATAACTTTCTTTTTAAATAAATAAATAAATAAGTATATTATTTATTTATTTTTTCTACACATATCGTTTATTTTATTTTATTTTATTTTTTTATTCACATTTTCGAGATTAAAAGAAGAAATTTATAACAACGATAGTCTGCTGTGTATATCTTTAAACACTCCTGCGAATTGCATTGTCCATTTATCTTGAATAAGTAAATAATTAAAGTACTTTTGAATATTTTTCAAACATCGCGTAGTGTATTTTTGAAACTGAATATCACTGTGGTAATATTATACGATTTATCTTAATGGGTTCTTTCTTTAAAGAACGTAATGCAGGAAACGTCATTATAGATGTAAGCTTTTGAATAATTTTCTTTCTTTGTTTATATCACTAATTGTCACGCCTGTCACGAAATTTCCAATATTAGATTTGAAGAAATTCATACTACAATATACAAAATATAGTTGGCTTTTTTGTTTCCCTTGTAAAATACCTTAGCTATACACGTTATATTCTAATGAAATACACACACAAAAAAAAAAAAAAAAAAAAAAAAGAAAAGAAAAGAAAAGAAAAGAAAAAAAAACAGTAATTATTTATTAATTTTTATTTTCTCTTACCCATAAGGTAGAAAAATATTCTTTTAGGGTCAAATTTTCGAACGTGAGTTTTTATTATATTTACACGTTTTGAGGTTTCCTGAATCCGAAAATCATGTTTTCGGCGGTTGGTCTGTGTCTCTGTGTGTCTGTGTGTCTCTGTGTGTGTGTGTGTCTGTCCGTTATCAAAAATAAATTACAGCAAAAATTTCACACTTGGTATTCTAACTGTGTAACATACAGGGATACTACACTAAGCTTTTCGTTGAGATCAAGAAAATAGTTCGTGTACAGGGACACCCAAGAGAATTCAAATACATTACGCCTATGGGGAAAATTGCAGGCATGTAGAGTTTAGAATCTGTAGACTGCTCTAAACTAAATGAAACGAATATATGTTCTTATATGCGTGAAAAAATGTTTCATGTAGAATGTGGTATATAAATCATTCACTTTTCGTTTACAGGGAAAATGAACTAGATTTATAAAAGAACTACATTATAATGCGACAAAACTTGAAAATTCATGGAAGTGTATTTCAGGTTGAACCGTGGTTATTAATACATGATTACATTTATGTGCACCATGGGATGTGTACATAACTTTCAGAAGATGTACGGGGCTGTCAATATTTAAACCATAACATTCTCTTTTATTTATTAGTGGAAGTGCTTTACTATAATACACTATAATATAAAATTTTACCATGTCCAAGAAAGCTGCTCTAAAATTGAAATTAATTCCTCATAGCCTTATGGTAAATAATGTATCTTTTTGCGGCGCGATGTAGCTCCCCACACATACAGTTATTTCTCAAATAAAGTGATTCCGAAGCCTAAGTTGAATTGTTTTAATATATATTTGCATAACAGTACTCGTTATCTTAACCCTTAATCTCCAGTCCGTACTGATAGTATTAAATTTCGGGGTAAGGGAAAGTAGTGTGAGTGTAACACCAGATTATTTTTCTTATTATTATTATTTTACCATGAATGATATAGTTCATATAAAGAAAATTATTCAAAGCAACAGAAACTATATATATATATATATTTGAATTAAGACACGATTACTCTGTTAAAAAAATTTTGTTACAAATTTTGTCAGTCATCAAAGATAAACATGATACATAAAAAAAAATAATAATAATTTGCAAAAGTAAAAATTTATTTACAAAATAAAAATAGTCATACATTAATATTACAGCCATCGAAAAACTCATGATATGTCATTTTTTGCTTTAACTTACGGCATCGTTTTTGACGTTTTAAACGAATCATCCATCTGTGTATTATTATTTTTTTAAGTAACGTTTGAAGCTGTAGGGTATAAATGAAAGTTTATAATAAAACCTAACCGACCATGCGATAAAAATATTTGGGTTTTATTCGATCGACATTTATCAAAGTACGTTTTTATAGCCTTCAAGATAAATACAGTGTAGAAAAGAGTGGAGAGACAAGAAGAAAATATTGAAAGAATGTGAAACTCTCAAATCAAATGAAATAGTAAAAATGCTTTCAAATATTAGGTAATTTTTTTATTTATAAATATTTCATACTTTTGAATGATTTTTTCTTTTTATAAATGAAATAAAAAATATTTTGAATCATCAATATTTTACTTTTTATAAGTCTGTATGAAATGTGAATTGCACGAAAAGAACTAGAAGAAAAAAAAAACAATAATCAAACACACTGTTTAAGCGCTTTTTATTATTATTATTATTTTGTAATTATCAAGCATGTCTTATATAAAGAATAGTGATTTTTTTTCATTTTGCATAACTTGTTTTATTTATTTATTTATTATTATTAAAAAGAAAGGAAAAGTTTGTTGAATCATCACTTGAAAGGTATTTTTAGCTAGTCAACAAAAATATTAAGATATTTAAAATATTTCTCAGTTCCTTTTGTCTTTTATTTATTAAAAGACATTTATTTATATTTATATTTATTTTATATTAATTATTTTATATTTATTTATTTATATTACTTAAAATAAATTAGATAAAATGAATTCTTATGACATAAAAACATTGATTTTTTTTATAGATGTTATATTTCAATAACATTAATAAAAACTACAAACAATGTCAAAAAAAAAAAGTAGTTAAAGATATAATTTTAATTTTAAATATTCATAATTATAAAATAAAAACAATTTACATATTTAGAAAGAATATAAAGACCCTTTTTAGATAATGATAAAAATTTTGATAAGTAATATTTTTTTTTTTTTTTTTTTTTTTTTTTTTTTTTGTATCATAATGGAATTTTCTGTGATTATTTTTAAGAATTGTATATTACAATAAAGAATAGTAAATTTATATATATATATATATATAATAGAGATATCGAGCTCAAAAGGATACAAAATGTCTTATAAATTACCTGTTAATACAGTATTTTTTGATTTATGATGTTTTTTACATTAGTTTATGATGCATAAGTTAAAAAATGAGGACAATAGCTTTCAGCGGAATGGTCTATGTTTAGAGTTGTAAATTTCCGAGGACAGAGATGAGAAGTTATTATTTTGTACAGGAGAAAATATTTTTATTTTTATTTCTTTTAATTTTTCACTGTTTTCTATTATTTTTAATGAAAAGAAATCAGCTGCAAATATCATTTATGCACTTTATAATAAGCTTTTAAAAAATAAAGCTTAACATCTAATATACGTGAAACCAGTTTAACTAATCTTTGAAAGATTTTTAATTTTTTTAAAAATCTCCAATTTTATTTCTGTTTAATAATTGAATTTTTAAAATATTAAAAAGATTTTACAGAGCTTAAAAAATGTTTTTTGTATAGATGATTTCCGTTTATTAATGAACATCTTAAATACGCTTAGTAATAGATGATAATATTACGCGTTTGTTTATGTACAGGGAGATCGTAATTAAATTTGGCCTATTCAGAGAACTCTGTTGCTTTAACTAAAATGAATATTAAGTCAAAAACTTGTATATAGACATTTCAAAGGATGCTCTCCAGGAATCTGCAATAATAATAATAATAATAATAATAATAATCTATATAATTTCTTTAACATGGACCACCTTCAATTATTTTTTGTCGAAACGATACGATAAAATATATATATATATATATATTTATACATGGACAATATTTAAGCATGCGGACTTAGCTCAATGGACTAACAAGAAAAAAAATACGACATTTGGCTGATGAGATTATATTACGAAAAAAGAATTTTTAACAGTTGTTTCTTCAGAATCTTTGCAAGCGTCATTTTAAACCTAGCAATGTTTTAAAGGTATATACAGAATATGAACTTTTATGTCATAAATGGACTAAAAATCACAATAATAAAAAATATAATTAAAATAGGAATTAATTTATTTCCTTTTCTTGCTTTCTTTCTTTCTTAATTTTTAAGCAAAAAAAAAAAAAAAAAAATCATACCAAAATTAATAAAAAGTCATCGCTAACATGACGACAAAAATTTAAAAGGCATCGTGGGAGTCCTATATTAAAACTGTACTGCCTATGGAAGTATGAAAATTGGCTCGTGAATCATGAATTTTATTTGGAAACCTTTCTTTGAATGATTTTGTTTTCACTATTGTACAATATTAATTTGGTTATGATTATAATTTGGCTTCTGGTAAATTAAAATTTGAATTAGGTGGTGAAATCGGTATAACATTTATGAGTTTCAAATTTTAAAGGTAAATAAAAAAATAAGAAAGTGCGAATATTTCGCACGGGTTTGCTAGTAATAATAATAGTTATAAATAAAATAAAATTTTAAAATTTCCCCTCCGAGTGTCCATGCATAAAAACATCAAATAAGAATAACAGTCAAAATGCTTGAAAGGTTTTGTAATAAATAAATGTGGTATAATTCAAGCCATATCGACATTTCAAATTGTAATTCTTAAATTTTGCAAAGATTTTTGTTGCAAAATTTTACAGTTGACAGAGTAATTACCCGTTCACTTTCTACTTCATGGCCGGGCCAGTCCGTGTGCCCTATATTAATCTGTGACATCTTGGTTATGGAGTCATTTAAAGAATTTAGTTTTTAGAAATTTTTTTGTAATTTTAGCTACCTTGAATGACCGTGTAGCGTTGCGTGTGTAGAGGATCACTGGCAAGCAGCTGTGATCCGCTGTTGAACGCACTATTCATCGTCTGCAGATTTTACAAACCAATGATGGGGCCCGCATTGAACAATATGATCTTCATCGATAAGAAATCAGCAATTTGACAAATAACAATAAAATTTCTGGTAAATAAATTAATTTGTGTTAAAATTCGTAGCTTGTTCGTATCCTTTGAAATGTCTATATACAAATTTTCGACTCAATATTAATTTTAGTTAGAGCTACTGAATACAGAAATATGGTGATCAGCAAAGCAGGCAAAATTTGCTAGGGAATAATAAATGTCAATTGCACTATAAATTGTGCGGAACAAAGTTAAAATATACCTCTCATGAAATGCATTGCATTACCATTCTTTTCGGTGTCACTGTACACAAACATTTTAAAATTTATACAAATTTAAATAGGAAACATGTCATAAATCACATGAACAACATAGATTAGTTTGAAGAAATTCTGAAAATATACATGACCGCTAGAAACGGATGGACAGACAGAAAGACAGACTGTGAGTTAGACGGATAGAAGAACATGTAGGTAGACTAAATGAGTTTTTATCATTTAAAACATTGTTGGAAACTTTTAAAAACGCTTTACAGAAAGAAAAATATCATTGCAGCAATTTACAGTTGTATCACTTAATGTATCTGAATATCTTTGTGCGGCCCTGTAACTCTTAATGCTAAAATTACATTATTCTATTGAAATTATTTTTTGTTCAAATGAATAATAAATGTCAATAGCGTTAGGCTTTATTCAAAAGAGCGATAATAAAATATGGTTTATAAAAACACCTTTCGTGGAACGCAAGGACTTAAGCAGTCTTTTGAGTGACCGTGTACACAAACTAGTAATGGTTTCAGTAAAAAATATCCCGCAATAAACTTCAGTATCATATATCAGATTGAATGAGTTTTGTAAATATTTAGGAGAGAAAATCGGGAAGACAGACAGACGGTTCGAAGTCATAAAAACTTTTAAACCTTGCTGGAAATTGTTAAAAAGAAAATAGAAGAATATATACAAAACAATACAGTAGTGCACAGAAAGTATATATAATATATATTCTTTATTGTAGTCATAGTATATGTTAACAACGCTATAATTAAGTATATTTATTAATGTTGTATAAAATACTATGTTGTATATATGTATATATATATATATATAGAGAGAGAGAGATAGATAGATAGATAGATATAGATATATATATAGTTAAAACATAGCTACTGACGTTAAGATGTCTCATTATTGGTCATTTTCTTTAATACGGCGATATAGGTGATCTGACAGTGATCTGGTCCGATATTTGCTGGATTACTACGATTGAGTTTGTACATTATTATTTTTTGAACAGTATATATTATTTTGTCAGAAAAATGTATATTCCAAACTTCTTATATTTTAAATATTTCAAATATTCTAAATATGATTAAAAAAAACATGGTAAAATGAAAATTGCATTAGCCAGTTTTAATGTAAAATTAAAAGAACCCATAAAAGGATTTAATATAAATTTCCCTTAATATACATCAGTAAAATACTTTTACGATACAGTTTTTTCTTGCATAATTATTTCGTTCCATTATGAATAATAACAGAAGATGCTAATGCAAAATACGGGTTTTTATTGAACTAATTATATCTTTCAGTATTTTCCATGAACTTAACATATATAAAAATGAATACATTAAAAATGATGCTTTCAATATATTTAGTTAATATCATAAAATGAAATTGGTTTTAACCTCATGAAGTCGTTGCATTAATAATAAATTTTAAAGTATCTAATTTATTTTTTCCTTATACATATGATTAAGTTGCTTTGAAATTATCTAATTTAACAAAGTATTAATTTAAAATGATATACGTATGGCTTTCATCTTTCAACTTAGATTTACTTTTTAATCATATTAGATTTAACAGCAAAAATATTAAGTGGTTTCAAAAATAAAATATTACTAACTTTATCTTTTAGGTTTTAATAGATATCTTGACTGCGTTAAATATGTTTTAAATCAGATTATACTATATATATATTTTTTTTTATCCGGTTTAAAGGTATTTTAAACATTCAATTTGAAAATAGAAATATGTATATTTTCAGATACAAAATGGATATGCTCAGGAATTAATCTTAATTTATCTTAAACCAGATAAAAAAAAAAAAAAAATGTTTAAAATGTAAGTATTAAATGATTATCAATTTGTTACTTACAGCACTTATACATTTTACATTTTTCTTTTCTTTTTCTTTAAGGTAACTATTAATGTGCACATCGTACTATAAATATATATTATGGGATATACCTACGTAACAAAAGTATCCGAGCAGTAGCAAAAATTCCTATGTACAAAAAAGTAGAGTTAATAATGTTTTGTTGAATAAATCCTTGTCGAATCATGTTCTTAGACTGACTATGAACATGTTTCGACAAGGATTTATTTAACAAAACGGTATGAACTCTACTTTATATATATATATATATATAAGAATTTTTGCTAGTGCTTGGATACTTTTGTTACCAACTGTATATATATATATTTATATATATATATATATACAGGGTGATTTCGGGGTCATGCGAAAAAAATGGAGGGGAGGTATATAACATCACAAGAATTCAAAATTGTATACTAAACCATATCCCCAAATATCATTTTAACCCTTTAAGGACTTGATATTTTGGGCTACTGTGTACTTCGTGTAATGTGCAAATTTTAAAATCTCGTATGCTTCATTATTTTGCAAAATCACACACAATGTTCATGTTTTTGTAATCACTGCGTTAAAATACATCGATAAAAGCATAATTTATTGATTTATATAACCATTATTATGTAGAAACTTTATTTAAAAATGCAACATTGGATTGCCGTGCTCATTTTCACTTAAAATCAGACGGTTCTTAAATGGTTAAAATGACGTTTGGGGGTCATGGGTTCCAATACTGAATCTTTGTGATGTTCTCTACATCCCCTCTGAGTTAATCACCCTACACACACACACACACACATAGATATAGATATAGATATAGATAATCAGAACATAGTGTAGAAATATAATATTATCAGTTTAAAGATGATTTAATATCAGTATTCAAGCAATTAATAAGACCAAAATCAAAGACCACCCAAATCAAAACAAAAAAGAAATAAAATAAAATCTAAGAGAAATGAAATAAGTTGGAATAAGATAACAGCATTATTTGCATTCTAACGTTATCAAGGGTCTGGTAGAATACAAACCTGCTACACAAATGAAAGTTTTTCTGTCACAAATATAGCAAAAGCTAAGTATTTATTTGTGCACAGACCCGAAACATTCATTGGAAATAAAATAAGAAACAAACGTAAATCAAAATAAACTCACCACAACATGTGAGAAGTCAATAAATTAGTTAAAAATTATGAGTGATGAAACACCAATAAAATTCTTAATTATGCATCAATAATCACAAATAAAATAATAAAGAAATAAGCAACTTAAAAATGTAAGAAATTTGTGTCACATGTGAAATTTAATAACTAGATACCCGTTAAAAGTACAGTTAATGCCAGTACAATAATGGCAAAAGAATCATGGAGAAAATATAAAGATATCACAAACAGATTCAAGTTAAATCCTCAATTTAGGATTGAGAATTTGAGTATAGTAACTTGAATAGTGCTGCCATCTGCAGTTGTAATATGAAAAGAATCTTTAAAAAAAAATGCAGTTAATTTCAGAACATTATTGACAAGGAACCACGGAGTAAATATAGAGATGTCATAAACACATCCAAATTAAAATTCCACAATTTAGGATTTAGATTTTCAGAATAGATACTTAAATAGTGCTGTCATCTGCGGTTGTAATTTGCAACGAATTTTAATAATGTTGAAAGGCCATAGGGGTAATCATACTAAACCAACAATATAACAACATCTAATTTATAAATCAAGTATTTTAATTTCTATACCTAAAATACAGTTTATTTTGAAATTATATATATATATATAGTTTAAAATATTGTATTTAATTATTCAAAACGTCTAATCTACTAAAATGTGTTAGCTTCAAATTTAATAACCAGAACAATAATTCCAAAATTTAGTGGCATTCAAATTACGAAATTGTAAACACACATGATTTATTCAGAGAGAAAATTAAATTTATTCATTAGTGAAACAAAGTAAGTATGTCTTTATAGCTTGCAATTTAAATTACGAACTTCAGTGATTACAGTTTAATAGCAGAACCAACCCTTTCATGAAATACAATGCAAACATCTGTACTGTGAAATTGCATTCCTAGAGTTTTCAAACTTTAAATTTAAATTAAGATTGCTTCCTGTAAAAGAATTTAATGGTTTTTAATCAAGTAAATTACAGTAAATTCGTTACAATGTGTTTAAGTTTTAAATAGCCTAATAAATTTATGTCGTAAAAATAATACTTACTGGATAAATGTTTCGGTTATAAAAATAGTGGTTTGGAATATCTGTATGCAAATGCCATGCATAAATGTTAATTATATTTATTTTTTATATACGCAATTAATAATTATTTATAATAGAAACGCTTTCCATCAATCAGTTACATTTTTTTTTTTTTTCAATAAATAGGTATTTTCTATTAGCTTGGATTATTTGTAGTTTTAATGAATCGCAAAATCTTATGAATATAGACAATTAATTATAATTTATCAATATGAAATTAAAAAGTATAATTAATATATAATACCGTTTAACTATTTTAATTTATTAATTTGGAATGAAGTAACATTTTTTTAATTATTTTAGTCGTATTTATTTAATTCTTAAAGACATTATGAAGTCATCTTGTTCGTTCAGTAGATAGTGTTGTGAAGGTTATACCAAAAGAACCACGTTCGAGTCCTGGTCTGTTGAATAATCAACATTGCTAAAATTAGTTCGGATTTTCCTTCAAAATGGGTGTTATATTATACTATCTTTCATGAAATGGTGAGTGAACATCAATCTTTTGATAAATTGTATATTAAAACAAAAATATTATTAACAAGAACATTCTTTCATTAAAATAATAATAAGTTGAATATATAAAAGAATAAGAAAGAGTTACTTTCATAGAGAAACTACTTTTATTCTAAATAAAAGTTATAAATTTGATTTATAGACTACATACACAATCATATTAAGCAAAATGACTCGATAAAATTACACAGTGTTATAGTACATAAATATCTATTGGTAAGTATCTATTGGTAAATATCTATTGGTATTAAGTCTTCAACCTCAAATTATCGTATCATGTGGAATTAAATTTTGTTTTATTTTATAAATATTTTAACCAATTTAGTTTACTTATTCTTGAAATTTTAAAAAGTATAGATAATTCGTATTGTATAATGCATAGCTATTTAAATTCATGTGAAGAATTGAAACTTCAAATATCGATATGAAAAAAAAAAAAAAAATTAAATAATTATTTCTTATAAAGAACAAGCATACAGTAGCCATCGCAAGACATTATTTTGTGCAATTCTGTATAATGGTTATTATACAAAATTTTGTCCTGCCAGTCAATATACACAAAAATTTATTAAACATTTCTTCCCAATTCACACAAATACAAACAAAAATAATAAAATATGCGGTTTGTAACATTTCTTAACAATAACAGCTGGAATGTAGTCATCTGAAAAATCACTGGAGCTGACAAAAAACAGCTCTAATAATAGCAGCTTTCTTTTGAAACAAGTTTGGGGATTAATATATCTTTAATTAGATTAGATATAATCTTCAAGTAAATGCGGGTAAATTCAGCTTAGCAGTGAGACTGTCTGCCTATATCCACCACAATATAATCGGTATATTGTTCGTAATATTTTTTTCACATGGCAAGTTTGGTTCATTTTTATATTATATAAAATAAGATATTTCCACGTTATTAAATTTCAGCATGGTAGGGCAATCTGAAATGTAAGCTGAAATAAGAAGCAAAAATTGAATAATCACAGCTTCTAACTTGCTCATCATACATGCCCAGATTTTTTTTTTTTTTTTTTTTTTTTTTTTTTTTTTTTTTATACAAAAATGAAAACTAAGATACACTCTTCCCGTTCCTTGCGAAAATTGCAATATATCAGCATTATCCATTTAGGAATACTTTCTAAAATCCAATCAGCGCTAGAGTAAGCAAAAAATCAGCAAATATACAGTTATGTTGAAATCCGTCCAATCATTTGTGATATAGAGAATCCACAAAATTTTGGTAACGCACACATGGACAAATAGACAGATGTATTTAAAATACGATCGAATCGTACTCAGGAAACCCAAAATATCTATATCTGTCGAACACTGAAACTGGCAAGATTTTACGAAACAAATATTTTTTATATAGATGATACTCAAAATCAATTAAAAGTAAAATTTTCTCCCTAAAGAAAAAAAAAAAAAAAACTTAATTAAATTTGTCTACTTTTTTTGAAGTATATAAATATTCGTAAACACACATATAAAAAAAAAAAGGACAATCTAAATTGTTTTATTTAACGTCTGTTGCGATTTTACTTGAAAACCATTAAACGTCATCGTAAATCTGATAATGCTAAGTTAGTTATATAATATTGTATCGATAATTAACACTAGATGTAGGAGCCACTTAGGAATAAATAAGCAAAATAAACAAATAAATTTCATTTTACAGATAAATTTTATGTACTATTTGTACTGTTCGTAAATACATAGAAAAGTCCCGATTTTCATTATATGTGTCCTGAAGTAAAGGGAGTGGAGTTATCTTTCTTATAATATAAAATGTTTTACTTTATAGAACAATTGTAAGAAGACTCATATACACAAACAAAACAGTATATTTTCACATAAGCACATTTAGGGACACATAATTATTTTTTTTAACAAGACATTGAATAATTTAACACATTGAATGCTTAGCAGTATATATATATATATATATATACTTTTTTTTTTGTCTTAAACTTTTCATACATTCCATTAACTGAAAATTATTAATATTTTTATATTTTATAACAGATTAATATTATGATGAATGTAATTCAAAATTACTATTAATTTAGTTTACATAAAAAAAGTAAATAAATAAATAAATAAAAATTTTACTAAAACTTACAATTAGTTAACATACTTAACTAGTAAAAAATAAAAATGTTAAATCCTATTTGTTTTCAACTAAGTTTATTATGTTTATCAAATCCTTAAACTTAAATTGTTATACTTGCTCGTCTTAAATTCAGTTTGGTAATCCATTTTTACGCTACAAACAAAATCCTGAAAACATATTTTGGATATACTTACAAGATTTAAAACTAATTATTATTATATTTTTTAAAATGATTTTTACTTGTAATTTTTTGAAATTAAAACATAAAAAAAAATGTAAATTTCCAATCTAAATGTGAAAACGCAAAGTAATTTTTTACGTAATAATTAGACATTTTATGTACGACATCTATATAACAATTGAAATTGGGTTTTAACCCGTTAGTTGTCGCTAGTTGGTCGATTTGCCGCCCGATCTTCAATGTTAACAGATTTTTTTATTCAATAGCCACGAAAAATTTTTAGAAGTGGCATTCCATATTCACAAAACGCCAATAAAATCAAATAAACGTCGATCACATCACTTCTTAAAATTATTGGTGTGAGTTAAATAAAAAGTGCGCAATCTGTAAGAGGTGGCGCTGTCTATAGCGACTACTAACGGGTTAAAATATTTACAATATGATGATGTTTAATTATGAACATTATATTTAAATCCTAATTATGTTTAAATTACGCAATGTACGCTTTCATTTTTTTTTTTAATTGATACATTGCTTAGGATGAAATTCGATAATGCATATAATAGTTCATAACTGTATTGTCATTATGTTAAATGAAGAAATCGACATTTTATAACTGAAACTTTTGAAATTATTATATATATATATATATATATATATATATATATATATATATAATTAACTTTTGAAATACTAATATGTATATGGTATTAAATTAAAATAAAAGATTAAAGATTTAAAAAAAAAAAAAAAAAAAAAAAAAAAACAGAAGAATTACAAACCAATGAGCAAAATTGCTGCAAAAACAAAATGTGAAATTGAATACAGGAATAAATTAACCTATGAATGAAATAATATAAAACCCAAAAATACGGTAGGACCTGCCTGATGAAGACCTCCTTGTTTTTTTAGGGTTCTATTTCATTTCATTCATATGTTAATTTTTTCATATATATATATATATATGTGTGTGTGTGTGTGTGTGTGTGTGTGTGTGTAGGTACTCCAACTTCGACAGAAGATATGTGATTTACAGGTACTTCAACTTCTCTGCATTCCAGAAAAACACTACAACTTTGCTGCTTTAAAATGGCAACAGATTTTATTGGCAACGAGAGTTCCGAGGAGAAGCGGGAGTTCTTGTTGGACACCGTAGGGTTCAGACGTGATCATTTCTCCCTCATGATGTTGAGCTCAAGTGCTCGCAGCTTTATATGTTTCTCATTACATTCGAAAACTAACACAGATGGTGCTACAATGCTAATTTCTTATAAACATATTCCATTTTTTGTAAATATTTAACTGTAAACTAATCTTCGTATTCAATGTGTAAGTGTGCAATACCTCTGCGTAGTTATTTTGGTTCCCTGGTGATTTAATTTTAAATTTTGTGAACTGAATTGTAAATTAATTGAGCTTAATAATGCGAAATTCTGCTGTATTTATTACATTTTATTGGGGACTTTAGTCCGGGATGTGAAGTACTTTCGTATTCTGGTAAAAAATATTGAAACTGGATTGGAAGTGAAATTCTGTTTTCAAGATAACTGAATTCTCGCTGATGATGGGTGATTACAAAAATGTGTCCTTTTCTCGCTATAACTTATATGAAATGTTCTTGTTGTGACTTTTTTTTTTGTATGAAACTGTATACGCTGTGTAAAAAAAAAAAAAAAAAAAAAAAGTAGAAGGGCAATCGATTTATGTAAATTATTTTCTGTATTTCTATTCTGGCTATTAGATTTTTATACAGATTTTGTTTAAAAAAGTTTTTTATTTTATTTTATTTTTTATTTTATTATTTTTTTTTATATACATTTTTTTTTTTTTTTTTTTTCACGGAAAAATGAAATCTTTAGTACTAATGCCAATTAATGGATTGTAGAAAACCTAGCATTTATGAATTCGAGAGTGTAAAAAAAGTAGAAGGACGCTTTCCAAAATTTGTTATTTGGTGGATTCTGCACAAGTAAAAAAGTAATTATTGAATTTTCATTAACTGCTTTTGTTGAGGAAAGCGTATTTTGTTGAAAATTGTATTCTTATTTTCTTTTCAGATTTCCTTGAAGGATATCTTAACATACTTTCCAAAGGGGTTAAATTGTTGCATATAAAAACAATGGTAGACAGATTGTTCGTATGTTGCACTTCAACCGCAATATACTTTCTAACTTTATCAGAAAGCCAGAAAGAAATAGGAAAAGAAAGAACCCTGGTAGGCCTAAAACGTTAACGACTTGCGACGAAAGAAAACTTGCTCATGAGCTTAAAAAGAGAAGTGGTACTATCGAAAAGGTCACAAATAAAGCAGAACTAACTTATGTGTCAAAGTAAACAGTTTACAACTGCATAACAAGATCTAAATAATTCATTTTCAAAAAGCAGAAGCATCATCCAAAGAGGAGAGAAAAAAAAAACACAGATTGATTACCGTTTGTCATGGGTTAAAAAGTATGTGTCATGGACCTCAGATGATACTTTTATAATATTTTCAGACGAGAAGAAGTTTAACTTACACGATTTAGATGGTTGACAATAATACTGACATTATCTGAAGAATGTAGAAAATTTTTATTCAAATCGAAAAATGGGGGGGAGGGCTGATGATCTAGAAAGCAATTAGATATGGAAGAAAAAAAAAAGTTTGGTCTTTAGCAGTGTTATGCAGAAACATAGAGGCTATATTGAAGCGCTGAATTCTGAGCTTTTTTCCTTATGGCTCTGAATTAAAAGAAGAGTTAACGTTTTAACAAGATGAAGTCGCCATTCACTTCCACATAGAGTTAAAAATTGGTTCGCTGCAAATAATGTGCTGGTTTTACCTAAGCCACACTCTTAACCCAGTGGAAAACATCTGGCCAATGTTTGCTCGTCAAGTAAATACAAGTGGGGAAATGTTTAAATTCCTTACTGTTTTTCGAGTAGCTTTGAGCAACTCATAGGCTAATTTTTGCCAAACAGGAATCCAATCTTCGTATGATTCACTACCAAATAGAATATTCGAAGTCATAAAAATTCATTGTAAGTAAAATTTGTAAAATTTATGTAAATGTTACTTTGGTATCATAGTATCCAACTAAGTGAAAATTTACGCAAAAAGATAGTATGATGAAGAGAAAATATTTACACAAATTCTACTCGCAGTTTTAGATAGCGTGACGCAATAAACTAATCAATTTATTGAAATAAATAATTTCAATTTATAATTCAAACTCAGTGAAAGTATAATCATTTGACAGTATATTTGAAAGTTAAAAGTACTGTTTCAATGTGTAAATATACTTTATTAGACAAAACAAAAGTAATTTTAATGGAATCAAAAAAAAAAAAAAAAAAATTAAATAACAGCGAGGAGCCACTGGAATTTTGATATCATTCCTTTTAAAACTGTTATTTTGAATTTGAAATCGAAATAAAAAAGCATCAGTAAGTGTATTTTATATATCTGTCTGATCTTGAAGTTAAAAATATTATGCTTGCATTATAAATATAAATAAAAGAAAAAAGTAAATGATCAAATAAGAAAATATATGTGTATTTTAACTAAGCGTAACTTAAAAATTGATATCATTATTTTAGGAACCATATTTCAAAGTCTTACAGCCATAAAGTAACGGCGTCATAATCTTTTACTCGTTACGAGTTTTTGTAATGATATTACTTTTTAGGGGCTATTGATAAAAAAGTTAAAACAAGTCCTTCTGGCTCTTAGGAAGGGTAAACTGAGTAGTAAAGGTAGTGCCTCTTTTCTTATGAAGTTGCCACCAATTTTTCAAAATGTCAGCTACAATTTAACTATGGACTTGGTGGATTTATAAATGAATGCTATGTATATATGGAGTTTTAAGCAAATCGGTTCATAAAACCTTTCTAATGTAAATTTGAAATATCCAATTGGCTGGCACAGGGAAACAAGATGGTGGATTAAGTTGGCAAATGAACATATCAAATACATTCCAGAGATAAATCTACACTACAGATTTAGTTTAAATTAATTCAGTGTTTCAAACGTTATCGTGCTGACAAATTTTCAAGTAGCCTGCCACTTGGAAAAAAAAATGGAGAAGCAAGTTGTTTTGTGAACTATCCAAAGATATTTGTAACGAATAGACAACTGTCCAACTGTGGTTCGAACTAATTCAGTATTTTAAAAGTTATTGTGATAATTTTCAAGTCGCCACCATTTAGAAACAAAAGTATAGAGTGAGTTATCCAGTGAACGTATCAAAGTTCACTGGATTTGAATGATATCTGAAAGATATCTGAAAGATTTGTCGACTGTGCAAATTTGATTCGAACTAATTTAGCATTAAAAAAGTTACTCTAATAAAAAGTATTAAGTGGCCGCCACTTGGAAAGAAAATGAAGAACCAAGTACCTAGCGAACTTCTCCAATATATTTGAATCGTAAGTTCACTACCCAACTTTGATTTGAACTAGTTTAGAAAGCGTCTTGCTTTTGCCCCAATCTTGGTTTTGCCTCCAACGCAGTAGCACGTGTTTGCACCTGATGAAGAAAGGCTACGTCCTTTCGAAACCGGTTGTGCTGACCTAAAATTTATGGTGTGTGAAGAAGTTTTAATATCTTTCTATTAATTGTACGCCAGTTTTTGAATTTAGTTTTTGAACTAGTTTAGTTTTATAAAAGTTATTATGGTTGCGGATTTTCAAGTAGCAGCCTGATTTCAAGTGGCTGCCACTTGGAAACTAAATCTTGGAAAGAGTTGCCCAGTAAACTCATCCAAGATATTTGTGTGATAAGTTCAATGTGAAAATTTGAACTGATTCAGTATTTCAAAAGTTATTCCGATAGTAAATTTACAAGTGGTAACCTGATTTGAAATGGCCGTATTTAAGATATTGGTCATTTTGTTAAAAATGGCAGATAAAGTTCATTAATAAACACTTGGTTGAGATATCCAGGTCGACAACCGGTCGGCATTACTCACTCAGACAACCTTTTTAGGCAGAAACATCTGGTCTATCCTGTAGATAGCTCGACAGAAATAAGCCGCAGGTAATGAAAAACACCATTAAACAATGGGAGAAAGAAATACAATTTTTTATATAAACCCGGTATTGACCAAGATTTTTACAATGTGGATTTGAAATTTTCATGTAGCCGCCACTTGAAAACAAAACGCGGAACAAATTAGTTAACCAACACATACAAGACATTTGTAAAATAAATTTGCTGTCCAACTCTGGTTCAATTTTGAGTATCATTTCAAAATTTATCGTAATCACAAAATTCCCGTTACGTATACAGAAAAACACAATTTATGCATCTTTTACATTTATATGTCATTTTAGTGAAGTCCTGATTCATTCATTTTCATTCGAATTCTTTTTTTTTTTTTTTTTTTCTTTATAAGTCATATAATAATAGTTATGTCTGTTCCACTTTTCTAAAATTCACAAAATTTTTCGACCGGTCATTATTTTACCATAATAAATATAAATTTTTGTTAGTATTTGAACGTTTATATCAATATCATGACTTTGGTGTTATTCACAATCAAGTAACTAATTAAAAATAAATTGTCTGATGCTAATTTAAGCGATATTGATGTAGAATGTGAAGAAGTTGTTCTTAAGAGCGAACAGTACCTAATCTTGGCGACTGCTATGTCCTATGCTATGTTATGGGGAATTTTATATCCATAATTACTCATTACCAAATGTACTTTTTTAAATTCCGTTTTCACTCTCAGAAAATTCACAACCATTAAATTAGTACTCATTTTCAGAAATATTGATTTTTAAAAAATTTTATGTATTATTTTTGAGTTCAAAAATGCAAATTTTCACGATTTGCATTTTTTTTTTTCATTTTTCAGCCAAAAAATGAAATACTGAAAATTTTAAAAAATCAATTTTTGGAAAATGAGTACTAATTTAACGATTATGAATATTCTGAATGTGAAAACGGAGTTTTAAAAAATGCGTTTCTTAACGATAATTATGGAAACAAATATCCTCATAGAAAAACATGGGCCTCGGCTGTCGGGAAGGTTAGGTATCGTCAACTCTTAAAGACACAATGAACTACATTGATAAACTTTGACTTTACTTTCTTAATCAAAAGACAAACAAAAAATCTTTTAATGAATTTAATTTTATTCGCAATGCAGTTCTAATACTCACAGACAATCAACGTATTGGCGAATATTAAAAAAATGATAATAATGTAAATAAATAACAACCGGTAAAGACATAGATTTTATAATATTTATGACTAAATATACGCAAAGTATATAATTAATATTCAAAATGTGATTATACATTATTCAAGATAAGTAATACAATACTAAAAAATATATGTAATTAGTAATGAAGTCACGAATAATAATATATTTCTCTCTCTCTCTCTCTCTCTCTCTATTTTTTTTTTAAGTTCAATTTTTATTTTAAAATGTAAATTCTACTATTAAGTAATGTACTTATCTTAAAAAAAAAATTCTTTAAATTCACATTTCCACATGTATTATGCTTCAATGTTATAACAACTGTAGTAATCAAAATTTTATAATTAAAATTTTAGTAGGAATTTATGTAGCTTTCAGCAGCAAAGTAAAATTTGTCTACGATCCAGGACTGACGACCTAAACTGGAATCACAAGAATTTAGTGATGGGGGCTGAACGTTTTTCCAGAAATCTTTAGTAAATTTTTTACATGACATGTTTAAGCATATGTTTTATGAGTCACAGAGCAGTTAATAGTTATAGTAATGTCACATATGTTTTGAGTATATTGTTCGAGAAGGAGAAAATTAATACATTAGTAGAGATCTATTTCTATAGTTGTTAATCAGAATTTTAAATGTTCCTTCAACAACAAATGTGTGTGAATAACGGTTATAAAGTATTCGTGACATGAACATATAGGTAAATTAAATCAAAAAGTAATACTTTTCATTTTAACATACTTGTTACATCAATGATTATATAAACAGATAACTCAATTTTATAATCGTCCAAATATAGCTACACATGTACAAGTCACTTCCTGCTTTGTATAACAATAATATTCATTAAAGGCAATGAGATGGTTTCACCATTTAGTGTTGAACATATAAATTTACTTATGGTCCGTATTACACGAGTGTCCATATTACATGGTTCTCCCCTATATTAAGATAAATATATTGAAAAAATAATGCACTTCAATACCACTGAGCTTCTATCTGATTTTCAAAATAATCATTTGATAGATAATGATACAACAATCTTTTATTAACTCAGGCAGTAATTCTGATTCACGTAACCTCATAAAGTCTAGTTCTGAGAAGGACTCGAGAAGTTTATTCTCATAACATCCAATAAAAATAAAATAAAATAAAATAAATAAATAAAAAATGCTTTTATCACAAAATTGGCATTATTGAAAATTGTAGAGATTAACCTCATGTAAGATTTTAATTTTATTTTCTAAATCTCTTTTTAAATCTAATTTCTAAAGAGAACTTATGCATGCTTTTTATACAAGCAACAGGATATACACTTAATTGCCTAAATAAATAGAAGTTGAGTTTGAAAAAAAATTGTTGAAGTCTAACAGATCAAATGAATGCCATCATAATTTGTAACTGGAAATCTGGAGATCCATTTGGAAGAACTCGGTATTTCTTCATTTGTTTTAAATATCTAAAATTGAGTAATACTTGAAAAAACTTATATTGGATGTCACATTTAAAAATTTCTAAAAATTAATAATAATAATAAAATAGAATCCAAAACTTCTCAAAACTTGCAGATTTATTTATATTTTTTTTAAATAAAGGATTACATCCATTAACCAATACTATCACAAATATTATTTTGTGTTCACAAGTTATGCCTAAAAAAAAAAAAAAAAAAAAAAAAATTACAAGTCAACAAAATTTTCCTTAAATGCACAAAACCTTACATGGTCTGAGAAATGTTTTGCCAGTTACCCGTGTTATTGGAAAAATTTGCCATGATAATTACTAATTATCTAATGATTTTTCTTTTCTTTTCTTTTTTTTTCTTTTTCAATTCTGCGTTTACATTCAGGAAATTCATAACCAACAATTTGTTTTGTTTTTCAAAATCTTTTTTTTTTTTGTGCAAAAAAAAAAAAAAAAAAAAAAAAAAAAACACTTTTCATTTATTTATTTGTTTATTTATTTATAGCTTTATAAAGTAATAAAACTTAAAGAAATAAATTTAGAAAAAAAAAAAAGAAAAAAAAAAGTTTAATTATCCTTCATTTTTTAGCTCAAAGAGAGTAAGCCTTTCCTTTATCGAGGATCAAAACTGTGATCACACTAGAGATGAGACGGGCTCAGCCCGAGCCCGTAAGCCCGAGTCCGAGCCCGGGCCCGAGCCCGATCGGGCTCAAATCTTACGCAAGTCTTCGGGCTCCGGGCGGGCTCGGATTCAAGCTAAAAGTTCCGTTTATTTTATTCTTCGCTAACTGGAAAATGTAAAAAAAAAAAAAAAAGAGAAATTTTATTCATTTTGAGAGCACCTTTAGTAATGCCATAATAGTCATGATAGATTATAAATCACAAAATAATCTTGCAAACCTTAGTAGCTTTGACTTTCATTTTTCTAAATAGAACTTCTTTTTTTTCAACGGGAATCATATTATGTCATAGTTTTTTTACTTCCTTATACAAAGTATAAGGAAGTATAGTAATCCCGATTTGCGAAATGGATTTTGTATTTCACATTGCTCGAAAACGAATGATCGCTGAATATTGCTAATTTATACGTGTGACTTTCATGATGTCTAGTTGCACACCTGCAAGTATCATCTTAACACGAGCTCTCGTTTTAGAGATATAAGGGATTTTACACGATTTTTCGTGACGTCTGTATGTGTGTGTGTGTGTCTGTGTGTGGGTATGTCGCATAACTCAAAAACGGTTGGACGTAGAAAGTTGCGAATTGGTACATAGGTTTGTTATAACATCTAGTTGTGCACCTCCCTTTTTGGACTTTCTATGATTTTCCGTTTTGGAGATATTTAGGATAATTAGGTTCATAATGACAAAAATTTGGCCATAATGTATCAAAAAACGGTAATAACTCAAAAACGGTTTAGACAAATCTTGCAATTTAACTGACTTTCCGATTAGCTAGACATTTGAAACTTTCAGAAAAGCTCAGAACACGTTGACAATGCATTTTTTAAATATTTTTAGCCAACTGTTTCCGATACGTGCTGCCTTCAGCAGCGTTAATGCGATTCAACAGAAAATTTATTTAACTAATTTCCCGACTAGCTAGACATTTGAAACTTTCAGATTAGATCAGAACACGGTAAAAATGCATTTTTAAAATACTTTTAGCCAACTGTATAGGGTCCCTGCTGCCTTCGGCAGCGTTACCAGTTCAAATCTTGGAATCGATTTGTAACTAACTTCCCGACTAGCTAGACATTTAAAACTTCCGGAAAAGCTCAAAATACGGTGACAATGCATTTTTAAAATATTTTTGGCCAATTGTTTCGGGTCACTGCTGCCTTCGGCAGCGTTTACATGGTTCAACAGAAAATTTATTTAACTAACTTCCCGACTAGCTAGACATTTGAAACATTCAGAATAGTTCAGAACACGGTGAATATGCATCTTTTTAATACTTTTAGCCAACTGTTTCAGGTCCCTGCTGCCTTCGGCAGCGTTTATATGGTCCAACAAAAAAAATATTTAACTAACTTCCCGACTAGGTAGACATTTGAAACTTTCAGAATAGTTCAGAACATGGTAAAATTCCTTTTTTTAATACTTTTAGTCAATTTTTTCGGGTCCCTGCTGCCTACCTCAGCGTTACCAGTACAAATCTTGCAATCGGTTTTTAGCTAACTTTCAGAAAAGCTCAGAACACGGTGATAATTCATTTTTTTTTTAATATTTTGAGCCAACTGTTTCGGGTCCAATGTCAATGTTTTTTAACATTATGTATATTTCTAAAAGTGTATAAGGAAGTCATGTGGTGCCCACATCAGATTTTTTTTTTTTTTTTTTTCAGTAATCCTTCCTCCTTCGTTAGATTGGGCCTCATTATATCACTCATTCGGATAAATTTTTTGTCCCCCGATAGGCGCGTTATAAACAATGGGCTGAACTATAAATATATATTATACAGAGAAATATATACATGTATACAGAGACACAGACATTATAAATTGTTATAATAACATTAATAGTTATTTAAATTGAGGATTGGTAATAAGAAAATTAATTTGAAAATGAAAACGGTATTTAATTTTATTATTGTGTATGCGTTGCATAGCGTACCACTATCAATATCGGGCTCGGGCGGACTCGGGCTCTGATCACGCAATTTTTTTCGGGCTCGGGCGAGCTCAGTTCAAAAATGTTTCGGGCCCGGGCGGGCTCGGATTGCCAAAATAGAGCCCGAACTCACCTCTAGATCACACGTCTTTGTACCACCCTTAGGGGCTAGTCCCAGACTGTTGCCAATTACTGATAGCGTAGCACTAGTGCAACATAAAACCCAAACAACCTCAGAATTTTTTAATTATGAAAAAAAAATTAAAAAAAAAAATCATTGAGTCATTCTCATTACAATTTTTCCTATATAATAAAATGTCATTCACCTGCTGTTAATGGTATGTGGAGAGTCTCCGAGATTTGCAGAAAGCACACAGACACCTTATTTATACTGATTAAACTTTCATTACTTTTTCATTCTTCATTCACATTTCATCTTAATATAACAGCAAACAAACTCCTCTAAAGGCATTTTTTATGCATTAAAATATAAAAATAAAAATATTCCTTAAAAATTTAACAATGAGTGTTTTCATTCTTTGTATTTTTAGGTTAAATTTAAAGTATTTTATTGTTTGTATCTGAAAAAGTTTATATTGTTTCTTATATTCTATGCTCTGGACATTTCTTTTTAAATTCCCAATCAATAAATATTTTACAATGGATAAAAAGTTTGCAGAAATAAAATTATTCTGATGAGTAAATTGTAAACATTTGCATCATTAATAGAATTTCTCAGATTCAAGTACGATCTTAACACGAAAGAAAAATCATGCAGCACGCATTGATTAGTAACACTTTCCAACTGTACGCAATTGTTGTATCGAATAACTATTAATATTCTTTGCCTACGTTATCGTACAACAGACAGAAGGACTGAAAAACATACAGATAGACTAATTGATTTTAAAATTGCTCTTAGGTATTTTCGAAAGTGTTAAAAAGGCTTAACGTAAAAGAAAATGCAGCCGTTAGATTATAATTGCAGCTTTTAAACTTTCTGAATATTTTATTGTAGCCCTGTAAATGTAAAAGTTAATCCTATCATATTCTATACAAAACAATATTTTAGAATATTAATAACACATGTCAATGTTTTTAAGATTTTTGTAGTAGAAAATTTTTTAAATATAACTTTTAAAAGACTCTACCCTAAAATGTAATACTCTGGCTTTTTTTTATTGTTGTTGTTGTTGTTGTTGTCCCTGTAAACAAACTAGTTGTACAGGACCTATTAATGGCATTTTAAATAGGGAACATTCCATAGGGAACTTGAGTGTATCATTTTTAAAAAACTCTCAAAATATTCACGGATGATAGGAGCCAGAGGCAAACAGATAGAAAGGCAAACAATCGGACAGACAGGTGCACAAATTGAAATCCTATTCCCACTAAAATTATAAGAAAGTGTTAAAACGCTCATGTAAACAAAAGTGCAAATCCAGCAAATTTTTATTAATGCTTCTTAATATAACTGATTATTTTTGTGTGGCCCTGTTAATCTAATGATAACCATACTATATTACATAGAAGACACATTCTTTTGTGCATACGAATAATATATTTCAATTGCATTAAGCTTTGTGGAAAATAAAATTATTAAAATTTGGTTTATAAAAATAACTCTCATACAACTCACTGCTTTGGAGTACTTTCAAGTGGCCCTGTACACAAACCAGCTAGAAATGTACTCTATTTTACATAGGAAACATCCGATAGGGAATTGAATAACATATTAAAATTTCATTAAAGTTTCTATATATTAAAGATATTAAAATATGATTTAAAGAAACTCCTCTCATAGAACACAATGCTTTCGAATACTTTTGAGTGTCCCTGTAGACAAACCAGAAGAAGTATCCATTCCATTTTCAATAGGGAACATCCGATAGTGAACTTCAATAAAATATATCGGTTTAAAGAAATTCCATAATTTTTTATGGGAATTAGAGCGCAGGAAAACAGACAGACAGACGAAAAGAAGACCAGTCAGACATATACACAAATCAAAATTATATTCACATTAAAAAAATAATAGAAAGTGTCAAAAACGCTTAATGTAAACGACAGTACATTTCTAGCAATTTTTTATTAGTAGCTCTTAATATAACTGAATATTTTTGTGTCACCCTGTAAATCCAATGATAACTATTCTATATTCTATGCAAAGATTCTTTTGTGCATATAAATAACATATTTCAATTTCGTAAAACTTCATGGAAAGTAAAGTTATTAAAATTTGATTTATAGAAATATCTCTCATAGAACGCAATGCTTTAGAATACTTTTGAGTGTCCTTGTATATAAAACAGAGTTGGTATTTAATCCATTTTATACAGGAAAAATCCAATAGTGAACTTAAATAACATATTTCAATTTTATTAAGATATGTGTACAGTAAAGGTATGAAAATATGATTTAAAGAAACACCTCTCATAGACCACAATGTTTTGAAAAACTTTCGGGTGTCCCTGTACACAAACCAGTAGAGGTATAAACTCCATTTTCAATAGGAAACATCCGATAGTGCACTTGAATAACATATATCAGTTTCAAAAAAGTTCCATAAATATTTACGGGAGTTAGAGCGCGGGCAGTCAGACAGACGGACAGACGGAGAGATACACAAATTGCTATCATTTTCACACTTAAAAAAATGCTAGGAAGCGTTAAAAAAGCTTAATGTAAACGAAAGTAGAATTCTAGCAAATTTTTAATAATAGCTCTTAATATAACAGAATATTTTTGTGTCACCCTGTAAATCTAATGATAATCATGCTATATTCTATGTAAAGCATTCTTTTGTGCATATAAATCACATATTTCAATTTCCTAAAACTATATGAAAAGTAAAGTTATTAAAATTTGATATATAGAAATATCTCTCATAGAACGCAATGCTTTAGAATACTTTTGAGTGTCCTTGTATATAAAACAGAATTGGTATTTAATCCATTTAATAATGGAAAAATCCAATAGTGAACTTTAATATCATATTTCAATTTCATTAAAATATATGTACAATAAAGTTATGAAAATATGATTTATAGAAATACCTCTCATAGAACACAATGCTTTGGAATATTTTCGGGTGTCCCTGTACACAAACCAGTAGAGGTATAAACTCCATTTTCAACAGGGAGCCTCCGACAGTGAACAGGAATAACATATTTCAATTTCATTGAGATATGTGTACAGTAATAGTATGAAAATACGATTTATAGAAATACCTCTCATAGAAAACAATGCTTTGAAATACTTTCGGGTGTCCCTGTATACAAACCAGTAAAGGCATAAACTTCATTTTCAAAAGGGAACATCCGATACTGAACTTGAATAACATATATCAGTTTCAAGAAATTCCAGAAATATTTACGGGAATTAGAGCGCGTAGAGACGGACAGACAGACAAACCGAAGTCATTAACACATTTGAACCTTGTCGGGAAGTGTTAAAAATGTTAGAAAGTGTTAAAAACGCCTAATATAAACGAAAGTACACTTTAAGCAAATATTTATTAATAGTTCTTTATGTAACTGAATATTTTTGTGTCACCCTGTATATCTAATGCTAATCATGCTATATTCTAAGCAAAGCATTTTTTTTTTTTTTTTTTTTTGCTTATAAATAACAAATTTCAATTTTATAAATCTTCGTGTAAAGTAAAGTTATTAAAATTTAGTTTATAGAAATATCTTTCATAAAACGCAATGCTTTGGAATACTTTTGTGTGTCCCTGTACACAAATCAGTGGTGGTATTTGCTCCATTTTATACAGGAAACATCCGATAGTGAGCTTGAGTAACACATTTCAATTTCATTAAGATTTGTGTAGAGTAAGGGTATGGAAATATGGTTTATAGAAATGCCTCTCATAGAACACAATGCTTTGAAATATTTTCGGGTGTCCCTGTACACAAATCAGTAGAGGTATAAACTCCCTTTGTTCAATAGGGAACATCCAATTGTGAACCTGTATAATATGTTTCAGTTTCATTAAGATTTGTGTAGAGTAAGGGTATGGAAATATGGTTTATAGAAATGCCTCTCATAGAACACAATGCTTTGAAATATTTTCGGGTGTCCCTGTACACAAATCAGTAGAGGTATAAACTCCCTTTGTTCAATAGGGAACATCCAATTGTGAACCTGTATAATATGTTTCAGTTTCATTATGTTTTGTGTACAGTAAGGATATTTAAATATGGTTTATAGAAATGCCTCTCATAGAACACAATGCTTTGAAATATTTACGGGTGTCCCTGTACACAAACCAGTAGAGGTATAAACTCCCTTTGTTCAATAGGGAACATCCAATTGTGAACCTGTATAATATGTTTCAGTTTCATTATGTTTTGTGTACAGTAAGGATATTTAAATATGGTTTATAGAAATGCCTCTCATAGAACACAATGCTTTGAAATATTTTCGGGTGTCCCTGTACACAAACCAGTAGAGGTATAAACTCCCTTTGTTCAATAGGGAACATCCAATTGTGAACCTGTATAATATGTTTCAGTTTCATTATGTTTTGTGTACAGTAAGGATATTTAAATATGGTTTATAGAAATGCCTCTCATAGAACACAATGCTTTGAAATATTTTCGGGGTCCCTGTACACAAACCAGTAGAGGTATAAACTCCCTTTGTTCAAAATGGAACATCCAATTGTGAACCTGTATAATATGTTTCAGTTTCTTTAAGATTTGTGTACAGTAAGGGTATGAAAATATGGTTTATAGAAATGGCTCTCATAGAACACAATGCTTTGAAATATTTTCGGGGGACCCTGTACACAAACTAGTAGAGGTATAAACTCCATTTTCAATAGGGAACATCCGACAGTGAACCTGAATAACGTATATCAGTTTCAAGAAATTCCATAAATATTTACGTTAGTTAGAGCGCGGACAGACAGACAGACAGACAGACAGACGGACAGACAGGCAAACAGACAGTCAGACAGACAAACCCAAGTCATAAACACTTTTCAACCTTGTTGTAAAGTGTTAAAAACCCACAACACGGTTCGCACTAGAAAAAAAATATAGAGTGGGATTCTCAAACTCTTAAAATAATAATAATAATAATAATAATAAGTGGGAACTTTCAAATTTAGTTAATTTTTTTGTAATTTTAATTATAACATATTTCTCCACGTGAACATTTGTTTTTAATTTCATATGCAGTTGTATTAGACAAATTCTAACAGATGTATTAGATATATAACTTCTTTCTTAGCACATCATAAAATTTATGTGTTTCATAATTAACTATTTTTAAAGTTATTGTAAAGAGAATTACTAGGACTATCTCTCTCTCAGGACTATTAGTTTCAATCTGGGTAAAAACGTCGTCGCTAGTTTTTTAAACCAGTTTCGTTTAACACAAAAATAAATTAGAAATATTGGTTCTATCGTTACAAATGAAAGGAGTACCAAATGAAAGAGACGATTTTTCTGAATCTAGGGGTGCAAATAGGTTTCCGACACGGCAATTTAGATTTTTTAAAATTAACTAAAGTATGAAATTTAGGTGGAAACGCTTTATTTTAATTTATTTCAGTCATTTTAAAAAGTACGTTTCCCACTTTTACGGTAAAAAAAAATAATAATAAAATAAAATAAAATAAAATAAATAAAAATGAAAAAAAAAAAAAAAAAAAAAAATGAAAGTAAAAATAAATATAAACATTTTATAGATTTAAATTAATAGTCTTCGGTACTAAACTAAATTTTGTCTTTTACAGAATATTTACTTTTTTATTTTTGTTTTTTTATAAATATTTCTACCGTTGAAAGATGCCTGACCCCCCACCCGTTCCCGTTTTTCTCTTTTTTTTTTTTTTTTTTTTTTTTTTTTTTTTTTTGTAATATTTACATTTAAGTAAAATAAATATTCAGTAATAATAAATATTCAGTACATTATGATTCAGAGTGCACGATATGAATAATTAATGCAGATTTTACTAAACTGATTACAGATTTCAATACCCTCAATTAGATTAAAAATAAATCCATTAAGTACATTATTTGAATAAAATTAGTTAATATCATAAAATAAATTTAATCTAAACATTTTGATGCTTTAAGTTTAAATTTAAAAGCATAGAATTTTGTTCTTCATCCAAATAATTGATATTCTACAAAATAAACACATTTATTAAAAAAAAATATTTAAGATAATATAAGATTCATTCTTCCTTTGCTGAGATACATTTTTCAAACGACTTAGCGTTAAATACAAATGTTTTAAGTTAATACATAAAAAATTGAATATTTTCATTTTTGTAAAGATTTTTTTTCTTTGGAATAAATTATTACTAACACTTTAGAAATAAAAGTATACTTTTTATTTCCTCTTGAATTCAATCTTCACATTTTTTTTCAAGATTTATCTATAAAATGGTAAAAGAATAAAATTTATTTTCTCATACACTACTTCTGCTTCTACTACTAACGATAATAATAATAAATTACAAAGTAATAAATTATTAAGCTTACAAAAATTAGTATAAACTATTAAATTTCTTTGCAAAAAAATATATATATAAATTAATAGCGAATTACTTTATCGTATCACTGTGTATGCTTTGTTTCTTAATGTGACTTAAGTCAATGATTAATATAATAACTCACACACAGATGATTACAGATGATACGGTAAATCACAGATGATACGGATGATACAGATTCACACACCCTTGATTCACACACAGACAGTTGCGGGACAAAAACGGCGGGACCAAAGTGTCCTACTTCGAGAAATAACAGTCATAGAGTCCTTTTCATTCGAACAAGTCACCTCAATTTCATCCATAAAACTTTAAGACACGCAGACTTTTCCTTAACTTGGTGCTCAAATATTAACCTTCTGTAGGTTACTTTACTTATGAACAGTCAACTAGTTAATAATAATTGTAATAATATATATATATATATATATATATATGTGTGTGTGTGTGTGTGTGTGTGTGTGTGTGTGTGTGTGTGTGTGTGTGTGTGTGTGTGTGTTTGTTTGTGTGTGTGTGTGTGTGTGTGTGTGTGTGTGTAAACATAGGTGATTCATTATTTTTAATGTTAATTTTGTTCTGCATATGTTAATTTACATATAAAAAATATAATGTTGCTGTACAATTTTTATCCTCTTTAAAAGCACTTGAATAAATGTAAGTTTATTTACACTCAGTTCGATAAATTTTGTCTAAATTTACATAAATATAGGTATTATTTACTCATTCAGATTGAAAAATAATGTAACTTTATTTAAATGATATTATGTAGAATTCTTATACAAAGTATTGCTTTTAAATATCCTTTTCCTTAAAGTCATTTGCTTATATACGTAACATTGCCATTGATTCATTTACGCATCAATTACTTTACACAAGATTTATTGCAAGATAATTTAGAATCATTAATTAAAAATTCTATGTAACTAAGAAACGAAGCGGAATAAATTTTACCAGTGACATTTTTATCAAACTTTTTACTTTTTTTTTTTTTTTGTCTATGTTATTCTAGAGCTTTTATATAATGATCTTCTTCTTCTTATTTTTTTTTTTTCATATCATTAGGTAGAATCTTCTTTTAAGAAAAAAAAATTTGAATTAAAGAATGAACTTAATGATTAGGAAATATAAAATGAAGAACACTATTATTTATATAAGTACTAGCAAAGCCCCGGCTCGGGAACGAACCGAATTCCGAATGCGGGAAAAATTTCAAAATCAAACTCGAAATGTAAAAAACTCGGCCTGATGCTGCCCGCGTACCAATAGATCAAAGTTTGTTAACGAAAGCATTTTTTTAATTCATGAAATCAATGAAGGTAACGAATGAACAAAGGCTTTTCTCGCTTCGCTGGTCACTATATTTAAAGGAAACTCTTTTTTATATCGCTTTACAAACAAAAATAAAATTTAAAGAAATCATGAAAATAAATAAACATATAAAGTATTCTTAAAAATTATTAAACTCACAAATACGATTATTCTACTATTTACAAATGCACAATATTACTTTTATTTTATTTTATATTGAATATAAATAATTTTGCTCTTAAGAACAAAATTTACTGAATCCGATTCTTTGTTTTTCAGTATCACGTGATTGAGCAGACGACTATTTTATTTATTTAACGTCCATTTATATTTTCATTAATTTTTGGAACTCTCTTGCAACTTCAATTTTTTTTTTTTTTTTTTTTTTTTTTTTTATGTGCATGAGTAAAATATTTTATTTTATTATAATTATTTTTTATTTTTTTGCGTGAAAGCACATTTCATTTTATGTTTAAAAAAAAAAAATATTTTTAGCAACAATTAAAATTTTAAATGTCTATATTTAAAGCTTTTACCAGGTTATTACTTTCATATTTTAATTAATTTTTAAAAAAGTTAATCTAAATTTCGTTACAAATAAGGTACCAAATGAAAGGGGCAATTTTTCTAAATCTGTCGGTTTAATTAACTTATCGATCGGACTGTTAGATTTTTTTTAAATTAACTAAAGTATGAAAAGTTGGTGACTTTTTTTTTAATTAACTAAAGTATGAAAAGCTGGTGGCAACAACACAGAAACAAGCAGAAGAAAATCCCTCTTAGCCAATCAACTTGCGTCCAACCACGGACTTGCAGGAAGAAAACTCTCTTAACTATTTATATAGAGAGAGATAAGCATTTTAGCGTATTTTCATGTTTATCAGTACGTATGCCAGTGTATCTATATTTCTATCTACATATACATATGCAAGATACTGCTATAGGAGCCTATGACATTTGGCATTTTTTCAATAGCTTGACACATACTAATAAAACTAATTATATATTTATAATTTTAATAAGAGTTAATACTATTCTATTAACTTTCTATAACTCTACCTCCATTGAGAAAGAATTTTTGAGAGAAGAAAATATTTAAATTATGTTTTTTTTTTTTTGTATTACATATATAGAAAGGAAATTTGTCCAGAGACAAAAGAAAATTTGTCTCTAATAACTGTTAAAATCTATAAATTTATAATGGAGACTTTTACGCACATTTAATCTAATACAGACTTTCTGTATACTGACAGAGTTAATCCGGGATATTCCCAGTTAAATGTTTCAAACTCAAATAATTTTGCATAATTTGCCTTTGTTTAACAAGTCAACTCACTTAAATCAGTCTTTGCTTATGCATTCCCCATGATTTTCACTTTTCTTAAGACTAAGCCGTTAAACAAAAGTCTCGAATCAAAAGCATACCTATGCTTTATAGAAAGGAACTTCAGCAAATTTAACTTGAAAAATAAACTACTTTAAGTAAATAATGTGACGTTTCTTTTAAGAAGGTTAATAAGGGAACTTCCTAGAATTCCTCTCTCAGTAAATCACTTAAGTTCATTAAAGCCAGTTAATGCTCCATTAAATAAATAAAAATGAATTTTATCATATGTATACTTGTATAACAAAAGCAATATTTTCATGTAAATTTATATTGCAAAACATTGATATATTTATTTTTTTTTTAGTTTTTTAATGTATAATTATATTTGTAAAATAAATAAATAACTATATTAAAATAAACAGTACAAGGTGCAAAAATTGAGTCTTGATATAATTCGAAAAGTTAAAATTATAATTAGTTTTTTATTGTATTTCTTTCTTTTTAAATTCTATAAAATCTTTTTGTGAAAAAATAGAACCGACTCCAGAAAGCAACTACTATTAAAAAAAATATGAAATTAAATTAAATTGCGCCTAAAAGTATAAAATAATCTCCTTCGCCAAAACAACCTATAACACTACAATTAATCATAATATTTGAAGTCGGCGCAAAATTAAATAAAATTTAATTAGTTTTTAAAGGTTTGTTTTTAGATCGGTAGCAACAAATGCTGTAGTCTCGAATGGTCCATTTTCATGTTTCCTTTATTATTTTATCACTGTATACATTTGGTCTATTGGTAGTATCTACAGAGAACAGTGAACATTCTTCAGAATGCGGTATTTATGTTTCTACGAAATTAGAGTTTCCTTTGCAAATTTGGTATAACTTTGATAACTATCATCCTTGGTGGCTTTTGGATTTGGCGTTCAAAACGTATTGCAAAAATATACACACAAGATGTATATTTTCATAATATATTTTGTACGAAGTATTGTTTTACATTCTTGATTACTCTCTTAATATACCTTATCAAATTAATCATGATATCCCGAAGAAATTAAATTTGTTTGCCAGATAATTTTGCGATTTTCTTACGAAATCTTATTTGTTTTCTTGAATCAAAATAGTTTTCGGCTGCGTTTTGCAGGTGACAATGTGAGATGTGTATTTTTAATGGGATTTGATTTTTGTATTGAATAAATATATCAATTTTTATTTAGTTTTGCGCCGACTTCAAAAGTTATGATTAATTGTAGTGTTATAGGTTGTTTGGCGAAGGAAATTATTTTATACTTTTAGGCGCAATTTAATTACATTTCATATTTTTTTTAATAGTAGTTGCTTTTTGGAGTCGGTTCTATTTTTTCACAGAAATATTTTATTTTTCTCTTTTCAGTGAAAACTTATTCATATAGCAGAACATCAAAAGACATTCGACGGCAGTTTCACAAACCCCAACTTCCAAGGAAAGTGACATAACTCAATAAATGGTTTATGTCACTGAAAAATACATGAAATGCACCCAATGTGAACAAAAAAGTTACACCTCCATCTAGAAAGTTATCCACTCGACAGACAGTTGTGCCAGTTTTATTCTAGTCAAGTTATTTTTAAATTGGTTTTTCTCAAATGCTTCATTTTTAAGTTGTGTCACTTTTCTTGCCTTTATAGGATATTAGCAAAAACCTATCTATTGAATGAACTAACGTTAAGTTAAAAAATCTTTAGAAATGTAAAGAACGGATACGCTGTATTCGTAACCGAAAATTCTGTTAAGCATATATATTGAACTTTAGAGTGAATACGTGTCACTCGCTGCGCTGAAAATTGCGCAGCGTAAAGTTCAAATAAAGAGCAAAAGCGTTCTATTTTAAGCGTTCTATTTTTAGCAATAATGTCTAAAAACTGTCTTTTCGTAGTAAATCGATGAGGCTCTACAACTTCGTAATTAACTTTTCTCCCATCTGGAACCGTTTTTGAGATAGGAGCTCTGATTCCGCTGCTTTTCACCAGATGACGTTTTATTTTCTTTAGATTGTAAAGATATTAGAATGGGACCTACTTCAGACCAAGATCTTTACAACAAAACAAAAGTATCAAGTACCTGTATTTTGAACTTATATAACATATGCCTCACCAGCTACGCTACAACTTGTGCAATGTAGCTCAAGTGTGCATAGTGTAAGAAATTGCGAGCAAACAAATGCATGTTTTTAGCATTGTATTTTTAGCATCAATGTCTAAACTATCTTTTCGTACTAAATCGATGATGCCTTGCAATTTTATAATTCACTTTTTGCCCCTGTCTTGAACCGTTTCCGAGATAGGAACGCTAGCATGAATGTCTAAACTATCTTTGTGTACTAAATCGATGATAATTTTCAACTTTGTAATTCACTTTTTTCTCTAGAACCGTTTTCGAGTTAGTAACACTAACTCAACTATTTTCCACTAGGTGGCGCTGCAAGTGGTTTAACCTTGTGCTGCATGGCCACTTACATGCATGGCTATACTTACATACCATTTTTAACACTATAGTTGCAGCCGTTTAGCAGTTAAAAGAGTTGGAACTGATTTTTTGGTCACCCTGTATTTTCTTTAGATTGTAAAGATATTACAATGGGACCTATTTCAGACCAAGAACTTTTCAACAAAACAAAAAGTATCAAAATCGGAGCATCCATTCAGAAGTTATGAACTAACAAACATAAAAAAAACATACGGTTTGAATTGAGAATGGTTAATAAAAAGAAAACATGGATTTTATATGTCTTGCGGCAATAATTTTCAATGTATTTTTAAATCAGGAGTGTTTATATTTTTCATATATAAATCAATATAGCACATGAAAGTATAAATGGGGATAATTTCTATGCGGTTGTCCATATAATTTTTTTACTAGTCATTATGTTTATATTAATAATATTTTTTTTTCCTTCGATTTATCGCATTCGATAATAAAAATCTATTTTAAAACAAACAAATACAACTGAGAAACTAGTGAATTTGCATTTCAATAGCTTAAACGTCCTAAATTATAAGCTCGCAACATGACCAGATACGTTTCTTAAGGGGCTACAGACTCTTCAAAACTACTGTTCCTGTCTTTTTGTGTCTGTTTGTATAGATTTGTATATATATATTTTTTTTTTTCTCATAACTCATAAATAATTGTACCAAATTTCATGGAAAATGGTTGCATAATTTATCTCTTTTTTTTTTCCGTATTCGTTTAGCCCTGTAAACGGAGTTAATCGAAATTTTTTGTCGGATACCAATTTTTTGCCTACCATTTTCCACAGAAACCATGATTTTAAAAATTTTAATAACATAAGTTTATTTCATTGAGTTTAATAGAGTGTAACCATATTAAAGTGCACTAATGATAAATACCGTGTATGGACTGTAATGGTCCCTGTGTAACAACTACTATTATTATATATCCCAATAAAAGTATACAAGTAATTTATGTAGCTTATTAATATTTGAAACGAATCTGACATTATTTGGATCATTATAGAATGTCATCTAATTTCTATTGATTCGTCCTGTATATAAATTATTTAATCTGTAAATACCTTTTTTTTCTAACGAAACATGCTTTTACTTAATGTATTTCAATTCCATTACGTCGAATGCAGCATAAATGTGTAAAAATGAGTTTAAATAAAAATCTGTCCATAGGATTTATTGTTACGAAATTCGCTTGTGTATTCCTGTAAACGTTCCATAAACATTATATGCACCTGTAAAAAGTTTACAACTCATTCTCTTCAGATTGGTGATTCCTTGAAATTTTCGGATAACTTTAGTAATGTCCCTCATATTAATTATTATGTCTAAACACATATTTTTTTATCCAAAACATACTTCGAAGTAATTCATATATATATATATATATATATATATATTTCATTTTGTGGAATGCAGTGTAACCATGTTACATTTAAGCGAAATTGTGCCCATAGGCTGTTATGATATAATTTGTTGTACCCCTGTACACGAGACACTAATACTATAAACAATGAAATGAAATATGAATATATGAATAACAATGAAACCACGAAGCAATAGTGAAATTCACTGATTGATTACATTGTGTTTAATAGCACGATTAGAACCTTAAGAATAGTTGACAACTCAAAAAAGAGGAAACCAAAATTCGAATGGAAAAAGAAAGTCTGCATAGTAATACACAGTAAATGCAACAAGTCTTCAGTTTTTTTTTTTTTTTTTTTTTTTTTTTTTTTTTCCATCTGTTTTGAGGTTTTGCTTTTTTAGGTCCATATGACTCCTGTTCTGGTTATGGCTGACTGGTTGAGTGTTGCCGGTGTGAAACTAGTTTAACTCCACAGGCAAGTCGCAAGTCCTGCCGCCTGGCTCAATCCTTCCTATCTTGGGATTCTTAAATTATTTTTCATAAATTTTGATAAGGTTTATGGTTTTCAGTTAAGATTGGATGTGTTACTTTATTGATTTGTTTGTTTTGCAGGCAGATAATTGATAAAACTGGTTTCTTTAAATTAGTGTATTTCATCCACTGATTAAACATTTTTTTTTTCTTTTTCACTTTCTGAAAGGAATTTTAATCTTATTCGTTTTGGATGTTTCAGTGATCTTGTATCTGTTGCTTGGTTTCTACTTTGCTTAATAGATCCTCATTATTATATTTAAATTTAAAATTAAACCTGCTGCAATTGCGCATAAATTTTGAATGTATTTTGACTTTAATAAAATTTATTGCTTTATGTCACTTAAATTAAATAATATATGAATTTAATATATTTAGATTTGTCATAAATTGGCATTAACACTATATATATATTTATGGGAATAAATATTTATCTATTTTTCTATTTTTAAGAATTTATCATGGATTAGTTATAAATTTATGCAAGCTTAGTTAAATTCTTAATTCTTTTTTTAATTATTGTCTCAATTTGTTATATTTTTAATATTTATCTTCTTTATTCATTACATGGTTGTTCTTAGTAAATTCTTATCGCCTGGCAAAAAAGGCAAATCTTATGGTTTGTCTTGTGCTCGGTACAGAGTAATGTATAGGGATCACTCTGGATCGTCATCCTGCTATCTATATCATCCTCCTCTTCGCAATTTATTTTTCAAAAAATGTAATTCTAGAAGGTGTCTTACTTGCCCTCTTGCTGATGCATCTCATTTTAGAGATAGCTCTTCTCATGTTACATTTTGTAAGGCTTTTAATGTTGTTTACTCTATCAAGTGCAATTTATGCAATATGATATATATTGGACAAACTAGTAATCCATTATACAAGCAGATTAACATACATCGAGCTGATATTAAAAAATCACGTCAATTTACTACAAAATTTGAATATATGCACTTCCATCAACATGACTTTAATAATATTACAGTGAAAATTCTTAATTTTAAGAAGAATTTGAATGAACGTCTCTTACTTGAATCACAATATATTAAATCACTGAATACAATTTATCCTTTTGGTTTAAATTATAATGTTTATAATAAACAACATATTGTTTATTCCAAGGTTTCAAAAATTGAATTTTACAGTAATAGTTATAAAACATTAAATCACTCTTTATTTAAAAAGACTACTAGAACTTCTAGGGGTTCTTCTAGGTCGTCTTCCCAACTTCTGGACATTTCATCTATTTTACAAAATCTCAAATCCTTAGAAAGTATTTTTCTTCAGTCTTATAATTGGAAAGATATATGTAATTTTATATTTGGAATAAAAAAAAAGTATCTTCTTAAATATTTTAAAGTTTTCCATTCTCATTCTTTTGATTCACACTTCAGTGATGTATTTTTTGATATTTTACACTATAGGGCTGAGTGTTTTAATATTAAACTTGAATTAAAATCTGGTCAAAAAAATAAATAACTCTCTCTTGGTGATAATTTTTTCTCATCCTATTTTTGATAAACTTCATATTCACAATATACTTAATGATCCATCCAATCCGTTTCCTATCAAAAACTTCATCATTCAAAAAATTTTTAAATACAATATTACTTTCGGAAGAAAACTATTTAACTACAATAAATTTGCTAAATTTCTTACTTCTAATGATCAGCCTCCATGCTATTGTTCTGATTCCAAATATAAATCTTTTTTCAATACATCTCATGGTCATATTATTACTGGCGATATCAATATTGTTGAAAATCTTACTCTAAGATCTTTGATGAAGTATGGTACAAAATTCCGTATGCCTTCAAAATTCAAATTTATTGATATCATTATTCAATTTAATTTGGACTTGGATCTCTTTATATACAAAATTGCTATTGATTATAATAAACCAGTGGAATTTTTTAATGAGAGGAAATTTAAGTTACTTGAGAAATTTAAACTTGATTTAGTTTATAATATGCACCATCTTTCTAATATCAAGTACTATAATTTCAAAGAAATTAATTCTGCAATTCTAGACTTACAGTCTAAATTTATTATTACTTATGTTGACAAGGCCGCTAATAACTATGCAATTATTTGCAAAAAGTATTATAAACAACTTCTTTTTGATACTATGGATACTAGTAATATTTTTGTTAAGATTAATGACAGTATAGAAATTAAAAATAAGCATATATTTAATTATTACAAGCTGATAAAAACTAAAAATAATAACTATAAGTATCCTTATTTAGATATAATTCCAAAATTTCATAAAGATCCCATAAAATTTCGTACTGTTACTGCTGCTTTTAATGCCTAAACCTCTAATGCTAATCTTATGTTATTAAATATCCTTAAAAAATTACATAGTTATATTGTTTCTAACGAAAGTAATTTTTTTCTAAAAAATAGTTTTCAACTCAAAAATAAAATTAAAAATCTTTCTGATATTACAGGTATAAAAACTTTCTATTTCAATAATCTTTTTAATAATATTGTTATTAAAGATATGTTTCATATTATAAATAAACTTTTTGTAGAAAATTTGCAGTATTTAAATCTAAATGTTAACATAACTCCTTCAGCTTTTAAAACTCTGACTAGGTTTATCCTTTACCATAACTACATTTTATTCAATAATTATTTATATAAACAACGTTTAGGTTTGCCACAAGGTGGCATTGCTTCTAGTATATTAGCTGACCTCTACTTATATTATTATGAGCGTAACATTGAGTATACTAACTTTAAATTACTAAGATACATAGATGATATAATTATATTATATTTCGATACACATCACACCACTCTAGACTTACCTGTTAATTATCCTGAAAATCTGTCTCTAAGTAGCACTGATTTGGAATCTAGTGTAATCAGTTTCTTAGATCTAAAAATTATTCTTAATAGTCATGGCCAATTAGAATTTGACTTATATGATAAAAAGAAAGATTTCCCCTTTAAGGTCAATTTTTTTACTAACTTTAAAACATGTTTACATAAATCTGTATTTGTCAATATTCTTATTAATTTTAATCTATGGATCAAATATTTAGTGTCTGATAAACATCAACAAGTACAATTACGATTTTTTAAAAATTTAGCATTAATTAATGGATATCCCAAACACTTAATTCAAAAATTCTTTTAATTATTTCATCATTTATCTCTCTCTCTCTCTCTATATATATATATATATATATATATATATATATGTATATATATATATTTCCCTTATAATTTTTATTCCATTTTAAATTTAGGTCTAAAAATTAGGTATTATTTTATGGTTAGCATGTATCTACATTAACTTTCAAACTTTGATGCAATTTACAATCGTAGATAGCAACACTTTTCAATCATATACATTGATTATTTGAATCCTAAGAAATAAAAAGTTTTGGTCTTCTTTTAATGTGTTCTATGCTTCCTGGCTATTTAGTACCGACATTATATATATATATATATATATATATATATATATATATATATATATATATATATATATATATATATATATATTATTTCTCTTTCTCTTTTTCTTTTATTATTTATTCATTTTATTATATTTATACATTATTTTCATCTCTTTACTCTAGATGGCAGCACTATTCACGTTACAATAATTATGAATATAATCTGATTACTTTTTAGGACTTGTAATCCTTCTCTGAATCTTTAATTTACCTGAATAGTATTGTGAATCCTTTTTCTCACTCCATGGTCACTGCAATTTTGAACTAATTAACTGTGTGATTAACTGATATCTGATTGTTAAATTATTACATGTGTAACGGTTTTTGCGTCAGTTTAATTTACAAATTTCAAAGTAATGTTTGTTTTTTTCTACATTTTTAATGGTTTTTATTTTAATTTTTAATGGTTTTTATTTTAATTTTCAATTTAAATGGTCTTGGATTGTCATATTTAGGTAATGGTTTTATTATGATCTTCGCTTTTTCTGGAATCACTTCGTGAGTTTCTTTACATGTGTATTGTTTGAGCTGGGTCCATTTCAAATATATTTTATTAAGTATATTTGTATTATGGTATTTTTATTTTTATCTTATATGGTTATGGATTATCATTTTAGGTAATAGTTTTATTTTGATCTTTATTTATATGGATTTTGTATGGGTGTTTCGGGTCTGTGAACAAAGAAAATCTTAGTTTTAGCTTTCTTTGTGACAGAAAAACATCCATTTTTTAGCAAATTTGCATTCTACTAGGCCCTTGAAAACGTTAGAATGCAAATTATGCTTTTTTCTCATTCCAATTTCCAATATTCATTTCAATTTCTCTTTAATTCTTTTTAGATTTGATATGGGTAGTCTTCGCTTATGATCCGAATAATTGTTTTAATACTGAAGTTAATTCATCTTTAAATTTCAAAAACTTTTTTGCACTGATATTATTTTATTAATGTATTACTATATATATATATATGGGTCATTCCACAAGAATCGGGTAACTGCGTGAAATTGTAAAAAATTTATTTACTATTCAACATTTTTAAATTTTGAATAATGCCCATTTATAGACAGCATTGATCCTATTTAGGAGCATGTATAATATTTTGCAATTTGAAATTTTTTTTATTAAAAAGCCCAAAAAATCAGTCCCCTGGCATGTACCACTCGAAAAAGTGAAGAGTTAAGTGCTAATTATTTTTAAACTAACCGATTTAGGCAACAAAAATGATCGTTGTTGTGTTCTGAGATAGTTATTTAATAACTTTTTATGTGTGTAATGTGATTTTTTGAAAATTTTCATCACTTTTTTTCAATTTTAAGTTGTGTACCCCTACTTTGCGCGTCAGCCCCCTGGCTCATGTTAAATTCCAAAAATTTCTGATATTATCCATTGTTGATAACTTTATTGCCTGTTTCACATTTATTTATCATATAAAGATGGCATTGACGACGTTTATTTATACATCATCCATTTTTATTCAATGTTTTTCGCCATTCGTGTGTCAACAAACAGAATGCTAACACTCAATTTGTCAGTCCCCTGGTAAGTAATAATTTAATAATTTATAAATAATTATTATTAATGTATGCTGATTTTAATGTCTTTTTATTACTAGATTTAATATTAGAACAGAATAATATGGCATTTGCTTCCAATAAGTAGATTTTTTGAGTTTTATAGTAAAAACGTCAGTCCCCTGGCATCAGTCTCCTGGCAGTTTTTCATCTGGAATGCTGCCAGGGGACTGACGTAAAGGCAAAAGACAGCTAAATATATTAATGGATGATAAATAACATCATTGTTATATAAATTTCACATCTTTCTACTATAAGTTGTGTTATTAATAAACAATTAATTACCATAATTAATATTTTTTTATTACAGCACAAAATGGCACCCATTAAAAATGAAAAATTAAGAGATGAAATCTTACAGAAGAAAAGAGAACAGGAGAAAGCTCGTTTGCTCAAAATTAAAAGTGATCCTGTTAAATTACCTGAACAACGAGCAAAAGAAAGACAGAAATACTTAAAAAAAAAAGAAAAAGGTCAAAGGTTTTTGAAAAAAATCGATTTTTTCAAAAATGTTCAAATAATTGAGTGTTGCCGTACAAATACAATAAAATTAACTTATTTCTCATAGAGTTTATAAAAAAAAAATTCTAATCTGAGATAAATGTAGTATGTTTCAAATCCACCTCTAAAGTTACCCGATTCTTGTGGAATGACCCATATATATATATAATTTGACAATGAAGCAATATAATTAAAAAATTACAGAAGCAAAAAAAATTTTAAATTCATGTTTATAATTTAAACTGTAACATGACATGATTGCAATTAAAATAATCTATACTACTGATCATTAAAATTGCTACACCAAGAAGGAATAATAATAACGGAATGAAATTTGTTGGACACATACATTATAGTAGGAAGAACAATTGATTAAAATTTCAGGAAATTTGGAGTAATATGTACTGATAAAACAGTACATAAAGTAGCGACTTCTGTGAGCAATAACAGCACATATCTGCCTAGGCATTGAATCGAACAGCAATTGGATGACATGTACGGGTAGAGCACTTCATGAAGTTTTAACACGATGCCACAGTTCATCGATGAAGCACTTCATGAAGTGCTCTACCCGTACTGTCATCCAATCGCTGTTCGATTCAATGCCTAGGCAGATATGTGCTGTTATTGCTCACAGAGGTCGCTACTTTATGTACTGTTTTATCAGTATATATTACTCCAAATTTCCTGAAATTTTAATCAATTGTTCTTCCTACTATAATGTATGTGTCCAACAAATTTCATTCCGTTATTATTATTCCTTCTTAGTGCAGCAATTTTAATGGCCAGTAGTGTATTTTCTATATTAAAATGTGTTTACGTTTATAATGTTCAGACAAGTGTCCACATGATTAGGTGTTATTATGTATATGATTTTATGTGTGTTTATATCTTGAGTTTGATTTTTGCTGTATCAGGTACATCAGTCAAAATCAATCAGCATTCCAGTCATAACTGACTTATAAGAGCTGTTTTATTTTGCTCTTGTAAAAATTGGATCAACGTTAAATTATATACAATTCTTAAGGCGTTCAATTCAATTATTATCACATTAAAAAAATGTCAATATTTCAGCGAAGGATTTATAATTATTTTTTAAATGAACGCACATAATACGTTTGACACGCATAAAACTGTACACATTTGAATTATTTTATTATGTACATTTTTATACTGCGCTTTATTTGGTGCAATTAATACATTCCCTAAATAAAAAAATGGCTTTAAATACAAATTTATAAATTGATATAAAACACAATTCCTACAAATATGTATGTTTATCATTAAATTTACATAGTTGCCTTTAACTGCATAAAAGTTTAAAATTCTTCAAAACGTCTGAACTAATTTTATGAGTCTACATAATTTTAATTTCAAATATAATAATTTCAGACTTTAGCAGCAGTAATATTACGAAATTGTAAACAAATTTATTCTCACGGAAAATTCAATTTATTCATTTGTGAAACAAAGTAAGTCTACGTTAATAGCTTGCAATTTAAATTACGAACTCCATTAATTACAAATTAAGAGCAGAAGCAAACATTTCATAAAATACAATACAAATATATGTAATGTAAAATTGCATTCCAAAAATATTTACATTTAACTTTAAATTGTAATTGCTTCCTGTAAAATGTTTCAATAATTTTTGATCAAAGGATCTGTAATACATTCCCTTCAGTACTTTTTATTAAAACAGAATAAAATAAAATAAATAAATAATTTACTTAAATTATATGTCCTACATACATATAAAGTAACTTGAAATAAATATCTAAATTGAGGTTCTTTAATAACAAAGCATACTTAAGATCGTACATTTAATATATACGTATATTCATTACCACTCATACATTTTAATTCACATTTTGTTTTTCTTTTTTCATTTTTTCCATGAAATACAGAAAATAATAAACTCTCGCATGGCTATAATCTTTAATTCAACCAAACAAACATATTGCTTAACGGAATTTATCATACACAACATAATTTCAGCCTATAATTTCCCTTCATGAATGTAACGACCTTTAGAAGCTTTTAACGATACAAACATTCGGAAAATTCTGTTGGTTAGTTTATCCAAAATTTCGGTTCCAATATTATACCACAACTACATTGAGTCACCACCCACAGTTTATTTCAGCCTGTAATATTTATTTATCTGATGCACATGTACAAATTATCCCAATGCAGTTAAACTGAGTTGTAGTCTGGAATCTGGAGGAGAAAGACAAACCACATTTTGCAGCACTTGTTGGCGTTGTTTGGATTGAACATGCTTTCTGCATTCACTGGCTTCATCGCATTCATCATGCCTAGTCAATGTGATCCCCAGGGCTCAGTTCAGAGTCCTATGCTCTTCTCACTGCTTTTTGCTGGAACAGATTAAGTGATATCTAAGAGATGTAGTAAGCTTTTTATATAATCAACCTACAATTATCATGAATGGACAAGATTTGTTGTATGTTAAAATGGTAAAGATTTGGGATTTACTATGGACCAAGACATTTTTTTCTAATAATTATAATCAAAATCTGGAGGTGAGATGCAGGAAAAGGTTAATTATTCTAAAATATATTTCAGGGCAGAACTGGGGAGCAGAAGCCTCAACTCTGAAATTAACGTATACCTTCTTTATAAGACCAAATTTGGAATATTCTGTTCTCCTATATACTTTTGAGCTTCATATTCCAATCTCAATAGGTTATAAAGAGTCCAAATTAGTACATCAAAAACCATCTCTGGTTTAAGACATAGTTGCCCTAACGATATTGTTCTTTATGAGTGTGGCCTCCAATTGCTATGCCTGAGAAGAAATTCTTGTCTAGTGAAATATTATAAGCTTCTCAGCTATGAGAACCAGAATCGAAGCTCAAACTATCTCAAAATCTGGGACAATAATCAGAGATTGAAAGTAAACAGCCCTTTTATCAACCTACATTGCGAAATATTACAGCTTTGCTCCCTCCTTGCCGGATTGAACATCATTCTTTGGGGACATGGTTTAATTCCGCCATAGACTTTTGTATACACTTCCACACCACATTTGAACCTTGTTCATACAAATGTCGATGACCCTGAATTCATGAGACGGATGATAATTGAATCTATCAGTCATATACCTAAAAATACTATTCAAATATTTACAGATGGTAGTAAGTGATGAAATACATTCTGGTAGTGGTAACCTTATCAAAGCATGTACTTTTACTTTTAAACTTAAAAGCAGAAATCCAAATCCTTTCTCGGTGTTTAGATCTGATCTCATCGCTATTGAAAAAGTTCTGAGCTATGTCGAGAATAATGTTGATACTAATCTAGTAGATACATGGATCGTAACTGACAGTCGAATCATTTCAACATCTAAGTAAATTGAACAAATGTTAGAGACAGAGTAGCATTTTCAACCTGAACATACTTTCTTGACTTTTAATTAATTCTGATGTGCACATACAATCGATTCCCTCCGATGTCGGTGTTACTGGCAAAGAGATTGAGGATTCTATAGAAAAAGCCGTTTCTTTAGAAATTTTTCAACGAGATTTGCTTTGCATTTATAGTGATGTGCTCTTCGAGTACAAAAAAAAAGGATTAAAGATTTTTGTAATGTCCCCCAGTACATGAATTGTACTCGAAAAATTTCCCTGGTGCTTCTGTATTCTTTGTGGGACAAAAAAGCAAACTAACATGTATTTCACGTTTTGCTAACACTTGAAAGTCTCTTAGGCTTCTCAGACATTGCCTGTTCATATTTTAAACTGTCTTGATTTTACTTTGGACGAGGTTCTTTCGGAATCTTTTTTCTTTTTGGACTTTTTGAGAGTTTATAGACTAATGGATTTGGACTAATGGATTTGTTAAATCATGCCGAGAATCAGAAACAAAAACAATAACAATATACTTTTTGTACGCTATCGAAGTATGGTTTTTATTATTTCCCTGATGTAGAATAAATCGTCGACCAATAAGATGAGTGTCAACGGGTATAACATGCCACAAAAGATATTGTGATATCGCTTGTTACCCATGATTCCTTCTATTTTTTTATATACCAACTGCACTAAAAAAAATTTCCTTAAACCATGATAGAACCTTCTCCATGCTTAATAGCAGGCTGGGTACAACGGATAACTTACGCTGACCCACAGCACGAAGAACAAACTGACGCCTCTAAAAACTAAATATTTCGAATTTCGATTCGCCAGTAAAAGTATATTTTACAATGATCACGTGTCTAATCCTTATCTAGCCTAGTTAAGCATTTTATTTTATTAATTATCTCTGGATGTAGTTTCTTGATGCGCCACAGCTCTTTAAACCAGTAGATCGGAGGTGCATTTGATTGCAAATATTTATACGCTTGTTTCTCTTGCTAATACCAATTCAGCACGAATACGATGGACTGTTTTTAACTTTATACACACACACACATATATGTATATATATAACTCTAATACACTTATCTTTCTCTTTTGATGTTTTCCGAGGTTGACTAGGACGTGAACAGCAAAATACCTTTTCGTATCACCATTCCTTTTAAGGGCGTACTGTATCCAACCAACGAGAAATTCCTTAAAATGGTAAATACTTCGCAGGCTATGATATGTTTGTCTTAGAGCAACAATCGTATAACTGTAGAACTTTTTTCAGTTGATCACAATTTTTCGAAAGCCATATGGAATCCAAAATAACACTATTGCTCGAAATAATAACATAATCCCTACCTAAAAAATTCTCTTATGCAGTCTTTATTCGTTAGCCGGTTTTACTTTAAACATAAGCATACGCACATTTATCTAACATCGGGCTAATTAACTCGTACTACATCACTCATAAATGTGTCACATACGTTACTCATGCATATTTTGCTAAAAATGACGAAGTAATCAAGTACGATATACTATGCTCTAAATTTTTCTTTTGGCGCAATGTGACATAAAGATATATTTGCCTGTTTTTATGGTAAATATTTTATACAAAAATGAACGGAAGTAACTCTAAAAGAAACAGATACGTCAACACTACCTTAAACTACCTTATTTTACATGCCTTTGATGGAAAATCTAAGAAATCGGAGAAGCATTGAAATTAATTAGCGCCGTATATATATATAAACTGCTGCTTGCTTATATATATATATATATATATATATATATATATATATATATATATATATATATATATATATATATATATATATATATATATATATATATATATGTGTGTGTGTGTGTGTGTGTGTGTGTGTGTGTGTGTTTGTGTATGCAATAAAGTGTATTTTTAAAACCAATCTATTCTTTCTGTTTCTAAAACAGGGTGGCTATTTCATGAAAGCTTTGATTCTATAATATATTGATTAATATTCAATTATAAGAGTGTTTTTAAATTTAATGATATTGATAATTATTTATCGTGTATAAATATAAATCAACAAACAGATACAGAATATTCTTAAACCTTATTTAATTAATATTTTTCTTTAAAGCCTTAACAGCTGCTGAAAGTTTCCTCTCTTAAAGCTGATAGACAGGATGGACAATGACATGACCATTGGCGAAGCCATTAGAAGTTTCCAACGGCTATCTCCGAAACTTGCGTGGATTAATGCTAGAAACATCCTCGAAGAAGTGATTTCCATCAATAAATATGTTTATATGTGTCTGTCTTTCTGCAGTACAGAACTCAGGCTACTAATTACAGAGCCACAAAACTTGCCAGGGGTATAGTTTGAACCCAACAAAAATCCGTCACATCGAAATTCTTCAATTTGTAAAAATGAAACTTTTTAATTTTTAATTTTTTTTAGTTTATTCATCAATCTTTCTATGTAATAACTGCATTAAATAAAATTTATAATTAGTTTAGCTTTCTTCTATATAGTTGTTACTTATCACTTTCTTTTTAATAAAATGTTATCCATTCTCTAACTCTCAAAACTTTATTTACTACATTTGCAACACTAAAATCTACTTTCATAATCTATTTGCTGATGTTGCAACACAAAATCTTAAGCAGACTTAGAGATATTTGAGATTTAAAACTAATTTAAACAATCTACCTATACTCTTTCTTAGTCTTTTTAAAAATATCTGTCCTTGTTTTGAAATAATAATAATAATAAAAATATTGTCAATGACAAACTACTAGTAATGTTTTATATGAGCAACATACTAATTCCAACAATTAATTTTTCACTGTATAAAAAATAATCTGCTGTGTCACTCACACGACTTTCTCTTACCGTGAAATTTAATACTATAAATAGAGATTGGAAATTATGAGGTAAGATAACAAGTGCTGTTATATGAACCTGTGTTAAAACAATTTAAATTAGGCTTCGAAACAGCTTTATTTAACAAATAACTCTAAGTGAGGGGGCCTACCGCCCAATTTACTCCCCGTTTCATTATTGTAACTACATTTATATAAAATTCAAATATGTTATTAATTTCAAAAGATCATTTAAAATTTTTCAGAGCACATTCAAAAGCAACATTCCTTGAAACTTCTCATTCTTGAACAGACTTTTATAGTAAGAAACGTATTAACTTCAAAATACAACATTTGAATCACCTGGAATTATTTGTTTTTAATTTACTCCAACAGACACAAACAAAGATCAAACGTTAAAAAATTTATATCGGTATTCATAAAGACTCAAAACATGTAAAAAAAAGAAAAAAAAAAAAAGATGAATATTTAGCTCAAAAAATACATTATTTATTATTTTGCTATTAGGAAATAATTTCTATTCCTGAGCAGCTTTCCTGGAGATGGTAAAATATTAGAGTAAAGTGCTTCCACGATCAATACAAAAATAATGTTATGGTTAAAATATTGGCAGTCATGTATTTCTTCGGAAACTTATGTACACATCACATGGTGCATATAAATATAAGCCTATATTAATGACACACGGCATAACCTGAAATAAACTTTCATCAAATTTCAAGCACCTTTGCACTATAATCTAGTTCTTTTGTGTAGCCCTGTAAATGAAAAGTTAATTATTTATATACCATATTCTACATGAAAAATGCTTTAATGCATATAAAAAAATTATCTATTCGTTTCATTTGATTTAGTTCAATTTATAGATGTTCAAAATTTTCTTACCCGCAAGTGACGAAACATTTCTACACGAAACATTTGCTTGGTCTCAGCGAAATGTTTAGCGCAGCATCCCTATATGATACACATTTAGAAAACCAAGTTATGACTTTCTGCTGTAATTTATTTCTGAGATATTCTGATAACCGCCAGACACACACAGACTATGAATTTTGGATTCAGGGGACCTCAAAACGTGTAAAAACAAGAAAATCAATTTCGAAAATTTGACCCAAATACACTACTTTCTCTACTTTATTGGAAAGAGAAAGTAATAAATATAATTACATTTTAAACTTTTTAAAAACATAATGATTTCTTACTCTAAAATAAGTAAAAAAGCCTTACGCCTCGTTAATTTAATTAAAATTTTGTTAAAAGAGACATTTATTATTCAGAAACATTTTGTAATATATATTTAATTCGCATAGAACATAATAACTCAAAACAAATTACTGTGATTTGTGTCTTGTTAATTGTAATACATACTAAGGTGGTGTTATTATAATAGTACGAAACATTCGTGTTTTCCTGTTATTTTAATTTAAATTATTTTACGTTCTTATTCAATAAATGTTTCTTATTTAACTGTTAATGACACTATTTCATTTTTTTCTATTACCATAATTTTTTTATACGTAAACTACGTGATAAATGACTATAAATCTGTTAAACGGTATGTATTTTGATAAAAATAGATAAGAGATATAATAGTTCATGATACATAAATTAGGCTTTTCGAAACATAATTTCTTTTTTTTTCTTTCCTACAAGACTTATTTGTATTTTTTCACAACAACGTTAGAATTATTCCTCATTTATAGCACACTAATAGCATTACTGATAACTGATATCGATGTTTGTTTGTCATTTTTTTTTAATAGTTTTGTTTTTGTGTCTTATGAAATATGGAAATTGGAAGCAGAATTTGGAAAATGTGTTGATATAATGCCAATGCAAAAACTGGTTTGCAAAAATTCGTTCTTGCAATTTTCACGTACAAGAGACACCACCATGTGGAAGGTGAATTTAATCTGATGAAGAAAATAAATAGCATGGATAAATGAAAACCGCTGAATACTATGAGATCACTAAAAGATTAAATTTATTGAACTCTATAGCACATGATTACGTGAAACGTGTTGGTTTCATTTCAAAATTCGACATGTGGGATTTAAATGTTCTTACAGAGAGCAAGTTGTTTCGTCGCATTGGCGTCAGTGATTTCTCTCTTAAACGTCACAAAAATGACCTATTTTTGAAGTGAATCATGACAGGGGATTTAGACCTGTTTTGTCTACAATAATGTTAAACGCAAGATATCATGGAGTAAAAAAGGTGAACTGGCTTACCGTACTTAAACACGATATTCATAAATAATAATAATAATAATGTGATTATAATGTGATTATTTCGGTATGGTGAAAGAATTGAATGATTCACTCAAACTGAAAATGACAGATTTCATCTCCCCCCTCAAAAAAAAAAAAAAATAAAATAAAATAAAATAAATGTGCAGTGCACCACCAAGCTAATGCGAAACTGCGTACAAGCTGCCAAAACTTTTATAGCTTGGATAGAATGTACCCCAACAATCACAATGTATTTTAGGGATTATTACCTATTTCGGTCTCTGAAAAAAATGTTTGATGACAAAGCCTTTTATTCAAGTAGAACGCTATAAATAAGTTGAATATATTTATATATATATATATATATATATATATATATATATATATATATATATATATATATATATATATATATATATATATACATATATAATTTTTTTTGTCCAGCAACGAGCAGAAATTTTATAAACGTGGCATTATTTAATGACTTCCAGAAAGATGGCAAAATGTAATGGACCAAAATGGAGAATATATATTTCAATAAAATATTGGCACAGTATAAGAAAATCAAATACTTCTTTATCACAAAAGAAACGAAATTATTTTCTGAATAATTCTATAATACATCGTCATAATTCAATTAAAGAAACTAATAAAAGTAATTAATAATACCAACAACTAATACAAAACATTTTATATAATATTTTTATGAAGTTCTGTTAGAAAAAAACTCCATTAGACATAAACAAATTTGAACATGTACAAAATAGATGCCAACATGCCAAAAAAATGGGTAGTTTATTGTCAAGAAATAAGCCTAACAATATTTTTTTTAACTAATATTTCATGTAGTTTATCAACCAGATTTATGCATAATTAACATCTAAGGAATTTTGAAGAACACATATATTTTAAACAGATAAGAAATATTTAGGATGTTTGATTTATAAAGAATATTTTTCTATATATTTTGAGTTAGACTTAAGAATTTATTGTAATCATTTCAAAGCGTTGGAGTTCAATTTAGCTATAAATAATACAATAAACATTAATTGTCTATCCAGAAACACTTTTCATGCTTTAGAACCTTTGGACAGTGGGTATTTTGCACCAGTAAACTGCTCTTGGGGAATGATTCTAAAAGACATTGCGTAGAGTGAGTCGTCTTTAGAGAGTGAAGAATGAAGAGTAAATATATCGTAAATAATTTTATTGGGTATATGCTTTTATTCCATCGACAAAGAGGCTGTATAATACAAAAACACAAGCAGAGAAATACAGAATGACACTAACAGCAAATCTATGGGCAATCTAACTGAATTATTAGCTAGAACTGTCATGTGAAATAATGCTAGACATGCATTTACTTTGAAATGTGGTCAGTCATTTCCTCTCTTTAATAGACCAGAAAAAAAATCCATTCCATATAAAAATCCATTCCATAAAATAAAACAAGTACAACGAAAAGTTGAAAAATGATGAATGAAGATGTTTTACCGAAACACATTTTGAACGAAAAATGGAATTGAACATTGAAAAGAAAATTTTTTTCATATCAAATAGGAATGAATAAATATCACAATATAAGAAATGAAACAACAACAACAACAACAAAATAATAATAATAAATAAAAAATCCCTTCATGTCAAATTTGACAACAGCTAAAGCCAATAATTCGAAATTGCCCAAAACAATGTTAGGTAATTGGCTAATAGTACTCTATAAATTTCAATTAAATATATATACATATATGTATAAATATATAAAAATAAAGCTCACATTATGGACTAGGATGATTTCATTGTAAAATATCTAAAACTAACAACATTTGTTGAGTCATTTTTTATCTTAAAAAAATAATGAACCAAACTTAATTATTAGGTCTCATTTTTAAATTCTTTCAGGAAATACAACATAATAATTGTTGTTACTATATCTTATAGATGAAAACTGGAAATATTGCAATATAGATTATAAATAAATAAAAAAGAAAAAAAAAAAAAAAAAAAAAAAAAAATTTAATTATTTTAGGGTAATATATATATTTATATATATATATATATATATGTAGTCTCCGGTCGATTGTGGGCGTTTCAGAACAATTAAATACTAATTCTATTATTTACTAATTACTTAAAATTTAATAAATAAAGTTAAAATATGTTACAATATATACATAAAAACGTTGGTAAATCAGGATGTTACTTTAGTAATGTCCGTCGACTGTTCGTGACATAAATTATTTACGTCTTCGCTTTCTAAATACGTCAAAACACGAAAAACAAAGTTATTAAAAACAAGCCTTGCATCCGTCCAGTACGCAAGCTTCGTCAAAACTGAACTTCTATTCTCAAATGCTCTTAGCAGCGGCCTGTTCAGGATGTGGCGTCACTCACGTCATAGCACGCATTTCCTTTCATATTCTGATACTCCGTCGATGATCAGCTGACAAGGATTCTGAGTATGGGAAACATAAACTAAACTACGTAGCCTTGGATTCAGCAGTTGCGGGCAAACAAGGTTAGGGGGGAAAGAAAGAGCTTGTCGCTCCTACAAGCTCGGCCGTCCTGCATCCGGCTGGTCCTCCAGACGGTCACACTGAAAAATACAAAAAAAAAAAAAAAAAAAAAAAAAAAAAAAAAAACACAAAAGCAACACAAAATAATAACATACTTATTTACAGTTTTTTTTTACAAATCTTCATATTTTTGCTTTTAAGCTAAGTGATCCTATGTCTGAGGATCTTAGCTTGAGTAGATGTGCAATGGGAGCCTCCATGACATCCATTTCTAACTTTTTCATCAATATTATCATTTTTATTTTTCACTGTTGCATAGTCACAGGAAAAAGTCAATTTTGGCTTTACGGGAACTTGGTTGCCTATGGTAACAGTTTCGGTGGTTGTCTACTCAACTTGCATTTTGCTTTATTTTTATTTTTAACTCTAGTAAATTGTTTATGGATATGTGTACTCAAATCTTTATTTTGGGACTCGGAGTTATTTTGGAACTCGAACTCGAGACCCTCCGATCGATCATTTTCAGTTTTAATGTCTTTTAAAGTTTCTGTTGCATCGTGTTCAGTCGAAAAGTCTATAGTTGCACTCTTATATGTAGGGAAAACTTCTAATTTTATTTGCACAGCTTTGAGAAATAATATGGCTATCTCGCTAATTGTGGTCGTCAATGGAAGTGATGGAATGAGCAATTTTCTCAAATTTACACTGGCAGTCTCTTCTTTAGGAATATTCAGTCTTTTACACTCAATGGAATCTATTGACGATGGCTTTTTTCTCGATTTCTTTCCTTTAAGGAGTTTGGAATTCTCGTCAACTTTTCCTTTTATTTCTTTCAACTATTCGGCTAACTGTGAATTTTTTTGAAGTAAGACTTGTTTCTCGTCTTTCTTCAAATAAGTGTTTTCTGGAATTGGCAACTTCATACGGGAAACCTTTGTCTGACTTCGTCCCTTTCGGCGCGGCTCCTCCTCTTCATCAATATCATCATCTATCTGGAAAATACTCGTCTGACCTTGTTTACTTTCGTCAAAGCTCCTCTTCTTCCTCACTGTCATCATTTACACTATTTTCCTCCTTCAAAAGCACCTTATCGTCATCACTTTCGTCATTTTCGTCTTCATCGTCATTTTCACTTACGGCTTTTTCGGAGGATTCTAATGATTTTTTTGACAGCATAATTGGTTGAGGGGTTACATTTTTACACTTTTTAACCCTGTTCACTGTTTTATTTATTTCTGGGGATTTTTCAAAAATTTTGTCTTACAGTTAATAGGGGCATCAAAAGAACATTCGTTTTACTTTCTTTTTCATATGCATTTACTGGAAGTACTGTTACTAAATTTACATCGAGAGAATTAGATTTATCTTTTACAAAGATACCTTTTTCATTAATTGTTGTTTCACTTAACATTAACACATTCATACCGATTATCACATCATAGGGTATCACGTCATTTTCTACAACATAAATGTTAGTTTTGGTTTCAAAATCATCAACTTTAAGGTCGGCATCCAATGAGTCTAACGGCTTTATTGAACTTTTCCCGATCCCCTTTAAAGTAGTACTCATAAAATTTAATTTATTCACATTTAATTTATCGAAAGCATTTTTTCGCAACAATGTTGTTTCACTTCCTGTATCGATTATACCGCTGATATTTACATTATTAATCAAAATATTTTTGTTCAAATTACTATTTACACCAATATACAATGCATCAACTTCGAGTTTTGAACCTGGGCACTCCGAACTTTTATGCCCAAACTGTTTACATGAGAAACATTTCAAACCTTTCATTCTATGGGGGAATCTCTAGATAGGTGGTTTTTATCACCACAATTATAGCACAGTTTATTATTTATTTCAATTTTAGGAATAAATTTTTCATGTACATAATAGGCTATGCGCTTCGGTTTTACATTATAATCTACTTTATCAATTCTATCAAATTTAAATTTACTTTTCTCATTATCTCTTTTATACATTTCATATAATTTTATTTTCTCTTTGAATTCGCGAAGATTTTTTCACCATATAAAATTTCTTTATTTTCAGGTTTGTCATTAATTCCTTGGATCATGTAGTGCATTATTGCGGCATCATCAATGTGCTTTTTTGACAATTCGCGCATTTTAAAGAAATATTCAGTGACTGATTCAACGGCTTTCATTTTCTTTTTACTCAGTATTTCGTGTAATGTGGCAGAGTTAATTTCGGTTTTAAACTCATTAATGAGTGCATTTTTAAATTTTTTAGAAGTCAATATTCCTTTTTCGGATTTAATGAAGAGAAGAGCGTTTCCGCTTCACGATCTCTTACAGAAAACAATTTTCTGTAATTCACTTAAATTAAACATTATTGACAATTCTTCAAATTCGGAAAAAAAATTCAATAATATTTTCATGCGGCTCGCCACTAAATTTAGACATGGTATTTTCAAAGTCATTGAAAGAAACAGTTTCACTATGTAATCCAAAATTCACATTATTACTATCATTATCATAGCCCTTATTATCATTCATATGGCATTGCACAGAGGAGTCAATTTTTTCGACGTCATTATCGCCACTACTTTCGGGTTCACTGCTCGATTCATTCTGAGAATCTTCCTCATCTGAATTATTTTCGGAATATTCTTGTTTTAGTAATTCTGTGTCGCACAGATTTAACAAAAGTCGATCTCGCAATTCCTTTTTGCTCCCATCAAAAGGGACATTTAATATATTACAAATAAGAATAAGTTCGTTCAAAGAAAAATTGTCATTATTTTTTGTTTTTCAATGTACTTTTCGTCGCCAATGGCGAAAGTGAACCCTGCGAATTTTTTTATTCTGCATCTGTTCCGACAATCGCCGTTGTCATCGAATAAAAACTGATGCACATTTTAATTTTACTATAGTTCTCAGTCCTCAGTGCAGCGCCAATTTTGGGAATATCCCCTAAGGAAACCATTGTTCAACAATATAAAATGTGCGTACCTTCGTAGAGCAGAAACAGCTGTTGTTCTAAATTTTTATTTAAATCTCCATTCGGTCGATTTGTCGTTTTTTAATCCTTACACTTTGTAGAACCAAAACTGCAGGTGTTCTGAATTTTTATTCAAATCTTTATCCAGTCGTTTTGCCTTTTTAGTTCCCCATCATACTATAGGTATGGGGAACTTAGGTAATCGTGAAAATTTTTAGTTCCCCATCATACTATAGGTATGGGGAACTTAGGTAATCGTGAAAATTTTCGACCTCGGTTTTTTTAATTTTCTACACGTTTTCAGGTGTGAGGAATCCGAAAATGACAAAATTTGTATGGTGTCTGTCTGTAGTGTGTCTGTTAGTGTGTCAGTGTGTCAGTGTGTCAGTCCGTTAGTGTGTTAGTCCGTTAGTTTGTTAGTCTGTTAACACGATATCTCACGAACAAATGATCGCAGAGAGGTCAGATCAGTTTTAAAGTATTACTTTCGACACTGGCAAGAACCCTATTCATTTGCAACATTCGAATTTAAAAACTTCGTAAGTTATTAGAAATTTACGATTTTCTTAACATGGGAGAATAGGACAAAAATTCACTTAAACGTGCATTTAATGGAAACGTTTTACTGTAAAAATGTCAGACCAGTTTTAAAATATCAGTTTTGATGCCGGAATGAACATCATTAACTATAAATATGCTACTTTGGAAATTTCGCAAGTTATTGGAAATTTACGAATTTTTTAACATGGCAGTATAGAGCAAAATTTCACATAAACGTCAATTTTGAGAGATATTTTCATCGTAAAGATGTCAGACTACTTTTGAAATATTATTTAGGACACTGGCATGATTATTAATGACTATGAATTTTCCAATATAAAGATTTCGTAAGTTATTGGAAATTTACGAATTTCTTAACATGGCTGAATAGAGCAAAATTTCACATAAACGTCAATCTTGAGGGATATTTTCATCGTAAAGATGTCAAACCACTTTCGAAATATTATTTAGGATACTGGCATGAATATCATAGACTACGATTTTTCCAATTTAAAAAATTCGTAAGTTATTTGGAATTTACGATTTACTTAACATGACGGAATAAGGCAAAACTGAGCATAAATTTCCATTTTGAGGATCATAAATACATTAGACAACTTCAAAATTACATTTATGATATTTGTTTGAACATGATTGAATACAAATATTCTAATAGGAAAATTTCGTAAATCATTCGTAATTTACGATTTTATCAACACAGCGAAATTGTAAATTTTTCATATAAATATGAATTTTGAGGATTATTGCATTAGAAATAGTAGCATGAAAACTAAACAACGGAATTGACCCTGATAAAATAAATTAATAGATTAGAATAAGATATATATATCGAAGTGAACGGTGGATAGCCTATTAGGCGGGGATTTCATTCTGTTACTGTATCAAGCTTTGGTCAAATTCATTTCTTTTAACATGATTATAATATGTCTCGCACTAGAAATTTATGAGAACATAAATATGATGGGGAACTGAGCACAACCTATGCCAACTAGTTTTATTCCTTGGGAACCTTGAAGAGCATATTTCACACATCGTTGCTTAATATGACGAAAAACTTTATAATCCACCACTTATCACAGTTCAGCTGTTCAGCAACAGTTTTTAAAAATAAATGAATAGTTCAGTTCATAAAAAGTTTATTTTAATTAAAGTTTATAGTTCATCAAAATTTCACTTTATATTAATATTTCCGTTCAATCCGAAGTTTAAGTTAAATTAAAATTTCGATTTATCCTTTATCAAGTAAATTCCTAAATTTCAAGATTCATTCTTGATCCCGCTTCTGATGTAGTCTCCAGTCGATTGTGGGCGTTTCAGAACAATTAAATACTAATTCTATTATTTACTAATTACTTAAAATTTAATAAAGAAAGTTAAAATATGTTACAATATATACAGAAAAAGTTGGTAAATCAGGATGTTACTTTAGTAATGTCCGTCGACTGTTCGTGACATAAATTATTTACGTCTTCGCTTTCTAAATACGTCAAAACACGAAAAACAAAGTTATTAAAAACAAGCCTTGCATCCGTCCAGTACGCAAGCTTCGTCAAAACTGAACTTCTATTCTCAAATGCTCTTAGCAGCGGCCTGTGCAGGATGTGGCGTCACTCACGTCATAGCACGCATTTCCTTTCATATTCTGATACTCGATGCTCAGCTGACAAGGATTCTGAGTACGGGAAACATAAACTAAACTACGTAGCCTTGGATTCAGCAGTTGCGGGCAAACAAGGTTAGGGGGAAAGAAAGATCTTGTCGCTCCAACATATATATATATACATATATATATATAAACTGCTCATTTTGCGCGATCCCTTGGACAAAATAAGTGTTTAAATGTGACATAAGATTAACCATTTAAATATAAAAATAATTTAGTGATGGCAGCAAAAAGTCCGTTGTATAAATGCATAATATATATATACCGGGTGATTCAAAATAGATGTTACAGCGATTATCTCGTAAACTAAGAAAGATAGAAACATACTTCCAATTACATAATTAATGCAAATTAAGAGTAGATTTCAGATATGGCATTTTTTTTGTACAAGGGGCTGTATACATATTAAATACGAAATTTAATTTTTATACGGCCCCTCCTATCATATGACTTATATATAGAAAAATATTCTCCTCGCTCTAACAATCAAAATTAAAAAAAATCATCTCTCTAAGTCAAAATCTCGCTGAGTTATTGCAATTTCAAAATTCTAGCATTTTTAGCCAAACCTTAAGGGGTTGTATCAAAAGTGAGAAATTGTAATTGCTATAGCTTTTGTAATAAGGCACACGTTGATCAGCGTTTGGGGGGGGGGGGAAGAAAAATCATTCAATGAAAGACGGCTATTTTAACCTGTAATGTATCTGTGAATACACAAGAGAATACTCATTGATAATTTAACAAATACAATTTATGAATAATTTATGTACTAAAAGGGAATTTTCAAATTCATTTTTCTTTGTTTTCTTTTATACATTCTCTTACTCATATACACGGTGTAGAGAAAGAATTGTTTTTGAGTTAAATTTCCGAAAATTAGCTTTTGTTATATTTGCATGTTTTCAGATCCTCTGAATTAAAAAATCATGTTTTAAGCGGTTGGTCTCTCTCTCTCTCTCTGTTTGTGTGTGTGTTTCTGTGTTATTAGAATATCTCAAGAACAAATAGTAGCAGAAAATCCAAATTCGATATTCTAAATCCGTATCATATTGCGGTGCTACAGTATTCGTTGCGATCAGACAATTGTTTGTTTACAGGGTCATCCAAGAGATTTCAAATACATTACGTCTGTGAGTGAAATTTCTCATATGTACAGTGCGACATGTATATACCGCACTAAACAAAATGAAAAGAACATATTTTTTATACGCATAAAAGCATGTTTTATGTAGATTGTGGTATAGCAATCATTCATCATTCATTTACAGGGTTACCCAGAGTATTTTGATACATTGGAGCTATACTTGGGAATTGCTGGAAGTGTATTTCAATTTATGTTACTTGTTTTACATATAACACTAAATTTACGTACACAAAAACATTTGTATAAATTTTATAGACAATATACAGGGCTACCCAAATTTAAGGTAAACATTTTTTAGTGCTAGAGGCCTATTTCAGTCGGTACGGTTGTCGAATTTTTATAGTTCACTCTTAATTAGTGCTAGAGGCCTATTTCAGTCGGTTTATTGAATGGGGATTTATTGAATGAAGTCCCCCCAAGGCACAACTTTGACATGAGTCCCCCCCAAGGTACCCCTATTTCAGTCGGTACAGCGTTGTCGAATTTTTATAATACACTCTAAATAGTGCTAAGGGCCTATTTCAGTCGGTTTATTGAATGGGGATTTATTGAATGAAGTCCCCCCAAGGCACAACTTTGACATGAGTCCCCCCCAAGGTACCCCTATTTCAGTCGGTATAGCGTTGTCGAATTTTTATAATACACTCTTAATAGTGCTAAGGGCCTATTTCAGTCGGTTTATTGAATGGGGATTTATTGAATGAAGTCCCCCCAAGGCACAACTTTGACATGAGTCCCCCCCAGGCACAACTTTGACATGAGTCCCCCCCAAGGTACAACTTTGACATGAGTCCCCCCCCAAGGCACACCTTTGACATGAGTCTCCCCCAAGGCACACCTCCCCCTCATTGGGAAAAAGAGACAAAACGTTGTTTTTCGGCTATAAGACAGTTTGGACTTCCAACGTTATTTTTTACAGTATCTGCAGCTGAAACACATTGGTTTGATTTAATGAAAAATTTATCATGGAATTTAGATCGTCACGAAGTAACTAAAGAAGAATTTGTCGATATTAACAAGTTTAGCAGTAGGCCTCTGGCATTAAAATCTGTCAATGTCAGATTTTCATGTTTTAAATAATGAAATAATGTCATGTCTGTATATATATATTTTTTTATTATTATTATTATTAAATGTAATTGGCGTAAGTGCTTTGCTGCATTTTTTTTTTTTTTTTCGAAGAACACTGCTGACACAGAACGGAAAATTAATTTCTCATACCCATACTGTAAACAAAGTAGTTTTTGAAGAGCGATTTTTTTTCTCTATAATACCACATTTTGAGGCCTCCTGAATACGAAAGGTAAATTTGTTTTGGTTGATCTGTTTATATATGAATTATCAGCATAATTTAACAACAAATAATCTGGTGTGCCACTCACACGACTTTCTCTTACCTTGAAATTTAATACCATAAATACAGGTTGGAGATTAAGAGGTAACATAAAGAGTACTGTAAACCTTTGTTAAAATAATTCAAATTAGGCTTCGGAAGAGTTTTATATGATAGTTAGTTCTGTGTGAGGGGTGATCTCATGAAATTATTCGTTTCCTGAAATTATTCAACGCAGGCAATAATCAAACTTTTAAAAACTTAACTTTGGTAATAAGGAAGCCTCGAAACGTGTAAATACACAAAAAAACATGCGATGCATATTTAGCTTAAAAAAAATACATTATTTATCATATGTCTATGAGGAATTCATTTTCATTCCTGGGCAGTTTTCCTGGACATGGTAAAACATTATAGTAAAGCACTTTCACTAACAATAAAAAAGAATATTATAGCTTAAATATTTGCAACCCTGTATATCTTTTGAAGAATATGTACAAACCACAAAGTGCCCCTAAATATAAACCTATAGTAATAATATACGGCACAACCTAAAATGCAATTCCATCAATTTTCAGCTGATGTCGCATTGTATTCTAGTTATTTTGTGTAGCCCTGAAAATGAACAGCGAATGATTTCTCTGCCATATTCTACATGAGGCATGTTTTTATGCATATAAAAAATATATATTAATTTCATTTGGTTTAGTGCAGTCTGTAGGTATTAAACTCTACTTACCTGCAATTTCCCCCATAGACGTAATGTATTTGAATACTCTTGAGTGTCCCTGTACACGAACCATTTGTTTCATCTCAATGAAAAGCTTAGTGTAGCATCCCTATATGATACATATTTAGAATACCAAGTTTGAATATCTGCTGTTATTTGTTCTTAAGATATGCTGATAACAGACAGACACACACACAGACCAACCGCTATAAACACGATTTTCGTATTCAGGGGATCTCAAAACGTGTAAATATAACAAAAAATCACTTTCGAAAATTTGGCCCAAAAACAATACTTTCTCTACCTTATGGGTTTGAGAAAGTAATAACTACACGAAATGCGAATTTGGTACTTCGGATTCCATATCTAGTTGCCACTTGAAAAGTTGATCAGGATTTGTAAGTTTCAAGGAAATTGGTAACAGACTTGATTTTTGTTTTGATAAGTATAGGCACTAAATTTAAACGGAGGTTGAGAATGACGGTAACCCCCCTGACATAGAATTATACATCTATACGATATCACATTCTATACAAAACATTTAGAATATTAACAATAAATAGGAATTTCCTTATGATTTTTATAGTATAAAGTTATTTAAATGTAATTTATAAGAATGGCTGTCCCAAAACGCAATACATTGGCATTTTATGTGCGTTCCTGTACATAAACAAATTGTAGAGAATTAATTAATGCCATTTTAAATTGGGAATATCATAAAGTAAACCTGAATAACATATATCATTTTTGAAAATTTCTGAAAATATTTACAGAAGCTGGGGGCGGGCAGACGGACAGATGGACAGTCAGACAAAACAATATGCAAATTGAAATCCTATTCACTGTTAAAAATTGTTAAAAATTGTTTAACGTAAACGGAAATGCAATTCCAGCAAATGTCCAATAATAACCCTTAACGTAACTGAATATTTTTGTGTGCCCTGTAAATCTAATGCTAATCATACTGTACACTATAGAAAGCATTCTTTTGTTCATATGAATAACATATTTCAATTTCATTAAGATTTATGCTAAGTAATTAAAATTTGGTTTATAGAAATATATCCACTTAGAACGCAATGCTTTGGAATACTTTCGGGTGTCCCTGTATACAAACCAGTCATGGTGTTTACTCCATTTTCTATAGAAAATATCCGATAGAAAACTTTAATAACGTATTTCAATTTTATTAATATATGCATAAATTAAAGGTATTAAAATATGGTTTATAAAAATACCTCTCATAGAACACAATGCTTTGGAATACTTTCGGGTGTCCCTGTGCACAAGCTAGCAGAGGTATTCACTCCATTTTCAATAAGGACATCCCATAGTGAACTCAAATAACATATATCAGTTTCAGTAAATTCTATGGATATTCACGGGAGTTAGAGCGCGGACATACAGAAAGACGAATGGACAGACAGACAAATCGAAGTCATTAACACTTTTCAACCTGGCTGGAATTTTTAAAGAGCCGAAGTCATTAAATTTTTCAACCATGATGGAAAGTGGTAAAAATAAAGCCTGAAAATTCCACACGATTTTGCTAGACTTTTATTTTTTTTCCTCTCTTAACGTGTTTTAATTTGCAGGTGACCCCTAAGAAATTTAGCTATTAAATTTTTTAGCAATACGAAAAAATGTAAATTTGCGTTAAGTTCTTAACACTATTGATTTCACGTGCTTGAATGATTTTAGTTGCTATTTTAAAATAAAGGACATTTTTTAATTTTTTTTATCTCATAGATAACCCCCTAAAGTGAACCCGTTGGCGTCGAAAAATAGAAGCCAAAATTGAAAAAAAAGTGGTGTAAGTCATCATTTTGAAATTGCAATAACTCAGCGAGATTTTGACTTAGAGAGATGATTTTTTTTTTTTATTTTGCTTGTTAGAGTGAGAAGAATAATTTTCTAAATATAAGTCACATGATAGGAGGGGCCGTATAAAAATTAAATTTCGTATTTAATATGTATACAGCCCCTTGTACAAAAAATATGCCATATTTGAAATCTGCTCTTAATTTGCTCTAATTTTGTAATTGGAAGTATGTTTCTATTTTTCTTAGTTTATGAGATAATCGCTGTAACATCTATTTTGAATCACCCGGTATATATATAATAAATAAATAAAATGACATTTTTTTTTTCACTTGAATAAAGGTGATAGATTCTATACAGTGTTATTTCTACTCATTTTAACTAACCAGATCTTATACATTACACCTATGTATACAGCATATCGAAGAAAAATCCAGCTATATCCATTATTCCAATATCTCAATGCAATCACATTTTGTAACTGGTTTAACCTTTTAAGTCATACAAAATACTGATGTTACAGCCCATTCTTATTCTGCTGCGTTATCTTTCGTGTTTTTTTTTTTTTTTTTTTTTTTTTTTTTCATTTTCCAAACTTAATTTGCTATAATTGTATAATTGTAAATTAAATTTAATTCGTTGATTAATTTGCTGATGCTGCGAAATAAAACTGTAAAATGCCCTCGGGGAATTCTTGAAAAAAATAAAGATATTTTTCAACTTTCTTTTACTTTCTTAATGTTTTCAATTATTTACCCATATAAAACAAGTAATCGTGTTTAGAATGTGCAAATTAATTCGAGAAAAAATTTTATACCCACAATTTTAAACGCTTTCTGTATAAAATAATTTTTTATCATAAAAATATAATTTTACGCTTATATATTTTAATCGACTTTGAATAAACTTTTGAATTTACATTTTAAAAGCGTATGCTCTTTTAGTTAATGATACTGATAGTCATTCTTAGCTAGTGTGACGTAATACTTCACTTAATAAGAAAAATGACATGAGATTCATCTCGAATCTGATATCATAATGATTCAAGTTAACCCAAATTTTGGTTTTCATCACAAATAGCTTTTTAAAGAAACGAATTACATGCAGTTATTCAAGAATAAAACCACTCCGCTATTAAGCGAAAATTTTTATTCCAGTCCAAGTACCTTATCATACATGTTGTAAGTACATACGCTACCTGTTTTTACTATGAGGAATTTCTGCGTCCGTATCTGGACGTGTTTTGCAATGAGCTGGATGTCATTACAACTATATTTATTGGGTTGATTTCTTTAGAAATCGACCTATTGCAATCACTTCGTTTATCTATATATACATATATATATATGTAATGAAAATTTTGTTATCATAATAACTCCCGAAATAATACTCGAAATCGAACCAAATTTTGACAGTGGGCTGATCTTATAAATATCTTGGATGAGTTCGCTAACGAAGTTGCTCCCACTTTTTGTTTTAAAGTGGCAGCCACTTGAATATTTTAAACCCACATTGTAAAAAGCGTATTTAAAACAGGAATTGCTTGAAATTTTATGTAAATATAGACTACATAAGGGTCTAAATGAACTTTATTAATGAAATTTATCTGCCGTTTTTAATAAAGTGGAGGATATCTTAAATTAAGTGGGGCGACTTGAAGTCAGGCTACCACTTAAAAATTTAAAACCACGATAACTTTCGAAATAATACTCCAAATCGAACCAAATTTGGGCAGCGTCTTAACTTGTGTTATAAATATCTTGGATGAGTTTCTTAACCAAGTTGCTCTAGCATTTTGTTTTCAAGTGGAGACCAATTGAAATTTTCAAATTCAAATTGTAAAAAGCGTTTCCCGAATTTGTTTGAATTTGATGTATACATAGACTATATAAGTGTCTCAATGAAGTTTATTAATGAACTATGAATTTTCTCGCCAAAAGTCGCGAAAAAAGTCGCCAAGTGAAAAGTTGCCAAATTTGGCGCCAAATCCATTACCTGCCATATTGGAGCTTTTTAATGCGTTTTTAAGGGAAATTAGACTATTTTAAAGTTAAAACAAACTATAAATGTAGTAAACTAACATTTAGTTAGTTTACTAAGCCTCTTTGAAAGAATTTCTACAACAAAAATAAATAAATAAATAAATAAAAGTAAATACATATTTTTTTTCAAATTTGCAACAATATCTTAGATTAATTAGTTCACTGAGCAACTTCCTCTGCCATTTTAATCCAAGTGGCAGTCACTTAATTTTTCAACACGATGACTTTTGAGATTCTGAATTAATTCCAACTATGTTTGTACAGTAGACTTATCTCACAAATGCATTTGATATATTTGTCAACTTGGCTCACCATCTTGTTTCCAAGCGCCGGCCACTTGAAAATTTTAAATTCACATAAAAAGGTATTTGTGAACCGATTTGCTTAAAACTCCATGCGTAGATAGCCTGCATCAATATTTCTACTAATTCGTTAATAATTTGTAGCCGCGATTTTGAAACAAAATGACAGTTACTTGATAGGGAAAAAGAAATCAACCTACCTTTCCGAATAAGCCGGAAGGACTTGTTTCATAACAAAAGACTTATTGAATATTGCAGAGTCTGAAATAATTTCAAATTCATTGTAAAAAAATTCTAGGTAAAGTAAAAAAACAACATATATATATATATATATAGCTATATAGTATTCCATTTATTCGATTGAACTCCAGCGAGTTTTTCCCGGTATTGGACGCACTTTATTTTTCTTGTTTCTTTATTATGAAAGATGTATATATATTTAAAGTAAATCAATGCTTGAGTAATTTCTTAAATTTTTAAATACACTTATACATTGCATGGCAAGTCATGTTCTCCGAATTAAACTGCAGAGATTGTAGAACGTGGTTGTAACCTCGAGTCATGCCGGTAGCATTGTCAGTTATGATTGTTGATACTATCTTGAAATTACTATCTATATTTATAAGGTACTGAAAGACGGCTTCAGAAACTTTTGATACTTTCAAGATAAACGCTGTTAGTACGTAAGGACAGATTTTGCGCGAGTCTTTAGACTGTCGAAAAAAAAGAAAATATTTAAATCATAATTGTTTTGGTCGCCACTGCCTTTATCATTACCAATATAATGTAAGGTGATCAAGTTTCTCTCTATTCGGATACTGGTATTTGTAAAAGAGTCAGAACATTCTTATTTCACGTTTCACCACATTTCTTTAGTTTACTAAACATTCATTTATTGTTGCTTAATAATATTGCACCGTTTCTTCTTTTTCTTCTTCTTTTTTTTTTTTTTTTTTTTTTTTTTTTTTCATTATCACGATTGCTATTCACATATTGGCAGATTACGTACTTTTATTTATAATCTATGAATTATTGCATGTGATACAGAATTAAATTCAACCAAATTCATTAAAATTATCTTGTTATTCCATTCATGCATCCTGCTGAGAAACAAGTAAAAAATTCTGCTTGAGTTTTTGATACAGAAATATGGCAGCCACTAATTATAAACTTGGAAACGAATCCGTATATATAAGCAACAATTTAGTTATAAAACGGTATATTTACGACTTCCCAGAAAAGTGCGTGTGCTAAATAATAACATATAAGGTCAGGAGACTAAACTAAAAGAAATAAAATAACTTGAATGAATATCTAATCCGTTGCCACCGAAAAAAATAATAGTGATAACAATTAGCTGTCTGGTTCGTACCTTCAATGTAAAAAGGTGAGATAGGAAGGATTGCAGACTAATAAAGTAACTGGTTAAATTAAAGTTAAATGTAAAATGTAGGGAAAAACATGGAATAAAATTGTGCAGAAAAGTAGGTTGAGGTGGAGAATGAATGGATTTCACATTACACTTTTGCGCCACCAAAGATTATTGTCGGCGATCTGGAAATCATCACTAATTATGGTTCAGAGATATGCCATTGCATTTTGATTCGCCATGGAGGAGGTGGTTTTCCGATTGGGTGACACCCCAGAGGTGTAATTTGCATGGGAACATACGGAAAACTAGGAATTAAGCAGGAAATAACACCTTTTTTTGTAATTGTTTTCCATTTTTCAAGTCTCTGTTGATGACGAAATAAAATTTAGAATGTCTCGATAAATTTACGATTGACGCGACTTTCAAAATGAACCGAGGAGTAGTAGGTAACGTAGTATATGTTATGTAACTGAATTTCAGTAACCGGTTAATAGAGTTAAGAATTAATTAACACATGGCAAAACACTGAACATTATCAAAGTATACTTGCAAATTATTTGTTTCCTGTCTTAGATATTTTAGTTAGTAAAGATATTTTATTAAAAAGGTAACACATTAAACCTTACCACCAAATGACACTCGCGGTATCCTATTGAGACAAAAATTGCATCATTTTTTAACTATCCGACTTTGAAACGTAACCTAAGGCTAATAAAAATAGATGGAATTTTTATTATTCAAGTAAAGTTTACTGAAAAAAAAAATAAATAAATAAGCAAAAGTTTACACTTAATGACACGAAATAGACTACTGAGACTATCCCACCAAAACTCAAGTAATAAAATATTCAAATTCAGATACTGACAATGAACATGATTTATACCAACACATAAATGAAAGAGAAAAAAATACCGATTATTAAAATTTTCAGTCAAACACTCCATAAAATTTTTATAACGGCTGTGCTTAAAGTTTTATCACGGTATTTTTTTCATTTTATGTTCAATTAATTATAGTTTAATGCTTATTAACTAATAGTAAAGTTAAATTGGGATACTATATATAGTAAACAGTAAGTGTTATCTCAGATAAATAAGCAGTTATATAAGAATCAACAATTGGAATTTAAGAATAAAATTACATTTATTGTTAAGCATTAATATATAAAATAGATACATAAAAATATAAATCTAAGAAAGCAAAAAACTACGATTTTTTTTTTTTTTTCTCTCAAGAAAAATAAATAAATATCAATACATAAATATATAATTTTAAATTTAAAAATCAAATATTTTTAAAGGAATTTAATTTACAAAATTATTACTTTATAATAATACACTATGATGTCAATTACCCCAAACTGTTTTTATTCCGTAATTATATTTTTTATCACACGAATATGAATTAATGGAAAAAAAATCAATTTAAAAATCAATTTTTTTTTTCTATAATTGAGCAACTGAAGTCCTTTAAAATTTCATAAATTACTTGTCTATATTGTAAATACTTATTGTCCCTAACGTTATGTTTCAAATATAAAATAATAATATAATATTTCTGAATGTTGCTGAAAAAAAATGGAATTTTCAAATTATTCAATTATATCAAAAAATAAATTACATTCAAACATATTTTATTTTGCAAAACAATTTCCAATTTGTCCTTATACATCTAGAATTACCTTCTTAAGGCGCAGTAATTTACAGATTTTTCTCCAATTTATCTTGTTAAATGTTAAACAGGAAATAATTCAAATTATTTTATTTTATTTCCTCGAGTAATAAAATAGAATGAGATATAATAATAAAAACTATCATTTGCAATTCAAAGTAAGAATTTTATTAACTCACCCTTATTTACGAAACTATACTCAAGCAGGGAAATTCTCAAGTAACTAACTAATATAGAAGATTGCATGTGTAATTTATTTCCATATAATTTAAATACCTCTTTTATTTTTTATGTTAACTGGAATTTTAAATTACTATTTGTATAATAAGTTTCATAATTTTTTATTTTACGGTACGAAGAAAATAATTTTAAATACAGATTAAAACCGAAAGTTATTGCAAAATTCAGTAATATTCTTTTACAAATATATTCAAATATTTTTACTTTAAGTATTAAATTTTGTTATTTAAAAAAATTTAAATTGCATGTAACAATATACAGGGTTGTTCAAAAAATATAGGACAAAACGTAACAAGTGATAATTCAGATCAAAAAACAGTTTTCAATAAAGAATACATGGTCTAAAACAAAATACAAGTACGCTACTGGGCAGAATACATTGAAACCAAGGATACGAGGAAAAAATAGCAGAATATTTTACATTGATTTTACATAATAAATAGACAGTGCTGATAAAGGGGGAGTAAGCGACACACTGCAATATTCTGAGCATAATGCTAATTTCAAGCTGCAACCTTAAGTCTTATATATATGCCCTCGTCAAATTCGAGAGAAGACTCATACACCAGATTCTTAAGCTGTCACCACCAAAAGAAATTAGTTTAGATTGTGGCCAAGCTACAGCACCTGTTTTGGTGATCCATTTTACTGGAAAATTTACGTCCAGATAGTGCCGTACTTCTTACCAATAAAGGGCTGGAGCTTCATGTGATTAAAGTGCGATAGCGTCTAAAAGCCTAATACGATGGAGCTGAAAATCTACATAAATATTATAAACCATTGTTGCACTAACTATAAGCATTTTGTTGAATCTAGCATTTGCAGGTTTTTATAGGGACACAATTAATTATTCTTTATCATTATGATCTACGTGTTTGCTAAAATAGCGTTAAATTGAACATCGTGTATTTTAAAAGAAAAATTCCCAAACACCCTATTATAATTTTCTCTTTTGTTTATTTAACAACTCCTCTTACTTTACTTTATCTACAAAACCGTTAATTACTCAATGTTCGGAAAGTCGAGTAAAGTCACTACAGATTTTTTCTTTTTTCTTTTTTTTTTTTTTTTTTTTTTTTTTTTTTTGCAGTGCGGTGTTCTTAAAAGGTTAAGATGACATTTGCGGACATGCGCTCTTATGCATTCCTGAATCCGTATGTGTGCCCTATCTTCTATTAAAATTTGCCGATGTGATTTCGAAACACCCTGTTTATATAGACAGATAGATAGACAGATACATAGATAGATAGATAGATAGATATCGGGATGTCCCTTATTATTCTTAAGCTGTCACCGCCAAAAGAAATTAGTTTAGATTGTGGCCAAGCTACAGCATCTGTTTTTGTGATCCATTGTACTAGAAAATTTACGTCCCGATAGTGCAGTACTTCTTACCAATAAAGGACTGTTGCTCCATCCTGCACAAACAAAACGCGGCTCGAGACGTTGGGTCATTTAAAACATTCTTCAGCAAATATGGTAGCTCTTCTTGCAGAAATGTCTGGAATTTGCCTCCGCGATCTACTCAAGCAGAAGGTTAAGTCCTATTATATGGTAGCCGATGATTCCTGGCCAATCATCATTAATGAAGCGTCGGAATGTGTACATCAATTTCCAAATGAGCAGACACAATAAAATTTCATAATTTACTGGACACTTGCGATTTCACATCTTTTAGTAGTGAGAGAATGTGCGTTCTGCAACAAGAGGTGGTGAGGTGGGTTGCGTTGTTGCGTTGTTGCGTTAGGGGAATATGCTAATGGAACGCAACATTCCCATTCACTACTACCTATTCGTATGATACAAGCTTGAAAGTAACCTTCTATAGTATATAACAGCAATTTTAGGTATTGCATCATATTTTAGTATTTAAAAATAATTTAAAAAAACTTATAATCAGTTACAAAGTTTGTAATATTTAAATTGAGTCATAAAATTACTTTTCCTAATATATTTTTTTCCGCTAAAATTTTCATAAATCAATTTCCCCTTTTCTTTTTATAATATTTCATAAATCAATTTCCCCTTTTCTTTTTATGTTATTTCAAAATAATTCACACACACTCTAAAAAATGCTGACTTTGAAATAAAACAGACACAGTTTACAGTTAATAAAAAACCTTTATTTTTTACAATATTTACAAGTATTACTCATCTAATAAGTATTGAATATAATTTCATCAATAAAATTAAGTTTCCAATATTAAATCTTAATCAATTTCGCAATGTCCATATGCTAAACTTGTTATTCCATCTTCAGCAATGTATCGTTTGTCATCAAACGGACTGAGACTGATTTTATTTTGACAGATTGTATATAGTTTATGTTTTTCTTGCCCTATTTTTAATTGTTTTTCTATGCTTGTTTTCTGTTGCAATAAGCACTGTAAATAGTCTTCATGACTAATTTTATGTCTAACAACCCTGGTTGACACACCTTTAGCTCTCTTTTTTTCACTTTTACTTGATTTGATAGAGTACATTTTAGCCTTCAGTCCTACAAATTCCAATGCTATTTCACCACTCAATTCATCTTTAAATTTCCCTATAACTTTTTTATTATCATCGGAATAAAGCGGGTGAGTTTTGGGATAGTCAGAAAAGTCAAATTCAGATGAATAATTTTTCATGTCTTTATATATATCAACGGTAGTAATATGGTATGTAAGCGAGTCTGTATCTGTAAATAACAGTACAGCTTGGTTGTTATACATTGGTTTTATATAATTATAATGAAAATTATACATTAGGAGTTTTGATAATTCGAGTATTGTAAACCCAACGTAAATAGGTCGGTTTATCAGAATGCTTGTTTTAAGTCTTTCTACAGCGGTTAAATCTTCATCGTACGTTTTAAACGATTTAAAAGTAGGTGATGATATCAATTTTAATGCTTTTTTAGAGGTATTACAACAAAGTTCTATATTACGTCATTTTCGCAAGTTTTCCATAGTCTTGCCATATACACTATTATTAAGGAGTTTAAAAAAGTCCTTTTCAAAGGATGAAGTTGCTTCTTTCCTTTTATTGGTGTTAAATAGTATATACTTTTTCAACCATGGTGCCTGTTTAAATTGAATAGCTTTATGCACTGCTGTAACTTTTAATCCCAGTGTCAGATAGAGTTTTAAATTTCTATAGTGCACAACATAATTCTTTTTATTACATAAGTTAAGTATTAACTTAGGTGTACCAACATATTTTCTGTTTTGTAGCATACTTTTAGCATAAGGCGATAGCATTTCTTCGTTCAAGGTTAATCTTTCGGGGGCAAGCGGGTAATCGTTATGCAATGTATGAAGGTGGGTAGGATAATGCAGATCAATTTCAAATATATACCCTATATCTGATTCATCATCAAGGGATAAAATCCATTCTTCATTAATATTATGTGTATCAACCCATTCAAATTTGCCATAAGGTAGGTACTGAGACATAGCCCAACCGTAAAGGTTGTTCGCATCCCAGTACATGATATAACTATTAGGCTCATTTGGGTTATAGTCGTTCATATAGGGGTTATTTGCTCTAGCCAGTCTTCGACTAATCATGCTAATACCACCTCGTATCCCTTTTTCTATAAGCAGCAACATGTTAATATCTGTTAAGAGCTCTAAAGGTGTTTCAGTCATTTTTAGGCATGCTTGCCATGCAAGTCCTGGAGTTGTAAAAAGATGCGCGCAATCAATTTCGTAGTATTGCTGACATAAAGTTCTAAAATTTTGAAATACATCCGCGAGTAACAAAACATCAGTTTTTACATATAAATTATGATAATCACCCAATGTCTTCATATTAAACGTGTTCCAAATAGTTTGGCGTGTTGATAATCGTCATCATCGATAATTTCATCATTCAATGTATTATAAAAGGCGCAAGCTGGAGGTAGTTCGGTTTCTTCAAACTTATCAAAAGAGGTAAAGTATTCATATGGATAGACTCCTTTCCTCGTTAGTATATTCAACGGTGTATTAACAGGGAAATTCTCTTTCAAAATATTAAACTGGGATGAATCAAGATTTTTTACTAGTTTTTCTAGCGATGTAGGTAGGAATTGAAAGCTGTCTAAAAAGACTAATTGTACAGAATCCTTAGGTTTCTTCAATCTGAATGTAATATAGTTTTCCAAACTTGTAGCAATAACCTCTATTTGATGATTGTTATACTTGCCTAGTTTCGTCATGATGTGATGTCCATCATAGTTTTTTAAATTATGAAAGATAATCGGTATTTTTTTTAGATAATTTGAAATTCAAGTTGCAGGCGTTATGGGCTGCACCCCTAAATTCTCCTGAAATGTGACAATGATATCTTCGACGATCCTCAGCTAACTGTTTATGGTATATATAACATACTTTAGCTTCTTGAAACTCCTTTTCCTGCGCTTCCGTTAAGACTATAGGCTTGATTTGTGATAAAATCTTGGTGAGTTCTTCCTTTTCAGTCATCATCTTTTCTAAAAAGTGTTCCACAGCGTCTTCTCCTCTATATACTTGAATTGGTTTAACGGAGCGTCCATCTGGCCCGATAATAACATATGCATATCCACAAGGTACATGATAGGCAATTTTTTCACTACGTGAATTATCAGATGACGGTGAAACCGAACTAACAGGAACAAGAAGGCTTTCGAAATCTGCATAAATACAGTAAGCGACAGGATGTTGTAAGTGCGTACCTGTAAATTTTAAAATGTTATTTTCCTCAGAGGGCATTTTAACAACCTGCACTTCATGTTCTTGACAGTACTGAATGTGGGTTTTCAATAAATATTCTCTGCTAAATCGGTGTAGACATCTGAAACAGTAATGGGCTTTTAAACGATGTTGGGTTAAATCACCAAGTAGACGCGAAAAGTTTCGAATCAAGCAATAATGTTGCCTTTCTTCATCAGAAATTAATAATAAGTTGATAACATCACAATCATTTTTTGGCGAAATATAGAGTGGGCACACTTCATTGTCTTCAAAGTCAAAGACATTGATCCGTAGATCATTTAATTTTTCAATAAGGGGTATCTTTGTTAATGGCACGGGACATGTTATATTACCTAGTTTTATACTCTCTTCGTAAGGCAGGTAGTGTGATACACGATGGGGTTGATGATTACGATCTATATTCAGTTTATAGGCGATCAAACACCAAACAAGGCATTTTTGAACTTCGTTTTTGATATTTAGCACAGCCTATTTCAAAGCAAGTTTCTGTGGTAGTTTAATATAACTACTAGCAGCTAACGGATGGTATTTGGCCATTTTTAGTTCCAGATAATGAATTTTCTTAAAAATCCATCCAGATCCTCTTTGGATAAATTCATCTAGGGACTTATTAATCTTTGCATATCCTTCACGAATATGATGTTCAATAGTATTATCTAAGAGGTCAGTAAAACAACAACTTCTAAAAAAAGTTTGAATTTCTTCCATTTCGTCATTACCTCTTTTACGCTCCAAGCTCACTTTCATGACCATATACCACTTCAAAGCATTTTTTTCACGTATCTCATTCAAAAGTTTTTCATATAATGCACCCTGTATATAGGTTTGAAATACTTCCATATCACATTCATTGCTTTCGTTTGGATAAAAAAGCTCTGTATTAAACGCATTTGAAGTGTTAATCTGTTTTTTAACTCTTTTAGATTTTACGACAGGTGCAGCTATCTTCCGTTTTCCAGTAACAAGTTCATGCTCTTGTCGCTTATGGCATATTAATTCTGCTTTCATATCAAACATTTTATCACATTCACTGCATGAATATCGTAAACTTTGGTGAAATTTTAAGTGCCTCTGCAAGTTATCCTCGCGCGTAAATACTTGCTCACAATGCTGACACTTTATCGATGCTACTTCATCTTTACTGCGATGTCTTAGCATATGTGGATTCAGTAACCATTTCTGGGCAAATTCTTTTTCACAAAGGGAGCAACTGAAATTTTCTGACACTCTCTTATCACTCGTTTCAGCAGATGAAGATTGATTTTTACGATTGTGAATCAGCATATGACGAATTAAGCTTGATTTCACTCCAAATGTCTTTCCACACGTATCACAACAGCATAACTTTTCATCTAAATGTATCTTTTCATGACGACACAAGTCCCATTTTCGCGAAAATTCCTTATTACATGTAGAACATCTGAAAACACTACACATTTTCTTATCTGACAGTTCCATAACTTGACTCATTTTTTTTTATTATTATTATTATTATTATTTTTTAAGAACAAGAGATAATCCAGACAACATTCATAAAATTTTTCATGCAAATGACTTAAAATTACAATCACCTTCAATTTATAGCATCGGGTAAATACTTACTATTCTCTCATTGGCTAATTAAAGCTTCAATAAAAATCAGAGCTTTTGATTGGCTAATGAAATTCACATAACGTTAAAAATATTTGCATCTCCAATGCGCTTAATTTCATAACGCTAATAGTATAAATTAATGCTTCAATAAAATCAACGTTGTGATTGGTTGAAAAAATCACGTGACCTCGAAAAATATTCGCATTCATAAAATTCTTAATTTCATAATTCTAATACTATTAATTTATATTTTTAAAAATCATTGCTTCTGATTGAGTAAAAAATATCTACATGTAAAACTTTCTAAAAAAAATAAATAAATAAAAATAAAATTCATATAACCTCAAATAAAATTTATAACACCTCGAAAGTATCTGTATAAAAAACACTTAATTTTATAATGATAATATTAAGAATTCAAGTCTCCCACATGTAAAACTTTCTAAAAATAAAAATAAAATTCATAAAACCTCAAAATAAAATTTATATATCCTCAAAATATTTGTATCTAAAAAGCACTTAATTTCATATAGCTATTATTATCAATTTAAGTTTCAGCTCTCTCACATAATATGAATTAAAGTCTTATTAAACATATATTATTTATTAAAATTAGAAATATAGTATCAAGATATTAATTTTAAATAAGCTTTATAAATTTCATTTATCAAAATGCTTAACTTATAAGAATTTTTGACGAATATTCGAAATGAAAACTCTTTTAGCAGTCTTTTTAACTTCAAAAGTGAAGAAAATTTCCTCTTGTTTTAATGTAAGTCCAAATTTACTAAACAACTTAGTTAAACAAAAATGTTAATAATTTATTCCATTAAATAAAAAATACAAATTTTAATTATTCGTTTTATTAAAAATGAAATTAGATTAATATTTTTATCATACATGCATTTTAAAAATCTTTATCGTAGAAATTCAATTATATTCTAGATACATTTAAAAATTGTAAGTAATTTCATCATAATATTATTTTAAATTATAAGTATTAAAAAAAAAAAAAAAAAAAAAAAAAAAAAAAAAACTCATAAGAATCTATATTTCATCACACTTGAAACAAAAACATATATTAAATTTTCTTAATTTTCAAAATTTAGTCTAATTTCATTAATGTACCCATTCTCTATAAACATATATTATTTATTAAAATTAGGAATATAGTATCAAGATATTAATTTTAAATAAGCTTTATAAATTTCATTTATCAAAATGCTTATCTTATAAGAATTTTTGACGTATATTCGAAATGAAAACTCTTTTAGCAGTCTTTTTAACTTCAAAAGTGAAGAAACAGTAGTTGAATTTTGACAGTTGAACGCCCGCTGCACCACTGCACGGGCGAGCCGTGCTGCTGCCGCACCGTTATTTTATCAGAATCCTATGACGCATGACCTTGTGACGATCAAAATTCAACTACTGTGGCGTTTTGATGTTTGGTGCTGACATCTATTGAGAAATTATTGAACTTCTTTTTTTCAAAAATTTTGTTTTTCGGCGTTTGCCGGCAGCTGGATTCGAACTGAGGTCCTAAGTTTCAGCAAGAGAATGCTCTGACCGTTATGCAAGCAAGACTTGTAAACGGGATTCTTGAATATTCAGTGTATCGTATTCCGTTGAACTTTGATTTTAAAGGCAATTTATTTAGAGATTAAAGATGAAATTGGCTTTAAATGCAAGTTATTTTAGAGATGGATGTTTTAATTAGGATTTTATGAGACATAATTGTTTGAAAACTTGTAATTTTTAAAAAGTTATTTAGTATTTAGTTGATTTTAAATGTAATTTATTTTATGATTTCGTAATAAATGTATTTTTTATTTCTATAAAATCGAGTACGGTGTTAAGATGAAATTGGTTTAAAATGCAAGTTATTTTAGAGTGCTGTAATTAATATTCATTAGGATTTTTGAAAAAAATTAGTGAAATAATTGCTTAAAAGATAGATAAATATAGTTTTTTAGTGTATAATTAATATTTTAATCAATATTTTAATGGTAATTTGTGATGTAATATTAAGAAAATTAATGGAAATAGATTTTTCTAATGTGAAATATTGGCAAATGTGCTGCCATCTGTCGTAAGAAATTAGAAATTCATCTTGAAATTTTTTATTTTAAAGATTAAAATTTTGTATTTTCTTAATTAAGGTGTTGTTTAAGAGCCATATTTAATATTAATTAAGGAAATTAATTAGTATTTAAAATAAGAAATGGAGTTATAATTCGGATATGTAAAATGTTTAATTGCAGTTTTCAGGCAATTAAGCAATGTATTATTAATATTTAAATGTTTAATGAACTAAACTGATTAAAGCAATTAACTATTTTTCAGATGTTTAAGTAATGGATTTAATGAAAAAACAAATCTTTTTCGTAGATTTTTAGTGCATAATTAAGGAAATTAATTATTTTTCAGATGATTAAGTAATGATTTTAATGAAAAAACAAATCTTTTTCGTAGATTTTTAGTGCATAAATAAGGAAATTAATTATTTTTCAGATGATTAACGAAGTGGTTGATGGAAAATTTTTATTTTGATGTGTAGAATGGATGCATGTATGATAAAAATATTAATCTAATTTCATTTTTAATAAAACGAAATGATTAAAATTTGTATTTTTTATTTAATGAAATAAATTATTAACATTTTTTGTTTAACTTGTGTCACATTAATAAAATTGATAAAAATATATGATGTTTCTCGTGTGGGAATCTTCGATTTGAGGATGAGTGCTTCTAGTTTGTATTTACACAAATTTTGGAGAAAACTTTGGAAAACTTTAAATGTCTCATCTTTGAACGTCGAACACTCGTATAGAGAATGGGTACATTAATGAAATTAGACTAAATTTTGAAAATTAAGAAAATTTAATATATGTTTTTGTTTCAAGTGTGATGAAATATAGATTCTTATGAGTTTGTTTTTTTAATTTATTTTTAATACTTATAATTTAAAATAATATTATGATGAAATTACTTACAATTTTTAAATGTATCTAGAATATAATTGAATTTCTACGATAAAGATTTTTAAAATGCATGTATGATAAAAATATTAATCTAATTTCATTTTTAATAAAACGAATAATTAAAATTTGTATTTTTTATTTAATGGAGTAAATTATTAACATTTTTGTTTAACTAAGTTATTTAGTAAATTTGAACTTACATTAAAACAAGTGGAAATTTTCTTCACCTTTGAAGTTAAAAAGACTGCTAAAAGAGGTTTCATTTCGAATATTCGTCAAAAATTCTTATAAGTTAAGCATTTTGATAAATGAAATTTATAAAGCTTATTTAAAATTAATATCTTGATACTATATTCCTAATTTTAATAAATAATATATGTTTATAGAGAATGGGTACATTAATGAAATTAGACTAAATTTTGAAAATTAAGAAAATTTAATATATGTTTTTGTTTCAAGTGTGATGAAATATAGATTCTTATGAGTTTGTTTTTTTAATTTATTTTTAATACTTATAATTTAAAATAATATTATGATGAAATTACTTACAATTTTTAAATGTATCTAGAATATAATTGAATTTCTACGATAAAGATTTTTAAAATGCATGTATGATAAAAATATTAATCTAATTTCATTTTTAATAAAACGAATAATTAAAATTTGTATTTTTTATTTAATGGAGTAAATTATTAACATTTTTGTTTAACTAAGTTATTTAGTAAATTTGAACTTACATTAAAACAAGTGGAAATTTTCTTCACCTTTGAAGTTAAAAAGACTGCTAAAAGAGGTTTCATTTCGAATATTCGTCAAAAATTCTTATAAGTTAAGCATTTTGATAAATGAAATTTATAAAGCTTATTTAAAATTAATATCTTGATACTATATTCCTAATTTTAATAAATAATATATGTTTATAGAGAATGGGTACATTAATGAAATTAGACTAAATTTTGAAAATTAAGAAAATTTAATATATGTTTTTGTTTCAAGTGTGATAAAATATAGATTCTTATGAGTTTTTTTTTTTTTTTTTTTTTTTTTTTTTTTTAAATACTTATAATTTAAAATAATATTATGATGAAATTACTTACAATTTTTAAATGTATCTAGAATATAATTGAATTTCTACGATAAAAATTTTTAAAATGCATGTATGATAAAAATATTAATCTAATTTCATTTTTAATAAAACGAATAATTAAAATTTGTATTTTTTATTTAATGGAATAAATTATTAACATTTTTGTTTAACTAAGCTGTTTAGTAAATTTGGACTTACATTAAAACAAGTGGAAATTTTCTTCACTTTTGAAGTTAAAAAGACTGCTAAAAGAGTTTTCATTTCGAATATTCGTCAAAAATTCTTATAAGTTAAGCATTTTGATAAATGAAATTTATAAAGCTTATTTAAAATTAATATCTTGATACTATATTTCTAATTTTAATAAATAATATATGATTAATAAGACTTTAATAAGACTTGCCTTCAGAGTAGAAAGCACCACGTTTTTGCTTTCCAAGCGAGCCAGGGTAAAATGATAGATAACAATTATCTGTTGTTTTATCATACGGTGATAGTATCTTCTGACGTAACGAGAACTAACATTTTTCAATATTCATATTATGTGAGAGAGCTGAAACTTAAATTGATAATAATAGCTATATGAAATTAAGTGCTTTTTAGATACAAATATTTTGAGGATATATAAATTTTATTTTGATGTTTTATGAATTTTATTTTTATTTTTAGAAAGTTTTACATGTGGGAGACTTGAATTTTTAATACTATCATTATAAAATTAAGTGTTTTTTATACAGATACTTTCGAGGTGTTATAAATTTAATTTGAGGTTATATGAATTTTATTTTATTATATTTTTTTTTTTTTAGAAAGTTTTACATGTAGATATTTTTTACTCAATCAGAAGCAATGATTTTTAAAAAAGTAAATTAATAGTATTAGAATTGTGAAATTAAGAATTTTATGAATGCGAATATTTTTCGAGGTCACGTGATTTTTTCAACCAATCACAACGTTGATTTTATTGAAGCATTAATTTATACTATTAGCGTTATGAAATTAAGCGCATTGGAGATGCAAATATTTTTAACGTTAAGTGAATTTCATTAGCCAATCAAAAGCTCTGATTTTTATTGAAGCTTTAATTAGCCAATGAGAGAATAGTAAGTATTTACCCTATGCTATAAATTGAAGGTGATTGTAATTTTAAGTCATTTGCGTGAAAAATTTTATGAATGTTGTCTGGATTATCTCTTGTTCTTAAAAAATAATAATAATAATAATAAAAAAAAAAAAATGAGTCAAGTTATGGAACTGTCAGATAAGAAAATGTGTAGTGTTTTCAGATGTTCTACATGTAATAAGGAATTTTCGCGAAAATGGGACTTGTGTCGTCATGAAAAGATACATTTAGATGAAAAGTTATGCTGTTGTGATACGTGTGGAAAGACATTTGGAGTGAAATCAAGCTTAATTCGTCATATGCTGATTCACAATCGTAAAAATCAATCTTCATCTGCTGAAACGAGTGATAAGAGAGTGTCAGAAAATTTCAGTTGCTCCCTTTGTGAAAAAGAATTTGCCCAGAAATGGTTACTGAATCGACATAAGCTAAGACATCGCAGTAAAGATGAAGTAGCATCGATAAAGTGTCAGCATTGTGAGCAAGTATTTACGCGCGAGGATAACTTGCAGAGGCACTTAAAATTTCACCAAAGTTTACGATATTCATGCAGTGAATGTGATAAAATGTTTGATATGAAAGCAGAATTAATATGCCATAAGCGACAAGAGCATGAACTTGTTACTGGAAAAAGGAAGATAGCTGCACCTGTCGTAAAATCTAAAAGAGTTAAAAAACAGATTAACACTTCAAATGCGTTTAATACAGAGCTTTTTTATCCAAACGAAAGCAATGAATGTGATATGGAAGTATTTCAAACCTATATACAGGGTGCATTATATGAAAAACTTTTGAATGAGATACGTGAAAAAAATGCTTTGAAGTGGTATATGGTCATGAAAGTGAGCTTGGAGCGTAAAAGAGGTAATGACGAAATGGAATAAATTCAAACTTTTTTTAGAAGTTGTTGTTTTACTGACCTTTTAGATAATACTATTGAACATCATATTCGTGAAGGATATGCAAAGATTAATAAGTCCCTAGATGAATTTATCCAAAGAGGATCTGGATGGATTTTTAAGAAAATTCATTATCTGGAACTAAAAATGGCCAAATACCATCCGTTAGCTGCTAGTAGTTATATTAAACTACCACAGAAACTTGCTTTGAAAAAGGCTGTGCTAAATATCAAAAACGAAGATAAAAAATGCCTTGTTTGGTGTTTGATCGCCTATAAACTGAATATAGATCGTAATCATCAACCCCATCGTGTATCACACTACCTGCCTTACGAAGAGAGTATAAAACTAGGTAATATAACATGTCCCGTGCCATTAACAAAGATACTCCTTATTGAAAAATTAAATGATCTACGGATCAATGTCTTTGGCTTTGAAGACAATGAAGTGTGCCCACTCTATATTTCGCCAAAAAATGATTGTGATGTTATCAACTTATTATTAATTTCTGATGAAGAAAGGCAACATTATTGCTTGATTCGAAACTTTTCGCGTCTACTTGGTGATTTAACCCAACATCGTTTAAAAGCCCATTACTGTTTCAGATGTCTACACCGATTTAGCAGAGAATATTTATTGAAAACCCACATTCAGTACTGTCAAGAACATGAAGTGCAGGTTGTTAAAATGCCCTCTGAGGAAAATAACATTTTAAAATTTACAGGTACGCACTTACAACATCCTGTCGCTTACTGTATTTATGCAGATTTCGAAAGCCTTCTTGTTCCTGTTAGTTCGGTTTCACCGTCATCTGATAATTTACATAGTGAAAAAATTGCCTATCATGTACCTTGTGGATATGCATATGTTATTATCGGGCCAGATGGACGCTCCGTTAAACCAATTCAAGTATATAGAGGAGAAGACGCTGTGGAACACTTTTTAGAAAAGATGATGACTGAAAAGGAAGAACTCACCAAGATTTTATCACAAATCAAGCCTATAGTCTTAACGGAAGCGCAGGAAAAGGAGTTTCAAGAAGCTAAAGTATGTTATATATACCATAAACAGTTAGCTGAGGATCGTCGAAGATATCATTGTCACATTTCAGGAGAATTTAGGGGTGCAGCCCATAACGCCTGCAACTTGAATTTCAAATTATCTAAAAAAAATACCGATTATCTTTCATAATTTAAAAAACTATGATGGACATCACATCATGACGAAACTAGGCAAGTATAACAATCATCAAATAGAGGTTATTGCTACAAGTTTGGAAAACTATATTACATTCAGATTGAAGAAACCTAAGGATTCTGTACAATTAGTCTTTTTAGACAGCTTTCAATTCCTACCTACATCGCTAGAAGAACTAGTAAAAAATCTTGATTCATCCCAGTTTAATATTTTGAAAGAGAATTTCCCTGTTAATACACCGTTGAATATACTAACGAGGAAAGGAGTCTATCCATATGAATACTTTACCTCTTTTGATAAGTTTGAAGAAACCGAACTACCTCCAGCATGCGCCTTTTATAATACATTGAATGATGAAATTATCGATGATGACGATTATCAACACGCCAAACTATTTGGAACACGTTTAATATGAAGACATTGGGTGATTATCATAATTTATATGTAAAAACTGATGTTTTGTTACTCGCGGATGTATTTCAAAATTTTAGAACTTTATGTCAGCAATACTACGAAATTGATTGCGCGCATCTTTTTACAACTCCAGGACCTGCATGGCAAGCATGCCTAAAAATGACTGAAACACCTTTAGAGCTCTTAACAGATATTAACATGTTGCTGCTTATAGAAAAAGGGATACGAGGTGGTATTAGCATGATTAGTCGAAGACTGGCTAGAGCAAATAACCCCTATATGAACGACTATAACCCAAATGAGCCTAATAGTTATATCATGTACTGGGATGCGAACAACCTTTATGGTTGGGCTATGTCTCAGTACCTACCTTATGGCAAATTTGAATGGGTTGATACACATAATATTAATGAAGAATGGATTTTATCCCTTGATGATGAATCAGATATAGGGTATATATTTGAAATTGATCTGCATTATCCTACCCACCTTCATACATTGCATAACGATTACCCGCTTGCCCCCGAAAGATTAACCTTGAACGAAGAAATGCTATCGCCTTATGCTAAAAGTATGCTACAAAACAGAAAATATGTTGGTACACCTAAGTTAATACTTAACTTATGTAATAAAAAGAATTATGTTGTGCACTATAGAAATTTAAAACTCTATCTGACACTGGGATTAAAAGTTACAGCAGTGCATAAAGCTATTCAATTTAAACAGGCACCATGGTTGAAAAAGTATATACTATTTAACACCAATAAAAGGAAAGAAGCAACTTCATCCTTTGAAAAGGACTTTTTTAAACTCCTTAATAATAGTGTATATGGCAAGACTATGGAAAACTTGCGAAAAGGACGTAATATAGAACTTTGTTGTAATACCTCTAAAAAAGCATTAAAATTGATATCATCACCTACTTTTAAATCGTTTAAAACGTACGATGAAGATTTAACCGCTGTAGAAAGACTTAAAACAAGTATTCTGATGAACCGACCTATTTACGTTGGGTTTACAATACTCGAATTATCAAAACTCCTAATGTATAATTTTCATTATAATTATATAAAACCAATGTATAACAACCAAGCTGTACTATTATTTACAGATACAGACTCGCTTACATACCATATTACTACCGTTGATATATATAAAGACATGAAAAATTATTCATCTGAATTTGACTTTTCTGACTATCCCAAAACTCACCCGCTTTATTCCGATGATAATAAAAAAGTTATAGGGAAATTTAAAGATGAATTGAGTGGTGAAATAGCATTGGAATTTGTAGGACTGAAGGCTAAAATGTACTCTATCAAATCAAGTAAAAGTGAAAAAAAGAGAGCTAAAGGTGTGTCAACCAGGGTTGTTAGACATAAAATTAGTCATGAAGACTATTTACAGTGCTTATTGCAACAGAAAACAAGCATAGAAAAACAATTAAAAATAGGGCAAGAAAAACATAAACTATATACAATCTGTCAAAATAAAATCAGTCTCAGTCCGTTTGATGACAAACGATACATTGCTGAAGATGGAATAACAAGTTTAGCATATGGACATTGCGAAATTGATTAAGATTTAATATTGAAACTTAATTTTATTGATGAAATTATATTCAATACTTATTAGATGAGTAATACTTGTAAATATTGTAAAAAATAAAGGTTTTTTATTAACTGTAAACTGTGTCTGTTTTATTTCAAAGTCAGCATTTTTTAGAGTGTGTGTGAATTATTTTGAAATAACATAAAAAGAAAAGGGGAAATTGATTTATGAAATATTATAAAAAGAAAAGGGGAAATTGATTTATGAAAATTTTAGCGGAAAAAAATATATTAGGAAAAGTAATTTTATGACTCAATTTAAATATTACAAACTTTGTAACTGATTATAAGTTTTTTTAAATTATTTTTAAATACTAAAATATGATGCAATACCTAAAATTGCTGTTATATACTATAGAAGGTTACTTTCAAGCTTGTATCATACGAATAGGTAGTAGTGAATGGGAATGTTGCGTTCCATTAGCATATAGTTAAAAAAGTCCTTTTTTTTAATTTTAACTTGCATGGCGTTAAACTAAGCTACGCAAAGCTACTTTTGCATTGTCGAAAATTACGTATTAGTTGAAAATGCAAGCATTAGTGGATAATGCATACGACTACGTATTAGTAAACATATAAATTTCGACACAACTAACTTCAATCAAAATATTAAGTTTTAAATATTTGAGGCATTATGAGCATTTTTGTTCAACAAACATAAAAGTTCATACAGTCGGTAACAAAAGTGTCCGAACACTAGCAAAAATTCCTATGTAAAAAAAAGTACATTTCATAAGGTTTTGTAAAAAATATCATTGTCAAATCCTGTTCTTAGTCAGTCTAAGAACATGATTCGATAAGGACTTATTTAACAGAACAGTATGAAGTGTACTTTTTTTACATAGGAATTTTTGCTAGTATTCGGACCCTTTTGTTACCGACTGTACGCAAAAGATAACAAAACTTCATTTGCATATTTCATTAATCAGTTTAATGAGCTACTTATATGGTAATTCTAAGCATCCCAAGGACTGCACGTCCTGGGTTGTACCACCCTTGCTCAGCTGGCGAAAGTAAACGAACTATAAAATCTATAATAGAAAAAGTAAGCTGCATATAATAATAAAATAACAATACAGATTGCAAGATTAAGTGAGAAATATCTACAAAATTTACAAATAAGCACAAATATTTATATACGAGTATTTACATTACACATATTCAAATTTAACAAATATTTACATTTCAAATTTGAACGTTAGCATTTACTGTGGTATGTGGCTGTTCGATCATAATGAAACACTTTCGGCTTTGATGAAGCTCTTTTAGCAATTTTTACCACGTCATTATTCAATCCTTTTAAGGCTGTGTAGAGATCGCCCCAGTTACACTCTAGCTTAGGAAAGAGTCATTTGCGTTGAACAGGGTTCCACAACTAAACTTTGTCTCATTCCTTGAGTTCTTGCTGTGTAGGCTTTAGATCATACCTTGTCTTAATTTTCTCCGTTGCCATGTGAATCCGCTCAGAGCAGAGCTGTGTGCGTCATTAAATTGTGCCTGGAGGTCTTGGAGGTCTCGGGCGATGAAAGCGTATCTTTTGGACTACAAAACAGGAGATCACATAGGAGACAATGTTCACGTCCAAACAGCGTCTAGTCTGAACTATAGTCGGTGGTTTCATGGATATCATTTCGATAAGCTAGCTAGAACAACGGAAACTTCAAGTCCCAATCTCGCTGGTTTCTTGATACTAGAACTGAAAGTTCCGTTTAGTTTTCCTCATTATAGCGGCATGGAGATCGACTTGATCGACGATATAGCGACGGTGATCTGAAACGGCGTGTTGGGGATCGGCCTCCAGCTGCACTAGGAGTTGAACGGTGAGTGAAGCTTGGTAGGCGAAGTTCTTCTGCACGAATTTCGTCGGGGTTCTGTCGCCGGCGTCGATAGCTGTCGAAAATAGCTTTTCCCTCTCGGTAATAACGCACAACAGGTCCAAGACTTCCACAGTGGAAGCAGACTGGTCTGTTGTCATCTGTTCTCCAGAGGTCAGTTTTTCTCGGCTGTGTGGGAGATCTTTGGACAGAAACTCTGGATTTCGTGGTTACAGTGGCATATGTTGGTCGTCGTGGAGTTTTGGTTGGTGTTGCAAAAACTGGGACCCTGTCTCGGACTAATAGTCTTGGAATATTTCTTCTAGGAATTGCGAACATGGCTCTGAAGGTTCTTTCGTCTGGTTGACCAGTCGATGGATTTCCTCCTGCACGATCTGGCGGACAAGGGATACCAAATCTGGTTCCTTCTCAATGGCTGCCACTGATACGACGTTCGGAAGCCTCTGAAATATTTGTCGTCCAACCCTCTTCTGCTTCATGTCCTCGTTGTAGTTGCACCATTTAATGAAATCAGTTGTGGTACTGATTTCTTTCATCATGAGGGTCTTATTAATGCCCTCCGCAATGCCTTTCATTAGGTGAGACACTTTTTCGTCTTCGGACATTAAAGGATTAATTTCCTGGCACAGTCCTAAGACACTCTGTATATAGGACTGTGTACTCTCTCTTGACCGCTGTGCTCTGTACTTCAATTGTTCTTCCGCTTTCCTGGTATACTTTTGTCGTTCGCCGTAAAGTCCGCTTAATTCCTTCTTGAACACCTCACAGGAATTCAGAGTATCTTCATTGTTTACGTACCATTGCTTTGCCGTACCATCAAGGAAGAAATAAACATTGTCTAAGCACATCATGTCATCCCATTTGTTGAATTTAGCCACTGGATCGTATTCTTCAAGCCATTTCAGAGGGTCTTCTCCAGGCACTCCTCGGAAGGTCGAAGGGCTCCTTTGTTGCTGGTAGGTAGAAGTCAATACTACGGGCTTGGTAGCTTCTGGCACTTTGGTTTCTGGCATTTTCGTTTTGTTCTTTTTGCTGTCTGGAAAATAAAATCCGTACTTGAGAGATTGTCCTCTTAAACGGAGACTTCTGCAAAGATTGTCACTGTTATCCACGTTTGCAAGGGTTATTCACTCGGCGCCTCCACCAATATGTCACATAGATGTCGTGAAGAGACAAAGTGAGCTTCGAAGTGAAGAAACAAACGTAGTTTATTAGCAGAACAAACTATTAACAAACCTACACTCGGCTGAGAACATACGCAAATTGAGGAACACGTCGCTTATATACAATATTCGAATAGGTCAGAATACAAGATTAGCATAAATTAGAATATTCTAGAAACTGCTAGAATAGGAAATTAAATATGCAAAGATAATTAATTATAAGAATTTAGAAATTATTTTTTAGAGTCTTTAAATTTACTTGCCCCCGGCTGGAATCAAACCGAGTCCGTCTGGGTGACTGTCCAAAGACGTACCTCCACGCCACGGCGGCTGTAAAGAAAGCTAACTTTGTGACACTATTATAAGCTAATATATATTTTCAAAAATATAAAATTTAATAAAGTAATCCAATTATTGTAATCTTTAACTTTGATATTCAGCGTTTCTCCTATTAATGATTTTTCATTCTGGATGTTTATTCGTTTATTATTATTATTATTATTATTATTACTATTATTTATTCATATATAAATTTTTTATAAGTATTTTTCAATCTTTTTGCGAGTTTATACATTTTAATATATCATTGTGCAGTTACGTCTTCTACTTTTTTCTTCTTTTTTTTTATCTCCCATTTTTGTGTTCAGAACTGCAGTGCTTGGGTTCTTTTTGCTCGTAAAATGTGAGGAGCTAAACGAATTTTATTTTCGTAGTTGCTCTCAATGCATATTATAGAAATAACCCTGCATTGAGGGGCTCAATTAAATACGGCCTCTTTTTTTGTTATTGCTTATTAATATTTTTAGTCTGGTTTCATTTTTAAGGTTTATGCCTGCATTAATTGAAAAAAATTTACATTATTATTACGCTATATATCTTCTGTTTACTGCATTTTCTTTTTAGTTCCCCATAATACTATAGGTATGGGGAACTTAGGTAATCGTGAAAATTTTCGACCTCGGTTTTTTGACTTTTCTACACGTTTTCAGGTGTGAGGAATCCGAAAATGACAAAATTTCTATGGTGTCTATCTGTAGGGTGTCTGTTAGTCTGTTAGTATGTTAGTAGGTTAGTGGGTTAGTGTGTTAATCCGTTAGTTTGTTAGTCTGTGTACACGATATCTCAAGAACAAATTGTCGCAGAGAGGTCAGATCAGTTTTAAAATATTACTTTCGACACTGGCAAGAACCCTATTCATTTGCAACATTCGAATTTAAAAACTTCATAAGTTATGAGAAATTTACGATTTTCTTAACATGGGAGAATAGGACAAAAATTCACTTAAACGTGCATTAAATGGAAACGTTTTACTGTAAAAATGTGAGACCAGTTTTAAAATATCAGTTTTGGATGCCAGAATGAACATCAGTAACTATAAATACGGTACTTTGAAAATTTCGCAAGTTACTGGAAATTTACGAATTTCTTAGCATGGCAGTATATAGGGCAAAATTTCACATAAACGTCAATTTTGAGAGATATTTTCATCGTAAAGATGTCAGACTACTTTTTGAAATATTATTTAGGACACTGGCATGAATATTAATGACTATGAAATATCTAATATAAAGATTTCGTAAGTTATTGGAAATTTACGAATTTCTTAACATGGCAAAATAGAGCAAAATTTCACATAAACGTCAATCTTGAGAGATATTTTCATCGTAAAGATGTCAAACCACTTTCGAAATATTGTTTAGGGTACTGGCATGAATATCATAGACTATGATATTTCCAATTTAAAAAATTCGTAAGTTATTTGGAATTTACGATTTACTTAACATGACGGAATAAGGCAAAATTGAGCATAAACTTCCATTTTGAGGATCCTAAATACATTAGATAACTTCAAAATTACGTTTATGATATTGGTTTGAACATGATTGAATACAAATATTCTAATAAGAAAATTTCGTAAATGATTCGTAATTTACGATTTTATCAACATAGCGAAATTGTAAATTTTTCATATAAATATGAATTTTGAGGATTATTGCATTGGAAATAATAGCATGAAAACTAAACAAAGGAATTGACACCGATAAAATACACTAATAGATTAGAATAAGATAATTATATCGAAGTAAACGTAGGATAGACAATTAGGCATGGATTTCATTCTGTCGCTGTATAAAGCTTTGGTCAAATTCATTTCTTTTAACATGATTATTATATGTCTCGCACTAGAAATTTCTGAGAACATAAATATGATGGGGAACTGAGCAGAGTCCACCTATGCCAACTTGTTTATTGAGTATAGAAATTTTTTGCTTTCAGATGACTTATTTTATTAATTTTTATTCTTCAAACTTTTCAAATTATATATATATATATATATATATACACACACACATTAATACCATAGAAATATTTTTTTCAATAGTTGCAGGAAAACAAGAAACATTTTCGCTAAAATAGCATTTGAAAAAAAAAAAAATCTGGAGTGACTCCACTCGACTTTCCGAACATTGAGTAACTAACAGTTTTGTAGATAAAATAAAGAAAGAGGAGTTGCTAAACAAACAAAAAAGAGAAAACCATAACAGAGTGTTTGAGTATTTTTCTCCATATATCACACGAGGTTTTATTTAACGCTACTGAACTTTGAGCCCTTAGATCATAACGATAAAAAATTTTTCGTTGTGTCCGTGTAAAAATCTATAAATGCTAGATTCACCAAAATGCTTATAGTTAGTGCAACAGTGATTCATAATATTCATACAAATTTTCAGCTCAATTGAATAAGGCGTTCAGATGTTATCGCTGGTCTCATAGGCCATAAAGATAAAGAATTTTTCTTTGCGTCCCTGTAAAAAAACTGTAAGTGCTAGATTCACCAAAATCTATACAGTTGGTTCAAATGTGACCTATAACATGTGTACAAATTCTTTGCTGAGATTAATAAGGCGTTTAGACGCTATCACACTTTTAAAAATTTGGCAAAGAATTTTTCTTTGTGTCCCTGTAAAAAAACTATAAGTGCTAGATTCTCCAAACTCTATACAGATTGAGTATCTGTGACCTATAATATGTGTATAAAGTTTTTGCTCAATTGAATAAGGCGTTTAGATGCTATCGCACTTTTAAGATTGTGGTCCCTTGGCCCTAATGATAAAGAATTTTTCTTTGTGTCCCTGTAAAAAAACTATAAGTGCTAGATTCACCAAAATCTATAGGGTTCGTACTATGATGACTTACAATATACGTACCAACTTTCAGCTTATTCGAACAAAGCGCTTAGACGCTAGCGTTTTCACTCACAGACATACACACATACATACACACATACATACACACATACATACACACAGACATACACACATACATACACACACACATACATACATCATCGTAAAAATAGTGAAAACGGACTCGTTGGACCTCGAAACGTATAGAAACATCAAAATCTCGAATTCGGATTTTTGACATGGTTACAATACTTTCCTCACTATAGTGTTCGGAAAGTAAAAAAATAGAGCATGTTTTACGTTTTGCAAAATAAAAATATGGTATTAGTTTATCTTTAATAATTCCATGAACAACATATCATATGTTTCTCATTAAAAACGTACAAAATAAAGCATTTTTTATTTGCCATATTTGACATATTTTATATATTTATATTTTTTCTTAATTTAACATGGAAAAATTGGAAATTATGTATTGAATGAATGTTCAAACACTTAATAAAATATCTCAAAATTCATTCGTCATATAAATGTTTATAAAGCAATTAAACGTTAAAAAAAAAAAAAAAAAAAAAAAAAAAATCTGTGAAACATTTAATTATTTGTAATTAAATTGATGACATTAAATTATCTGTTACTCAGTTGATATCTAATAACCTGAAATTAATCTTCATGAATTTACTTCAGGATGAACTACATAATGTTCCATTTTACTCATATGGTTTAACATCTATTATGTAAACAATTACTCTGATGATAGATGATGTAATAGAATGTTGCAAAACGTAACAATTTATCATTACGTTTGATCAAGGGTTGAAATATATATTTAGTAACATCATTCAAAATGCTTAAACAATATTGTTATTTACAGCAGTTTCCTTTGAAATGCTTCAAAAAATTCAACTTATTTAATACAAACATTTTATTATGAAACTCTCTTGTAAAATTTGCGAATTTCAACTTCCAGTTATAAATGACCAAATAATAGCATTTAAATGTATAGTTTCTACGTGTAATGTTAAAAATTTTATGGAGAAATAATTTGTATTTTTAATAAATTTTTACTAATTACTACCTCTGCATTTTACATATTTAAGTTTCATTTTCATGTTATAATTAGTTAAAACTATAATTTCAAAATTTATCATTTTTATTAATTACTTTTTTAAAGGGCTATTAGTTTTTTAAATGCCTGTGTTGCATAGATAAAATATGAAAATTAATGTTTATAAAGAGCAAAAAAGTTTGTATAAAAATATAAATAATACATATATAAAATATATATAAATGTATCAAATTAATTTTAAATTTCATAAAATATTTAAAATCCTGCATTAAACACGGGATAGGTAAAAATTAAAGTATTCTGACAGCATTTTCAAATTAATAAAATATGTAGATTTGAAATTGTTTTTAAATAAATATTCCTTTCTGAAGAAAAAATTAAATTAATCTTAAGAAAAAAAAAAAAAAAAAAATCATTCAAAAATGTAGCGCAATAATAGAAATAGTGTTATTTTTAGTATATGTGAAATATTCTCTTGGACTTTTAAATTATTTTTCGAGTGTGTGTGTATGCGTGTGAAAGGAATTTTAAATAAAAATTGAAATTAAATCTAAATTTGCATTTTAAAAAATGTAATGAGGCTGGTTATAACTAAAAATCCTCTATAAATTATATTTAGATAAAACCGAAAAGCAAATTTAAAGAAAATTTAGCTTGTATGCGATTTATGAGATACGCTTAATGAATAAAAAGAAAACGTTACAAAAAAAAAAAAAATGAAATGTGTAACAGGGTAACAACTTGAGGAAAGTAAAGAAAGTTTAATAATGACTGACACGATATCAAAAAATTGTAAACAAACATTTGTATTACCTGTGCATGCCGAAAGCCTTATGCGCTTTCTTTTAAATTGCATTCTCTATGAAAAGTACAATTTATTGATTTTTTTTTCAGCTAACGTAAACTAATTCTAAATATTTTCAGCATTTTTTTTAATACTTTTAATTCTGTTCTTTATATGGTAAACAACTCTGCTTACAAGTCTTCTTTATATGTAAACAAACTTAATGAGTCTCTCTCTATATAAACAAGTCTGCTTATTTATTTATGTGCATACCACGCAAAAATATATGTAGAGAGAGATAGGTATATAGATAAATAGATAGATAGATACCGTTGCAAGGAACTGAAATAAAATATTTTGTAAAATGTTTCAATCAGTCTATGTATAATTAGGCACAAATTGGAGTTTAATGGGTTATTTAAAAGCTACAATATTAAATATGATAAATCTTTATTGTACTCGTTACATTGAAATGTATTTAAAACATATGAAAAAAAAATATTAAATTGGACACAAAATGAGTAAAATAAAGACAATCAGAACCACACAGCCCCTATACAGAACAACAGGCACGCGATAAAATACCCATTTATTTAACCTAAAAAAACCAGGTTATTTTTGAAATGCGGAAAGTAGAACAAAATAAAACAGTAGACTGTGTATAAGAGCATCTGTAGCTAAAACTAAATGTTTCAGGCATAATAATAAACAAATTGGCAGAAATTGTGCAAATTCGTATATAAAATGACTTCCTGAATTCCAATATGGCGCCCATTTTGCCCTATCTCCCACCTTTTTTTGGGACTTTATCCCTTTTCAGTAAATTTATGGCTATAAATTTGATTTATAGGCGGGAGAGGATTATTTTTAACTGTTAAATATCTTCAGACGGTTGAAAAATTCTAAAACGTGAGCATTTGCAACAAGAGGAAAATTTAGGGGATTTACTACTAAAATTATAATTTTATTAATCAGTTATTATTATTACTTATTATACATTATATATTATCTGATCAAATCAAATTCATGGCCATAAAATTACCGAACAGTGATAACAATTGAGGATGGTGGTGGTTTCCCGGGAAAACAGTGGGTGATTGGGCAAAGTGTGTGTCATATCGAATGTAGGAGGATATTTTACATAAGAATCAGCAAAAATTGTATCAGAGCTAGATATTTTTTCTGCAGCGCGGTGTTATTAAAGGGTTAAGATGACATTTGCAGACATGCGCTCGTATGCATTTATGAATCCGTATGTGTGCTCTATCTTCTATTAAAGTTTGTCGATGTGATTTTGGAACACCCTGCTTATATAGATAGAGAGATAAACAGATACATATATAGAGAGAGACAGATAGATAGATATTAGGGTGTCCCTTATTTTCCGACTTTTTTATTTTATTTATTTGTTTATTTATTTTTAAACGCATACCCTCTATTTTTTCCCTTATGTTAAAACACTTAAAAACGAAGTTTCAAATCATTTGGACTGCGCTAACTCGTGCCGAATTTAATCGAATTATTTTCTATTGAGGAGTAGATGGTAGTTTTATTCTATGAGAAAATAAAACATAATTTCGTGAAAATTTACAAATTTTCACGACAAGAAAACTGTATTTCCATATTTAGCGTTACAAGGCTCACATCAGATGCATACTTATGTGGCTTTTGCTTTTTACCACAAGTGTGATCAGCGAATATCATTTGTAGTACACAAGTCTTTTTTTTTTCTTTTTCTTTTTTTTTTTTAACGTGTTTGTTTTTTGCGTCAGTAATAGGCTGTCGTTCGTAACGAATATCATGACCATGGAATTACGGAGTTATAAAAGAAAGGTAGTTTCAGTAGGGGACATGAGCCATCAAATATTAGGATCAAAACCTCCATCTCATCGTCAAGTCTATGCGGTAAATTTTAATAATATTCGCATAGTAAAATTGACGAAAAGTGAATGCTCAAATCTCGGATGTATTTTATTTTCAGAAAATAGGAGATAACGGGTCAGAAGTGGTTATTATAAAAATTATATGATAACCTTTTACCAGGCGATAATTTTTGTAGTGCAAAAGAAAAACATCTACCAACAGTGATTTGTTTTGGAAGCACTGAAAATTCCCTTTTGTACCAAAATTGGACAAACTATGAGGGAAAGGTGAGGCACTTACCTACTTAGAATGATTCTCGATAGGCATATTAGACACACAGTCGTTTATATACATTAGACATCCAAATTACATCCGATGACGAGTAAAAGTTGTAAAATATCTTAAGAATATCCATTAAAAGTCCTTGATATCCTGAACTAATTATAGATATCTATTAGATGTTTAAAAGTAGACGAAATTTAGACGTGCGTTTTTAAATATCTAGTCGATGTAACTTGTTAGAGCAAAACAGGATTAAAATATTTTCATTGTCTATTAGATTTAAGTCCAATTATTGGATATTTGGATATTTATCGGATATTTAACAGACAGCTGATGAATGTAAAAAAGAGTGATATTTGTCGGGCTAATTTTTCTGTAGAATATTTATAGAAGTTAAATAGATAATTTTGTAACATTTATAGACGTCTTATGGATGTAAGTGGCTTTGTGGGTGAATATCTGAGTGATTTGAAGCCGTGACATAACTGGTACTTGGGTGCCTTTGGAACAAAAAAAAAAAAAAGATGAAGAACTGATATTGTAGACTTCTTGGTGTTTAGAGTTGTTGCCGTTTCGATTATGATCTTGTATCAAAAAATGTGTAGAACTGTGAAGTTGATCCATGGTCGATCCTATTGCGGATCGGAGCAAACAAACAAGTGGAGCAAACAAACAAATAAATAAATAAAAATAACACTGAGTTCGTTGTACACATGAATACAGACAAAAAATAAATAAATAAATAAAATATAAAAAAAAAACAATAACAATACTTTAAAATGAAAATAATATATATATAGGAAATTTTTCAAACGAATATAAATATGATATAAATCAACGGAGGGGCCTCCCTGATAAAGACCTCTGTTTTTTTTTTTTTTTTTTTTTTTTTTTCACTTCGTTCATTTGTTAATTTATTCACACACACACACACACACACATATATACATGTATATATATATATATATATATATATATATATATATATATATATATATATATATATAATTATTATTATTATTATGTTTATTTAATAAATAAAATATAATATCCTTCCTTAATTATGGGTTTAAACATACATATGTATTTCAAAATTATAACATACGTTACGTTATTAAAATACATAATTTTTTATTATAACGTAAATTGTAATGTAACTAACATTATAAATACGTTACGAAACAGTAGAGTTTTACTTCACTATAAATAATGACGCAGCTGCTCTCATAAAATATTTCTCCATTAATTTTTCGATACTGTCAGCAGGAAGCGCATGAAAAAATATCACGCAAATAATATATTTGTTTACAGCATCTACAATATCATAGATGTTTTACTTCTAAAAAATATATTTTTATACATTGTATATATATATATATATATATATATATATATATATATATGTAAACCTATTAAAAAATAAAATTTTGATATAATAATAGTTTTAATGAAAAATAATGTTGTAAAAATAATGAAAATAAAAATATATGTGTTAAAATTATAATGATTGTTATGTTTATTTTAAGTTCTTTAATGCATTATTTTCAATATGCTTTTTACTGAGATAATTTTATTAAAATCAAATTGATAATTGAATATATATATACATATTATTATATAACATAACACTTGTATTTTTAAAAGTAGTTATTTAACGTTTTATGTAAATCACAAACCATATATCCACTATTTGTTCCTTATATATCATTGCATTTTAAACTAATTATATTTCTTTTATAGACATACATAATTAAATAAGGGAATTAATCGGGAATAAATAAAAAAAAAAAAAAAAGAAGAACGCATATCATGAGGTTTGCAATAATAATTAACATTTTCCAATGATAGTTTTTTGTTAAACTACGTTTTTTAAGTTTTCATTTTCCATGACTACATGACCTTGAAAATGATGAAACTTTTACAAGTATTCAAAAAAATACTTAATACTTTTTCGCGATGTTTAATAGAATCTAATTAAATTAAATGGAAATGAATTGTGCAATATCTTAAAAAATACATTATATATATATATATATATATATATATATATGACAAAAATCAGTTCGTTTTTTTTTTCGAGATTTTTACATCTTAGACTCTTTTTTAGACTATTTTATTTATTTATTTATTTTCAAAAACTAATTCATAAATTTCAAACTTCATCCCCAATTCTTTATAAAAAAAGTTCTATTAAACATTTTAATGAAGTATAAAACATTCCTTTTTAAATGTTTCGATTAAAAATATATTTTTTTGTTCATTAAAATATTAAGAACAAAAGTTATATATATATATATATATATATATATATATATTGTTTCATCTTATGAATTTTTAAACAGTCCTTTTTTCATACATACATAGGACAACCCGGAGATAGACAAAATAAGTGAACACGCTAGCGTCTAAACGCTTTGTTCGAATAAGCTGAAAGTTGGTACGTATATTATAAGTCACCATAGTACGAACCCTATAGATTTTGGTGAATGTAGCACTTATAGTTTTTTTACAGGGACACAAAGAAAAATTCTTTATCATTATGGCCTATGGAACCAAAATCTTAAAAGTGCGATAGCATCTAAACGCCTTATTCAATTGAGCAAAAACTTTATACACATATTATAGGTCACAGATACTCAATCTGTATAGATTTTGGAGAATCTAGCACTTATAGTTTTTTTACAGGGACACAAAAAAAAAATTCTTTATCTTTATGGCCTATGGGGCCAAATCTTTAAAAGTGTGATAGCGTCTAAACGCCTTATTAATATGAGCAAAAAATTTGTACACATGTTATAGGTCACATTTGCACCAACTGTATACATTTTGGTGAATCTAGCACTTACAGTTTTTTTACAGGGATACAAAGAAAATTTCTTTATCATTATGGCCTATGAGACAAAATTTTTAAAAGTGCGATAGCATCTAAACGCCTTATTCAATTGAGCTGAAAATTTGTATGAATATCATAAATCACTGTTGCACTAACTATAAGCATTTTGGTGAATCTAGCATTTATAGATTTTTACAGGGACACAACGAAAAATTCTTTATCATTATGATCTAAGGGCTCAAAGTTCAGTAGCGTTAAATAAAACCTCGTGTGATATATGGAGAAAAATACTCAAACACTTGATTATGGTTTTATCTCTTTTGTTTGTTTAGCAACTCCCTCTTTCTTTATTTTATCTACAAAACTGTTAGTTACTCAATGTTCGGAAAGTCGAGTGGAGCCACTCCAGATTTTTCATACATACATAGGACAACCCGGAGATAGACAAAAGGAGGTTATGTTATTGTTTATAGCTAATTTTAAGTAACAACAATTGACAAAATTAGGATGAATTGCTAAAAATATCTCTTAACAATTTGCATTCATAATAGAAAAATAGTCTTTGAAATCAAATATTCGAAATAATTCTTTTCTGTTTTTAAAAACATCAGAACGTTTCCCGTGTAAATGATGGAAAAATTCTATTAATAAACTATGTGATGTATTAGATTTTAAGACATTTTTAGGCATATAAAAACAACGAAGCATTCTTAAAAGAAACAGAACGTTATATGTGTTGTTATGTAGAATATAAACTGTTATTTACTACATAAATATTGCCAATAAATGGAAGAAAATATTTGATATATTTAACATTATCTCATTACATCACAACATACATTGCATAAACAAAACTTAAAATGTACCTATTTTACGTCACTACCCGTTTTACACCACCAGACTCTATTGCTACTAACTTAAAATTATTATTATTTTTTAACACCGATTTAATGTTTTACCTTAACACTTTCACTTCAACAAATTACCCCGACCATAGAGTAAGATTGCCATCTACTTAGGAGTAAAATGTCTTTTTAGATTTCAATGTAAAAAATATATTTTTGTGAAACACTTTTTATTTTAAGACACATGGTTGTTATTAATATATATATATATATATATACATATATGTGAATGTTTTTATTTATTTTTTTGCTTTAATTAATGCCAGATGTAACGTTTAACAACAAATAATACAATTAGGTAAATTTCCTCAATTAAAATTACAGGCGTCTTACAACAAAAAATGTTTTGTTATCTTAGCACGAATATTCAAAGAAATAAATCTGCTTATTAATTTACGAGAAAGGAAACCGACTACCCTTACGAATTTCGCCTGAAAAGAAGACACTGTATTTTAAAAATATATATCAGTATTACATTTTTCTGTTTAAACTGGGGTTTACATAACTAAAAACTATGTTGAAGCCAAATTTTTCAACACTTACCAGATAAACAGTTATGGAGTTTTGATACAAACTATTCTAACAAATGATGAAACATAAAATTCTTATTAATGAATTATGAAATTCGAAGCTGAAAATAACATACATTTCATTACTACTGATAAAGCTCTTTTATAAGTTTCCAGAGTCTTTCTACAGTACCTGCGTATATGAGAATCGTGTGAGAAGACAAGTTATATTACCATACGTGGGATATTACCGATGTTTACCTTGTAATGCAACAGAAACACGAAGTATGAATTAAAGAAAAAAACATATTTCATATATAATTTAAGTTAATTTACAGGTAATAGCAAAGTCATCATTTTCACAATTATCACTGTTATTATTTTTATTTTTAATTATGAAATAGATTGTTGAAACATGAAATATGCTCTTTTCAATAATATAAAAATATTACAGTCCATTTCAAAAACACTTTTCTTTTAATACAAAAAAAAAAAAAAAAAAAAAAAAAAAAAGTATCTTGAATCACGCTTTTCATATGTAATTTATTAAACTCAAAATCGATTTGTAATACATGAAACCAGATTTCCATTCCTTTCTTGTCCAATCATATTTTAACTTTGAATAAGTATTCGAAGAATCATTCATCTTCTAAATAATCGAATAGTTATTCACCATGTAAAAATCAAGCAAAGTAATCATTCTTTTATCCGAATTTAAGAGCAACTCAATGGAGAAAAATCTGAGAATTCTCGAAAAACGAAGCGATCACAGTTGAATTATTCTTCAGAAATTAGAAGTGAAGTCTATACGAAAGAATTCCCTGACATACAAAGAATCCGTCAATCATAAGAATAAAGGATTAAAACACTTCAGTGAATGCAGATTACCACCCTAAGAATATATAGAAAATGGAACTTTCCTACGATAAAACTGATGACAGTATTTTTTTTTTTTTTTAAGTAATAAAAAATAAGTGAAATCTTTTTTGCTGAGAAATGAAATAAAATTTGTAAAACAGAAAAAAAAAAAAAAAAAAAAAAAAAAAAAAAAAAAGTTAATTAATTAATTAATTAAAAATAAAAAAAAACATATTTTATTGAATTGAAAATTTTTTATACAGATATACATGTATATATATATTTAATTATTATTATTATTATGAATTGAACAAAAAAAAAACAAGTTTTTAATAAGTCATGTTTAATTAATACCCTGCTACATTTTTGAATGAATGTAATCAACAAAGATAAATTAGTTTATATTAGTTTAAGTATGGGTCATTTACTGAAAAACTGGGGACATATGAAACTATTTTTAAAAAGTGATAAGTAAGCAAAATTAGTCAACCATATCTATTTTTTTTTGTGTGTGCAAGAGAAAATAACTCAATAATTTATAAATTATAAGCTAGCTATACATATACAGTGGCAGTAAGATACACGAAGGTATTATTATGATTTATTATAAGAAATTATAAATAAGTAAAAACAGAAAAAATATATAATGGCATAACAAAATACATAATTTTCTCTATTAGATGTCTTTATCGCCACCAATATTCCATACCATTTCTCGTTTTATTTAGGAAGTATCTTGAATTATACTTGCTATGCAAAATTCTCGTTAAAATCACATAATAAAAAAGTTTAGATATATATTACATTTGTGTCAGATATTTTTTCATGCAGATTACAAATACGTGTAAACTGCAGATGCTATTAATATATATATAATCATTTTGATAGTAGAAGCAAGGAATTAGAATGAAGAATAGTTAGTCAAACAATTCACCAAAGAGACACACGCCAAACAAAGCAGCAAAATTTGATTCAATTAACAAGTTCACAATAGCGCTGACACCAATCCACTGTACAACAATACCTCTTGAAAATCGAAACAGAACCATGTAATTAGACTCAGATGAAAAGAAGGTTGACTCTAGGACAATATTTAAATGTGAAAAAAGACAACCCTTATATATTATATGTAACTTGTTTATCTCTCTATCACAAGTCTTAATCCCCATTTCATACACTTACTTACGCTGCAATGTTCAAAAATAACATCCGTTTTTACAGAAGAATGTAGTGGCACCCATATTATCCGCATATTATGCTGTTAAATAAGGTAATTTACAGCGGATACATCTGTAAGGAGATACTCTTTTACAGTTGTTTCTGCTGTAAATTTCTTATTTCTAATAGCATAATGTGCTGGAACCCATATTGCTAGCATATTCTGCTGTAAAAACTACCGTTATTGTGTACAGTGTAAGCCGAACAAGATGTTTGCAGCGAGTTGTTCTCAAAACGGAATTATAAATACTTTTCAACTTTTTTGGAAAGTGTTAAGCAATTATTATTGTTATTATTTTTCTTTTTGTGACTTTTTTGATAATTTATAGCTCTAAAAATGAACTATATGTTATTTCAAGATGGAATATTGATCTAATATACAAGAGAAAATGGACGTTTTTATTTCTATATACAATAATATGCATATTTTTTTTTTTTTTTCAAATTAAATAAATAAACAGACCTCGACAAAAAGCTTCGGTTGGTAAAAACTTGTACAATTATAACGAAATAAATTTTAGTTCATAAAAAAAATAATTATGAGGTTGTTATTGGCAACAATTTCAATAAAACATTTGGAGATGTAAAACACCCCACGTATTTTAAACACGACGCAACAACTGTATTTTTTTTTTTTTTTTTAGATTTCTCTCATCTATATTTTAAAAATAATTTTTGTTCACACAGTGTATAATCTAAATAAAATTGCAAAGTAATTAAATTCGCTTATCATTTAAACAGTTGCATAAGGCGTAATTACAAACAGCCGTAATTAGGAATTTTTGAAACAGAGATTTTTGCAACATTTCGAAAATACAAATAAAATAAAATAAATTAGAATAATATAAACTAGAAATTTGTACAATGTTTTAAAAGAGAGATTTCCCTTTTAAACTGCAGACGTGTATACCAAGGTGTACATAGAACTGCAATGTCAAAAACAAAAGAAACGATGAGAAGGAAAAACGTTATTTAAAAATATAATACACATTAGATGGGGTAAAAATATGTGAAAAAACAGTAAAAATATGAAAAATACTGAAACAATCAGTAAAATGTGAAAAAGACAAAATTTTAATAGAATTTTTTTAATGAATTTTTTTATAGATGTATTATATGTATATGATTATTATTATTTTTATTAATATTTCTATGTCTTTTATTAAATTTCAGAAAATGCCAACGAATGGTCTGAGTTATTGATAAATTCTTCATAAACTGGTAGTAAACGTACAGTCAGCCAAAAAAAAAACGCCACCCCCCCACCTAATTTCGCCGTAAATTATCGTAGAAACATGCGACTGGTACCAATCAATTTGTAATAACGTCTAGTTTATAATGTTATAGTTAGATTTTACTTAGGGGGTCGTCTACATGTTAAAACTGACATCAACTTCATTTTTTTCAATGGTAACCCCCTTTTTTATAATTTATTTGTATTCTTTGGATCAAATCATCACGGAAAATGGTATAGTTTATATATTTCGCTCAATTATTCATAGAGTTATAAGCTGTCAATGTTTGGGGATGCTAATGTTAAATGAATGTGAAAAACATTAAATCATATCTTCCGAAATAATTATGGTATTTAAATTCTGTTTTTTATTTATTGGTTAGAATGAAGTGACCCAAACATATTCCACGCAAATTTTTGCTAAAAAAACATTTTTTGAATTACGAAAATTATTAATAAATTCATATTTGAAAAAATTATGAATTATGACCTATGTTAATTTTTGCACGAATAGAACGGGCATAATCAAAAACATGGTTTTCCAAATTTACAGCTCGTTCCTAACATTATTTTTTGAGTTACAGTCATATTTCCCTTTTTATTCCTGTTAGGGGGCCGTCACTTGTCATAATCTGTATCCTCTATAAGTAAATGTTTTTATATAATTTGACGGAAAACTATTTTAATTTACCTTTATGTTATTTTTATTGTTTCCTAAGCAATATTTCGATGTTTATTATACAAATTGGCATATTTTTGTAAAGTTATCACAATGTAGGCGAGGGATTGTGAAAGAATTTCAAAAGAAAAGAAGCCCCGCCTCTGATTCGCTGAAACACTATTTTAAAAAAAAGACTAATTTGCATATTCCTATTTGACTCTATATGTGACGCTGGTATGCATAAAACACAATGGTATTTACGACATCGATTATGGAAGACAAAACTTAAATGATTTAATTACAAATATGCAAAATTATTTTGTTTTATATTATAAAGTTTTAGAAAATTTGGGAAAAGGCGTGGTTTACGGTACAAGAGAGGAATATATCCGATCCTAATATGTTAAGTCTTTCTTCATAAGTATTAAATATCTTTTTCTAGTTTTTCACTGCTAAAATTTTATTTTAACCCTGTTACACTTTTTTTCGCATTTCAATATTCAAGAGTACGTTCACCTCTAGTTAAATATCACGTTTTAGAAAACACGGTACAGCGAAACTGATTGCATGAAACAGCAAGTATGCATTCGACAATCGTTTTATTATTATTATTATGAATATTTAATAATTTTAAAAAGAATTTTTACCATGAATTTTCCGTTTAAATTTTGTTGTGACATATTCGCATTTGGTTACTGTACCGTCTGTAAGCTTTGTGTTATTAAAAATTTATCCCATAATGTAACATAATAAAATATCAAATTTCTATTAAAAGCTTTTTAATACAGCAACAAATAGTTAAAAATTTATTATTATTATTTTTTTTCTTTTTCCTTTTTTCAGTTTGTAAGATCTATTATTGGAACATAGCTCAATAGTATTTATTTTCAATTTCCTAATCACGAAATCAATGTCACAGTTACTATGGAATAAAAATTTAAAACGAAGGAATAGTCTTGTTAATTTCAAATATATAGATATTGATCTTACAGAATCCTGAAATTTCATTTAAAAGTTTTTAATCGTCTAAATTTAAAAATTCAAAAAAATAAAAAATAAAAAATAATAATAATAATAATCTAAATGCTTTTAAAGTTGAAACGGGAAGATTTCAAAATATACGAAAATTGGCTTTTGTGTTTTGAACATTTTGGTGCGGCAGATATTAAAAACAATATTTTAATGATGAGCTGAACCTGAGCTTAACCCTTTGCGGCGCAAGTTAATTCAGATCATTTAAATTATACTGCCACCGGATTTCATGAACTACATTAAACTAAAAGAAATTTTAAATTTTAAGGTTAAAAAAAACGGTATTTTCTGATGTGTTATAAACGTAAATTTTTGCTAAAAAGTTTCCGGGATGAATTTTTGCAGCTGGATCTTAAATTTTGCGTCCTCGCAGCAAGGACACCGCGCGTTAAGGGGTTAAGAGAGGGCGGATCCAGCTATTTAGCACAAGTGATATCACCTGACTAAAACCAGAATAAACAACATTTTAATTTATTTCGGGGTATTTTTAGCCCGCTGTTATTCCTTTTTTTTTTTTTTTTTTTTTTTTTTTTAAGAGAAATTTATCTTACTTTAACATAGATTTTTACTTTTTACCGCTATCCACATGTGACCTTCAGCATTAGCATTTAAATGAGGAGTCATCATCTTCTTCCAAAGCAAATTTTAAATAAACTTAAAATCATATATAGTTGTGAAAATCCAAACAGATTTTTCCTACTAAGAAAGCCATTCCACACTGAAATACATGCGTAATCGGTCACTTATACGCCAGTTCACAATACAATATATTGGTAGGTAGTTAGGTTGGGTTTAATGTCGCACTAGTACTGCGCTATGGGTAATTGGCGACGGTCTGGGACTCATCCCTACGATGGTCCGGAGACACCCCATCGTAATTTTTATCGTTCACGGAGACGATGGATTCCCTGCTTCTGTTCCCATAGTTTATTGTTCATATTTTTTATTTATTTATTTTTATTTTTATTTTATTATTATTATTATTTTTCTTTCTTCCCCCCTTTCTTTTTTCTTTTTTTTTTTTTTTTTAAATAGAGTAATGTAACATTTTGACCTTTTCAACTGAAGATTTAGATTAAGTGTAGTCAGCCTTTCTACACCCACCGTCCACTTCGGTATCTGTGTTAAGAGTAGAATTTTAGAACATCCCATTAAGTAGTAGGATTTATTATTTTGCATATTAATTTGTTACACATTATAAAATATAAAAGCAAAAGAATATCGTGGAGATTTATGTAAAAGTTTTTAATAATGTCATGAAAACAAAATGATTAATAAAAAAAATATAAAAAATATATAAATAAAAAATCTGTTTTAATATTTTTAAAAAGTCAATTAAATTAAAGCAAATGAAAGTATTGCAGTATCAGAACAAACTCCCATTGTCACTGTGAAACGGCCGTGGGAACCAGGTTGAGTGCCACCGTCAGCTTGAGTTAAAATAATTTTGAATTTTCAAACAAATTTAAAACCATTTACCTTTTTTTTTTATTATTTGATAGATATTTTAATATCTATTCAAGCTTTTTAATTTTCTTCGTATGAAGTGAACTATTTGATGTTTAATCAATAGAAACCAATAAAAATTTTTAATTCATAAACTAACTCAGAGATTTCTGTGAGTTAGTCATTTTTTTTTAATTTTATAATTAACATTTCTGAATTTTTTTTCCGGTGTGAAACTTAATAAATAATGTATACTGGGTGGTAGATCATGATTTATATTTTCTAAATGTATAGACGGACCCCTAATACGTTTTCACGTGTAACTCTATTTAGAATTGATTTAAAGTATATAAATAGGTATGTTTTCCGAACCGCCTTGATCTCAGAAATCTGAATATGAAGTCAATATGAAGTCGCTTGCCATTGAAGAAAATGAAATTAATGTCAGTTTTAATATGTAGACGACTCCTTAGACAAAATGTAACTATCCCGTTATAAACTAGACGTTATTACAAATCGATCGGTACCAGTCAAATGTTTCTACGATAATTTACGGCAAAATTAGGTGGGGGGGGGGGGGCGTTTTTCTGTGAGGTCGTCAACTGATTTATTTTCCTTCTGATTTTTAAACTCGTTATATAAATGTCTTTTGTATATCTTTACGCGTGTATAAGCTTTCTCTTGTCGGGAAATTTTTAGACGTCTAATTTGTTAGGTTCATTTTATGTCTTCTGATCGCATTATGTCCAAAAAGTGCATTTAATACGTGCAGTAATGGGTGATGGGATTCGCGTGCTGGTTTCTCATCAGTTTATTATTATTATTATTATTATTATTATTATTATTATTATTATTATTATTACAGTTAGTCAGCCAGTTTCATGTTATATATTTAGGGAATTTCTAACAACTTTTGGGCATCTATGAATTTCTTTTCAAGAAAACAGAAGTCAATGTTCTTATCCCATTACTTTCTATGTTTAACATTTTTTTGTAAAACTATATAATTTGTAAAAGAAATTTAACTTATGGTACATAAAGAACTTCCAAAGAACAAAGCAATAAATTAGAAAGTACGATGTAAAAAAAATTTTTTCACACAATACATACGTTCACACAATAACGATCAATCACTTTAAGATCAAGCGATTAAGCTAATAAATCACACTATGTTTGTTAGAAGAAACTATTGTTGGCTGGCTTGTTGGCAGTTCGAATAGAATGTTTTGCTATTTAAAATATCGTACAGAGCTGTATTTCAAATTGACTCTACACACAATTTAGTTTAAATAAAAAGCAAATAAACAAAGGAATCTGAACAAAAACAATGGTGGATAATATGAGAAAATATCGTCTTTATAGTATATTTGTAATTGAGTTTTTAAATGTAAATATACAAAACTAAAAGTTATGAGTACTGGAAGTGTCATAGCTTCCGCAAATTAAAAAATAATGTATCCTGATAAGCAATTTTTAAAATGTTCTCCTAAAAGTATATTGAAACGTCATTTGTATTTCTCGTGATAATTTTAAAATAATTTAAAATATTTAATTTTTTATATGTATTATTAATATATTTTGAATTGAAAAATGTATTATTTTTTATTATTCTTTTTTTTTTTCTCTTTTAAGTTAAGAACAGTTAATTAGAATTTATTTATAAATTACGATAATGAAACAGATATTTAACTATAATATGTTAATATAAAAGAAGAAATAAGCATTAAAATTTTAAATAAAATATATTTAAATTTTGCAAATATAAATTAACTAATATACCTTCATTCTAGAAAAAAAAAAGAAAAAAAAAAAAGTATACTTTTAGATTTTAATACTGCTTTGGAAAAACATATTATTGAATAACAGATTCAGTGGGAATTTATTTTTTATTCTAGATTTTTTTTTTTTTTTTTTTTTTTTTTTATAAATAGAAATAGAAATAGAAATCCGATATATGTTGATAAAAAACAATATATATATATATATATATATATAGAAATATATAAACAAATGAAAAAAATAATCCTCAAAAAGCACTGAGATCTTCATCAGGGAGGCTCCTCAGTGTAGGGGTGAACGAGAAGTTTCTGAAAGGACAGTAGCTATAAGCTAATAACTATCCTTAGCCCCCCAACTTCTCACCAAACAGAAAACCACCAATAACTGAATAGAAATCAAACATACATATAATGTATAAAACTACTAAATTTTTTTTTTATAAAATTATGAAATTGCAAAAGTTACAAAATTACATCAATTCATTTAAAAAATATACAATACAATAAAGAATTACTGAAGGTAAACAAGAAAGTATAAAATGAAATAAAAATGCAAACCTTCATCTGGAAAACAAACTAACTTCGTCCGACGGGGCTACTCGTCGGTACTTCAATATCGCCCTTGAATGAGTAGAACAAACCGAGATAGGAAAACTCTGGAAATTCACAGTTAAAAATTGGGACGGGTAACAGTTAATTTGCAAGGTACATTTTAAGTCTTCAAGAGCATATTTTAAATCTTCTTGATTATTACAAATAGTACGAATTCTTTTAAACTGTGCGAATATAATATTTTTTAAAACTTTTCTACTGATATTTGAAAAAACATTAGTAAGACTGTTTAAAACTTTTTTAAAACTTTTCTACTGATATTTGAAAAAACATTAGTAAGACTGTTTAACTTTAAAATTAAAATCCTTTCTTTTATCATATAAACCACTGAGCCATTTATCTTCATTTTTCTTTATATTTAAATCTAGGAAAGAAATTTTATCAGTATCTGTACGGTTTAAAATTAATTCTTTAGGATATATTTAACCAGAAATATTTTCGAAACAATTACAGTTAAAAACAATTAAATCATCAATATATCTGAAGAAAGTAATATTTATAAATAATTTTCAATTTTTTTAAAAATTTTATTATTAACTTTATTAAAAGTTGCATTAACGCTGTCACTAGATTGTTCTGTAGAAATTGACGATAAATAATCTGTATTAAGTTGATATTGTAAGAATCTGGAGATTGTAAAATTTTGGATATAAATGCAATGCAACCTCTCCAAATTTGATACTATAATTCCAGAAAAAAAAACGTGTGTAACTTAGAGATATGTGTAAATTATAGAGGTGCTTACTTTTAATTAAACTGTACCTCTGCATGATCCTTTATTTTGATTGTATTAATCACATATAAATGTAAAAGAAGTGAACATTCACAATTTCTGTACAAAACTTATTTTGAAATAATCTGTACAAATTTAATTGAACATAGAAAACCTTAACTAAATCAAACAATCAGTGGGCATCATATTCAAATCTTCTGTAGAATTTTATAAGAGAGCGTCGTTTTACAGTCGCCTTGCGAGAATAACTATTAAGCGTATCTTCTTCCTATACAAATATTTCTGATGCAGTTTAATGTAATTAGAATTAATAGATGCTAAGATACCGCCATAATACATATTCTGAAAGATGAGTAAAAAGAGTTCAAATGTAACATCCTAAAAAACATCCAAATAAATCAGTATTCGTTTTGATAATGTATATCTCGAATAGTAATTTTGATGATTTTATATTTATAGAATTAAAGAAATGGAATTTAACAAGAAAAATAGATAGCACAGTTCTGTCATCTGTCAGTCGATATATGAATCCTAATGGAATAAGCATCGTTTAAAAGGTAATAAGAAAGCACCACAGAACTGGCGTTTTTAAATAATAAGTAAAAAGCTTTCAATAAACACCATAAAATACAATAAACTCGCAACAATTGTTTCGGGTTGATAAACACACGGCACTTCATCAGACGAATAAAGTAGGCACAAGTACTGCAATCAAAGCGGTAACGCACAAAATTTTCCAAAGTGAATAGCATAAATATATGAAAATAAATAAAAAGATAGATGTTGGTAAATTCAGAATTACCAAATGAAAGAAGAAAATAAATAAAGAGATAATCTTAAGTATCAAAGTTAAAACAGAATTGGAATTATGTGGGTAATTTGTAAGTATCAGAGAAGAACGAGGAGTCGATATATGATTGACAAGAATTTTTCGAATTTTTAAATATGTAAAAATCTTCATTAATATCCAGATGTGAAGAGCAGACAGAAGATGAAATATATTAGTTGTGAAAAAATCAAAACAATGCCCATGAGCCTAGTAGTGGGGAGTAATAGTAGGTTTGGAAGTTTCTCCATTACGAGCATTTCGATGGGGCTCATTTACTGTATATTTCGAACGTTATATATATATATATATATATATATATATATATATATATATATATATATATATATATATATATTCTTTAAATTATATATTTGTTATTTTTCTTTTATAAATACATATTTTACACAAATTTTGGAAAAAAAGTATTCATAATAATAATAAAACTGCTTTTTTGTTTTTTTTAAGCATTTTGGAAGTGGCTTGATTTATGTTATAAATCTACAACCATTTCAAACATATAGCCTGAACGTTACAAAATTACACTGAAAATTTTAGATCTCAGTATGTTAGAGGATACACAAACAACCATTTACTGACATGTTTACAGAAAAAACATTAGGAAAGATGTTTATTTTGAATCTTTAAAAAATAACACGCAAGGTATTTTTCTGGAAAAAAAAAAAAAAAAGTCGATTTTGAATAATTTATAAAGGCGACTTTATTTAGAAATATGCAATTCCAAGTAGATACATATGTTTGTGGTTTCATAATAAACTTTGCAAAACAAGTAATGATTTTGTGAATTTTTACGTAATGATGTGAAATATTACGTAAATAAAACATTTTTGAAACACGAACCAGTTTACTTATTTATTTTTTTATTTTTTAAATATAGAAATACGATAGAAATATATAAATGTATATGTATATAAATTTCAATGACTTAAAAAAAAAAAAAAAAAAGATATAAACAAACATAAGAAATTTCCAGTATATTTTAATATAGAACTATTTATTTAGATGCGTAATCAGAAATTTCAATCAATTTTACAGAAACTGTTAATTATAAATTTGTTTTACTAATGTAATACAATATCTCATTTATAAACAATTTGAAAGATTTTTAGAACTATTAATTGCACTGTGACAAGTTTTCATTTCATATTTTAGTTTACGCTTATAATAATGTGTAAAATATTTCACGTAATTTCATCATATCATTTATTCAGATATTCGGCGTGTTTATGTATTCTATAGTAGTGAATACGTGTATTTAAGTAAATAATAATAATAATAATAATAAATAACAGAAGCATACACATGTATGTATTTGAAGAGCTTCTGTTCAAATGTTCTAATATATATATATATTTATTTATTTTTTACCCCTACAGTATTGAAAAAAAATATTAATTTTTATGAAAAGGTTGTACTTTACCATAAAGAGTTTTTTTTTTCTGGATTTGTGAGAGAGCGCTTTTTCTATCATTTGAAATTTTCTTCTGTGGTCACTTAGAAGTAAAATTTTTAAGACATGAGCTCCATATTTAAGCGTTCATCTAAAATAACACTGTTTTATAAAAATATTTTATGTATTCATGTTAAACAATTTACGTGCATCTGACGTATGAATATGCCAATAGTATTTACTTACTGATTGCTGCATATAAAAAGTAACATAAACAAATATGCAAAATAACATTATGAAAGTTAATAACATTTTAAATAAATGCCAAAAGGTAAGGTTTAATATTAGAAGTAATGAAATACACCAAAGAAAACATATTTGGTGCATATGTTTTGCTCAAAATCACAAGATTTTTACATATTTCTTTTTATATTTCTTTTTATCCTTGTATATCGATAAAAGTTGATTGATGGAGTGTATAAGCAATTTAAAGAAATATATACTCGGGGACTGTTTTGTATTGATATGTATGTCCTACCTGTGTAAAATCTAAAAATAAATATAATATTTTTACAGTTTTTTTTCTTTCATATTTCTGAACTAAACAAAAGAAAATGTTGTCACCAAGAACGAACATTTTTTTTTTTTTTCTGTCAATTAAAATATTGTTAGTCTAACCCTCAAAAGGATGCTTTAGTTAATGAAAAAATTTATTGAAAATTGAACTTGTTACCTAAAATGTAGCGGAAAGGAAAATAAAAAGTAGATTAGTTTTATGTAGATGTGCGCTATTAATTATTAACCAACCTCAAACGAAATATTTTCCATTTCTTTATCAAAATTAACGATAGATAGGCAATTTTCCAAAAATTTTAAATATATATATATATATATATATATATATATATACATATATATATATATATATATATATATATATATATATATATATATATATATATATATATATATATATATATATATATATATAAATATATATATATATATATTTATATATATATATATATAAGAAAAAAGCTGTTTGGAAAATTGCCTGAAATATCTGAATAAACGATATGATGAAATTACGTGAAATATTTTACACATTATTATAAGCGTAAACTAAAATATGAAATGAAAACCTGTCACAGTGCAATTAATAGTTCTAAAAATCTTTCAAATTGCTTATAAATGGGATAATATATTACATTATTAAAACAAATTTATAATTAACAGTTTCTGTAAAATTGATTGAAATTTCTGATAACGCATCTGAATAAATAGTTCTATATTAAAATATACTGGAAATTTCTTATGTGTGTTTATATCTTTTTTTATTATATATATATATATTATATGGTTCTTAAGATTTATATAGAAGCTTGATGCATCAGAAAATATATAATTCGATTAACATTGAGATGAAACAGTTCTATTTGAATAAAATAAATAAATAAATAAATAAATAAACTAAATTCACACATTGTATTAAATTTGCTGATTTAACAATAAAATGTATTATATTAAAAAATATATATAAAGAATGAAAATAAACTGTTTAATGCAATTTCTACATTATCAGCTAAGGATTCCATTTAATGAAACACCATTTAATGCTTATATTTGATATACTTTACATTTCTTTATTGATGAAATATTAATTTACTTTTTTAATTTAAATTTTTATTATATGTATGTGTCTTAACACATCATCAGTCTGAATGAAGAAAAGCTTTCTTAATGCATCAAATTAATCATGATGAAATGTTCAATGAATGAAAAGGTTTTTCTTCTTCAGTAAATATAAAATCATTAAAATTCAAAGCACGCGCACTTCAATTAAAAGGAAAGTGACTGCTATTGAATTTAATTCAATAAAACAATTTATTTGCATATCTTCTTAATTCACCTCTCAATTCACGTCTTTTAAAATCTTCTAATGAATTCTATTTTGATTCTAATTTAGTCTAAATAAACTGAGTGCTTCTGCAAATAAAAATCATCGAAATTACATAAACCGTAAAGAATTTTTATTGAAATGGGAATAAAAATGAAACATGAATATTTTAAAAATATATTTCATTAATACAGTATTTTTTTTAACCTCTTTAACCATTTGCAATGAAATTATATACATGTTAAAATTTCAATTTTTTTTTCTCTATTAATTTATTTTTAAGTAAGTTTCATTTTTCCTTATTACAGTAGAAATTAGTTATATGTTTATATAGACTAATTTTAACTTGGCTTATTTATATTGTTGAAATGTTGTTTATAATTTGTTATTGGTTGTATTTTGCAAGATTTAAAGTGTACAGATTTTTTGCATTTACAAGCATAATCATTAAAATATATACTCTTGTTTCATATAATTATTTATTTTCTCTATTATGTCTAAACAAAAAGTTTAAATTATGAGCATCTGATATAAAAATGGAATTTTAAAGCTATACAAACAGTGTATTAAACTAATCGTGACCTTGGTTTTTATTCCCTAAAAGTCAATATAAAACTTATATGTTGTATGTTGAAGACGTATTTATTATTCTTTACATGAACATAAATTTATAACAAATTTCATCTTAAAAGCACCTGGTCACTGAAAAAATATATATATGCAAAAAAAAATGTATATTTCATGTTTAAAAGTAATCTTAATGTTTTTATTACTTAAACGTTGATATACGACATATATTTAAAATTGCAAATTTGCGTAAACGGGTTCCACAAAATTTTCTGTTTTTATACAGTATAAACAGGTCACAATGTAAATCTTATGGACTATCACCTATGAATTTTAAATTATTATGATTTTTTTAAATATTTATTTCGATTTTTTAAAAAGTTGTATCTTCAGATTTCTACGTTGGTTATAATGATAGTTCATTTTCTACCATAGTTCAAAAATATAAAAATATATATTTTAGTTTACGAAAAAAAAACGATATCAATTTTTAATTACATGCTTATTTAGATAAATTTTGGTAGTTGTTAGTAAATGCGTCATATTTTTAAATTAAAAGACAAAATTATACATTTGAAATTTTGTGAGTTTGTTTATTTTTTTCCAGTAGGGAAAATAAACGGTAAACATGCTCTATTTAGAAAAAAAAAAAAAAAAAAGGTTTCTATGATTAAATCGTCATTGTTTATTATCTTCAATAGCAAACAAAGATTTTGTTATTGATAATAAAGAACAAAAGGATGGAAGTGGCTGAACTTGAAACGTTATTAAGCTGATGTTTTTGACAAATAAAATAACAATTGACTAAAGATTAAATATGTATACAAATCAACAATACAAATGATTAAAAAATCTGTTAATTAGGTTCTACACGCATTAATAGAAAGCGACAAGGACGTCGAGAAACCATTTGTGAAATGCAACTTAAAAGACACCAAAACAAGTTTTCTTTTTTCTTTTTTCTTTTTAGGACGGAGGACTACTAGTCTCAATCTGCGAATTTTTACGGTAGTTGGACACTTATAGAAATCGAAAATTTATCGAGAATATAATTGAATAATTTCAAAACAATGTTATAATTAGAAAAAAAAATTAATAGTCCTCGTACTCAACTGAATTCTGCCTTTGCCAGAACTTCCTAAAAATCTTTTTTTTTTTTTTTTTTTTTTTTTTTTTTTTTTAAGAAAGAGAAAAGAAAAGAAAATTAATAATAATCAGTATCGAAACGGACAGTATTTTTTTTCGTTGATTTTTTTCGTTGCTTTCTAATGTGTGAATACTTAAATTATATTTTTCTCATTAATTTTAATTTCCTGGAAACAATAAATTTATAGAATCTATAACATTGTCACTTTTTATTTTTATTTATTTATTTATTTATTTATTATTTTCATCAAATAGTTATTCAAGATGAAAATAGGTTTTATTATGAGAATCCTAAACATAAAATAGCTTGAGTAAATATTTTCTACACTGCTTTATTTCAACCAAATGTTGAACTTCTTTGCAATAAGATTATGCTCTATAGCTGACAAGATCAAAATGATTTGGAGTGGTATGAACTGCTGGATTCAGGTGAAACAGTCACTGACGAACGATGTTCAACAACGAAACCTAATGTGTTTGGTGGGAGTTATATGGAAAAAAAAATGACCAAAATGCGTCAACTGACACACAAAACAAATTTGTTTAGTCATACAGTGCAAAACTACACTTTGCAAATATTTTGCAAAAAATTAAAAAGAACAGTTTTGAGAAATTCTACCTAACCCTCCGTATTCATGATATATAGTCCCTCCGAGTTATTACTTATTCTAATCGATGCAGTCGAACCTTTTTGAAAAGCGGTTAAATTTTCCCGCAGAGATCGAAATTTAATTTATTGATTGGTTCACCTCTAAAGATCAGAATTTTTTTAGAGAGGAAATCCGTCAATTGTTTTAAAGATAGGCGACAAATATGTATCTGCAGATTCAGCGTACTTTCAGTAAATCATTTTTAAAACTAGTAAACTCTTATCTTACCAAAGTAGGGCGCTGTGGTATTCAAATTCCAATAATTGAGTTAAAAAAAAAAAAAAAAAAAAAAAAAAAAAACTTGAAATTATAAGCAATATAAATTTCTTAATAAAAGTTTTCATACAATCGGTCATCTGAATTTTTGCACAGTAGTTTTAAAAGAATATATTAGGTATGATAATTAAACGTTTTCTACAAGGATCTTCACGCTAGAGAGAAAAAAAAAATGTTAATACATTATTAGTGAAACGCTTCAACACTTCATTCTAAAGGCAATAATCGCCCGTTTTTCTACGTGTCTTTAAACGTTTTGTTTCTGAATTGATAGAAATTTTAATTTGTTTTTAATTGTCTGTGCCCCCTCCCCCCTCCCCCCAACTGCGCAACGAAAAATGTTTTCTACATTTGAACCTAGAAGCGCAGATTTTATTTTGATGACTACTGAAAAGAACACTAGTCACATTTAAATGATTCGACTGTTTACATCTTCCTCTTATTTAGAAAATGAAATGAAACATTAACAAATCTACGTCATTTTAGAAAAAAAAAAAAACAATATCAAACTTTCAAAAATAATAATGATAATAATAACAATAATAATAATGATACAACACAATATTTTACAGAAAAAGATATATATATATATATATATATATATATATATATATATATATATATAAATGATAGGTATCGTAATAAAATTTAAACGTAAAATTTAGCAATTAAAAGGTACAAAACAATACCAACACAACAAAAATAGAACTGATTGTAACATATAAGTAAGACTGACACAAAAATGATGCGATACTGATTAAGAACCAATAAGAGACAAAAAACATTTAAATTACTTACGCCGACATGGATAATAATAATAATAATAATAAAAGGACCATTAAATAAATGACAGAGAAAGTAAAAAAAAAAAACCCGGATATAATAATTTGATAAAAATGCTTAAAATTAGAAATATAAACACTTGGGGGCATGTACTTCATAAAGCTGAGAAAGCTGCATCAATTTCGTAAAACATTTTAGCTAATCATAGCAATTTATATTGTTCCAGCCCCCATCGAGACAGCAAAACAATTTTGAATGAGAATTTAAATAAATTATTAAATTAAATCATCAAGGGATCCAGAGAGAAAACTATAAAAATGCAGAGTAGCTACATGTTAAACTTTTAAACAAACTGGAGAATATTAAAATGCCAACAAATTAATGAAATTAATATATATTTATATATATATATATATATACATAATAACATTTACATGCAATGATAAATTATGAATTGAATATCAGAAATCCATTCTTTTGAGTGAAATTTAAAGAACTATCTAATATATTTTAACTCAAACTTCGTCTCTTTTTTATTCAGAAAAAGAAAAAAAAATGTATTTTATTTACAGATTAATAAAAGGTGTTAAACAGTTTTTAAACGTATATTGTTAAAAGGTTTCCAACATTAATTTTTACTAGCAAACACATGCGAAATATTCGCACTTTCTTTCTTTTCTTATTTACCTTTAAAATTTGAAACTCATGAATGTTATACCAGTTTCACCACCTAATTAAAATTTTAATTTACCTGAAGCAAAATTATTATTAAAACCATATTAATATTGTACAATAGTGAAAGCGAAATCATTCAAACAAAGGTTTTCAAATAAAATTCATGGTTCACGACCCAATTTCCGTACTTCCACAGGCAGTACATTTTTAATATAGAACTCCCCCGACGTCTTTTAAATTTTTGTCATCATGTTAGCGATGACTTGTATTAATTTTGGTATATATATATATATGCTTAAAAATAAATAAAATAATCCTATTTTTTTATTTTATTTTATTTTTTATGATTGTGTTTTTTGTCAATTTATGACACAAAAGTTCATATTCTGTATATATCTTTAAAATACAGCAAGGTTTAAATTGAAACTTGCAAAGGTTCTGAAGAAACAACTGGTAAAAATATTTTTTTTCGTAAAATAATCTCATCAGACAAATGTCGTCATTTTTTCTTGTTTGTCCATTGAGCTAAGTCCGCGTGCTTAATTATTCTCCATGTATAAATATTATTTTTTTATCCTCGCGTATCGTATCATTTCGACAAAAAAAAAAAAAATAATAATAATTGAAACTGGTCCAAGTTAGAGAAATATTATATAGGTTATAAACATTAAGCACTTTTGCTATTGCCTTTATTTATAAATGGATAATAAATGAAAAATTATTATTATTATTATTATTTCGAGATGCTTTTATTACTCATAGGGGTAGGGCACAAAGAATAGATTATTTATATGGATTTCTTAACCATTGAAAAAAAGCACGCAACAACTCTTATATTCACAAATAAATATGATGATGATGATGATGATGATAAAATAATAATATAAAGAAGAAGAAGAAGAAGAAGAAACTGGCACGACCCCAATCGACTTTCAACAATTAGTAAATATTGGTTCTTATAAAACTACAGAAAAGAAATCGGTAAATTAAAAAAAGCCCATTTGTTTGTTAGGCATTTCTTCCAATGTTCTATGTCACTTAATGCATCGAAATTTATACAAATTATTTTGTGGATCTCTATAAAAGGATGATGATATACGGTAAATTCTTTTTTTTTTTTTTTTTTTTTTTTTTTTTTTAATCAGAAATTTTATATTTAAAACAAATTTATATTATCAAGGCTAACTTTAAATAGCCAACTTTAAGCCAATGTACCGTAATGTATAAAAAATATTTTCCGACCTTAATATTACACAGATTTTCATATACAATCCAATTCATCGTAGATGGCTTTTTCTTTGTGGTGTAATTTTGTAGAAATACTTTAATCTGATATGCGATGCACTGATGTGTACTTTTTAAAAAGTTTTGATTCTATGAAATCTTTACAAAATACTAAAAGAATAATTACAACATATATAAGTAATTCAGAAAGGGTATTTCAATTTTTTTTACATTCTTTAAATTCTATAAAATAAATACAGTTATCTTTTATCTCAAAATTTATTTTCATTTAAACGACCTTTAGTATTTTTAAAAGAAATTTGGCACTATATGAAAATAACAAAATAAATTTCCCAATAGAAACACAAACCTAGATGTCATATTTAAAAATATAACTCATATATATGTATATATATATATTTAAATTACCAATTTTATGTATTCAAAAGTATTCAAAAAGTATTCTTCAGAGCATATTATACATATATATTTTTTTTTATTATCCATCTACAAAGATTTTATAAAATATTTTGCGATATCTTCCTTTACAAATAATACAATTTCAATAAAACCTGCTTTTTGTTTTTGCAGTTATGTTTCTTCTTCAAATGCTATCTGAATGTAAATAAGCATGGAAAAAATTGCGCACGTAAACGTTTTATGACTTTTTTAAGAGTGACATTGCATAATAATGCAAACGAAAGATATCGATTTTGAAATAATACTTTGTTAAAAATTAAGCTTGTTATCAAAAGAAAAAAAAAAAGACACTTTGTTTTAATATCCTTTAAGTATATTAAAAAATAAATATCTTTATTATTGCTACATTTTAAAGGTTAAAAAAAATTTACTTCATTTTCAGAAATATCGACACATATTATTTAAAATATTGATACATCCCCAATCCGGAATATTCTTTTAATATTTTTCACACATAAATCAAATGAAAGATATACCGAAATTTAGCGACATACAAATAAACATTTCACAACACAATTATTATTATTAAAATCAATAGAGCAACATATTATTTAAGAAAAACATTTAAAAATAACTTTTTTCCACTTACATAAAACATTATATCTAAAAATGTGTATTAACATTTAAAAGAGTACATATAAATGTATAGAAAAAAAACATTTCTACATCAATATATATACATATATATATATATATTTTAATGATTACATTCTTACATACATGTATTAAGTTACAGATATGAATTAATGATAGTATATGGAACATGAATGCATTGCATACTTAAAATGTATTTCTTAATAGAACCGATTATAAAGAACGAGCTGAAATGCACGGTGTTTTCCAAGTTGCCCAGAAAAAGAAAATATACATAAAAGTTAATGAGACAAAAAAAAAATTAATGATTTGAAAGAATTAAGGGATTTTTAAACTATAATAATTATTTCAGTCACCTATAAAGGAATTGAGAAAACTTTTACTAGCATTATAAATAAGACATTGAATAAAGAATTTGAATACGAAATATTAACTTACTAGTTCAAGTGTTATCCAAATTGTAAAATGAATCACATACTTTACCTTTATTAAGGAGATTTTGATCGTACTGCATTATGTAGTAAGTATGGACTTAGAAGAAATTTCATATAAACTCCTAATTTCTAGCTCAGTCAGTTTCTGAATTCACAACGTAGCACGCTTTTTGCTCTATTACATACTCTATTAATGGGCTGAAAAGCATTTTTAAAGCATAATGAATGAAATAAATATAGATTAAATGAAATTTTTTTATACCAAATTAAATTTTTTTGTTGCTCTAGGAGACCCGAAATTATACTCTCTATTTATTCACATTTCATGAATTATAAGGCGATTGAGCAACTTTTTAATCGTGTAGTAAATGAAGTGCGAAGATATAAATCAAGGCATTTTATATCAAATAGAATATTTTTCCGAGAAAGAGACTTCCAATTGACTATCAAAACACTTTTTCTCGATTTATACTTTTGCAAGGTTTGAGTAAATATTTATTAGAGTAATAAATGTAAAATTTCGTAAAGGAATTCAACAGGAAAAATTAAGTTTATACCTTAAACGGTTCTCAAATCGTCCATTTAATCTTGACACCATTTTTCTACCACATTTTAGTCACTTTGAGAAAGTAGGGTTTAAAATAGCATAGTGAATATCAATTTGAATGAAGAAATTTGATTACTCATTTCCTAACAGAGCTAGTTCCAAATTACATAGTATTCCGCATTTCACTCGAATTTGTAAACTATTTGTGGATCTTGGAAGAAATAAAATTATCATTATTATTATTATGCAAATAATAATTTAATAACAAAACAATTTTTTTTCTCATTTATGGACTATCTAGCATGTAATTATTAAAAGCATTTATCTTTGATTTAGTTCAGTTTTTATAAGGAGAATGATACATGACAAAAGTATATTCATTGCAAGAAATCATATATTTAACTTATTTTCTCTGGACTCTATTACTGCATAATAATATCTATTCTTCTTAAAACGATATTAAGAAAATATTAAATATAAGCATATTCTATTATTCATTATACAGCTTTCACTGTGTTTACGAAAATTATTTGACATTTTTGAATTTTGAGTTTTTTTTCTAATTTCTAAATACTTAAACTTTTTTATCTTCAAGGATATATTTGAGAACAAGGATAAAAATTGGGGAAGGAGATGGCGTCCCAATTAAACGGTGGTTGGTCGAGCAAAATGGGATTAAGACCGTCCTATGACATAAGAATCAACATAAATAATATCAATGATCTATTTATTTATTTATTATTATTATTATTATTTCTTTTTTTTTTTTTCAACGCAGTTTAATTTTATTTAAAGAGCTTTATTGATCGCACTCTATTTCAAGTTTCAACTAGTATATTTTTAATTATTGTTTCAAAAGAATAGTGTTTCTTCGGTGCTGATTTTGATTGCTTTCAAAATTAACTTCTAACTAAAACTTCGCAACTTAATATTTAAAAATAAAAATTTTGAGAAATCTTCTTACTTCAAAATTTAAAATTATTTTTAGTGCATTAATGTGAAACATATGATTATAATAAAAGCGCTATCACGCATCAGAATGCGGATCTTTTTAACTAGGAAAACGATTATAGGTAAATTATAATAAATGCTACTAAATTATTCGGACTACTTTAAATATTTTAAAAATCGGTTATTTACACATAAAATCGATAAAATTTGTACATCAAATGCATGTTTATATTAACTTAAAATGCCTAGTTATATTGCAATACAGAAATTTTATTAAAAGAAAAAAAAAATCAGTAATAAAGAATAAGACATAGGTAGGATTTTCTCACTTCATTTTCTTTAAGCATTTAATCAGTCGGCTTTTAAATTGTTTATCAAAAAGAAGTATGTTGTTTTAATGCTGCTTCTAGATTGCCCTCTGAGGTTATTATTAACAAAAGCAACATCTTTTAATATACAAATATTTGTTCTAGGTAGAATATAATTTCTTCCAACCTACTAAAATAATTTTTAGTGCATGAAATGTGAATGATATGATTTTAATTATAGCGTAAATACAGACCGTTGACTATACATTGTTTTAATTAGTAAAACGAGAAAATCTCAAAAACGAAATGTGCGTTTAAACTATTCTGGCCGTTTCAAACGTATTAAAAATCTCTTCTGTATAACATTGCTTAAATTTGTTCATAAAATGCAGTGTTTTATATGTATAATGCAATTATTCTGCATGTATTCTTATGATTTTGAATTTAACAACTAAAACTTTCTTTCCAGTTACTTATTCAAATTTAAAACTGGATTTAATTGGAAAACAATTTAAACTGCATTTGTTTTAAGCATTTAAAGTACATCAAAGCAAATGTTTTCAGCATTAAAGACAATACATCACTTAATATTTACTTATTTCTAAAGAATTACGCTTAACTAGCTTAATTTCTTTTATTAGTGATGCAATTAATACAATAAACTATCCTTAAATAAATCTTGTGTTTTATATCGTATGTATTTATATGTATTACGAAATGCAATCTCTTTGAAAGTTATTATAATAATAATAATAATTATTATTATTATTATTATTTTATTATTGTTATTCACATGTGTGTCGCAATACTTAGTTTTTAATTTTCTCGATTAAAAATTTTGAAATAATGTGCAAAGAGTGAAATTTTCTATTTTTTTTTTTTTTTTCATTTTACTCTAAGTAAACAACGATTGAGAATAGGCAAATTATATTGTTATATTTTTTTCCAAAATTATTTATAGATAACGGTTGTTTTACTATAATTTGAAAAAAATTCTCACTGGTGAATATAAAATTATTTTCTTAAAAATATATTTTGTATAAACTACGTAAAATGTGTTTTTCAATTATCGGGAATCTTCTAAATTTACCTCCAATAGAGACAAGCGAAAATTGTCAGAATAATTGTGGACTTTAAACTATTTTTTTATCATTTTTTAAATACATGGTATAATTAAAAAATATCCCTCGTAGTTACAATTTATCTGTCGTCTAATAACAATATTTTGCAGAATATTTTTAGCACTTTCAAACACTCATGTCCATAAATTAAGGATAATTCAGGTTCACACTGAAATCGAACTTTAATGCAAAAATTTCACCTGTAGAAATACCACACACATCTTTAAGAATAATATGCAAATTATACGAAGCAATCGGATGACGCCGATATGATGTTGCAATGACGAAAGTGTAAGAAGGGGTGGATAAGGAATGGGAGCAAAGAAGGAAAATTGTTCACAAGCGTTCTGTGTGCCGCTCAGTGCCACAACCGAATAGTTATGACACAGAGGACGCATGTAGATATTTTTTTACGTGGTAGAATTATCGGCCGACTAGAATGTGAGCGTACTCAGATAGAAGTATCGGGGGAACTTAGAATCGTCTAAAGTGTCATCTCTAGGCTTTGGCAAAAATTCCAAAATGATGGAAATGCCAGTCACGTTACAGAACTGGTCGGCGACGAGTTACAATTACGAATGACCACCGGTATTTGGTAGTAACTGTCAAAATAAGCAGATAAAGAACAACATCAGACCTGTCTCGTCAGCTGTCTGCAGCCACGACTGCCACAGTTTCAAGACAAACCGTGGCTAGACGTTTGGGAGATATTGGTCTATGTGCTCGCAGGCCTGTTAGATGTGTTCCACTCACGGCAATGCACTGTGCCAGTGGTTAACTTGGAGTAGAGAACATGCAATGTGGACAGCGGCACAGTGAGCTTGTGTGATGTTTTCCGACGAGTCCAGGTTTAGCTTGCAGTGTGATTCGCGCCAGACATTCATATGTAGAACGTCAGGTACCCGTTACCACCAAAACAAAGTCACTAAACGACACCGTGTGACACAGGAGTGCTCGTTTGTGAGGGGGGGGGGTTCATATTGGGCACCAGAACAGATCTGCATGTTCAAATCGGAAGAATGATAGGCCATATTTATCAGGCCATCATTCGGAAACAACATGTAAGTTTGTTTAGGGGTGCCATGAGCCCAGAATTTGTGTTTATGGATGACAATGCGCGTCCTCACCATGCAAACGTTCTACATGGATGCCTACAATCTGAAGCTATCACTTGCATGGAATAGCCAGCATTCTCACCTGACTAGAATCCGACAGAGCATGTGTAGTACATGCTTTTCCGACGATTTGTAGCCCGTCAAACACCTCCTACATGTGCACCGGAACTTCGGAGAGCATTGCTTACTGAGTAGAGTAACCTCCCCCAAAATCAGATCAATAATATAATACTCAGCATTCCTAGGCATTGTAAGGACTGTATTTCATCATCTGAGAGACATACAATGTATTAACCATCATACCAACCATGTAATGTTAAGTTTTTGTAAGGGAAATATTTTTTGTATTTGTTTCAGGGAGCAAAAATCGTAGTTTTTATAAATGGTATCCTACATAAACCACCTTTTCTTGTTATTGATCTTTTGTTTAATAAATGGAATTTATGAATAAGTCATGTTTGTTTTGCTTCTAAAACTTTATTTGCCTCAGCTAGCATTATCCTTAATTTATGGACATGAGTATAATAGTACAGATATGAGGTCGGGATGGTGTATTTCGAAACTCCAGTAATACTAATCTTTAGTAGGCTATCTATAAAATATTTTGTCATATAAATTCTTATAACGGAGTTATAAGAAACCTTTTGTATTTTCTAATTTATTATATTAAATGACAGCATGGAATTATCTGTTACTGAATTTATGTCTAATAACCTGAAGTATTTCTTAACCAATTTCCTTCATGACAAACAATATTATGTTTCTATTTACTCAGACAATTTAACATGTATTATGTCAACACTTACCCTGATAACATATGATAAAATGGATTGTTGCTGAATGCAATGATTTACTATTATGCTGTATATCAAAGATTAAAACATGCATTTAGTTGCACATTCAAAAGGTGCAAACATCATTGTTATATCTAACAAGAAATTTTTTTATATGTTTAATTAAAATATGTAATCTGTTTTGGTAAAAAAATTTCTTAAAGAGATACTGTTGTCCAATATATGTGACTATATTCCAAAAAACAAATGTCGGATTTACAGCAATTATATATTGAGCTATATACTATTTTCTCCATATTTTTTTACAAATATTAAGATAAATTATAGCATATGTTTTCTAGGCTTTTGTTCTACCAGTGCCTGTAAGTTTTCACAAATTATATTTGTCATGTTACAGTCAGTTCAGTTAACATTTAATATTTTTAATTATTAATATTTTAATAGACTGGTTTTTCCAAAAGTGTTGTACATAAAATAAGAAAATAAAAATTTTATATAAAGTTAAAAAATAATATGAATAAATAAATAAATAAATAAATACATTGATAAAAAAATAAATAAGATTCTTAAAAAATAAATAAATAAATAGTGTTTGTTTATAAAAATATTTTAAAGAAGGAATTCAGGAAAGCATAGAAGAATATAAAACATAATAATATTAAATAATAATATTAAATAAATTTTATAATCAATAATTTTAATTAAATATACTAATGGTGCAAAAAACGTATGAATTTTATAAAATTATATAATCGTTTTACAGGTAAAGAAATAATCAAAAAGAATTGTTCCTAAGTGGTTTTGTATCTTCTTACATGCCATTTATGTTTTTAAAAAATGTGTTTTACAAAATGAACGTTTATATAAAATGGTTATAATTAAAGCCATTTATAAACGGAATTTTCAGCTTAAATAAACGACTCAGAAAATTCGGTTTGTGCACGATTTATTATGCTCGAAAATGGAATTTGAAAAATGTAGTTACAAATTATACACCAAGTAACGCTTTTGTGAAAAAAGTCTATCGGATAGAATGACACGCATGTGATCAACTATTAAACAATTAATATTCCAATAGCTTATGCATGCGAAAAAACAATTTAATTTGCCGTACTTCTCGATATTTATTTCAAAGCACAACCCTGTGTACGTTTTTGAACAAATTGGAACTTATTGTATCAAAACAACACACACACACACACACACACACACACACTAATATATAAATATAGAATGAAATATATTGTTTATAATTGAAAAACGTTTGTATAATTTGACAATTTTGAAATTCTTCTATTGCGGAGTATACAACGTTTTACATGCAAATTTATATCCCTACACTGTGGATGGTAGTTATAGTTTTACTTAATTTAAATATCATTGTTTATTCAAAGACATATAGTATTTATATAATTTATAATAATGCGTATTTTTGATAACTTAGTTTAGAAGTTTCAATTACGCTGCAAAAACTAAATGTTTGGTAGCGCCCATACAACTTAACCATAGTAATAAAATTTTAAGTAAAAAAAAAAAAAAAAAACAGTAGAAGCTTTTTATTGTGGAGCCCTGAAAATCACAAAATAAAATTTTATTCTTGAAAAGACATGCTATGAATAAATGAAAGTTCCAACGCTAAGAAAATTTTAGAAAAAAAATACAGATATTTCATTTTTGCAAGAGATGATAATTTTGAAATATTCAAAATACATTAAAAAGCTTTCGAGACCTTTGAAATTTATGGTTTAGCAAATACTTCTGTAGAAACTAATGACTAAGAATACTGATCTCGATAGCTTTTCAAAATATTTTGAATATCTATATTTTTATCTAAAACTTTCTCAGTGTTGAAACTTTCATTTATTTATAGCATGTCTTTGGAAGAATAAATTTTTATTTATTTTATACTTTTCAGGGCTCCACAATAAAAAGCGTCTACTGTAATATATATATATATATAATTAAATCTTTTATTTTATGTATTTTATGCATTAAAAAAGCTTCTTAAAAAAAAAAAAAAAAAAAAAAAAAAGAATAAAAAATTCTTAGGATAGTGCGTAGACTTTGAAAGATTTTCTTTTATCAATCGGCATCTTTTCTATTAAATATCTGCAAAAATTACAGCATCGGCCCTTGAAGACGACACGTTCTAACCAAAAATTAATGAACAGTAAAGAAATAGTATATGCTAAAAGATTTCAACAGATACTTATACAAAAAGAATATTGTTCTCGAATGCTTTTAAAAATATTTTGAATACTTAAAAAAAATATCTGTTGTAAAGGGGAATATTTATATACATTTTTAAATATTTATATTTTTGTGTTTTAACAAGTTTCTTATTGAAACTTTTAGTTATTGTTTGTATAGGATGTAATTCCAAGAATACTTTTTATCAATTGACACCTTTTCTACTAATAATCTGCAAAAATTGACACGTCGGATCTTCTGGGATCGAACTCTGGACCACCGCGTTATTAACGTGACGCTCTAACTAACTAAGCCAAGGAGCAACAAACGGAATAGCTTATATTTACTTTAAAATTGAGGCGCCTTGTTTATTAGCGTGAAACGAAGACAAAGCCAATTTCATATAAAAAGCTACTAATAAGAATCCTGTAATTTTAAAGTTTCTTATTATTTTAATATACTTTAGTTTAGTATAATTATTTAAAAACTCATTAAACTCATTGTTTGTTCTTATAGTAAATCCTGAACAATGTTCAGGATTTACTATTATTCTGCAATTAAGTATCTTAGTCTCAAATTTTGATCATTTATGTGGGCATTTTTTTAAGAAAATACCCATAATAATTATAAGAGATAATATATTTATATATAAATATGCATTATTATTATTATTATTACTATTATTATTATTATTTAGCGCTTCAATGCAACATTAGCTTCTTACAGAGTCGACAAGGAAAATGGATTGTATTTCCAAACTTTTATGCATCATACGAATTCTTTTTAGAGGGGAAAAAAAATAAAAAATCATAAATATATATATATATATATATATATATATATATATATATATACACAATTTTTAGAATGTGTTTGGAAAGAATTACAATTGCGTTATGATTAGGCAGAAATTATCTATTATAAATAATTTCACAACAGTTTACATAATCTACTTCTCGATCATAAGAGGTAATATATTTATATACAAATAAGTGTTTTTTTTTTTTTTTTTTTTTTTTTTTTTTTTTTTAGCGTTTCAATTAAACATTAGTTTTTTACAGATTCGACAAGAAAAATGGATTGTATTTCCAAATCTTTACACATCATACAAATTCTTTTTAGAGAAAAAAAAAAAAAAAAAAAAAAAGAAAGAAAGAAATCACGCTCGGATTTTTTTGTTCGGATTGATTTTCTCTGCTGCGGATTAGAGGCAGTAAATTGGAATATATTAAACTCTAACTGTATGTTTTATATTACAATTAAAATGAATTTTATAGTAATAACAGAAATTCTTGCTGTATAATTATTCGGTGTATATTTGAACGTTACTGACCGACTAATTAGTGAAAAAATGGTAATGTGATCATTTATGTTATCAGTTTGGAAATACACAATTTTCAAAACGTCTTTAGAAAGAATTATAATTACATTATGATTAGGCAGAAGTTATCCATTATAAATAATTTCACAACAGTTTACATAATCTACATCTCGATTAATTTTAAAATGCAGTCCATACAAAGAGGACAAACAATTATCGCATTTTTACAGATTGCTTAAGAACATTTAAGATGACAGGTTCCCACTGCCTGCAGCAAGGTCTTTCCCGGACACTTCAGTTTGAGTATTTGTCGACGACTGGTGAATCTGCTATTCTTTAAGAACTACGATTTCAAAGATAACTGTATCTCAGAATCTATTATATATTTTAGTTTTTAAACACATATTTTATAGCCCCGCTATTTACACTATATTACGAATTGTTTCCGGCCAATATATAATAAAATAATATAAGAAGTAGATTTTCTTGCAAAAGAAATTAAATACGCAAGAAACAAATAAAATTTAATCAGTTTCATCCTTTTTACTATATGCTACCATTTTTCCACTATAAAAAAAATAAAATAAAATAGAGATTTTTCTTTTAAAGGAACTAAATAAAAAAATGAAAAATAAAAAATAAAAAGTAGTTGTACTACAAAAATATACATAAACATCACTTTTATAAATATGTTTTTAAATTTTAAATTTATATTTTTTTCTACTTCATTACCATTTTATTTTCAAGAAATATAATACATTAAAAAGAAAATCGCCTTCAAATGAATATATTAAATAAAAACTAAATAGCGTAATACCCGTTTCTAAGGTACGCAGACGATTGCAATGGAAGAGTAAATTTATGAAAAATGAAACATAGTTGAAGCGAATATTTAAATTCGAACAAAAAATAATTACTTACAAAAATTCAAATACGAAATTCGAAAAAATATCCCAGGTACCCATATGCCAAGTTTTGTAGCTCTGCGATCGGTAGTATTAGCACCAGAGAGAAGACAGACAGACAAAAGATACATCTCTATATTTATATAGATTCATAATCGTAAATTAATAATAAAAAAATATTTTTTCTAAGTTAAAAATCTATCATGTTATAAGAGTTTCCTTTTTTTTTTTTTTTTTTTTTTTTTTTTTTAGGAAATTTAAGATAAAGGTTTAAAAAATATACTTATTAATTAGTAATCAGAAACTAATTGTTATTTACGCAAATTTTTGAAAGGATATATATATATATATATATAGTACATAATAAATAAAATGAATAAGTCCATTCATACTTTGTAATATATATGTTTTTTTTTTTTTTTTTTTTTTTTTTTTTTCCATTAAAATATGATTGTATAAACTGTGACGTTTCATAATTAAAACTTTTTTTTTCTTTTTTAAACCAGAGATACATATAACCAGCATCCTAAAACAATCATTTATTTTGAAATAAATGCTGTTTTACTTGCTTTAGTTTTATGAAACTCGCCAGTATTACAATATTTATATCATTATAAAATTCAAATTTCGCTTTTATTTCAAATAACCGATTTCATACCTGTAATAAAAGAAAGTAATTTTCCTGTAAAATTATATTTAGAGAGAAACTTGTAAGAGTTAATTTGAAGCGAAAGAAAACAGAGTCATTTTATAAACATATCACTCTAGTGTAATTTTCACACTTATTTATGATAATTATCGAATAGCAATATTATTATTTAAAAGATCACAGAGTCCTCAATATAACATATATTAAATATTCCTCATTACGCTTACACTGTAATAATTGTAGTAAATAATGTAACATATACAACGTTGTCAAAATAAAATGAGGTAAATTTTAATTATTTATGAAATTTGTTATAAAATTCAATGTTTGCTGTTTCAACGAAAGCGTTTATGGTTCTATATTGAACGAAGATGTATTGGAATCTGTCTACTAATTTATACATTAAAAGCATTTTATTTTTCTTCGTAGATATTCGGTAAAAAGTTTTATTTTATAGAATTTTGATCAGAAATTACAGGAATTTTACTAAAATATTTATTTAATATTATTCTGCTTGATGGATAGTGTAACATCGGAAACGCGCCTTTCATTTCCTGTATGTAAAACTAGAACGCATATTTAATTAAGGGACATATGATGAGAATATGTTGTCGTTACATGATGTAATTTAAAGCATGGAAATCTGAAACATATGACAAATCGATTACAGTTACAGTTTAGACGTTTTCATTATATATATATATATATATATATACTTATATCCGGTGTATATGTCATAATTTCCAAATACAAATACGAAACTTATATCGTTTAGTAATATATTAGCTCCATGTATTGTTAAATACAGGGTGTCGACTAATCGGCATCCGATTTTAGAATTAAATTACTTCTAAACAATGGTAGGCAGAGGAATGAAACAAACGGCATATTTCTTTTTAAGTTTGTAAAAATGTTTTCCATGAGAATCAAAATTTCTTAGTACTTTCAAAAGGTGGCGCTGTTGCCAATTCCCGTTGCAATGCAGGTAAAATTGTGATTTGACTGCGAACCATATGCATCCAGAACCGAATCCATCTCTACCAATCAGATTTAACATGTTCAGTGCGAAATTTCCTCTTTGTTGCACAGTTCGACATGGAATAACATAGTGACATTAGATCTTAAATGGATACACGCGTAGATTATTTCTCAGATTTGTATGGGTGCTGGATAGATTTAATCATGATTCTGTTGCAATTAATCTTATGAATTTTCTGGAATACTTATTCATAATTTTTTACAGCTTTCAAAACGCATATGTCGTTTCTTTCACTTTTCCGTCTATCGATATTTTGGAGTAATTTAATTTTAAAATCGGGGGCCCATTAGTGGACACGATGTATAGCGATGGAAAATATCCCATATGTTTACAAGACATATGTTATTAGGGACTGTGTGTTTAACTAATTTTGTATACTATCTACAAATTATATTAATTTTATTCAAAATTAGAATTGTTATTAATATTTTAATGGATTACGAGTTTTCTAATTGTTCTTCTTAAATAATGTGTTTATATAAAACATGAAAATTATTGAGGGTAAAAATTTTATAGCATACGATTTATATTTAAACTTAAAAAAACAATATTATACAAAGCATTATCTTAAAATATTTCAATTAATTTTCACAATACGTAAAACATTTAAAAGACTAGATTAAAAAAAAAAATCATAAATAAAGTTATGAATAACGAATGACTGTATTTTAAAATAATATTATAGTTTTAAAAAAATTAAAAAAAACGCTTTTATAGAAATGTGAACTAAAAAGCACAAAATATCTATCTCAGTATTAAAATGCAGGGTAAGAGAAAATCGTGTGAGTGACACACCATAATATTTACATACATTTAAATCTTTAATTAAAAAAATTTAGAATTAAACAAAAAACTTTTTTAAAAAATCTCCCCTGACTGGGATCGAACACTATACCTTTAGGTTTGTAGGGCGGGGCTATACCTCAACCCCACGCCGTTCACGTAGAGAAAGTCTTTTTTTACAATATAGATTTTTTGTTTGCTCCCAGAGCGGTTACAGACATACAAACATACATACAAACAAACAAACATACATACATATATACAGGTGAAGCTAATAATAATAATAATAAAGCGTGTTAATGAATAATATCTTCAAATTTGAAAATGATTCTACATAAGTATTAAGTTGTGATTGTAAAGAACATATATTGTTATGAATTTAAATAAATTTTAATTAATTCATTTCAAAAAGGAGAGTCGTAATCAAAAGAGAAGATATTTCTAAGCTGTATATAATCATTCTATCGACTGTTCTAATCATTAATTATTTAACCTTTCTTTTTTTTTCTTTTGAAAGAAGCTTGCATTGACAGTGTTGTTAATATAAATCTTCCCCACAAAAAGCTTCATTCATCTACAGCGGATGAGATAATAAAAGTCAAATTTTCTGTATGGATTCATGAGTTTCTCTTAAATTACATATTTAAAAAATAAATAAATGAAAATACTTTTTCAGGTGACACATTGCTGGTACATTCGTTAGTATACTGTACATGGAAAATTGTGGGGCTGCTGTAGCCCCGTCGGTAGAACGACGATCTTGTATCTGGAAGATTGAGGGATGAATACTCGAGCCAACCAAACACCGTCATGTACCACTGATGGTGGATGGTGCACGTAAAATCTGTCGTGGCAGCAATGTCCTCCCTGTTCGCATCGAGATTGTACTTCTGTGGGTCCCCGAAACGGAGGAGCCATCCCCTCCGCGGAGAATCAAAACTGTGATGTCATGTGTCCGGACCATCTCTAGGGCTCCGCCCTAGATCGTCGCCAATCACCCATTTCGCAGTACTAGTGCAACGTTAAACCCAACCAACCTACCATGGAAAATTTACAATGCGTCAATTTCTTTATTTTATTTTCTCTTTTTCTAGCAATGGGAATCATTACAGGCAATTTCTTTTTTTCTTTTTTTTTCATTTTCTTGAATGCACCTTGAAAATTTAAAATTCATCGAAAATCTCAACAACAAATTATATTTTATTGCAATCTCGTCGCCCACGTTAGTTGCTTGTCGTTTTTAGCAGAATTTTCTTTATAATTATTCTGCATTAAATTGATTATTTTACAAGCAAATACCGAAATATAAATAGTAAACAAAGAATTCCAATTTTCTTGACGTTATCAGATGCGGAAAGAAATTTGGATTTCAAGTTTGGATATTGAGAAAAGTTTTTCTTAAAAAAAAAAAAAAAAAAAAAAAAAAAAACTTAAATGTGTTTATTTTAAATTAAGTAATTAATGGATTTAAATTAAGAAAGGCAAATGGTTACTCTCATTAAAGTTTGCCTGTCATTTTTAGAATAGATCAATGTACCACCAATGAACCACTCTCACAGAAAAAAAAAAAAAAAAAAAACTTAGACTTTTTTTATCATTTAGAAGTTGCGTAAACATTTAATTACATCAAATGCATAAATTTTACAATTTACTAAGATTGCATAACATAACATCATGCATATATTATAGGTGCACTTATCTTCTACTCTATTTACCGATACTGAAAATAAAATATACCGCTTTCATCTAGGAGGAATCAGTGGTCATTTTTTAAATCCTTAAACTAAAAATATATAGATTTCCGAGCTATGTTCTTAAGGCACGCCTATAAACTGAATAAGCGAAATGATCGAGAATTTCTAATCTGCACATTTCTAGATGGTGCAACTATAATCTGAATATTCTGAATCTTTTGCATTGCGAGAAATTCTCACTTCATTTTCTAGAATTGGGTCATAAACCAATATTACACTTGCGGAAACCCATCTCTTGTATTCGTATTTATTTGCGAGATTAAATAACTTTGTCATCGATAATAGAGGCAAATGCTCTAGAACTCTAATAGAGGTTTCTAAAACTCGCTTTCAAAGGGGACTAAGGAAGTATGACATGGAACTACTTTTTTCTAGAGCCAAAATTTAGATTATAGATGTTAGTTACAGAAATTTTTCTCAGTGGATAAATCTCGCTGCATATTTGTGCCCATTCTGTACATACATACGTAATTAATTAAGTATCTTCTAAAATAAATTTGCATATTTAAATAACATTTATCTATAGTTATATATAGTATTTATCTATAACATTTATCTATAGTGTGATAGAGAGAAAACTTCTGTTGTATCATAATAAAAAATATGATCATTTTGAAGTGGATAAATTGATTAATTACATATTCATGTGATGCAACATCTTAATCGTATACATTAACTAAATAACAAGAAAAAGGCGATGGTAACCATGCTATTATCTGTTTAATACAAACTGTTCTGTTTGTTTTTATCATAATCCAAAAACACATTACAAAAGAGTAGAATGTCCCTGCCATATAAATAATGACGCAGCTGTTCACATAAACTATCTCTCCGTTAATTTTACGATACAGTCAGCTGAAAGAGGACAAAAAGTAAAAAATAAAATCTCAAACTTAGGTATTGCTTTATACTATTGATAATGTCATAGATATCTTTATTCTGCAAAATATATTTTTAAAAATAGAATCAAGAAGATTTAACTTTAAAAAAAAAAAGCTTTTTATGTAAGTAATAATAAAATTTTGATGCATTAATGTTTTGTAAAATATTATTACTGTAAAAAATGAAATAAATTAAAAAAACAAAATAACATTTTATATGTTTTTTTTTTCAATATTTTCTAAAACATTTCAGGCACAAAATGACACATAAAAGTAATAAGAAGAAAATCTTCCTGATTATTTTAAACAAGAATATGCAGTATATTAACCCATTTTATCCCAATTTATTTATTTTGCTTAAATTTCAGAAAACAAATATATTTTTTAGGTTAATTAAACCTAAATAACTAAATGCAACACAATTTGAAAAAATATATATAAATATATACACTGCTCGACATTCAAAATGCAACACCAAGAAGGAATGATAATAACGGAATGAAATTTGTTGGACACATACATTATAGTAGGAAGAACAATTGATTAAAATTTCAGGATATTTGGAGTAATATGTACCGAGAAAACAGTACATAAAGCAGCGACCTCTGTGAGCAATAACAGCACTTATCTGCCTAGGCATTGAATCGAACAGCGATTGGATGACATATACGGGTAGAGCAATTCATGAAGTTTTAACACGATGCCACAATTCATCGATCGAAGTTACTGGTGAGTGGTGGGGGGCCAGTCGTTTTTCAACGATTAAACAGTCATTTTCATTGGTGCGCGATCAGGAGAACGCGCTGGCCAGAGCAACGGTCGAACACATTCGGCATCAATGAAGGTCCAGGATATATGGAAAACTTGCGGTCGTGCATGTCCTGGGTTAAATGTTGAGCTTCGGAGTCCTTGAATATAGGGCAGAGCTATGGGCCTTAACTCGTCAGAAATGTAATGGCTGGTATTCAGAGTGGCGGGAATGAAAACAAGAGGTGACCGGGAAGTGTATCCAATGGTACAACATACCATCAATCCAAGTGGTGACTCAGTATGCAGCTACCAAAATTCTGATTACCCTGAAAACTGCATCACTGATATGGATGCCATTAATGTGTGATCAACGATGAACCTGGACGCAGGAATGGCGTGAAGTCACTTTTCAGACAAATCACAATCTTGTTTACAGCATCAAGATTGCCTTGTACGTATTTAACGGCATTAGGAATAATGCACATTGCCAGCTGGGATTCGACATCATCATACTGTCCATCATTTGCAATGATGTTAAAGGTTCCCATTGGATACACGTCTCGATTACTTCATGTTCGTATTCCTGGCACTCTGAATAGCGGCCATTAAATTTCTGATGAGTTAAGGCCCGCCCTCTGCCCTGTATTCGTGGACTCCGTAGCGCAAAATTTAAGCAAAATAATGCACGGCCGTTTTTGTATTGTCCGGGCCTTCTTTGATACAGAATGTGTTCGACTGCAGAATGTGTTCGAATGTGTTGCTCTGGCCAGCGCGTTCTCCTGATCTCGCACCAATGAAAATGATTGTTTTATTCATTGAAAAGCTACTGGTCTCTCACCATTCACTAGTAACATCGATCGATGAATTGTGGTATCGTGTTGAAGCTTCATGAAGTGCTCTAACCGTACATTTTATCCAATCGCTGTTCGATTCAATGCCTAGGAGGATATGTGTTGTTATTGCTCACAGTTGTCGCTGCTTTATGTACTGTTTTCTCAATACATATCACTCCAAATTTTCTGAAATTTCAATCAATTGTTCTTCCTACTATAAAGTATGCGTCCAACAAATTTCATTCCGTTATTATCATTCCTTCTTGGTGCTGCATTTTCAATGTCGAGCAGTGTATATACATTCTGTATAAGAATTCTTATTCACCTTATACGCACGTCATCGAAATAAAGAGGATGAAATTTGCACTTATATGTTTTAGTGTTCTCTTCAACAGTGAAAAATGCTTTACGAGTATAAAGTTTTGCTTTATCTGCATAATACTTTCTTATTTACATGATAGTTCTCCAGAAAGAATTTTTAACTTCAAAGAGAGGATAAACCACGCTACACAAAGATTCCAGATGGAGGAGGAGGAGGAGGTGAGACACATAACACGCTAGCAGAAGCTTATATATACCATTATATATTCCAGCTGACAAAATATTCGCACCAGGCAAAATCGGATTTCTATATGCTATTTTTTAGCTGTTCTTTAAATAGAACAAAATGGGTTAACGCCATTAAGATCGAGCATGCAACTGAGACACATATTTAAATATAATCCGAATTCTAGCAAAGTGAAATAATGATCAATATTTAAAGACTAAATTGAGCAATTATAGTGCAAGAATGTAACAAACACACGAATGCATGTACAGATTTTAATATTACACAAATATAAATTATCTTAAAACATTTGTCGCCACATCACCCATATCTGGGTGACGGATATGCTTCCGTGGGGGCTAGGTCACACAAATAGGGGTGACGCGCTTCTTCTTACAGTTAATAGGATTTTCAGTTAGATTATTAAATGGAATTTAATAGAATAATCAATGAAATATAAATATAGGATATACAACATAAAAATACAAAGAATGTACACATTATACTGTACTTATTATTAATTTATATGTAGGATAACAAATTATCCATATATGTCTATATGGGATATGATTTGATTTAAATTATATTATACTATGTCGCATGATGTTCGTTAAAACACTGTAAAAACATTTGAGGTGATTTTGAACAATTGGAACAATAGGTCGTAGTTTTTTTTTTTTTTTTTTTTTTTTTTTTTTTTTTAAGAATAGTAAACTGAAAAATATGTCAATTTAATTTTAACATCTTTATTTTTAAATAATATATTTAATGCCTAAATTTATCAGGAAACTTCCACCTTTTAATTTAGCAAGACTAATGAAGAATCAAAATTGTGATACAGTGCGTTGCATGAATATAAACGCATCTTTTCCAATAACCAGAAATAGAATTTTTTAAATTTTAAAAGAAGGAATGTGACTTGCAGTTAATGCATATTACTAACAACTGAATAAGGTGCTTTGAGCACGTATGTTTAGGCTCACGTATGTTTAGGCTCACGCAAGCTTATGGAAATGAGTGTTTAAGCATTTTCTTATTTTTCACTGTTTTTCGTTTGTTGCGCGAAATTAAACGCACTTTGTATTTTGCGTTTAAAATTTATCAGAGCCACCGGTATTAAACTAAAACACTGATAGTCATGTTGCTAAAGTTCTCTAAAACAGTTTTAATGCTTGAGTGCAAAATTTACGGAGTTTGTTCAGGATAGCAAGAGGGGCAACTTTGACAGTAGACGAGATGATAAAAATCGACTTTATGCGTAGTAAAGGCTTTAGCAATCGTGAAATTGGGCGCCGAATCGGAAGAAGTGAGAGTGTTGTGCGAAATTATATAAAGAAAGTAGAAAATTATGGGAAAAAAGCGCTTAAGAGATGCGAACAGGAAAGCTTATCAGTTACGACAAACGTCGAATATGCAACGTTGCAAAAAATAAGAATATTTCCTGTGCGAAGATAAAGGCTTAATGCAAGCTGGGTGCTCATCGGAAAACCATATGGAGAAATGTCAAAGCTGCAACATTCATTAAATTTAAGAAAATGAAGGCGAAACTACCCCTCACTCAAAAGCACAAAGATATGCGGTTGAAATGGGCAAGAAAATGGATTCTAGATCAAATAAAATGGGAAAAATTTCATCTTCTCAGATGAAATAAAGTTTAATCTCGAAGGCCGGATGGATTTCATAGCTTATGGCACGATTTGCGAACCGAAGAAATGTACTGTTCAAAATGTCAATCTGGAGATGGGTCTGTCATGGTGTGGGCAGTCATAGGTTTTAAAGGGACATTCGAATTAGAGTTTGTGGATAACACTATGAACTCTGTAGATTATGTCCAGATGCTCACGAAGAACATCCGAGGTCAAGCAGTGAAGAAAGGTGGAAGAAATTATATTTTTCAGCAAGATAGAGCATCTGTACATACAGCACATATCGTGAAAAAATGGTTCAGTGACAGAAAAATTAAAGTTCTGGATTGGCACCCAAAAAGCCCCGATTTAAACATAATGGAGAACGTATGGGGTATTCTGGTTTGCCGTGTTTACGTAAACGGAAGGCAGTTTAACACGAATGATGAACTAAAATCAGCCATTCTATTAGCTTAGAAGACAATCCGCTTGGATGACCTCAGGCCACTATATCAGTCAGTGCCAAGACGTTTACTGGCTGTTCTAAAAGCCCATGGTGGTTTTACAAAGTATTAGATACAGTATTTGTTACTCAGTTATTTATTTTTTACATGTGCGTTTAAATTCCTGCAACATGTATTTTTGACATAAATTCAATAAAATTACTTTCTAAAAAGTGTCACCTATTCATTTTTTTTTTTTATTATTATTACACTTCTATACCATTCTAATTCTTAAAGCTAAGGTGCGTTTATATTCATGCAACGCACTGTATTCTGATGTTAAAGCTTTTAAAATTAAAAAAAATATTTTTTTATGAATAAAATTCAATGTAATAAATTAAATTTTATAAACTTAACATTTTTTTTCAAATTATTTATTTATTTATTTTTTATTTTCACTTATTTATAAAAGATAAAAAAATACTGTTTTCTACATTTTATTTCTATACTTAAAATATTAAAGGTCCCTTGAATCTGAAACTAATATTTTTTTGTGATTGAGTTCTCTGTCTGTCAGCCTGTTACCTGTTAGTCTGTCTGTATCTCAGAAACAAATATTAGCAGGAAGTTTGAGCTCAGTATTCTAAATATTTTGCACAGATATGAAAAATTTACTTAAATATTCTTATTGAGATCGAACAACACATTTTTCAGCGTTTTCTCACCTATATATTATAGAAAAAGTATTGCTTTGGCTAAAGTTTTCGAAATTTAGTTTTACTGCTGAAACGTTTAGAGGGAATCTAAAAATCTAAAAATCTCTCCCCTGAATCTAAAAATCCTATTTTTAGCAAAGGATCTCTCTGTCTATGAGCATTTACTTAAAAATTGTTATTGGGATCGAACAAACTGGCTTTATGAAACTCCCCTCTCAGTCAGAGGAACACACACGTTTTTTTTTTGCTTTCTCTTACTATAGAAAAATCTTGTTGTTAGCTCAAATTTTCAAAATCGAGTTTTAGCAATATTTACATGTTTTGAGGTTCGCTGAATCCAAAAATCAGGTTTCTAGCGGTTGATCTATGTGTGCATGTTTTTGTGTCTATTGTAATCTTAAACAAGATCAAATATAAGCAGTAAGTCCAAACTCAGAGAAAAAAAATAAGTATTTTGTGTTCAGTAACTTACAAAAGTAATCAAATGCTTTACGTCTTTAAACAAAATTTCTGGTAAATATAATTTAATATCTTCAAATTGCACAAAACAAAATGAATTGAACATATATTTTTGCATGTATAAAAGCATGTTCAGTATAGAATGTGGAATGAAAATCGTTCATTTGTAGTTTACACAAGGTCCCTCTAAATAATTCAGATACATTTATCCAATGAAATTGCTGCATTTCAAGTCATGTTATGTGATTTTCATTCTGTGCTAAATTTAAGTAACTATACTGTATTTGTATAAATCATATATAGACTATAATATCATATACAGTCATCATATAGGATTACTCAAAATTAAGCGAAAGCATTATTTATTATTATTTTTATAAATAAAAATTAATGTAATAAATTAAAATAAATTTTAATTAACTTAATTTTTTTTAATTTATTTACTTATTTTTTACATTCTCTTATCCATAAAAAGTCGAAAGATTATGGTTTTGGATGTAATTTTCGAAATTTAGTTTTTGTTACATTTAAAGGTTTTGTGGTTTTCTGAATGCAAAAATTATGTTCTTAGTGTTTGGTCTGTATGTGTCTGCTTATCTTTGTGCTTTTTATCATCACAACCCAAGAAAAATATTAACTAGAAATCTAAACTCGGAGAAAAGAATGATTAGATCGTGTACAGGACATCTAAGATAGTTTGAATAGATTAGGTCTATGATCAAAATTTCTGACTTGTACAATTTGATGTATTTAGATTCTGTAAAACAAAATAAGTTGAACTTATATAGTGCGACCACGTTTCCTACGACTAGCAGTGAGGACGAGTCCAAAAGTTTAGAGGAATGCAAAATTGGCCGAGAGATAGTTATTTGGCAAACATCCAGTTATTCGGTGTTCCCTTATCGCTTGTTTTCTCTCAGTCACCACTATTTAAACACTGGACTCGTTCAATCCGCACTTTCGCAGAGGCTTCCATGGTCGCAAGAAATGTGGTTAAAGAGTATTTTGATATGCATGAAAGCATGTTTCGTATAGAAGATATAAAAAAACCATGTATTAGTCTTCAAAGGACCAACAAAAGAATTTGGATATATTAAGACAATACTAGAAAATAGGTTGAAGTGCAATTGAAGTTGTGTTACGCGTTTTACATACTGATCTATATTTCAAAGACTTTTTGAACTTTTTTATTTAATGTTTTTTGATAAAGCATAATTTTAATACGTATTATACATTTGAAAAAGTATATAGTCAACAATTACTAGAAAAATGACTTACTTTTGATCAACAATAATTCACTTCTTTGTATCCCAGGATACTCTTTAACTGTACTTATAACCTTATAATGTAAATAACGGAGAATCAGATTTAATATATTTAAGTTCACGGAACAATTTAATATGATAGTAATTTAAGAACATTGATGTGTTTCAACAATGAGTGAAATATAGTATTATTATTTAGTTTCCCTTTGTATTATAGGTATAGGGAACTCGGGAAATCCGGAAAATATTTGACCTCGGTTATTTTACTTTTCACATGTTTTGAGGCGTGGTTAATTTAAAAACCACAACACTGATGAAATGTCCATTTCTAGGTTATTCATTTTCATAATTAGTTATTTAGTCTGTGTACACATGTTTCAAGAACGAATGATTAGAAAATGGTTAAACCAGTTTTTAAATATCATTTATGATATTGAAAAAAACCAAGAATCCTATAGTTGGTAACTTCGTAAATTATTCGAAATTTACGATTTTTTTAATATGGCAGAATAGGGCATAATTTCGTTTAAACGTACATTATGAGGAATATCTTTATCGTAAATATGGCAAACGACATTTAAAATAACATTTATGGTAACCTCATTAAGTGTAAATATTTTACTTTATAAACTTTGCAAATAATTTTAAATTTAGTTTTTCCTTAATATATGTCAAAATAGGGCAATACTTTACTTAAACATTCATAATGGGGATTATTGCATTGGAAATCGTAACATCGCATTGCATTGGTGATTAAAGTACAAAAGCAATCAAATAATGTAACTAGTAAACAAATAATAAAATTAGTCAGCAAATTAGGATAAGTTAAGCGTATCGAATCGGATAGAATGTATCCTATTGGGTGGGACACTACATTCAGTGACCATGTTGAGTAATCTATCATATTCATTTCTTTTAACATGAATACAGTTCGCCCTTAATAGAAATTAATGAGAACCGATCTTTAACATTATTATGAGGAGTTGAGTGGAATCCATTCATTCCGACTTGATCCTTTTAGGAAAGGGAAGTAGACAGATGCACATCATTATTACTTTGTTTTTATAACATATTACGATTAGATTATTTAGGATTACTGAGAATGAAAAAATAGAGTAGCAATAATGAAACCTTTAATTTTTTTTTTTTTTTACTTTGTATGTTTTCATGTGTGAAGAATCAGAAATATAAATGTCTGAGGAGGAAATTATACGCAGATTTTCTGAAATTCATTTACAGAATTTAAAACAATGTATCTATCTTTAAATTGATTAAGGTATTCTTCAAAATTACGTAATATTTTATTTTTAGGTAAATACTTAGTGAAAATTCAAGCACTACATCTTAAAAGAAATATTTTATAAAGTAAAGCTATACATTTTAAAAATTTGAATACAAAATGGTAGTCAAAAAGAAGTAGTTGAAATATAATATGGCGTACTTCGAGCATTCTGTATATAATCCAGTAAGTTTTCGTAATGTGGCCGAACAATTTTACAAACATTTCTACTTTATTATCAAATATGAAATTGGATCTTAATGCTAATATATTGTCAATATAAGTATCTACTTTTGTATTTGGAAATCTGATTTTTAATTTCAGGATCAAATCATCAAGATCTATTTTGCGATTTTAGTGATCAATCAAAAGATAGAGCGTAGGATTGCGGAGTTTCTCTTTGCACTTCTGCATTTGACGAAAATCGAACTCTTTGGCGAAAAAAAATGTTAATTTACTTTGTATGCGTAAGCATAGTGAAGATAAGCAGCCCGTTCCTTCGATCTTTATCTGTGAGATTTTTGGTTATGGTGCCATTTAAAAGAATTTTGCTTTTAAATGAAATGTTGTAACTTTGGCTGACTTGAAGGATCGTATAACGTTGCATGTGCGGGTGATCACCGGCGACCAGCTGCGATCAGCTGTTGAACACAGTGTTCAACGGCAGCAGGGTTTATAACTTAATGATAGGGTCACATTGAACAATATGATCTTCCTCGAAAAACAGTCTGTAACTTGTAACAAATAACTATAAAATGTGTAATAAATTAAATTATCTGTACTAAAATTTGTAGCTTGTTTGCATTTTGATGTATGTCCCCTCAGAGCAGAAATTATTATTATTTATTTATTTATTTATTTATTATTATTATTTAATAGTACCTTTGATCGCATCCTTTGAAAACTTCATGTAAAAATTTTCGGCTCAATCCTCATTTTAGTTACAGCTACAGAGGGGTCTGATTAGGCCACGATTAGTTATAGCCACCCTGTTTTTAAATATATAATTATGGTTAGTTATTTGATTATATTTTTACGATGTTATTAATTTTTAATTGTATTATAAATAATTTATTATTAATAATTTATTTTTAATAATAATAATAATAATAATAATAATAATAATATATGCCCTAGTTCTTAAATAAAGTATGTAGTCACGAGAAATATAAAGGCACCAGTACACAGAAAATCAGCGTGCTATCCAATGTGTAAAACAATTGTAGGAAAAGGAAATAACTGTATTTGTTGTTTTTGTTCTCCTTGTTATACTCGTATTAGTTACACGATAAGATTGAGTAACGAATTAGATAACCTAGAGTAGGTACATTTCATTCATTTTCTCATAGTGATGATAAAAACATTTATTATATATTTAAAAATAAATAAATAAATAAATAAGTATTATTTACGCATGATAAATGTTATGGTTATAATAAAATAGCTTATAAAATTACGTAAAAATTAACGATTGGTAATTAAATTGTTATACATTGCAAATGCCGCCACTTCTTTAACAATAATAATAAAATATATATATATATATATATATTAATTGGTAATGTATTAAAATAAAATATGACAAATTAAAACCGATGTTAAATAATACAACTACAATAGTATATTGCCGGTTACTCACTGCGATGCCGCTTTATGTTGGACAGCCGCATTGCTCGCTCATTGCTTCTGAAACACCTGGTAGGATGCAGATTGTGCTCAGAGATAATTTGAGATGCTTGTTTATTAAGATATATTACAGTATGTTGCACTGTTACTTTCTATTTTTTTATTAATATTCGAAAAATTTTCCGTCCTGCGCGATCTGCTATCACACAGTGACGACAACAGCCCCTCGAGACCCAGTAATGTCAATCTTTTGACTGATAGGACTGTTTTGATATATTTTTACTATAGATGCTCGTGAAATTTTCAAAAAATCCGCATACTCTCTAATATTTGTGTTATGTATCCAAGTTCAAATTATCATCTCTTTCACCAAACGATCAGTTAGTCAAATCACGTTTTCTTCCCATATATTCGAAAGTAATTCGACTACATTACTGTCTTGCTCACCTAAATTTATTTCTTTTTACTACGTGAGCCCTCTAGCGGCAACATTGGGATTCACTAATATATATATATATATAAATTCATGCGGCCATTATTAGCATTCCACTTATCATATGCTGCTAAATTGCAATTATCCTAGTTTTTTATGTAATAATACTGTTAAAAATAAATAATAATGCATCAATTTAAAATATCTAAAAGCAAATATTGCTAAAATTTACTAATACACTAATAAACGAGTAATCAACTAATTTTAAAATAAGATAATTTATCATGTATTAAAGTAAATTATCGTAAAATGACAAAGTATGGTATTACATTTTATTAAATTAATTTTCTAGGTAACTGACACTAAAATATATATTTAATGAAATCAAAATGCTATAAATTTTATCTTATATTTTTTAATTATGAAAATGTTTGTTTAATGTATATATTATTTTATAATGTATGTAAATTGTTTAATAATTGGAATATCTTTAGACGGCTGTTTTTCTAATTTTTAACTTTTGAAATCTGACTTGATGTTTTGAATTTTATACTGAAATATGATTATAAACATGAATATTACTAGTGTAAAAAATATATTTTTTTTACTATATATACATATATATTAAGTTTTCATTAAAATATATATATATATATATATATATATATATATATATATATATAAAATCTTAAAAATCGGTGAAAAATTGCAAAACAAGACAATGTAACTTAAATAAAGTTAATTTAAGGTTGTCCTTAATATATTTTTTTAACGTATTAGCAAATATCAGCTAATATATATATATATATAGAGAGAGATAGATAGATAGATATTTCTTTTTTTTTTCTTTCACGTGTAATTTTATATTAGTTTACAACTTAAAAAAAAAAAAAAAAAAAAAAAAAACATTTTCAAAAGTAATTTATTTCTTTCAAATTCGATTTCTTATACATAAAAACCAGATTTCCATTCAGTTCTATTCCAGCCATCCTTTAAGCTTGAATAAAAATTCGGAAAATCATTCTTCTTCCAAATAATAGAATAGTTATTCACTATGTAAAAATCAAGAGAAGTAATCACTCTTCTTATACGAATTTAAAGCTAACTCAATAGAGAAAAATCTGAGATTTCTCGAAAAACGTTGCGATCACGGTCGAGTTATTCTTAAGAAATTAGAAGTGGAGTCTACACGAAAGAATTTCCTGACATACAAAAAATCCGTCAATCATAGAAATAAAGGATTAAAAACCACTTCAATGGATATAGTACATCACTTTCCTGAGCATACATATATAAAGGAAATTTCCTATAATAAAACAAATTGCATTGCAAATCCAATAAATTGCAGTTTTTTTTTTTTTTTTAATATTAGAGTTGAAAAAAAATATTGAAAAAGAAAACCTATGTTCTGTTAAAAGTGTAGAAGTAGAAATTTAAAGAGAATACGTAATATAATCAATTAGAAAATTAATTTCAAAAAATGTTTTTTCTTTTTTTTTAAGTATTAAAAAAAAAATAATAATAACATTTTTGTATGTCAGTGTTAATTAACATGCACAGTGTTTTCTTTCTGTATTTTTTGTTATCAATCAATTGCAATTATATTACATTTTTATTACAACGTTTTTAAACCTTTTGATTTAGTGCACGTGTGGTAATAATAATAAATAAATAAATAAATATTAAAAAACAAACAGATATATTTTTAAAATATAACGTAAGCAATCAGAAAAGCAGTAAGAAAAGCAACAACTTATTTATAAATATTTTAAATACAATAACATATGCAAGAGTCGGTCTAAAAATATCATCAGCCTTTATCACAAGAGAACATTAAAAATAAAGACATATATTAGAACAAAGCACATTCTTTTATTTATTTTTTTTTCTTTTTATCGCATCCGATATTCTTATACTGCAAATAAATACAGTCTTTCACGGAAATGTACGATTTTTTCACTTACAGCACCCTCTATTGACGAAACTTTAACTATATTTTTTTCTTTAGCAAAAATAAATAAATAAACAAATAAAAATAATAATAAAAAAAAATTGTTATAATAAAACAGACACGACATTATTTCATTATTTAAAACATGAAAATCTGACATTGACAGATTTTAATTTAGTGCCAGAGGCCTACAGCTAAACTTGTTAATATCGACAAATTCTTCTTTGGTTAATTCGTGACGATCTAAATTCCATGATAAAGTTTTCATTAAATCAAACCAATGTGTTTCAGCTGCAGATACTGTAACAAATAACGTTGGAAGTCCAAACTGTCTTATAGCCGCAAAACAACGTTTTTTCTCTTTTTCCCAATGAGGGGAAGGTGCGCCTTGGGGGGGACTCATGTCAAAGGTGTGCCTTGGGGGGGACTCATGTCAAAGGTGTACCTTGGGGGGACTCATGTCAAAGTTGGGCCTTGGGGGGACTCATGTCAAAGTTGGGCCTGGGGGGGGGACTCATGTCAAAGTTGGGCCTTGGGGGGACTCATGTCAAAGTTGTACCTTGGGGGGGACTCATGTCAAAGTTGGGCCTGGGGGGGACTCATGTCAAAGTTGGGCCTTGGGGGGACTCATGTCAAAGTTGGGCCTGGGGGGACTCATGCCAAAGTTGGGCCTTGGGGGGACTTCATTCAATAAATCCCCATTCAATAAACTGACTGAAATAGGCCCTTAGCACTATTAAGACTGACGTATAAAAATTCGACAACGCTGTACCGACTGAAATAGGCCTCTAGCGGGGGGGGACTCATGTCAAAGTTGGGCCTGGGGGGATTCATATCAAAGTTGGGCCTGGGGGGGGGGGACTCATGTCAAAGTTGGGCCTGGGTGGACTCATATCAAAGTTGGGCCTGGGGGGGGGACTCATGTCAAAGTTGGGCCTTGGGGGGACTTCATTCAATAAATCCCCATTCAATAAACCGACTGAAATAGGCCCTTAGCACTATTAAGAGTGACGCATAAAAATTCGACAACGCTGTACCGACTGAAATAGGCCTCTAGCGGGGGGGGACTCATGTCAAAGTTGGGCCTGGGGGGACTCATATCAAAGTTGGGCCTGGGGGGGACTCATGTCAAAGTTGGGCCTTGGGGGGACTTCATTCAATAAATCCCCATTCAATAAACCGACTGAAATAGGCCCTTAGCACTATTAAGAGTGACGCATAAAAATTCGACAACGCTGTACCGACTGAAATAGGCCTCTAGCGGGGGGGACTCATGTCAAAGTTGGGCCTTAAGGGGACTTCATTCAATAAATCCCCATTCAATAAACCGACTGAAATTGGCCCTTAGCACTATTAAGAGTGACGTATAAAAATTCGACAACGCTGTACCGACTGAAATAGGCCTCTAGCACTAATAATGATAATAATAATAAAAATAATAATAACGTTTTGCTAACCATCTTCAATACTATTAATTCTTCATTATTATTGTTATTATTATTATTATTATTATTATTATTATTTTATTTTTATTATTTTATAAATTAAAAAATGTCTGCACTGGAAATTTATAAGAAAGGATCCTACTCTATACTTTAATGGTCGATTTTCTCATTATATACACACACACACACACACACACACACACACACATATATATATATATATATATATATATATATATATATATATATACACTAAGCGAAGCGAAAAAAAAAAACACTTGGATATTTTCATTTTCACCTTCTACAACCGCCAATTCCATCGTTTAAAAAGCAAGTTTTCGAACATATTTTATTATGTTGTCCTCCACATACATTTTAGCATTGAGACGAGTGTTAAAAACAAAATGCAATGGACAATATTCCTGTGACGTCACAGTGGGTAAAATCGCCGAACACGTGGCCGATATTTTGTAAACAAATTAGATTCAAGATGCCATTTTATTGTTACGCATAACATTTTCCTAAATATTTCTCCACTGAAACATAATAATCAGATATCTGTTCAAACAAGAACAAAAGAGAAATGTAAACAACTGAATCGAATGATAAAGTTAAGACTATTCCCCATACAGCACATAATGTTTCAGTTATGTTGCAAAAAGCTTACAATCTTTCAAAAACGTAACACGTTTTAATATGCTCTGTGATACCTTTCTGAAACATTCGCCCTTTTTGATTTTCTATCTGTTAAGTGATTGTGACGTTTCTGTTACGTATCTGATTTTTTGTTACGATCGCGGACAATTCTACGTTTTTGAAACTAATCGGAAAGTAATCTGAACGGTTTTAAACGTTTCGGAAAGTTTCATAATGTTTCAATGTTATATGATTGTTACGTTTCTGGAATATTTTGTGCTGTTAGGGTCCATATCGTAAAATTGCAGAACATTTTATGTATATACACATTTATATATAATGAATAAAAGATTAATAAGAACATTTTATACACACACATATATATAGACAAAAAAGCTTAAATAATTAGAATTTCAATCACTTTAATAAAGGAATTTATTAAATGGAACATCCATTTAAATTATTTAAAATCGCCACAGTTCGCATGGCAACTTTTAATAATACATATGTTGATTAATATTAAAGTATATTACTAGAACTGGATTAAAAACAAAACAAAGGTATCACTATATCACTCTTACTTCAATTTCATATGATCTGTAACTCTTATAAATAATATTGAAAAATAAAAATTTGTAGGATACAATGCTTTGCTATGGTAGAGTTGAGAATTGTTTTCCGAAAAGAGATGATTTTTTATAGTCTCGAACCCAAAGGAGGAATATGGTCCATTGTCAGAAAAACAGTAATTTAAAAAATTATTTCAAAAATGGTAAGAATAAGATAGTTAACGATGCCACAAAAATATTAATTTTTGAATGAATATCAAAAAAAAAAAAAAAAAAAAAAAAAAAAATAATAATAATAATAATAATAATAATACGTGCGATGGCAAAATAATTAAATGTTAACAAAATATTGGTAAAATGGTTTTTAGCAAAATATAAAATTTTTTGGCCGTTTAAACTGGAAATTTGCTGTTTGGCGACCACGTTACTAATCCAAGCAAGATAACCGCAAGTTAAAAAGCAAATTTAATAAAAAAGCATCACAAAACTGGCGTTGTAAAAAATATTACTTACAAACTTTGAATAAACACCATAAAATGCAATAAACTCGCAACAATTGTTTCGGGTCGAAAAAACACACGACCCTTCACCAGGCGAATAAAGTAAGCACGAGAGTTGAGTGCTGCAGTCAAGACTGCAGCATTTTATGGTGTTTATTCAAAAAAACAAATGTTTAAAAAATCGATTTGTATCATGCTCAGAACTTAAAAAAGATGAAAAAAAAAAAATGTGTATAACAAAATATTTTCTTCAAAAATAGTCCGAAAGCAATTAAACAAGGCAGGTTAAAAACCAGAAGATCTGAAGAAGAAAAAAAGTAAAGACAATTGTAAAAAAAAAAAGAAAAAAAAAAAAAAAAAAGCAGTTAATTATCATGTTCAACTGAATTTCTCCGATGAATCAGTTTTTATTTATTTCGAGCTAGTGAAAAAAAAATCTACTACGGTGAAAATGAGACTGACTTAATGAAAACTGCTATATTAAAACAGTGACATATTCTCCGTACATTATGGTACGGAGGTGCATAATTTTTAAAAGAATCAGACACATTTCCATGCTCAAGGGATCAATAAACTCAAAATAAAACACGGTGTTTATAAGAGTGGCGCCTGAATGAATATTTTGGGGGTATTTCAGACTTTTCTTCAAACAGCATTTTAAGATGATAATGCATTTTGCGGTACGGCGACTGTGGTACGTCTGTTTGAATCAAATTGTTAAAATTACCTATCCATTCACTCGAGCACCTATAATTCTGTAAGTAATAATACCTTTTTTCACTCTAAGTTAAATCCCACAAAGAATTTCGTAGAATTTCTCCTTTGTAAGACTTGGAAACAATCCTAATCTTATTTCGTTCGAAGATGTTGAGTCATAAAAAGGCGCGGGGAGAGGGAAGAGGATTCGAAATTTCCAGCCTACATCTTTGCATGAACTAGAAACATTACTTACAATATTTATCACGGTGAAATTTTGAGATATATATCAAAAAACGGTATAATACTGTGCCACTCTGTATTAATGCAGTAATTCCATATAAAGGTGGAATTAACCCAATATAGAATACATATTTTTATTTAAAAATTGCTGAGATCTTAAGTTTTAAGGGATTACAATTGTTATGAAATAAGATATATATTAAAAAAATGAATATGATCAATCTTTACAAAGTTTATTTATGTTTATTACAAAATTATTAATGTTTCTTATACATGTATACACAGATAATGGCAAAAAATAAAACAACGCACTTATCAATTCTGTTAAAAAAGGGAATATTTATAGAATACTTCTAAGTATTATTTAAGTGAGAATTTTTCGGTTTCTTTTTTTATCACTGTTAATCAATTATTTAGTACGAAATTAATATGAAAAATAGAATATTTATATAATAATTACCTTAGATTTATTAACGTAAGAATTCTTCTTCTTCTTCTTCTTCTTTTTAATGTTATTATTTAGTCGTGTTATCTATTTATATTTTAGTGCATTTTCTAATAACTTCTAATAATTCCTTTTTAAGAAAATACATATTACAGTCGTTATCACATTATGTTACTAATTTGACAAATTTTGTAAAACAATTAACTACATTATCTATAAGATATATTTTAACTTCCATAAGTTAAAGAACTTTGAAAGAATAAAGCAATAAATTAGAAAGTACCAAATAAAGAAAAGTTGTTTCGTACATAAGTTCACACAATAACAATCAATCACTTTAAGATCAAGCGATTAAGCTGATTAATCACAGAATGTTTGTTAGAAAAGACTATTGTTGTCTAGCTTGTTGGGAGTTTGAATGGGATGTTTTCCCATTTAAAATGTCGTACAGTGCAGTAATTCAAATTAACTACGCACTTGGTTTAATATGAGTTTAAAAACTAAACTGAAATTTTAAAATTTAATTATAGAATAAGAGAAAAAAACATGAGAAAACACTTTTTAACTGTATAAATTTACCTAATTATTACGCTGTTTTATGTAACGAAGAAAATATCTATAACTGCATGTTATATGTGAAACAGAAGTATGGTGCAAATACGTTTAAAAATTACATCCATTTATGTATTCTTAATAAATTTCTCTCAATATTTTCTAATTTTAGTTAAAAACGTTCTTTTCTCCTTCAAATAAATATTCTTTCTGATAGAAAAGAAAAAGCATTATTAGCTTTACCCGTTAATAAACCTCTTTTATACGTTTCATTTTGACAGTGCCACCAAATGCACAAAAATGTAACTAGCACGACTTTAACAATAATTTTAATAGGAAGTTTGGAATAATTTCCATCCATAGTAGATGAGATATATTCCTTTGCAAAAATGTAGGAAGTAATTAAAACCAGCACCCCCGATTGTTCAATACGGACCCTATTGGATCATCTCTTCTGTTTAAAATTCTCCATGCGTTTTTGTATTATACAAGCTGAGATATAGCCTTCTCGTAAATGAGCTATATATATACAATAATAAAAAGAATATTATTGTATAACAGCACCGATTCTTTCCGATATGCACATAAAGTAAAAGAGCTATATTTATCAAGAAATCGCGCTCATATATCGATTTTGGAGCATATATACATATATTATATAAAATGACACACAGCCATTTTGTAAAAGAGCTTAATCTGAATACACATGTATTTCTTCATATTAGTGCATCAATGTTTATATACACAGGGTTGCAAAATGATATGAACACATAGTAATTCTGTGATATCAAGGCAAAAATTCATTTAAAAGTATCAGGAAATGCTATTCTGGGAACAAGTACGACATAATCTCACTCATGCAGAACGATCAAATGAATACAAAACATTAAATTTATTGAAAATATAAATTATTTTAAAAAATAGTGTTGCAAAATGATATGAACACTGATCAAAATTACCACTAAATTAGCATATAAACTGAACAGGAAGATTGAATTCGATTCCGAGAATTAGAAACCGAAATATATAAATAGGTTTAGCACAGAGACTCCAACATCCTAATTAATATTCCGTAGTGATGTTAGTCACGCCCTTTTTTACACACCAGTAAATTTTTAGCGTAATAGTCTCCAAATTCAATTACGATTAAATAAGAAGAAAAATACTCTAAAATTATACTGGTGTGAAAAAAAAGGCGGGACTAACAATACTACGGAATATTAATTAGTATGTTTGAGTCTCTGGTTTAGCATATAAATGTGCTTCGCAGGTTTGGAAAGTTCCAAACGAGTTCGCTTGCTGAATTCTTGGAACATGGGACGTAAGTGCGCTTTAAGCGGTTTTAAGAAAGGCAAAATTGTGGCTTTTCATGATCAAGAACTTTCAGCAAGAGCTATCGCAAATAATTGGAAAGATTCCTTGGTGTAATACTGAATATTCTTCGATTACAAGTGGGTTACGGAGCAAAGAAATCTTAATGACGTCTATCTGAAAGGGAAAAAAAGAGTCATTATAAAAAGAATGAGCGATGAGAAAACAACTTTAGGCGAATTTACGAGGGATCCAGTAATAACGGTGTCTAAAATATTTTTGTCCAGAATAGCCATTAACTCTGAGATGCTGAAGGACGAAAAAAAAAAAAAAAAAAAGTCGCAAGCACCTATGACTAAAAAGCAACATGAGAATCACCTGGATTGTGCAAAAGATCACATGTCCCTGACGTTAGAATATGATAGAATTATATCTTCCGATAAAATAAAATACAATTTAGATTATCGTTGTGGTTTTTCTTAGTATTGGCACAATCTACGCCAAAGATCTGACACCTTTTCAAAACGGCGGCAATGTGGAAGGTCACGTATCAAAAACTATTGATAACCTATCAAAATCTATTTGAAGAAAATTTATTGCCTGTTGCCAAATAATTTCGCGGAATTTTTTGTATGTTCCAACAGGACAATATATCCATTAACATGGCAAATATCACTAGGGAATGTTTCCTAAATTATGGTGTATATACATTTCCATGACCCTCTGTTTCTTCAGCTTTAAACCCGATAGAAAATATTTTAAGTCTACTAGTTAGTATGAATTATGAAAATTGAAAGCAATATGCCACAATTTTAGAATTAAGATTTTTTTTTATCTCCCATTGGAAAAAAAAAATGATAAAAATAAATTAAAGGCTTGATCCATTCTATGCCTAATCGGCTTTTTCCATTAATTAGAAAATTTGGTGCATAGACTGAATACTAATCTATAAATTTTGTCCGTGTTCATATCATTATGCAACACCTAAAAAAAAAAAAAAAGTGCAGTTTTCTTCATATAAAAATAACTGTTTGAATTATACTTTGATGTAAAATAAAAATACCTTTAACTTTATTTTGTAACATTGTTTATTTTTTTATGCATGAAAAACTTGGTGTTCATACCATTTTGAAACCCAGTGTATATTTCATCATATTACTCGTAGATATTTGGATTGATGCCCTTATACACAACATAAGCTGAGAATATGTTAAAAGGGAGAAAATTGCAGCATATCAGCGGCAATACTTTGTGCAATATCTCCAAGTATTAAAATAATTCAAATTCTGTACAAATATGAAGTTTAGTTAAATTCTGTCCATTAATTTGTGATATATGGCGGTTACAAATTTCGATACACACACATATGCAGGACGTATTAAAAAATAAAAAGAATAATCATAAAAGAACCGTTCTTTTATGAATGCATAAAAAGTATAAGTCAATCTATCTCTTCTTCACATATTTCACTGCGGAGAAGTAGTTACGACCTCTGGCATTCTTCTTTATTATTTCTTTAATTTCTGCAATCATTTTCCAACAGTCAGTAATATCGACTTTTAACTATGTATGGGGGCATCTTATATTTCCCCTTTAGGTAGCACGCTGGTATAAAGAACTGGATATCCACATGAGCAAATGCTTGACACATCGCGTGTTTGATACTAACGGTTACACGATACTACCCGAACTTTCCTACAAAATCGATATATATATATATATATATATATATATATTACAACGAGAGCTTTATTCAAATTTTAAGTTGGAATTCGTATTACTTCCACTACTCAAATACAAAAAGTGATGGAATTATTGTATTCGGTCAAAATTTAGACATAAAATTTTCATCTGATTTACATATTTTAAAAATCCTTGATTCAAAAATCATAGTTTTGTCAATTAATCAGAGTATGTGCATTAATGGGGGGGGGGGGGATTACCATATCCGAAAAAAAAAAATGTAGATCGACGCGACTTCAGATCTATGGCTGGTCTAGTATAGTGGTGATTTTTTCATCTTTTGGAGAATTTGAGGATTTATCTGATTGATACGTAATAAATATGTAGTAGGTTTGTCAAAAGAGACATAGTATATGGCTGCATTTTTTCTGGTGTAGAGTTTTTGTTTATCAACGGCATTTGAAACTACGGCTTTAATACGGCGCACTAAGTCAGAAATGTGGCGTTTTGTCTCAAACTATGTTAATCCACTGTTTCATGCATAAATTTGGCGTCTCCTTTCAGACTACACTTTAAATTCATCAGTATCTTCAATATTTTTTTTTAAAGAAGCATTCATTAATTTCCTCAAAATATTCATGTTATTCAAACACCCGTAAAGCATACTCTTGAGGGACGAGTATCGAAATCGTCACCATAATAAGATCTGGTTAACTACAGCTCCTTCACTTTCCTCGTGTTTCTATGAGCTAAAGATTTAAAGTTAGAAGAAACCTAGAATTATAGTAAAACAATCTTTTTATTAAAGATCATATATTTTAATCATCTTTTCACTTGTATTTTGTTTTTCTTTAAATATTATATTGAGCACGGCTTAGCGCTAATGTGTTTAATTAAACGGACAATTAACTTCTTAAACTTGAAAATTTGCTGGATAAAACTCCCTTAACTAGTATAGTGTATTTCCTGTACTACTCTCTCTAAGAACACCTGAGAATTTACTGAAATTTACTTAAATAGTTTAATTGGAAAAATATCCACTACATTCACCTTAAAACATTTTATATGAAATTACTAATACACAAAGCTACTCTAAAATTTTCATCTTCCAATACCTTGCTATAAAACTTTTTACACTTCCTTCGAAATCAATGCTGAATAAATGCAATTGGAAACCTATCCTTCAACTAACTAAACTATCCATGGACGATCCACATTTGTGCAGAAATGTACGCCAATTAAACAAAACTCGAATGAATACTTTACCCATAATCTAACCAAATTCTCCATAGACCAACTATATATAAAGTTAGGCCTCACGACCTCACTTTTTCTTTTACAGAATATGTATATATATATATTCCAACAATGTGACTTATTCCAACGATTTATTTTCCAAGCAATGCGATTTCAAACAATGTCTAAGAATGATTTAAATTCAATTAGTCAATCTGTATACTTTTCAGTCCTTCTGTTTGTCTGCTGTGTGATAAAGTAAGCAGAGAATATTTAAATTTATACGATACAACAAATACGTTCAGTTGGAAAGTGCTAGTAAATAATGCGCACTGCATGATTTATTATAAATTACGGTGGTAATTGCAAATATATTAACAAAAAAAAAAATAGTAAAAAAAAAAAGTTGCACTTCGGGAGTGCCGACAGAAGTGAAAACGTGAACAATTACGTGTGTATTTCTTGAATCGTCAGGAAATATTTTATTGTGTAGGAAATACTTTTAAATGAAGTGTTTTTTTATTCATTAATATAAACTACTACTACAAAAATTATATTACAGTTTTATTTAATGCGCTAACTGCAATAGAGACAGTGTCCGGAGATGAGAGAAGTCGTGTAGAGCCGCACCAGATTGTAAAAACGTGAGAAAAATGGCGGCTTTGGCCTTTCTCACGGTTTTGTGAGGTCTAACTGGAATAGAGACAGTGTCCGAAAATGAGAGAAGTCGTGTAGAGCCGCACCAGATTGTAAAAACGTGAGAGAAATGGCGGCTTTGGTCTTTATCACGGTTTTGTGAGGTCTAACTGCAATGTTTCCGGCTGCAATCTATAAGAGACAGTGTCCGGAAATGAGAGAAGTCGTGTAGAGCCGCACCAGATTTTGAAAACGTGAGAAAAATGGCGGCTTTGGTCCTTTTCATGGTTCTTTGAAGTCTAACTGCAACGTTTCCGGCTGCAATCTTTAAGAGACTGTGTCCGGAGATGAGTGAAGTCGTGTAGAGCCGCACCCGATTGTTAAAACGTCAGAAAAATGGCGGCTTTGGCCTTTCTCACTGTTTTGTGAGGTTTAACTGCAAAAGAGACAGTGTCCGGAGATGAGAGAAGTCGTGTAGAGCCGCACCAGATTTTAAAAACGTGAGAAAAATTGCGGCTTTGGCCTTTCTCACGGTTTTGTGAGGTCTAACTGCAACGTTTTCGGCTGCAATCTTTAAGAGACAGTGTCCGGAGATGAGAGAAGTCGTGTAGAGCCGCACCAGATTGTAAAAACTTGAGAAAAATGGCAGCTTTGGGCTTTCTCACGGTTTTGTGAGGTCTAACTGCAATAGAGACAGTGCTCGGAGATGAGAGAAGTCGTGTAGAGCCGCACCAGATTTTAAAACAATATACAGTATATAATTACTAATACTTCACATTAGCAAGTTAATTGTATGATACATTATTTGTATCATCCAAGGATGGAAAGCGTTTCGATGACGCGAATTCAATGATTTTTGTTCACCCAAAAGTTTTCACTTCAAATGGAAAGCGTCAGCTGACGATGACGGGAGTTCAAAGATTTTTCTTCACCCAAAAGTGCTCAACGCGCCTAAAGAAGTTTTCACTTCAAAAATAAAATTAAAATTAATTAAACCCTATTTTGTAGAAAATTGTATAATAATTATTTATTTTAATACACTTACGCAAGGACACACACATAGGAATAAATACAAATAACATTTTTGCTATATAAATGCATATGTTACATAAAATTTGAGCCTTTTTCAAACAAATATTCATTATTTTTAAAATTTCAATGCTTTTGCATTTCTTTACAAGTTTTTAGTAGTTATCTGATTTATGTTACAATTCTGTAATCTTTCGAAATATTTAGTCAGAACTTTACAAGATCGCATTGAAAAATTTACATCTGAATACTTTAGATGGCACTTAAACACACATTTATTCCAATGTTTACAGAAAATATATTCTTTGAAATGAAAATATATTTTGAAACATTTTCAAATAAAATGCAAGATATTTGCTTAAGGGAGAAAAAAAAAAAATCAACTGTTGATAATCTATCATTGCGACTTTATATATCAAAAGAAAAAATTTTAATGGTTTTGTATTATGCGGTTTTTGAAAAGTGCTTCTATACAAGTATACGCATTGTAAAATTTCTAGCAATATATCGTGTAATTATTATTTTTTCGGGGAAATAATTGGCATAAAACATTTTTTTTAAATAATATTAGGATACAAACATTGCATATATCTATCTATCTGTCTATCTATCTATCAATCTAAATATCTATATCTATATATATATTTAACTATCTCCCGATATTTATTACTCAATAATCTTTGTGCATTTATTCATTAATAATTTAAAGTTCATATTTTTAGCATGATACTTAAACGAATATAAAATAAGCTCTACTATCTCTTTTTTTTTTTTTTATGTAAAGCTAATTTTTCACAGTATGTTTTAATACATACAAAATCAGTCATTTGATTAATGCATTATTATCTATTTTGTATTAACTGTTCCTAATTTGTAAAACAGTTGGGAAATTATCAAACTTTTATTTACTTATACAAAGTATAAGGAAGTACAGTATTTCCGTTTTGCGAAATCGATTTTGTATTTCGCATAGCTCAAAAACGAATGATCGTAGAATGTTGCAAAATTATATGTGTGACTCTCATGATGTCTAGTTGTACATTTGTAACATTGATTTTCATACGAGCTTCCGTTTTAGAGATATCAACGACTTTATGCGAATACTCGTGACGTCTGTAAGTATGTGTGTGTGTGTGTGTGTGTGTATCTCGCATACTCAAAAATGGTTGGATGTAGAATGCGAAAAATTAGTATATAGGTTTGTTATAACATTTACGTGTGCACCTCCCTTTTTGGACTTCCTGTGAATATCCGTTTTTGGGATATTTAGGAAAATTTTATTCGTATTGATTAAAAATACAAACGTTTTGGTCACTATATATGACCTACCATCATAGAGATTTCAAAAGAAGCTGATGATAGAGCCAGTAATGATATTGTTATGAAAGTTGAAGACATTATTGCATGTATAGAGTTATACTTAAAGACAAGCAGGTTCTAGTCGACGAACGAATTTTATTAAATGAATATTCAATCTGTAGACAGAATCCGTAATGATATTGTTATGAAAGTTGTCGACATGTTAACGAGCAGAAATTAATTCTTTAACACAAACATGGTTTTAGTCCACGAATGCACTTCATTTAATGAATATTCAGACCGTAAATAGAGTTTTTAATGATAATGATTAAAAAAAAAAAAATGTCCACATGTTAGCGTGTAAAAAGGAATTCTTAAAGTGTCAAGGTGGTTCTAGTGGACGGATTCATTTTATTTATAATTAATATTCAGCGCTTAGATAGAGACCGGAATGATATTGTTGTGAATGTTGTTGACATTTTTTTGTACAGAAAATAATTCTTAAAGACATATGCAGGTTGCAGTCGACGAATGCACTCTATTTAATGTATATTCACATTCAGACGTAGATAGATCCTATAATGATATTGATAAAAAAAATGGCAACATTTTATCGTGTAAAAAACAATTCTTAAAAAAATTAGCAGGTTCTAGTCGAGTATAGTTTAATAAATCTTTTTTTTGTGCTTCAAAAATCAATTATTAGTTGCTATTCTTGAAACAATCAAATGAAATGGCCATTTTTACTGAAGAAATCAAATAAACATTGCTAAATACACTACAGAGCAGAAATTTCGCTAAAACAGGAACAACCAAATATTTCGAAGTCTGACTGGAATTTGAATTCATCGATAGTATTGTCACTGGTTTATGGAATTTCCAAAGTAGTTCTGCGTGAGAAATCAATGCATCATTACAATATTTCCAGAACTAGACTCCTATTAAGTTTAGAGTTTCCAAATTTTGTGAATCACATACTACCACTTTTCACCACATTTGAATGCTTAATTTGAATTTAAGTCAAGGCCCACCTTCAAGGAAATGAAAGAGCTTTCATACGTTTCCACTTTCACTACGTACAGAAAGTAGCACATTAAGATAAATACAATTTCTAATCTACAATCATAAACATTATTTTTTTTTTAATAGTTATTGTGGGTCATTTGTAGAACTTTCAAAAAATTTAGTTTTGCGCTATAAACAATGATTTTTTCCGGAAAACTCCAGAACACTGCTCTTATTTAAGTTAGAGCTTCAAAACTTAGCAAACTTAAACTACGGAGTCTTCACTAATTCGGTCGCCAACTCACCAAATTTGATGTCAAGACCAAAAATCCACTCTGGCTACTAAATTGGAGGCTTGGCGAGATTAACAATAAAATTTTGCGGCAAATATTGTTTCAGGTTAACCAGAAACGCTTTCGCAATTTTAACCGCATGTTTAACTTATTTGTTTTGGTGAAAATTATCGTTTTTCGCCACTACTTTTTGCCAAAAAGAACAAAACTGGGATGATTTTCATTGAACTTTAAACTGTGCATTTGCCGATGAAAAATTCTTTTATAAGCGGTGGAGTTCTATTCCGGAAAAAAAAAATGCTATATTTGTCTTGGCGGTATATATAATTTTATAAATGTGACTTTTTTGGTTGGAGTAGCAGTTTTTTTTCCTTGTTCTGTTTTTGTTTTAATGGATGCTCTTGGACTGGAACATATCTACTTATTGAAGAATCGTTTACCTCACACAAAAATGTCAGTGTTTTCATAACAATATATATATTCCTAAGGTTGCATAAGGAAGTAATGTGGTGTTTTTAACACTGTTTTACAACATGATATTATTTTGAATTTATGTTTAATTTATTTATATAATATTTCTCTAACGTTTACCAATTACGATTACATTTTGTCGAAATGATACGATAATGATGTACATAATAAAATATGCAAGGATAGAAAAAAATAATATTTATAAATAGACAATATTTAAGCACGCGGTTTCAGCTTAATGGTATATTAAAGTAACATTTGTCTTATCAGACCATTTTATAGAAAAAAATGTATTTTTAAAGGTTGCTTCTTTTAGAATCTTTGTAAGCGTCATTTTAAACCTAGCAATACTTTAAATATATATACAGATTATGAACTGTTATCATAAATTGTCTAAAAAACGCATTTAAAAAATGCAATCAAAATAGATTTTTTTTTTAAAACAGAATAGTATGTAAAAACAAATAAATAAACTGTCAATAAACAAAAGGAATCCTATACTAAAACTGTATTGATTGCGTACCTACACTGTTAAAAATTTCTGTAAATTTAATGTAAATATTTACCCAGAGTCTCTGTAAATTTACAGTAATTCTTAGTTAAAAGTGAATAATCGAGATTCTCGATCTTTATTCTGTCTTTTTACCTAATTTTATTATTTATTTTTTTAGTTAAAATTAAAAATGACTGTTTCGACTTTAGAAAAAGCATTCCAAGTCCGAAATATATTCTCAACAATAATTAATTAAATTCATATTAGTTATTAAAATGAATGCATAAAATAAGTTTTTTTAACATCTCCGTTTATTTTTCTCTGCCATTTTACGTAAGACTTAAGATAATAGATTACACAGAGTATTCTGTTGAAATTTTTAACAGTGTATAAAAAGAGGGTCGTCAACCATGAATTTTATTTTGAAACATTTCTTTGAATATTTTTGGTTTCACTATTGCGCCATATTAATTTGGATCTAATAATTAGTTGGCTTCTGGTAAGCAAAATTTTAATTAGGTGGTAAAATTGATATAATATTAATGAGTTTCATATTTTACTAGTAAATAAGAAGAGAAATAAAGTGTAATTAATAATTAGTTGGCTTCTGGTAAGTGAAATTTTAATTAGGTGGTAAAATTGATATAATATTAATGAGTTTTAAATTTTACAAGTAAATAAGAAGAGAAATAAAGTGCGAAAATTTCGCATAGGTTTGCTAGTATGTATATATTACACTAACGTTAGCGGCACCAAAATCGGCGTTTTTAGTAGAAAGCTGAATTTCAACAGAAGCGAATTAGAATGCACTTTTCATTTTAGGTTAAATAATGTCGAATGGAGCAAGAGGCAATTGGCGACGGTCTGGGTACAACTCTTAAAACACGTAAATCTCAGTAAAATATTGAATAAAATTAATTTCCAGAAGATAACTGTCTAAATAAACAAAATTGAATTACGATACCTGAAAAGTAGAAATGTTAGTAAAATTTAAAGAGGATGAGAAATTTAATGGATTTATATGAAAACAATAGCAGAAGAACACTGAAAAAAAAGAATAAGAAAACGATAGGTTGTAGTTAAAAAAAAAAAAAAAAAAAAAAAAAAAAAAAAAAATCCAAACTTTATAACGTAAATAAATTTCCAACATAAGATATCTATAATTAATATTCAGGTTGAGGTTGATTAAGTTTTACATACCACAAGGTTACGCAATAGGCATTTGGCGAAAGTTTGTAATTCACCCCTAAGGTGCTTGGGACATTTTATCGCAGATTTAGTCCTTTGCGGAGCAGGAGCTGTTGTTGAAATTAAGTTCATTCAGATTCGGAAATCAAATATACCTGAATCAAAAAGTTCCAACAAAATTAAACTAGCGTTTTGATCAAGTCTTAATTAAAATAAAATATTTGAAATAAAACAAGATAATATGCCAAAATTTCGCTCCAGTTTATTAGAAAGGAACCATCTTAATTGCCGAAACGTTAGTGGAGGCCCTCTGTTGAGACTCAAAACGGTTTTGGGCTGTGTCTGTCTGTCTGTCTGTCTGTCTGTCGCTCGATAGCGGCCGCAAAAATAGCGCTATTCACTTGAAATTTGGTACACATGTTCAGGAGTCCCACGAAATCAGCTGTATAGTTTTTGGTATGTATTCCATTTGTAGTTCGTATACAGGGACACGCCAAAGTTTTTCTTATCATTACGGCCTATGGGAGGAATTTGTATGTATCACGATAGCGGCCACAAAAATCACGCTATTGACTTGCAATTTGGTACACGTGTTTATGCGCCCCACGAAATCAGCTGTATAGTTTTGGGTGTGTATTCCATTTGTTATTCGTGTACAGGGACACGCCAAAGTTTTTCTTATCATTACGACCTACGGGAGGAATTTGTATGTACCGCAATAGCGGCCACAAAAACCACGCTTTTGATTTGCAAATTCCTACACATATTCATGAGCCAAACGAAATAAGCTGTATAGCTTTAGGTGTGTATTCCATTTGTAGTTCGTGTACAGGGACACGCCAAAATATTTTCCTATCATTACGGCCTATGGGAAGAATCTGTATGTACCTCGATAGCCACCGCAAAAATCAAACTATTGACTTCCAATTTTTGCCGAAACGTCAGTGGAGGCCCTCTGTTGAGACTCAAAAGGATTTTGGATTCCGTCTGTCCGTCTGTCTGTCTGTCGTGCAATAATAGCGGCCGCAAAAATCAAGCTATTGACTTGCCATTTGGTACACATGTTCATGATCCCCACGAAATTAGCTGTACAGTTTTGGGTGTGCAGTCCATTTATAGTTCGTGTACAGGGACACGCGAAAATTTTTTTATCATTACGGCCTATGGGAAGAGTTTGTATGAACCGCGATAGCGGGCCCAAAAATCACGCTATTGACTTGCAATTCGGTACACATATTCATGAGCCCAACGGAATTAGTTGTATAGAGTGAATTTGCATAGGGAAATACAGAATAAAGTCATGTGGTGGCGACAACATTCTAGCTTTTGTTTGATTTCGTAGTAATATATAAAACATAATCAGTTCGTAAATGTATATAATATTCATATAATGTTTATTTCATAGACTGTTTAAAATAACTTACTTTTTTTGGTTATTGCATATTTATTTCTTTAAATGACATATTTAAAACACATATTAACAACTGCTGATTATTTTTCTAGCGGTTTGAGAGAGCAGTACTGACTAGTTGATCTTGTAGTTTAAAATGTTTACAAACTAAGAATGATTGAAAACAGTTAACGATTAAAAATTAATGAACAATTAATACTTATTTCTTTTGACAATTAATACTTATGACTTTGAGAAGCTTTTCGGTAGTACACTGCATGATTTGGCTCTAGAGATACACTACGTGGCGTTGGAAACACAACACCGAGTAGGAGTGGCCAGAAAGTGGTGAAACTAGGCAAAAAGAGAGAGACCTCGATGAACAATAAGTGATCTTTATTTTGAAATAATATTCATAATGCAGAGCGAGAGCAGCAACAGCGTCAGCTTAGTAGGTTCTAGGACCAACATGGACATCAAGCAACACACCTAGGTACAGAATCAATGAGTGTATGGATGGCGTCCTGAAGAGCGGCTCCCCATTTCCTGTCAACCATTTGCCACAGATGGTCTTCTGAACGCGGAAGTGGCAGGGTCTGCAAAAGGCGTCTAATCACATTCCAAATTTGTTCATTTGGTGAGAGATCAGGAGAGAATTGTGGCAAGGGAAATATCTGTGCATTTTCCATAGCACGTTGGCTGCTGCGAGTAATGTGCAGGCGGACGTTATTCTGCAGATAAATGGCTTTGGGCTACTGAAAGTAACGAAGTGTCACTGACAGCAGCACACCATCTACGTATAATTGGGCCACCATAGTGCCCGAAATCGTATGCAGTTGCGCTCCAAACCATACCACCTTGTCGCGTGGTGGGTAGTTCCATAATTGCTGTCGAACGGAACCTGTTTCCATGTCGACGCCACACTCATACATGACTACAATCATTGGAGAAACAGCAGCATGACTCATCTGAAAAAACTACCCTATGTCATTCCGTCGTCCACATTGTTCTAGCCCGGCACCTTTGCAGACATTGGTGTCTAAGCTGCAGGATCAATGACAGTCTTCTTAACGCATGCCATGAGCGCAGGCATGATATTTATGTGATATATATATACCTTGAATTTTTAAAGACGTGTGTGGACAGTTAAAAGACTATTTCATTAATTTAAATACTATGCTGTTACATGTATATAACGCTGACATATATCAATAATTCTAAATATCAACTAACTAAAATATTAATATAAATCAAGCATTCGATAGATAGTTCTGAAGACAGAACTCACTTTTACGATTAAATGTTTGTTAAATTGTAAATAAGTTATGCTTTGATATTAAATATGCAACGAATGAACAACACTTTTAACAAATATCAAAAAATTGCATTTTTTTCCCAATTTAACAATAAAGGAATTTATTTTTATTTAAATTTTTTTTCTGTAATTTCTAATTAAACTATTTATCTAGATAATATAACTTTATTAAAAGTTTATATTTTATATATATTTAAATTTTTTATTGATTTTTTTCGATACTTTTATTAATTTTATTAATTTTATAAAAAATAAAACAAACTACCAATATACCATATCCATATATACTTTGTTATGACCTGGGGTTCTCAGAAACCCTATACTATAAATCACAGATCTTAATGTGGTTTAAATATTTTTAAAATGGTTACAATATTCTTCTTAAATGAACATAAAGTGTTAATGGGAAAAAAAAAAAAAACAGGCTTGTAAAATCAAAATACAAATAATTTTGAAAACTAAATTGTACTATTATAAAACCCTATCACTATGTTTCATCGCAGTATACCCTCTTATAACTTGGGGATCCCCCAGAGCTTTAAATGCATTTAAATTACCTTTTTATGGCTATCATAAAAATGTTTTAAGTATCTGTCTAAATATCTTACGGTTTATTTTGTTAATCCTTTTGAAAAGTATCTAAATAATCTGGATCACAGAAATATGGCATATATATTTCAGATGAAATAAATTCCCATGTCACATAATGTTTCTAAAATCAAATTTTATCCTGAGTTAAACACATATTGAAATTAGATGTCACTGCTTGTAGCCTCTCTGATAACGATATGTATTTTTTGGAAACAAATAATGAATCATCGAGGTCCGCGTGAACACTATGTCGTAGTGATAGGGATAATATTGAATGAAATTTTATGCAATTATCATTGATTTAAAAAAAAAAAAAATCGTCACTTAATGTTAAAACTTTTAAATTCGAAGTACACATACTTCAAATAATAATAATAATAATAATAATAATAATAATAAAATGAAATAAATAAATAAAAGTGATTGATTTTAAATTAATAATGCAATTTATTTACATATTTTCATACATCACCTACCAATAAACCTCTACTGAAAGCTTCTAATAATTTTTGTTTTAATTACAATAAATCTATATTAGCCGACAAATTAGGCAAGTAAAAATTATTGAAAATCTAAAGCTATAAAGAATTTAATTAAATGTAAATAAAAAAAAAAATAATGTGTTTTATAAGAAAATATTAGATATATGTATTTCATTCATTAGCGAATATTAAAATATATATATATATATATATATATATATATATATATATATATATATATATATATATATAAAATTATAATTTTCCACGTTGATAATTTGATTTATTCGTTTAATATTTCTTTTGTCGTTCTGTTTATAAAAGATTATTTAAAAAGTTATTATAAAAAAGTTACTTAATTATATATTTGTGTAATTTAAATTTAATCAATGCTATAAATCTATTATAATAATTTGTCATAAGGAATCTTTCGTGAATTTTTTGAAAGAGTTCAACATTATTCAAGAATATTTTACTTATTTTAATGCGGTATTGTTACATTTTCATGTATTTTCATTTAGGCACTCACTATAAGGAGGCATAATTTCAAAATATCGACAATGTAAAATATTTTGATGTTTTACCGAGAACAATCTTCCTGCAAAAGTTAGGCAGTTTTCCATACTGGAGGTTTTTTATGAAAAAATAGTTGTTAATGTTGCTCATTTTTTTTTTATACTTCAACAATTGTATAATGTAATATGAAAGAAAAACGCCGTAAGCAAACTTCATAAATAACTGAATTAAAACTACGAATTAAAATTAAATATTAGTCAGGAAAATAAAATTTAAAGTTTTGTTATAATTTCTTATTAACATCATAATTAATCTGGCTAAAAAAATTCCCAATGAACCTTTCATATATATATATATATATTGTTGAAACTTTATATTTAAGTTCTAAATTTAAAACTTTAATAGGTTAGATTTTACTCATCATTAATTTAAATAAATAAATAAATAAATGCATTGATTAAACTATAATGTAATGTTAAATTAATAAAAATACATGTTTCCGCAGATTTATATAAAATATTTAAAATTTAAAGCATGCGCACTTCAATTAAACAGAAATTGAATGCAGTTAAAATTAATTCAGTAAAACATTTTATTTACATATCTTCTTAATTCCCATACCAATACACGTCTTCTAAACTCTTCCAAGGATTTCTATTTCAATTCCAATTGAATCTAAATAATCTGAGTGGTTCTAGAAATAAAATGCTTTATAAATAACATCAATATTAAAGAGTTTTATTTCAAAGGTTGTGAGAAATACATGGCCTCCATTCCTCAATCCTAAATTAATCTAACTTAAGAAGTAAATGATAAATGCACAAGACTCAAAGTTAAATGCAAATAAAGTTTATTAGAGATAAAGTTCAAGGCGGGTGTTGGGCTATCTCAGAAATAACTCAATAAATCATTAAATAAATGTAAACTAATCTTACCGATACAAATACTATCGATGATTGCTCTCTGCCGATCCACAATGCTCCGAAGGCGAAAGGATTCCCTAAATTCACCTTACTTTACTCTATAGATTAGCACCTTCCTAAACGACTATGACATCCACCAAGCTAAGAACTTATCACAAAAATCACTTAAGAGACTCTATTATTCGTCGTCTCTGCGCCGCTCTCTTACTCTCCCTCTTCCATTCTTTCCAACACACGTCCATATTTATATCTAAGCTTCATCCATTCCACTCACTTTATTTTATTCTAAGACTTCTCCTTATTCACTCGCGCTTCGCAACTTGTGAATTTAGCTGCAGCGCTATGCTGACGTGAACTTTACTAGACACCGACCTTAAAAGGTGAATTAATAAAATATTGAATTTAACATATATATATATATACCCAACAAAAACACGAGAGTCGGGCCTATTACCCAAGGCGTACGGCATGCCGAACAGTGATTATGGCCCACATACCACCTTCAGTATCGGTTCCATAAAGTTTTTGTCCTCTCCGCCGCAACGTCGCCAAATGGCATCGGTCCATATTTGGATCAGTATCTGCGAAATAGATCTGATCGGCGTAACGATAGTCTATGTGTTTAAAACATTTAGTAAGGTTTTTGGACCACAAGCGTATTTCCGATCACAAAACAGTCATCGGTTTGCCGACACTGTTACGATTCCGGACCGATTTCATTTTAATGAATAGATCGGCATGCCGTAATTGCCGATGCTAGACCGTACAGCTATCGACAATTCTGTGTTTGTTGGGTATAACGCATAGACTATCGTAACGCCAATAAGATGTATTTCTCCGATACTGATCCAAATATGGGTCGATGCCATTTGGCGACGTTGCGGCGGAGAGGACAAAAACTTTATGGAACCGGTACTGAAGGTGGTATGTGGGCCATAATCACTGTTCAGCATGCCGTATGCCTTCCGCAATAGGCCCGACTCTCGTGTGTTTGTTGGGTAGACATATATATATATATATATATATATATATATATATATATATATAATTCATTTACATAGATATACATAGTAATGTATTTATATGTGTGTGTGTGTGCGCGTAATATAAACAGGTTCGTTTGCGTGTTTATATTATGGTAATAGTTTCTTTATTATAAGTTTAATTTTGTAATTTATGTAAATTTAAAAATTTTACCATAGCTTATATTGTTATATAAATGTATTTTGTAACTTTTCACTTTTTTATATTTATTTTTTAATAATTTATATACAAACGACACCTTAAAGTAAGATTAGTGTAAAAAGTGTGTAAAATCGAATTTATAAAAGAAATGTCTAACGTATTCATAAGACTAGAACATATAAACATCACTTTAATATCACTACATAGGACTAAACGCTAAATGTAGCCGTTTTTGTACCAGAAAGGATTTTATTGAATGTTATTGCTATTTCTGATTGGTAAATTTCACGATCTTTAGGTGTGTTAAAATTAATTCCTACACTGATTTAAGAAATTTCCATTAATCTTAAATATATGTATATATAAGGAACACAAAAAGTAAATAATTTTTTACATTTTTTAAAAGTTCAAATATTTTTTTCAACCTTCGTGTACCAGTAGTACACAAAATAATCATTAGAAAATTGTCTTTAATTACTATGATGAACTGATATGCATAACTTTTACTGCAGAAATCTTTAAAAAAATACTTTTAAGTAATTAAAAATATATGATATATGTATATACAGTCGGTAACATTTGTTACCGCCTGTATATATATATATATATATATATAAACGAATACAAAACTAGCCACTGAATTTAAAAGTTCAGTATGCATTTTCAGCAAAAAATTTATAATTTTGAATATCGTAGTTTATTACGTTTCATTCAAAAATGTCAAATTCAATATACACTATATTGAAAAAAAATAGGCCAAAGATCAACGGATATATATATGTTTTTCATTTTAAGAGCATTAAATGCATACGCATTATATTTGCGTTTTATCTAACGAAAACAAAACACACACACACACACACACACACACACACACACACACACACACACACACAAAAAGTCATGAACTAAACAAATAATAAGAATGATAAAAATAGTAAAAATAGAAACATCTGGATATAAAGTAAGCAGATTTTTTTCAGATTTTAAAATCTGTCATACATAACAATGTGTTTAATAAAATATAGACTGGTGGACAAAATTGAAGCACCAACCTGTTTTCTCGATTTCTTCTTTTGCACATAATTTTTAAACAAATAAATAAATATGAACATAACATTTAGATGGTGTGTTCGCTATCATATTATTAACAGAATTTTAAGTAACTTTAGCATAAGAATAATTTTTAAGCTAATAATTCATTTTTCTCTCAAAAGTAAGCTTTGGAAAAAATGATAAATTTCAGTAATTTTTGGAAAGAAGAGTTAATGAAAAAAAGTCATAAGGATGCCTTACAGATAAATGAAGATGCACATGTGCCCATATGTTAGATTACAACCAAATCTTTCGATCTGTATTCATTTTTCTGTTTCTTATTTTTTCTTCTTTTTTTCGCATGTGAATAGCTTTATTTTTAAAAATTATACGTACAAACATGAAAATTGAATAAGATGTTCATTATAAAACTATTTATCGACATTTTTATTATTTGGTGAAGCTCATAGTTTGCAAATTATTAATCATATATAACATATATTTAAGTTCATTATGAAAGTAAAAGAAAACTTAATACAGCAAGAAAAATTGAGATTTAGTTTAATATTTCAAGGCATGTGGGTCTTCACCAATATCCAATGCATCCTTAACACCACTTTTCATTAAGTGTTCTTTCCGAAAATGATTGAATTTTTTTTTGTTTTTTCCAAAGCTTACTTTTCAGAGAAAAGTTGAATATTAACTTAAAAACTAGTATGTTGTGGCCATCACAAGACTTTCTTCTATATTTACCTATACATATTCAATCAGTAACAATATTTAAAAAAAAAAAAAAAAAAAGTACGATTTTTTTTTTCTAAGGTTTTTTTTTTTTTTTTTTTTTGTTAAAAGTGAAAAAAATCGATAAATTTGTTTTAAATTATCACAGATTTATAGTTCAACCATTCGTTTTAAAGGTATTGACGAGACCTTTCGAAAGATACCCATCTTGAAAATTTATCCCCCCCGGGGGGGGGGGGTACTTCCCCCCAGGGGGGAAGCGATGCCCCCCCATGCAGAAATTTTTTTTTCCTAGTTACATACTACTACTATCAATAATTCATATTAATTTTACAATCACAAGTTTAAAACAACTCTAATTATGCACATTTATACGAATTTTTGTCCTATGCTGCAATGTTAAAAATTTAGATAAAATGCTATCACAGCGCCACCTGTGGAGCTATTGATCCCCAAACATAAGTTTTTTTTGTTAAAAGTAAAAAAAATCGATAACTTTGGTTTAAATTATCACAGATTTATCGTTCAACCATTTGTATTAAAGGTATTGACGAGATCTTTCGAAAGATACGCATCTTGAAACTTTGCCCCCCCGGGTGGGAACTTCCCCCCCCCCGGTGGGGGGGAGGAACCGATGCCCCCACATGCACAAAATTTTTTTCCTAGTTAACTACTACTATTATCAACCTGATCTTTCGAAAGATACCCAATGTGAAAATTTACCCCCCCTGGGGGGTATTTCCCCCCTAGGGGGGGAAGCGATGCCCCCCCATGCAGAAATTTTTTTTCCTAGTTACATACTACTATTATCAATAATTCATATTAATTTTACAATCACAAGTTTAAAACAACTCTAATTATGCACATTTATACGAATTTTTGTCCTATGCTGCCATGTTAAAAATTTAGATAAAATGCTATCACAGCGCCACCTGTGGAGCTATTGTTCCCCAAACATAATCAGCACCAGTTTATGTCGGGGACCAACTAAATACCAAGTTTGGTTAAATTTCGTTAAAAAAAAAAAAAAAAAAAAAATTGCGATATTTTTCTAAGTTTTTTTTGTTAAAAGTAAAAAAAATCGACAACTTTGGTTTAAATTATCCCAGATTTATCGTTCAACCATTCGTTTTAAAGGTATTGACGAGATCTTTCGAAAGATACCCATCTTGAAACTTTGCCCCCCCGGGTGGGAACCTCTGCCCCCACATGCACAAAATTTTTTTCCAAGTTAACTATTACTATTATCAACGAGACCTTTCGAAAGATACCCATCTTGAAAATTTACTTCCCCGGGGGGGGAACCGATGCCCCCCCCATGCACAAAATTTTTTTCCTAACTAACTACTACTATTATCAATAATTCATATTAATTTTACAATCACAAGTGTAAAATAACTCTCTTTATGCCCATTTATACGGAATTTTGTCCTATGCTGCCATGTTAAAAATTTGCATAAAATGCGATCACAACGCCACCTATTGAGCGAATGATCCCAAAATCTAATCAGCACCAGTTTATGTCAGGGTGCAACTAAATACCAAGTTTGGTTAAATTTCATTCATTGGTTCGTGAGATACAGCGTCACAAAAAAATGATACAGACAGACAGACAGACAGACAGACAGACAGACATTTTCTAAAAACTATTAATTCGTGTTCTCCATATCCCAAAACATGTAAATCCTTCAAAAAGTGGACTTCGAAAATTTTCGCGAATCCAATACTTTCTCTATATTACATATAGAAGAAAGTAATTATTCTTATGCTAAAGTTACATAAAATTCTGTTAATAATATAATGACGAACAGGCCATACAGATTTTATCTTTATATAATTATTTGCTTAAAAAATATGTGCAAAAGAAGAAGACGGGAAAACAGGTTGTTGCTTTAATTCTGTCCACCAGTATGTGTTCTATAATAATAAAATATCCGTATGTATCCTTACGTACGACACATTAAATATATATATATATATATATATATATATATATATAATAATTTTAAGCAAAGAAGTAATTCATATAGTTTGTAATTTCAAAAATTCTCCCTTTTTGTTTCGAAAAGCAAAAATTCTCAATCATTTACTGTAATCTAATTGTACTGATTCAGAGCTACAAGAAAAATTAAAAAGTTTTTGAAAGGTATAAACAAATTTCATTAAAACTCTCAAAAACGTTGCTTCTACATTTGCGTATTTATCACTGATATCAAAATATGGTTATTTTAAAACAAATTGACTTGATCACTTTGATTGACTTTTTCAAAAGAATATTTAAACAAATTGTCAAAAATATATAATGTAGTTGAAATCAAAAGAATGTTATAGCTTTTCTGTTAATATTGCACATTCTTTCCAAAAAACAACAAAAAAAAAAAAAAAAAAAAAAAAAGAGGGGGGGGAGAGAGAGAGAGAAAGATTTAAAGTTAGGAAGAAAGAAAATAGGTTTATAAAAATTAATATAGTTTTTACGAAAATGCAAAAGCGTTATATGAACATGATTCGTTATTACTTTTATGTTTTATGAAAATAAATTTTCAATGCTCATGTCTTGTTTTATTTATGTTTTATCAAAAAGTAATTATATTTATCTGAAATTATATGTACTGCTTGAATTTATTTCTTATTTATTTATTTCTTCTTCTTCTTATTATTATTTTTAAATGCTTTTTGATGCTAAGTTGAACTTTAATTTCACGAATAAGCTTATAGAAAGATGAGTTTATGTGAGAAAGCATTTTAAATTATGTCATTAGAATATACATAGAATATATTTGTTTCGATATAAAACATACAGATTTAAATTTAGATCCCCTTTACAATCTCTAATATCAACATCTGACATGAAAATGATTTAATTTGTTGTCATATTTTTGTTTACAAAAGTAAATTTCTCGGATTTAAAGAATTTGTTTTTGAATATATTATTTTCTAAAAAAAAAAAAAAAAAAACGAATGTTCTTTAAATACGTAATTTCACAAAAAATGTACTTAACCTCTTTTCAAGCTGGCATATACTTTTGCAAATTTTCCTGAAAGGATTGAAAAGAATATATAAAAAGCTATAACGCTTGACATTATTCTTCTTCTGTCTTTGAAAATGTGTTGAAAATGTATTATTTTGTGAAAGAGTTTCTCTAAATAAGTCATTTAAAAACGATTCACATGACGGAATACGTTATATATTTACTGACATTTTCTTTATGTGAAGCTTTTTATACATAAATTTGCTTATTTCTCTATAAGGTGTAAAAATTGTAAGTGCTTTTTTTCGGAAATGTAATTCAATTGAAAAAAATAAATAAATAAATAAATAACCAACACACAACTACTTTTACACTAAGTCAGTGCTTAGAATAAAAAACAATATATTATTATTTGCCCAATTTATTTATTTATTGTCTAATGCAGAAGCGTAATTATTGAAATTAATTTCGAATATATATATATATATATATATATATATATATATATATATATATTACTTTTCGTTTTAGATTAGATATACTGGATTCATTAATTGCACCAGTACGTGCATAAAAATCATATTGTATGTGCACAAATACATGCATAAAGTCAAATTAAATCTCATTCTTATCTATGAGAAATATTACTTTGTTATCCAAAATCAAGATCTATCGTTTTAATTACCCAGTTTCATTAAATATTTTTTTTGTATAAACTAAAACATGTACAATTAATTAAAATTATTTAATTATTAAATATACATACCATGTTTATCAATACAAAGTATTTATTTGGCTGCGTAGAGACTTTAAGCTGCAATGTACTCAGTACTATGTGTTAAAATACACCAAGTTTAATTAAATATTATTATTATTATTTTATATAAATTAGTACATTCACGATTTTTTAGAATAATATATAATTATAATTATAATATATAATTTATAATTAATTATAATTATAATTTTAATATATAATCTATTATATATAATTTGGTCGTTATTGATGTAGTTGTTGGCGATTTCAACCGTTGTAAGAAGTGTAGTCTTGGCCAACAATGCGTCGAAGTACCCGCTATCTTCTGGAATCGATGCGACGTTGTCGACAAACCAATAGCTGCCGACATTTCACTTTGCCAACCATTCCACCACTAAATACGCAGAAAGACCTTCTGCCAGCAATACACAAAACGAGCCGTTTCAAAATTAGTGTGATGTTCCCAGACGGTGAGCAATAACGATTTGATCTTTATCGAAATGCCGTAAATACATATTCCATTTTTTGTATTTTTTTTTTTTTTTTAAGTCTATATATGAAAGAACACCGCATAGACGCTTTTTATGCTCCAGAATTACCATGATTTTGTCTTCTGGCGAGCTCATTGCTCTAGTTGAGAAGTAGTCCTAATTTTTGCCCCGATAGTAAATATCATCGAAGACGAGTTTAATTTTGGGATATCCAGATACCTTTCAGATACCAGAGCTGCCAACATTTTCCTTTCTTAAATCAAAATTGACAAAAGTATTTTTAAATGGAATAAGGTATATGTATTTTCGACGATTAATATTACCGAAAACAGCTATAAAAATTTATAGTCTCCCGCAAAAAGCGGGAGACTTGGCACCTAGACGATTCTAATTACTATTATGTCGTCTTATGAGAGTTCTTGTTTTGTTTTTTTTTCGTTTCCAACTTACTCTTCTTTACAAAGTAGATTTCTCTCAAGGCAATTTAGGCTTACCTTTCACTTATATATCATCTGAGACCCATCGATCTGGTACATTACATTAAAATATACTGTATACTTATTAGAATTTCAGCCTTTATATTAAAACGGAATATTACAAACAAATAGATTACTTTTAATAATAGTAAACAAATGTCGGCGTGTTCATCTGTATATATGTGCGTTTAGAATATACGCGACACAAAATGTCAGGAAACAGTGTATGTGTGCAACAAAATGGAAAGGAGTCGATAGTGAATTAAATTAAATTTTAAACAATTTTAAAGTTAATTTTTAAAATCGCCACCAAGCAAATGTTTGAACAGTCAAATTTGTTAAGCTTTTTGTACCAGCTAGTTCGCTACAAGGAAGAGTATAGTTAAAAGTTAAAGTTGGCAACATATATTTTTGACACGGTGCGTGAAATAAGTAAAGATAAAAAATATAGTTTCAGTTGTTTCGGGAGAAGAAAACACATATAAATATTGTACATTTCATATAAGTATACACTGCCCAAAATTATTAGAGGATTTTATGATTTTGATATAGAAAAAAGTTACAGACAGCACTTAAAAAAAAAAAAAAAAAAAAAAAAAAAAAAAAAAGATTAAAAAGGAAAATTACAATGTTAACAGATTTGGGAACATTGAAATTTTATCTGGGACATAAAAAACGATATGTGTATATAAAAGGTGTGAGTTAAATACAATCCGTTACAGCCGAAGCGTTAGGAGTACTTTAAAAAAGTCATTTCTAGACAATAGAATAGGTTTTTCGAAAGAGGTTTGGAGCAGAACCGCTATCTCTCAGATACGGAGGTGTCCGGTTTTGAAACTCACCATCCTTAAAATTTGAATGGTTTTGCTGCACATCATTATATTCAAATGCAAATAACACAGGGATGGATCAGCTTTGAACTGGCTTCTTGTTTCCAGATGGTGAAAACCTTTACTTTAAACAGGAAAAAACATAAAAAAAAAAGAAAAAAAAATCAAAATTTAACTTGTTGGCCAGTTTTACAGCTAGATGACACAATTAAACCCAGTTCTGTAAAATTCAACTCTTTTTTACGAAGTATAAAATAATACCTTAGGATCAGTGCTAAAATTTTTTCCGTTACTTTTATACCCTAAAAAAAATAAAATAAAATAAAATAAATAAATAAATAGCACTGAATTTAGACTGGTAACAACAAAGGGGTGTAAATGATATGCATGAGAATTCTATTAATTTCAGATTAAATATTTAAACCTCATATAGCTCGATTATTTATTATTATTATTTTTTTTTTCTAATTAGATTTGTATTTTTACAGACATGTCAACACATGTAATTTATTACGGAGAATTTTTTGTAGATGACCATTTTCACACTACAGTTTTGAAAAAAAAGATTTATTTTATTTAATCGTAAATAGGTATTTGGTTAAAATCACTGTACAAAAATGTTATATGAAAACGTTTGGCTAGTAAAAATAATCAGGGGAAAAATAGAGATGATAAATTAGATATTATATAATTTCATTGTTATTTTTGAATATTTCGCAGTATGTAAAACTCATAACATATTAGTTTAAATATTATAAAAAAATAAAAACAAGTCTTACAGAGAGAATAAGCATTGACATTTAAAATTAAAATACTTAGCTTACGTAATATACTTTAATTTAAAGGTATTTTATTTCTTATTGTTCAGATTTAGCTGTTAACAATTAAATAACAGAAGTATGTTAACTAAGTGAAAAGGACGCGTTCTTATTCTTTCAAATTGAAATCAGTTTAAACTGTAATATCGACGTTTTAAAAATATCTACAATAATTAGGAATGTTACACAATATTTACACGGATGATGGAAAAAGTGATATTTAAATTAGAAATACATGTCTAAAATATTACATAATATCTTTAAAAATAAATAAATAAATTAATAAAAGTATTATTACATCATACAAACTACTGTAGGTATGAATAAATATCCAATAAACCTACTGCAAGAAATACTGAAATACAAAAACTAAAATGTACTTGAGCAAATAAATGTTTTGTTTGAAACATTATAGTATAACCAAGAAACATTTTAGTTACATTTGGCTAGTCAATCATTTTTATTGTTGACTTCTGAGGCAAATATTCCCCACAGGAGTAATATTTTCCCTGCAGCATCTGGATTGAAAGGGTAAACAAGATATAAATAAAAGTTCTTTGATTGGAGAATAGATGTTTTTCAAAATAAAAACAGCTGCCTCGGGTCATAGAAAAAAAAAAGATTTATTCATTTAGCATAGAAAAGGTTATTTTTGTACATAAACAAATTCAGGTATGCTACAGATTTTGAGATAAAAAAATTACGTTGATAATAATATGAAGATATTAGCTTAAATTTGTGATAAAATATTAGCCAGAAATATTGTACATTTTTAAATAAATTCATTTTATGAAATATATAATACAATGTGATATATCACTGTATTCATATTTATATAATATTGACAAAATGGTTAAGTTTTTAACACACACTGTATAGCAATATACTGAGTGTAAGAAATTCATTTATGATAAAAAAAAAAAAAAAAAAAAAAAAAAAAAAAAAAAGGTTATTTTTGTACATAAACAAATTCAGCTGTGCTGCAGATTTTGAGATTAAAAAAAATATATGTTGATAAGAATATAAAAATATTAGTTTAAATTTATGATAAAATATTAGCGAGAAATAGTATATGATTTTTAATAAATTATTTTTATGAAATACATAATACAGTGCGAAATATCGCTATTATGTATTGATATTTATATAATATTGACAAAAGAGTTAATTGTTTTTACACACACTAATCTGCAATACCTTAAGTGTAAGGAATTCAGATATTTAAATTATCCATATATCAATTTCCACCACTTTATATAGATTCAAATAAAAAATATATTTTGTTCTAGTGTCAATTATGATAACAAACTGATGAAAAATACGTTTATACGTTCGATCTTATTCATTTTTTTTTTTCACTTTTATCATTATAAAAAACATATATATTTATACGTGGATAATAAATTTGATATAAATCTTTAATAATATAAATAAATTTGGCAAAAATATAATAGCGTTAATTTCGTGTTACGCATCAGAAAATTTAATTTTTGATAATGTTTTATTTTCTTTGAAATAAGTCAATAAATATATTTACTTTTTCCATCATAAAAACCTGAACATGTAAACATTTTTTAATAGTAGCTTTGGATTCCTATTTAATGATTTTAAAGTTAATATGGAGTTTTTAAATAATACATTTTTATTTAAGTATTCGACTGAAATAAAGTACACATGACATAGACAACTAAGAAATTTCGACAGATTTACACACAGATATAATATTACACAGAGATATGTTTAAAAGGATGTTATAACAAATAATAATTATATATTTTTATATTATTCGGATTGAGGATAATTTGAAAGAAGTTGTGGTGAACGGTACAAATATTCTACCATTCTAAGCGTTTAAAATATGGAATGAATAAGCATTGTCATATACTTGTTCCGAAAAAATCTCAATATCGCAAATTGGCTACTTCTACTGCTCTCATTATCACTGTTTTAGCATTTATAGGGCTAATATTATTATTAGTTTTTCTCATTTGTATTTCCATGAAACTTAAATTTTTTGATAACTCAAAGAATATTTTCAATGATATTTCAAAACATCTTTTCATTCTGCATACTTTAAAATTCCTCACATAACTTTCGCGGGATATTTTTATTAATTTATTATTTTATTTTACTTCTTGTAAAATTTAAAAGTAGTTGGGGTGAACACCAAAAATATTCCACTATTCTAGGTGTTTAAAATGTAGAATCAATAAGCACTGTCATGAACTTGTTACGAAAAGAATCGCAGTATCCTATATTTCTTACTTATGCTTTTCTTAATATCACTGTTTTAACTTTTCTAGGGCTGCTATTTTTTATTTTTTTGTATTTTAGATTTCCATGTTTTTTTTTTTTTTTTTTGAAAATACGAAAATTATTTTCAATATTTCATGAAAGTTTTTTATGCAGCATGCTTTAAAACTGCTTTTTTTTTTTTTTTCCTCTTCATGTAAAATTCCCATTTTTTCATCATTTTTATTTGCTGTTTTCAATTTTTGTTATGCCAGTTTTTCTACGAATTTAAGTTTTATTATATTAATCTAGACTGCTGTTAGTTTAATCTATACTGCTATATAATTTCGTGCGTTTCTGCTTTGATTTCGGCCTATTTTGCTTCCTTGAAGATTTTTATTATTTCATACTGAAATAATTGTTTCCAGTTTTACTTAGTTCATAGTGCTGCTTTCTAAAGTGTTTAATTTAATTACCGTGTTGCCTAAAAATGACTGATGGATTAAAAAAAGATAAAAATAAAAATAAGAAAATTCGTTAGAAATGTGTTGTTAGCGGCTTCATGCTCTGATGCGGCTTCATGCTCAATAAAAGAATTTTATTCCTACAATTTGCAAATTAGTTGCAGAGGAATTGATTACGTGACATAAGCCATTCAGTATTTTTCTACGCAGTCTGTTGGCGAGTTGCTGTGAAAGATTGTTACTATTAAGAATAGTTTACGGCTGTGCTGTATCAATGGAAATGGCGCTGCAATGCTAATTTTTTAATTCCCTGTTTTTTTAAATATTGCCGCAAACAATGCATTTCTATCACACTTTTTTTTTCAAATTCCATCAGTAGTTTTGGCGACGGAGTAGGTGCAATATTTCCTATATTTCCTATTTCCTAAGTATTTTCTATAATTTTTCCGGTTACGAATGGTATATTTTAAAACATTTTGAAGCCTTTTTTTTTTATTTAAGACGTTTAAAAAAATACTTTTTAAAAGAAAAGTTATTTTATATTAAAACACCGAAATATTTTATGGTCCTTATCCATATACAGTTCAAATATATTTTAACTTCGCTTTATTATTGGGTTATATAAATAAACATAAACATTAAAAACATTTTTCCCATGTTAGACAGATTGAACATATTGAACTGAAAATTTAATGAGGATAATTTAATATAATATGCTACCAAATAATATTAATAAGCTGCGGTACTTCTTGCACAGATGGTATTAAATATTCATGTATGCTAATAAGCTCAATTTCTTAGTGAATTCTTTTTAATAAAATTTTAAATGTTATTTTTCATATATCTTTACAGCTGTCAAATTTTGTTTTACATTTGACGTTGAAAGTAAGAAAAAAAAAAGAAATGAAAAAGAAAGAAAACTTTAGAGTTAAGAGAGAGAAATTTTTTATTTCTATTATTTTGTGAAAATTTTAACGTTTTATCAGTTCAATTGAAATTCAAAAATTAATTAAAGAATATTTGTGTTATTTATCCATTGTGAACATCTTTGAAAGAAACAGCATGTTACCCAGCACCTTAATTGGATACTATCTTATTTTTTTAATACTTTTCATCTTAGTTTAAAAGAAATGCTTTTGTCTTTAGTTCGTTTGTTGTATGCCCGTCTGTCTATCTGTGCTATAACATGTGGGATAATTTTAGAATACCCCAAAACAGGTTATGTATTGCAAGTTTGTTATTTGAAATGTTGTACATTCCAATATTCGTTTGTACACTGGTAATGAAAAATTAGTGATAATAAAATTCATATATGTTGAGTTGTTTAAAACATATTCTAATAATTTTATGCTTTCATAACGCAGCGAATTTAATATACAGTATTTACATGAACAAATATGTGTTTTATTAAAAATATGAAATGTTTACAATTATTAGTTCACAGGACAAATAAGAATTATTCAGGTATATACGGAGTTATAATTCAAATATTGTTCGAAGGGCAATTTTATATGCATTCGAGGATTTTTGCCCATTTTAACAAGTATAAAAATAAATTATAATTTCAAAGGTTTTTTTTTTTTTTTTTTTTTTTTGAATATCTGTCAGTGTTTTCTCGTTCCCATTTCCGTAAATAACTGTAGCATTAGTGTAAACAGATAACGACAGTAATATAACTAGGCAAGTATGGCAAGAATCTGGAGGACAATTTCAACTTGCTAAAGCAGCTGAAAATTTCAATGAAGTTCAATAATAAGAGGTATAATGAAATTTCCTATACCAACGACATGCTACAAAAGTTTTTCGATCTCGAACAAGCAGAATGCCAGCAGCTGATAAAACCGTAAAGAAAGGATTCGTACAAGTCCGTTACCTAAGCAACAACAACAACAACAACAGAAAAAAAAAAAAAAAAAAAAAAAAAAAAAAAAAAAAAAAAACATGACTCATGAGATGAACATCCGTACCAAGACAATGTCCCGCATTATAAAACAAGAACTAGGTCTGTGCTTACCACCGTAGAAGTATTGGCCAGCGACTTATGGCTGCTCTTAAGTATATTCGTAAGACCAAATCGAAAGTTCTCTTACAACGGCTTGCGGATAGCATCAGCATTTTTTTTTTTTTTTTCATATGAAAAAAAAAAAAAAAAAAAATCAATAAGCAAAAGGACAGGGTGTTAGCTTGCAGTTACAAAGAAGCTGAAAAAAAAGTTTACAGAGGTCAATAATAGTTTGGTTGTGGCTTTTGTATGAAGTTTCACCAGTCTACATTTTTGTGAAAAAAGTGTATAAATGTCAGCTAAAAACTACCAAAGCGACATCCTGGAACAAGTTGTGAAGACCTGAAGGGATACATTGGTCACTGAAAAGTACTGGATGATCCAGCAGGATCCAGCACCAGCGCAAAAGTCGAGAACGACTCAGCGATGGTGTGAGAATAATTTACCAGAGTTTATTCGAGCAGATTGTTGGCCATCGGGAAGCCCAAAATTTAATCCACCGGTCTTTGGAATATTTTAGCTCGTATGCTCTAGGGGAGTTTTTGGGTTACCAGCGAACTCTAAGCTAACTTATAACAAAATAAGCCATACATTAGCCATTCTTGTTTAATCGAATAAAATTTAACCATATTTTTGTGAAAATCACGACAGACGTTTTAATTAATTGCAGGGCTTGCGTACAAGAGGAACTCGATTTACTATAAGAAGGATTAAAAAAAATGTAAAGCTAGTTAAAAAAAAAAAAAAAAAAAAAAAAAAAAACTTTAACCGTGAATTTGATTAAGGGTTATTTTTCTTGATGTCGAATTAAATAATACTTGTTAAATAGCTTCGATTACTTTATTCCAATATTTAATACTATTACGAATGAAAACATTACATCAAAATCACTTTTACTAACTGTAATGATATCCGAACATAATATATTCTTAACAATAAAAGCCTAAATTTCATGGGGATAACGTTTAAACTAAACGTCATAGTTACAAAAGTGTACTGAAGTATAAAAATAAATAAATAAATAAATAAATAAAACATACATTTCCATCCTAGGTTTAGAGAAATGAATATAATAATTAAAGACGGATGATTTAGCAAAAATTAATGACGTTGTAATTGCAAGATGCTTTCATTGTTAATATATTTATCACTTATGTAAACGATGCCATACCTGATGGTGAATATGTGCACTTATTAAATAACTTCAATTACTTTCATTTCAATATTTATTACTATTATCTATAAAAATATTCCAAAAAATTCTTTTTGACTCCCCACTCCCTCTTACAATTTACCAGTCTACATTACCAAATCTGATGTGTATCTATCAGGAAATTTGTGCATAGAATAACTCCAGTTTCACGTTTTGAAAATTTTAAATTCTTATATTATTACTATTTTTCCAAGAAAATTGTTATTTACATGTTTTAACCGTTTGCGGCGCAAGATAATTGGGTTCATTTAAATTACACTGCCACCGGAATTCACGAATAACATTAAAATAAAAGAAATTTACGACCTTTTTTTATGTTATAAAAGTGAAATTTTGCTAAAAAATTTCTGGGGTGAGTTTTTGCAGTTGAAATTAAAAATTAGGTGATGCTGTAGTGGCATCAACGCCCCTAAAAGGGTTAAATATCATATTTAAGCAGAAAAAAAATGAGGAAAATGCACTTAGTTAATTTTTCACATTTTTAGACTCAAAAATTAAAAGAAATAAATACATAAAAATCAAATTTGGGAAAATGGACATTTTTGAAAAAAAAAGAAATTTTTACTATTTCTAACAGAATTTGTGCTATTTATTAATAAATATATATTATAAAATTCTATAAACATTAAGGAATAGGGACACATGTGTTATCAATATTGAATATCGCCGCAGATAGTATATATATTTTTTTCCTATAATAAAAATTTGGAGAAAAAAAAATAAAAAAATGTTTAGTATAAGTTTTTTCACTCGAAATATAAAGTTTATCTTTTAAAAATCGTGCTTCTATCTCTAAATTTATGCTGTTTATATTAAAAACGAATTTGTTTTTTTTTTACATATTGTTATTAAGATGTTACCTTAAAAACATACATTTCAGAATGCATTTCTTTATAGAGATTTTATTTTATTTTATTTTATTTTTTTTTTATAGTATATCCTTGATGCAAATGCAGACAAATAAAAATTTTAAAATATGAATAAATTCAGATAGCAGAACATGTTTCTCAAAGGGGAAAAAAAAGGCCATTCTCTCCTTGTTGACTTAAAATACCATTTTAAAAGTTATGACATGATGCAGCAGCTGCTGCTACTTTATACATGTTGGCCAGGTGCCAGAAAAACTTAAAAAGTTTCAACTAATACTTTAAAAATATTTTTGAAACAAACCTGCTAAATATTTTTTTAAACATACCTACTAAATACTTTTTAAAGAAATGTTAAAATTGTTTGTTGGTAAAATTATTTTTTTTAAACCTTTATCCGTAATTATACTTTTTTTTTTAATTTATAGATTTTTTTTCTTCATAATTGCGATGCATGTATTGTTTAAAAGAAGTTTAAGTGAAATTAAAAGTTTCAATAAAACATGTTTTATTAACATGAACGTGTAATGTTATGAATAAAAATGTAGACAAATACTTAAATTTTTAGACAAATACAAGATTACCCTATTAAAATTAAACACAGTGCACGTTTGTGTAAGTTATTAGGATAGTTTTAATGAATAAATCCATAAATAAACAAATGAATTTCTTGATTTTTTTAAATGAATTTGTAATGGATTTTTTGTAATGGATTTTTTTTTTTTTTTTTTTTTTACTTTCAATTTACTGTGAATGCAATTTCAGTTCAGATTTAATGCTGTTAACTAAATCATCTTAAATGCTAATTAAAATGGAAATAAGGTACTATTTTATTTTTTTATTTTATTTTATTTTATTTTTATTTTCAACTTTTATGTACAACTATCAGAAAGAATTGTATTATTTCTTTTACAACTGCGATTGCAATTTTGCGATTGCGTATAAATAAAAATATTTAATAAAACACTGTAAAAAAAAAAAAAAAATCCAAAATAGATAAAAAATTTGTAAGGTATTTAGATTAAGCAATGTTCCAGCTTGGAAAGTTCTGTTTATAACATAAAATGGGACAGAAATTGTATCTATTTTAAGTTTACAAACTTGTTATGTATGGTTCACTATCTTATTTTATATTTTTGTCTATAATAAACAAAGACGTTGTAGAAAATATTGTATCCCACACATCTTCTAAAAAAAATGTAACATGCGTAGATGATCTAAACAAAATGTAAACATTTCGTATGTATACGTATGTACACTGCAAAAAATAAACCCCAAAACAATTCTATCCAAGATTGGTCTTGTATCCAATTTAGGTTGAAAATTTGGGTTATAAACAGAACTTTCCAATTTGGAACATTGCATTACCCAAATATCTTACAATTTTTTAGCTATTTTAGAGGGTTTCTTTTTTTTTTTTTTTTTTTTTTTTTTTTTAGTGAATTTTCTCCAAAATTTTATATCCTCTTTTCTCAGGAATTAGATAATTGTTAAAAAATAAATATCAATGAAAAAGTAAGGTAAAATATGACAGAATTATCTAAATTATATACTTTTCTGTAATAATATTTATCTTCAAAAATATGTCTTATTATTTTCCTTTAATCTATAAATAAAAATTATCACTAAATCATTTTTAAGTACTGTTATCTTCCAATAAGATTAGTAAAGGGTTCCAGACAAATTTAAGAATTCTTCTTAAACTTAAGGCTACACTTCAGTCAGAAAATCTATTTCTTCCTTCCCATTATGTTATCCTATGGAATTTTTGTTGCTTTGATCTATAAGGTATTATACCATTTTCGGTCATGTTTTTCCAATTAAAATCTTTAAACATGTTGATTTTTAGATTAGTGAGATATTACTTTGAAAATAAAGAAACAAATAAATATTTTATTTATTTATACATTAAGTAAATTTATGACTTTAAGTTTCGACATCTAAACGAAATATTTTAATTTATTTTAATTTATTTTAATTAATTTATTTATTTTTAAATTGCTCACAAAGCTAAAAGGCGACGTATTCAAAGAGTAATATTCTGAAAACGGAATTCCAAAAACTTCATTTTTGGATAAGATATTCTTATAAAATGGAGCATCACAAATCCCATTGTATAACATGGGAACGAATGAAGGAGGAAATGTTTTTTAATATTTCCTCCCGTGGGTGAATATGGGACTATGGAGAACATATAAGAAGGGAAGGTCTGTCTTGAAATTCAACTGATTACAATAGAAAATAAATGAGATATCGGGATACAATTTATTCTTCACGATACTTGAACCACAGGAAAATAAAGATATAATGCAGTATAAAAGTACTTTTTTTCACTGAAGAAGTAAAGGAGTGATACTTAATACATAGAATACTTTAAAATGTATAAAACTGTGGCAAATTTTGTATGTTACATGCTCAAAATGTCTTTGAAGCAATATATTCAAATTTAAAAAAAATAATGTACTTATAATTAAGTATTATAACACGATAAGAAATTGGCATCAGTCACCGTGAATCATAATATCCGAAACACATATTCCCTTTGATGTATTCTTCTATAAAACCAGTATCCAAACAGTGCGATACTTATTTCTGGAGATATGAGGGAATAAATTTTACGTGTGAACTCTTTCTGTTTAAAATTGTAGATTACGTTCATTTACTCATTTTTGAGCAATTCATTTTAACAGTTTTGGCTTCATGAAACTGTAGATTATCGCAATTATATTTTATATGAATTCTGCTAAGCTTAACCATCATGACATTTGAAATGTTCAAAAACGGTGTCTGGTAAAAATAAATACGAATGATAAATATTTAATGAATTCTTTAAAATTAAATGGGAAAATTTAATTTTTATATTAATTTATTTTATTAATTAAAAATTCACTTTGCCTCTTCGTATGTAGAAAACAAAATAGCCACGATATTTTCATTATATAACATAAAAGTTAATAACTGTCTTTAAAATCTAATATTATAAAGGTATTTATATTAAATTTAAGAATAAATAAAACTTAATTTAATTTGATAATTATTAATGTTATAAAAGCATTCTAAATAATTATAGAGTTCAAAAATTATTTTCATAACAATAACTTTTGATATACTGATTTCATTTGAACCAAAGTTGCACAATGTTCCTAAGTATCAAATATCTTAGCTAATTTCACTGGGCAACATTCTTCGCTATTTTGTTTCCAAATGGCGACCACTGGAAATCACGCTGTCACCTAAAAAAATGCCGTAAAGATAATTCTTGAAATACAAAATTAATTTGAAACGATAATTGACAGTAGACTTATCTTACGAGTGTATTTAATGGGTTCTCTGGGCAGTTTTTACTGGGTACTTTCTCTTCAAATGACAGACATTTAGACAATTTTCATCACGATAATTTTTGAAATACTGAATTAATTTGAACAAAAATTGTGCAGTGTAGCTGTAGATATCTTAGACATATATTTGATATGTTTGTTCATAGTTGCTGACTTAGCACCTTTTCTTCACAGGGAAAAAAATAATAGTATTATTTACTTTATTAAATCAGTGAACTGTAACGGTATTCACTGATAAAGTAAAAAATAAATAAATAAAATTTTATTACAGACAAATGGTGCTAAGTTGGCAACTCTATGCTTGTTGGCCTAATTCATACCCCATCAAGTATTCAAATATCAACTGCTGCAAATTTCAAACTCACATTAAAATGTTTTATTAATTGAACTGTTTAAAACAACACAGCCAAAATTACACATTGATAAATCCACCAAGTTTATTAATAAAGTTTATCGGCTATCTTGTTTCGAAATGGCTATTACATGTTGAAAAAATAAAATGAATCTAACCAACTCTTATTGTTTTGGAAGACGATCCAAAATAATTGGTTCAAAAATGTCATAAAATAAGATAATGTTTCAAGTAGACTTTTAACTAAACTTTTAATTTTAATAACAAAATTAAATTCTATATAAATGTAGGTGCACTAATGAAACGGGGGGACTGAGAGGGGTGACAGCCCCACCTCACACATAACTAATTAACATATAAAACTCTTACGGAGCCTAGTTTGAATTGTTTAACATAGGTTTACATAACAGTACTCTTTATCTTACCACTTAACCTGTATTTATAGTATTAAATATCAGGGTAAGAGAAAGTCGTGTGAGTGAAACACCAGATTATTTATTAATAAAATAGGAGCCGCAACACTTAATAATTTTTTTTTAAATTGCTCATTAACTTACAAAATAACCTTGATTTAACGTTTTATTGAATCAATAAAATTTTTTTAACTGTAGTGTTTTATACTGTATAGAAAAATATTTGATTGATTTTAATATTTTCCAAAACAGTAAGTATGTGAGTAGTTTTCTCAATATTTGTGTGTAAAATAATAGAATTTAATGTAGAATATAATTTACTTTATTTAATGAAATTTATCAATATGTTACCTCACATACAGTATAAAACTTTTTTCAGAGAAAAAGTGCTAAGAAAAAAAAAATATTAACATTATTTACTGAGTAAAAAAGTAATAAAAATAAAAAAGACATAAAAAGAGGTTCTGAAAATTAAGTTATCAGTAAGTACCCTTTTAGAACTGTGATAGATTATACCGTTCAATCTCAATCCTTTGACACATTTTGTCACCTCATAGAAAATTGGCCAAATTTATGAAGTTTACACGAAATAATGTGAAACATTTATTATCCTTTTTTTATGATCTTATGTTCTTGTGTAATTTCTAACATAATCTGTAAATGAAGTTTTTCCGTCAAAATAGAGATTGATTGCACTTTCAAAAGTGTAGACGTTAATAAATTATTCTGTGTTTACAGTAAAAAAATTGAGTATAAGTTTATTAAACTGAAAATAGTAATAATAATAATAATTTTACGCATATTTATTTCATATACTTTTAACCTTTTCTTGAGTAATCTTTGAGTAATCATATAATTGTAATATTAAATACTTTGAATTACATAATTAAAATTGTAAAAAAATAAAAAAAATAATAGGAATCATATTTATTGAAATTTAATTTTTCCAACTGAGTGAAAAAATTGCCTGGACCGGGACTCGAACCCCGGATCTTTCACTTACAAGGTCAAGGCTCTACCAATTGAGCTATCCAGGCCGACATCCCGGTCAGCATTATTCACTCAGACAACCTTTTAGGCAGAAACAATCTGGTCTATCATTTAGATAGCTCAACAGAAATAAGCCGCAGGAAATGGAAAACACCATTAAACAATGGGAGAATGAAATACAATTTTTTAATAAAATCACGCAATCAACTGTGGAAGAAAATCATATTTATGATTTAATAATCATATGATTTAATAATCATATGATATTATGATTTAATAATCATTTTTTTTACAGTTTATAACAGATTTCCAGTCACGCATTGAACTAAAAGATAAGTTCTAAGTACTATTTTGAAGACTTTACATGTGTTTATTTTCTAAAAAACAGTTTTTTTTTTTTTTTTTGGAAAAATCTGTATTTTTCTCTGTTAGTTACCATATTTCAGTCAATTTTAAGAATATCTCTTAACTTTTAGTTCAATGCACATATAAGGGTCATACCATTATTTATTTCAATGGATATTGAATCATATTAATTTTTATTGAGTATAGGAGGTTTGGCGTAAACGGGAAATTTTGATCATTTTTTACACAAAATCACCTGTTTTTTTCTGCAAAATAAAGAAATATTTCCTTAAAATGTACTATTTTTCATAATTATATGTCCGTTTATAACTAAAAATATAATTACTTATTGCATAGTCTGCTTTTTTAGAAAAAAGTGCTCCGTAAGTAGGCAGATACCTTAAGCATATTTTTTCAATGAATCTGAATCAAATTAAAATAAATCTAGTATGATGTGGTCACCTTCTTCTTGGACTTTCTTCAGTATAACTTGACAGAAATTCAGGCAGTTCAAATTATTTATTAAATTACCATTTATTATTCTTTACCACATTAAATGCAGATGAATTTTATCTCACAGAATTATAAGTCTAAATGCCGAAAAAAGTAAATTTTGTGTCAATATCAGTTTTTTTTTTTTTTTCGTTAAAAATGAAAAAAAAATAAGTTAGTTTTAAATTATTACAGACCTATGGTTCAACCATTCGTTTTAAAGGTATTGGCGGATTCTATCGACAGATACCCACATTCAACATGTACAACACGGGGGTACTTCCCTTCTAGGGGACATTGATACTCTTAGATGATGCACAAACTTTTTTTTCCCTTAGTTTATTATTATTATTATTATCAAGCATTTATATTAATTTTGGAATCACACGTAAATAATAATAATAATAATAACTCTTAATCTTATTATAACTCGTATAACTCGTACATTTATACAATATTTTTTTTTCTATACTTAATGGTAAAAATTTTGAGAAAATCGCATCACTGTGCCACCCGTTGAGCGATTGATCCCAAAATCCAATCAGCACCAGTTTAGGTCAAGTTCCAACTAAAATACCAAGATTGGTTAAATTTTGTTCATTGATTCGTAAGATACAGTGAACAGACCAATGAACAAAAATTATAATCAGTGTTCAGAAATTTTGTGATACACACAGACATATATTTTCTAAAACACAGTTAAATCGTGTTCAGGACATATCAAAACGTAGAAATCTATGAAAAACTAGAATTAGAAATTTTTCAAGAATCCAAAATTTTGTTTTTATTTGCATAGAATAAGTAAAAATGTATGTTCATGTCATCATAAAATTTTCTTCAATATTTTTCTATACAAATTCCCACAGAACAAATTATTTATTAAAAATCATGTTAATGAAAGAAATCAATAACTTTATTTCACATTTTTACATATCTATAGTTCAACCATTTTTTTTTTTTTTTTTTAAGTTACTGACGAGTTTTTTTTTTTTTTAAATAGTTCTGTTAAAATTTTACAAATCCCGAGTGTGTACATAAATACACCTTTTCTCCTGTTTGACATCATTATTATTATTATTATTATTATCCTCATTTTAGGTTCTTTGTTTAAAGTAATTCTCCTTTTTATTTTTATAGGAAAATTTGTTCTATACCACTATAATCAAAGTCATAGAAAAGGGCAACTTCCGCACAATTGGAACCGAAATTTAATCTGCTGTAATTTATGTCAAGGTCCAATTAAACAGAAATTTTGTTCAATTTTGTCCATTGATTTGAGGAGTACAGCATAAACAAAATTTTGACACCAAATACACACGCAGACAGAGACACATTTGCTATAAATTGTCAAATCAGGCACCTCAAAACGTGTACAGCCATCGAAAATGAGAGGTGGAAAATTTACGAATCCAATACTTTCTTCCTATACATATAAAAGAAAATGAAAAGTCCAATGGCATTTTCCTAGTGTACTAGGGGAAAGTTGTCCAAAACGGGGACGTTAACATATCTCTGTCCGCAAAAAAAAAAAAAAAAAAAAAATTATGAACAAGAAATATTCGGCAAAGCATTTTCTGATTAGAACATGTCTTGGACTATCGAATGGCAAAGCTATTTTTAAAAAAATATCATTAGTATAGGCAGAAAACACATTTTTCTGAAAAATGTGCAAAGTCCCCATTTTGGACAACCGGTTGGGTAAAATGGGGTACTCATAAGAAATAACGTAAATACAAGTCCTAATGCGAAATTTTATTAGAAAAACTTGGATTACAAGGAAAAGGTGAAGTTAATGCAAAATCAAGATGCAGATAAAGTATTTTGTTATCTTTTTCAACAGTTACTAGAATGACACAAAAAATAATCAAACACAGACCTCACATTTGAAATTGACGTCGCTTTTTTCAACACTCGAACAGACTTCATGTGCCCAACTTCGACAGCTGCTATATTGCATCTACCCCTCTTTGTCTTTCGAGTCAATGTAAAGTTCATTACAAAAAATACAAGTGTCCTCATGAGATGGTAATATTGGGTCTTGAATTTATTAGCTTTTGGTTACCTCGAATTAGGTTCGGTGGGTTTCTTGACCAATTTTCTTTTCTGTTTATTCTCCTTTGCATTTTTCTGATGTTCTACAGCTTTCAATGCTGCTTTGTAAGGTGATGAAGTCAGTATGGCAGTTTTACCTCTCCTCATGTCATTCACTTTTTTTACTAACGTTCAGTTCCTTGTGGTAGAGGCATTATTAGGCGAAGTGTTAAAAGCTGCACATTTCTGCGGTTCTATATCTGGAGATATTCCAAATGATGGAGTGGAAGGTTGGGGTGTGACGTTTTCACACCTTGATGCTAACTGAGGCTCTAAAGAGTTGTAAGCATGTTTTTCAGTTGTTTCTGAAGGCGCAAATAAATGTTCATGGAACACATTTCCATTAAAGCAATATATGCCTGTTTTTTTTTTTTTAATCCGTTCATAGCATTTTGCACAGTAGCTGCTCTTGAAAATGCAGTTCCGAAAAGTTTTCCGACCTGGTAAATTGTCACTTAGCGTCCAGGGTGATGTATGAGCCATTTTCTTGTCTCTTATTCGTCCTCTCCACATATGCATAACACACATAAATAAGAACTTGTACTCTTTTAAAACCCTTTAAAAACGAAATAACAATTACAAATTTATCCTACTTTCATAGCGTCCAAAATGGGGACGACCCCGTTTTGGACCACCATCAATGTCCCCATTTGAGCCGACCATGACGTATGCTAAAAAAGTGGCGTCCCTACGCATACGGGTCAGACAAAACTGTAAAACAATATGTGAAAATGTAAATTAAATCTAGACGAATTCATAACATACTTACCAAAATCGAACGTTCAACGGTCACTTGATAAGATCCAATACAGTGTACGGCCACAATCGAAATGAAAATCGCAAAAAATTTAAAACTTTTTAGAAAATAACAGAACCGGCTAAATATGTCAACAACTAGATTCAAACTTGCATATACCCGAACTAGCTGACCCGTCCGGCTTCGCACGGATGAACAAATTTTAGTTAAAGATGGATTGATATGTAAAAAATCAAGAAATATATCAAGTTTATATGTTATAGTCAGGCAATATTATTAACTGGAAAGTCAAAATATAATTTTACAAATATTTTTTTTAATTAGTTGTTAAATGTTGGCAATTTTTACTTAATGCTATTTATTTATTTATTTATTTATTTCATAAAAAGAAACATTTCTTTACTCATGAATAAAAAATATTGAAAAATAAACCTATGACATGAAAATGTTTTTGATAAAATTGACGTCATAATAGCTTTAATTATTATTTATTTTTTCATTTCGCAAATATATTTAATTTTTTCCATAATTGATTATTATTTTAATAATGTATATTAAAGGAGAAATCAATAATATGAAACAATATTCGTACAATATATACTATTACAGAATCTGGTGTGAAACAACCACACGACTTCCATTACCCACTATTACACGTAATATATACAATTTTTTGGAGATATTACTTGCATTTTTTGAGATTTTCGAGTAAGAGAAACTTGATACACGTATAAAGACACATACAACAGAGTTTGCATAGCGAGTTAAAAAATAAGGGGAAAAAAATAGATAGTTATTTTTTTAAACACGAATTTCCGAGATCTAAAACTGAACTACCTAATCAGGATGACCGTTAATATTCCTGTAATAAGCACGTAATACTTGAGAAAAGTTATCTAAATTGGATTAAAGAAAAAATTTTCAAGAATACGTTAGAGCCGTTTTTGAGATACCAACTTTTACCAAAACTTAACATACTCAATTATTGACCTAAAAACAATAATTACATACAAAAGGATATTTAATAGGAAGTTAACATGGCGAGTTTGAAAAAAATCCGTACAGGCGTTTTTAAAGGAACGCACTTGCGAAATCTGAAATTGAGCTGTTTATAGAGGACGCCTATCAATTTTCCTGAACTAAGCAACTTTTCAATCGAAAGGGCATCTAATATATTATTTATATAGCAACTTTGAAGAAAATCATTAGAGGTGTTTTTGAATATGGGCTTAGGGTCCCATTTCTGGTTTTCGATGACCCAATTCCGGTTTTTCAATTTTCACGAAAATTTGGAAAATTTATCTGTACACCAGACCTGAATCACTTGTGAAGTTTAGTAGTTCTATTTTTATTAGTTTTGGAGATATGACAGCCAGAAGATTACACACACACATGCACATATACACACACACTGACCAATTGCCAAAACCTATACAATACTTCCACTACCTACGGCAGTAGGGTAATTGAAGTAAACACATACATCTCGTATTTACTACAATAATATACAGATTTTCGTATTACGTTTTCGATCTCCAAATACAAAAATCGCCAATGACGATAGATATCAAATCTATGCTTTGTTTTCAATTAAAATATTGAAAATTTTAATTAAAAATTTATTTTACCAAAATTTATTATAGCTTCTAGCACTTAGAGAGAGACAGTGTAACTTTTGATTATTGAAAGAAAAAAAAAAAAAAAAAAAAAAAAAGCAATCGGCTTTTTAGTTCTAGCGATCGTTCTCTACATATGCATATAAACCTTTCTTTTTTTTATATTAGTATAGCTATAGAGCATAGGTATATTAAATAGGTTTCCAGTCAACATAATGTAACTCAAATAATTAAATGCTATTTACATTTCAGTAATGGCTGTATGCGCTATGTATATTGAGCTACTTGCCATAACTGTTAGTTGCTAAAAATAGTCGCCAAATAAATTTAAACATCTCAATACGCAAGCGAAGTATGACATCACTGACTGCCCGTGGATGCAAGAAAAAGATTTTCCATGTTAATCGCTCATTGGATTTTTTTTTTTTTTTTTTTTTAAATTCTAGAAGAATTATTTCCCGATTTTAATCCTCATATTTGGGTATAGATATGTATTTGTTATTGTATGCATGCGTTAGATTGAGTTATTTTGCTGTCAAATTGATAAAATTTTAATTTTAAATTTCAAAACTGTCACCCTTGGCATTTTTTGTATTTGGCGATCAAAAACGTAATACGAAAATATACATGCCAGATGTATATTTTCGTAATATGTATTGTACGAAATATTGTTTCATATTATTCGTTACACTCTTAATGTAAGTTTTTTAAATAACCATGATTTTTGAAAGGAATTAAATTATATTCGCCAGATAATTTGGCGATATTTTTTTTTTTTTTTCTGCCAAGGATGACGGATATCAAATCTATTCCGCTGCAACATATTAGTATATTATATCAGATACTTTATTTAGACATTTGAAAACAAATTTCACTTCAAATTATGATAGAATATTTATCCTTTCCCTTTTAATTAGTTTATTAGTTGGATGTTTATTGTGTAAATATCATCCTTTGAAATGAAATGTTTATGTTTTCAATCGAATATGGAAATTTGCCTTTTTTTTTTTTCTAGAGTTTTGAAATTTAAAATTCCAATTTTATCAATTTTACAACAAAAACAATTTAATCTAGCGGATGCACATGATAACTAATACATATCTATATCCAAATATGGGGATTAAAATGGGGAAATAATTTTCCTCGATCTTTATTATTTTTTTACAAAAAATCCAGTTCACTTTTTATATTATGGACCATATTCCTCGTTTGGGTTCGAGACTATAAAAAATCAGCTGTTTTGGGCAAACAATTCTCAACTCTACCATAGCAAAGCATTGTGGCTTGCAAATTTTTGTCTTGCAATATTATTTCTAAGAGTTACAGATTATATGAAATTGAAGTAAGAGTGATATAGTGACAACTTTGTTTTGTTTTTAATCCAGTTTTAGTAATATATTTTAATCTTAATCAACATATGTAATATTAAAAGATGTCATGTGAACTGTGGCGATGTTAACAAATTTAAATGAATGTTCCATCTAATAGATTCCTTTATTAAAATGATTGAAATTCTAATTATTTAAGCTTTGATGTCTATATATATGTGTGTGTGTCTATAAAATATTCTTATTAATTTTTTTATTCATTATATATATGTATGTGTGTGTGTGTGTGTGTATACATAAAATGTTCTGCAATTTTACGTTATGGAATAGTCTTAACTTTATCATTCGATTCAGTTGTTTACATTTCTCTTTTGTTCTTGTTTGAACATTATTATTACGTTTCACTGCAGAAATATTTACGAAAATGTTATGCGTAACAATAAAATGGCATGTTGAATCTAATTTGTTTACAAAATATCGGCCACGTGTTCGGCGATTTTACCTACGGTGACGTCACAGGAATATTGTCCATTGTTCGCGTGAAAATATATTTTATTATATGTCTAAAAATAAATTAATTCGTAAATCTTTTTGGCAACAATTATAAATTAAAATAAATAATATTATAAAATAGAATTTCTTATTTTATTTTATTTTATTTATTTATTTATTTTTAAATTCCAATTTCGTTTACACACATCAGTTTAAACCACGTAGTAATAAAGACTCCGTGGTTTAAACATTGATGCTTAGATATTATATCATATCATATCAAATTAAATTATTAGAAAAATAATCACTTTTAATTCTATAATGACGTCAGATTTAACGTGTAAGTTTAACAATTAAAAAAGCTTTATATGAATTTCAATTTAATGCACGTGCAAATATATTTCTTTTCTTTTCACGTCAAGATATTTTAAAAACGAAATGAATATGTAAATGTTTCTTTTATGTTGGCAGCAGCTAATTTTTTTAATATTTCATTATTTCCATTTCTATTACGGCTTCTATGGGGATTTTAATTAAAATGCTCAGATTTTAAACTAAAATTTATTTTATCAAAATTAAATATAGCCTATAACAATATGGCATACTGTAGCTTTCGGTCAGTGAAAGAAGTTTTTAAATCGGTTCAGTAGTTTCAGAGATTACCCTCCACAAACAAACAATTTTTTGCGCTTTATATAATGACTAGCTGACCCGTCCGGCATCGCACTGATGAACAAATTTTAGTTAAAGATGGATTTGATATGTAAAAAATCAAGAAATATATCAGTTTATATGTTATAGTCAGGCAATATTGTTAACTGGAAAGTCAAAATATAATTTTACAATTATTTTTTTTAATTAGTTGTTAAATGTTGGCAATTTTTACTTAATGCTATTTATTTATTTATTTATTTATTTCATAAAAAGAAACATTTCTTTACTCATGAATAAAAAATATTGAAAAATAAACCTATGACATGAAAATGTTTTTGATAAAATTGACGTCATAATAGCTTTAATTATTATATATTTTTTCATTTCGCAAATATATTTAATTTTTTCCATAATTGATTATTATTTTAATAATGCATATTAAAGGAGAAATCAATAATATGAAACAATATTCGTACAATATATACTATTACAGAATCTGGTGTGAAACAACCACACGACTTCCATTACCCACTATTGCACGTAATATATACAATTTTTTGGAGATATTACTTGCATTTTTTGAGATTTTCGAGTAAGAGAAACTTGATACACGTATAAAGACACATACAACAGAGTTTGCATAGCGATTTAAAAAATAAGGGGAAAAAAATAGATAGTTATTTTTTTAAACACGAATTTCCGAGATCTAAAACTGAACTACCTAATCAGGATGACCGTTAATATTCCTGTAATAAGCACGTAATACTTGAGAAAGGTTATCTAAATTGGATTAAAGAAAAAATTTTCAAGAATACGTTAGAGCCGTTTTTGAGATACCAACTTTTACCAAAACTTAACATACTCAATTATTGACCTAAAAACAATAATTACATACAAAAGGATATTTAATAGGAAGTTAACATGGCGAGTTTGAAAAAAATCCGTACAGGCGTTTTTAAAGGAACGCACTTGCGAAGTCTGAAATTGAGCTGTTTATAGAGGACGCCTATCAATTTTCCTGAACTAAGCAACTTTTCAATCGAAAGGGCATCTAATATATTATTTATATAGCAACTTTGAAGAAAATCATTAGAGGTGTTTTTGAATATGGGCTTAGGGTCCCATTTCTGGTTTTCGATGACCCAATTCCGGTTTTTCAATTTTCACGAAAATTTGGAAAATTTATCTGTACACCAGACCTGAATCACTTGTGAAGTTTAGTAGTTCTATTTTTATTAGTTTTGGAGATATGACAGCCAGAAGATTACACACACACGTGCACATATACACACACACTGACCAATTGCCAAAACCTATACAATACTTCCACTACCTACGGTAGTAGGGTAATTGAAGTAAACACATACATCTCGTATTTACTACGATAATATACAGATTTTCGTATTACGTTTTCGATCGCCAAATACAAAAATCGCCAATGACGATAGATATCAAATCTATGCTTTGTTTTCAATTAAAATATTGAAAATTTTAATTAAAAATTTATTTTACCAAAATTTATTATAGCTTCTAGCACTTAGAGAGAGACAGTGTAACTTTTGATTATTGAAAGAAAAAAAAAAAAAAAGCAATCGGCTTTTTAGTTCTAGCGATCGTTCTCTACATATGCATATACACCTTTCTTTTTTTTATATTAGTATAGCTATAGAGCATAGGTATATTAAATAGGTTTGCAGTCAACATAATGTAACTCAAATAATTAAATGCTATTTACATTTCAGTAATGGCTGTATGCGCTATGTATATTGAGCTACTTGCCATAACTGTTAGTTGCTAAAAATAGTCGCCAAATAAATTTAAACATCTCAATACGCAAGCGAAGTATGACATCACTGACCGCCCGTGGATGCAAGAAAAAGATTTTCCATGTTAATCGCTCATTTTTTTTTTTTTTTTTTTTTTTTTTTTTTTTTTTATTAAAATTCTAGAAGAATTATTTCCCGATTTTAATCCTTATATTTGGGTATAGATATGTATTAGTTATTGTATGCATGCGTTAGATTGAGTTATTTTGCTGTCAAATTGACAAAATTTTAATTTTAAATTTCAAAACTGTCACCCTTGGCGTTTTTTTGTATTTGGCGATCAAAAACGTAATACGAAAATATACATGCCAGATGTATATTTTCATAATATGTATTGTACGAAATATTGTTTCATATTATTCGTTACACTCTTAATGTAAGTTTTTAAAATAACCATGATTTTTGAAAGGAATTAAATTATATTCGCCAGATAATTTGGCGATATTTTTTTTTCTGCCAAGGATGACGGATATCAAATCTATTCCGCTGCAACATATTAGTATATTATATCAGATACTTTATTTAGACATTTGAAAACAAATTTGACTTCAAATTATGATAGAATATTTATCCTTTCCCTTTTAATTAGTTTATTAGTTGGATGTTTATTGTGTAAATATCATCCTTTGAAATGAAATGTTTATGTTTTCAATTGAATATGGAAATTTGCCATTTTTTTCTAGAGTTTTGAAATTTAAAATTCCAATTTTATCAATTTTACAACAAAAACAATTTAATCTAACGGATGCACATGATAACTAATACATATCTATATCCAAATATGGGGATTAAAATGGGGAAATAATTTTCCTCGATCTTTATTATTTTTTTTACAAAAAATCCAGTTCACTTTTTATATTATTGTTCGCGTGAAAATATATTTTATTATATGTCTAAAAATAAATTAATTCGTAAATCTTTTTGGCAACAATTATAAATTAAAATAAATAATATTATAAAATAGAATTTCTTATTTTGTTTTATTTTATTAATTTATTTATTTTTAAATTCCAATTTCGTTTACACCACGGAGTAAAAAGACAGGAGAAGAAGGTAACGCTGAAATTTTGTGATGTTGTTTTCTAATGTTTACAGATGGCGCCAGCGTGCAATCCTTCCTTCTCTCCAGCTTCCGCAATGTTATTCAATGGGGAAATGTCTCGTTTTAATTATTTTTTTAAAAATAAAATCAAGCTGAAAAAATTTCGATTGAAAGCAAATTTTATTAAATAGAGTGTTCTAACCAACATGTATTTTTTAAGAGCCATTTTATACCAATTTTACTTTGAAAGAAAGCTTTTAAAAAATGACGATTCTTATGAAACGAAACTAGCTAAAACAGACAATTGGGAGGAAGGAGAATGGATGAAATTTTGTAAAGAAAAAAAATAAACTTACTTTAGGTGCAGAAAACACGAACTCGAACTTTATTTTTCTCCTAGGGCTTTTTTTTGTTTTTCTTATCACTATCATAGCCTGTTTTACAACTAGGAACGAAGCATTTATTTGAAACATCTGAATTATGCAGTTTTAAGAACTTACAAACAAATTAAATTGCTTAAAATAAAAAATTTTAAATGTACTTCAGCAAAATTCTATTGAAAACAACAGTATATCCGCGCCGAAGTAGGGAGGAATGACAAGTGGCGCCCTCAATATTTACCAAAAATTTAGATCACAGTTTCGTAGCTTTCTCCCATTGGACCTTCAACTCCTATTAATATTACTCCGTGGTTTACACACATCAGTTTAAACCACGGAGTAATAAAGACTCCGTGGTTTAAACATTGATGCTTAGATATTATATCATATCATATCAAATTAAATTATTAGAAAAATAAACACTTTTAATTCTATAATGACGTCAGATTTAACGTGTAAGTTTAACAATTAAAAAAGCTTTATATGAATTTCAATTTAATGCACGTGCAAATATATTTCTTTTCTTTTCACGTCAAGATATTTTAAAAACGAAATGAATATGTAAATGTTTCTTTTATGTTGGCAGCAGCTATTTTTTTCAATATTTCATTATTTCCATTTCTATTACGGCTTCTATGGGGATTTTAATTAAAATGCTCAGATTTTAAACTAAAATTTATTTTATCGAAATTAAATATAGCCTATAACAATATGGCATACTGTAGCTTTCGGTCAGTGAAAGAAGTTTTTAAATCGGTTCAGTAGTTTCAGAGATTACCCTCCACAAACAAACAATTTTTTGCGCTTTATATAATGATATAGATATATAGATAAGAATTATCGTAGACTATTGGATTCAAAGAAAACAACACTAATCAATGAGAAACTGAACGTCCCCATTTGACCCGCCGTCCCCGTTTTAGACAACTCTCCCCTACTAGAATTATGAACAATTCATATTAATTTCTCAACCATTCGTTAAAAAAAACTTTCCTTTCCTGCATTTATACGAAATTTCGTCCTATACTGCTATACAAAAAATTTTGAAAAATTCATGTCTTGTCTTTGTTTTCGAGATAGTGACACATGTTTTTCGTACCTGAAGGAAGAACGCCTAGTCCTTTCTATACCAACAACAGGAAGTAAAATTTTCACGAAATCAAGAATTTCTGCATTTTACATTAAGTAAAGTAAAAAATAAATAAATATGATAAACAATTTTAAATATTATCACCATCAAAAATACTTATTTCTACATTTAATGATTTTTTTTTTTTTTTTTATGTGAATCATACACGTTTATATATAGTGGAATTTAATTTTCTACGAATATTGAAAATAAAAGTATTCAGTTAGCAATAAACTATCCTTAAACATATAACTGCATTATTGAAAAGTCGTAGTATTTTTTATTTAGATACTGAAACATAACTGTTAAAAAGTATTTGCTAATACAACTCATACATAAAATGTTTACAATTTTACAAGTTCAATTATTTAAAAATTACACTTTTTTATGTTTTTTTTAAATTTTATAAACGTAGATTTAATTATTATAATCCTGTGGTACATTCCACGATTTAAATTTAAATTTTTATGATAATAATATACTTCGTTAAGAAATGCATTTCAATCACTTGTAAAAAAAATAACTTATTTATTTATTTATTTACATAATTTTAATTTAATTATGTATACATATACATATAAACTGGCATTTAATATTTTTATTGTATTATTATTATTAAAGCATCGTTGAAGCTTCATTTTCTGAAAATATTTAAAAACAACTTCTGCCATATGTTGCAACCGGTAAATAAATGGTCAACATTAAACGAGAACTATCCTGAAGAAGAGGATATGTGCAATCGATTAACCACCCCAAGAAATCTCTTGACCCCAAACATTTATCAAAATTGTTGCATATGTTTCTGAATAAACCCAATAAGTGCCATATGTTACAAAAGGCAGATGAAGGGTTAACAACCAACGCGAATTTTTCCGAAGATGGGATGAAAACAAATCAAGATTTTACAAAAAAAAAAAAAACACATCAGCCCACACATTCATCAAAATCATTAGAGTCACTAGGGGTCTCTGTCCCCTTCTCGCTACACTCACCAACCCCCGACTAACTTTACTTATTGACCAATACTGAGCTCTGTCACCTATACTCTCCTTTGTTTTTCACTGAATAGGATTATTAATAGTGCATAAAACAACACAAAAGCAGAAAGTTATTATAAAGATTCCCATATTCAATGTCAAATTGAAAAACGTAATATTTAATACTACATTATTTACCTTTATTCATTTTTATGTAAATTATGCTGAAAATCAGTATATATATATATATATATATATATTTTAATTAGAAAGAAATTCATAATATCTAGACCATTTTGCATTACACTTTTAGCATATGACCCTTTTCATTTCCTTTTTACAACCATGGATCCAGGCCGCGGTACCCCAGTCAGTCGGTAAAGCACCGAGCTTGTATTAGGAAGATTGCAGTTTCGATACTTGAGCCGGCCAAAGACTGTCTTGTACACTAATGGTGGCTGATGCGCTTAAAATCCGCCGTGGTCGCAAAGTTCTCCATGTTCCTATATTTCTGGGGACCACCAAAGCGGATGAGTAAACCCCTCCATGGAGGATCGAAATTCTGATGACATGTCTCCGGAAAATTCCTAGGATGCGACCCAGAACGCCGCCATTTATCCACAGCGCAGTACTGGTGCGATGTTAAACCCATCCTACCCATCTACCTATCTACAACTATGGGTCATATTTTAATTTTCCTGTGCAAACTGACTTCATGACAGAAGAACAACGTCACTGGGAGAAACTTTTTTCAAGGTGGCAAATAGAGTACCTTCATACAGCCGTTGCTTTTAGTTAATAACTTCTCTAATTAAAATGATAGAAATTTTTAAGCATCTGAAATGTCTTCCTTCGAGTAATCGGAACACATTGATACCTCTCATGACGCGAAGGACCCTTCCCTCCGAGAGAAAATGCGGTCGCAGACAAAAATATTTGACGCCAGCGATAGTAATTTTTTTTTAATATGTAGATAAAATCGATATCTCCAAGATCGATATCCACATCTATTGTTATTTATAACATGTCACGTGATTAACTCTATTAATATAAGAGAATAATTCTATGTAACAGAAAGTATCCAAATACGACAGTTATTGTTTATTTTGAAAATAAAAAATAAATAAATTGCAGATACATTTTTAGTAAATTAATTTTTCAATGTAATTTTCTGTTACCATAATTCTCAAATAAAAATAAATGTAATTTTTCCCCAACTAGTAGTGAGATAAATATTTAAAATATATCTGGTTTTAATTTATTATTTGCATCTATATCTATTTATTTATTGTAGCATATTTTGTAAGGAAACGGTATTTCTTTTGAAATTTAGCAAATATTGTTCACTCTGTTTTTTTTTTTTTTTTCTACTCCTTCGAAACATTATAATTGAATAAAATCAAAATATTACTTGTACCTTACGTAAAAACATTAAATGGTCTATAACTATGTTTACACTAATTTAATTGCATTATATGCTTTATTCTTCTATAAATAAAAATATTTTATTATTAATACAATGATATTTTACTTCATTAGTGTTTTCATTTTTCTGTTAGTCCTATTTATTTTTTATTTATTTATTTATTTTTCTTGAAAGATAATATATCTTGTTATTATTATTATTATTATTTATGCATCTGCGAAAAAAGGAAAATTATTTTTGGATAGTTTTATTAAATTACTGTTTTTGCAGGCAAAATAAAAAATATATTTAATTCATTTTACTTTCAATCTAAATTTCTCGCTAGAACACTAAACGTCAATAAATGAGGATAGACATTAAATTTAAAACTATCAGAAGAATTTTTCAAGTTAATATATTTCACTGTCAGTTGTCTATATTAATTTATAAGTGAAATAAACAGCTAATAATATTTTGCAAAATTAATTCGGGCGTTAACGGTTTAAAAGCGTCCCTATTTCATATTATATTGCAAAATTATGTCTAAGCAATCAATGTTTATTTTAATGATTTCATCTTTAAAATAATATTTTTTAGCTATCGCCAACAACTGCCAATACCCTAATTTTCGAATGACTATCTCATACAAAACAATTCAAGAATTGTTTGAAAAGTGTTTTTAAAGTTCCAAAAAGGTGAATCACTTTTCCCATTAACTGTGTAATCAATTAAATTCACGATATCATAACACATAACAGACTTTTCTCACTTCTTGCTTTTGTATGAATGTGTGATTTTGTGCGAAAACTTATTATGGGGTAAGATATGACCGTGGGAGTTTTAGTTGTTTTGAATAAAATCAACGAAACTGAATGAGGGAGTGAAAATTTTGGCACAGCAGAAAGTGCTAAGCTTGAGAAAAGAAGATACTGCGTTCGAGTTCTGCAATGCACTTTATTTATTTATTTATTTATTTATTATTTCAAGTGAAGAAATTGTATTGTTTAAATGTTTAAAAAATTAAAATAGTATTTTAAAAGAAAGTATTTAGTGCATAAAGATTTTTTTTTTCTTTGAATGAATGAACGATTTAATAAAACATTAACCAGGATTTTAAAAATATACGTTTACAAAATTATAAAGAAGAAGATTTTGTTGAAATTTACAAATTTATTTTCGAATTTATAGTGACAATGATTAGAAGTTGAAAATTAATAAAAGCATAAGCATTTTTCACAAGGAGAGTAAGATATAAAAGAAATTTGATAAGAATTAATTTAATTATAATTTTGCTTACCGCCAAATATTGTTATCAAGAACCTGTTGGAAAATATTTTGGTTTTCATTGAGATAACTAGATTTATAAAATTTTAGACATATTTTGAAATTTTAAACACATAAACTTATTAAAAATTAGTAAAATCATTTTGAGAAAATTTGCTCTGGTGCAAAATCTGATTTGTTCGCTTCTCCAAAAACATGGATTTTGACAGTTGTGTAAAAGAATATTTGAAATTAAATTAAATGCGATGTCGTATGATTGCGCAATAGCTGTAGTCTATCCAAAATTTTACATATAACAAAATTGCATTAATATTTTATAAGATAAATAAAAGCAGACGATAAACTCTTGCTATTACTCGTGTTGATAAAAATTACATCAGTCATTTGCAAAAGTTTAAGACCAGTAGCCGATTTTCAACATTTTAACACATTGCATCACATGCGTAGATTATTGAGTCATTCCATGTGCTGATTGCATCAGACGCATTCTACTACTATAAATAAAAGTTTTCGGCACTTTTATTGCCAATTCTTTATCGGATCTTGTCGTAGACAGTGCTGTTGTGTAAATACTGTAATGAAAAAAAAAAAAAAAAAAAAAAAAAAAAAAAACTTCACTTACTGTTACAAAAAGATGAGAAATACTGACCGTGCATAAAATTGGATTCTGTAAACGTCAAATAAGTTCGAGGGTAAATGTGAGCAAGACAGCTGTGCATCAAGTTATCTATTCGCATCAGCTATTAGTACATTTAAAGTTTCAGGAAAATTTGTGCACCTTAAGAGTCGTTTCTTTTTCATACATGGAGTAAGCCGAGGTGTCCTTGCAGGTTTATGAGATTATAAACCGAAATCTTTAGTCAAACATCTTGGAATAGAACTCAAACTGACATTGGTGTGTTTTGCAGCCAGAGAATGTCTAATCGCATTGCAGGAGGTTCATGAATCTTGTACAACCATCCTTTTTATCGTGCGATCATCACGTAAGCTCTTTTTTCTAAGGCGACTGCTTCTCTTAAAGCCAACAAATTTTCCCGAAATTTTAAATTTACTAATAGCTTGATGCATAGCTGTCTTGCTCACATTTACCCTAATCTTATTTGACGTTCAGAAAATCCAATTTTATGCTGGGTCAATATTTCTGACTTTTTTGTAACAGTAAATTAAGGTGTTTTACTCATTACAATAATTACACAAGAGCACTGTCTCCGACAAAAGCCAGTAAACAATTGGCGATACACGTGCCGGGCACCTTTATTTATAACAATATAATGCGTCTGGTGCAATCTGCACATGATATGACACAATAATCTGCCTAAATGATGCAATGTTTTAAAATACTGAAAATTGGCTACTGGTCTTAAACTACTGGAAATGATTGTAATTGAAAATTTACGTAAAATCTAGCACAAATCACTAACGAAATTTTATCTAATTGTCACACAAAACTATTTTTCCTTTAGTTACTCATTTATTTTAATTAAAAAATGAAAGATTTTATTTTATTTAATAATAATAATAATAATAATAAAATCAAAATTCAATCAAGACGGAGATCAAACTCAAGACCTTTACTCAAGCGAAACATTGTACCACCTCTACACGTTGTCTTGTGTCGTCATCAGTTTCGTTTATTTTGACAGATATAGTTAAATCTAACAGGACTATATTTTGCTCCGCGGGGGGTTGCTGCACTATATTTGCAGTTTGTTGTATATTTTAGACAACACTCTTTAATTTATACTTGGTTAGGTTTAAATAAGAATTTATGGATTTGTGCTCTTTGTAAGTGTGTGCCGAAAAAACATAGAGTCAAATCATAACCACACGAACCTTCAAATAACACAAAAACTAATAATATTTTGATAGAATCAACATGCAGTGGCAGAATTGTTAGTTGTGGAGGACTACAGTGACTAAATGACTACAATGATTTACCTGTAAGACAACATGCCGTATACCAATTCCTCTTAATTGCTTCATCTAATAATTTCACATTTGTTCTTAATTTCAAGGGCGTATACGTAATACGTGAATACCCGCCGCTGAATACTTTTTGTGCAAAGAAATACTATCAAAGTGGGTAATGGCAATATTTTCAATGACAACGTTCAACGTTCAATGTACCATTAAAGGCAACTACGACGCTTACGCTTCGATAGCAGAAAAAATGTTAAATCACACATAGTTAATTTTGCTGTATTTTATATTTTTTAAAGCTGGACAATATACTAAAAAGGAAATGTTGAACCACGAATAATAATAATAATAATAATAATAATAATAAAGCCTGAGATATTTCGCATAAAATTGATTTTCTTTGTAAATTTAGTGTTATACATTTCTGTGATGAAAATTGTCTGCAATTATGATTGAAAATAGTTTAAAAAAGAATTTGTATAGGAAAATATGGAAGAATGTCTTGTGGGGGTCACAAAAAGTATCCGTTATTTATATTATTAATTTATCGTGACGTAGTTAAATTCAAGACATTTGATTTTTTTTTTTTTCCGTCATGTATTAAAATTTCGCGTAACAACATAAAATGATATTTATTTACAAACAGCGAACACTGTATTGTCATTAGACATTGATTATCGAATTAAAAATGTGAGCAAACTCCTCTATTGTATACGTTTTATTTTTAGAGAACTGAAATTATGTTCATTATATCTCTCATAATCTTTTGACTTTACACGATATTTGTTTGGAGTTTTCATGTAAGTTGCTCCATACTTTGGGTATTAAATGATTCTAAATGAAAATTTTTAAAAGCTAACGCATGCTCTCTTAAAAAAATCCAGTGATTTTAGCTCAGACTGAGTTAGTTTTCACTCCTTTCCAGTAATGAAAATGCACTTTTCCTATAGGAGTGAATTTAATCTATCTTGCGGAGTAATTATTTTCACTCCTTTTTGATAATTCATTTTCACTCCTTTTTGATAATCAATAAGCACTCCTTATTTGGACTGAATCATTATGTTAAATGAGTGACTCCACTCCACTTTGATAAGTCGTTTTTAACTCCTTTTTTGAGTAAGAAGAAAACATTATGTACTATTGACTGATATTTTCCCTTAAAAATCTAATTCTGATTTTAATATATCTTATAAATAAATATCTACTAAAACACCCTACCTCTATCTCCCCTCCCCCCCCCCCCCCCACAAAAAAAAAAAAAAATAGGTGAAATTCGTGTTAACGTTATTAACCACAATGTTTCTTTTAATAATTATAAAAGATGCTTATAACCTTTAAGGGGGTCCGAGACACTAAATTTTTGTTTTTATTATTTATTGATGAATTGCTGTAATTATTTTTTCTGAAATTGTAGCTTTTTTGACGATGAAGCTGAGCAAGAAAGAATTTTTTGTTTAAATTAAAAATTTTTGATAAATTAAAAATTTGTTATATCTCATGAACTAATGGTTCAATTTACAAACTTTTTTCACCTTTATATACAGAAAGGAATTATCTTCAATTTGTCGCCAGGATTTCTGATTATAATAATAAAATTTTTAATATTAATTTTAATTTCAACTAACTAAAGATAACTAAATGCTTTGTAAATAATTGAAAACAGATGATGCTTAAAAAATTAAGGGTAAGTACTGTTTTATTTTTCGATCTCAATAAGTTTTTTGAAATTACCTACCTAATAACTCGCTTATCTATGTTATTGTAAATGTTTTTTATGTACTGTACTAAAAACGATCGGTACTTCGTATTCACTGCATGTCATTTTACACAAGTTTATCATACTTTTTTATCGTTTAACACTGTTTATGTAATTTTTTATCATATAAGTTTGTAATAATAACAGGTTTATCATAGTGCTGAATAACTGCTGGCATGCGGTTAATACCAAAATGCCATGTTTTAAATAAAAAAAAAAAAAAAAAAATTATAATATTACTAAATGTATATGCATACAATTGAATTTTTTTAATGCATGCAAAGTTTCTAAATTTTATTATGATAAATTTCTAAATTTTGCATCTGTACCTTACCTTAACAATAATTTTTAGATTTCTGGTAAAATTATAATAAAAAAAAAAAAAAAAAAAAAAAAAAAAAGTAAAGTATATGATAAATCAATACAAATGTTAATTTTTTTAAAGCATACATGTAGTATGCACAGACATCCTTTAAAAATCAGGATTGTATTTTCGGCATGACAGGAAATAATAAAAAAAACTTACTGTTATTGTTTACATAAGAACAATCCACAATTTGCTAATTAATATTTCAAATTAGTAAAAATTGTAATTTAAATCTGTGTATTGAAATTTCATTATTATGCTATGACAGATTAAGAAAGCTGTTTTATATTTAATTAGTGAAAATTAATTAATAACTTTATTGTTTTCAAATTTTAGAGATGTACCATATTCTGATTTTTACATAGATATATACACTATATATTAAGTTTCACTTCTATATTACATTTTATTTGGGCATATATAGAAAAGGCATTCATTCAATATTTTAAGACTATATTTGGTATTACAATAAATTTAAAAATAATCCTATAATATAAAAAAAAAAAAAAAAAAAAAAAAATGAATCACATGTTTTTTTTTTTTTTAAGAAAGAAAAAAAAAAAAAAAAGCTGTTACATTTTAAATTCTTAAATATATATATATATATATATATATATATATTTAGAATTTTTTTTTCACTCCCTCCCCCCCCTCTTTTTTTCCCCCTAGCTTTAAAAAAGGTAAAAAATATATTCAAATTTCATTAAAATACATTGATATTGTTCATTTCATTGTAGAACAGTTTAAAAAAAAAAAAGAAAGAAAGAAAGAAACCTCTGCATTTTATTTTTTTATAAAAAAAAGTCTGCATAATAAATAAAACTATCATTATTATTATTATTATTATTATTATTTTGTTTGTTTTTTCAATTGTGGCGACATCAGTGGCCGAGAAGTTCTGCTTATGAAGCTGGTAGTTGGTAGGCACCAGGTTCAATATCAGGTCATAGTTGCTGGGCTAGTTTTACGAAGTTTTCTGTGGTTTTCTTCAAAATTTGTGTGAATTGCAATGTTTTCGTTGAACACCTAATTTAAAGATGTGATTTTATATTTTATTCATAGAAAACACTCTTATATGAAGCCTCCTAAAATCAATAAGCAGAGTTTTTGCGAAATAAATATAGTTTTCTCCTGTGTCTTCTTATATATATATATATATATATATATAATAATTTAAGCTTGATTAAATATATTTAATATCTTGTATTTATTCTGCATTATTCTCGTTGATAGATATTCTATTAAAAAATTGGAATTACTTGGCATTGCAAACAAGATATATATATATATATTCAATGAAAAAAAGTAATAATAAAAACTCTAGTGTTGCTGCTCCAGTGTTTCAGTTTTGTTTACATGTACTTTGGTTAAAATAAATAAATAAAATAATATGATCTAGCAATTTTGAAAGTTTGTTTTAAGGGGGGTCTGGGACACCAAATTTTTGTTTTTATTATTTATTGATGAATTGCTGTAATTATTTTTTCTGAAATTGGAATTTTCCAATACAAGATATTAAGTGTATTTAATCAAGCTTAAATTATTATTAAAAAAAAAAAAAAAAAAAAAAAAAAAAAAAAAAAAACACAGGTGAAAACTATATTTATTTCGCAAAAACTCTGCTTATTGATTTTAGGATGCTTCATATAAGAGTGTTTTCTATGAATAAAATAACATCTTTAAATTAGGTGTTCAACGAAAACATTCACACAAATTTTGAAGAAAACCACAGAAAACTTCGTAAAACTAGACAGCAACTATGGCCTGGTATTGAACCTGATGCCACCCAACTACCAGCTTCATAAGCAGAACTTCTCGGCCACTGATGGCGCCACAATTGAAAAAACAAACAAACAAAATAATAATAATAATAATAATAATAATAATAATAATAATAATAAGATGATAGTTTTATTTATTATGCAGATATTATTTTTTTTAACTGATCTACAACGAAATGAATAATAGCAATGTATTTTAATGAAATTTGAATATATTTTTTACATTTTTAAAGCTAGGAAAAAAATAAAAAATAAAGAGGGGGGAGTGAGAGAAAAAAAAAAAAAAACATTTCTATATATATATATATATATATATATATAATAAAGATGATCTATTAAGCATAGTAGAAGCCAAGCAACAGATACTAGATCACTGAAACACCAATATATATTTTTTAAGAATTTAAAATATAACAGCTTTTTTTTTTTTCAAAAAACATGAGATTTATTGCAATACCAAATATAGTCTTAAAATATTGAATGAATGCCTTTTCTATATATGCCCAAATAAAATGTAATATAGAAGTGAAACTTAATATATAGTGTATATATATATGTAAAAATCAGAATATGGTACATCTCTAAAATTTGAAAACAATAAAGTTTTTAATTAATTTTCACTAATTAAATATAAAACAGCTTTCTTAATCAGTCATAGCATAATAATGAAATTTCAATACACAGATTTAAATTACAATTTTTACTAATTTTAAATATTAATTAGCAAATTGTGGATTGTTCTTATGTAAACAATAACAGTAAGTTTTTTTTTTTATTATTTCCTGTCATGCCGAAAATACAATCCTGATTTTTAAAGGATGTCTGTGCATACTACATGTATGCTTTAAAAAAATTAACATTTGTATTGATTTATCATATACTTTATTTTATTTTTTTTTAATTATATTTTACCAGAAATCTAAAAATTATTCTTAAGGTAAGGCACAGATGCAAAATTTAGAAATTTATCATAATAAAATTTAGAAAATTTGCATGCATTAAAAAAATTCAATTGTATGTATATACATTTAGTAATATTATTATTGAAAAAAAAAATATTTAAAACATGGCATTTTCGTATTAACCGCATGCCAGCAGTTATTCGGCACTATGATAAACCTGTTATTGTTACAAACTTATATGATAAAAAATTACATAAACAGTGTTAAACGATAAAAATGTATGATAAACTTGTGCAGATTATACTTCACTTCGTAACATGACATGCAGTGAATACGTAAGTACCGATCGTTTTTAGTACAGTACATGAAAAACATTTACAATAACATAGATAAGCGAGTTATTAGGTAGGTAATTTCAAAAAACTTATTGAGATCGAAAAATAAAACAGTACATACCCTTAATTTTTTAAGCATCATCTGTTTTCAGTTACTTTCAAAGCATTTAGTTATCTTTAGTTATTTTCAAATCTTATAAGCACGTCAGCACGGGATAGCGGGCAGCCATTTTGAATCAGTGGATCCCTCCCGCTCCAAAATATCACATGACTTAATCGGTCCAATGAAAAGGCTCTCAATTCACCCCTTTAAAGATTTTTTCCTGTTTTACTTCGAAATGTAGTGCTTTGCTCTTTCACCCCGACAGAGAGAATATTTGGAACCAGTTTTTTTTCGCAAATTGTCAGTTTCTGATAAAGCAGACACTCAGAAAGAATAAATGTCATTGTGAAATATTACGTTCCTATATGGAGTGATTAATTCATTCTTTGAAATTAAGCGTGTGCGATGTACAAAATATTTAGTAAAAATGTTCATACTTCTTAAAATATTTAATATTTTTACATTCTGATTACTGTATCCTATGTGTAATGTATTTTGCCAAGATTCATAAATATGCATTTATACTACATGTTACAATTTAAAGAATATATATATATATATATATATATATTAAAATCTTCATATATTCATGAATATATGTTGTAGCCTCATAGAATTCTACTATACTGGTAATCAGAAAAATCCTCATAACCCTATGGTACAGCCAAAACTTATTTCTAGATATTTGACAAAACGTCTATATCGAAAGTGTCCGAATATTTATTGGTAGATAGTGTATATTTTAATTTGCAACTATTGAACATCTTGAAATAATACAGATTATTCCTGAAATAATAAAATGTAATATTTAAAGATTAATTGCAAAACAACTTCCTAAAAACGTCAGCACATTTTACTGCAGTTGTTTTTATTAATAATTCAATTTAGAAGCAAGCAATAAATATTGATTATTTACTGTATTTTCTGTTATTACGAATAAGCATATAAATGTACAGATTACACTATGACAATACAACCAATCTTGTATGTATTCTTTAAATTTAAAATAAAATTTGAAACCTTATTATACCGTTACTTAAAAGGTAATTTTATGATACAAATATGATAATTTAATTAAGTTTGAATATCAATAAACTTGCTTTCATTTTATAGTACAATTAAAATTTTATTCACTGAACTGTATAGAATATACATTTAATATCCTTTAAAATGATGAGAAAGGTAAATGTTTTAATATTGTTTCGAAAGTAAGTTTAAATTATGCTATTATCAAAATAGAAAATATAAATTTTTTAAAGGAAAATTTGTTTTGCTAATAAATATATATCGTTTAGTGAATACGATTAGCTTATTTAATCATTAAATGTGAATTTGTAATAAAATAAAATCGGATGTTATTACCTCTTTCCTTAAACTCAGATTAGTAATTTGGTGTGTAACTCCCATGATTTATCCTACCTTTCAGTACTATAACGATAGATTACATATTAAGTAAAAAGACCAATAAGTTAAAACAATAAATTTCAATATGATTTAAAAATAAACTAAAATAGTTTTGAGAAAAGCTGTATTTGGTACATAATTTATTGCAACGGGGGCTGCCGCACCCCACCATAGACGTCTTCCACTTATAGTGCTTACATTTATTAAAAATAAACAAGGATGTTATTAATTTACCTACAAACTTGCCAATCTTAATCATTTTTTAAGTGGCAATCTAATACGGAATTCAAAATATCGGATTTGACTTTCTTGGAATTATTCGCTTTTGGATTATGCTAATAAAAAAGTGTATATATAGACTAAATGCTAAAAAATGGCCTTTGTAATAAGAGAAACTGAAAGCGTGGTATTATAAAAAATAAACAGATTTGAAAATAGAACTTGAAAAATACATTGTTTACAGTATGGGAATGAAAAATTAATTTTTGGTTCTGAGCAATGTTCGTCGACATAGTAAATGCAGCAATACACTTCCACCAATTACATCCAATAGAACAGAACGTTTAGCTTAATTTTTGGTAGCTCTGTATATTGTCTTTAAACTGTATGCGCATCACACTGTGTACATAAATTTAGTCTCATATGAAAATCTTCTAACTCAAAATAACCCCGATATATCCAAATATTTTGGGCATTCCTGTAAAGAAATGATGACTAATATCCCTACCACAATGTACACTAAACAGATTTTTAAGCACATAAAAAAATATGTTCATTCCATTTTGTTTAAGCAGCCTCTGTTTCTACCAGAAAATTCTCCACAGTTGTAACGCTTTTCAATTATTACGGACGTCTTTGTACATGAACTATTTTTTATCTCAACATAAAATTTGATGTAGCATCCCTATCTGACACGCATTTAAAATGCTGAGTTTGGATTTTATGCTACGCTTTCTTCCTGAGGTATGCTGATAAAAGTTACACCTATACACAGACACGTATGCACACGCACACACCAACAGCTAAAATCATCATTTTTGGATACAAGGGAACTCATATAAATATACCGAATTTAAATATATCAATAACTCAATTAGGAAAATTCTCAGAAAGCAATACTCTGTCTACCATATATATTTGTAAATGTAAAAAAAAAAAAAAAAAAAACGTATTCCTAGTTTGTTTGTATTTTTACTTCGTATATACCAGGATTTTTTTTTCTAACATTTAAATTATTAAGATTAAATCCAACCGTTACCACATAATGCTTGCAAAATGTGTATTATAAAAAATAGTAATTTTTAAGATTTACCAGAAGTAATTATAATTTTAACCCGAAAGTAGTCACGTCATTTCTTATAACGCTAGTAGTCGCGTGTCGGTCTTTTTGCCGCCGCTGTTTAGTGTTGGGGGAAAGCAGAAAGCAAGCCAGTAGAGAAAAATGAAGTGTCTTTAATTCACGCGAAGTTTTTCCCGCAAAACTCTAACCTGTCTGAAAAACCGGTAATGGGGAGAAAAATGAACCAATGTTAGTGGTCGCGTCGCGGTCAAATAGACCGATTTGAGAAGTAAAATGTTTTTAACTGCTCAAAAAATAGCAGGAATGACTTGAAAACATACTATGTCAGAGGACATCCATCCGAGGTCAGGTACAAAGTGTTTTCCCACTTTATTTTTAAGGGGTGATCTGGAGGAGGAATTTATAAGCGATGGGTGGCAAAAAGAGCGATATGCGACTACTAACGGGTTAATAAAGTAACATTTTACTATTGCACATATTTACGATAAATTTATTAAAAATAGATATCTTTCAGGCATAATTTTTAGCTGTAATTTCACTAATTTTAACATAATTTTAGTATATATTTGCTATTATAATTAATATTATTAATATTTTTTTGTAGCTGTAGAAAAATGTTAATATATAATATATCTCCTTACTGAATGGCTCAGGATTATCAAACGTTTTCCTGTAGAACATAATGATTAACTGTATTTTTTTTTCAATAAGAATATTTATGTGTTTTATTTTAAGTTTAATAAATTACAAATATATACACACTATTGATCATATATTATATATATATATATATGATGTTGCAATGATTGTAAAATGCTAGAAAACGTTGATTAATTGCCATCATTATCTACAAGAAGGAAAAATATGGATATATCCAGTAATAGTCCTTTTCAAGACATGGAAATCTTACATAATGCTCATGCAGTTATTTTCCGCACTGTACCGTAAAGCAGAACCGGTCACCCTAGTATTAAATAAAGAAAAATAAATAAATAAATAAAAGGAAACAGATATAAGAAAAATAATAAATCTGAAATTACAAAAGATATAACAATCGAAAAATTACAAGACAGATATGGGTTTCAAATCAATTTGCTCCATGTGATGCGTTGTACAGAGCAGGTTGCAAAATTGACTTTATCAGTAAAAATATCTGAGGAAAAAATTCAATTAATTTACCTTAACTTTAGTACGTGTATAAACCGAATTACGATACATTGTATAAATTAAAGAAATTTTAGAAAAGTATATTATGCAAAAATAAAATATATTTTCTCGAATATTGATAAACATAAGAATTAGTACAAAATTATATATCAGTAACTAAAGAGCATTTCTGCATTTATCTTGTAAAATTACATGTAATACACAGTTGTAAAATAATTTCTAATGTATCTATAAATTTCAGTTCTTGTTGTTAATGATGACATTTTATCATCTATTTTCTTCGATTCTACAATCAATGTAATAATTTATATTTAACTATTGATTTAAACTGCTGTATTTGTGCAAATAATGTGAATGTACATTCCTTTTATATTAAATGTTTAATTTTGATGTATATTAGTAAATTAGTATTTGTAATGTAATTCATACATCTTAATGCATATTGTTTTTGTTGAGTAAATTATTATTGAATCACAACAAAGGTAAGACTTTAAAGAAAAATGATAAGTTCTTCACTTACCTTGTATTCAGTAGTGCAGTAGGAGCTTCTTTCTCCAGGCATAATTTAATCCAAAAAAAGGCTTTCTTCATAGTTGTTAAGCATTCACTAATAAGCATATATTACAACTAATAATGTAAAAAGATAATTATTTGAATTTGTTTAAATGAATCTGAAAATATTTCTGTGTTGTAATTAGCTTTATTATTGTATATTTTAGGAGTGCATTTTTATGCATCCTTCCTGGTTTAGGAAAAGTTACAGACTGCTTGAAGAATTTAAATTACAATTTTTAAGTATATCATTATGGATCATAAATTGTTATATTATATTATATTATGGCATTTGAAAGGAAAAAATTAATATCTTATTTTGTTTATACAATCATTAAACTACATCGTTGAAAGAAATAAAACAGTAATTTAGAATAACATGATTTTCCATAAAGTTTGAAATTAATAGTTCTGTAAAATAAATAATGGTTTGAAAATGTTTATTTAGAGAAAAGTAAAAGTCATTATGAGTCTATAAATCTTTCACTCGCGGTGTTCAAGGTCAAATTTAATTATAGTTGATATTACTTTGTTTATAGTTCTGAAATAAATGACAGTAAATAAATGAAAAGTTTATGGAGATGATAATACATCTATTAATTCCCCCTTCAGCTCCATAAATCTTTTAAGTTCCACTAATCAATTTCAATTTCTCTCGGTGTTTTTCGTGAATCTGTCTTGGAAGTGCCTTGGTGAAGATATCACCAGTCATTTTGTCACTTGGACAATATTCGGGTTCTATCACACCTTTTTCTTTTAGATCCTTTAAGTAGTTGAATTGCAAGTCAACATGTTTCAGTTTTCCAGTAAAACCGATGTCTATCAGTTTTATACACGAAATATTGTCTTGAAAAACTTTGATAGGTAACTCTTGAGGCAAGTGCAAGTCTTTTAATAATTTTAGTATCCACATGATTTCTTTCGCAGCAGTCGTGGCAGAAATAAAATCGGCCTCAGCCGACGAAAGAGCGACACAATTTTGCCGTTTTGTGATCCATTGAATAGGATTATCTCCTATCATGAAAACACTGCCTGATGTTGATTTTCTGTTGGACTTGTCTCCTCCCCAGTCCGCATCTGCGTAAACTACCAGTTTAGGTTTTTCATTGGCACTGATAACGAAATTTAGATTTTTTGTGGTATTTAAATACCTGACAACTCTTTTTACTGTTTCCCAGTCCTTTTTTCTTGGACTTTCATTTCTCCTACTTAATATGTTTACCTAATATGTCAGGACGGCTAACTGTAGCCAAATATAGCAAACTTCCTATTGTTTGTCGGTATTTAGTGCTGTTTTCTAATGGGTTATCATTATCTTCAAATTTTAAGTAATTTGTTTCCATTAGTGTATATGTTGGTTTAGAGATTTCTAAATTTAATTTACGTACTAACTCTTCGATTTTCAGTTTTTGATTTATTTCGAAATCTCCTCTATCATTTCTAGTTATTTTCATGCCCAAATAGAAACTAACCTCTCCTAAATCCTTAACTTCGAATTCTTTGCTTAATTTCCTTATTATTTCATTAATTTGCCCGTTATTTCCGGCAATTAATATGTCATCGACATATACTATAATAAATGAAATGTTGTCTGACGTATTGTTTACATAGAGGCATGAATCAGCTTTGCTCTCGACATAATTTAGGGTTTTTAGGAAACTCCCAATTTTTAAGTACCAAGCTCTAGCAGCTTGTTTAAGCCCATAAATTGATTTGTTCAACCTACACACTTTATTTTCTTCCCCTGGATTAATAAAACCGTCGGGTTGTTGCATATACAGTTCTTCGTTTAAGTCACCGTGTAGGAATGCTGTTTTAATGTCTATGTGTCTTACATTTAATTTGTGGTAAGCTGCAGAGTTTAGGAAAGAACGTATTGTAGTATACGACACCACCGGTGCAAATGTTTCATCATAATCTTCCCCAAATTTTTGGAGAAATCCCTGAGCTAAAAGTCGTGCTTTAAATTTTTGTATTTTCCCGGAGTCATCATATTTTGTTTTAAAGGTCCACTTTGAACCGATAATTTTCTTTCCTTGTGGTGGATCTACTAATGTCCACGTGTTGTGTTCTTTTAACGATGATATTTCATCCTCTGCTGCTTTTATCCAATTATTTTTCTCAACGGGATTTGTGAGATTTTGAACTTCCGCCCAACTTTGCGGTTCATGTATTGGATCATGTTTTACCATGTAAATTAGTCGATCTGGAGGTACACCGATATTAGATCTCGAGGATCTTCTAGGTTCATTGTTTATTTCAAGTGTTTGTTCGGTGTTATTTTCAGGTGTGTCATTAAGTTCTACATTTACAGTTTCCTTTTGACTAATATCATTTTCTGGTTTTTCTTGTGATGAGAGTTTAGAGTTTTGATTTTCTATAAATTTAACCGTTCTTGCGATAATAATACCTTTTCCTCCCGTGTAAATCCTGTATCCCTTTGATCTATAGTCATAACCTACGAAGATTCCCTCTTGCGCTTTATTGTCTAATTTTCTTCTTATTTGTTTATTTATGTACGCAAAAGCTTTACACCCGAATACTCTCAAATGAGATAAATTAGGTTTAATTCCATTCCATAATTCGTAGGGACTTTTATTATTTCCTTTTGTGGGGAGTCTATTAATAATATAGTTTGCTGTGTTGACAGCTTCCCCCCAAAATTGCTTATCTAGATTTGCTTCTGATAGCATACTTCTCACCATTTCTACCAGTGTTCTGTTTTTCCTTTCAGCCACTCCGTTTTGTGCTGGGCAATAAGGAACTGTAAGTTCGTATTTAATTCCCATTTGATTTAGGTAATTTTCTATTTCACTTCCCACATATTCTCTCCCGTTATCAGATCTGACTCTTTCAGGTAATTTTCCAAACTTATTTTTGACTAATGCTATATATTGTTTGAGCATGGTTAATACCTCGCTTCTATGTTTCAAGAGATAAATCATGCAGAATCTGGTGTAATCATCGATGAACGTTAAAAAATATGTTTTCCCCCCTATGGTGGGTGTTTGAAATGGCCCACAGATGTCTGTATGTATTAATTCAAGTACTCTATTAGTCCTGTATTTAGATTGCTGTGGATATGGTAAATCTGTCAGTTTTTCTTTAATGCATGTTTCGCATGTTTTGTCATGTTTGCAGAAATTTATATTAATTCCCACTGCTAGTTCCTTATCCATAATGTGTTTTATGTCAGCATAATTTCTATGACCGAGCCGCTTGTGCCAAAGCGTGATACAATTCTTATTGTTACATTCGTGAGTTAAATTAATATGTTCATTTGAACTGTTTTGGGGTTGTTTTACTTCGTATAAGTTACCCTTTAGTTCCCCCTCAAGGAAGGTTTTTCCGAATTTTTGTAGTATACATTTATCATTTTTGAAAATTAACGTGCAGCCATTTTTGGTGGCTTTACTAACAGAAATTAAATTTGTTTCGAGGTCTGGTACAAAAAGTACGTCGAGTAACTTTATTTTGTTTATTTCCCCCTCAGATGTTTCAGTAGTAATAACTACATCACCTGAGCCCTGTGATGTTAAAATATTTCCGTTTGCTATGACAACATTTGAATTGTCATAATTTTTTATTTCACTAAATAAATTTTTGTTATTTGTGATATGCGAGGAGGAGCCGCTATCTACGATCCAATTGTTTTTGTTTTCTTTACAGGCGATGAATGCTAAATTTTTTAATTTATTTCTTGTATGAGTTTCATCGTCGGATGCATTTGATTCATCCCTGTCATGTTTCATTTTTGGTTCACTATTTTCAAAACATAAAGATGAATTAAAGTTTTTATTTTTATTGTTATAGCCACTTGATGAATAGTTTTGTTTTTTGTTTTTGCCTTTTCTGTACCAACAGTCGTTGGTATTATGATTTTTCATCTTGCAGTATGTGCAGAATTTATTCACTTGTTTTTTCGGAAAGTTTTGTTTGTGTCTTTTAATTTGATACGCTACGGCATTATCATCAACTTGCAACGCTTTGTTATTACAAGATCTTCTGTTATATTCATCCATCAGCTTACTTTGGATATAACTAGGTGTAAGATCCTCTTCAGATTTTGCTTCTAAAGCAGTAATAAGAGGATCATATGACGGAGGTAGCGAACACAGTAAAAGAGCTGATAGATGAGAATCATTGATATTTTCGCCAATGGCAGTAAGTTTCTCTTTGATTTCTAAAATGTTTGTGATGTGTTTAATCATGTTGCCTCCTTCGGCTAATTTGCAGCTATACAAATTTTTTAGTAAGTATAACTTGCTTGAGAGGTTTGTACGTTTGTGTAAATTTTTTAGTTTAACCCATGTCTCTTTTGACGTGGACAAACCCTTTACATGTACTATCTGATCATCACTAATGAACAGGTTTATCATGGCTTTGGCTTTTTTGTCTTTTTTGGACCAATCTGAAGTGATAGGCTCTGGTGGAGTTTCAGTTATGGCGTCAAAAAGATCTTCTTTTATCAATAACATTTCTAGCTGAAAAGACCAGGTAGCATAATTAGAAGCATTGAGCTTCTCAATAATTGCATTGTCTTTATAAGACGCCATTGTTAATTTTAATTTAATTTACAGTAATAACTTCCACCACTAATAGCCTATGTAATATGAATTTAATTATTGTATGCCAGAGATTTTTAAGTCAGTCTTCATAATCAATGTTGAGTAAATTATTATTGAATCACAACAAAGGTAAGACTTTAAAGAAAAATGATAAGTTCTTCACTTACCTTGTATTCAGTAGTGCAGTAGGAGCTTCTTTCTCCAGGCATAATTTAATCCAAAAAAAGGCTTTCTTCATAGTTGTTAAGCATTCACTAATAAGCATATATTACAACTAATAATGTAAAAAGATAATTATTTGAATTTGTTTAAATGAATCTGAAAATATTTCTGTGTTGTAATTAGCTTTATTATTGTATATTTTAGGAGTGCATTTTTATGCATCCTTCCTGGTTTAGGAAAAGTTACAGACTGCTTGAAGAATTTAAATTACAATTTTTAAGTATATCATTATGGATCATAAATTGTTATATTATATTATATTATGACATTTGAAAGGAAAAAATTAATATCTTATTTTGTTTATACAATCATTAAACTACATCGTTGAAAGAAATAAAACAGTAATTTAGAATAACATGATTTTCCATAAAGTTTGAAATTAATAGTTCTGTAAAATAAATAATGGTTTGAAAATGTTTATTTAGAGAAAAGTAAAAGTCATTATGAGTCTATAAATCTTTCACTCGCGGTGTTCAAGGTCAAATTTAATTATAGTTGATATTACTTTGTTTATAGTTCTGAAATAAATGAAAAGTTTATGGAGATGATAATACATCTATTAGTTTTATTATTAATAATATATATGAACGTACATATATATTAGATTTTCAATTTCAGTCCAAACAGTTATATATATATATATATATGTATATATATATTACACATTTTGTTTTCAACTTCATATGCGCTTTTTACAATGCATATCGTTATATTTAAGTTATTTTATCTCCTTTTGTTATATTAATACACTACTTTTTTATTTAGTTTTTGATCAATATGTCGTAAAATACAGTAACAGTTCCTGTATTTTTGTCAATTTTTGTATACTATTATATATATATATATATTTATTTATTTATATTTCAAAATAAAATAGTAAATTCCGAAATAATATACACTATCTACTAACAAAAGTATACTATTCAAAAGTATTTGGACACTTTTGAATTTCGATGTTTTGGCAAATGTCTAAAAAAGTTCTTTAGGAATCATCTTGAAATTTTAGTAGTGTAAAGAACATGTTATACCTCATAAAGCGCGTCCGCGATAAGAATGAGACAACTTGATTCTAATTTATTTTCAATAAAATATTACTTACATGAATGCTACTTGCATGAAATTGACAAACAAACATTTTTAATCACTTTTGATACTTTAAATTGAAGAATATACACCTTTAAGTCCCATTTTGGGAAGATTGTTTCTAGCCGTCGTCATGGCGTTTTGTACAGTCTCTTTGGTTACTGATTTAAGGAGACGATGATAAACCCTCTTGAATTGGGCCAAGTTTTTGGGCTCCTTTTTCTCGTAGGAATATTTACATTTCATAATTCCCCAGGATTTTTCTATCCCTCTTGCTTGTGGGACGTTAGGCGCATTTTCCGATTTGGGTATGAAATCGATCTTTTGGTCCCTCAGATATTCGATCACTTCTTTTGTGTAATGACTGGTTGCCTTATCAGGCCAGAACAAAATATCTTCCTTTCGATGATGCTGGAGGATGAAGGTTATCAGTACTCTCTTTATACATTGTTGAAAGTAAATTCTACCATTCACAGTTCCCTCAAAGAACACCGGTTTGGACACATTCCCATCCTCATCCATGGCGTGCCACACCATCAATTTCTGGCGAATTTCTCCTTAGGTTTGATTCTATATTCTACGGGAACATAATCTGGTGAGGCAAAATGGTAGTACTTACTACCACCACCAGCATTGGGATCATACATGAAATAAGACTCGTCATCAATGACGAGTTTCAGTCCTGATCCAGATGGAATCAATTTCGGATAAATTTTTAATCAGTTCTTCTTTGCTCGTTGTTTTTGATCTTTTATGTATTTTGGAACCGCTATTTTTCTTCAAAGGTTTTAAATTCAAATCTTTTTTTACGATTTCGTGCACATAAAATTTAGATATCTTTAATTTCCGGGAGATTTGGCGCACTGAAATATCAGGTTTCTTTTCCACGATTTTCTTAACCTTCGTTACAAGAGTTGGGTTCTTCTTCCGGATTCCTTTTCCGAAATTTCGAGAAACTTCAATGTTTCCATTTTAGCCGTACTGTTTTAAAAGACGATATATCGTTGCTTTTGAAGTTTTCCGCTTTTTAAAATGTTTAAAGACTACATTCTTGCATCTTCCGGCATCGAAATTATAGAATTGTACAATTTCTTTTCGAACAGCGATGGATAATTGAGCTGGCATGTTGAACCTTGCAGCAGCAACAATCAAAGTCTTATCTTGTTTTAATGTGTGCGTGACCTACTTTCTGCTGATAGTGTGAAAATTTGCATGTTACAAATTCCTCGCGTTATCTTAGCCAATCGAATTGTCTCAATCTTATCGCGGATGCACTTTATTTTTCATCAAAAGTTGTATCCTGAAGAGGAAAAGAGACTAGTAAAAAATTAAACAACAGACAAAACGCATTGGGTAAACTGTAAAAAGTAAAACTTTAAATGCGTTTTAGCTGTAGCATGCGATCATGGAAATTTTTTTCATTATCAGTGTATATTTTTATGAGGACGCCACATATATTCATGGAGTTATAACGATTTATATAAAAAATAAGGCAAAAAACAAGTCCACTGTTTAAATTATAACGGGCAGCTTATTAGACCCAGTTCAAAGATATTTAGATATTTTTAGAAAAAAAAAAAAATGACTTACTGCATTAGACACAGCATAACTGCAATCAGAACGCAAAAGCGTTAAATATCTTACGAAATACGAGCATTTTTACTGAATAATTTCTAACTGCGCATGCGCTAGGTTTTAAAAAATTTCATTTCCGTAATTTAATAGCCAAAAGTATTGAGAAACTTATATGAAAGCGCCAAACAAATATCTGTTAAATTGAAAAAGTTATAAAAGGTAGAATGAACAAAATTGCAGTTCTCTCAAAATAAAAGATAAGAGGTTTCAGTCACATTCATATCTTGATTCAGGCAATGCTCAAAAGTAATAGAATTTTCGTTCATTGTAAGTAAATACTGATAAAGTCCTCTATTATATTCCTTTTTCTTTTCATTTCTTTCTTTTTTTTTTTTTTTTTTTTTTTTTTTTTGAGAACTGAATTTCTGTTATTCCATCTCTCATAACTTTTTGTATTTATGCGATATTTCTTTGGGATTATCATATAAATTACTGCATACTTTTGGCTATTAAACAATGCAAATGATTTTTTTTTTTTTAATTAACGCATGCGTTGTAAAAAATTACTTAGCATAAATGCTCATATTTCGTAACATGTTTAACATATTTTATACTGAGACAGTATAAAAAATACAAATAGATTTTATTTTTATTAATACTTTTAATAGATTATATTTACATTTTAATAATTTATTAAATAAACAAAAATATTGGGTCTAATATAGAATGACAAATTTCCTCAAATTAGCTTTGTACTGGGTCAAATAGTGGAATTTTTTTTTCAATGTTTTAAAATAACCCTTATATCTTCATGAATATATGTGGTACGTTCATAAAAAATTATGCAAATAATGAGATCCTCATAATCACATGCTACAGCCAAAACGCATTTAACGCATTACTTTTAACTAGTTGATCAAAAACATTTGAGGTTTTTAATTCTTTTCTCTTCCCCTTTTCCTTATCAGGACAAAACTTTTGCTGAAATATATGAGGTATAACATGTTCTCTACACTACCAAAGTTTCAAGATGATTACTAAAGAACTTTTCTAGATATTTGACGAAACGTTCAATTCGAAAGTGTATCTAAATATTTATTGGTAGATAGTGTAGTATTTAAAAGTATTACCAGTTTTACCCATATTTATGGTTCTTCCAGATAAATATATCATTTCACCATCTGTTTTCTTGTATTCTACAAACATTCTACGAACATTGCAAACACACACACACACATATATATATATATGTATATATATATATATATACATATATATATATATATATATATATATATATATATATCATAAATCCCTACAATGATTATATATATATATATGAATTAATCAACATATATAAAATGGTTTTATATACAAAAAAAAAAAAAAGAAATATACATTTTTTGAGTAAAATATCTATAGAATAATGAAAAAAAAAATCCTAAACAATTAAACTAGTAATAAATAAATATATATATATATATATATATATATATATATTAATCATCATAAATATAAGGATTATTAATGTTGTATAGTCTTATAATTTGTTTCATACAATTCAACAAACTCTCCATAAGATGACATAAAATTTCAACAGATTGAGATTGAACACCATAATCAATCATGTTTCTTTAGATATAATTGACATCTCTATAGGCAATTAACTATATAGCTTATATATATATATATGTATATGTAACAATAACTCAACTCATATTTTAACTTATTTTATTTATATAATTGAAAAAAAAAAAAAAAAGTGTTGAAATTTGTGTAATTTGATCTGCATGTTTCTTGTTTTTATAAATATTACTAATATAAATGAAAGTTAATTATGATTACAAAATATGTATTGATTTAGATTACTTATTAAATAATTCAATCTCAGTTTTTATTTAAAACCAATAAAGATTATATAATGTTAGGCAATTGTATTAAACTATAATTGATAACACTGCTCGACCTTAACATCATTTTTGCAAATTCTTATGTAAGATGACCTCCTGATTCCGATTATGACGCCCATTTTCCCCTACCACCCACCGTCTTTTAGGGATGGCGACATGTTTTTGTTGAGGGAGGGGATGGTGTCCCTTGAAAACGGTGAGTGGCTGGGCAAAATGAGAGTCATGTTCGGATGCAGGAGGTCATTTTACATAGGAATCAGTAAGAATGGTATCAGGGGTCTTTTTTTTTTTTTTTTTTTTTTTTTTTTTTAACGCAGTGTTACTTCATCTTTGTAAGCAACCGTTTGAAAAATATAAAATGAATTTAACAGTATTTTTTTGCGATTCGCTCTGTTAACGTATAGTTTAAATTAATTAGATTTGGTCGAATATACAGGCAAAGATGATACAAAAACAAGTTTTAATTGCTTGTAAACATGAAAAAAAAAAGATTACGTGTAAGGGAATTGCTTTAGTTAAAATTAAATCGATATTAAAATAATAAATTGGATTAAAAGTATAAAAAAGAATACCATTTTTTTTTTAAATGAAAAAAACAAAATAATAAAATACATAAACAAATGTATTAACCATAGTGTTTCATGAAAAGTAAGCCTGATATATAAATGGATGTGATTTTGTAGATCATAGCAAATGAATTTTGATACGTATTTAATACATATTTATGTGAAGATCTGAAAACACAAAAATCAGAAGAAATTTATCAAAACAAATAGCAATTCACAAGAATTATAAAACTATGTTTTGAATATATATTAAAGCAGTACCATTACTCTAAATTATTTAAATATGTCGATAAGACAAAAAAATATTTATTTAAAACTTTACATTCAAAGGAAAATATAAGGATTTATGCATACAACTTTTTCAACATATTAAACATATTTCAGTATCAGAAAAATTTAGAAAAACCTTTTCATATATAAAATAAGAAATATAAAAGTAATTAGAAAATAAAATAAGTTCTAATTACGGTTAATTTGGTTAAAAACAACTCTTAAAGTATTAACAAGTCTTATATTTCTCTAGCGGTAATTATGAACAACAAATTTTGTCATAAGCCAATAAATCTACTAATGTATATACTACAACTGAAACACTCGCAACGAAATTTATATAAAGTCGGGTCCACGTTAACAACAGTTCATTGGAATTATTAATATACTTTAAAGGGCATTAAGCTTAGAATTTATAAAACTAAAAATAAGGACACTATATACGTTTCGTGCACGTGTTATATTTTTTAGCGTGCAGAGTTTTAATTCTAATATTACATTTTAATTCTACTTTAATTTTGATACTTATATTTGAAACCTGTTAAAAAGAAAAAAAAAATCTGGAGTGACTCCTCTCAACTTTCCGAACAGTGAGCAATTAACGGTTTTGTAGATAAAGTAAAGAAAGATGAGTTGTTAAACAAACAATAGAGAGAAAACCATAATAATATGTTTGAGTATTTTTCTCCAAAAATTAAACGATGTTTTATTTAACGCTACTGAAATTTGAGCCCAAAGATCATAATGATAAAAAAATTTTCGTTGTGTCCCTGTGAAAACCTATAAATGCTAGATTCACCAAAATGCTTATAGTTAGTGCAACAGTGATTTATAATATTCATATAAATTTTCAGCTCAATTGAATAAGGCGTTTAGTTGAATAAGGCGTATCGCGCTTTTAAAAATTTGATAATAGGCCATAATGATAAAGAATTTTTCTTTATGTTCCTGTAAGTGCTAAATTCACCAAAATCTATACAGTTGGTGCAACTGTGATCTATAACATGTGTACAGTTTTTTGCTCAGATTAATAAGGCGTTTAGACGCTATAGCACTTTTAAGAATTTGGCTCCATAGGCCATAATGATAAAGAATTTTTCCTGATGTCCCTGTACAAAAACTACAATTGCTAGATTCACCAAAATCAATAGGGTTCGTACTATGGTGACTTACAATATACGTACCAACTTTCAGCTTATTCGAACAAAGCGTTTAGACGCTAGCGTGTTCACTCACAGACATACACACATACATACACATACATTCACACATACATACACACACATATACATAAATCATCGTAAAAATAGTGAAAACAGACTCATGGGACCTTGAAATGTATGGAAACATCAAAATCTCAAATTCCGATTTTTGACATGATTAGAATACTTTCCTCACTATCGTGTTCTGAAAGTAAAAATATCAGTGATATATTAATGAATAAAGATTAAAAAATTTCACAGTGTACATTTTAAAAATTAGAAACAAATACAAGCAAATCAATCTTGTATTATTAATAACTAGCTGGAACCCGTCGAATTCGACGATCACTTTATTGACCGTAATGTTTCAAAAATCTCCGCATCATTATTTAAATGTATTTCAAGTTAAAACATCTAATATAATTTACGACATTTCACTTAAGAAAAAAAAATAAATTCGGAAAAATGCTTATAAATAGAAATACTATATACGATACCACTTTCTACAAAGTACTGTCAACGGTGACGTCAAACTGACTCCAAATAAGGAGTTGCAATCTTTTATTTTCTATTTCGTTTAATATTATGACTACATGTTAGCTGAAACGTCCGGCATTTTCCGGGCCTATGATAATAACCTTAAATGAACCTGAAATTTGTATGATTTTAAATACTAAACTCGATTTTGTTTGAAATTCTATTTTTAAATAAAAGCATCGCGAAAAAAATAATCAGATGTAACAAAAAAATTACCTTGAATCGAACGAAACTCTGCCTTGTGACCCCGATGCCTGCGGCAGCGCATACGCCGGCCGCTAATAACATAAAAAAAAAATCCCAAAAATTTATCTGGAACCAAAAGAACCCGACCGGCGTTGCCCGGCACCATGATAATAACTTTAAATTTGTATGATTTTATATCTTTAACTCGATTATGTTTGAATTTCTATTTTTAAATAAAAACATAGCATCGAAAAAAAAAATATATATATATATATATCAGCTGTAACAAAAAAATTACCTCGAACCGAGAATTTGTTTGAATTTCTATTTTTAAATGAAAGCATCGCGAAACAAATAATCATATGTAACAAACAAATTACCTCAATCCGAACGTACCAGGGCTTGTGACCCCGGTGTCTGCGGCAGCGTGTATGCGGGTCGCCAATACCATGAAAAAATTCTCAAAAATTAATCTTGAACCGAACGAACCTCTGAATCGTGTTTCCGCCGCCTGTGGCGGCGGCACCGTATAGCAGGCATGCTACGCACGCGCTGCAAAATTCACTTTCCTCCACCAGGGGGCGCAGTATGTTGCATACGAACATCACCAATCACCTTGAATTTCCAATATCTTTCAAATAAGGTGTCACATGGTGGTGTTAACTGCAAAATCTTTTAGTTGCACTTTCTCCCGCCAGGGGGCACAGTGTGTTCTGTACGAACATCACCAACGGTCAGGAAATACCAAGACATTTAAAATAGGATATAACATGATAGGGTCTACTACAAAATCACCTAGTTCCAGTTTTCACCATCAGGGGGCGCACTATATTGTATACAAACATCCCCAATCAACATGAAATTTCAAGACCTCTATCACCAATCGCCTTGGATTTCCAAGACCTTTTAAATAAGGTGTCACATGGTGGTGTCAACTGCCAAATCCTTTAGTTGCACTTTACACCGCCAGGGGGCACACTGTGTCCTGTACGAGCATCATCAACGGTCAGGAAATACCAAGACCTTTAAAATAAGATGTAACATGATAGGATCTACAGCAAAATCACTTAGTTCCATTTTCCACAACCAGGGGTCACATTATACTGTATACAAACATCCCCAATTGACATGAAAATTCAAGTCCTTTAAAATGAGGTGCTGTGTGGGTCTAGAACAGATTTCCCTCTCAAACTAATTTCCCCCCTTTCCCCTCCCCTCCAAATATACTTTCCCCCCTTTTTCCCCCTTTAAAATCGAAAATTCCAAATTCGCAGATATTGATTTTTTAGTATTCGACTCTAGTCCCCATATGTACAATTTCTTCACCGTGAAGTAATTTGGAGCTTAGTTAAGCTCATAAACGTGTTTTTAACCCGTTTCCCCCCGGGGGAGGGGACACCGTTCGACTTTTTTTTTATTTTTCTCTTTTCATAACACATCTACAGACCAAGACCTTTTTTTAGACACCTCAACCAAATTTTTACACCAAGTAGTTCTCTCAATATAGTGGAGACAGACAAAAACATGTTTCAAATTAATATATAGATATTATTTAGAATGTTTCGGAATTACATCCCAAATGTGTGAAAAAAAAAAAAAAAAATTTATCACTTTCATAACTTTTATAACTATTACTATAATGCGACTTGGAACCTTTGATTGCTACATTTGAAGGTTATATATAAAAGCTTATATTTCCATTTAATATTTATAAAATGAACTATATTCGATTTGTTCAGTAAAATATATATTCAAGTAACAAATAATATAGTTTTTGATAGAATTTTTATAGGTTTGAAATCTTTAATACGCCTTTCTATGTTTGCATTTTTTCATGTATTACTGTTCCTCAAAATGACACTTCTATAGATTTTTAGGAAAAGTCTTACAAGGAATTATTCAAAAGGTTTCGTCTTAAAAAAAAAAAAAAAATGAAAAATATATGTATATATATGTGTGATTCTACTCTATGTAAAACATCAGAAAAAGAAAAAAAATATCGTTTGAAATGAATTACAGCGACCACAAAAAATTATCAAAATTAAGCATATTTGGCGATTTCACATTGTTAGGTGATTGATTTTGAGTATTTGGCGGAGTAGCAAAACACGGTTCTGTTCGTACACGGCAATCTCGGTGCTAGCGAACTTATCGCCTAAAAGCGCTAAATCGCCGAAAAACCTTAATTTTGATATTTTTTTGTGGTCGCTCTAGTTGTTTTCAGCCGATAATTTTTTCACTTTCTGGTGTTTTATGAAAATTAGAACCACATATATATATATATTATTTCAATATTTTTTGAAGACGACACCTTTTGAATGATTCCTTGTTAATTATTATTTGTATATTTTTAATGGAACTTACTTAAAAGAATTTGGGATAGATTTTTGCAATATTTTTAAAAAGAAAAAAAATATTATATTTATATATATATATATATATATATATATAAAACAAAAATCTTGTCTTATATATATATATATATATATATATATATATATATATATTTACATAAACTTGCATTATTTACTTTTTCATCAAAAACTAATCAATAAATTCAAAAATCCATCCTTAATACTTTTAAATAGGTTCTATGAAAGAGCTAAAAATAATTAATTAATTTCTTAAATATCCGTAGAGGTATAAGCATTTTCAATGTAATGAATTCATGAAAAAATGCAAACAAAGAAAATGCAATATAGAAATTTCAAATATGTAAAAAATTCATCAAAAACCATGCAAATTTTTGCCTGAATATGGACTTTATTTAAGAGACCTAATGTAGTGCAATAAGAAAAAAAAATATTATATTTAAATATAAGCTTTTATATGAAATATTCATTGGTAGCATATCCAAGGGGCAAAGTAAGTAAGGAAAACATAAAATATAATGTTTATTTTTTGTTTCGTAAATTTCTTTTACACGTTATTATTTTTCAATACCTTAGTTGTTCATTAAAAACTAAATTAACCTTTAAAAATGTTAAATGAAATGCAAAAAATGGAAACATAAAAATTTCTTATCACTTTTGAAAGTCTAATGCTTGTACATTTACAATTATTTAGAGAGATGCAGGATAGTTTAAAACAGCTTTTTAATTTTGCAATTTATCTCAAGATAAAAGATAGTTTATTTTAAAATTATTTTGTTTTATAAAAATTACAAAAGGATTTCCATTAGCAAAACGGATGGGAAATAAAATCTATTTACTATACTACTAAAAATACACTTTATTATAAGAGAAAAAGAAAATTGTTTTAGGATTATGCTTATCACTTCCATCTAATTTATTATTTATTTTTGTATATTTGAATTATTATATTTTATGAAAGTTCTGAAAAAAAAAATTGCTATTAGATTTATCTGATTGGAAACTTTACTTTCCACTTTTACGAATTTAATGAGATAAATTGAGAAATACAAAAAAAAAAAAAAAAAAAAAAGGTAAATAAATTAAATAAATTTAATTTAATTTAATAATTAAAATTAAAGTAAGTTCTTATTTTATTATTATTTTCTAAGTGTACCATTTTAAAGTTTTTTTATTTAAAATAATGTGGTGTAATCTCGCACGACATTTCAATACCATAAAAAAAGATTGTAGATCAAATCGTGAGATTAATAAGGCAAGGTAATAAGGTTCAATCGACTTTAAAAACAGTTTACTTTAGTAACAGTTTTATTTGACACATAATTCTATGTGAGGGGGCTGCAGTCCTTCTCAAGCCATATTTCAATTATGGTGCCTAATTTTTTTCTTCTTTTTTTAAGTACAGGACAGTTATTAATTAACTTGAATTTTCCCAATATTGAACAAATTTTTCCAGTGGCAATCTAATACAAAATTTAAATTACCAAATTTGATTTTTCTGCTGTTGTTTGTTATTAGGTTATGCTCATAATTGATACACATAACTATCAACCGCTAAATATTGGACTTAGGTATACAGGAAACCTCAAAATGTGATATCGTACAAAAATTCCAGAGTTGAAAATATAATAAAAAAAATTGGTTTTGTTTAGAGTATCGGTACTATTTTATTTCCGGAAAAGTTTTACTCGATATAATAAAATGTAAGAAAAAGCATTTTATTTGAGATATCTGAAAGACACTATTATATTTATGTGTCAGTTCTATCTCCTTCTTCCTAAAATATATGTAACAAAATATCTTAGATGCTATTTTCTAAATGGTACATTTTAGGAAAAATATTAAGTCGTATTTATATTTATACATTTTTAAAACTGTGTTTTCAGTTCTGAAAAATCTTTCTGTTTTATAAAAATCTAAATGTAACATTAGTACTTATCTGGGTATGTGTTTCACCTTCAGATTCAAAGGCATACAAACAAGTCTAATGTATGTTTAATTTAGTAACGAATTTAGTTTGCAATGAGTTCAATTTATTAGCTTTAGTGCCAATGTAAACAGAATACTTTTCTGTAATTTTAAGCATAAATATGCCTTTTCAGACAATCTAAAATGATTTTATGTTCATAGAACCGATTTGTGACATTTAAGTATGTCTAACAACGTTCACATATGTCTAATAAAGTTCAATGTAACAAAAAGAAAGTATGCAAAGAACTGAGTAATCTCACACACCTAGTAACATAGTTTTCTGGGTGTATTGAAATGATTCTAGTTAGAACGCTTATTTGGATTTATTTTATTAAAAAAAATGAAGTAAGGAAAGTAAATAATTTATACTTAAACGTTTAATATTAATTTGTTTTGCGGACAAAAATAATTCAGAAATTAGATATTTAAATTTCTTGTATAAGTTTTAATTAAAGCGTGGTTTCGATCGAGTGAGCAACATTAGTGTTAGATTTGATATAAATTCAGTAACGTAGTACAGTTAGGTAAAGTTTAAAATAAAGAAAAACAGGTTCAGTATAATATGAGGAGCAACTGTCTTGGAAGACAAAGCCTCACAGTGGTTACCACTGTTAGACTCATGTAAGATCACCGATAATGTATTATACAGTTTAACTATACTATTTCTCCATGGCATGCTAAAATTCATTATTTTGCAGACACTTTACCATCATTTTACAAGCGAGCATACTTCCCCACCCCCTATTTAAATTAAATTAAAAGGTTTGAGTTTTATTAGAGAATGTTATGCTCTCTGTGCTGTTTAATAACAGAAATAAATATATCTCTTTTTAAAGATACCAAAGAAAAACGGTAATTCAAAGAGTGTCGTACCATAGCCTCCTAAACTAGATTCCTGTCGCGTGGCTCGGAAACTTGGCAACAGTTGAAACGGTAGACAGCGACACCTAGTACAGATTGCGCGACTTTTTTATTCAACAGACACCAAAACTTTTAAAAAGTGGGATATGATATACATAAAAGGCTAATAGAATTGAAGGAGCGTCAATTTTATATATTATATATCACTTAAAATTATTGGTGACAGTTGAATAAAAATGTCGGGCAATCTGCACCAGGTGGCGCTTGCTACCGCTCAACTGTGGCCAAGATTCCGAGCCACTCGACAGGCATCTAGTTTAGGAGGCTATGGTTGTACATAGTGCAAGGGAAAAATAATATTACATATTTTACATAAATGTTTTTCGGAAATTAGAAGCAAAACTAAGATTCCATATTATAGAGTTGTATTTGAGATACTTCAAAATAAATATGTGTTATATTCTATTCACCAATAAGTGTTTGGATATTTTTTAATTTAGACTTTTTTTTAAATGTCTAGAAAAGTTTTTTAGGAATAATCTTGAATCTTTGGTAGTCTAAAGAAAATTTTATATCTTATATATTTCAGCAAAACTTACGTCCTGTAGAAGAAAATCAGACAATTAAATAAGATTGTCAACTTTGATCAACTAATAAAAAGTAATGCTTTAAATGCCTTTTGTCTGCAGCATGTGATTATTCACACGCATATTCATAGAGATATAACATAAAAAAAATAATAATCCATTTTGTAAAAAAAAAAAAAAAAAAAAAAAAAAAAAAAAAAAAATTTTTTTTTTTTTTTTTTTTTTTTTTTTTTTTTTTTTTTTTAAGAACACGTAGGGTATTAGACCCAGTGCAAAGTCATTTTTAGGAATTTCAGTACAATTTATTCAGTAAAATTATATAAAATTATATATATATATATATATTTCTTATCGCTAAGCATGCATTTGTTTTAATTTTTAAGTGATTTTGTATGAAATTTATTTAATTACTACATTTAATCATTAAAAAAATAAACGAAAGTCATGTTAATACTTTAACCCTTTTAGGCGCAAGAAAATATTTCTCATTTAAAATAAAGAGCCACCAGCTTTCACCAACAATATTAGAAGAGAAGTAATAAATGAAGTTAGCCCTCTAAGTTATAAAAGAAGAATTAAAAAAATAAAATAAAAAAATCCAGGATTAGTTTTTGCATCTGGGAACTAAAATTTGCATTTGCACTATGCAAACGGCGAACCTGAAAGGGTTAAAACAAGTTATAAACGTTTTATATTTTATTACAGAATATGTAACATCTACCACAGTATATGCATACATAATTGTTTCAGTTAAGGTATAGAATTGTGCTTATATTGAACTAAACAGTGAAAATTTTGAACAAATTGCAGGTAATAATCTTGCGTAAGCAAAAAGTTCTTATTATATCAGTTCTATGATATCCTTAAACTATTCTACTCATCTCATAACAACAAACTTTACAAATAATATTTTAAATGTTCAAAGCAACGGTACTTAAAGCGATTACTATAGAAACTTTTGATGAAACATATACAAATAAATCACGTTTAGAATGCAATGTAGCATTATAGAACTATGTATTTTTACTATTTGACTGTAAAGTAAATTATTCTGAAGTCAACATTATTATTTAATTGAAATATAATAGCAGACATGGTAATCTATGTATGATCCTAAAATATTAATGTCTAGAATTTCTTAAACGTGTCTCGGTTAAAATATAGTTTAAATATTTTGAAGTATGTTGTATATATTAATTTATTTTTATTTGTTTAATAAATAAAAATTATAATAGACACCTTAAATATAGTACATATATTCAAATTTAAATAACAGGGAATTAAAGATCCAGCTTATTAAACAAAACACTGTGAGATTTTTCTTGTAATATATGGAAAATATTCTAAACAATAATAATCACACATTTGAATTATCATATTATTGCTGTTTAATAAAAATATATTTAAACGCAATATTGCAGAAGATTTGCTTTATACATACCACTTGAAAATATTTAATTAATTTAATATTAAGAAACAATTGTTAAGAAAGTTTGTCTACAGCATTTATTTACAGTTTATACATGACTACTGAATTGTTCAATACATTGAACTACATGCCCTAATAAGTAAGATTTATTATGTATATAATCATTTTAAATATTTTGTATATATAAATATTTTGCTGGTAACAAGAAAAATGCATTCTCATTTCATGTTACTAGCTTTTTTATTTATTTATTTTTTTCTGATTAAGTCAAAAATTTTGAAAATTGTCTTTTCTTTTAATAAGAATAATAAATATATAAATAAATAACTACAAGTGAAAAATCGCGTTCTATAACAGGTATTATAAAATATGAAATGTTATAGAAATATTTTAATATAGTAGAATAAAAGGTATCATATAAATATATTTTAATTGTTTTCCATATATACCATCCATACATTTAGAGGATGTGAAAAGAATTTTATATCTAACCGCTCCCGTATTTATTCTATCTTTACAGGAAATTTTCTTACAATACATTAAGCTACAATAAACCGTTTATTAATAATAATTTTTTTTTCTATATAAATGTGAAATTTGTAAATTTAATAAATATATGTGATTAAAATAATCTGGTGTGTCATTCACACGACTTTATCTTACCCTGAAATTTAATACTATGAATACAGGTTGAAGATTAATAGGTATTATAAAGAGTACTGATATGTAAACCTGTGTTCAACAATTCATATTAGGCTTCTGAAGAGTATTATATAATAATTAGTTTTGTGTGAGGGGGGCTACCGCCCCCCTAAACCTCCCGTTTCATTAATGCACCTACATTTATATAGAATTTAATTCGATTATTAAAAAATAATTCTGTTTTTAAAAAATAATATATTAGAATTATTATTTAAAAAAATTATCCTTTATGATAATGCAGACGATTTCCATATTAGAAAGGTAGTATAACACCAAATATCCGAAAAAAGCCCATTTTATTCTCAATAAAAAAAAAAAAAAAAAAAAAAAAAAACGATTTTTTATTTCGTTAGAAGTAAAAAAAATCGATAACTTTGTTTTAAATTATCGCAGATCGATGGTTCAACCATTCGTTTTAAAGGTATTGGCGAGCTCTTTTAAAATATACCCATCATGAAAATTTACTCCCCTCGAGGAGGGACTTCCCCCCATAGGGGGGGGGAGGCGAGGAGCCTACATACACAATTTTTTTTTTCCAGTTAACTATCTCTATTACAGAAAATATATATTTGTTTAATTTGGTTTAGTGCAGTCTATAGACGTTAAACTCTACTTACCTGCAGTTTCCCCCATAGACGTAATGTATTAGAATTCTCTTGATTGTCCCTGTACATGAACCATTTGCTTGATCTTAACGAAAATCTTACTGTAGCATCCCTATATGATACACATTTAGAATACCAAGTTTGAACTTTCTGCCACAATTTGTTTTTGAGATATGCTGATAACAGACAGACACACAGACACACACACACAGAAAGACACACAGACCATTTGCTAAAAACATGTTTTTCGTATTCAGGGCACCTTAAAACGTGTAAATATAACAAAATCTCACGTTCGAAAATTTGACCCAAAAACAATACTTTCTCTACCTTATGGGTAAGAGAAAGTAAAAATACAACTTTTAAGAAAGAGAAAAAGAAAAACTCTGGAAATTTGAAGATGTGATTTACATATAAAACGCAAACAATTTATTATTCTTTAACACACAGTTATTTCCTAATTGATATTTGAATGAATTTTAGATTTTAATTTAATTGTACAGTACAAGCATTCCACACACAAAAAATAAATAAATAAATAAAAATAAAAAAATCAATGTGTAATAAACACATTTATTAGATAATATTTATTTTTCTAAAAGCTTTTAGGAAATTTATTTTTACGTTTATATTTGCCATCCTAATAATTTAGAGAAACATGAAGGTTTATAGTTATCTTTTAAAATAAATGATCCATGAATCGTTTATCCAAATATCACTTACAGTTAAAATATTAAATACATTTTTAAACAGTTCATTAAAATGAAGACTTATTAAAACTAAACGAAAGATTTAGGACGTTGATTGATTGTGTATAGCTCTTGCTTTCTAATATTCTTAATTACAAGCATAACTTATGTATTTCTGTCACTTACCAAGATTAATTACAATTTAATCAAAGGAGGTCATTCGAAAATTCTTCTTTTAAATAGAAAATTAATTCAGCGTTTATGGTGCATTAATTAAGGAAAAATTGGCTTTTCCACTACATTTTAAAAACGCACTTTAAAATATACATGATGGATGAATTACCATAGTGTTCACTTAATTTATTAATTAAAATAAATTATATATATATATATATATATATATATATATATATATATATATATATATATATATTGTTATATTAAAAATATTATTCATTTTTATAAAGATTAGGCAAAAAAAAATCTTATGAAATAAAACGCTTTATAACATTACAACACGATATAAAATTATACCTCTGAGGGTACCAGAACATGGGGTTCTCGGCCCTGATCCGGATCAAAATTCGAGTTTCTAGTGTTTGGCTGGTGCTGCCATATTTAACCAGCACCTGAAGCTAAAGTCGTTTATCCTCCCTATGTGGCGCTCCTAAAAAAAACAGAAGGCTCACCCCTTTTACCTTAAATCCGGATAGTTTCACAACTGGGACTCGGAATTTCCGAGTGGCACACGAGAACAACAACAACGATTACAATATATATATATATATATATATTAAACATTCATTACAGAATAAAATATTATTTTTTTTAAAGAAGGGAATATGATGTACTTAAAAATAATGTTATTTCTCAATGGAAATCTGTTTCCATGCAGTTCATAAATTATATATATATATATATATATATATATATATATATATATATATATATATATATAATTTAAATAATTTAATTCCTTTGCAGCACTCAGCAAATGAAAGATAGATGGAAATACCAACATATGAAATTTTAAATGAGATGTATATCGAATAAAAATGATTGTCACGATATATATATATATATATGTGTGTATATGTAGATTACCTCTCTCCTTCTTCATTGTTTCAGTAAATAAGGAATTGTAAATTTTCTTCATTTATTGATATATATATCTATATATTAATCTGCAAAAATGAGAATAATTTGTATATTAGCTACAACAACTTATGCGACAGATTTTATTATGAATTGCTCAAAATAATTTAATACTAGTAGATATATTGATGTTTCACATATATCAGTAAAACTATTCGAGATTAAAAATGTTAATTTTATTTTTAATTTAAAATTTCTGTTTTATATTCGTTACCCATAATTATATATTTCTCCTAGAAATTCTTGATCTTCAAAATTCCTTCATTGGTAGTAAAGGCTCAAAATGGCTGATTTCAATTTACATCTTCCTCAAACCAAATAAATCAACATTATTAGCTAGAGTTTATAACATTACAAATATCAGAACCTATTACTGTGTAGGTTGAAAAATTACGCAGTTATCTCAGGAAAATAAAATCAGATATCCAGGCGTTTTAATTATTAGTAAAAACATTCGAGACAGAAATATTAATTTTATTCATTATTTTAAAGATTCTCTTTTATATTCATCATCTAGAAATATATATATTTCTCTCAAAAATTCTTGATATTTTAAAATCTTCCACTGCAGTTGAGATCAATATGGCCTACTGTAATCTGCGTTTTTTTTTTTTTTTTAATACGAAATAAATCATCATTATTAGACGTAGTTTATACACTGATGGAAAAAAAAATCCCAACACCAGGAAGGAGCTGTGCTGGATAAACGAAATTTGGTAGGCGTGTTTATACGTCTGAAAGATGACGTCGATTAAAATTTCGAGCTACGCGCATAAGTGTGGCGCTAGTAGAGACACTATGAACATGCAAATGAGGTTTGCTTTAAATAAGCGCTGTAATTTTCGTGATCGTTATTTACAGTTGAGATTTGACGTAGTGGGTTAATGTTAGTCAAGGATGCCTCTAAGAAGACGAAGAAGCCATTATTAACAGCTCACTGAGTTTGAACGAGGTCGTGTAGTAGGGCTACGAGAAGGTGGGTTTTCTTCCCGCGATATTGCAGAAAGACTTGGCAGGAATGTATCCACTGTGCATGAGTGTTGGCAACAGTGATCAAGGGAAGGTACTGCCTCAAGAAGACCGGGTTCCGGGCGGCCTCGTGGCACTACTCTGAGGAAAGACCGCCGTGTTCGGCGTATGGCTGTAGCTAATCGTACTGCGTCTGCAGCTGAAATTCGAGCTGCAGTTGGCACCACAGTGACACAACGAACTGTTACAAATCAGTTACTTCAAGGACAGCTCCGAGCCAGACGCCCTGTAGAGTGCATTCGATTGACTCCAAACCACTGCCGTTTGCGACGTGAGTGGTGTCAAGCTAGAGCTCATTGGAGGACGGAGTGGAGATCTGTTGTGTTTTCTGATGAAAGCCGGTTCTGTCTTGGTCGCAGTGATAGCCGTGTGTTGGTTAGAAGGAGGTCAGGTGAACGCCTGCTAGCGACCTCTCTGCGGCCTAGACACACAGGTCCTACTCCTGGAGTTATGGTTTGGGGAGCAATTTCGTATGACAGCAGGAGCACTCTCGTGGTTATCCCACGCACCCTGACTGCAAATTTGTACGTCAGTCTAGTGATACAACCTGTTGGGCTGTCATTAATGAACAGCATTCAAGGGGGTGTTTTCAAACAGGATAAAGCTCGCCCTCATACCGCTGTTGTAAGCCAGCATGCTCTACAGAGTGTCGACATGTTGCCTTGGCCTGCTAGATCACCAGATCTTTCTCCAATCGAGCACGTATGGGACATCATTGGACGACAACTCCAGCGTCATCCACAACCAGCATTAACCGTCCCTGCATTGACCGCCCAAGTGCAACAGGCATGGAACTACAACCCACAAACTGATATCCGACACCTGTACGACACAATGCATGCACGTTTGCATGCTTGCATACAAAATTCTGGCGGTTACACCGGTTACTAATGTACCAACATTTCACATTTGAAATGGCTGTTCTCGCCAATGGCTCTACCTGTGATCTTGAAACTTTAATCAATTAAATATGTTACCTAGACAAATGTATTGCTGAAATTTCATTACTGTACAATAATTTTTTCTTGGTGTTGGGATTTTTTTTCCATCAGTGTAATATCATGTACAGCATAATCTGTTATTACATATTATTATTGAAATCTACATTTTTCTGAAACAAAAACAAAAACATTGTTAGATGTAGCTTATAATACTTTGTATAACAGAATCTATTATTATTCATTATAATTGAAATCAATGTTTTTCTGAAACGAAAGAAAACAACATTATAAGATGTTGGTAATATCATATATCTGTACTGATAAGTATAAAGGATTTAAGTCCAAAAATGTCGATTTTGAGTTAAGTACATAGTCAGACTCAGAAAAAAGTTTCCTATTGATTGGTATAAAGGATTTAAGTCTATGTCATTTAGTCTTTGAGAAAATCCATTGGTAAAAAAAGGTTCAAGTGAGAAATTTACCATTCATGTATGGTATAAAATATTTAATTCAATTTTTTCCCGTTATTAAATGAAGGTTGACTACCACTGAATGGTATAAAGGGTATAAGTCAATGAAATCCCTTTTTCCTAATCGATTCTTCTACTTTGTTTTTAGTTAGTTTAACTTTATTTTTCGTTTCCTGAAAAAACAAGAATATGGACTTAAATCCTTTATACTTATCAGTACAGATATAATAGAATCTATTTTGATGTAGAAAGCACATTACTCAGCTGTATCGGTAATTTTTAGCAATAGTTAAATTTTCACCATAAACCAATTTGTAAATCGGTATATGGCGGATGTGAGTCACTTCATTCAAAGGCTTCATAAAAACAAACAAAAAATGTTAATAGCTGTAATATACACAGTTTTGTGAATGATGAGAGGATAATTTAATATATAGGATTTTGTTATTTATGAATAACATTTATTTTCTTTGCAACAATAAAACTTTATGACATCATACATAATTAGCGCAATAGTCGTAATTCCGAACTCTGGTTTGGTCTCTTTAAGAACATCTACAATATAATATTGCCGATCTGTCAAAATCCTGTAGCAATTTAAATCGCCTTTTCACTAGAAAAAAATTCTTAAATCGTATTTATTATTTTATTAAAAAGTACAATGAAAGGTCACAAACTTTAGTTTAAAACACTATAAAAAAGAATTGTATGTGCAAATTTCATTATTTTTTTCGTAATATAAAAACTCAATTATAGCCGTGGTGTAAGGATATATTTAAACATTGTATATATATTAATGCTTGTTTCGATTGACTTAATACAAATTCTTTATAGAAAAAATTCTTTTAAAAACAGATAAAAAAATTTAGATTTTTTTAAAATATATTAATTAAAATGTTTAAGAACAGAAATTCGTTGTTAATATTTTGAATAGAAACATTGAATATTTTCGATACAATTTCTATTAAAAAATGTACACAGATACGACAAAGTTTTATCATAAAATAATTTAACATTGTCTTGTAGTTTTTAATTTTGCTTCTACTGTTTTGCATCTTTTACTCTGGCAAATTTTCCCTAATATCTAGTACACACGCATTTGGTACTTTAACATTTACTTGACATTTACTTAACATTTACTTACATAATTTATTAAAAATAATTTTCAATATTAACGGCAATATGAAATTTAAAGTATAATGTTTCATCTTTTTTTGTGATGGAAATATACAACAATAATTAAAATTAGTCTCTATTATTCTTCAAGTGTTATACTATTTAAAGTATATTCTCCTTTAATATATTTTAATTTTATATTATATAACTACAATAAATCATTTCTGTAAGTTAAATAGAAGAACTTCATTTAAAAAACTATAAAGACATGTAATTTGGTGCTTGTTTAAAACAATTTAATGAATGCCCTACATATTGCAATGTAAAACGTTATCATAAAGTATCGTGTAAAAAATACTACACTACACTCATCTAGTTCTTAGATTTTGGTATGTATAAAAAATACAGATGATAGATGAGCGATATTTTTGTAGTCTGTAAACCTTTTCCAGAGTAAGAATTAAATTGTACAATCAATCTTCATTTGTAAAACTCAGAAACGGTAAAGGAAATAAAAATATTAATATTAATAACCCTTTCTCCATGGAATTTAAAAATATTTTTGCTTCGAGATAGTCTGAATTTAAATTACATTTTTATTGTAAATTTTATGCGAAAATTATATTTAAAAAAATCCTGCAACAGTTAAATGCACAGTTAAAAACATTTGTAAAAAGTGACATTGAAAACTCTTGTAATTAATCTATCGGTAATTTTGCTTTAAAAAAAAAAAAAAAAAAATCACTATATAAAAATATTCTGCGAAAGTGCTTTTTTTTTTTTTCTTCTTCTTTCTTTTCTTTTCTTTTTCATTTTTTTTTTCTCTTGTAAAAGTAAGATTTTTAAGTTATGTTATTTATCGATTTTAATACGAACGAATCCTTGGAGATGCGGGCATTTCGTATTCAGACACACCTCTCTACCATAACCAAGTTAATTATGATGCTTATGTACTATCAAGCAGAATGACTTATTTTGTTATCTTTCGAAGCATATATACTACCTAAAATGCACTAATCCCAGTATATGCAATCAACAGCACATTTGCAGCAAGTCAAGCATTAGTAAAGTACAACGCAGATTCCGTACGCCTGAATAAGCACAACCTAATACCACAAACACTAGAAACATGCACAAAAATATATTTCATTACAGTACGTTACTAATAACATTTCCAAACATTCGGTACAATGATAAATACAAGTGGAACACGATTTATCTATCCTCTTTCCTTTGACGACGTTACTTGTTTTTTTTTTTTTTTTTTTCCTATCTGGATAAATTCGTTTAGATATTGTCATATAACATGATCTCGAAAATCCTCAAATCTGAAATTTCTTCATCTGAGTTAACTAATAGCATCATTTGGATATTTTTGCAATTTCCACTCTTCAAAAATCATTTAGACAGCAGGCGTTTTATAACTTTTATTACTTATTTTAACGGCCAAGATGCGGGATTTCCATTTTCACGGACATACAAGTTGACGACGTTCTATAGCACTGCTCTGCATGAAAATCGGCCCCAACATCATTTGTAGCATCAAATATAAAAATAGAATAAAATACGTAAAGAACTTTTTACTTCAATGCTTCTTTCCGGGCTTGCTTTACATAGTTTAGTTTCATGCCGAATTATGATAACTTCCAAATTACTTCATGACTCTTTTAAAAAAAAAAAAAAAAAAAAAAAAACACGATAATTTAATAAAATTATATACATATTTACAAAATTAAATTTAAGTTAATTATCAATGTTATAATCATTCCAAGTCATATTTTAGCGTTTTATCATCTCGATCACAAATCAATTCTGAATCTACAGCAAACGTAAAACAAAACGTGATTGTTGCAGATAAAAAAAAAAAAAAGAAATAATTAGTAATAAAAATAAAAATTCGAAAAAGTTTGTCAGTTTATAAAGTGTATGAATTGAGAAAGTTCGGTTTCGTAACACCATTCTTGTAAATTTTTATTTAAAATGACGAGATGAATCCTAATATGACGCCCATTTGCTCCATCAACCACAGTTTTTTACATTCTCCTACCCATAAGGTAGAGAAAGTATTGTTTTTGGGTCAGCTTAACTAAGCTCCAAATTACTTCACGGTGAGGAAATTGTACAAATGGGGACTAGAATCGAATATTAAAAAATTGCTTTCTGCGAATTTGGAATTTTCGATTTTAAAGGCTGGAAAAAGAGGGAATGTAGATTTTGAGGGGGGGGTGGTGGAAAGGAGGAAAATTAGTTTGAGAGGGAAATCCGTTCTAGACCCACACATGTAGCACCTCATTTTAAAGGTCTTGAAATTTCATGTCGATTGGGGATGTTTGTGTACAATATAGTGCGACCCCTGGTGGTGAAAAATGGAACTAGGTGATTTTGTTGTAGACCCTATCATGTTACATCTTATTTTAAAGGTCTTGGTGTTTCCTGACCGTTGGTGATGTTCGTACAGAACACACTGCGCCACCTGGCGTTGGAAAGTGCCACTAAAGGATTTTGCAGTTGACACCACCATGTGACACCTTATTTAAAAGGTCTTGGAAATCCAAGGCGATTGGTGATAGAGGTCTTGAAATTTCATGTTGATTGGGGATGTTTGTAAACAATATAGTGCGCCCCCTGATGGTGAAAAATGGAACTAGGTGATTTTATAGCAGACCCTATCATGTTATATCTTATTTTAAAGGTCTTGGTATTTTCTGACCGTTGGTGATGTTCGTACAGAACACACTGCGGCCCCTGGCGGTGGAAAGTGCAACTAAAGGATTTTGCAGTTACACCACCATGTGACACCTTATTTGAAAGGTCTTGGAAATTCAAGGCGATTGATGATGTTCGTATACAACATACTGCACCCCTTGGTGGAGGAAAGTGGATTTTGCAACGCATGCGTGGCATGCATGCCTGCTATACAGTGCAGCAGCCACAGGCAGAGGAACACGAGTCAGAGGTTCGCTCGGTTCAAGGTTCATTTTTGAGAATTTTTTCATGTGTTTAGCGGCCTGTATATACGCTGCCGAACGCACCGGGTCCCGAGCCTGAGTTCCGTTCTGTTTTTTTTTTTTTTTTTTTTTTTGGTGTTTTCATTTAAAAATAGAAATTCAAACAAAATCGAGTTAAAGATATAAAACCATACAAATTTAAGGTTCATTTAAGGTTATTATCATGAGCCCGGGCATTGCCAGGCGGGTTAGTTTGGTTCCAGGTTAATTTTTTTCGAATTTTTGTATGTTATTAGCGGCCCGCGTATGCGCTGCCGCAGCTACAGGGGTCACAAGGCAATGTTTCGTTTGGTTCGAGATAATTTTTTTTGTTACAGCTGATTACTTTTTTCGTGATGCTTTTATTTAAAAATAAAAATTCAAACTAAATCGATTTAAAGGTATAAAATCATACAAATTTAAGGTTCATTTAAGGTATCATGGGCCCGGGCAACACCGGGCGGGTTCGTTCGGTTCCAGGTTAATTTTTGGGAATATTTTTATGTTATTAGCGGCCGGCTTATGCGCTGCCGAAGGCACCATCTAAAAAGGCAGAGTTTCGTTCGGTTCGAGGTAATTTTTTTGTTACAGCTGATTATTTTTACACGATGCTTTTATTTAAAAATAGAAATTCAAGCAAAATCGAGTTAAAGATGTAAAAACATACAAATTTAAGGTTCATTTAAGGTTATTACCATGGGCCCGGGAAACGCCGGACGGGTCAGCTAACATGTAGTCTTAGTAATAAACGAAATAGAAAATGAAAGATAGGAACTGTTTATTTGGAGTCAGTTTGACGTCACATTGACTGTACTTTGTAGAAAGTGATGACATATATAGTATTTCTATTTATAAGCATTTTTCTGACTTTCTTTTTTTAAGTGAAATGTCGTAAATTATATTAGATGTTTTAACTTGAAATACATTTGAATAGTGATGCGCCTTTTTTTGAAACATTACGGTCAATAAAATGATCGTCGAATTCGACTTGTTCCAGCTAGTTAAATTAATTTTAAAGTGCAATTTATCTTCCTGAATATTTAAGAAATATATTTTCAGTTTAAAAAAAAATTACTAATAATAATAGTTGGTTTAATTTTAATCTAGTCCGTATAAATTATTAAGATCTTAATTTACAGGGTTGCCATAATTAAACTGACAGTGCTTACATTATTCTACAGCAAATTCTATTTGCAAGAATGGCCCCAAAGATTGTAGGGATATTAAACAAGATAGGAGAAGAAGGATTCCACAAATAATAATAATAATAATAATAATAATAATATATTTTTTTAGGTCCCAAAATTTATTCCTAGGAGAATATGTGATGCTGTATTTCTACGTATAGCTTTTCTCATGGACAAAGTAGTGCGGTGTGTTTTATTTCAAAATAAAAATTGAGATAAAAGTAGTACTTAAAAAAAAGTGCACATTCATCAATTTTAAAATATAAATTGCAACAAAAGCTTTACTTAGATAAACAGCATCACATATTTTCCTACCAGTAAATTTTGGAACATAATAATAATAATAATTATTATTATTATTGTGGAATCCTTCTTCTCCCATCTTTTTTAATCTTCATACAAACTTTGGTGCCATTTTTAGAATTAGATTATAATATAGAACACTGTAAGCACTGTCAGTTTAATTATGACCACCCTGTTTATGGACTTAAATATTTTCATTGAACAATATGAATATATGATTATTTAATATTCAAATTATACTCAAAATATACATTTTATAACAATTTAATTTAAATTTATAATTATTGTTTTTATATATTTATTTTTATATTTTGGTAATTATATGCATTTTTTATGTACTTCAATCAACAAAATCATCAGCAATCGTGATGAAAAGCAATAATAGAAAATAATATATAAATACACACACACACAACAGTATTCGAACTTCAATCAAACTGACTGTCTCATTTTCAGACTGACGACGTTAGTAAATTTTTTTCGCTCCGCTACCGGATACCAGATATCGGCCCATTATTTTGTACCGTTAGAAATTATTTGCTGATTGTTAGCAGTAAAAACTCCGGTAACAGCCACTGGCATTGATTTTCTGCAGACTGTTGCCGCATTTTATAGACTACTCACCGATAGAAGTGTATTTTTTATGTACTAAACTGACTTGCCAGCTGCAGTCCGCCAATATGCCGAAAGACTTGCGTTGGTTGGGTTGTTTCCGTAAGAATGATCAATTTTGTTTTATTTATTAAATATCGAGAACACTGCAATTAGGACAAATTTTGCGTGCAGTAGCAACCATTAATGTATAGGATAGTCTTTAACGTGTTTCAGTATTGAACCTAAATCTTGTTAAACTGAAAATTTCCATGATAAACTATAACATTTTGACAATTATTTTGTGTAATATATATGTATGATTTGTTTTTTTCTTTTGAAAAATTCGCCAAAGAATTAAAAATTAAAATGCAAATCAGAATTATTTAACCGGGGCTAAATGCGGCCAAATTTGTATGCATAAGTCGTTATACATTTAAAGATTTTCATAATACAGAAAATATATACTCAAGTTGAAATTACAATTTTATCTTTCATCAAAACAGAATAATGCAGCAATATATATGTATATATATATATACTTTTTTTTTTTTCTTGCTAATAATTGAAAATTTTAATATCTTTCATGAAATTTTATTAAAAGTAAATAAATAATATAAATGAAACTTTAACTTCTTTTATCTTTCAGAAAAATCTATGTTATATTAATTTATAGTTGCTTAGAGATATTTTTAGAATTATCAGAAGGTTCTTTTTTAATGCTGATTTTTGTTTCAGATATAAGCCTTCCTCTTTTAGATTTATTTGAAATTAAGCTTTCAACAATTGGAGTTCCATTAGCGGAACACAGTACAAAATCCATTTGCAGTCCCGTTAATGCTTTTAAACAAACGAAATCACGTTTTTGCCTTAGAAAGTTTCACGGCTTCAATTAATTTATTTGTTATCTTCATCATCGTATAGCGATTTTTCCCGTTAAAATTACGTTTAAAAACAAATGAAAACAATTTCATTCTATCGAAAAGCATTTTGTATCATAAAAAACACTTAAAGTAAAAGGAAAATGAAAAACAAATTGCGATATGAAAAAAATTATACATACATATATATATATATATATATATATATATATATATATATATATATATATATGTACAGAGAGAGAGAAATACACTACCAGACAAATATATTGCAAAGTATTGCAAGATTTTTTTATTTTTTTATTTTTCATTTATTTTTTAAGAATCTTAAAAAAAATAAAATTAGAAAAAGTCAGAATACATTTTTTGGTATCTCGGTATAAAATGAAATGAACAAACAATTTAGAGTTTTTAGTTCCCCATCATACTAGAGGTATGGGGAATTTAGGCAATTGTGAAAATTTTCGACCTCGGTTTTTTGACTTTTTTACACGTTTTCAGGTGTGAGGAATCCGAAAATGACAAAATTTGTATGGTGTCTGTCTGTAGGATATCTGTTATTTCGTTAGTGTGCTGATGTGTTATTCCGTTGGTTTGTCAGTCTGTTTACACGATATCTCACGAACAAATGATCGTAGAGAGATCAGACCAGTTTTAAAATATTACAATATTACACTAGATACTGGCAAAAACCCTATGCATTTCCAACATTCGAATTAAAAAACTTCGTAAGTTATTAGAAATTTACGATTTTCGTAACGTGGGAGATTAGGACAAAATTTCATTTAAACGTGCATTAAATGGAAGCTTTTAACTGTGAAAATGTCAAACCAGTTTTAAAATATTAGTGTTGATGCTGGAATGAACATCCGTAAGTATAAATATGCTACTTTGAAAATTTCGCAAGTTGTTGGAAATTTACGAATTTCTTAACATGACAGTATGAAATATTATTTATGATACAAGCATGAATATCACTATGAATTTTCCAATATAAAAATTTCGTAAGTTATTACAAATTTACGAATTTCTTAACATGGCAGAATAGGTCAAAATTTCACACAAGCGTCAATCTTGAGGGATATTTTTCTCGTAAACGTATCAGACCACTTTTGAAATATTATGTAGGATACTGACATGAATACCATAGAGTATGACTTTTCTAATTTAAGAAATTCGTAAGTTATTTGGAATTTATGATCCTCTTAAAATGGCAGAAGAATACAAAATTGAGCATAAACGGCCATTTTCAGGATCTTAAGTATATTAGACAACTTCAAAATAACATTTATGATACTTTTATGAACATGACTGATTACAAATATTCTAATAGGAAAATTTCGTAAGCTTTTCGTTATTTAAGATTTTATCAACATAACAAAATTGAAAATTTTCCATATAAATATTCATTTTGAGGATTGTTGCATTGGAAATAGTAGCATGAAAACTAAACTGCGAAATTTACCCTAATGAAATAAATTAATAGATTAGAATAAGATAAATATATCGAAGTGAACGGTGGATAGCCTATTAGTCGGGGATTTCATTCTGTCACTGTGTCAAGCGTGTTTTTCAAATTCATTTCTCTTAACACGATAATTATGTTAAGAGAATGTCCTCTTCAAGAAATTTATGAATATATATATATATGATGGGGAACTGAGCAGAGTCCACCTATGCCAACTAGTTTTAAGTTTATCTGAAGATATCTGCGCATACACTGTCAAACTCTTGAAATAATAATGATAATAATAATAATAGTTCGCACGTGGTAATTAATACACTTAAAAAAAAAGAATTCACATTTCATGAAATATATGATATGTTTGTAATCTGATTGCAGTATATAATTCCATAGGTATTTTTTCAAATTATATATAAGTAGCGATAATTTTCGTTGAAAACTCTTCATATAATAAATTGAAAAATAATGACTTTTTTAAACTTATTTTTATTTATTTTTTATTTTTTATTTTTTGCTATGCAATGGTTACAAAAATGTATCAGAAAATCGCACAGTGTCTACAATAATGGATCCTACAGTTACACAGATCGCTAAATTTATTTACATTACCCAGTGTGTTGCCGCTCCTTAACTATTGTTGTAAGTTAAGGCATGACTGAAAAACATGTGGAAAACTCAGATATTTCTTTACATACTTTTTGTTGTTTGAGAACATTTCATTATAAGTAAACTTTTAAACTTTAAAAGAACACAATTACTTGTAAATCTTCAATATAATGTGTATATATATATATATATATATATATATATATATATATATATATATATATATATATATATATATATAGTATATATAAATATATTAAATACCTTTTCAAACATTGTACAAAACGAATTGATACAGTGTCTTTTAATGAAAGGATACGGCATACAATATTTTTTTCAAGAGCTTTGATTGCATGTTGCACTTAAATAGGTATAATTTCTATAGTATTGTATGCAATTAACAAACATTTGTATTACACAAAAACTAACCAACACCTGTAGAGGGAGGGTAGGATATATATTAATAGATAAGGTAAATGATGCAAACATGGCCAATTTAGGTAATATGACCAACGCGCAAAAATGTTTTTAATTTCAATGAAATAACGAAAGATGGGGAAAGAATTCAGTCGCTCAAAGTAAGAAGAATATTTTAGTACTGCGTTGCCCGCAAAACCTAGATCACGTGGACAGTAATTGTTGATTTGTTGTTAATTACATTGGCATTATAAAAATTTGCCTCCTATGAAATTGTTACTATTTTGGTTGAATCAAAGTATCTCTATTTAGTGTTATACATAATATTTTAGCGGGTTTAATGATCTTTTAAACTGTATAAATGAATTTCAATAGCTGAGTTTTCAGACAGAATTATGAACATTTTTTTTTTTTTTTTTTTAAGCTCGATATTGTTGGCAATATACCCACGGGCATACTACCTTCTAGTATCAAAATTTAAACCACATAGACGTTGTTTTCTGACTTTCGATGGGGTCAATTTCCATCTTGATTACTTACTTCTGGATGAGACTGAACATAACGACTTTCGTCTACCTTCTGTACAACCCATGAGCTTCTGTTTTTTGGATAAATCCTGTTTTGGGCCATTAGAGCATTTTTAATACCAAGAAGTTATTTTGCTTTTCAAACAATTAAACCACCGTTAAAACAGTAAAAAAGCTCGGTTTTAAAGAATATTTTCTCCGGTTTGGGACAAAGCTATGACATTGACATTTTCAACTTTAAAAGTTGATTCAATGAGACAGGTATCTGTCATGTCAATTCTATCCTATCTGTGCTGTCAATGAAATTTCTAAAGAAGATTTTGCTCCAAGTTCTGTGTTTAAAAATCCACCTCCAACAAAGAATAGTGCCAAAAGTTTAAAACAAATTTCTTCCCCAGATACATCTTCTGAAAAACAGGTTCGTCATACTGTTTGGCACTCAGTTACTGCTATCAAAAAACCTGCAATAAATTATCATGCCCTAATTTTGTAAAAAGACCTCTTTCCCAGAGCTTCTCAAAATAAAACTGGATATTCTGAAACATCACAACAGCGATTAAAAAGATCAGTTCGCGAACAACAACGGAAGAGTTCCTCAAGAAAAGAAAAGTGAAAAAGAAAGTTGGTTTAGCGGTATTTACAATAAGGAAAAAGTTGTGGATATAATATTATGTGTTGTGTGTCATGATGATGTGCAAGAGGAATGTGTAGGACTTACCAAAAATAATAAGGAAGTTTTCACTTCCCATATATGTGAAGTGAAAATAAACTAACATGATTTTTGGTCGTTAATGTTTAAAATTGCTCAAAAAATTGCTGAAAATTGTTTAAATTTGCTTAACATTATTTTCTAAATTTTCTTCTTACATTTCATTTCATTGATTTTTGTTAAGATTCAAAAATTAAATTTGGTTTTCTAGCGATTGGTGTGTTTTCATGCTTTAAATATGAAACTTTTCAAATATTTCACTTATGGGCATATTACCTTCATCAACTAGTCTTAAAAAAAAAAAAAAAAAATCATGCGGTCTAAATATTGATTACTGTAAATTTATTTATTATTTATTTATTTATTTTTTTTTTTTTTCTTTTCGAGTACTAATGAGTCCTCCCATTTAGAGAATTTTTATTCTTCTTTTAATCGCTTACTACTATCACTTAAAAAATTATCGTTAAGGTGACCATATTACCTGCACTTACACTAGAAAAATTAAAATTTTTATAAAGTAAATGTTTATAAAATAAGAATTGTCTTATGATAATATTTATTTATTTATTTATTCATTTTATTCAAAATTTAATGTAATATTTGTCAAGATTATTTTTTAAAATAATTTAAAAATTTACAATTATTATTACAAGGTGAAATATTTGCACATTTGTCCTGCGTGTTAGCAATAATTTATTATAAATCGAGTTTTTATTTCTTTAATTTCTCAAGAATATATATATATATATATATATATATATATATATATTGTAACGAAGGCAGCTATTTTGTATTTGCTATCAGTAAAAATCATGTTTTTTTTTTTTTTTTTTTTTTTTTTGTAAAATTATGAAATGTGGAAGTTGAAAATATGGTTAATCATACAGTAAATGCATATAAAATTACATTTATTTATAGCAAGAATTTCATACAGTACAATAAAATGTATTTTCAAGGACTTTAACCAATGCAAGTTATTTGTTTTGTTGGTTGTACATTTTAGAGATTTTTTTATAGCTGTTATGTATGTTTCGAGCAAAAATATACTTACATCTAATATTTTATTTATGTTACTTAAATTGGTTGAACTTCTAAATATGTGCAAAAATTTTACTTTATATTTTATAATGTTTCGTCTTTTAATGTAGGTTGAGTTTGAACGATACTATTTTTTAAAACTAAACTTGAAACTCAAGCATTCATGTTTTGAAAATTGTCAACTTTTAAATTAGAAGTGTTGAATTATTCAGAATGTTTTGCATTAATTTCCTTAAACAACAACAAGAACAAAATAATAATAATAATAATAATAATAATAATAATAAATCTAGATATATGTCAACATTAAAATGTCTCTGAAGAGCGAGATAATATAGAGGTTGTAGACAATGCATTAATACATAACACAGATTAAAAATGCGATTAAAAATGACAATTTACGAACATATCTAGGAGGTTTTTAAAAAAAATTCATAACCATGTAAAGTCTTCTAAAAAGATTCTGCACATTAGCAGCACCTAAGGGGTTATTACTTTTCCCTATATTCTTTTAAAAATCAAATAATCCATAATAAGCCAGAGTCACATACTCTCTAAAATTTCTGGAGTGAGAATCTCTCTCTTTAAAAAAGTGACCCCTATTTTGACACCAATAAAGGTGAGAAAACACTATTATCACTCTTGAAAATGTGACATTTCTCACTTTTTGTGAAAGGGTGACGTATAGTCACTTTGCCACAAAGAGTGAGGTTATCAAGGACTGCAAGATCAAACTTTTGTGGAGTGAGAAATAGCTGCCGCCATCTGTTAGTCATAATTCGAATGAAAAATGGACAATTTCTGAACGATCTAATACATGCATTTGTTTAACAGAACTTATTCCTAGATTTATTCTTTATAACTAAATTTCTGATGAATAAAAAAAAAAAAAAAAAAAAAAAAAAAAAAAGGAAAATAATTATGTTAAAAGATAATTCGGTAAATATTTTTTTCTTTGCGATTGACAGAATCGAAGTATTATTATTAATGAAGAATCTAAAATCTCAAGAAACATATCAAAACTCGTATTGGAAAGTAAATAGTTTTATTCAGAAATATATAAAGTTTAAGAGAAAATATCAGTGCAAATATTTAATGCAGAACGCCTTAAAATCTATAATTACCATATTTGTATTATATTCATTGACAGCTTTTATATGTGAAATATTAAAAGAAATGGGTATAATTCTTTACTAATATTTAAAATCAACAGCGAGTTTTATACTACTGAACGTAAGAGCTTTTCAGGAAACTCTATAGATTTGTATGCGAAAATTTATTTATTTATTTATTTATTTTATTTTTTATTTTTTTAAATATGTACACTTGAGTAACTTCTTTTCCTTATAAGCTAATTTAAATGAATGCTTGTATTAGGAAATTTGTTTTCAAGTACACATTTTCTTTTAAAATAATTCTAATTTTAGCAATTTCAAAATAACTATAATTTTAAAATATCCATTAGAATTCTGTAATTTTATACTGTTGATAAATGAAGTAAAAAATAAAATATGATTGATCACGTATAAGAATGATTTAATAATGTAAAATAAGCAGCAAGTGTATGTGCTCAGTGGTTCAGTGGTAAGACACTCGCTTGCTACGAGGACGGCCTGGGTTCGATTCCCGACGAATCCAAACTGCATTATTTCCACCGTTCAACTGGAGTTCATTCGCAAGGCGAAATGAAACGATATCGTCTAGTGTACACAATTTTTTAAAGAAAAATAATCAGTCATTCTTTAAATTGCTGCGAATAATCTCTGTCTTCATAAAGAGTGAGAAATCTCACTCTTTTGAAAAAAGACTTTTCACTCTTTAGAGGTTGGCTCCATTTTGGCATGTTCAAAGAGTGATATGCCACTCTTTTAGAGTGAGATCTCACTCTTCATATTTTAGAGAGTAATAAGCGAGAAGTATTAAACCCTCGACGATAGCTTCAGGGCCCCAACCCAAATCCTTTCCCGCACTTCGATGACTTTTTCTAGTCAAGTTTGGCCTTTTGTTTCTTCCTGTTTAGTCTTTTTTTTTTTTTTTTTTTTTTTTACCCTCTTAACATTGTGAGTTTATTTCGTTTTCATCCCATGCTTTTTCTATGGATATTTAGCTTTTTTTTTTTTTTTAGATTCGCGTGAATCAAATACTAACTATGCACCTAAAATTTATGTTACGCTATACCTTTTAACATCGTAAACAATCAATGGTATTATTTTCCTATTTATAAGGAAACTCAGGCAAAAATGTATATGACCAAATACTTCACCTAAAATAGCCATTTTTTTTTTCTTTTTTTTTTACCAGTATAGTCTGTTAACTAGCATTTAATGCTAACACTTTAAAATTTGAAAATTGTTTTGTTACTTCCTCTGTCTCTTGTTATACTAACGTAAGGGATGTAAAAATGATTTTTAGTAAAATAACAAATTCTTTTCATTTAAAGAATTACTGTATGAAGGATATAGTTTCTCTTGTTTTTTATTAAAACGGAAATTTGTATTACACGAAGCACTAATTTGGACAGAATATATGGAACATGTGCAAGTAATCTCCTTATATTGATAAAATCTGTACGCGAGTGTGTGTGTGTGTTTCTGTCTGTGAGAAACGGCTTGAAACAGCAAAAACTCCACCGCTAACGGTCGCACGGACTTCGAACAGGCACCGTCGGACAGAGAATTTATCGCAGATCTGGGTTATCTAATTTGCTAAACGATGCGACCCTAATTAGCGGAGATATTAATTAAAATGTCGACCATTGTCTAACGAAAAATGACCCAGAATTCATGATTAAATGCTTAATAAAATCTTTTTGTAAAAAAAATAGAACCGACTCCAAAAAGCAACTACTATTCAAACAAATAAAAAAAAATTGTATAAAATGAAACTATTTGCGCCTAAAAGTATAAAATAATTTCCTTCGCCAAACAACCTATAACACTACAATTAATCCTAACTTTTGAAGTCGGCGCAAAATTAAATAAAATTTAATTAGTTTTTAAAGGTTTGTTTTTAGATCGGTAGCAACAAATGCTGTTGTCTCGAATGATCCATTTTCATGTTTCTTTTATTATTTTATCACTGTATACAATTGGTCCATTGGTAGCATCCACATCGACACAGAACAGTGAACATTCTTCACAATGCGGTATTTATGTTTCTACGAAGTTAGAGTTTCCTTTGCAAATTTGATATAACTTTGATAACTATAATCCTTGGTGGCTTTTGGATTTGGCGTTCAAAGCGTATTGCAAAAATATACACGCAAGATGTATATTTTCATAATATATTTTGTACGAAATATTGTTTCATATTCTTGATTACTCTCTTAATATACCTTATCAAATTAATCATGATATCCCAAAGAAATTAAATATGTTTGCCAGATAATTTTGCGAATTTTTTTCACCAAGGACGTCAGATACCAGCATCTTCGCCAACTTTTGCTGCTTAAGAAATCTTATTTGTATTCTTGAATCAAAATAGTTTTCAGCTACATTTTGCAGGTGACAATGTAAGATGTGTATTTTGAATAGGATTTGATATTTGTATTGAATAAAAGTATCAATTTTTATTTAATTTTGCGCCGACTTCAAAAGTTATGATTAATTGTAGTGTTATAGGTTGTTTGGCGAAGGAAATTATTTTATACTTTTAGGCGCAATTAGTTTCATTTTATACAATTTTTTTTTTTAAATTTGTTTGAATAGTAGTTGCTTTTTGGAGTCGGTTCTATTTTTTTTTACAAAAAAGATTTTATTTTTCTCTTTTCAGTGAAAACTTATTCATATAGCAGAACATCAAAAGACGTTCGACGGCAGATTCACAAATCACAACTTCCACGAAAAGTGACATAACTCAAACAATGGTTTATGTCACTGAAAAATACATGAAATGCACCCAATGTGAACAAAAAAGTTACATATCCATCTAGAAAGTTATCCACTCGAGAGACAGTTGTGCCAGTTTTATTCTAGTCAAGTTATTTTTAAATTGATTTTTCTCAAATGTTGCATTTTTAAGTTGTGTCCCTTTTCTTGCCTTTATCGGATATGAGCAATCCGATAGATTGCTATAGTTAAAAAGTCTAAAAGTTAAAAAGTCTTTAGAAATGCAAAGAACGGATACGCTGTATCCGTAACCAAAAATTCTGTTAGCCATATATATATTGAATTTTACAGTGAATACGTGTCACCCGCTACGCTGGAATTTGCGCAGCGTAAATTTCAAACAAAGAGCAAAATATCCATTGCAGCTGACGGACAGAAGTTTCAACATCGATACTTACATACTGCTTTTACCAGTGTAGCTGCATGCGTTCAGCAGTTAAAGTGAGAACAGACTTTTGTGAGTATCCTGTAATTTGTTTACATCTTAATGAAATCATCATGAAGCCTATTTCAGGCCAAGATCATTACTACAAAAAAAAATGGATTAAAATTAAATCCTATTTCTTACGAAGTTAAAAGCTAACAAATTTCAAAAACAACAACAACAATGAGAAACATGGTATGTATTCAGAACCTCTTCCTTTATGAAGTCGGTTAAACGTCTATGCGTTAATCGATGTGACCGCTTACAATAACCATACTTTGAATTTTACATAGCATAAATGTCACCCGCTACGCTACAACATACGCAATGTCGTTCAAGTAGGCACAAAATAGGAGATTGTGAACAAACAAATGTACGTTTTAAGCGTTCTGTTTTTAGCATTAACGTCTAAACTATCTTTTCGTACTAAATCGATGATGCTCTGCAATTTTATAATTCACATTTTTCATCTATCTTGAACTGTTTCCGAGATAGGAACGCTAACTCCACTGTTTCCCACCAGGTAGTGCTGTAGGCGGTTGAATCACGCAGCACATATCCACTTTACTATACCTACATACCACTTTTATGACTATAGCTGCAGCTGTTCAGCAGTTAAAAGAGTCGGGACTGACTTTTTTGGGCACCCTGTATTTTCTTTTGATCGGAAAGATATTGCAATGGGACCTATTTCAGACCAAGACCTTTACAATAAAACAAAAAGTACCCAAATTGGATTATCTCTTCAGAAGTTATGAGCTAACAAACAAAAATAAAAACAAAAAAACATACGGTGTGAATTGAGAACCACGTCCTATTTGAAGTCGGTTAATTAGAGCATCTCTTACGAAGTTATAAGCTTACAAACATCAACAACAACACATAGCTCGAATTAAGAACACCATCTTTTCTGAAGTTGGTTGAAAACGACATTGCGCTAATCCATGTGACCGCTTACTGTAACAGTATTTTGAACTAGGGAGCCTTTATATTGTCTAATTAATTGTATTGCCTTAATAATGTCTAAAAACTGTCTTTTCGTAGTAAATCGATGATGCTCTACAACTTCGTAATTAACTTTTCTCCCATCTTGAACCATTTTGGAGATAGGAGCGCTGATTCCGCTGATTTTCACTAGATGGTGTTTTATTTTCTTTAGATTGTAAATATATTACAATGGGACCTACTTCACACCAAGATCTTTGCAACAAAACAAAAAATATAAAGTAACCTTTTTTTGAACTATATAACGTGTGTCTTACCTGCTACGCTACAATGTGTGCAATGTAGCTCAAGTGTGCATAGTGTAAGAAATTGCGAACAAACAAATGCACGTTTTTAGCATTGTTTTTTTAGCATCGAAGTCTAAACTATCTTTTTGTACTAAATCGATGATGCCCTGCAATTTTATAATTCAATTTTTCCCCCTGTCTTGAACCGTTTTCGAGATAGGAACGCTAGCATGAATGTCTAAACTATCTTTTTGTACTAAATCGATGATACTTTTAACTTTGTAACTCACTTTTTCCCCTAGAACCGATTTCTAGATAGTAACACTAACTCCGCTATTTTCCACCAGCTGCAAGCGGTTTAATCTTGTACTGCATGGCCACTTCGCTATACTTACATACCATTTTTAACACTATAGCTTCAGCCGTTTAACAGTTAAAAGAGTTGGGACTGATTTTTTTGGGCACCCTGTATTTTCTTTAGATTGTAAAGATATTACAATGGGACCTATTGCAGACCAAGACCTTTTCAACAAAACAAAAAGCATGAAAATCGGAGCATCCGTTCAGAAATTATGAGCTAACAAACATTAAAAAAACATACGGTTTGAATTGAGAACCTTCCTTCTTTTTTGAAGTCGGTTAAAAAGCGACATTTTTACGGAAAAAGTGGAAAACATTTATCGCAGATCTGGGTTATCTAATTTGCTAAACGATGCGACCCTAATTAGCGGAGATATTAATTAAAATGTCGACCATTGTCTAACAAAAAATGACCCAGAATTCATGACTAAATGCTTAAAAAGCGACATTTTTACGGAAAAATTGGAAAATAAATTAGAAATATCAGTCGTATTGTTACAAACAAGATACCATTGGAAAGGGCTTTTTTTCTTAATCCGATGGTTTAAACGGCTTATCGATCGGACAATTAGATTTTTTAAAATTAACTAAATTATAAAAAAATATTGGCAACAAATCACAAGAATCTTAGCTTTGCAGACGATAGTCTACAGCAGTCTTCAACGGAAAGAAACACATCTGGTATTTAATGAGGTCACGTGTTTCGTACTGCGAATAAAAATTACAATTTTCTATTTTCTTCAATTTTTCAAATTTTACACATTTTACTTAGTATACAATCTTAACACCACAAAACAAACTTGCAGTTCAAATTTCATCGATTGTGGTCAATAAACAAAAGATTTACATTTTAATTGCAAATTAAATTTTATCTTTGCACGCCTCACATTTTATCTGTCGAAAGAGGATGCCAGTTTCAAAACGACACAAATACACTTAAGGTAAAAATATTTTTTTTTCTATTTACTTCCATTAACCGACTACCGTAGATAAGGGAATTCGAACTGACTTACCCGTTTTGAGGTCTCATCGCGCTGTAATAATTTAAAATTTCAATATTTCAGATTCTAATTATGTTTAATTTTTTTTTTAATCCGTCATTCGAAACACATTTTAAAGTATCTCAGCTACTAATTAAAATAATTTCATAAGTCATACATCATTGGAAAGCTTTGTTGATTTGGGATCGAACAGTGGAATACAGAAATTTGTACAGCCAGATGGCGCTGTAATACTTTCAAATTTCAATATTTCAATTTCTAATTATGATTAAATTATTTTTAATACATCATTCGAAAGATATTTTGAAGTTCTTTTAAATTATCGAAAATTTTCACTAGATTTATACGTTTTGAGGTCTCCTGAATCAATTTTCTTTTATGGCGCTGTAATATTTTCAAATTTCAATATTTCAATTTCTAATTATGATTAAATTATTTTTAATACATCATTCGAAAGATATTTTAAAGTTCTTTTAAATTATCGAAAGTTTTCACCAGATTTACACGTTTTGAGGTGTTCTGATTTCGTTTTCTTTTGCATCTCAGCCAAATGAGTTAGATCGTTCAAAATTGTTATACGTAGGTTAATTAAGAAGGCCTTAAAGGGTGGAGAAGAAATAGGCGTGCACCGCGCGCGTATCCCTTAACTTGTGCGCGCGCAGAGCGCACGGGACTGCGCTGCCGGTTCGATCCAAGGCGCTTTAATATTTTAAAATTTCAATTTCTCATAATAATTAAATTATTTTTAATACATCATTTGAAAGATATTTTAATGTTCTTTTTTTTTTTTTATCGAAAGTTTACACCTGATTTACACGTTTTGAGGTCTCCTGATTAGGTTTTCGTTTCCATCTCAGCTAATTGAGTTAGACCATTCAAAATTGGTATACATAGATTAATTAGGAGGAGCTGAAAGGGTGGGGAAGAAATAGGTGTATACCGCGCGCGATGCGCGCGAGATTTCACTCGATTCACACGTTTTGAGGGCTCCTGATTAGGTTTTCTTTTGTATCTCAGCTACTAATTAAAATAATTCCATAAGTAATACATCATTAGAAAGCTTTTTTTATTTGGAATCGAACAGTGGAATACAGAAATCCGTACCGCCAGATGGCGCTGTACTATTTTCAAATTTCAATATTTCAATTTCTAATTAGGATTAAATTATTTTTAATACATCATTCGAAAGATATTTTAAAGTTCTTTTAAATTATCGAAAGTTTTCACAATATTTACGCGTTTTGAGGTGTCCTGATTACGTTTTCTTTTGCATCTCAGCCAAATGAGTTAGATCGTTCAAAATTGGTATACGTAGGTTAATTAAGAGAGCCTGAAAGGGTGGAGAAGAAATAGACGTGCAAAGCGCGTATCCCCTAACTTGTGCACGCGCAGCGCGCACGGGACTGCGCTGCCGAAGGCAGTGGGGACCCGGTCCAACTTTTTAACCGATGACAAATGATTTTTTTTATTTTCTTTTCTTAAGAATCAAAATTTTATTTGTGAAGGAATATGTGCGCGCAGGGCGCGTATACTTTAACACGTGCGCGCGCAGCGCGCATGGGTCTGCGCTGCCGAAGGCAGTGGGGACCCGTTGGGATTTTTTACCCGATCAGAATTTTTTTTCAGGCACGAAGGGTCAGGGAAAGAATACGCGCGCGGAGCCCGTGTATCCGTACCCCTTAAGTTATGCGCGCGCAGCGCTCACGGGTCTCCGCTGCCGAAGGCAGTGGGGCCCCGGTCCGAATTTTTACCCGAAGAGAAATGATTTTTTAAATTTTCTTAAGAATAAAATTTTGATTTGAGAAGGAATATGTGCGCGCAGCGCACGTATACCTTCACACGTGCGCGCGCAGCGCGCATGGGTCTGCGCTGCCGGAGGCAGTGGTGACGCGGTGGGAATTTTTTACCCGATCAGATTTTTTTTTTTCTGAGGCACGAAGGGTCAGGGAAGGAATACGCGCGCGCAGCGTGTGTATCCCTTAAGTTGTGCGCGCGTAGCGCGCACGGGACTGCGCTGCAAAAGGCAGTGGGGCACGGGCCGACTTTTTACCCATTCATAAATGATTTTTTCTTTTTTTCAATTTCTTTTCTTAAGACTAAAAGTTAATGTAAGTGATTCATTTGAAAATACTGACCCGCTAGCGGGCGAAGCTCGCTAGTTGTTTTTATTAATTTTTGTTTGAATAAAATAATATATTGATGCTCTACCTGACTGAAAAAGACATGACAGCGGGGATCTTATTTTCAACAATTTGCTTTGAAGACTATAAGAGTGAATTCTAAGCTCATTTTTTGATAAGAGTGTATTTTTACAATACTTCTGAATTTTACAATTATTTGCGTTAATCCGCCTGCCAGATCATTTATGAGGAGATACTGAGTCAGGGAGTTAATTGTAATACTTGTGTAACGAACAAAGCAACACAGTTTATCGCAATCTTTTTGTGGTTGAGAGTTCTTCTCGTTTCCATCCTATGCTTTTTCTATGATTTCGTATGATTTTTGTTTATCATACATATTGTGTTTTATTATCTTTTTTTTTCTTTTTTTTTTTTTTTTTTTTTTTTTTTCTAAAATGCGGTGACATTCCAATCCATAGCTAAAATATTACGTTTCACTAATGATACATTTTAATATTCAGAATATCCGAGAACTTTTCCTATATGCATACATTTCTAATTAAATATCGTATATTCCTATTAACTAGCAGAGATTATGTTTACTGTTGTTGAAACAATAACATACTTCTGAAAACAACCTCTATAATATTACACATTCTGTCAATTAGCAACGAAGACACAATAAGCTTCGTTTTAGAAACTTTTCTGTAATTAACTGTGATTAACTATAGAAGTAGCAAAACAACGTTGAAGAGGATTAAGCATTTCGCATAATGACGCAAAATATGTCGTATTTCTGCAATAGTACATAAAAAATCAGTAATGGTATCGATCTTAGGTAAAATCCAAATGAAATTTAATAAAATTCGAAAATTTTTTAAATTGAAGGTGAAAAAAAAATCGTTATTTCAGCAATCAGTCAATTCAAATTACAATCCAAATAAAATTAACCATTTATTATTATTATTATTATTATTATTATTTATATTATTAGTTTTAGCAGCAAAATAGTTTCACATTTTATCAACTTATTTGGAAAAGAAAAATCGCATTTTATACTGTAAAAAATTATGTTAAGAAAAAGAATATATTTTCTACAAAAAAGTTCCGTTTTCTGGAGCTATAAAACGTTACTATAAAATTATATCTGCTAAAAGTCACTTTTTTTCTGGTACCGTATAAAACCAGTACCAATGGCTACACTGCTTTGCATGAAGATTGCATCCAACAACATTTTGATAAATTCTTATATAAAATGACTTCCTGAATCCAAATATGACGGCTATTTTGCTCTATACCCCACCGCTTTTTAGAGCGGGCCCCCTATTTTTATCACTTTTCGGTAATTTTATGGCTATAAATTTTATTTTTAGGGGGGGGGGGATAGGATTATTTTAACTGTTAAATATCTTCTGAGGTGCTTCAGAGTTCTAAAACATCAACATCTGCGGCAATGGGAAAATTTAGGGAAGGGAGGAGGGGAGGATTTGCCACTGAAATTATACGTATTACATTTCTTATATTTTTCATATCTGTTATTAATGTTATTTATTAAACATTATATTTCTTTGTTTTTAAGTATTAAATTAACTCTTTTTTCTTCTCCAAATCAAATTCATGGCCATAAAATTACCGAACAGTGATAAAAATTGGGGGAGGGGATGGTTTACTGAGAAAACGGTGGGGGACCGGGCAAAATGGTAGTCATATACGGATTCAGGAGGTCATTTTACTTAAGAATCAACAAAAATGGTAACATGGGTCGATTTTTTTTTTTTTTTTTTGGCTGCGCAGTGTTACCGAATTGATCTGGTGTGTACATTTTTTTTTTTCTTTTTTTCTTTCTTTCTTTATACAGAAAACTTGGTATCAAAGCAGGATTGTGAAGTACTAACGAGAAGTGCAATATGCGATTCCAGAAAAAATGATGTAAAATCGTTTCTTAAATTACGGTAAACTTAGTTCGATCCCGGATAAGAGAGATGGAAAATTTTAATAAATGGCTATTTTATTTTTTCAGTGTGCCCAGTGAAAAATTATGTTATGCATGTTTACTATCTGTATAGTTCTGTTGCTGGAGAGAGTTAACAATGTACTTTTCCATAATTTATGGATATTTTCTGGCAAATTTGTTACCGTCCGATAATATTTTGTAATATGTCAAGATTTCCTTAATCTGTATTTGTGAATGCAGTCGGAAACAAAACCCGCTATTTTAAACTACTGATTATGTTATATTAATATTTTTATGAGTTTACACAGGAATACATTGGATACAAGAAAGAATACTTCACGAAACTGTGCGATGTTGGAAATGGCTCTTTACAGTAATTAGAAGAAAGAACTGTTTATATTAGTAATGAGAAATACTACAAAAAAAAGGGGGGGGGGGGGGCAAATAATCTTAAAATATTGATCAGCCCCTGGCTAATAACTTGAAATGTCAATTTATATACCTTGCAGCCCTAAAAAGTGTGGTATGTTGAACCAAAAATAAAAATAAAAATGATTAAAAATTAATTACATTTACAAGATTGAAAAACATTTTACATAAAAACACATGCAATATTAAAATTATCTCAAGAACTATTTAAGGATATTTTATTGATTTAATTGTCACAATATAAAAACAATTTATACAATCTGACTTAATTTTCTAGAAATCAGTTTATGCTAAATAAAGTACTGCCGTTAATGATAAATGCCTTTAATGCATAGTTCTTTAAATACTTAAAGTAACTGCAATTCTATTTGTTATGTAACTTCATTCAGTTGTGAATTCCTTTGGAAAAATAACTGGAATGCAACTTTGAGCTATTTAATTTAAAGTTTTAAAAATAAATGCAATGCAATTTCATTTTATATATAAATGTGTGTTTTATAAACTCATTTCAGTAATGCTATACGCAAGAGATTTTTAAAACTGTTAACGGTCAGATTAGTTTATTCGTACTATTTTAGTTTATGCTATTCTCGTACTTCTAATTAAAATACACCGTATTCAGATGTATGTATTTACGCTTTTATTAAAATTAAATGATTCACATTTCACGCATTAAGAATTATTTTAATAGTTTGGAAGGAAATATATATTTCTACAACAAAAGTTTCTGTATTAAAAGGCGTCGTTATGGTTATTAATTCCTTTTGAGAGCAATCTAAACGCAGTACTGAAACAAATTTAACCTTTTTGTAAAAGTGTATGCAAGCATACCGGTTGAATGCTCAAAGAGAGTACAATTACAAATATTCTTCAAAGTAAATTATACAGGGAAATTCTAGACTGTTTATTATTTAATACTGAAGTACTCCATGAAACATTTTGTTGTGAATAATAAGTTACAATTTTAATTCGTGTTTTAAATTTATTTAAATATTTGTGAACAAATTTATGTTTAATTTTATTTTAAACAAAGTTAAATTTCAAATTAGACTTAGTTTTATATTTTACCACTCATTTTTTTTTTTTCAAATGAAAAAGTAAGCATTTCAATGTGCAATAAAATTAAAATGTATATGTTAATACATTACAAACAGAGATATTTATTTAAAGGCTTTGTAACGATTTTGAAATTATACATTTTTGTAGGAAAAATACTGGTTAATATGAATTAAAAATATTGTTTAATTGTCATGAACACTATTTTAAATATGTTTTACTTAAAAAATTTGTTAGAAATTGAGACATGAAGAAAACATGCTCTCATCCGTCTGTGTTAGTAAAATATTTATTCTAATTTTAAAAAGATTTGATGAATACAGTTGGTGATATATTTTCTATACCAATAATAATTGCATAGATGAGTACGAAAAATATTGTTGTGAAAAATGTTATTTGACTTGGAAAATTGGTAAATAAAACTACTCATCAAAGTCACATTGAAAACCTTATTATTTCTAATGTCGCATCTTACGTTTAAAAATATACAAACTCACAAAAGAATATATATATATATACATATATATTTATATATACATATATATATATATATATATATATATATATATATATATATATATATATGTATATATATATATATATACATATATATATGTAGATATATATACATATATATATATATATATATATATATATATATATATATATATATATATATATATATATATATATATATATATATATATATATATGTGTGTGTGTGTGTGTATATATATATATCCTATGGATTTAGGAAGATTATTAAAAATCATGAAATTTCTTTAAAAGCTTAATTTTTAAAGAAAAAAAAATATATATATATTTGCCGCCTAATTGAAAATACTTTTTTTTTCGAAGGTGAGGTTGGGTGGGGTGGGGATAGGGGAGGGGGGGGAAGAATATGTGATGATTATTTCTTTAATTTTCAGGCGAAATATACAAATACATATTTGTATACATGTACTTACTATTCATGACATATGGGTAGATTTATCGGCATGCGTTAAAAAATACCAATTTGCTATTAAAAAGTTGAAGAATGACTTAAATAAGAAGTTAAGTACCAATTAGTTATTCGAAAACATTAGGAATAACTCAAGAGGTAACACTACTTTTACGACCTAAAAAAGGCGTTTTTTTTTTTTTTTTTTTTTTTTTTTTTTTTTTTTTTTTTGGTGAGGGACGGGAGGAAAAATAATAGAAAAATAATATTTGGTGTACTTATTGAGCATATATTTAAGTATGTTACAAAAAATGTTTGTCGGAAAATATTACCAAATCTTCCGAAATCTATTGAATTTGAAGCGATATGCAGCACGCACTAGAACTGATACCAATTTGAATCTAGAAAAGAAAAAAAAATGCAATCAATATAAGTGTAGCTTGTGAATCACGTAGGATATTTTAGACATATTCGTTTTTGTGTAACTGACGAGTGTTTGAATCAAGTCGTTTAACTTATACAAAAATAGGAACTGTCATTTGTTAATAAATATTGTTTAAATTAACTAATCAAAAATCCACTTTGTGGTTCACTTTGAAATGTTATTTCAAAGTTATGGTTAAATTTTCAAATATAAAGGTTGCAAATTATTCGGGTTAGGCCTCGTGCCGTTTTCAAAAATAATATTTCATGAAAAACGCGTCTTATGTTTAAAAATGTGCTATTGGTTTAAACAGATGAAAATAGAATCTACTTTTTGAAATGATTCTAATTATACCCCAACTACAGAGCCTAGAATACACTGTGTGTAAAGCGACCGGCAAACCAGTGTCTTAAAAATTAATCTTCTCACCAAGGTCAGTGCGATCGAGTTTATTGCTTGAAAAATTCCCTATTAGTTAATTATGAGCTTAGACCACGTGATTGAGCAGACTGTTAACAGCCAGTTAACTCTTCGATTTCAGCAAAAAATTCGATTGCAGCGCCATCTGAGAAGCCTTTTTTTTTTTTTTTTTTTTCCACTATTTTAAGCATTCAATCATAAGCGCTTGCCACACTGTATATTCTAGGCGCTGTACCTAGACACTGCAATACCGACATTTATGCAGGTTTTGAAGGAGTTACAATGAAAAATTTGGGGATATCTCAGCGAGTATCGAGTTCATGCAAGTAAGTCGTTCCAGGTCATCCGAGGCGCTGGTGCAGGATCTCAAATTTTCATAATATATATATATATATATATATATATACAGTGTGTCCTAAAAGTTCCAGTACTGACGCTGATGTATTTTTTATTTACAAAACAACAAACCTTAAAACGATTATTTTCATGCTAATGATAAAAGGAACATTTAAAATAACGGGGGGGGGGGTGAATACAGAACTGACATTTATAATAAATGTTCAAAATGTCCACCCTTTCCTAGGAGGCAAAGCTGAGCTCGTTTGCGCATGTGTTTAGAAACGCGTTTTTACATGCTGGGAGTGAGTTCTTGTAAAGAAACCTGTACACACCTGCACAGAACTTGTATTACGAAATTTTCGAACGAGCTGATGTAGCATATTTTTACTCGGTATTGCATCATCTGGATATTTATATCGCCAAAAATCTTTGCATCTTTCATACGATTTACATTCAAAATAAGCTTCAAACAGCGTAATTCTCTGAATGCGTGATAAAATCGTTTCACTATGAAGAACAAAATAACATAAAACTTTATTCTCACACAACTTGAACGAGAAAAGAAACAAACGATAAAAATTAAAAAAAATATGCAATAATAAGCAGACGATAAAATTTAATATTTAAAAAAAATCATGGACCCAATGAGTTCTTTAAGTTGGAGTACTGGAAATTTTAGGACACACTGTATATATATATATATATATATATATATATATATATATATATATTACTATGCAAACTTTCTTTTTCCAATAAAATTTCAGATTCTTCCTTTTTGAGTTGTCAACTATGTTTAATGTTCTAATTATACCGTTAAACACAATGTGATCAATCGGTGAATATCATTGTTGTTTCGTGGTTTCATTGTCGTTCATCTGCTTTGAAATTTTGCTTTTTAAATCCATATGGTTCCTGTTCTGGTCGTGGCAGGCTGGGGGAGTGTTGCCGGCGTAAAACTAGTGTAACCCCACAGGCAAGTCACAAGTCTTGCCGCCTGCCTCCTTCTTCCTATCTTGTGTTTCTTGGGTTGTTTTTTCTTTAATTTTGATAAGTTTATGATTTTAAGTTAAGATATGTTGTTTTACTTTATTGATTCGTGTGTTTTGCAGGCTGTTAATTAATAGATCCGGTATCTTTGCATTAGTGTATTTCATCCACTGATATATATATATATTTTTTTAATCTTTTTGGTCATTGGTGTTTCAGTGATCTTGTATCTGTTGCGTGGCTTCTACTATGCTTAATAGATCATCTTTATTATATATATATATATTATGAATTAGACTTTTTGCTTCATATTTTAGAAGGTTCAAAGCCTCTTTTAAGTCAATAAAAAATTTATTTATTATTATTATTTTTTAATTCCGCAGTGGTGTTACTCCTTAAAATGTCACTTGAAATTAGAAGTGGAAATTGTTTCCTTCATAAATATTTCTCGTTTGCTTTGTGCTGTGAAGAGCATAATATCAAAGATTTTCTATCACCTATAACCTAAAACATTCGATAAATTCTGGAAGATTGTGGTGAATGTAAGAAATATAATCAACTTTTATATTATAAGCTGTTATTTATCACATTTTGAAATAAACAAAAAATCCGTTTCAAATTTGTTATAGTTTCTTAAAAGAATTTTATTTTACCATATAAGCAAAAAATACTGTTATTACACCCTTGTGGTGTTTTATAATTATTTAATGACGTGATCACCATCGTTTCATAGAGGACGGAAAAAATCAGGGAATTAGAAAAAAAAATGAATGTATATATATATATATTAAATTTTATACAATTACTTTTTAATAGATTTTAGATTTCCGAAGGGATATAAATAAATTTAATATAACGCAGATGAATATCAAGAAAAACGCCAATCATACACAACGACAACAGACATATCAACAATTTAATTTATCCCGGATTATTATTAGTATCTGACCATTCACACCACTTTTCTTGAAGGGTATTTCTTCTACACTATTTAATCAGAATTATATATTGGATAAACTTTCGCTACAAATAAAATGGTGTGCAAAAAGATGGTAAACTTAATGGTCATAAAACTTAAATAGTATTCCAGAAGAAATATACAAATTCCAAATAGTATTCCAAAAGAAATTAAAATGTCAGCATGTCTACTAGAGTGCTTAATTTCTTTTATGGACATAGTCGGCTTTGTGGAATCGCTATATATTACCACAAGCGAACGAACTATAGAAGAGGGCGGCATGAACACGCAGTTTTTTTATCGTTTTAAGATAAAGGGTCAGTAATGAAGTGAAACATCATACTTCAATTATTATAGTCTCGTTCACAGTTACATACTACTTTCAAAATTTTTGGATAGGAAATACACATTTTTATTAATTGCATTGTAATTTCCATAATGAAAAATCATAAACTGAGTTGTCCTAGTGAATGTATCTGAAAAACAAAAAAAGAGACACGGAAAATTGTCAAAAACAAGCCACGGGTAAATAATTAAAAACCAAAGCTCATTAAAACAGGAATAAACTACTACGTCAGAAACGCCAAAGAAAAATTATTGAGGTGCATACAGCTGTTTCGGTAGCCTAAAGCGTACAGTCTTCAGTGCAAAAAGAATTCTGAATCTAGAGAAGTGCTCGTATATATAGGAGAGGGACCAGGTTATATACGAACAATTCTCCAGATTCAGAATTCTATTTGCACTGAAGACGGTACGCTTTAGGCTACCGAAACAGCTGTATGCACCTCAATAATTTTTCTTTGGCGTTTCTGACGTAGTAGTTTATTCCTGTTTTAATATTCCAACGCCAAGTATCCTGCTATTATTTACCAAAGCTCATATCTGACTTTTTCTCATTGAAATATATCTCTGGAAATACGAAAAGTAATTTTAAAGAAATTTTAGAACAGAAAGCCTTAAAAAAAATATTTAAAAGAAATCCTACATTTTACCAGAAAAGTGACACCAGTTAGTTGCAATCTATACTTTTATACAATTTTTCACTACTTTAGTGGTGCCATTTCAGTTGCAAGCACCGCTGAAAACCTGTAACTTAAGTATTAGTTGCAACTAAAAATAACAATTTGTCTCTATTCTTTTGGTGAAATGTTGAACTATTATTTTTAATATTGCAAAGGTCTGAGATGTTTCGATTTCAAAGATTGAATGTCGGCGGTCGGTCTGGCGCTAGGAATTTGTAGTTTCGGTGATAGTGTCGAGTTGATTTATTGAGTTAGAAAAGTAAAAGTCATCAGTCAAATCTAGTGTAGGTGATGGTTTAGGTGATAGTGTCGTGTTGAGTATAGATTTGGGGAAATGAAGGTCACTAGTTGGATCGAAGATTAGGTGGCGAAGTTTCAGTTGAAATATCAGGTTGAACATAGTAGTGTCGAGCTGAGTTTAAAGAGATTGATGTAGAAAATCACTAGTTATTTGGAATTAGTTTTACGAGTTGAGAACAGGTTTAAGGGAAGTTGCACAAGCGGTGATCAGTTGTGTGTAAGTAATTTTAATTTGTGTGTAAGTAATTTTAATGAGAAATTTAGGGAAGATGAAGGGAACCGCTTCAATAACTATTTCCTATAAATTGACTTCCGAATGAAGGAAGTGTGTGCTTTTAAATCATCATAAAAGTGTACACTCTACGATCAATAACTTAGAAGCGTGATTAGAGTTTCAGGTAAAGATATGCGAGTGATGACCATGGAGCTGTCATGTGGTGAGTTTAAATTTACTTAGATTTGATTAATAGTCATATGTTTGTTCAGTTGAGCTAATATTAAAAGTGACTTCCATATATTAATGCCCCGTTTTTTTTACAAGAAAAAATAAAAGTTTGAGATTAAAACTTCAGTTCTTATTGAATTTTCCATTGCGCCTCTTTAACCATGCAACAAAACAATTTACAGGTAGAGGCATATCAAGATTTCTTTTAGATACAAGATTTACATGCACGTATATATTTCCAAAATTATCTCGAACAAAAAAAAAAAAAAAAAAAAAAAATATATATATATATATATATATATATGAAAACTTTTTTAAAAGACTCTCAAACAGGTTATTACACAGGTAAGTAAATTAATTTCAAAAATCAGTACATACATCAAAATTTTCTTTATTTAATCTTAATTCTGGAAATAAAGAAAACGTGATATAAACAAATTTTCGAACCGAAAGCCTTCAAACACACTCTAAAAAATTCTACATTTTACCAAAAAAATGGCTGTAATACAACGTTTCAATCTCTTTGTGGTGCCACCTAAGCACCAAAAAAGGCTGAAACGTAGAACCAAAATTTTGGTTGCAGCTGAAAATACCTAATTATTATTATTATCATTATTATTATTTTGTGAAACGTTGATCTATTATATTTAACAGAGCAAAGTGACAAATTAGTCGTAAAAACACTTTCAAGATTGAAGATTTACGTATCTGTATTTATTTCCAAAATTTTCTCGAACAATAGAATTTCATTAATTTTATTTAAATTCTTTTTTAAAGAAGTCATGAAAATTATGGTATTTACAATACCCAGCATGCAATATTTTGTTGTCTGCGAAAGAAACATTGTGTGAAATGTATGATCTAATTTCTAATAAATTAACATAAGTACATTTTACCCGAATTTCTGTGCTTATAGCTCTTTAATCTTATTGATCTGTTTAACGCAGTAAACTTTAACGTGAACAAAAGTTTACTTTCCGTGGATTTTCATTGAATGATTACATGATAAATTGTGAAATATAGCTTTTTCAAGATTCGGTAAATTTCTTGTTGCATAGAGAATCTCATTCTTATTGTCAACATGCACATTCTTTGAAAGTTACGCAATTTCTTGGTATCACTAGTTAGAAGGATATTTTTTACTGTTTAAAAATTACCTTACTGTTCATCAAACTATCTATCTATCTATCTATCTATACATATATGTGTGTGTGTGTGTGTGTGTGTGTGTGTGTGTAAAGAAAGAGAAATATGTTTGTTGTTGATCTTTTGCCCCTATAAATAAATAAATAAATAAATAAATAAATAAATACATTTTTCAAAAAACTATCTAAAATTTAAGGATTAATTGATATATATATATATGTGTGTGTGTGTGTGTGTGTGTGTACAAACAAACTGTTAATTTAAAGATAAAATAATGCAGTGTTTATCAATACAATTAATGTTTTCATAGCCTTATACAGTAGACTCTCGTATAACGCGGGGGATACGTTCCGCGTAATAGAAAATCGCGTTGTAGGAGACATAAATTGAGCAGACGATTTCATTCTGCAATGAGACCAAAAGCGTCGGGTATTGGCATAGTAACGGAGCAATCCTTCCTTGAACAGTTTGAAAGTAGAAAAGATGTCGTCACGTGCTTCCTTTATTTCACGCGTTAAACGAGAGTCGCGTTGTATGAGTAACAGTCGCAGATTTTTCGTCGCATTATACGAAATCGCGTTGTACGAGATTCTACTGTATTTTGTTTTATACAATTTGACAAAATCAATATGAGATGGCGTAAAACTTCAACAGATTAAGATTGAATGCTGTAATCATTCATGCTTTTATAAATATAATTGACATCTCCATAGGCAATTTAATTTTTGGGATATTTTCAAGTAATGCTAATTATATTGATATAACTTTATTTACGTAGTAAATGTTAATTTTTTTTTTTTTTTTTTTTTTGTTGCATAGTTATTTGATTAGATAATATATAAAAATATACCGATGTTTTACTTTATTTATTTATTTATTGTAAAACAAATTTGAAAATTCTGAAATTAATTTAATAATATTAGACATTCTTAAAAATGTTTATGGAGCACTACCAATTAACATACAAATATTTATAGTTAAGCTTAAAATAGAGACAAATAGCTCAAAAAAAATAAAATAAAATAAAAAAATATAAGTTATATGCATACTTTAAAACTGTTTGTAAAATTGAAATACATTTAGTATAGTAATATATTAGAGGCTTATTTTAATTTAAATGAAATAAATATCAAGATATTAATTTGTTTGTAAAATGCAAAGAGAAAAAACAAATACTTAAAAAACAAATATAACAAAATATACTTATATTACCTATAGTGATTTTTATAAAGTATGCAAAAGTGGATTTGATATCGTAGATAGGAAAACAAAATTTGAAAAGTATTTTTTTTTTTTTAATAATTAATATGTTGCATGATCGATGAAAAACTATTTTAAACATAATGACATTATTTCAGTAAATAATATTGTTTTCAGTAATTTTGTACGGTTTCAAAACGTTCATTGAAAATTAAATTAAAACAAAATCTGCGAGGAATTATACATATAAATTTTTAAGTTATTAAACATATATCAAAGTTATATTAACATCTTAAAAAAGATAAATATAAAATGGAAGTTATATTAAACAGCTTTAAACAAAGATTTCTAGGACGCAAACAAAACTTATAATTTTCGAACATTAGTTAAAATAATAATAATAATAATAATAATATCTTATGAACTAAAAATAAATAGTTCTGGTTTAGACCATATGTAAAGTTAGATCTGTCTGAACCATCGTTCAATAACGAATATTATACATTGTATTAAAAGATAATAATGAAATTGTATATAAGTTTGGTGTACATCATGTCTGTTTCATACTATGAATATTTAAAAATATACATTAAAGAAAAAAAAAGAGTAAATGTAAAAAACGAGTGAAAATAAGGTAAAATTGACTTTAACATAAATTTCAGCCCACAGGCACTAAAATTACCGTGTTTTACGCTAATGTGCTGTAATCTGCGGTACTGTCTTTTAATCATTGAATATCAAAAATTTGAATTTACGTCTTAGACTTTTTTATATATGATTGTGTTTAAAAGAATCATAGAGATTTTTGACGAGCAGAAAATAGAAATGTCAAATTAAAGATTTATGCTTTAAATTCAATAGAAATTTTCGGTATCTCTGACATCAAACATTCGAAAGATTTTTAATTGGTATAAAAAACAAAGTAATGGGAACCATTATTTACGAAGAAAATGATGTATAAAGATATAGAATAATGCAGGCGTGAATTCATTAAAATCTTTTATTATAAACATTACACTACATACGTGAATTTATAAAACTATATAGGGGATCGTGGGGCAGATTGTAACTGTTTTTGAAAAATTAAGTATATTTTGAAATGTATTTACGTTTACCTGTTTATAAATGTTGTTTTCCATAGCATGCATATTCTTCTATCATATTCATAAAAAAAAATTTCGTTAATTTTGCTAATTTTAGAAGAAAAAAAAATTTTTTCGAAGTTATTTGCCTGTTACAATTTGCCCCGGATTTGGGGCAAATTGTAAAACACGTGAGGCAAATTGTAACGGATTCAAAGTGGACCCTAACAATAAAAACGACAATATTTCAAAATGTTGTTTTTCTTCCTATCAATCATTTATTAATTTAATAAAAAAGGATAATTAATAACTAAAATAAATTATAACCATCTTGGTAAAGTAACAAAGAATATTATATCAAATGGCTTATAGTAAAATAAAAAGAAATTTAAAGATAAAATCAACATAGAAGTCAATCTTAGTCAAAATTGAAATTAATTCAAGCAAATGATATTTTATTCCCTATTATGCATTTACTGTGTGCACACATTTTGCAAATTAAGCATTATACCCCTTTTTATGCCACATAGAGCTCGAATTCTCCACCCTTTTTTCAGGACTCTCTCATTCATTTCTATTTTTTTTTAACCACTATTTTTATGCAATATTCTCTAATTCGTGTCTAAATCGGGATTCTAATTCGTGGTTAAATAATCACGGTACTATAATATAAAACCACAGAAAATATTTCTGTATGAATATAATATTGGCAAAGATGCCACAATGTTTTCATTTCTGAAAGTTTCCTGAAAATGGGCGGAGACTTCGAGCTCTGGGTGTAGGCATCTCCACTAGCTACTCCTGTAACATGTTACAACCCTAACAGCACATCTTATCCACAAGACATCCTCAGGATATCCTATGGATGAAAGTACGTCTAAGGGGCATCCTCAGGATGTACTATGGATAATTGTGCTGTTAGGGAACTTGCCCCAAAATTTAGTTTCAACTTGCCCCTTCGAATGATTTTGGACATTTTGTTTATTTATAAAAATATTTAACGTCTTATACAAAAAAAAATAAACATGCATTTTATAACTTAACACACACACTAGATAAATAGCTATAAACATTTCGTTAAAGTATAAATTAACATACCTTTAATCAAAATTTACGATATATATATATATATATATATACATTTTTTCCCCTACTAACTAGCTAAAATGAAGCATGTGTACAGAACCTCTCATTAACCATTTTTGTTGAGCTCCGATTGTACTTACATTATATAGCGCGTCATAAGAATTATGTTTATAAAAATATTTAATCCCAAATGTTACAAACTATTTCGTAAACTGCGTGTTACGTCTTACCCATTTGACAACTAGCCCTACGCTCCCCTATCTGTAATATTTTGTTAATAATGTTTTAGCAGCAGAAGCTTTTATAAATATAAAAAAAAAATCCACCTAATATATATATATATATATATATATATATATATATATATATATATATATATATATATATTTTTTTTTTTTTTCAGATGATAATTCAAGACGGTCTAAAGTTTTAATATCATTATTTGCTTCAACGCATAATAACCTGTGTAGAATTCAATTGTAAATTATTTTAAAATTTCTGCTTTTCACATTGATCCACTTTCTAATATCTTTCATGATTTTAAAATAATTTTAATATATTAAGAAGATTATTTGGACTTTTGAAAGAATACTCTGTCGATAAATAATATAAAACCTGATAAATAAGATTCACGTTAATCGAAAATTATTAAAATCATTTAATCACCGTTTTACATTTAACAAACTATAAACTTAATGTGAAGACATAATTGATCAAACAGAAATCTCTCAGCAGTAGGAATGAGAGATTTAGAAAACATTTAGGACGTTTAAGATATTTAAAAATCATTACGTCTCGTAGTTAAATTAAATTTTAATCACATTAAAAACTGAGACAGATAATATACATTAAAAATATACATTTTACAATATTAAAAACACAAAAACATAAATTTAAATGTTTCGAGCCTTTTGCAGGCTCCTCATCAGTAAAAAACATCAAATGTAAATGATGAGATGAACAACAGACTTTCATTATGTGAGTACAACGTATTCATCAGGAACTGCGCATGCCTCATTAAGTGGCGAAAAATGCTGTTTCGTGTACCAGCCCTCCAGGAAAATTATTGAGTAATAATTTAAACAATTAGATATGATTATTTTAGTACTGTTAAAATCAGGTAAATGGTCAGTTTCTATGGCATGCTGTACAATTTTTGAAACTATATTACGGTTTTTGAAATTTGTTTTATGTTCCTTAATTCGAGTATGAAGAGAACGGCCAGTTTGACCAATATAAACTGAACTACAAGATTTACAAGGGATATTATAAATAACACCTGTACGGGAAAAAGGGGGGATAACAGTTTTAAAATTAGAAAGGAAATTACGAATTAGAAATTGAGGTTTATAGAAAACAGATAAATTAACAGTGTGTAAAACTTTGGCAATAGATTCAGAAATATTTTTATAGTAAGGAATAGTAACGAATGATTTAGGTGAATTAGATGAATTAGTTTTATGATTATCCTATTATGATTATCCTAATTAGGACGTATTGTTCTTCATTCTGTCGTAAAAAGTTTACAGCTGTGTCATAAATTTACATTATGAGAAATTTACAAAAAATCTGTAAGTTGACAGCGAAGATATTTGGCACCTAGATTTCTACAACTTTTTTTGCTGTAAATTTGAATTTTATTTATTTATTATTATTATTATTATTATTTACTGCATAATACTAAGCTTCTATCCCACTCTACATGTGATATTTACTCTTAAAAAAGAATCAACAATAAGATATATAACTAAAATTTATTCTTAACACAGGCCTGCGAAATCATACTTTTCTTTTCTTTTCATTTTTTTCACTGTGTCTTGAATGTGTTTTGATACACTGAATTTAGAAATGATTGACTTTTCTTCTTATCACGTAAGTACAGTCGGTAACAAAAGTGTCCGAACACTAGCAAAATTTCCTATGTAAAAATAGTACACTTCATACGGTTTTGTTAAATAAATCCCTGTCGAATCCTGTTCTTAGTTAGTGTAAGAACATGATTCGATAAGGATTTATTTAAGAAAACCGTATGAAGCGTACTTTTTTTACATAGGAATTTTTGCTAGTGTTCGGACACTTTTGTTACCGACTGTACTTTTCACAAAACAAGAATGGAGATCGGAAAATGTCACACAGATGATATAATAAATTTGAAATTATTTGTATATAAAACACTTTAAAACAGGCTACCATTATCTTTTAAATGTGCTTCTTTACATCGAAGGTCCTATTAAAGCTTCTTCCCCTGTGCACGACTTAATGACCTTAAGCAGGGGGGGGTATTCTTTATGCAGCATTCAAGAATTATCTGCTAACGTGTCAACTCTCCATCCTTCCTGATACCTCATCTGCATTTATTTGATGTATTTTTGAAATAGCGAAAATTATTCTTCACTCACATCACCCAGATTTTACGAGAAATAACTTACATTGGAGTTGAAAATTTTTAAGCTCAAAAGTCCCATTTTTTGCCAAAACTGTACGTGTTGGAAATTTTGAATATTCAAAAATACACCAAACAGCATTCAAAAATACACCAAAACATAACGTCTTGAAGAAAGAAATTCATCGCAGGCCTGTGCAAATGAAGATGGAAATTCTTTAACTGTATATGCTAAAAGTTTGGAGATAAATAATAATAATAAAAAAACTTATATATACATATATATAATTAAATTTAGAAACTATGTAACAAAAAAAAAAAAAAAAAAAAAAAAAAAAAGTCATGACTTTCCTATTGTACATAATAGAATATCTATATCATTTTTATCGTTTGCAACTTTTTTTTAATCGTCATTTCATTAGGTTAGTTGTTTATCAAAAAATAAACAGCAAAAAATTTTTAAAAGAAACTTCAAAATAATGTTAAATTAAATAGAAATAACGGAATCATTAAATTTTCTTATCGCTTTGAAAAATCTAATGTTTATCAATTTACAATTATGTAGAGAGATGCAGAAAAGTTTAAAAGTGCTTTTTAATTTTGCAATTTATTTTACGATAACAGTTAGTTTACTTTAAATTTGTTTCATTTTATTTTCAAAAATTTACAAAAGGATCCCCATTAGTAAAATAGATGAGAAAAGAAATCCATTTATGTTTCCATCAGTATACTTAAGCAAAATAAAATAAATAAATAAGTAATAAAACGTTTTTACATTTTATGCTTTTCACCGTCATCTAAATTACTGTTTTTCTATCGTTAAATTGTCACATTTATGAAAGCTACAAAAATAAATGTTTGTAATTAAATTTATCTGATTGGAAATCTCGTTTTTTGTTGTAGAGCGCATTAAATCATATGAATAGAGAGTTACAAAAAATAAGTTAAAATTATAGAAATGATCACATTTGTAAAACAAAATGCTAAGTAAATTCTTTTTACTAAAGTTTTAAATTTATGAAAATGACTTAAATGCAGAAATTTAATGATATTAATAAAAAAAAGGTAAAAATAAATAGTAATAATAATAACAATTGTTTATTAAAATCTCGGTTACATTTAAATAAGAATGCTTTATTTTCAAATTTTTTCATACATTTTTATTTATTTTTTTCCCTGAATATAAAACTAACACTAAAATTTAGTTTGATTTATTTAGTGTTGAGTTATCCACTAACGCTTGCACCCTAATTATCCTGTTTATTTATTCACCTTTTCTATTTGGTTATAAAGAAGCTATTTTATGTTTAAAGTTATTCTATTATGTAAACGGCACCTTTGAAAATCAAATTGTCGATTTTTTTTTTTTTTTTTTTTTTTTTACTGTACTCAAATATAATGTATGTTTAACAAAACTGTAGAACTGGCAACATTTATTATATGGAAAACTCTCGCATGCGAGTAAAAGTTAAAAGTATCTTACATGGTAAAGTAACATTAAGATTTTTTCCAGTTCGATTTTGTGTAAGTTGATATCATAAGATTTTGAACACAATTTCTTCATGCAATGTAGGAATTTACAATTTAAAAAAAAAAAAAAAATCAATTGGTATGACCATTATGCCTGATGAGAAAAACAAATTTTATATGAGATAGAGCTTCAATCAATTCGGGAATATATATTTATATTATAAAATACAAAATGAATATATATATATATATAATATTGTTATTTTATAGATCCTGAACGATTTTCTAAAGACGTTGTAAGGTATTCCAATATCTCACACCTAGAACCGTGCTATTTTAAAGTTTTTGAAATTATTTAGAGTTGCATTAAGATTCCATTTATATATGTTAGATTATGATGCAAGAGTTGGAAATTATATAATTAGTGCATGGTCATTATTTTTAAATTGGATTACAAAGGAAAATAGTTCAGATTGCACAGTTGTAAAGGTTTCGTATGAGTTTCAAATAAACTCACTGTTTTTCGGGAAGTTTTGCGAATATGCCGGATTACATATTATGTTAGTGAACTTTGTATAATTAAATGAATTTAGAATTGAAAACGACAAATAAATTAGTAATATTGAATTTTAAAAAAATGACGTGAAATATTAAATTCAGGGAGGTTAAAACTGATTTAATCGTGTGAGATTGCTGTGAAAATATTAGGCAATTTCCTCTCTCCTCTGTGACACGTATTTTAACGCGATTGTTCTGAGTTGTGCCCACGGCTTAGTATAATCTAGCCAGCAATAATATAGCACCAATGTCTATTAAAATTTAGGGTGCTGCAGTAGCCTGGTTGGTAGAGCTCCAAGCTAGTATTTGGCGATTGTAGGTTGAATACTGAAGCCGGCCGAAGAACGTCATGTATAGTTAAAGTAGTTGCTGCACGTACAATCTGTCGTTACTACAATGTTCCCATACAAATTACATCACCGAAGCGTGAGTACCTTTCCTAAGTGTGAAACCAAATTTATGATATCATGAGTCCGGACAACTTTTAAAGGTGAATTTCGTACCGTCACCAAATTCCCATAGTGTAGTACTAGTGCGACGTAAAAAATATATATATATATATATATAATCTCAATTTTCTATTTAAATTTAAATTGATATATAAATTTTATTAGAGTCTGTTTTGTTCGTTTTTCAATCTTGGAAATAAATACGAAACTGGTTGAGAATATCAAAACAAGATAGGAATGATCTTTACTATTTGGTCTATTGGTACTTAAATTTAAATACTTTACTTTGGCAGACAGTCCGTAGTACTTCGAAAATAAGCTGTTATATTAAGAAATCACTTGATATTATAAAACATACTGCATTAAATATTTCTACCTAGAACTGTACTTTTAAAACATAATGCACATTTCATGTTTACCGGTATTTATTCTTATATATTTAGTCATTTAAACAGCAATAGATTGTTTTATATATATTATGAAGGACATTCCTAAACGTTCTATTTAAAATATGCTATCAAATGGAAATTTCCAAATTTAAAGGACACAGTAGTATTGCGAATCTAAACAATTCCAGATATTAAAACCCGAATAAACTACTACGTCAGAAACGCCAAAGAAAAATATTGGAAATGCATACAGCTGTTTCGGTAGCCTAAAGCGTACCGTCTTCAGGGCAAAAAGGATTCTGAATCAGGAGAAGTGCTCGTATATATAGGAGAGGGGCCGGATTTAGTTCAACCAATAGGATTCCGGGAAAGGTGGGGAGAGTGGCCAATAGGAATTTAGGAAAGTTAGCTGTGTAAACAGTAGAAAAATTAAGAAAATGTGGACTGAATATAAAATTCCCAACAGTCAGACAAATAGGGAATAGCGAAATCACAATTTAAAAAGTTTTTAAATTTTTTATAAATATGAAAACTTTAAAGAAATCCATTCATGAACTCGATTTACAAGTTTTTTAACTAATTTCTGAACATTGCTAGGAGGAAAATCATAATTTTAAATTTAATTCAGCTAAAATAATTTGCAGACCTAAATCCAATCATGAACTCGATTTCTTTGAAGCTTTTCATATTTATAAAAAATTTAAAAACCTTGTAATTTGTGATTTCGCTATTCCCTATTTGTCTGACTGTTCGAAATTTTATATTCAGTCCACATTTTCTTAATTTGTCTACTGTTTCCACAGCTAACTTTCCTAAATTCCTATTGGCCGCTCTCCCCACCTTTCCCGTAATCCTATTGATTGAACTAAATCCGGCCCCTCTCTTATATATACGAGCACTTCTCCTAATTCAGAATCCTTTTTGCACTGAAGACGGTACGCTTTAGGCTACCGAAACAGCTGTATGCATTTCCAATATTTTTCTTTGGCGTTTCTGACGTAGTAGTTTATTCGCGTTTTAATATTCCAACGCCAAGTCTCCTGATATTAATTCCAGATATTAATCTATCCGCAGATTAAGCATACAAATTTTATTATAATGTGTTCGAATGTATTTGTCTCATGCAAATTAAATTTAAAATAAAACTTATAGGTGTTTTTATCATGAAACTTGTATAAGTTGAGTTTCTACAGGTAATGTAATTAAAAAAAAAGTTATATTTCGTATTAAATAAATAAATAAATAAAATAAAAATAAAAAAGCATGCGTTTAAATTCCCAGAGATTAATCAGAACTAATTCAGTTAGCATATTTAATGTTGCAAAAAATGGAAATGAGTTAAGTAAGTAAAATAAAGTTATAAATATTTTATCGATTTTTTTTCTATGAAAACATTTACACATAACTAAACATATTATAAAACTAACTAATCGCAAAATGAAGTAAAGTATGCTAGAAAACAATTAGTTTTTAGTTATGAATATTTTTTACAGTCTTGTGCAATATCAGCTTTTAAGTACCAGAAATATTTTGTCACATTTTGTTTTAATTATCAGCACAATGTAGAATTATCGTGACATTAAAAAATTCAATATCAAAAGCATATTTATTCTCATCTTGAAACCCTAAGAAATTTTAAAAAATAGTCATATATTTGAAATTTTTATATAAATAAAAATAATATTTCTGTTTGTTCTTTTGTCATAAACTTATTATTTTTTTTTTTTTCAAACTTAAAAAATTATAACAATATAAACTATAATTCAATTTTAACGTAAGTATGTGTAAATAAATATTTAGTTAAGTAAGCTTTTAAAGATATTTATAATATTTCAATAATTTTTATTATGTATAAAGAATATGGCCATCACTATATCAGCCAATGTTAAAAAAAAAAAAAAAAATCTTCGAATTAAATTGATAAGTATATTATTAAAGAATTTTTAATGTTTGTTTAAGCAAATACTTCTAAAACTAAAGAAGAAGAAGAATTTGAAATTTGCATGCAAATATTTTTCTGAACTTACAAAACAGTTCAAATTAAAATGAAATTAGTAATAAGAGTAATTTTACAAGATTTTTTCGAGTATCGGAGCAATCGGCTAAAGTCAATAGATGTTATATAATAGGCGCAGATGAGATCGAGATGTTATGTCAAGAGACGATAATACGTAGTAAATTTATGAATAAAAAAAATAAAAATCAGCTACGAAGAAATAAATAATCAGGTATTTTTAGTTAAATTTCGCTGTGCTTAAAAAATTCTGAATGTATGCTACTTTTAAAAGTATAATTGTTTTCTGAACATGCAACCAATTTCATGCACACAGACTTTCTAACCAAGTTCCCTTCTTAAGAAAATATGTGTCAAGTCATGATCTTATTATTTATGCTATTTATAAACAAGAACGAAAAGTCATGCAGTACGCATTGATTATTAAACTTTCCAACTGTACGCATTTTTTGCATTGTATAATTTTCAATGTTCTTTGCCTACGTTATCGCACAACGGGACAGAAGGACTGAAAAGTATACAAATAGACTAATTGTAATCATAATCAGTTTTACACATTAAAATGCTTAAGGTAAAAGAATATACAGCCCTGTAATTCTAATTGCTTCCCTTAATGTATCTGAATATTTTAGTGTAACCCTGCAAATCTGAAGGTTAATCATACGACATATTATACAAAATGTTATTTTAGCATGTTATCAATAAATGCCAATTTCTTTATGATTTTTACAGCAGAAAATTATTTAAATGTGATTTATAAGAATGCCTGTTCTAAAACGCAATGCATTGGATTTTTTTTTTTATGTCCATTTGTCTATTTTATTTTTTTATGTCCAGTTGTACAAGACCAATTAATGCTATTTTAAGCACAAACAATTCCACGGTGAACTTGAATAACCTATATAAATTTCTAAAATTTCTGAAAATATTTAGGGACACTGGGGGCAGGGAGACAAATAGAAAGATAGAAAGTCGGACAGACCGATACACAAATTGCAATCATATTCATAGTTAAAAATTATTAGAAAGTTTCAAAAACGTTTAATATAAACTAAAGGGCAATTAAAGCCAATGTCAAATAATAGACCAATAAAGTCCAATAATCTAATGCTAATCATACAATAATCTCTAGAAAGCATTATTTATGCATGTGAATAACATATTTTAATTTCATTAAGGTTTATGTTAAGTAAAGTTATTAAAATATAACTTCTAAAAATACCTCTCATAGAACAAAATGCTTTGGAATATTTTCGGATGTCCCTGTACACAAAAAAGCAGAGGTATTCACTCCATATTCAATTAGGAGCATCCGATAATGAACCCGAATAACATATTTGAATTACAATGCAATTTGTGGAAAGTAAAATTATTAAAATATTGTTTATAGAAATAGCTCTCTTAGAACACAATAATTCAGAATAATTTCGAGTGTCCCTGTACACAAACCAGTAGATGTATTCACTCCATTTTCAATAGGGAACATCTGATAGTAAACTTATTAACATATATTAGTTTCAAGAATTTCCATGAATGTTTACGGGAGTTAGAGCAGACTGACAAACTGAAGTATTTTAACACTTTTCAACTTTGTGGAAAAATATTAAAAAGTAAGTTGATGACAAACATTAACGATCAAACTGTTTTGTACCATTGTTTTGGTACCACAGATGGTCATATATTAGTAAGAAGCAGGCTAAGTAAGACTTGCATAATGTGTTCGTCCTATCCACAATCATTATATTTACATCCGGTATTTTGATATTTATCTTTTTTTTTTTTTTTTTCGGACTTCAAATTTTGTATATGTACATGTACAACCATTGTACAAATTAAACTAGTCTTCCACAACATATCTTTTCAAGTTGGTTGAAACTAAACACAATGGCTAAGATTGATTAATTTATGACATTAAAACCATCACCAATGACACATATTATCTAGACAACCATGTTGTCTAAGTTTATTATATCTGAAATAATTCCTTATTGGTGTTTTGACTACTTTTCTTTAGTGCATTTGAAAGTGAAATGTTAATCTTCAATATTTACCAAAACCAAATATTTATTATGCACAGTTAATGAATGTTTATAATTTAAAAGCTCGTGATAATAAATAATTGTAAATTTAATATTTTTTTTAATCACTTTTTTTATCTTTCGTCAAAAGATAATAATACCGCGATGTTTATTCTTACTAATGATTGGAAGATTAAGATATAAGCATTTTTTGTTTCAAAATAAACAAATTAATGTAAATATTTAACTTAACTTATCATTAAAAAAATCTCTGGCTCATTAGTTTATGGTTTTTTAAAGTACTGTAGAAATGTCAAAGGGCTGTTTTGTTTGGTTTTTCATCCAAAGTCCTGTGTCAGATAAATACCGAACTCATGTAGATTTATTTGATTTTAAGCTTTCCACAATAGGAATTCCATTAGCAGAATTCAGGAAAAAGCCATTTAAATTCCAGTTTTTGCTTTTAGATAAGCGTAATCATGTTTTAACTGGAAGAAAAAAAAAACTCCACGCCTTCAGTTAATTTAATTGTTATCTTTATCAGTATATTGCTATATATTCTCCATTATTATTTAAATACAAACGAAAAGGTTTTATTGTATGCAATAAGATATTGTAATACAAAATTATTCAAAGTAAAATAAACATGGAAAATATTATTGAAATAAAGCATAGAAAACAAAGTCTCATTTAAATGGCTTAAGAAAGAATTAAAAAAATGTTCTACAGCGTAATTAGTCATTTTTCGTCATATTCGATTTTAAACTATTTAAGTGCACTTTCTAAAATTAAGAATCTATTTCCTTAATTTATACTGCGTAGTATATAGTTGATGATAAAAACCTACTGTCTGAAATGATATACATTAAAAATACACTTTTGTTTTCATTATTACCATGCAAATTATATTTAATCCAAGTGCATATCGTGTTCAACAGAAAAAAAAAAAAAAAAAAAAAAAAAATCGAAGATAAATTACATTGTACAAAAAAGGCTAGAACTTTTATATGTTACTTTTTGTTAAATTAAATAATATATTAAGATTATATGTAACTGAGTTATTACGTCCGAAAATAACTTTCCTCATTAGAAGATCAATTTATATTACATATTTAGCACATAATGTATTTTTTCAGCTCTTCTCTCTTGTTTATTTCTGCATTTTATGTCCTCCTCTATTCAGGCTGATAACACTGCTCGGCAAGAAGATTGCCCCAACGCTATGTTGTCAAATTCTTATGTAAAATGACATCCTGAATCAAAATATGACGTCCATTTTTCTTTATCACCCACCGTTTTTTAGTAACAGCCCCCCCTATTTTTATCATTTTTCGTTAATTTTATGGCTATAAATTGGATTTTTACGTTGGGGTGGACGATTATTTTAACTGTTATATATCTTTTGAAGGGCTACAGAATTGAGAAATTCTAAAGCATCAACATTTGCAGCAAGGGTAAAATTCAGGGGGGGGATGTGCCACTGAAATTGTATATTACATTTTTTTTTTTTAAATCTATTATTAAAGTTATTTATTAAACATTATATATATAAGTGTTAAATTAATTCTTTTCCATTCTCCTAATCAAATTCATGACCAAAAAATTACCGATCAGTGATAAAAATTGGGGGAATGGGTGGTGTCCCGAGAAAACGGTGGGTGACTCCAAAAAATCGTAGTCGGATTCAGGAAGTAATTTTACATAAGAATTAGCAAAAATGGTATCAGGGGACTTTTTTTTCAGAGCAGTGTAATTTATAAGCATATATTGAGACAAACATTGAAATATAAGGCGTATTACAATACATAGAATAACATACAATATTTTTTTTTTTCGTTTCAGTTTGATTACTTAATAAATCAGATGTTGAAAATTACACATATATATATATATATATAAACCTTTTCGCCACGGGAAGCAAAAACGCGTACTCAAATCCTATGGATCAATATCTTGAATCCTATGAGCATACAATGTCATTTTGGGCAAACATTTTCAGTTTTTGAAACGTTCCAGGAACTTGTGGTACAAATGTGTGATGACTGGTGGTAATTGAAAAAATGATTTGGTACGAAGGAGTGCCTGCCGGGAAATGACTGCGTTTCTTGCTGCCATAAATACGTGACTATCGACGCGAAAGAATTAATGAAAAATGTCGTAGTCCACTAATCGAATCTAGGGTCTACGAATTATCTTTCCGATAGGAATACTGTGGAAACGGATGGAAAGCTATGGAACCAATGATGACCGATGGAAGTAAAAACCACTGAGCTTTTTCAAACAATTCTAGCACAAAAAAATATTATTATTAATTTTTAAACATCCTTTTCTGCTTATATTCTTTGTTTAATTAGGTGAATTCATAAAATTTACCTGGAATTCATATAATTTTTAAAAATCATTTTTATAATTACTAGCCTTTACAATACTGTTTACACAAGAAATATCAGACGACTATAATTTTGTAATAATTAATTAGTTCACATGTAGTAAATATGTATATGTAAATTTAATCACCTTAAAATCAATGATAAAATAAGGATTTTTTCTTTACGACTTGGCATTAAACACAGTTACAATAGAAGCCCAAAACATATATTTACTATCAATTTACCTTTCCCGCGTAATTTGTATATGGTTAAATTTATTGTTTCACAATTTATGACAATTTTTTTAAGTTATAAAAATTAACTTTGATATATATTTAATTTAATATGTGACTAAGAGCGTTAAAAATATTTTTAGATAAAAAATAATTAAAAAATAAAAAATAAGTATTACTTTAAATAACTTTCTCTAAATTACGTGAACAATTCTAAATTTACTATAATTTCTCTGAAATAAAACATTTTACACGTTAATTATTCAAATATATACCTAAAATTTCTAATTAACAAGGATTTTAATTGTGTTTGTATGATTATAAAATAAACACATAAACATTAGTTTTAACAGAACAAATTTGTCTTTCTAATTACACACTTTTAAATTTTTTCCACAATTTAAATATATTATAAATTATGTAATTATTTGGAAAATTGAATAAATATTTTAAATTAGTTTAAAATAATAGCAGAGATAATAGCAAAAATAACATTATGAAGCGTTATTTGGTATTAGAAAACAAACCGAATACTTCTTACTCGCTATATTTTATATGCTATACAATCGAACATCGTTAACGTGAACACGCTTAAAATGATATACTTTTAACATGAACTGTTTCCACAATCCCCTTCAAAAGGAAGATTAGTTCAGTTATAAGAAGATTTGTTACTCATAGCATGAACTACTGATAACATGAACAATTTTTTATCCCCTTTGAGAATCATGTTAACGAGGTTCGGCTGTATTATAAAAGGTTTACAGAAGCTCTTAGAAAGTAAAGATATTAATGATTACTGACAGGAAATAAATTTCGAAATACTTTTAAAATGTGTTTTTGTTGTTATTACTTATGCTACACGGAAACTCAGAGCCCCGGTAGTAAAACTACTTAGATTTATGGTGACATCGGAGAGCTTTTCTCCTTATAACAGCGACGGTTTAGCTCGAGAATATAGCGAAAGGTGCCAGTACAAGCAAACAACATGAGCTCAAATTTTAATCAAGAAATGGACCGAGTGATTCCCATGATTAAGTAATCCCACAGGTATAATTTTGATGGGGACTTGGAGGACATTAAGAGCACGGCAGATTTAACATTTGCCAGTCGTTATTAGCGGACGCGACGATCTTCTGGCGGCTCGATTATCGAACCCATAATCTATCATTTACGACGCCGCTGCACTTATCGATGAGCATTCCCTGGCAGTTTATTTAAAACAATCTTATAGATTAGTCTAATAGATGTGATATATGTTAAAAAGTTAGATCTACTAAAATTTAACAGAATTCTTGCTAAAGGTGCTATAAATATAGATTTAGAAAACGCTTTACAAATACCATGTTGAAAAACCTTTTTATTAAATAATAATTTATATTCAATTAACGTTTAACATAAGCGTATTAATAGGTAATTAATTACAATATTTTCAATAATTAAAAATATGATTACTTAGAAATTTCGTAAATTAATAAAAAAAAACATACAGATTTCTGCGGATTAACCTATGGGAATATTTGTTATTGTATCATAAATAAACCGTTATCCATAAATAAGTGTGAATAAATAGCCAATAGCACCGGTCTGTGACGATTTTTTTTCCATGGTGATGAGAATTTATGGTGCATTTTAGGATGCTGATTAAGGCAAAAGCATTCAAAAATTTCCGTGGCGTACAATTTTGGTAAAAAATGAGATTTTTTTTAAGCATAAGGCTCCAGTTTTTGAACTCTCGTCTAAGTCATTTTCCGTAAAATCAAGGTGATGCGAGTAAAGAGAAAGGAATGCTACTTCATCAAGATAGCAAAGAAATGTAGAGTATAATTTGGAGACGAGGGAGTATTGTCATGTCAGGGAGTATTGTCATTCCTCTCCTCTCAATCCCCAAGCAGCGCACAAGAGAAAAATCTCTAAATGGAGCTTCGATGTAAAGAAATACTTTTAAAAATTGATATGTAAATAACTACTTATATTAATGTGTTTTATACAGAAAAAGTTTGCTCTGTATGAACTCTTTCAATCTCCATCCTTAGTTTGTGAAAAACATTTATGTGATAAGACGAAAAGACAAGCATTTCTAAATTTAGCGTATGAAAACCCATTAGAGACATGACATGAAAACACCATCAGAGCAGTAAAAAAATTAAAAGTGTGATTTTAGAGACTTGTTTTTATAAACTGCCTAATATGAATAATTGATTTTTTTTTTTTTTTTTTTTTTTTTGAAATGAAGCACACACCTTGAAAGTTGTTCGGTATTTTAAAAGTTTTAAATTGAGTAAACCAAAAATTACGACCCATAGACTTACAAAATTGTTTATCATTCCAGCAAAATCATCCGGTTCGATTACATACAGTCGACAGCAAAATTATTCGAGAGCTAGCAATAATTCTTATACATATATAAAGCACACTTAATACTACTGCTTCGTTAAATAAATCCTTGTCGAGTCTTGTTCTTAGTCAGTCTGGGAACATGAATTGATAAGGATTTATTTAACAAAACAGTATTAAGTGTACCTTTTTTATATAGGAATTATTGCTAGCGCTCGAATAATGTTACTGCCAGTAGTATATATACAGGGTGATTATAATTAAAGTTACGATTTCAAAAGGCTATAATTTTAAAACTACTCACTAGAGCGATTTGATGCAATCGTGAGAAAATGATTTTTATTTATTTATTTATTTATTTATTTATTTATTTTATTTTATTTATTTTTTTTTGGGGGGGGGAACAATAAACAATACTTATAAAAAGCGCCGTTAGTTATCCGTAAATTATTTGCTTCATGAAGCTCCTCTTTTTCTCTTTTCGCTATGACTGTAGCCGCAGTAAACACGCATTCTTGTCTTTTTACAAAAACAATTGTAGTAAATCCTTGAAGTCAATTGCTTCCTGCCATTCCATTGCGTTGCTAACAGAATTCCTGTGTTTAATGAGTCCATTTAGGCTTTTCTCTCGAAATTATCCTGACAGCGCCATCTATAGGAACATGTTGGGACGACTATTTCCCTCCCTCAAACAAAATTTCATTGCCTCACGATTGCTCTGGTAAAATATGAAATCTCTCTGATGGGAAGTTTTAAATTATAGCGTTTTGAAATCATAACTTTAATTATAATCGCCCTGTGCATGTAAATTTAACACAGAACCTATTTAATAACAATTTATTGCTTTAATTTTGTCAACAGTAAAAGCAATTGATTGCACTTTGCTAAACGTTCTTGATATGAGCACATATTAAAGAAAATACTGTTTTTAACTCTAAAAGCAATAACATCCATGTTCTTTAAATTCTGAAAACAACTAGAATTTAATTTGATTTAGTTCGCACTTACTTTGGAAAAGTAGTCGGTAAGAAATCTTGAGACATTTTATTTAAAGTTTTAAAATCCAGTTCCATGATATATATATATATATATATATATATATATATATATATTATGAACAACTTTAAGTAATGTTGCACATAAGGGGTTTCTAAAATATTCGCAACAGTCAGGTTAATATATTTGTTCTTTTGTTTTTAAGTCAGTGTCGTTTACATATGAATGTAATCTGTTTTCAGCTGCATGTTTATACGCTTTAATTAAAATTATATCTTTCACTTTTCATGCACTAAGAATTATTTTGATAGTTTGGAAGAAAAATATTTCGCATAGAACAAATGTTTGTAAATAAAAAGATGTTTTGCTTACTAATTCTTTTTGTGGGCAATCGAAGAACATCACTGGAACAGCGCAATCCCTTTTGGTAAGTTATTGAAACTGGTTGGCTGCTCAAGGAATGTGCAATGATTAAAGTTTTTTAAAGAACATATAAGAGAGTAAATCCAGAAAGTTTATTATTTATAGATTTTTTTTTTTTTTTATGACAATCTTTATTTCGTACATCATTGTTTTATATATATATATATATATATATATATATATATATATTTAATTTTTCAGTTTAAATTTATTTAACAATTTGTTCGCATATTTCTGTTTAATTTAAAACTCCGGTGATTTGAGTTTAGCATTTTTCTGCACATTTGCACCATTTTGTTTTCTTGAAATAAAAATAAATACTACAATTGGCGTAAAAATTCTAAAAAAAAATCATATAATATGTTCAGAAAGTTGTTACACATTTTGGAACATATTTGACTTTTTTCTACGTATTAACATAAGCTTGTTTGGTTCATTTTAAATTATGGTTTGTTTACCGTACTCGAAGAAATTTATTCACTAAAGCCGATAAAAAGTGAAAATGGATGTGGGACGCAGTGTAACATGCAAATGAGAAAGCGTTTTTTTTTTTTTTTTTTTTTTTTTTTTTTAAAGCATTTAAAGAAAAAAAAAAACCAGAGACTATAAAAAGGGGCACAGAATATATGAAAGAATTGTCTACTTACATATAATAAAATATATGTTTGGTCCAATGCAATGAAATTAGTGATGTTTTATTGTATGACCTTATTATAAAAAAAAAAAAAAAAAAAAAAAACTATACGTAATCAACAATGGTGGCATTTTCTTTTCTTTTTTTTTTTTTTTCATTTTTTCAGAAATAAATTTTACCAAAATATTACTTGCAGCTAAAAATATTCCTTTTTTCTTTAGACCTGTGCGATAAATTAATGTATTTCAGAATATATCCATGTCTTTAGTTCTGTTATATTCTTTCAGAAGATTTTAAAAACTATTTTGAATATCTGTTAAACTGATTAAATTAAATTATAATTTAACATAAGTGCACAGCGACTTCATTCTTCTGTTTAGGATTCCACATAAAACAATCAGGTAGGTTGTTTTCAACAAAATGATTCTTTACAAATCAAAGGCGATACGATTTCTGAGAAGTAAGATTTGGACAAATCGACAAAGTTTATAATACAGTACAGTTTGATAAAAGAATGCGTAATATTGAAAAAATAAATGAATAAATAAACCCTTTTTTTAATGACATATCAGTTTAAATTTTCGAATTTTAATACAAATTGTTTGCCAGAATGTTATTTTTAAACATTTTCAATCACATTTACTTAATTATTACGATATTAAGTTTTCTAAAATGCTTTGTAAAACCTGATTTTCCAGTGTTTTTAAATTTAGATAGATCCTCAATATGTAACTTCTAAAAATATTTTAAAATGCCATAATTAGGAATCTATCAATATTTTTAATACTTGAAAATTAAATATTTTACATATAATATACTATATATATATATATATATATATATATATATACATTAAAGCTAACTTTTTATTTTGCTTTTAGAAGAATATACTTAGTGAATTTCAAAACAAAAATGTATTTTTTATAATAACATACGTAATATTTTAAACAAAGTATTGTTTCAAAATCAATATTTTTCTTCCGCATTATTATGCACTACCACTTTCGGAAAGACATAAAATGGTTTACGCCTGCAATTTTCCCCCATAATTGCTAGTATTCAGACAACGATGGAAGATGAACGACATCTGTTAAGAAAAATAAGCAATTTAAATCATATCCGTAAAACCTATAAGTAAAGAAATTTTATGTTTGATTTTAGAAAAAGCTACTGGCTGGCATATATTAAAAATAAATTTTCCATAAAGAATTCGTATTGGTAAATGTTTAATACATAAAATATATCACTTAAACAGGGAGAGGCAATGTGAATTATGTTTTGTAAACATAATTTCGAAATATTTATTTCTAGTGATAAGTTACATATAAAGTTTCTTCAAATAATTGAAATTCCTTTTGATTTAAGTAGAAATATTTTGATGATTCTTTTATCTTTCAAATACTTCTATATATAAAGATATATCTATATAATATATACAGGGTGCACCTTAAGAATATAGGCATTTTAAAAATTCACAAGTATTGAATGAATAGACATAATTGAACGCGGTTTGCGGAAACATGATTCTCGTTAAGAAGGACACCTTTTGGTAAAGAAAGAAATATAGTTAATTTTTTTATCTACGATAGTTAGACAAATAGTTAAATTTTTCGCACGGATGTGGAAGGAAAATATACAAATGAAAGTCCTATATATTGCATAAATTTGTGATTAGAACAGTTTGTTTCTTATTTTTCCTGCTGCTTGTGCATACATGAAGCTTTATTTGCAATGGTGTCTTGGTGGATAAAGCGTTATTGATGAAGAAGTTTTCACTCCGATAAGAATCGCCGACTGAAGCTGCAGTTAGCAGTGCTATAACTCCTTCACAAACTGTAATTTTTGGTGACGACGGGCACATCGAATAGTCTTTATATGCTTATAAACATTTGCGTTCGAATAAGCACAGTTTTGCATGAAAATATGTGATCTGGACACGCACAGTGCCTTCTATTGATAAATAGCTAAATTGTTATTTTTCTTTACCAAAAAAATTCTCTTTCGTGAAAATGATGATTTCGCAAACTGTCTTCCTTTTTAACAATTCATTCAATAAATATGAATTTTTAAAATTTCTATAGACTTATGATACACCCTATATATTGGGTTGTTCGGAAAGTAATTTCGTTTTTTCCTTCGAAAATGAAAGACGATTTTCTTATATTGTATAAATATTTTAATGAATTATATATTCTCCACTTTGATCGGTTTCTTTGCGATCTCAGGAGTTGTTATTTGGCAGTTTTTCATAAATCAATACTTTATTTTGTCTTCATTAGCACAAACTGGTTTTCTAGAACGTTATGCATCTTCAATTCAAAATTGCCAGAACAAAATTTGGTAAACCAGTTTTGACAATAACGTTCTTTAAATAAATTTTCAGTGCACACATCGTATACTTTTTTCCTTGTTTGAATAGTATTTTCGCTTTTTTGACAGCAAAAACAAAATATGCCGAAAATGTCGCTTCTGATTTTCTTTATTTGATAGGGCACCAATCAAAAACTATTGAACAGAATAAAACGACCTTTTTCACAAGCAAGCCTTGCTATAACAGCTGTCACAATATGTAATGGCAATGCAACTTAAATGTGAAGAAGGTGTGAAAAAAATACAATTAAGTCCTCTGCTGAGAAAAACGAAATGACTTTCCGAACAACCCAATATATATATGGGGTAAACAAACTACATACTTATGGGCACTGTATTTCGACTTAAATGTTATCAGATTACGGTTCCCTTTGTGAGTGACTTACTTTATTTTTTAATATTAAGAACTTTTCTAAGTATATTTATATAAAGTTTAGTTAATCACTGGGAAATCATAATGCCATTTTCTTAAAACTAAAATAAATAAATAAATAAATGAAAACTAATAATAATAATTTAATTTTACTCCACTTGGCTTTATTTAGATATAAAGACATTAGGGTGAACCTTTTTTTTTTTTCTTTTGGTTTTAATAGTAATCAAAGTTTGATCCATCTTCAGAGGCTTCCAAACAGCATTTTTTTAAAATTACTATTTTTCTTCTACCCGCACGTTTATTTTGAAACTCTATATATTTGATGCAATATTTAAGAAACTTGAACGAAATATATTTTTTTTTTTTTAATTCTATATTAGCTAATTTTTATTGTAAATGAAACTAGTCGAAAACACCAAAACAGTCGTAATTTCTTAAAATTATGCTTCTCTTTATATGTAAAACTTACATAAAACTAGATAAATTAAACGTGAAAATGACGTTTGGTGTCGAACTTTTGCACCAATTATCTTGACTCTATTTTTGTTTTCTTGAGATTTTCTGTGGATTTTTTATGATATACCACAATATAAACCTCTGTTAACGTCTTAACGGAACGTTCTACGGCCTGGTGTGACCTGGTAGTCTTAGAAATATTATTTCGTAACTTTCTTTTCTTTCAATCATCTGGAGCAACATTTATCCGAGACGTCTGTAAAAATGGGAGGTTCAAAATTCTTTTATGCCAGTCTAAAAGGTCGGTGTATGATTTGACATAAAATTTTATTTTTGACTTGAAATACAGGAGGGAGTTTTCCATTATGAAACGAATCTCTTGTTTTTAATATCTTTCTAGCCAAGAATTCACGAATATGTTTTTCAGGATCCGAGAACTTTGATAGTAAAATATCACACCGTTTTATAGCAAACACCTGTTCGTTTACGAATAATTTGATCGTTATTTTCTGGTATGATACTACTAACAAATATAGAATAAAGAGAAGTTTAGATGATATTTTAAGAAATTCACTTAAAATTTCGGAGTATATACACTGTTAAAAATGGTTCCTCAAAAATGAGCAAAATTGTCTCAAAATAGCTCCGAAACAATACATTGAAAATCCTATGTACTAATTTTTGAGTATATTGACTCTCTCAAAAATGGAGTTGATCATTCATAATCCTAATATCCACAATTTCATGCATGTCAGTATACTCAAAAATAAGTACATGGGTTTTTAAATTTAAGTATGTATTGTTTCGGAACTATTTTGAGACAATTTTGCTCATTTTTGAGGAACCATTTTTAAGATTGTAGACTCAAAATTAATATATATATATATATAATGTATATATTTAGAATACTCTATTTAAAAGGTTTTTTTTTCACTCTTAGTTAAACAATTTGAAAAAAATAGAATTTATCGAGAGCTGATAGGGGAAAATCTGATCAGATTTTGAGAAATTCAAACAAATGGGCTGTTAGATAGACTCAAAATAAATTTAAAATATTTCCATGTAACGATGTGAAGCCGTGTAAGAACTTAGATTGTAGGTGAGTCTTTTTTGCTCTAGAATGAACATTAAAAAAAAAAAAAAAAAAAAAAAAAAAGATAGCAATCACCAGAGAGCTTCTGAAGAAAGCAGGGATCCCAAAGAGTAATGAAACTTTTCAAGGTATTTTTTGAATTTTTACTACCATTAAATTCTTTGTTTAAATCGATTTATAAAAAGGAATTATCCGACGAAATATCGCATGCTATTTATTAAATTAATGTCTCCGTTAACAACATTGAACTTTTTTCTTTTTTTTAAATATCACACATATTTACTTTAATGCAGCAAATATGCTTATCAATCTCAATATAAACATTTTCGCTTTCATTCTCCTTTACAGAGTGTGACACAGTTTCAGCTAATCTCTTATGCTGGTATATTTATTGCTGTTGCAAATGCCACTAAATCAAACTGTGCTATTTACATTAGAAAATAAATGCTGATGCAATGCATCAGAAATTAGGTTTTTCTATAGGTATTATCGTTGTAAAGCATTACAAAATGTAATCTTTTTCAAGAATTCTTTTGAAAATCGAATTTGAAAACAAATTAAGCAAGATATGTTTTTTCTTTTTTTCTTTTATTTTTATTTTTATTTTTTTATTTTTCTTTCATATGTTTAAAAATATACTTTTTAAAATTCTAAATATCTTTTCTGAATCTGAAATATACAGTTAATTTTAAAATAATTAATTTGAACTAATTTTATTTTATTTACTTATATAGACATTGAATAATACGATAAAATTGATTTTCGAGTTGTACTGACTCTAATGAAAAAATGTAAGATTAAATTTTATAATGCAACAAATTAATCGTAAGAAATAGAAATCTTATGGTATATATTCTTTATATTTCACTACACAACTTCACGCTTGCCACTTTTCAGTCGGAATTCTCTTAAGAGCGAATTAAAATTAAACCAATTTACATAATATTCAGAGCTTTTAAAGCTTTTAAGAACAGAGAACGGCTTTAAACAGGTTGTAATTAGCATTTGCTTAATATCGGATGTCTAGGGAATATATTCACATTTAAATTTCTCAATTGCGAAAGATAAATTTAATAATAAGAACATATTTTTGTAATAAAAACTTTTTTTTTTTTTTTTTTTTTACTTAATATATTGTTTAGAGTAAATTAAATGAAGCATTATGTTAAAAATTACATTTTCATTTACATCTATATAAGTATTACTTTGTAGTTTGAAATATAACTGTTTTGCATTTAAAATAATAGTTAATCCTTGCATTTTGAAAAAAAAAATAATTATCATTATTAAAAATTCATAATGACAAATAATTTGAGTTCTCTGTACATGAAAAAAGTCCAAAAAAAAAAAAAATACGTTTAAAGTAAGTAGAAAACTTAAAAGAAAAAAAATACTAAGATAGTTATTAATATCCTTTCTATATTTTTTAGATCTAATTAGTTGTAAATTTTAGATAGGTCGTATATTACTTTTTTATTTTCTTTATTCTTTTCTTATTAAACTTCTAAAATCATTTTAAGGTAATTACTTTTAATAAATTTATTTAATTTTTGGTAAAGTCATATATGTATGTAATAATAATCTTTGAAAAATAAAAGTTTTTTTAAAGAATATTTTATAACATTTAAAACCTAAGCGTGGATCAATAAATTCATAGATTTAACAAATCTACGCATCTAAGCAAAAGACGCAATATTTTCTTTCTTTCGCCTAATTTGAACGCCATCGATTTTCCATGGTATTCTATGGGTGATATGTTTTATAAATTACTCATTGACCTATGTATAATTATTATTATTATTATTATTATTATTTTATAAATCATGTAAACTGACAAAAACTAACTAGACAGTTAGTTTTTTTTTTTTCCTTTTATCACTTCAAGATCAATTACTAAGAATAAGAAATGTATTTATTTTTTTAACTTATAACAATTTAACAGTAGCCAGTTTTACAAGTGTTAAAACGGATTTAAATATATGTACATGAAATCGTGATAAATTTTTAAAACAAATTTTCCTTAGAATAACATGTGGGTTGAGACTACCGGCCTCATTAGATGAATCGTTCTCTTAAGAGATACATTTCTAACTGTGTGAGGATCGGTTCGACAATGGATTAAAACACAATTATAGACAAACGATCAACTCCTTCATATCTGATTATTGTATTGTTGTATTACGTGCTACAGTTATGTTAAAATACAAGTCGTTTTGAGTCCCACGTTCCATTTAGAAGCAAATGTACTAAATATCATTAACTTTTCAATGTCCACTACATATTTTGTTTCGTAGGGCATTACAGGACCAATGTCCACTTTCTTCCTAATCAGTGTTGGGCATAATTGATTAAAAAGCAATTGAATTACAATTGAAATACAATTAAATTACAATTATTTTACTGTTAATCGATTAACAAGTAATTGATTACAAATAAATTGAATTATTTATTCAATAAATTGAATTACTTATTCAATTTATTTGCAATCAATTACTTGCTAATCGATTGACAGTAAAATAATTATAATTTAATTGTAATTCAATTACTTTTTAATCAATTATGCCCAGCACTGCTCCTAATAAGAAATTTTCTGCATAGGACATCCTCAGGGACATAATAAATATCGGAGTAGTGATGTTACATTCCGAACAGAGAAGGAACAAATGTTTAAAAATTATATAATACAAGGGGAAGTACTGCAAAAAATGTTAAATGTTTGGAATTAGTAAAAAACCAATAAACATTAAAGGGTTAAAAAGATAAAGAAAGACTCTTTCTCGATTCACGACTTATTTTATTTATATTATTTTCTTGTCCGCCTTCTGTGACAAGCATATATTAAGCATACAAACTTATAACTTGGAGAATATATTCGATGGTTTGGCTCGAAACTGTAACGCCAGTAACAAATTGCTAGAGGTGTTAAAGAAGATTCGCAACCATCATTTTTTTTTCTTTCTGTGCGTCAGTCTAAAATATATTTATGGATTTGGTAGTGTTGCTCGTCTACGACACAGTTCACTGTGCATTTCCAGTTTCCAGAAAACGACTCCAGACCCAATAAATTTTCCACTGTGATATTCCCATAGATCTTGGAATTAGGGTTTCTGTTTTATCTTTTCTTGGATATGACTGATTTCTCTGTATATATATATATATATATATATATATATATATACATTCGTACAGAAAATATTCGTACGCAACGGATTTTTTTTTTTTTTTCGGTAGAACATACTGTAGAAAATCTTACATTAAAGAACATTCTCCAGTTCTACTAGGCAGGTTCGAATCAGAGTTATATCTTATTAGGTTTATTGGTTGTTTGGGTTTAACGTCGCACTAGTACTGCGCTGTGGGTAATCGGCGAAGGTCTGTTATGCACCCTTAAGGATGGTCTGAAGACATGTCATCACAATTTTGATCCTCCATGGAAAGACGGCGTTATTTTGCTGGTACGAAACCACAATATGTGGTGCTGTTTAGCACTTTTATATCCTGCTTCGATATGAAGTTTTTTGTATCCGAAATTGAAGCAAAATTATGTAACTATGAGATAAAATCTGTATCAAAAGTAACCTATTTTATTTGATTATAGAAAATGTTTGTTTTGACTGATTGTAATGTAATCTTGCAGTAAATATCTAAAACTATACTTTTAAGAAACACATATTTTATCTTGGAAAGTTGGAGAATTTTTATATTTTTAAACAGGTATATATATATATATATATATATATATATATATATGTGTGTGTGTGTGTGTATTTTTTTTCAGTGACCTGATACCAAACATTTGAAGCAATAAAAATATTTCATTCTTCTTGCCATACATCGTCCACCGACAATTTTCGCATGTCACGAACAGATTTTGCTCCTCTTTATGAAAATCGACTTTAACACCAATTCTGCAAATTTCTATGTAAAAAGACCTCCTGAATCCGAATATGTTGCCCATTTTTCCGACATGTTTTCTACACGTCCCCTATTTTTAGCACTTTTCGGTAATTTTATGAATTTTATTTGGAGGGGGGGATTTTAATTTGGTACTTTTTTTTAAACTTTTGGTACTTTTCTTTGACGAATTTGGTAATTGTTTTTTTCTTATATATAATTCTTCATGAATGAATAAAATTAGAGCTCTAAAAATTCTCTTAAAATATGTTGTTATTAAATGCTTAATATGTTGTTAAATGAGCTTCATAAAAGATAAATCTATAATCGGGTGTCCCAGGAATGGCGCGAGCACTTATGTACGTACAGGTAGCGCGAGTAACGCCAGGTTAACTGTTACATATCTACTGAGGGGCTACAGAGGTGAAAAATTATAAAACATGAACATTTGTAGCAAGGAGGAAATTTAGGGGAGAGTGCTGCTGAAATTATAAATTGCACACACACACACACACAGTCTCGCGTAAGGTGGAAACCGAGGACTCGGTGCGCAAACCGCCAAACCGAGGACCTATTTTGACTGTCGAAATAATTTAACAAATTTAATATTTTTTCGAAATTATGTATAGAAATTGAATTTATATTGCAATGGGAACGTCCATATTAAGATAGTTTGATTATTTAGCGTATGTATTTTTACCGGTAACCGAGGACCTAGAAAACTGTACGTCAAACCGAGGACCTGCAAATAAAGTTTTTAATATTGCAAAAAATAGTTGCAGTTATAAGTTTATTGAAATAATTTTACTATGTTTTATTGAAAAATTAAATCTACAAGTGGAATATTCTTCGGTTACTTATTTCAAATATTTTATATGTATTTTAAATAATTATCAATTAATTTAGTATGCAAAATATTTCGTAATATTCATCCTTAAATTATGATTGTACAGTGATTAACAAAACAATTCATTGTTGATAGTACAAAAGATAAATTTCTTTAATAATTAAATATTTTAAATTATGCTGTTTTAAAGGCATTTGAATATATTTATCTCAATAAATGTAAAGTTTTTACAGAATAAAAATTTATTGTAATTTTCCAAAATAGGAAATAAAATATTTTAATGAATCTTGGATGAAAAAGAGCACATTTTTAAAAAGATTTTCCAGGTTTGTATAATTTTTAACGGTGCAGCGGGTCTTTCCTTACTTTTAATTCATTTTTTTAATTAATAAGGTAATATTTTATTGCGTTCATATAATTTAAAAGCTATATTCAATAAACTATTTTTTATTATTTTAAGAATAATTGATAATTAAGACATAATAAAATAGATAATTAAAACATAATAATAATTGATAATAAACACATTTATTATTGTCTTAATTTCTGTGTTTTTTTTTTTCCTTTAATTATTAAATTTCTATAGAAAATTTAATATGTAAATTAGTATTTTATAACACACCTTTAAATTAAAATATCAAAGATAAATTTTAAATATGTAGTTTGATTGCTGAATTATGGCAAATAAAATTTCTTTTCATATTTGTGTAAAAATACACTCAAAATCAGGTATGTTAAAAAGTCCTCGAAGGCAGTATATTAAAATGTCCTCGTTTGCATGTACGTTAACATGTCCTCGAAGGTAGGTGTGTTCACATGTCCTCGTTTGCATGTAGGTTAACATGTCCTCGAAAGCAGGTGTGTAAAAATGTCCCCGTTCGCATGTGTTTAAAATGTCCTCGAATGCATGTGTGTTAAAAGTCCTCGTTTGCATGTGGGTTAACATGTCCTCGAAAGCAGGTGTGTAAAAATGTCCTCGGAGGCCTGTGTGTTTAATGTCCTCGAAGGCAGGTGTGTTTCAAAGTCCTCGAAGGCAGGTGTGTTACAAAGTCCTCGAAGGCAGGTGTGTTAAAATGTCCTCGTTTGCATGTGTGTTAAACGTCCTCAAAAGCAGGTGTGTTATAAGGTCCTCGAAGGCAGGTGTGTTAAAATGTCCACGAAAGCAGGTGTGTTAAAAATTACTCGTTCGCATGTGTTTAAAATGCTCTTAAATTCAGGTGTGATAAAAATTCCTTATTTACAGGGGCGTTACATTATTGTCAGATATAGTTGCGTAAAAAAATATTCCGTTGTCCGATTTGTTGAAGGCTATTCATGCAATGAAATTTATTTTATTTTATATTGATATGTTTGTATGTGATAAGAAACACATGAAAACTTCCTAATTGAAAATATTCGTTCTATTATTTTATTAGATTATACAATTGAAAATATAATATTTTCTAAATTTTAGCTCTTATAAAATAATTGTTTATTAAAATATACCAGCTCTTCCTAATTTAAAATATTAGTTCTAAGTAAACTATTAGTCATAAATTTTTGTGGCTTACTCAAATATTTTTTGTTCACTTTTTTATAATTATATTTATATTATTTATTTTTTAATTCGTATGTTATGTCTTTGTAACCCTTTCTATAGAAATGTGTGCGCTTTGGAGCTCTAAACAATAAAAAGGTTTACTTACATTTTTATTTTGATTCATTGAAAAGTTATACACTTTTCGTTTTTCGTTTTATATATATATTTCTGAAATATATCTTTATCGTTTTCTTCATACCTGGGAACGTATAACCCCTCGGGGTGAAATATTTTGATATGGATACCTATCAAAAAAACTCGTCAGTAACTTTGATGTGAATAATTAAATCACATATCTATGATAATGTGAAATAAATTTATAGAATTTTCTTGTTAAAAAAAAAAAAAAAAAAAAAAAAAAAACTAGCATGCTATGGGTATTAAAAAAATTCTTCTATATTTGTTTTTAATATATATTTACCCAGTATATGTCAGTTAGAAAAATTATTATTTTTCAAAATAATTTTTCATGTTCGTATGATTTGCTCTCCACTCCATAGCCTTAGGCATATACATATATACGCACGTGTGTGTGTGTGTGTGTGTTATTCTTATTCTTATTCACTTATCCTCATACAAAAATAACACCATAATAAAATTATTTTAATAAAATAATAAAAATATATACAGTGAAGCACCGTTTATACGTCTTTCAAGATACTAACGTAAAAGGATTTATAAATGAAAAGACTTATAATCGAAATTTTAATATTTGATTACTATTTAACAATGTAATGACACTTAAACAAAATTTATGTGAAAATACTAATTAATAATGCTTCATAATTTAGTAAATGTATATCTTACTTTTTTAAAGACAAAATTAATAATAAAAAAAAATAAATAAAAAAAAAAAAAAAAAGTTATTTTAAGTGAGAAAAATACTATTAATGCAAGACTGGGTGCTAATTACATATATCATATAATGAGTATTAAATTACATATCTTAAGATTTATTTTAACCTATTTTGAATATTAATTATATATATTGCGTATCTTTAATAATGAGCATAGGATTTCTGTCCGTACAAATAGTTATTTAATAACATTAAAAATCTTTACTATACGTCTGATTTGCTGCTTGTCCATGAGTATAAAACATTCTACTGTGAATTCAGTTGACTTTTTGATCATTATTCTTCGATCTTTCCTGTGTCCTCCATTTAAGATGCTTTCTAGGAAAAAAAACTGACTTATTTAGAATGAAAAATAATGACAGGTCGAGAAATTTTGCGAATTTTAGTAAAGTGCAAAAGACGTATAACTGATATTAGCGGCGTATAAATAAAGAAATTTTGTATTAAAATGAATAAGAATGAATCGGAGCTTCACTAAAGGGACGTATAAACGATATTTTACTGTATATATATATATATATATATATATATTTAACAAACCATAAAATTTATTAAATTAAAATTAACGTAAATACGTTATGTAATGTGTAATGTGTGGTGAATTATTAGTGTTTTGCCATCGTCTCATACAATTGCCTATAAAATACTTTTTATAGATTCGTATTGAAATATGAATTGTTAAAATCATGGATCCATTAAAAATAAATTAAGCAAATAATACATGCAATAGTTAACCAGTTACTTTGTTGGCATATGTGTGTATCTGTGGTTATATATTTGTCAGTCTATACTTCGTTCTTATTCTTTTCATTTTAATCAAATAAAATGTATATATATTGTGTTACTCTGATACTGTTATTAGCATCTTAATTTCACCCTTTAAGTGTTTGGTCTCCAAACGGCTCAAGTTTATACCATAGACCAGTAAATATAAGACTTGATTAAATTTCGGTTTATTGATTCATGAGATGCAACGTCCATACAAAGTTATATAAAGACCTTTATTTAATTTTTTTTTTCAGTTTGAATTTATTATCCTTTATATTATTTTTTATGTAATTAATATTATATTTTTTAAAGCTAAATTTTCTTTTCTATTGAATGTAATTGACGGAAGTTCTCTGATACATTTTAATTATGTCGACTGACACGTTTCAGGAAGTAAAATCCATTTTTATTATCCACACTGTAAGCAAAATATTAATATTAATAATGACCATCTTCTGTCAGGTACGATTCCGGCTTAGACCGCTTCAAAACAGAGACTTTTGGTAGCCATTTTTCCCCTTAGAAATGCTTTGTATTTTTATTTTTATTTTTATTTTTTAATCTGCATAAATGTTGCATCATTTGAAAGATCTTTCAAAACTGAACATTTTTTGTGCTTGCACTTTCCCCTTAATCTCAATATGTAAAAAGATTTCAACGAAAGTTTATAACTACCATTGCAATTCTAAAATACCCATGGAGGATAAAATTAAAATGTAATATAAAATTCAATCATAAAAATTATGGGCTAATAGTTATTACATCCTTTTCTTGCAATCATGATAATGTACTTATCTGATATAAACAAACAGTTGATTCTGACGTCATATTTATCAAATCAGTTAAAGTAAGTAAGGTTTCAAATAAGGTACCTAAGGTTACTTCGTTACAAATGTGGTACCTTTCATTTGGTACCTTATTTGTAACGAAGTTTTGATTACATATTTTAGAATTAATTAAAATATGAAAATAATTTCAAAATTGGACATTTAAATTTATGATTGTTGCCAAAAAAATTTACCAGTTATTGATATATATCTTTATATATATATTTCTTTTGTGCGTGTGTATGTCACTGAACTCCTCCTAAACGGCTGGACCGAGTTTAATGAAATTTTTTGTGTGTCTTCAGTTGGATTCGAGAATGGTTTAGATTTACAATTCAGTCCAATTTAAATTGTTTATTTAATTGATTTATCACTTATAAATTGTTGTTGATTTTGGATTGTTTCACATTGGATCCGGCAGACTGCGCTACGATCGTAGTATCGAATATTCAATAATACGCAAGCGAAGTGATGACGTCACTGGCCGTCCGTGGATGCAAGAAAAATATTTCCTATGTTAATCGCCCATTGGATTTTGCTGTAAAATTGATAAAATTTGAATTTTTAATCTCAAAACTCTGTCATCCTTGGCGGAAAAAAAATATCGGCATATCATCTGGCGAACATATTTAACTTCTTTCAAAAATAATTGTTATTTTAACAACTTATATTAAAAGAGTAATGAATAATATGAAACAATTTCGTACAATACATATTACGAAAATATACATCTGGCATGTATATTTTCGTATTACGTTTTTGATCGCCAAATACAAAAAGCGCCAAGAAAGACAGAGTTTTGAAATTTATTTATTTATTTTTTTTTTTTTTTTTTCAATTTGAGAGCAAAATAACTCAATTTAACACATGCATACGATAACTAATACATATCTATACCCAAATACGGGGATTAAAATCGAGAAATAATTTTCCTCGATTTTTAATAATTTTTTATAAAAAATCCAATGGGAGATTAACATAGGAAATCTTTTTCTTGCATCCACTAACGGTCAGTGACGTCACAATTTGCTTGCGTATATTCTATTGTAATTCCAGTTTGTCCCGACAGTTGGTGCTGAGATCAAATTCAAGAAAATATTTTGTAACTTCGTGTTATTATTGTTATACAAAAAATTGTGTCCTAATTGAAATATTACATCAAGATGTAATTAGTGTTTGAAGAGTTTTGAAGTGTGCATAAAAAACTATACATTTTGCAAATTTAGTGCGGAATTGGAGTGAGTATTTTATATAATTTTCTATCAAATTTACACGCGCATTGATTAACAACCACCCTAACCTACAAATTTATTTGTGTAGCTAATTTATTATATTTTATTTATTTATTTTTGAATGGAACACCTTTAGTATCGGATCCCTTTGGCAAAATTTGAAATTTGGCACCGAAGTAGCTCGGACGCTTCTCGCAAGATCTTTAGTTCCACAATTGAGATAACCATTTCAATTCATCGCAAAAATGGCTTAAAATATTTAAAGTCACTAATGGGGTCCCATACTTTTGTGCGTGTGTATTTCACTGATATTTTATTTTATTTTATTTTATTTTATTTATTTATTTTATTTTTTTTTTTTTTTTGTATGGAAAATTTGGCACCAATGTAGCTCGGACGCTTTTCGCCGAGATCTTTATTTCCACAATTGAGATAGCCATTTCAATTCATCGCAAAAATGGCTAAAAATATTTAAAGTCACCAATGGGGTGCCATACTTTTGTGCGTGTGTATGTCACTGATATTTTTTTATTATTATTATTATTTTATAGAACACGTTTAGTATCGGATCACATTGGCAAAATTTTAAATTTGACACCGAAGTAGCTCGAACGCTTCTCGCCAAGATCTTTAGTTCCGCAATTGAGATAGCCATTTCAATTCATCGCAAAAATGGCTTAAAATATTTAAAGTCACCAAAGGGGTCCCATTCTTTTGTGCGTGTGTATGTCACTGAACTCCTCCTAAACGGCTGGACCGATTTTAATGAATTTTTTTGTGTGTCTTCAGGTGGATTTGAGAATGGTTTAGATTTACAATTCAGTCCAATTTAAATTGTTTATTTAATTGTTAATTATGTCTTTTACGTTATAATCGGAATTCACAGTCACCGTTCACAGCGCTCCATACCTGTTTCACTTATATACCACATCCTTACACACTTACAATAAGTTAGTTATTTTTTTCTATCAAAATATTCTCTAGAAATAATTTATATGGCAAAACAACGTTTGCTGGGTCAGCTAGTATATACATATATATATTTTTTTTTTTTTTTTTTTGAGGGGGGGGGGGGGGGGGGGGCATAAGATGAAATAATGTTTCACGCGAAAAATTTAAAATTAAAAAATATTAAATTTGCCCATGCATATAAAAAATAATTATTAAAACGAGTCGAAGAAGGAAGCAAAATAAGTAAGTTATATTACGGTAAATACGATAGATAATATGGTACGTTATATTAGACCTATCGTCCTCTGTTAGTAGGTATTTTCGTTAAAAGATCGTTCGGTGCAACTTGCACATTAGTCCTGTCAGGTACAACTTGCATATTAGTCCCGTCAGGTGCAACTTGCGCATTAGTCCCCTTTAAACATAGTGTCCAGCAAAGCAGGCAAAGCATTCGTTGATTCACTACCTTAATTGATTTCACGTTCCGTCATTTTTGACGGGGTTATATACTAGTATATATATATATATATATATATATATATATATATATATATATATTTCTTTTTTCTTTAAGTTCTATTTAGAGTTCTGGTTATTTATGTTGTATTATGTTTTGAGGTTCCCTGAATACAAATATCTAATTTTAAGTGGTTGATCTGTGATGTAAATCCAACATCTGCATGACTTAAAATAAATTAGCTTCAGAAAATTGAAATTTGGAATTTTGAAATTTCCTTCAGGTTACCACTTGAAATTTTTAATCAAGATTAGCATGTTTGTAGGGGAAAAAAATTATTTATTTAAGAAAATAAATAAATAAATAAATACATAAATACATAAAGCAATGTATATGATAAGCAATCGGTATATTATGATATGCAATATAATAAGCAGTCGGTAAAAATAATGACTACTTTTATTCTTAATAAGCAGTACTTTTTCTTTACGAATTGAGTAAGTAACGTAGTAAGTAGTGTTGTTAGAAGTGTAGTAAGGCACCTATTACTGCTTTTTCTCTTTTCATTATTTTTTCTTTAATTCTTTCAAAACTGTTTTCATTTAAGCCAGTCGCTTATTAATTGATTAAAAAATTTGCAATCAAACACTAATTATTATATTCATCACCATTTACAGGGGTTGAACTCCTAGCCTCTTTTTCAGGATAATTTCATAAGTGAGATGTTTTTCGCTTTTTCGGCCACCGCACATTTCAGGCAGAAATCTATACTTTATTTTTACAGTAATTTGTCGTGATTAACTAGGATAGAAAGTATTGTAATAAAAATAGTGGTAACAATAAAGGAGGTAACTTCTCAAATTAGGAATGTATCCTGAAACAAATAAAAATAATGCGGAGAGTATGACCCCACGCTTAACACTAGGTTTTAGGTGCGTTTTATAGCAATCAGTTATTTATTTATTTATTTTATTTTATTTTATTTATTTATTTATTTATTTTATTTTATTTTATTTATTTATTTATTTATTTTTAAAGCTTTTACTCTTACTTAATACATATATACATTGAAACTGTGATGAAGTTCAATGAAGTAAAATTCTTTTTATGATTCCGATATTATAGTCATTAAAAGGTTTCATTTTCTTTTGGTTGGGAGGAAGGGGTTTTAAGAAATATTCATTTTTGAGGCATTACTATTAAAACACTTCATTAAACTGGATTCTCTTTTCTTTTCTTTCCTTCATTTCTATTTTTTCCGCCAAAAACACAATTTCTGTTTTCTCAACAACTTTTTTTTTTTTTTCTTTTGATGATTTCATAAATTAAACCCTTTTAATAGGCGATTATATAAAAAAGTTTAAATAATTGAGAAAAGATATTTTTACTTCTGATATTCACAAAGAAAATAAATATATAAACTGATTAAGCATAAATTATGCCTTAAAAAATTTTCTGCTAACGAGGAATTAAAAAGACTTATATTTTAAAAATGTTTAGCATCTTGAATACGATGTAAATTTAATCAAAAAGAAAAGAAAAAGAAAAAGAAAAGAAAAAGAAATTATACGTTTTAAATTTATAAACAGTGTTTTTTTCTATAAAAAGAAAAAATGTTTTGCCAAACAGAAGCACTGTAAAAAAACCTAAATAAAGTAATAACTTCGTAAGTCAGAATTTTTTTTTTATTATTTATTTTTTTTTTATTATTATTATTATTATTATTATTTATTTTTACAATCTAATAATATTATTAATGATAGGATGATAACCGTCAAAATAAATTCTGTTCTATTTTTTCCCCCTTAGAATCGTAAGATTTAAAAAGTCATTAATTCAAAAAAAGTAAAAGAAAATCTTATATAAATTCAACTAAGCCAACCGTTAAATAAAATGTTTTTATTAATAACTAGCTGGCTTTGCCCGCTTCTCTGGTCATTATATTGAAACGGATTCTAAAAACACAATAATAATAATAATAATAATCACTGAAATCAGTCAAAATCTAAGTTAAAGTTCTCGCTACCTTTCGTAGCGGTTTTCCCACTCGCCACACTTCACAAAATCCTTTTAGTCCCACTACACACTGAAGAGACACGAGACAAAGTTTGAAGCGACACGCGACACACGCATGCTCTAAACAGTTTTCAGGAGATGAAGTTGTATTTAGAGCATGCGCGTGTCGCACGTCGCTTCAAACTTTGTCTCATGTCTCGTCAGTGTATAGCGGGCCTAGTGCATGTCGCATACATATACTTAACCGACACATTAAAAAATCGAGATTCTGAGATTATTTGAAGTAGATTTATGCTTTAAAAAGTGTTTTCAGCCATCCTCTCCCGTCTTTAAAGGAAAGAAGGAGGAGAAAATTTTGCAAAATCTCTTTATATTATAAGATAAGTATAACTTACCCACACATAAAAAATCTTCTTCCTAAGATAATTTACTGCTGACTTACGCATGAATTAATATACCCCCCCCCCCCCCCCCAACTCCCTAGGGGCGGTAGGGTGGAATTCCCAAAATCACATTGTAGTATGTGTTAAATACGCATAAGCACTCCACACATCAAAAATTGCCATTCTAAGATAATTTGGAACACAGTTACGCATGTAAACTTGTTTTTTAACCCTCCAACCCTCAACGGGGGCGACAGTACGGAATTTCAAATAATCCCTTTGTAGTTTGTGTGTGTTGAGTATGCATAACCTATCAACATATCAAAAATCGTTTTCCTGAGATAATTTGGAACAAAGTTACTCTTTAAAACGAGTTTTTGCCCCTACCCTCACCCTTAAAGGGGGGAAAGGAGAAATTTCACAAAATTCCCTTTATAGTGCGTGTTGGGAACTCATAACCATCCCGCACATAAAAAATCGCCTAAGATAGTTCGGAGCAGAGTTGGGCATGGAAACATAATTCCCTCTACACACACACACCCTCAAGGGGGATAATGTAGAATTTTAAAAAATGCCTTTGTAGTGCGTTTCTTGAGTACGCACAAGCAATCGACATATGAAAAAATCGCTATTCTGAGATAATTTGGACCAGAGTTACTCTAAAAAGCGTTTATTTCGCCCTCCCCCGCCCTCGAAAGGGGAGGTGGTAATTTCGTAAAATCACTTTATACTGTGTGTTGGAAACGCATAAACAACCCACACATAAAAATTAATCTTGCCGAGATAATTTGAAGCAAAGTTATGCTTATAAACGGGTTTATTGTCTCCCTCACCCCCAAGGGGGGAAAGGTGGGGACTTTCGCAAAATCCCGTTACAATGGGTGTTGGACACACGTAAAATAGCCACACACTAAAATTTGTGAGCTCAGCTAGTACAGATTGTCCTGGACGAATTTAGCGCTAAAAGGGGGGTTTTATAGATTTTTTTTTTTTTTTTTTTTTTTTTTTTTTTTAACAGGGATACAGCAAAAAATTCTTTATCATTATGGCCTATGAGCTGAAATCATTTGCATCTAAATGCGTTTTTCGATTGAGCTAAAAATTTATTTACGTACTGTAGGTCACCATCGCTTGAACCATAAAGATTCTGGTGAATATATCATTTATAGATTTTTTTTTTCTTTTACAGGGACACAATGAAATATTTTTATCATTATGCCTATGGGTATAAATTATTTAAAGCGGGATGGTGTCTAAACGCATTTTTTGAATGAACTTAACATTCATACATACGTTACAGGTCGCTGTTGCATAAACCATAAAGATTTTTTGTGAATCCAATTTATAGTTTTTAGAACCATTTATAATTTTTTTTTTCAGGCTCGTAAAGAAAAATATATTATTATTATGGCTCTTGAGATCAAATTATTTAAAATGCGATAGCGTCTAAATGCCTTATCCGAGCAATGTGAAAGTTTATGTGCATGCCATAGGTAATCATTGCACGAACTTTATTGATTTTGGTGAGTCTAGTATTTACAGATTTTTACAGGGACACAACAAAATTTATCATTATGATCTATGGGCTCAAATTATTCGAAGGGCTATTATGATTTTCTATTTGACTTATTTAACGATTTCTCTTACTTTATACAACCGTTAATTACTTAATGTTCGGATTGGATTGGTTTGGATACGGGAATAAGGCCGATTGACTGCGGTAGGTCCTAGGCCTGAGGGGTAGTGCCCTCCGTGGGGTTCTTTCTAAGGGTTCCTAACCCGTATTTACGCAAGTTTCGGAGAAAGCCACGGAAAACTCGGAACGGCTAGGCCGACGAACGCGACCTGGGATCGAACCCTGCACCTCATGTCTGTCTACCAGCTTTGAGCGTAGAACCACTCGGCCGCTGTTGGCTATTTAATGTTCGAAAAGTCGAATGGAGTCACACCAGATTTTTTTTTTTTTTTTTTTTTTCAGGAATGAGAACTATTAGTTTCAATCTACGGATTTTTACAATACCAGTTTTACGATTGTTGGACATTTATCGAAATCGAAAATTTATCGAAAATATGATTGAATAATTTGAAAGCGATGTTATCATTTGAAAAGAAGAAAAAAAGAAGAAAAAAAAAAAAACTAATAGTCCTCCGTACTAAACTAAATTCTGCTTTTGCCAGAATTTCATCTTTTTTTTTTTTTTTCTTTTTTTTTTTTTTTTTTAGAAAAAGAAAAGAAAAGAAAATTAATAATAATCAGTTTTGAAACTGAAAGTATCGAAAAAAGTTTTCTTTAATAATTTTGAATTAAGAAATAAAAAGCGGGCGTGGAAAATGATATAAAAAATAAAACAAGATAAATGAATCTGAGTTTGAGTTGGCAATTTTTTAATATTATATTTAAAAAATAAATAATGAAGAATATTAGGTGTGCCGAAGAATGGCGTTGCTTTTTGAATTTGACAAAATTGACCACGGAAAAGTTTTCTGGACAACATTTAAATAAGCTTTATTTATTTTCTTCTTCTTGGTGCCTTTTGGATGTCATGATACGAAAAATGTTGTCATTATTATTATTATTTTTTTTTTTTTTTCCAATTCAGTTCAAAGAAAAAGTCTTTATTTATTTATTTGTTAATTATTTGCAGATTCAGATTCATTTAATACTTCACTTCTTAAAATCTGTGCAAATTCTTTCAAGTTTTTTTGACAATACGAAATAATGTCATTTTGAAGTTATTTGTCATTTTTGAAATATTGTCATTTTATAAACCAATTATTATTATTTTCTTTAAAAAAAAAAAAAAAAAAAAAAAAAAACTATTGGTAGTAAAATTTGGTATCATAGCTCATGACCGCCAGACTTTTACCGATATAGAAGTCGGGACTTAGAAAAATGCAGCTTATGGTATTGAAAGATCTCCCTGTAAGAAATCCCGTGAACCTGGAAAAAGCAAGAATGTATGGCGTACTTTCTTTATTGAATAGCTGTCACCTCACCTTCACCCTTCCCCTTTTTCTTCAAGAAATGTCTTAAAAGTTTTCCTGTAAGGTTTTGCAAAAAAGGTGCAATCTCTGTTTATACATTTTTCTTTTATGTTCGGGACGGTAAGCAACATTCCGTTTAAGTGTCAAAAAAGTTAGCGGTACTATTTTACATACAAAGATAGCGACAAGCAAGAGATGTTAAAGTATAAAACTATTTATTTTATTTTGCCACCCAAGACGTTTTCCTGCCGTTCTAGGTCCAGAAAAAAAGAGTGCTGGTCTAAAATTTTGAATTTCGTAAAACGCATCTTCTAAAAACTTACTTCTCAAATAAGAAAGAAAAGAAATTTGAATGTTAAAGTGATAATATATGATTCTTCGTTTAATTTTATGTATAATATTTCCAGAATTTTTATTCATTTATTTACATAAAAATAAATAAATAAATAAATAAATAAATAAATAATAATAATAATAATAATTTATTCCTTTATTATTATCGTTGTCGTTGTTGTTATTATTAGTTTGAATCGATGCTATTAGCCGAATTAATAGCCGTAACTTGCCTTCACTTGCCTTTGTTTTGAACAATATATAGCAGAAATCTAGTCTCTTAAGGAACTGCACAAACGATTTTGATAAGAAATTATAGTTAGATATAATGTAACTGGAACTTATTTTTACTTACCTCGAGGAAAATTAGCTCTGACTTCGGTCACCCAGACTTTATATATATATATATGAGCTTGTATTAAGATTTAATATTAGAGGATATTTTAAATTACTTTCAAATTCTTAATACGTAATACAAATATCAAGTTCTATTTAAAATTAGGCAGTTAAACACTCCCCTATTCTTTATTATTATTTTTTTCTTTTTTCCCCAATTGATTATCCTTTGTCTCCTACGACCTTACAAAAGGAGAAATATGAACAAATGAAAATACAATTGCTTTAGTACTTTGAGATTCTTAATTCATAACAGCTAGAACGTGTTCTTAAGGGACTTGGCATATTTCACGTCACTACCGAAATAGGTTTTCTATAAAATCATACATTTCCATTTCATATTTATAAACTGAATTAAGTTAGGTTTGTTCTGCAAAATTACAGGCGACAACTCTTATGGTTTTTGCCAGACTTTCTATCGAATTTTAATCTTTAAATTGAATTTTATCACTTGCATTTTTTCATAAATTCGAGAACTTTAAAATGCTTAAACTTCTACAGATATTTAAGAAAAGACTTAAGAAAAGGCTTAATACTTTTTTAGTGTCTTTAATAAAAACTACTTAAAAAGAATCAGATATATTAGAGGATTTTGAAATTTATTAATTTGTTTTAAAGAAAAAATAAAAAAGTTGCATGTTTAGATTAAAAAAGAAATGCTTTTTGTTAAACTTTTTTTAAAAATATTTATTCTTTTAGAGGTATTAAAAAATCCGTTCCTAATTCTTTTAAGTACTTTCTATTAAAGATCCGAAAAAAAAATTAAGTCATTTCTTTAATACCAGTAGAAAGTTTAGCAATTTGAAGGTCACCAATTAATGAAAAAATTCAAACTGAGAAAATGCGATTTAAAAATTACAAATCTGTAAAGAATACATTAAAAACCAAAAGAATTGTTGGCTGAATTAATATTTTATTAAACAAATCTAATCTAGTTCAGTTTGTAATTTTTAAAAGGAACATTAGGCTATTATATGAAACCTATTTCAGTCGTGCATCAAAGGTTTCAAGTTTCCTTGCTGAATTCTAATAAATTACATTCTCAATCAAATTTATATCATGCAACATATCATTTGTAAAATCAGGTTATAATACAAAGTAAAAAAAAAAAAAAAAAAAAAAAAAAAAAAAATCGATTTTTTATAATTAATTCATTTTTATTTATTATTAATATTATTATTAAATCTTTAATTTCTTAATAGATGAAAGGCAAGAAAGAGCTATTTTATTTGTAAATATTATTATTATTATTATTATTATTATTATTATTATTATTATTACACTAGGGACTCTGCCCCCTGCTCGCTCCACTTACCAACCCCCTAGGAAGGCTTCGCCTCCACCCGACTAGCTTCACTTAACCTCTGTAGCGCTCCCGTCTATTCGCTTCTTACTTTTCACTGAATAGGAAAATGAATACTGCATAAAACAAGAAAAAGCAATATATATATATATATATATATATATATATATATATATATATATGGAAATAACCGTATTGAATGTCAAATTAAAATACTTAATATTTAATACCACTTTTTTTTTTTTTTTTTTTTTTTTTTTTTTATGAAATGATATGCTAAAAATCAGTATTTTTTTCAGAAGAGAAAGAAATTTATAATATCTAGACCATTTTGTATTACAGATATAGTATATGAACACTTTGGCAACGTTTAAGTTTTTACCACTATTTGGAGATGAATTTTTTTGGTAGAATTCTTCATTTAAAAAAAAAAAAAAAAAAAAAAAAAACTTTTAAGGAAATTAGAATAACCTTTAAAAAAATTTCAACCTATTTTTTCTAATGCCCGTACTTCTTACTATTGATTTTTTAAAAATAAATTTATGGCAGTACATAATACTCTCTGTATATTTTTATTGTATTGCTAGATAATAATTTTAAACATTCGAAAATAACGAAAAGTTTATTATTTTTACTATTTTAATTTGGGAAAACCTCCTGCAGCTTCAATTATTAATTCTCTTCCGTGGTTTTCCATTTTGCCGCGGGGCCGCTGTAGCCCAGTCGGTAGAGCGCCGGCCTCGTAATTCGAAGATTGAAGGTTCGGTACTTGAGCCGGCCAAAGACCGTCGTGTACACTAATGGTGTCTGGTGCACGTAAAATCTGTCGTGGCCGCAATGTCCTCCATGTTCCCATCAAAAATTATACCTCTGGGGGGCACCGAAGCGGGAGTGCCATCCCTTCCGTGGAGGATCAAAATTGAGATGGAATGTGTCCGAACCACCTCTAGGGGTGTGTCCGAGACCGTCGCCAATTGCCTATCTGCGCAGCGGGTCCCGGACAAAATCCCCCCTGACAAAATCCCCGCCGGACAAAAGCTCCAACGGACAAAAGCCCCACGGAACAAAATCCCCACTAACGCTCTAATATACCTGGGGGGGCTAAGGGGGGGGGGGCACAGTGAGTATAGGAAAGAAAAATATTTTTTAAAGATTTTAATGAAACTTTGTTTAATTATGATTAGAGTTTTAAGAAATCTATACTGATAGTTACATATATCTGAAAGGGAGGGGTTTACGATTAAAAAATTTACTAGTTTTTAAAGCAAATTTCAACAAATTACGGAGGGCTTGAGGGACATACGAGTTTTTTTTTTTTTTTTTTTTTTTTTTTTACAAATTTCAATGAAATGTTTTTTTTTAATTATCACTCACTGCAGTTTGTATATTATGTTAAGTATAGCTGTACAAAGTAGGTAATATTTTAAAATATATAGTATATATGATTCATTTAGTTCATATAAATGTGGTTTCAAAAACTATCAATAATTATAAAATAATACTTTTTTTCACCTAATAATAGTATAAAAATTTCACTTTTCAAAATTTTTTCTTATATTTTCTTTTATGGTCTTGCAAAGGTTTTGGAAAAATTTGGGCTCATGTAAAACTTGTTTAAATCTCTCTACTCGTCATAAGCCGTGGTGGCCTCTGTTGCTTCTTATTATTATTTCAGTTTCATTTACACAGGGTGTTTCAAAAGTCTGGAAATATCAAAATACATTGAAAGGAAAACAGTTTCGCTAAACACATTGATTTCAAAAGTTTCGTCCATTCAAATGATCTACCAGACACGGTATTATAGGCCCAAGCAAAACACTAATTCAATTTTTCAGATGAAAATTTTTTACAAATTTTTTTAAGCTTTATTTAATTATTCTTTAAAATTTTAAAAAATATAATGAGAATTACATGTATCTGAATGAAACATGTTTTATTTATTTATTTTTTTTTTTTGGGGGGGGGGGAGGGGGAGGGGGAGGGGTGTGTAGGGACAAAGGGGGAAAAATGCAGTTTTTATATATAATTTCTACGGATTATAAAAATTAGAAAAGTTTTTTTTTTTTTTTTTTTTTTGTGAAATTTTCTTTAATTATCATTCACTCTAATATGCATTTATATTAAATATAAGTGTAGTTATGTTCATTTCTACTTTTTTCTTTGCTGGTCTTGAAAAGGATTTCGGAAAGGTTTGGCGCCCAACAAAGTGGTTTGATCTGCTCCACCCATCTTAAGCCATGGCGGCCTCTGCTCTTTCTTGTTATTTTTGCTTTATTTGTTTGGATTTTGCCCTTGTTTCACATAGATTTCCTTGCTTTTTATTCATATATATATATATATATATATATATATATATATATATATATATATATATATATATATATATATATATATATATATATATATAAATTATTATTATTATTATTATTATTATTTTTTTTTTTTTTTTTTTTTTTCAGAGTTACATGCATATTTATGTGGGGAGGCTAGAGGGCAGACTGAAAAGAAAAGTGTTTTTATAGAAAACTTCTACAGATAACCATGTAACTTTGTATAGATAACACTTACACTTTAAAGAAAGATAGTGAAGGTTGAAAAAGAGCTAAAATTTAGACATCATTACTACTCGTTATATGTGTGGATTAATGTATATGGATGCTTTTAATTTCTGTCAAGATAGTTTGTGTGTATATATATACAATATATAATATTACGTGAAAGATTATAGACAAAAAATTAAAAAAAATAATAATAATGATTATTATTAAAAACATCTTTATTTATTAAAAGTGAAAATTTTAAATGTTTAAATTAGTTTGTTTAATAGAACTATTTGAGCTTTCAGTTGAAAAATCTATTTAAAAAAAATTAATCTATTTTCTTTTTTTCTATGAATGATTAAAAATAAAATAAATAAATAAATAAATTAACTAAAAACTTTAGAAAATTAATTTAACTAATATATATCTATATCTATATACTATATATTTATAATAAATTAGTCGAGATTATTTGGTAGTATTGTTTCGGGTTTTAATACTAAAAAAAAAAAAAAAAAAAAAAAACTGTTTTAAAATACTTTTAATAATAAAAGATTATATATATATATATGAATGATTATAAAGAAAACCTAGTTATAAAAATATTTAATGAAGTATTCTAAGTAAAAAAACTAATTTACTAATTAAAAATAATTTTTTTAAGATTTAAATTAAGTGAGATTGCTTAATACTATTGTTTGGACTTCTAGTTAAAAAGTGTATTTAAGTTGCCGGACGGTTCTCGATGCTAGTAGAATGGAAATGTCGAGTTCGATCCCAAGTAGCTTTCGTCGACCAAGTTGTTGAGAGTTTCCCATAGTTTTCTTCGAAACTTTAGCAAGTATAGGCTAAGGCTGTTGAGGGCTTCACCCCCCCCCCATTCCCACCAGGAGAGCTTTTCACGCAGATGTAGGGCACTCACGTTTTCAACGGCCTTTAACACTACCACAATCACCACGAAGATATATTTTAATATAAAATGTTTTTTTTCTATAAATGATTACACACACACACATATATATATATATATAATTTATAGCAATATATATTAATTAAAAATTAATTTAATTATTAAAAATATATTTTTTTAATAATTCAATTAGTTGAGATTGCTTAATACTATTGTTTGGTGGTTTAAATAAAAATACTATAGTATTTCAAAATGTTCTTAAATATAAAAAGATTTTGTTACTATCGACGATCATAGAAATAAGGATCTAATTAAAATTATTTAATTTAAAAGGTCTAATTGAAAAATTAATTTAACTACTAATATTAAAAATGTGCATTTGAATTAAAAAAAAAAAAAAAAAAAAAGGGAGAGAGAGAGAGAGATTGCGGGAATATTAATGCTTGGGATTTTAACTGTGAAGCTTATTGTAAAATATTTTTAATAAAAAACATTCGATTTGTACACCCCCCAAAACCCTTAAATACCCATTTTGAAGGTGGTGTAGCACTTGCGACCGGGACAGATGCGACCGGGGTTAAAATCGTAGCACTTGCGACCGCTTTGGTTTGAGGGTAGCAGTTGCGACCGGATGTATCCGAAAGCAGGTACAACACAGGAGATGTGTTCATGTGAAAGGAGGGGGGGGGGGAAGGGGGGTTGCTTCACTGATTAAATTCGTTAAAAAGAGTTAACAAAACTGAATTTAATTGCTAAATAAAAAAAAACGCAAACGCGTATAAAAGTCAATAAATTTAAAAAAGAGGTTTTTCTTTTTTTTAAATATACAATTATTGTAATGTAATTCAGGCAACACAGGAGATGTGTTCATGTGTAAGGAGGTCGGGGGGGGGGGGTCTTCACTGATTAAATTCGTTAAAAAGAGTTAAAACTGAATTTAATTACTAAAAAAAAAACCCAAACGCGTACAAAAGTCAATAAATTTAAATAAGAGGTTTTTTTTTTTTTTTTTTTTTTTTTTTTTTTTACAATTCACTATTATTGTAATGTAATTCAGGCAACACAGGAGATGTGTTCATGTGTAGGGGGGGGGAGGGGGCTTCACTGATTAAATTCGTTAAAAAGAGTTAACAAAACTGAATTTAATTACTAAATAAAAAACCCAAACGCGTACAAAAGTCAATAAATTTAGAAAAAGAGTTTTTTTTTTTTTTTTTTTTTTTTTTTTTTTTTTTTACAATATACTATTATTGTAATGTTTTTCCTAGTTAACTACTATTATTATCAATAATTCATATTAATTTTACAATCACAAGTTAAAAATAACTCTCATTATGCACATTTACACGAAATTTTGTCCTATACTGTCATGTTAAAAATTTAGAAAATATGCGATCACAGCGCCACCTGTTGAGCGATTGATCCCCCAAATCTAATCAGCAGCAGTTTATGTCAGGGTCCAACTAAATACCAAGTTCGGTTAAATTTCGTTCATTGGCTCGTGAGATACAGCGTGCACAAAATTCGTGATACACACAGACTGACAGACAGACATTTTCTAAAAACTATCAAATCATGTTCAGGACATCCCAAAAGGTGTAAATCCATCTAAAACTGGAGTTCAAAAATTTTCACGAATCCAATACTTTCTCTATATATACATATAGAAGAAAGTAAAAATATTAATTATCAGTTTAAATTCACAATCTATTTTAGAATGATGTTACTAATCGAAACAGATGAATCATACATATGGTACTGCGGGAGAAATAGTCTGTTTTCAACGGCTTATATTCTAAACTAGCAGGCTTTGACAGCTTCGCTGGTCATTATATTGAAATTAATAATAATTATTATTATTCATTTCAATAATATTCATTCAATAATTATTCATTTCATAATAATATTCAAGTATACCTTTGAAAATTCTGATGGTGGCAAATTCGCAACCCGGTGTGGTTACCCAATCTCCTCCCTTTAAGTAATTTACTCATAATCAGAATTGGGGATATTGAATTATTAAAATATCAAAGCGCCCTCTGGCGACAGAGATTTGCAACATATACTCTTCAATTCCAATTCAAATAACTTTTAAAATGATATATTACTTATGAAATTATGTTAATTACAAGCTTAGATACAAAGGTAATATAAACATTTTTATAAAAAGATTTGTGTCTGACTTATCCGTGGTTTTCTCCGAAACTTGCGTAACTCCGGTCTATATAATGTTAAAAATCCTTAGTACGTAATGTGAGCGGAAATTCGAATTTGGAATTCAGCAACATATAAAAGAATAAAAGTGTTCTGGGTTTTCCATCGCTTTCTCCGAAACTCCCGTTCCTTTTCTACATTTTTATCCCTTTGTCCCCCACCTTTCCGTCCCTTCTAATAAATTTACACTTGAAAATATCCGCAATCGATTTATCTTAGCCTTAAAATCTAATAATACCAATTTCAAACGCTGTAACCCCCCCCCCCCCCTTTAAACCCTTCCTGATAATTCTACGATTCCAGAAATATTCACAATCGAATTATCGGGCGTTAAAACCAAATATTACGAAATTTCAACGGCATATCACAATTTAAAATACTACAAAACATAAAAGAAAACTTAATCTTACATTAACTCAAATATATGTACCTTTGTCAAAGTTATAATTTTATTAATAAGTATATCTAATAAATAAATCTGAATATGCTCCAGATTCGATGATTTTAATAGTTTATAATAATGATTGCAAAAAAGATTGTGAACCATCATTGTATTTATGTATTTATTAATAGAATTTTGGTTATGTTAATATACTATAACATATTTTAAATGATTTTTGCATAGTAAAATATTTAATCTTTTTGGCGAGAAAACTTCAACAACAAATATATTGTTTTGAAATAATGATCATTAAATCGAATGTGCATTGCTAAGGGAATTATGATGATCTTTTGCGGGATATATCCATTGACGCAACGATTGCCATGCCTTTAATTATAGCGGTCGGAAAAGCTACCCTCCGATGAACAGGTGTGCATAGATTTAAGAATTCGGTCGCAAGTGCTACGATTTTAACCCCGGTCGCATCTGTCCCGGTCGCAAGTGCGACGTAACCCATTTTGAACGGTCTAACTCAATTTCTATTTTTTTGCCCCTTCGCCTCCCCCCTTTTCCGGTCTTCCTCATAATTTTAGACTTTCGAAAATATTGTCATTCTGTTTGTAGGTTCCGAAAACCTATATGCACTAATTTTAAACAGTCTAACGGTATTTTTATTTTTTGCCTCTTTGCGCTGCTTTTAATCATTTTACACTTTCAAAAATATCCTCATTTGATTTGTAGACTCCCAAAACCCTTATATACCTATTTTGAACGATCTAACTAAATTTCTATTTTTTACCCCCTTCGCCCCCCCCCTCCCCTCCCTACTTTCCGATCTTCCTAATAATTTTAGACTTTCAAAAATATCCTCATTCTTTTTGTAGGCCCCCAAAACCTGCATGTGTCAATTTTAAACGATCTAACGGTAATTTAATTTTTTTGGTCCTTTCGCCCTCCCCCTCTTTCCGAGTCGACTAATAATTTTGCACTTTCGAAAATAACCTCATTTAATTTGTAGACCCCAAAAACATAGTAAAATTAAGAATAACAGAAGATTAAATGTCACCGAAATCCACATTAACCAAAAATAATTAATTTATAAGTAAATTAATAATAACCCGTGAAGAATTTAGTACAGATAAGAAAACAATTAACAGTTAATAACTTGAATAAAATATGAAGTATCACACCAAGTTTCTAGTGAGAAAAGAAACAGATTTATTGAATGATTTATTTTATCGCGATTTTAATTAATTTTGAAATGTTAATTTTATCCAAAATATCATACATAGGGCCTTTGTCCGGGCTAAGTGGGTCTTTTGTCCGCGGGGATTATGTCGGGGCCATCGCGAGGATGCTCCCTGCTCCTGACCGGTTTTTACTGCCGATGACGTCAACAATGTGATCTGACTTGAAAGAAGGAAGCTTCCTTTTGCCTTTGCGTTTGCTTGTCTTATGTTGTTTTTGATTATTTATGTATACTTTTTCATTAATACTTATTTTGATAAAAGTTTTTTGTGAATTTTTAACACAGTTTCATTGGGAGAGAATTATGGGAAAGAAGTGTTGTGCTCCTCAGTGCAGATCAAATTATGATACTGAAAAAGAGTATATTACTGTTTTTAAATGAAAGCTGAAAAAAAAAAAAAAAAAAAAACCTAAAAATTTTAAGTGTGATAAGTTTGCACTCAGAAAAACACGGTGATTTTACGTTAAAAGATTTTAGATATAATCTGCCTCATGAAAATAAAGATGTAGGAGTTTCAGAAAATTTTTAGGATGTTTTCAACAGTACAGATGATATTGAAATCACATATAAAGTTATGTCAGTTTTAATATTTATTGCAGGGTATATTGCATTTAAAGTATCAAACAAACTGAATTGCAAAGAATGTATTTCAACAATAGTGAAAGATAAGATTTTAGATGTAGATTGTTCTCCTGGTGTTTATGAATATTTATTTTTATGTGATAGAGGTAGGCTTAAATGGCCACAAGCCATATTAATTTTCATGATTGTAAATTGTTTTCAAATTTTTAATAAGTTAATAAGCAGCAAACATGAAAATAATTTTTTAATGTTTTCCGAGCCCAAAAAACTAATTATGTAATTAACCATTGAAAAACCAGAAATATTAGGAATAGATTTTTCGAATAGATGCATTTGTGGAAATGATTTGTACTATATTATTAAGTAATGCTTACCTGGAATAGCAAATATTTTGTTGAATAACTATACCAAAATTAAAAATGACAGTAAATATTTTAGTGGTACAAAAAGGAATTGTCAGTATTAACTAATACATGGATTCTTATGCAGAACATTGATTCTATTCATCAATTATTTAATATTATTTTTAAGTATTATTTATTTTTTCGATTGTATTATATATTGTACTGTATGTTGTATTATATATTTTCTATTTATTTATATGCATAGAAGTATTGTAACTAGGAACTAACTCCTCGCCTAGTCCTATGGGACAAAAAGAGGGCATGGGCAGGGCTAAAGGGGCAGGTCATTTGACGCTCAACCATGAAATAAATAAAAGAAAATTTTAGAATTGTAAAGTTTTTCTTTTCTTTTTTTCTCATTCTCATTATTATTATTTTGTTTGACTAAAAGTGCCGTGAAAGAACCCTAATCATGCTATTCGACCTAGCAATTCAGAATTTTCCCTGGTTTTCTCCGAAACACGCATGATTTCAGGCAAGGACCCCTTAGAGATCCTCCTTATTTATTAAGTGTAAGCACCATAACTCAGTGGATGCTGAGGAGTGCGGTAGCCCCTTCACACAGAAATATATATCAATTAAAACCGCCTCTAAACCTATTTTAGATTATTTTTCATAGTAAATTGAACATATTAGGATTGAGGGCCTGTTAGTCTCAATCTGGGATTTTTGCGTTGTCGATTTCGATAGTTGGACATTTGTCGAAATCTAAAATTTATCGAAAATATAATTGAATAATTTGAAAGCGATGTTATAATTTGAAAAAAGAAGAAGAAAAAAAAAATCTAATAGTCTTCCGTCCTAAACTAAATTCTGCTTTTGCCAGAATTTCATCAAAATCTTTTATTATTATTATTATTATTATTATTATTATTGAAAGAAAAAGAAAAGAAAATTAATAATAATCAGTATCGTTACAAGCGATATCGAAAAAGTTTTTTTTTAATAATTTTGAATTAGGAAATAAAAAGTGCGCGTGAAATAATATGAAATAAAAATAAGTAAAAAATGAATTTAATGATTTAATGTTTTTTTTTTTTTTTTCTTTCAAAAAAAAAAAAAAAAAAAAAAAAAAAAATTAATGAAATTCTGGCAAAGGCAGAATTTAGTTTAGGAAGGAGGACTATTATTATTATTATTATTTTACCTCATTGGTCTTACGTCTTAAACTGCAATCTGTCTTTATAGTATTGAAATAAAGGATAAAAGAAAGTCGTATGAGTGACACATTATAATACTTTTTTCCCTTGAATGTTCACACACATTCTGCTTTTTTCACGGAGGTCTACCGTAAAATGGTGACTATGTTTTAATGTGTCAGATGCTCTCTATATTCATAAAAATTCTTATATATATATTCAAAATTAAAACAAAAAACTGAAAAACTTTTATTGGCAGATATCTAAATTAACAATACATGGCTATAAAATTGATATTCTTTCGTTAAAATTCTGTAAGATTGCGTCAAATTATCTTATTTTAATTCATTTTTTCTGATTATTACATATAATTTAATACAATAGTTATTTTATAATTTAAATTTATAATAATCATAAAAAATTGATTCTTCATCTTATAATATGAAATTGCTTCGCTTAACAATAGTTACTACAATAATCTCTCTTAAAAAATTTAGAGTATTTTCTCTCAGTTGTATGGCCTACCACAGATCGAGAAGTGATGGCTTCGACCCGAGGTTGTACTCATTGACTTAGCCGTTAGAAGGTTTCCGTGGTTTTCTCCGAAATTCGTGTAAATACGGGCTAGAAGCCCTTAAAAATCCCTTAAAAAGGCTTCCACGGAAGGCATTCCCCCTTTAGGCCTAGGACCGTAAAGTAGTCAATCGGGCTTAAACCCCACAACCAACCAACCATCTCTCAATTTTATAAACTAAATAAATAAAATAGCGCTAAAAGAATAAGTGTTTTAACTTGACCTATTTTATCTGAACTAAATCGTCCTTAGGATCTTAAAAAAATAAAATAACAATAACAATAACAATAAGAATATTATTTGCGTTAAATTTTAAGATATTTTTTTAATTTAAAATTGCAGCATTCTTAACCGAATCATTGAAACATGTGTCAAAGTAAAATGAAAATGCGTGAAATTTCAAAATTTTATTAAAATATCAAAAAGTCAAATAATTTATTTATTTATTTATTTATTTATTTATTCATTTCTTGCATCTATAAAAATCTCAATCCATCCTGTTAAAAATGCTATCAATATGAATGTTTCAACTCATTTTCTGGAAAATAGCAATAGTTAATGTATGTTTTATCTCTCAGCATTAAATATACACATCAAGATTCACATTTACTAAGAAATTTAAATTCATTTACTCTGTACGTAAGTTTCTTAACTTATGGAGAAAATGATATAAAAATTGTCATTTAACAATTATATATATATGAGACCTCTCTTCATTGTTTTGTAATACACCAACAAATTGTAAGCGAAATTTGTCTCTGCATACATAAAGTCACTTTTTTTTTCCTCCATAATTTTTATTTTAAATTTCTTATGAAAGCATTATACAATTTTTTCTGTCTCATTTTCCTAAAACTTCTAACATTTACCGGTTTGTCTGTAAGTATGCAAGTCAGAAACCTATTTACCCTTTTTGTTGTTTAACACATCGTATGCTTTGCACTCCTAAACCAGTTTTTCTAACAATACTTTCAGCCGAATACTTGTCTTTTGTGAGTCGAGTGCAGAAATTGTATCTGTTTCCTTCTGATTTACTTCGAAAACGAGCGAATTTATTCTTTGTTTATATACAGTAGAACTTGGATAATTCGAAGTTGAAGGGACCTGAGAAAAATTCGAAATATCCAAAAATTCGAATTACATATACAGGCATGAGAGTGCAGAAAATTAAAAAAGAGGAAACACGCGTGTTCATAAAATTAATTTCAAATGAAAAATAACGCGCGTGGGGAAAACTGTACAAATGTGTTCATAAAATTTATTTCAAATGAAAAAATAATGCTCACAGGAAAAAACTATACAAAATATTTTTAAAGTGACAAATTAAACTAAAAGAATAACACATCAGCACAATAAAACATGTATTAAAAAAAAAAAAAAAAAAAAAAAAACATTAGCTAGCAATCAAAATGGACAAAAAAAATTACATGAGTGAGAAATATTGAATAATTCTGTTCTTTTATATGCTATAGAATATGATAAAGCATGTTTTAAATGAATATAGACATTTACATTTTGGATGGAAAAATATTGAGAATCTAAAGTTTTTCGTGGAGCGTTTGAACACTGATCGTTATTGGAGTTTGATTTTAACAAAATAGAAAATCGCGAAATTAACGAAAATCACAAAAAAGCGGAAAATCGCGGATCCGCGGAAAATTCTCATCCCTGCATATACTATTTCATACTTGCCAACATACTAATTAAAATTCCGTAGTATTGTTAGCCCAGCCTTCTTTTTCACATCAGTAACCTTTTCAGAGTATTTTTCTTCTTATTTAATCGCAATTGCATTCGCAAAATATTACTTTAAAAATTTACTGGTGTGTAAAAAAGGGCGGGACTAACAACACTACAAAATATTAATTAGGATATTGGCAAGCATGCTATTTTGTCAAAAAGAAGAGATAAATTAAAAAATTTAAAACTCTACGATCAAAGATTTAACATATAAACTTTATATCTAAGAAAACTACTACATCCACCCCCACCCCCACCCCAACCCCACCCCCTCCCATTAAATCAATATTTTTTACGAGCTTAATTATTCAACACTTTTTTTTAAAAAATAGTCACATATTTTTTATTGCTTCTTCAAGTACAATCTTTGTATCATAGCATATGATTTGAACCTATCAGTTGATATAAAAATAGAATCTTCTACATCAGACATGACTTTCAAGTCAAAAAACCCTCGAAGTTCATGTATATGCACCATATCTTCTGATGCACTACGTAGGGGCTTTTCTTGTATTTCCTTATCCTTATTTTGAAAGACTATTAAAATAAATAATGTATTCTAGCTGAAAAAATCTTGGGAAAAATTTTACTATAACATTTTAAAGTTAATCGTATGAAAAATTCGAATTATCCAAATAGAATTCGAATTATACACGATTTTTTTACATTATTTTAATACAAAATTCAAGGAACCGAGTAAAAAACTCGAATTATCCAGAATTTCGAATTAAACAAGTTCGAATTATTCAAGTTTCACTGTATATATATATATATATATATATATATATATATATATATATATATATTTCGAAAATAAAATAAAATAAAATAAAATAAAACAAAATAAAAATAATGATATTTTTAAAATATGGAAAAATCTCCTGGTTCAACATCTGTATGTTATTATTATTATTTTTTTTTAATACTAAACCAGTTTTCCATAGCAACTCATTCAGTCAAATACATTTCTATTCTGTAAAATTATACTATACGTTAGAATTTTCTTCCATGCTTACACGAATAATTCAAGTGTTTTTTTTTCCACAGTCAAAACAAAGAATTATGCATTTTTGTGAAAAATGAATCAATTTAGACTTTAACAATCATTATGTAACATTAAAAATACTAGATAACTATTTTTAATAAAAAATCTTCTTACATTTATAGGGAAAATAAAAACCTATTTTTCAATAAAAATATTTTATAAATAAATGGATAGTAGTAATTATATCATTGTGAATTAAATTATTTGTTTCAGTTAATAATTTATGGTCCGAATACTTTAGCCATTTGTGAATAGAGAGCAAAGAAGAAGAAAAAAAATATCTGAAGACAATATTTAAATCAGATTTTTTTTTTTCAAAATATTTATGTATTATTATTACTTTTCTTTATTTATTTTTCTTTATTTTCTTTCTCTCTTTCTTTCTTCTTTCTTCCTTTTTTATTAAGGCAAAATTAAGTATAATACTCAATGTGTAGTAATATAGATCTACAAAAGATTGTAAGTAACCAATTTTTAGAGTGAATTCATTTCCAAAAAAAGAAAAATATATATAACTTCAATCGGAAAAAAGTCCCCAAATCATGGCTAAATTTCCCGTTTTAGTAACCTAATTAACGCCAAGTGAGTAAAAAGGTCTTCATAGCATCTATAACGCTATCAGGTTAGCTATTCCCCGAGTATACTGCGACGTAAAAAACCCAACCAACCAACCAACCATTTTGCCGGCGAGGATTTAAAATTGCCCAGAATGATATAACCGATGCAAGAAAAGTAATTGTTCCAAAACACATCGAAGAATAATAAGAAAAAGATTAGAGACACGAACGTCTACTTATTTTATTTTACTTATTTTATATTTTTAAGAATTATTTTTCTGAAGTTTTGCTTAAAGCTTGCTTTTAAAAGTGTTGTCCCACAAAAAATATAAAAATTTTTTGTCAGATCCATAATAACGTATTTAAATAAACTTTAAATTTGAAAAAAAAAAAAAAAAAAAAAAAAAAAAAAAAAAAGAGAGAGAGAGAGAGAGAGAAAGAAAAAATCTAAGTTACAAATTTATTTTTAATCCATAAATGTATTGTTGTCGCCAGTAAATTTTGCTTGGCAAGATTTGCGCCGGCGAAATGAAAAGTACCTTCTCTCTTATCTACTTCTTAAATTAGCAAAGAATAAAATCCACTTGATTCATTATAAGAATTGTAGGTGATGAACTTTTTTCTTGCCATAATTAGAAATATGAAAAGTATCAAGGAAATGTCTAATTCCGTAACGTTAAAAAAATTATCAATGATAAATAAGAAGATTTTTTTCATTTATAATTGAGTTTGAATTTAAATCTAAATATTTTTACATGCAAAAATATATCCGAGGTATTTTAAAATATGTTTTTAAATAGAAAAGATAAAAACACTTTAATGGCAAAAAGAAACTCGGTCAGTTGTACAGACACAACATCATTTCCTTATTCACAAAAAAAAAAAAAAAAGAACACATTAAATAAATAAATAAATAAAAAATAAAATAAAATAAACATAAGTTGCCAGTAATAAAATTAATTTTGTAAAAGTAGGAGGGAAAAAAAAGCGTTTATTTATTTTTTTTTTTTATTTTTTTTTTACACCAGTGATAACATTTTAATTTTCCCGTGAAAAATGATGCCATGACAGAAAAATAACTTCATAAGAGAACCTTTTTCTTTAATGGCAAATAGAGTACCTTTATAAAACCGATGTTTTTAATTAGTAACTTCGTTAATTAAAATGATTGAAATTTTTAAGTAGCTGAAATGCCTTCCTCGAAGTAGTCGGAATACACTGATATATCTCATGACGCGGAGAACCCTGCCTTCCGCGAGAAGTTGCTGGCACAAACAAAAAGAATTGACGCCAGCGACAGAAACTTTTTTTTTTTTTTTTTTTTTAATATATAGAGAAAAATAAATTTTATTGTGTAAGTAAATAAATTAATTTTAATGTTTGTAATTTTTTACTCCATAAGACTTTATAATAAATCGTATTTTTAAAATAAAACACGTTTTATAAAATATGTATCAATCAATATGAATATTTTTAGTTCCTTTCGTTCTATAAGTATGGGGAAGGCAGGTATGCGTGAAGTTGTGTGGGGGATGGGGGGGGGGGGTTCTTAAAGACTTCGCACCAGTTTTAAAATATATCTTATAACACTGGCAATATTTCTATTTCATTTCCTCATTCTGATTTGAAAATTTCGTGGGGTATTTAAAACTAATGACTTTCATAACATGGGTAAATAAGAAAAAAATTCACTAACCGGAAAAAATGGTAAAGAAGAAAATGATAACGGAAAATTGATAAACGGAAAAAAAATGGTAAAGGAGAAATATGGTAAGCGAATACTATAATAATGAAACTTTTGGCGTGTTTCAAACTTACTTAATGTTTCAATTAATCATGATATGTGATACAACATAAACGGACTTTTGAATGAAAGAGAAAAATAATTCATGTTAATATTTACTGTTAAATTACTGCTTTTTCAATCGATTTTCAGGAAAGACTTTAGAAGCGTATGTTTTCCATACAAGTAAATTGACGTGTTAAATATATATATATATATATATATATATTATAATTAAATATTTCAGAAGTTAAAACTTTACATTTATTTATCATAAAAATTTTCTAAAATATGTTTATATTTTACTAATTTATTATGAATTTATTTACTTTTTCAAAAAGGAGAAAAAAAAATCTACATTATTATTAATAGTATTTATTTATTTATTAGAAAAAAATAGCAAAAACTGTTTTAAGCTATATTTTTCAACTATATCTACTCATAATTGTGTCACTGTATTGAAAGTGGTTTTATAATATTTAAAACTTGTACAATAATTTAATGTGCATATTTATAAATTTGACTATTGCAGGCAAGTACTTTAAAACAAAGAAGTGTATCAAGATCCTTTTAATTCGATATCATTTTTAATTCTCTATATGCTAAACAAAACTGAAGTAAAAAGCATCCTCTAAAAGAAAGCGATATATATATATATATAAATAATTTATTTAAAATTTTTGGACGGGTTAAACCAAACTTAAACTTTCAAATGGTTCTGATACGCCTATAAAATATTAAAAGCACCCATATAAAGCACCCATGCTTCGCACCTTACGTGGGCGATTAGTGTGCTGAAGCATCAAGAGATTTTGTTTGTTATTTGTTTGAGATTTATTTGTTATTCGTGGGTGCGAAGCACCGACAACAAAATTTCTCATGAGAGGATAGTTTTATATCACTTTGTATTGATCGCAATAAAATTTGATATAATTATTATTTACTAACTGTGACAAAACATGATTATTATATATAACTGAGGGAGAAAACGGGAAAAGAAAATGATATAAAAACCACCCTTTTCGTTGCAAACTCCTCGCTCAACAGATACATTTAGTTTTTACTATACTAGTTATTTTATTACTAATTGAGAATTTTATTACCTTTTGCGAAATCGAATATATATATATATATATATATATATATATATATATTATATAAACATCTCTTTCTCTTCCTCTACTTTCCTCCAGGATATCTAATCATTGCTATATTTCCTATCTAATTAGTAAGTAACAATTGAAAAAGTTTAATTGAAACTGGTGAAAAAATTATATAGATTTTTTTTCTTTATCTTTTCTGTCAGCTCTCTCCCCGCCTGTAAATGTGTTATCTAAATATATGTTATGTAAAAAAATAATTATTTAAAAAAGAAAAGAAAAAAAAAAAAAAAAAAAAACACTAAAACAATTTGTGCTTTAAAACGAAAGGATAAGAATCAATATAAGTTTGCATTGAAAAATCAGTTTTAGTTAAAAACAATTCTTTGGGTTTTGGTGTTTGGGATCTTTGAACGCTTGAGTCTAGGCCTGGGTGGGATGCCCGCCGTAAGCGTTTTTCGAATGCAACCTAGCTCGCATCTATGCCAGTTTAAGAGAACGCTCAGCGGCTAGGACGATGGGTGCGACCTGTGTTCGAGCCCGGCACCGGCCGACTACCAGCTTAGGTTATTTTTTATTTTCTTTCTTTTTAGGAAAATAATAGTTTCATAATGAATTAGAGTGTATTGTTGTAATTAATGAAAAATATAATTTTATTTTCTTATAAATGCATTGTCTATCAATATTTTTATTCGTTTGATTAAGAATGTGTTGTTTTTCAGCTACATTAAAGTTACAACAAATATATTTATCTCTCTCTCTCTCTCTCTCTCTCTCTCTCTCTCTATATATATATATATATATATATATATATTTATTTATTTATTTAACTAAAATCAAAAGCTGAAGCAAAAAAATAAAATAAATAAATACATAATTTTCTACTAAGCGTAAATCTAAGGGAATATCTTTAAAATCTAAGTCAAAAAATAAATAAATTATAAACGAATAAATTACGTTTCGAAGTTCTAATTGCATAATGAAATGAAAGGTATATTTTCTAAGCACATTCAAACGGATGAAATAATTCATTCAAAAAGTTTGTTATGAATATTATAAAATAATACAAAATTACTTTAAAGATCATAATGCAATTAGCTACTGAAATCTATCTATCTCTCTCTATATATATATTAATAATAATCCATCCATCATAATGATCAAACATGATGAAAGCAAAATTTTATAACAATAAATTCTGTGAGCATTAAAAAATAATTACTTATACAAGGAAGGCATGATACAACGCAAAAACATTGAAAAATTTAATAATTGTAGAAATGTAGTTTTATCCTCTCACTAGTGTCTTTTTAAGATATGGAAAAATATGAGGAACAGGCAATAACAATTTTAACATATACAAAAAAAAAAAAAAAAGAAAAGAAAAGAAAGAAAGAAAGAAATCTAAAACGAAGCGACTGGGGAGACAAGCTGTCCAGAAATAATTGAGTAGAAAATAGGTATTGTCCACTTGTATTCACACGATAAGAACGGCTTTACAAATCGTTCGATCAAAGAGGTTAGATCTTGTAACGTGTTTGTCATTCTGTAAACGGTCCATGAAGAAACAGCTTTTAACCATATACCATCTGCAACCACCTGAAGTTGAAATGAAGTAAGAAAAAGAGAACGAAAATAAAAGATTTATTAGTTTTTTGAATCCAGATCAAAATTATTTAAATAAACTTGAATGAAGATGTACCTCACTTTTATTTTGTTTATTTTCAAAATGTAATTATTTTTTATAATTTGCCTCAGCAATCGGTTATAGCCTTCTTGTGGTGTCGTCCTCTTGTTTGCTTTTCCTAAAATCGAATGTTGGGGTCTATTAATAGAGAATTTCGCAACAGAATAGAAATACTTGGTATATTACTGTATACAGTTAAGAAACTGCAATCATTACATGAAACGAAAAAAATAAATAAATTACATTTCACGTAATTCTTATTTCACCCACTACAGAGTTCGGCTAGCAGCATGTCGAATTAGGAGGTTCAAGGTTACGTAACCTCACAACTCTTCATGAAAAAAGAAAAAAAAAATCAAATTTTGTCAATTTTACAACAAAAACATTAAATCATTAAATTCATTTTTTTACTTATTTTTATTTCATGTTATTTCACGCGCACTTTTTATTTCCTAATTCAAAATTATTTAAAAAAAAAAAACTTTTTCGATATTGCTTGTAACGATATTGATTATTATTAATTTTATTTTTTTTTTCTTTCAATAAAAAAAAAAAAAAAAAAAAAAAAAAAAGATTTTGATGAAATTCTGGCAAAAGCAGAATTTAGTTTAGGACGGAGGACTATTAGTTTTTTTTTTTTCCCCCAATTATAACATCGCTTTCAAATTATTCAATTATATTTTCGATAATTTTTAGATTTCGATAAATGTCCAACTATCAAAAAATGATTTCGACAAATGTCCAACTATCGAAAACGACAACGCAAAAATCCCAGATTGAGACTAATGGGCCCTCAGTCCTAAAAAAAAAGAATGAAAGAAAAATACCAATTTTGTTTCTTTGATTTCTTTTAAATATGATTTATATTGTATTTTATTAAAACATGATTTTTACTTTCCAAATGTATAAATTGTAAGGAAATTATTGAGTCATAATCAAATTTGACTTGGAAATCTTAATGTACTTATAAGGAACTGGTGACTGGTGTACTGTACATATTTAAACATAAAAACTTCTTCACACTCCACAAAATAAAGGGAAGCACAACTGATTTCAAAAGAGCGTTCTTTATCTTCAGATGCTATACGCATGCCACTTTGGAGGCGAAAGCAAATCTAAAACACAGGGAAAATTTAACGGCGGGTGGGAGCAATAAGAAAACTGACATTTTTAAAACTCTGGATGTATTAAACAAAGATATGATTGAGAATAAAGATATTATTTTAATTAAAAACATAATTTCAGCTCTAAAAAATAAAGCAATAAAATGGTTTAAGTGCAAAATGGATATCTATATAGAAATCTATTCCTTCAAATGTGATCTTTTTAGAGATATAGTTATTTATTTATTTAAATATAAAATTAAAGTTTCAGATTTAACGGAAATAAAGTTATCAAAAGAAATACCTATTGAAAACTTGGTCTTGAATTATAAAGATAAAATATTTAAATATATTATAATTAAAAAAAATATATAGGTAAATAATAAGGTATTTTTCCACTTAAAAATTCTTGTAATATCACAATTGCTTATACTTATAATATAAATTAAAAAAAAAAGACAATTTGCAATTATAATAAATATAGTAAAAATATAGACCTTATTGAAGATAAAGATTATTATTGCAATCAAAATTTCTATAAAGAATTTAAGGATTCCTATCATGAACATATCATTGCAGGTAATCTAGATATAATAGAAAATACTAAGATAAGAAATCTTATGAATTCAGGTGCTAATTTCAGGTTATATTTCAATTATACCATTAGAAAAATCATGGATTTTATTAAAAAGGTTTAAATATTTTTATTCTAAAACTCTCTTACAAGTATAGTTGGCCCATAGAAGTTTTTAAATTATAAAAAAAGAAAATTTTGGAATATTTTGAAAACGATTTAATATTTTATAGGAGTTACTTTGGAAGGAAAATTCATGAAGATCACAATACAGACTTAAAAGAAAATATTGAAAATTTAAAGAAAAAAAATATTATTGCCACCGTTCAAAAAGCTGGAAATATTTTTTCCATTTTTTGTAATTTATATATATATATATATATAATATTAGTTACAATAGAATATTCTGGTAATTGCTCTTACAAAAATTTAAATGATTCCCCATCAATTATAAGAAAAGGAATCTTGGCTTTGATAAAAATTTAATATAAATAGAAGCAGTTTTAATTTTTCATACCTTTTTTTAACGTTAAATTTTATAAAAATTTCATTAAATTTCGTTACGTTTCTTGCGGCAATTTTAGTTATAATTACAAGGCCAGTAAAAAACTTTTTTATTTGCTCAATAACATTTTGAATACTTTAGAGTCAGACGATAATTGCCATATCATTAAAAATAATTACCCAATATTAAAATATTTTAAAGAAAACTCAGAAGATATATTTACAATTAATACATATGGTTTTGAAAACCTTTTTGGTAGTGTCCCATATTACTTACTTCTGGAAATTTTTGAAAAAATCTACGAGAAATTTTGTCATGTAAAAGCTTGCGAAAAAGTTTACTGGATTAACCTTATTAAATTTTGTATCTTCGAAAATGTTTTATTTAACGGTGTAGATTTTTTTTTTTTTTTTTACAAATTCACGGTATCCCGATGAGAACCAGTTACTGAAGGGCCGTCGCTAACTTTTTTTTTTTTGTTCATGTTTGAGAGAAAATTTAAGAATATTAAGTTTTATAGATATATTGATGACGCATTAGCAATAAAAATAATGGCTATAAACTGTGAAAATTTTGCGAAAATTGCAGCTGAAATCTATCTCTCCGACCTTATCTTAAACCGTACTGACTATGAAGACAAAATTCCTTTCTTGGATTTGAAAATTAAAAAAAAATAGGTAAAAACTGGTTTATGATAAAAAGCAAGATTTTAACTTTAAAATTTGTAATTTAACGAATTGTTTCTCCTGTATCAGTCATAGAGTTTTTAAAAAATATTATGTTTACCCAAATTAACATAATTAAAATGATTTGCAACAACCATTTAGACCTGAATTTGGCTCTGGAAAATCTCAACTACTCAATAAACATTTCTGTCTTCTTGATTACAATCTTGCTTAAGATTTATTATCCATTCCTGGCGATATTTAAGAACTGGTAAGTGGTCCTACCAGCCGAAGCGGGCTCTCTTTTTTTTATGTAGGGGAGGGGGGGGTCAATTTTCCTCATTCTACTGACTATTTAAGTTTGTTCTTGTATTTATTTATATTCTTGTATTATTTATATTTTTGTACTTTATATTAATGTATTTACTTTTATTCTTTATTTATTCTTTATTTGTTTTTTTTTTATGCTTTGTATTAATTAAATTCGTTTGCTGTACGGTCTTGCTACCATCTGTGAGAAGTTGGGGTCTAGAAACGTGTTTTTTGGCTAAATAGCCAACGTTTCGCCAGAAACTTATCATATTTCATTCCATACATGGGGGAGCTCCCATGAAGAAGACCTTGATGCGTTTGGGATTAGTTTTCATTTATACTTGGTTATTTTGCTTATTTATTATAGTTTTTATATTTCCTTTAGCTGTATTTGCAGTTGGGTTTATAAATTCTCTGTTCTAGTTCTATATTTAAAAATTCAAGTTTTATTTCATCTAACTTTTAAGATTTATCATATATATATATAATAAAGGGTGAGACACAGTTATCGTTAAAATCGTAGTTCTTGAATAATAGTAGATCCATCTATTATTGATAAATACCCAAATGCCCACAGTAAATGTGTCTGCAGAAAGACATCCTGCAGGCAGTGGGCACCTAGTCCTGAAGCAGTGCGTTCATGAAAACTGCTACCGTAGGCATCGGTACCCGAAGCTGGATTTAGAATGATTTTTATGTAATATATTCCTGATTTTATTTATAAAGTGATACAAAAAATAGTATTTTTATTCTTTTGAAAATTCATTTCAAAATAGTGACCAGTGAAGCGGGCGTAGCGAGCTAGTAAATAAATATTTTCACAACAGTCAAATAAAATGAAATTTCCTGCCAAAAAACGTAGTAGTTGGACAAACTAAAAATATCACACTTCTTTTTTTAGATTCGTTAGCTGTTAATCGACACAAATATCACATTTTTTTTTTTTTTTCTAAATATGTTTCAGCAACCTTGCTATGAATATTCATTACTATACAAATAATTAATCAAAGTAAAAAGTCATTAGTCAAATCCCTTTTAGAAATATGTATGAATATGCTCTTTAAAAACTTCAATTTGCTCAATTATTTTTTATTCGTTGTTGTAAACAAAATGAAATAATCTTAAAATTAACTTTTTTTTTTTTTTTCTTTCTAACAATAATTGATATAGTTTAAAAATTCATTCGAATTGCTGAACTAATTGTGTTGCTATAAATAACATGAAAAAATCTAAAAATAACTTTTAAAATATTGATAATATTCTATAAATTAATTAGAAAGTTAGTGTCTGTTTTTTTTTTTTTTTTTTTTTTCGAAAATCATACTCGTCGTCCTAGCCGACTAATTTCCCCTTGCTTTTTTCTGAAATTCGTTTTAATATGAGCTAGGACAGGACACCTTTGAAATAGTTCAAGAAAGGCAGTCCATGCTATAATACCTGTTGGACACAGTTGGCCATAATTGTTAAAACACTACTATCTACATTTTATCGGACATCTATTAAAAAAAAAAAAAAAAAAAAAAAAAAAAAAACACCTTATTTTTTTTACTGTCGACCAATTATTTGTTTTCAATGTATTTTAAAACAATTCTACTTTATTCAAGGTTTTCTGTCATAAAATATTGACAGTGCTTTTCAGCTACATGAAAGTTATAATCTTCTCGTTCTAATAATTTTGTCCTTTAATGATTTTAATTTAAATGAAAAAGGCTGAAATCTTCATAGAAAATGCTTTAAAATTATTAAAAGCTAGACAACAAACTCTAAAGCTTACGTTATCAAGATCTGAATTAATTCAATTTGCAAAGAAATTGGCCTTTATCGAATGATTCAGCTTTTCTGTATTTGTGATAAAAAACAATTTTTGTTCATTTGATGTAGTTATTCATATAAAATTTAATATTTTTATTATCTTTTGATTTACATATTAAACAAGAACGAAAAATCATGCGGTACACATTGATTCATAACACTTTCCAAATGCACGTAATTATAGTTTCGTATAATTTTCAAACCTCTTTGCCTACGTAATCATAAAAACGACAAACAGAGGCTCTGAAAGGCTTACAGGTAGACTAATTGAATTCCCAATCATTCTTAAGCATTGTTAGAAAGTGTTAAAAGGGCTTAACACAAAAGGAAACGTGGCCCTTATATTCAAATTGCAGCACTTTATACATGCGAATATTTTAGTACAGCCCTGTAAATCTGAAAGTTAACAAAATCATTTTCTATACACAAAATGTTATTTAAGCATATTAATAACAATTTTCAATTTTTTTTATGATTTTTACTATAAAAAGTTCTTTAAATGTAATTTATAAAAATATCTATCCTAAAATGCAATGCATTGATTTTTTTTTTTTTTTTTTTTTTTTTTTTTGGTATCCTTATACACAAAGCATTTGTACAGGACCTGTTAATGCCATTAAAATTAGGAAACATTCTACAGTAAATTTGAATAACATGTATAATTTTGTAAAAATTCTGATATTATTTGCGAACGCTGGCGTCGAGCAGACGTAAAGATAGAGAGATAAACAGTCGGATCAGATAAATACACAAATTGAAATCATAACCGTATTTAAAAAATGATAGAAAGTGTTAAATCGCTTAATGCAGACGAAAATGCAATTTCAGTAAATTTCCAATAAAAGTCTTCAATGTAAATGAATATGTAAATCTACATTCTGTAGAAAGCATCTACATTCTCTGTAAATCTACATTCTGTAGAAAGCATTCTTTTGTGCATATGAATAATATATTTTAATTTTAATAAGATTTGCGCAAGGTAAAGTTCTTCAACATACTACATTCTGTAGAAAGCATTCTTTTGTGCATATGAATAATATATTTTAATTTTAATAAGATTTGCGCAAGGTAAAGTTCTTCAAATTTGATTATAAAAATACCTCTCATAGAACGAATGCTTAGGAATACTTTTGGGTGTCCCTGTATATAAACTTTTGATGATATTTACTCCCTTTCCAATGGGAAACATCCGATAGTGAACTTGAATAATATATTTCAATTTCATTAAGGTTTGTGTAAAGTAACGGTATTAAAATATGGTTCTTAAAAGTACCTCCCATAGGACACAATTGCTTTGGAATACTTTCGGGTGTCCCTGTACATAAATCAGTAAAGGAAAGTAAAATATAATTCACTTCATTTTCAATAGGGAACATCAGATAGTGAACTTGTATGACATATATTAGTTTCAAGAAATTTCAAGAATATTTACGAGAGTTAGAGACAGACAGACGGACAGACAGACAAACAAACCGAAGCTATTATCACTTTTCAACCTTGTTGGACAGTGTTAAAAAGAAAGTAAACACACACTCTTATCTATCTATCTATATATATATATTAGTATTAGTATTAGTTGTTAATTAGTTGAATGTATAAATGAACAATCAAATATGCATATTAATTTCTAATTATCAAATTTTGTCACCTAGAAAATTGTTACATTTATTTATAAAACTTTTGTTCTCCCATTTACTCTCAGTTTTTAGTACTCCTTTTAATTACCGTTTTTTTCCAGAGCAGAAAGCGATTTAATAATAATTTTCATGCAACGTATAAAACGATGCTGGAGTGCACCTTATCAAAAAATTTTTCGAATTTGAATATATTCTTTTGTTCTATTTTATCCATTGATTTTTCCTTAAATTTTTGCATTCATTTCGATCATCTGAGCCGCTTAGCAACGGCTCTTACACGATTTTTTTTTATAAATTTATTTGGTTAATTCCGTTGGAAGGGAAATCTTTTATATTATTTCTTTATTTTTTGCATTTATCAGAAAATAAAATTGTCATATAGAAGAAAAGATTAAAATTTAAATAATATTTTTTATGTTTTTCTTTTTTTTTTTTTTTTTTTTTTTTAGATTTTTTTTTTTATTATGTTTATATATTTATTGTAATGTTCGAAACCATATGATAATAGTATAGAAAAAGAGCGAGTTGAAATTGAGCTTAATTTAAGTGCTGAGAAAGAACCATGAAGAACCTATGCAGCGCGGGCCGCTGGCAGCGTGTACCTGTACATTAAACATAATTCAGAAATCTTCCAATTGTTTTTTTTTTTTTTTTTTTTTTTTTTTTTTAAGTTATTTTATTTACCGAGTGGTATTAAAATTATAACAATAATAGTAAGCATGATGATTCAATGTTTTTGAGATTCATTTAGGTATAGCGGTCAGCGCAGCGGGTGTATTTTGCTGGTAATGAATACAACAAAATTGATTTTTTATCCATACTTTCTTCTCCAAATTCTCAAAATAAAATTTATAATGTCTTATTCCTAAAAACACTGAAATTTCAGCAAATAGAATGATCACACAAAACGTACTAGGAGAAATACATGAATAAATTAAATTTAGAAATTGCAAAGTAAATAAATATGAAATTATTAGTCTAATAAAAATAATACAAATACGAAATTGGATGAATAAACTAAAGAATTCGCAATTAAAATAAATTAATTAATCTTGCGTAATTTTTTAAAAAAGCGAAATGCAAATTTCATCAAACCAATTAAAATAATCTATAATAATAAGAATAATAATAAGCTTTAACAAAACTGAATTAGGATATGAAAATATTAATTTGATAAATAAATAAATAAAATAAAATAATTATGTAAACACTAATTCGAAATAATAATAAGGAAAATGTAATAGCTTAATTTTTGCACCGCCCGAAAAGTTTGGGACCCATTCTGCCCCCAAAACGTCTGAGATGGTTCATCGCATCCCCCCTTTTCAATCTTTTATGTTAGCGATGGTCATTTTCCCGGGGTTAGTTGTCAGGGCAAATGACAAGTGGGCGGGTTAACTTTATGGTGACAAGAAAGGTATAAGGAAGGGGGTTTTCTTGTCCCAAAGCTTTTGAAGTGAGAAACAAAATTTTTATTCCCAGTTTGTTCGCTGAGATAATCCTGTATTCTCTTATTCCTTTCTATTTGTTTATGGCTTTTCGACGTAAAAAAATATTAACACAAGACGAAATTAATGCGATTTTATTTGCATCTTCTGATGATGAAATTAAGAAATCGAATGATAGCAGTGATAGTGATGAAAAATTCAGATTAAATAGAACCTTCTGTGTTATTTCCAAACGCTGAAACTGTTTCTGATTCCGATTTGGATCTAGACGAAAATAATGGTAATATTCTAATTCCCTTTACCTGGACTTCCGACATAAAGGACTTTAATATTCAGAAGAAATTTTCCGGATATCCAGGCGCAGTACATAGTTTGAATCCACGAGCAGAACCTCTAGATTATTTTAATTAAAAAAAAAAAAAAAAAAAAAAGAAGAAGAAGAAGAAAGAAATAAAAGAAAAGAAAAGAAGAAAAGTAAAGTAAAAAGAGTGTTTGCAAGAAAATACAAATTGAAAAAATAAAAAAAACTACCACACAATAATTCTTTTGGGCTGAAAAACAGCAATATCGCTTCTTCAGGCAGAAATTAGATGTAAGTGCTGCTTTGATATTGCGCTTGTGAATAGCATTTTCTTTTGATGAAAGGTTGTGCTATTATTCCGAATCGAAACAATTGCAACAAATATTTAATTAATCTGTATGGTGTTTGCTTACTTCTTCTTCTTCTTCTTCTTCTTCTTTTTTTTTTTTTTTTTTTTTAATTTATCATTTATTACTTTTGCAATCAAAATTCTTATAAGGTTTTCAATTGCACTTATCAGATTTACTTAACTCTGACAAAATGAGTAATTAAAAATAATATATTAACAGTTCAAAATTAATATATTAACAGTTTAGGAAAATGCCCTTTTATACGGAATATGAAAAGAATATAGATAATACTTATTCAATAAAAATAACAACAGCATGCTTGTGAAAAACAGGACAGTATGTCTAGCTGAAGAATCTAAAAATATGCTTCGTCATCCGAAAAATATCTTCACTATCATTTTATCACTTCAAGAAGTCGAAAAACTAAACAAATCATGAAAAATGATGCATTATAGTGTCAACATGCACCCGTACCTAATAAGTATTGTTCAACTCTCTCTCATAAAAAAATTTGGTGCACTAATACACACCAGAAGCTCAAATATAGCTATCTGCACATGGGAAAAGTTGCAGCATCATTACGCTGCTAAAGGTGGATATGCGATAAAATTGAATCAGGTTATATATATATTTCTGACTAGCTATCTTAAGGAGACTTAGACTTGGCACCACCGATGGTTTAATACAAAAACTTATATTTCCATTTGATACTTGTAAATTGAACTATATTAGGTTTGATCAATAAAATATGTATTAGGCAACAATTCATATTATTTTTGGTAATTTTTTTTAAGGATTTGAAGTCTTAAAATTGCGTTTAATCGGTTTGCATCTTTTCCATGAATTCATAATCCTCAAAATGCTAACACTTCTACAGATATCTAAGAAAATACTTAATATTTTTGGCAGTGTGTTATAAGACCTACTTAAAATAATTAGGGATGGATTTTGTAATACCTTAAATATATATATATATATATATATATATAAATAATAAATAATTTCATTATATATATATATATAACTTAAAAATAAAATATAACAAAAATCATATTTATTTTGAATATTATTACATACATACATACACACACATTTTTTTTTTTCCCCTTAAAAAAAAATCATAAATTTCAGAGTGCATCCATAACGCTTTTAATTAGGTTCTAATAAACATCCGAAAAATAATAAGCATTTTCTTAATTAACTATAAAAAGTTTAACGTGCTGGAGATCAGGAATTCATGAAAAAATGCAAACTGAGAAAGCGCAATTTAAAGAATTCAAATCTGTGAAAATGTATCAAAAACCATAAGAAATGTTGCCTGAATATATATTTTATTGAATATATATAATATAGTTCAATTTATAAATATTAAATGAAAATATAAGCTTTTATGAGAAACATTTAGTGATGCCAAATCCCCTTAAATATTAAGTTGGTTAACTGAACCTAGACCCACATGTGATACTAATGAAATGAGTAGTTTAAGAAATCACCCTCATATTCATACTGGTGAAAAGGGAAAAAAGCGATGGGTGTATAAAAAAAAAAAAAAAAAAAATCTTCCTAATAAGTCATTTACGCAGTTATATCCTCGACAAAATACGACAATAATAATTATTATAGGAATAATTGTAATATTCGCGATATTAAAAATAGAATTACTGCAAAATACAGAAAAATTAATATCAGTACTGTAATATAAATTTTCCCTGTGTTTTTCTTACTCCAACGTTTCACAAAAACTCTTTAAAATTTCGAACAGTAACCAGTGGTTATAATACTTATGTTAATAAGGCAGGTAAAATTTTACAAAATATAACTGATAGTTTAACTAATAGCTCCATTATTAAAAGTAGCTATGATATTATGAAAAAACTCAAATATAATAATGTTAAAATTTAATCAGTATATACTTATGATTTTCAGTATTTATTCAGTAGTATAGGCAAGGCACGAAATTTCCGCTCGCCAGCTCGCCATTGCCGAGTGAAATTTTTACTGTAGCGAGTAAAAATTTGGTCTAGTTATAGATACAATTCTTACACGATACGGTAACAGAAAACATTTTTTTTATAGATTTAAATATGGCAAAATCTTGCCATCTTATAACCTCATATTTAACCTCTCCTTTTTAGATTCTCGGAGACCCGAGTCTGTGTGTGCGCTGTGCGAGATCGCGCCAGCTTGGAAAAGGAAAAATGCTTAGTGCATACATAAAAGTTTTGATATCATAGGCAGTTTTGTTTCTTACTCTGTTATTTCTCCAAGCAGAGTGAGAATAGACGAGTGGAAAGCCTCTTTGTCCGTCGCCCACTATCCGAGAAAAGAGATACGCGAAAGTTTGCCTATGCGATATTGTCACTTGAAAATGAGCCCGAGCCCTTTTAAAAATACTGCCTATGTTTATTTTGTTGTATAATGATTTAAAAAAAATAAATAAATAAAAATAAAAAACTGTTCATATTTTCTAGTTTTTTACTGAAACGTCAATGATTTGCGCTTGTAATGATTTATGAGCAACGATTTTATCGAAAAAGTTATTGCGAAATGTTTATTTCAAATGACAACAATGAACAAGTTATAAACATCGACATTCTGTCTAATTACAAAAATAAAATGGACGAAAAAGACATTTCTAATATAAAACGTTAAGTAAATAAATAGATAAATAAGAAAAGAAAGCTTAATCTTTCATAATAAAAATATTTTTACAGAATATTGTTTGACAAATAATTCTTTTTCTTCTTTTTTTCTTTAATGACTCTATGCATATATGTTATTAGATATTTTAATCTTTTTCAAATCTCATTATAATGATTTTTAATTATAGCTGAGTATGAAACATGATGATATACGACACACTTTTAATATATTTAATTTTAGACTGTATTTGTAAAAACATTTCAAATAGTTAGGAAAAATAAAAAACCTAAACTGCGTATAAATGGAAAAATATGACAAGCCTATTTCGTGGCGAGTAAAACTTTTTTTGGCGAGTGCAATATGAATTGAAATTTCGAGCCCTGTTATAGATATTAAAGATTTGGATACAGTTTTGAATTGGATTTATGAAGAATATGAACTTGCTAATGTGATTGATAAAAATAAATATGAAAATTAAAAAAAAAAAAATTAAACCCACATGTGATCGTATCACACGTGGGTCTAGACTGAACAACCGATGTTGAGTATAACAGTTGTCAAACATCTAGAAACGTTCTTTATGAGTCACATTTAATAGTGTGAAATTTTAATATTTAATAAAAAAAATTAATAATGTAAAGAAATTGTTATATCTTATACATTTGTATAAAAATTGTGACCTGAAGCGGAAGAGGGGACTAGTAAAAAAAATTAAGGAAACGTCAAAATGTTTTGGATCAACCTATAAAATGCAATGCTTTAAATGCGTTTTAAATGTAGCATGTGCTTATGAAGATTTTACTCATCTTTATAAATTTTTATGAGATTATCATATATTAATAGAAATATAACTTTCTTTGTTAAGAAAAAAAAAAAAAAATCAACTTTTTATTACCATGTTTACTTGGTTTCTTTTTTGTTTGTTTGTTTGCCCAGTGCAAATCTTGCAATCGATTTTTAACTAATTTCCCGACTAGCTAGACATTTGAAACTTTTAAAATAGCTCAGAACATGATGACAATGCATTTTTAAAATACTTTTAGCCAGTTTAAATGATTCAACAATCATATAACTTTCCGACTAGATAGACATTTAAAACTTTCAGTATATTTAAGAACACGGTGACAATGCTTTTTTTTTTCTTTTTTTTAATACCTCAAGCCGATTGTTTTATGAATATGAATTAACATTTTGTATTTCGTTTAAACATTTTAAAGAACTCTTATTTTACTTAAAATTAATAAAATACTTTAACTTGAATTATGAGGTGGTTTTCTTTTATAGGCGAATCATTATTATGATTATTTTTTATTTTATATAAATATTTTTGAAACAAATCATTTGCTTTTTTTACCTACATTAATATAAACTTAATATTAAAATTTAAGGTATGTAAAACATTTTTTTTCTCAACATTTCCACTATACTTTAAGAAAGATCTTAATGCAGTTTTAGAAACAGATTTGTATGAAATACATTCTTGTGTGAGAGGGGTGTTAGCCCCCTCTCAAATCGGGAACGAACATAATTCCGAATTCGGGAAAAATCTCAAACCCGAAATGTACAAAACTCGGCCTGATGCTGCCTGCGTGCCAATAGATCAAAGTTTGTTAACGAAACCATTTTTTAATTCATGAAATCAATGAAGGTAGTGAATCAACGAAGGTTTTCCTCGCTTCGCTGGTCACTATATTTAAAGGAAATTCTTTTCTATATCGCTTTACAAACAAAAATGAAATTTAAAGAAATCATGAAATTGCTTTAAAGCCCGCTTTGGTTCCCCGCTGCCTTTGACAGCGACCCGCTCATTCGCAGTCTCTCGGGTATCTGTCCCTATTGCCGGTGACAATAGCTTACCAGTAGGCTTCCGTTTGAGTGCTTATCAGATGATAGTTTCAAAACGGACAGTATCGAAAAAATTGAAGTAGCCATTTTATGTTTGAATCCCAGTTACATATGAACAACACTATATGTGGTGTACATAATATTCTCTTTCACGTTATTTTGTATATTTATTTGATTTATTCGATCAACCATAAAATGACAACAATTTCACACCATATACTCGTATATTATTACAATGTGCTATGATCAGCTACGTCTATCGCATGAGATAATTAATTTTTGTGGTTATAATAGTAGTTGAGTTAGTTAATAGTAGTTGGTATATAGAAAAATAAATAATGAAATATGTAAACTTGATCCTGGTACAGCCTTAATGTAGCTCCCCTTCGCGACTTTTGAATTTTTATCGTCACTTTAGACAAAAATACATAATTTATGTTATTATTATTATTATTATTATTTTCTTTTCGTTTCGTTTTCGTTTTCTTTCTTTTCTGTTTTTCAATAGTTTATAATTTATTTATATTTTTTATGCGTTACTTGCCTTAAAGTGGCTATTACGAAAGTGGAGTCCTTGGCGAAAAATGTCCGATCTATTTCAGTATTAAAATTTAAAAAATTACCCAGGATTATCAAGTAAAGCTCGTTAATGCTAATGATTATCAAGTAAAGCTCTACAATAAATTTAAGTAAAGCTCTTTAATGTAATGCTGAATTAGCTTTCATGCCAAGCGCGATTCATCCGTGCCAAAAACATACTATTTAAACAAAAGGAGGGAAAAAAAAAATCTAAAATTGAGGTATATTATTTTATTATTATTATTATTATTATTATTTTTTTTTTTTTTTTTTTTACTCGATTTTCATATTTTTATTTTTTTTATGTGCGGGAGCAAATTTAATACTATTATCATTATTCATTTATTTATTTATTTATTTATTATTATTATTATTATTATTATTATTATTATTATTATTTTCACATTTTAATTAATTTTAAAAAATCTAATCAAAATTTCATTACAAATAAGGTACCAAATGAAAGGGGCCTTTTTTTCTGAATCCGTCAACTTATCGATCGGACAATTAGATTTTTTTAAATTAACTTAAGTATGAAAATCTGGTGGCAACTTGCGTCAACACACAGACAAACAGACTAAAAAATCTCTTAACCATTTATATATATATAGATTGGTGCTACATCCGTTAAACATTCACGAGTCTCATTAATTCTCATAGAAAATTTAAATTTCATATTATTAAGAGAATTTTTATCCACATAGCTTATTGAAGCATATTTGACTAATTAAAAAAAAAAAAAAGAAAAGAAAAGAAAAGAAAAAGAAAGAAAAAAGAAAGAAAATCTGTATTTTTATAAATTTTGCAGAGAGAGAGTGTGTGAGAGAGAGGGGGGGGGGAGAGAAAAGGAAACAAAGTAGTAGAATAAAAAAAAAAAAAAAAAAGAGAGAGAGAGAGAGAGAAAAATGACATTGTAATCCGGAAGAACAAACAAACAAATAAAATAAAATTTAAGCAAAAAATCATTTTTTAAAGTTAGAAGCTTTTTATTGTGAAGCCCTAAAAAGCATAAAATAAAAAATTTTCTGGCAAAGACATGCTACAAAGAAATGAAAGTTTCAACACTAAGAAAATTTTAGAGAAAAATATAGGTACTTTCCTTTTGCAAGAGATGAAAATTTTTTAATGTTCAATACATTTTAAAAAGCTTTAAAGACCAATATTTTTAGTTATTAATTTTTCTATAATCATTCGTTAAGCCAGACATTTCAAATGTCTCGAAAGCTTTTAAAAATATTTTGAACATTAAAAAAAATTCATCTCTTGCAAAAGGAAAGTACCTATATTTTTCTCTAAATTTTTTTTAGTGTTGAAACTTTCATTTCTTTGTAGCATGTCTTTGCCAGAATAAATTTTATTTTATGCGTTTTAGGGCTTCACAATAAAAAGCTTCTAACTTTAAAAAATGATTTTTTACTTAAATTTTATTTTGTGATTTTTTAGTTACCAAAAAGAAAAAAGCTACTTAAAAAACTAATTAAAATTTCTTAGGATATTTTGTAGACAACGGAAGATTTTCTTTTATCAATTAATTTTTTTTTTTTTTCGATTATTTATCTGCAAAAAAAGTACTATATCGTCTTTCTAGGATCGAATCCGGGACCATCGCGTTATCAGCATGACGTTCTAACCAAAAGTCTAACAACTGACAAGAAAAAGTCATAAAACATTCTAGAAATATCTAAAAAATACTTATACAAATGAATATTGTTCTCGAATGCTTTTAAAAATATTTGGAATATTTAAAATTTTTCATGTTTTGCAAAAGTGAAATATGTATATTTTTCCTTAAAATTTTCTTGTAGTTGAAACTTTTATGATTTTATAGCATGTCTCTTCAAGAATAAATTTTTATTTTAGGCTTTTTAGGGCTCCACAATAATAAAAAACTTTCAGTGTTATTTTTATTTATTTATTTTTATTTTTATTTTTACTGACATTTTTGTTTTGTGCGTTTAGTAACTCAAAAAAAAAAAAAAAAAAAAAAAAAAAAAGCTTCTTTAAAAATACTATCGAAATTCCTTAGGAACCTGTGTAGATAATGAAAGATTTTCTTTTTTCAATTGACATCGTTTCTTTTAATTATCGACAAAAAAGTAACACGTCGGCTTACGAGGATCAAGCCCACGAGCATCGCATTATCACCATGACGCTCTAACCAAATGTGCTAACGAGCGGAGACGTCTTCTTTTTCAGAATGACACAAAAACACGATGATAAAAATCCACTTTCAATAAAAAGTTTCTAAAAGAATAATATATATATATATATATATATATATATATATCTTTTTATTTTGTGCCTTTTAGACAATGAAAAATTTCCTTTTAGCGATTGACACATTTTCTATTAATTATCTGTAAAATTTAACGCATCGATCCTTCGGGGATGGAACTCAGCACCATCGCATTAGCAACTTGACGCTCTAACAAACTGCGCCAACAAGGCGTCAATAAGGACTGCTGACATTTTTTTTTTTTTTTTTTTTTTTTTTTTTAAGTTGAGTTGCCTTATTTATTAGCGTGACATGAAGACGCGATAGCGAAATCCAATTTCCATAAAATGCTTCTAAAAAATTATATTTATTTATTTTTATTTAAATTTTTATTTTGTGATTTTTAGTAACTAGATAAAAAGCTATTTTAAAAACTCTTCAAAAATTATTAGGATACTGTGTACACAACGAAATATTTCCGTTTATCAACTGCCACCATTTCTATTAATTATTTAAAAAATTAACGCGACACTCTAACCAACTAAGCCATTAAGAGTTTTTTTTTTTTTTTTAAGTGGAATTGTCTTAATTTTTAGCGTGACAGAAAACGCGATGGCAATTCAACTTCATGTAATCAGTTAAAATGGGTGAAAATATCTTACCTGAAAAATGGAGATTTAACACTTTCAGGTCTAAACTATTTCCACCTGCTGGACTGAGTTTTTTTTTTTTTTTTTTTTTTTTTTAATACTTTCTTTTACTAATTGACACATTTTCTAAAATATCTCCAAAAATTACCATATCGGCCTTTCGAGGATTGAACTCATAACCAACCGTTATCAACATGATGCTCTAACTAACGGAGCTAACGAGGAATGCAATGCGTTGCTTATATTTACTTTAAAGGGGAGGCACCTTGTTTTTTGGCGTGTCACGAAGACACGATGAGAAATTCCAATTTCAATAAATAGCTTCTAAAAAATTTATTTATTTACTTATTTTCACTTACATTTTTATTTTGTGCTTTTTGTAATTAGATAAAAAGCCGTTTAAAAAAAACTCTTGAAAAATTATAAGGATGCTGTGTACACAACGAAATATTTTCTTTTATCAATTGACACTTTTTCTATTAATTATTTGCAAAAAAGTAACACGTCGGCCTGGACTCAATAAATGTTGCAAGTAATATCAACATATTATACACATTTTGAGTATCAACTTTTGGTTTTCTGCTATTGTTATTATTGTTATTACTTAATTATACTGATAATAGATTTATACATACCGTTACAAACTTTTAAAATCGATATTCAGATTCGGTAGACCTTAAAATGTCTAATCATAGGAAAAATTAATTTTCGGTAATTTGATCCAAAATTATTTCTCTACGAAATGTAGGTAAAAGGAAGTAAAATATAATAAGGGACAACTGGGAGGGGATAGGGGAGGGCAGGAAAAAAGATTTTAACCTTGACTAAATATTTGATTGAGAATTATCAAAAATAGTTACTTTCAGATTATTATTTATTTATTTATTTATTTATTTATTGGAACTTAGTTTCTGTTGATATGTTATACTTAGCTTGAATCTAAAAATAATTTATTTAATTAGTAATAGTGAAAATACATCCGCTGTAAATTAAAAAACTAATAAATAAGGTCCTTTTACACTGGTTCCCCGTGAAAAAAGATAATAATTAATTTAATAAAAAAATTATAAGTTAAAAAAAATTATATACCATGTTTTTAAATTTTTTGTGAATCATTAATGTAATAGACGAGGATAAAAAAAGTAATTTATAAGCAATATTTATGCACATGGACACAATTCAGTGAACTAATAATTGTAATGAAAAAAAAAGTTGGTTTTAAAAATAAAATATTACTCCTTTTAGAACAACGTATATTAGCATTATACATAAGCACTTATCAATGTGTATGAAATTTTTAAAGTGATAATGATGTCAATTTGTTTTTAGATGCATCATTCTTTTTATAAATTTTCAATTTTCACGTTTTAATTAAACGTGAAAATTTAATTAAATGTATTTATTTTTATGTCAAAACAAAATGAACTGGTATTTTTTTTTTTTTTTTTTTTTTTGCCAACATTTAAATTACAGCTAATACTTCAATGGCTATTTTTATTGCTATTAGTAGCTTATTATTTTCATATTTTAATTAATTAAAAGAAAACTATTCGAAAATTCGAAAATCTGACTTCGAAGTATTGTGTTGTCATCGGGTTCTGAGCTACTGTGAAAGTTTCAAATGTCTAGCTAGTAGGGAAGTTAGTTAAAAATAGCTTCCAAGATTTGTACCGAACAAACAAACAAACAAACAAGAATCGAAGTTAATAAAGGTAAATTAATGTAAAATTCTTCAAATAAATGCATTAAAAAGGAGAGAGAGAAAAAAAAAAAAAAAAAAATGTAGTACAAATCCATTAGTAGCTTAAACCCGGACAGTGAAAGACAACTTTAAAGGTACTTTTTACTTGCACACTTATTTATTTATTTATATTTTATTTTATTTATTTATATGATTTAATTAATTAATTAATTATTTTTTTTTTATTTATTTAATATATATATTTTTTAATTTTTTAGGAAATGTTTATGCAAATGATGTTATTATATTTAAAAAATATATATGAAAATAAGCATTAAAATTTTTGGCATTTTTTGACTTCAAACCTGGAATAAAATTAGCCGGTTGGGAGTTAAACTGCGCACCTTCTATCTATCTTTCTTTTTTTTTTTTTTTTTTTTTTTTTTTCATTGCGGTCTTATATACAAAAATCGGAGATAACTAAAATATTAATATTACCAAATATTTTTAAAGGATAATATATACATATATATATGGTTAAAATTCCTCTGTGCATTAAAATTTAACAAAAATATTTTGAATTATAATATTTAAAATTTAGTTTTTCTAATGTTTAATTTATGTTTTCTGTAATATCTTTTAACATCTTTTAAAATCTTATGGTAATAATATAAAAATTGCTCTTAGAAGTTTCAGAGAAATTATCTCAATTTTAACTGTCTAAAAGTTATACGAATTTTAAAATCAATATTTAAATAATAATATTAATTTTAATTTAACGTATCAAATATTTTAGCTTTCTCCTTCAAATCATTTATTTAATTATGTTAAAGAAATCATAACACCAGCTTAAAGCGACAGGTACACTTGCGATTTATTTTTTAATCACTCTTTCTCTTTTTACTGCGCTCAAAGCTGGTAGACGTGAGGTGCCGGGTACGATCCCAGGTCGCGCTCGTCCGCCTAGCCGTTCTGAGATTTCCGTGGTTTTCTCCGAAATTTGCGTAAATACGAGATAGGGTCCCTTAGAAAGACACCCCACGGAGGGCACACCCCCTCAAGCCTGGGATCCAAGAACAGCAAGTCGGCCTTAATTCCCAACCCAATTCTTTTTCTTTGTATTTTACCCCACCTCAGTTCACTTTTCGAAATGACAACTCTTCACAGGTCTTATACATTTGAATGAATAGTAAACATGTAAATTTACCATAAAGCAGAAAGCGATGTCCTGACGCCAACCTTCAAAGGATATGTGGGTTTTCAATGTAGTTATCGATATTGAATCGACATTTTCTAGCTGACTAGGGATGTTGGAAATGTCAGACTAAACGGATTAATTTAGAGTTTTTCTTTCATAGCCTAGAATCAGTCATACAATCACTAGATTATTTAACTGTGTGTAACAGCCTAAATATCAGGCTAATTTACTCATATATATGCTTTTAAAGCATATATATGAGAAGTGGATAAGTTTTTTTGTTTTTGTTTAAATAAGATTATTTTAAATCACTGAATAAAAGCAATTTTGCTTCAAAGCCTAATCAGTGCCGGCCCTAGCAAATTTGGCGCCCTAGGCGAAAAATTTTCATGGCGCCCCATTAAAACAAATTTTAAAAAATTGTAAGACACACAGACAATTATACACATACAAATAATGTAATAAGTAATCAGCTATTTATTTTTATTACATATTGCATATTATTGTTTTTTCGGCGCTACTTTTAGCGGTAGTAGAAACAATATCCTTTAAATGAATTGTTTTAGCTTCATCTTGATCTGTTGATAGTCCTACAAATCGTTCTCATGTCACTATAGAACACTGGTAAGTTTTTATTAATTTCAATTATATGAAGCTGGGTTCTCCACTGGCCACAGACACAGGAAGTGTCAGCAACAATTTTATTGCTATTACTAAATTCAATACACAATGTACTAGTTCGTTTTCACAAAAATTATTCAAAACTTCCTGTGGTGTACTTTCATCAACATCCTTAGAGTCTCCTTGAGTCAGATATTCTCCTAATCTTCTACATTATTTCAAAATCACTTTGAAAGTATTTTTTACGACCCACAATCGTTAGAAAGGCATCAGAAAACATGATTTATCTTTTTAGTCTGTTTGACCTTCTCATCATTCGAATTTCTTGCTGTATCAAGAAAAGAAATATAACAATTAATCTTAAAATGATGTTTAGCATCACTTGTTGATTTCAGGGATGGAACACGGGCGCAGAATTCATACCACTATCAATGTAAGAAAATTTTCTACTTCTTAAATCAACGATATTATAGGTAGAGAAATTTCTTAAACGGATTCCGGTATGAATTCTGCGCCCGTGTTCCATCCCTGTGATTTATCAGCTGACTGCATAATTAAACTTCTTTTTCATTTTTCGTAATCGGGCTGGCTCTGACTCCGATGGGAATGATACCTCAATATTAATTTCTTCTGAAAATGCCTCCTGTGTATCAAATCCGAAATCACTTTTACAGTTTCCAAAAAAAAAAAAAAAAAAATTTTAGTAGTGCATTAGTACTGGAGTTTGGGTCACATTTTCACCATTGGCTCGTCGTCTTTTGCTATGTACTGACGAAAATTTTCTTCACTTATTTTCTAATAGGAAATTAACATTTTTTATACATGATCTGGCTTGTGTTCGTCGAGAATGGACAACTAGAACGAGGCGGAGTTTCAATGTTTGTGGGGAAAAGTTGTGCTATGATAGGCTACATTCCACTGTATGTGGGTTAAATAAAAGAAAATCATCAGGACTTTGAATGGCGTCAGAGAGTCATGTCGTCTATTCGTTGCAGATTACCCATAGAATTTTCTTACATTGCAAGGATACATAAACTCAAAGTGAAACCGGAAGCATTTCCCATGTTCAGTTTATCAAAGCCTCAGTCTTTATTTCTTTCATATCAAACTATTGTTTATTTACTAATTATTTTGGAAGATGAAGCAAGATTTTTGCTTATTCAGATTCAGGTGGAAAAATCTTTTGTTTTTTCAAATTATTATTCTGATAGTGTTCCTTTAGGATTCGGACGAAAATAACTTTTCAAATGAGCCTAATTTGCTTTGCTAATGATATTTTTTCTCTAATTTTCTCTTACAAAATTGTACACCAATTTCTTTTTTTTTTTCTGTTAACAGCTAGTCTCAAGTATCAACTGTACTGAAAACGAAATTTCACATTTTATTACTAAGTTGAGCTACTAGAAAAAGAAACTATAACAGAATCACTTTGTAAAATTCCAGAAAGCCTCCACGCATAGCCCCTACAAAGTCACCTAGTTTAAAGAGCTAAAACTTCTTTCTAGTTAGAGCTAGCTTCCTTCAAATCTTATTATTATTATTATTATTTTCTTTTTGTGTCAGTTCAAAATTATAAAATTAAAATACTTATAACTTTTCGTATATAAAACAAAAAGTAATAAGATAAATAATAATGTAATACTTATACACATTCTTACTTTTATAATCTTTTTCAATCAATCATTTGCGTCAGACGTGTATACAAAGATAATCTGAAGTAATCCTTTTTTCTTTCGATTGCTATACCCTTGTAAAATTGCTTTCCTACGAGCTGAGCAACTGAGAAAATTCGAATCAAAAAATATCTTTTGCGTGCAAAACACACGCAAAGTTTTAAAAAAAAAAAGGCTTAAAGTTTCATCTTTTTTGTCAGTTTTTTATAATCATTAAACTCAACATTGTGCCAATACATTAAACCTCTTCGCTTCATAAAATGTGCTCTTGCAGCAAAAGCAAATTTACAGTTAAACTGGAAACAAAAATGACAGTCTATACATTTCTATTAAGGTCGACCTTGACAAATTGATGAGTATTCAGTAAAAAATGGTAATTTCAAGTTGCCAAAGTTTCGAAGTTCTAATTTCAATAGAAGCCGAGTTCTGGAATTTCCAGCTACATTTTAGCACAGAATTAACCCGATATTTTACCATTTGTAGTCAAGAATTTATAAAGAAGCTGATTAACTCCCGAGAAGTCGATTGCAGAAGACATGAAAGAACTTTAAGCTTAGACTGTCTAGTTACAAGAATTGAAAGCTGGACAAAATCATATGATAGCAGCACAACATGAGATATAAATCGGACATGAAGAGCAGATGAAGGATGGATAAAAGAAGATGAAAGCTAGACAACATGAATTGAGAGAATAGCTGAAACCCTGACAAGAGGAGTTAAGGATAAAACAGAAGCCATGTAAGAAGAGATTCGTTGAAAAGTTAAAGTAATTCAAGAGAAAATGCAAGAGCGAGAGAAATTTTTGAGGAAAAAATAAAATTTACGAAAATTAAAGTTGTAAAGACAATTTAAGCAAAGTTTCTAGAAATTAAAGGTTCCAATTGCCCATATGTAGCACTAGTGCGACATAAAACTCACTTTCCTACCCTCCAGAAATAAAAGATAGCTTTTAGGGAAAGTATTTAAAAATAAGAAAAGATGTGCAAAGGAAAGACCAAAACATAAAAGATGTGCAAGGGATGATTCATGAGATGAAATATGATGTACAATTTAGACCCTTGAATGGAAAGTCAAAACTTTATAATTCCAATAAAGTACAGCCCCATTAAATAATGACTCGGTGACTTTTAGATATAGTGTAAAGCTGTTAACAATTACATGGACAGATTTAATGACGGGCTGTTTTCAAAACTCAATTCGGCGTTGTAAGTTTTTGAAATAAATAGATCGTTATTATGGTAAAATCAAGCCAGTTGTTTGTGACTCTTTCTCTTGTGCTTCTCATCAGATAAATTAGATTGACTTTGATGCCCTGAAAAGTCAATTCGAGGATTATCCATTTACTTCATTTTTACACGTCCAATTGAAAATGCGCCAAGAAAAACTCAGTAAATGTTTGCAAGTCATAGCAGCTGACTTGTACCTTTTAGTCCTTTTTAGACAAAGATTGTGTGTTTAAAATTTTCCCACAACATGACTGCTGTTTCCAAGACTACATTTTATCTATTCTAAAGTGCCGTTAGATAGTAATAAATAAAATAGATCTTGTTGTCTGGATTGTGCCGCCCTCTAGATTTTAGCGCCCTAGGCCATCGCCTAGTTTGCCTATATGGTCGAGCCGGCCCTGAGCCTAATAAATAGAATATTCAACCTGAAACAATTCTAAAAAAAATAGTTGCTCTGGAAGGAAATTTCACTTGGAAAATACATTTCCTTAGGCTTCTTACAATGAAATTAAGATAAAGTGTTTTGTCAAGTAAGCAAAGATGCAGCGCTAACAGGGGCGCAAAGCAACTGAGCTTTTTAAAATCCACGGTAGTGAAGTGCCAATTCGATCCCAGCTCGCGCTTATATGTAGTTTTCCGTGGTTTTCTCCGAAAATCGTATAAATATGGGCAAGGACCACTTAAAAAGACCCCCGTTTTTACTTTCGAGACAATTCCATGTATCTGAAAAGAAGGAAGGACGCCGCAGACGCCACGGAGCGGAAACACGCTAAGATTAGAATGTTAAAGTGTCGTTTACAGGATAAGCGAACATGCTATTGATAGTAACTGTCTGAAACGGGAAAAATTTACATAGACGCCACCAATTGAGAATTTATGCTATGGTCAGATTTTTTAAAGGTCGTAAATAAGGTCAAAATTTTCAAGGATAGTTTATAAACAGACAAACAGGCTGTTGTATTTGTCTGAAAAGGGAAGAAGGCGTTTAAGATCACACCGAGCGGAAATTTGCAAAGTCAGACTTTTTAATGCAAAATGTTTTGCTTGTCGACCAATCAGCTGGTCGCCAAAAGCGGCTAGCGATACACAAATCTTATCATTTTTGATACATTACGCTAATGAACAAAATTATGAACCACTTTAAAATGAACTTTAAGGCGCAAAACTGCACATAAAGAAAGAAAAAGAAAAAACCTTTACGTGCCACCATATTTTTCAAAATATTGGGGGAGGGAATACCACTTCCCCCACTCAAGCTATACCCTTGAGCAGAGCAGCCACAGCATTTTTTTAAGTCGGCGCCCCTGCTGGTTAATGAAGATTTTTTCGACAAATCTGCTTTTCAGGAAATTTTAAACATATGCGAACAAGAACATTTTGATAAATTTGCTTTCGAGGGTATTCAACACACCTGCTTTCGTGGACATTTAACACACACGCAATCGAGGACAATTTAACACACCTGCATTCGAGGACATTTAACACACCTGCTTTCGAGGACATTTAACACACATGCAAATGAGGACATTTTAACACACCTGCCTTCGAGGACATTTTAACACACCTGCTTTCGAGGACATTTAACACACATGCAAACGAGGACATTTTAACACACCTGCCTTCGAGGACATTTGAACACACCTGCCTTCGAGGACATTTGAACACACCTGCCTTCGAGGACATGTTAACTCACATGCCAACGAGGACGTTTTAACACAGATGCAAACGAGGACCTTTTAACACAACTGCCTTCGAGGACCTTTTAACACACCTGCCTTCGAGGACTTTTAGCACATCCGCCTTCGAGGACATTTTAGTACACCTGCTTTCGAGGACATTTTAATAAACCCGCCTTCGAAGACAATTTAACATACTTGCCATCGTGGACATAGTCGCAAACATGCAAATAAAGACTTTTTGTACGTATTAGTTCCATAACATTTTGAAATAATTGCCTTAATTCGGAATTTAAATTACATATTTTAAAAATTATCTTGACTATTTTAACATAAAGATGTGCAATTGAATGTTAAATTAAGTATATGTTTTAATGTTTTAAAAATTATGCAATTATTACATAAAATATTTTACAAAATATTTGCTATTTCATAACTTGCATATTTCATTTAGCCAACTTTTTGTGTAGATATTTATTAATTAAAAAAAAATGCTTTATAAATGTAAAATTAAAAAAAAAAAAAAAAAAAAAAAAAAATCAATATCATCGTTTATTAATTCAATGTATGCTTATGCATACGAGAACTAAGACCTACCATTTACAGTGAATTCATTATGAAAATCTATTTTCAAAAATGAGACTCTAAATTTTCCCCAACAGCAATAAGGAAAGAAATTGTGTGATATAAATATTTTTATTCATATGTTGATTCTAGAAAATAAAAATAAATAGTTTACATAATAAAGTTTTACGAAAATAAAGCTACGAAATAAAGTTTTATCTGATTTAAAAAAAAAAAAAAAAAACGTAAAGAAAAAAAAAAAAAATATTGTATTTTAACGTAACAAACAATTTTAAAGAAAAGTTTAAAACCAAACGTGACAAAGATTAAGAATAATTATTTCTCTTCCAATTTTAAAAATTTACAAATAAGTAATTGGTATTTTTTATTATAAATATCATCAATAATGAGACAGTAAGTAATTTTAAAACATTAAATGAACACAGTCAGTAAATGTTATAGGACACAAATCACAATAATTATTTCAGGAAAAAAAAATTGTCATTATTAAGAAATCAATTATCTTTTACCAGAAAGTATGCATATAAGTTCATTAATAAAAATTAAAAAAAAAAGAAAAGATAAAGATAAAAAAGAAAATAATATATATGCATAAGATAAAGAGTACTTTTCAGAAAATAAAAGAAGATGAATGGATTTACACACTCATATGTATCCACATCGTGTAACCGAGGACAACACTCCGTATGCATTTGCATCCGCAAACCGAGGACTTCTTACACACTTCTGTGACAGAAGTGTGTAAACTACACACACTTAAAAATGAAAAAACCGGAAACTGAGGACATATTTCAAAAAAGTAAAAAAACTATTTCTTAGTATAAATTTAGGTCCTAGAAACGAAATCCGACAGGATTTCAAACCGAGGACGTCCTCGTTTTGAACGACGTCCTCGGTTAGAAGGTGTGTAAACAAGAGCATGTCCTCGGTTTCCACCTTATACGAGAACACACACACACACACACACACACACACACACACACACATATATATATATATATATATATATAAATAATAGATAACGTAATACAATTTAATCTTAAAATTTAGCAATTAATAGAATTAAAACAATAACAGCACACTAAAATATAGAACTGAATTTAACATAGAGGAAAGAATGACACAAAAAGTTGCGATATAGATAAGGAACCAATGAGTTACCATAGTATCTTAAAATACTTACTCCGACCTGAAGGATAATAAAAAGGGACCATTAAACTTGTGAAAGAGAAAAAAGATAATAAACCTCATAATCAATTGGATATAAATGCTTAAAATTAGAAGCATACTTCATAAAGCAGAGAAAGCTGCAACGATTTCGTAAAACGATATTGCTAATCATAGCAATTTATATCATCTCACGCCCCGATCAATGCAGCAAAAAAACATAAAGAATGAGAAAAAAGTGAAAAATTAAATTAAAACAAAGAATAAATAAATATTAATTAAAATCTTAAAGGAAACCAAAGTGATAACATGAAATAATCAGAGTAACCACATGGAAAACAGTTAACACAAACTGGAAAAATGGTTGATGCCAAAACCTAAATTGAAGTTAAAATAAAAGCTCGACAGATATCGATTAATCGAAAATACTTCAGAACAATTACATTAAAGATAAAATACACAGAGTAAATATTAAATGATAATGTTAAAATTAATACTAGTAGAGTTAAATTAAATCGTACCAAAAATTTTAATAATTAAATCGTTTAAGATAAGGACTGAAGAATTAAGGTATAAGACAACTGAGTACAAGCGCCATCTTTCGGTTAGCTATAAAAACATTAAGTCAGTTAAATAAGATGTATTGACTGAAAGATTAAGATAATTTAGAAGCATTAACAGCAAGAATAAGATAATTTTTAAGATTTTTATTTTTAAGTCAAATTATTAAGTGTTAAGTTTTAAGAAGACATAATTACAAGCAATAATGCCAATGAGCACACATATAAGGATAAGCATTATAATGCGGTCATCAATAATAATTAAAATTAAAAATAAAAATATTTTTATTTTGAAGTCAAAGTATTAAATGTTAAGTTTTAAGAAGAGTCAATTACAAGCAATAATGCCAAAGAGCACACATATAAGGATAAGCATTATAATGCAGTCATCATAAATTAAAATTAAAAATTAAAATTTAAAAGATTTTTTTTTATTAATATATATAAGATTTTATTTTTGTTATGCAATTAGCTGGATTGTTCAAACTTAACAAGGGAAGCCTCAAGTAGCCAGAAGCACATAGTAAAATTTAATGATAAAAGAGTTCAAAATTCATAGTATCAACCAGAAAAAATAAGAATGTAACTTACAGCAATCCCCCCATTTTTTTTTTTTTTTTTTTTTTTTTTTTTTTTAAATTTTATTCAGCATCAAACCCTCCCAGCCAACCAGCCAAAAAACACCACCCTTCCTCCTTAATCAAACATCTGCCCACCCATCCACCTGATTTTTTTTTTTTTTTTTAAATTAAACCTTAGTAATTTTTTTTTTTGTGTGTGTGTTAGACAGAGATCCTTTATGATAAACAAGTGAATAAATAAATTTTTTGGGATAACCCATTTTTGTAGCAACATTAATTATGTGAGAGATATTTTTGTTTTTAAACCTATCTGAACAAAGATTATGTATACGAAAGAGGTGATTGAGAATAATATTTCTGTAGACAGAGATATGAAGACAAGAGGTAAATTGTGTAAATAAATTTACTTTGAAACTAAAATCTTGTCTTTTGTCATACAGATCGGTATAAATTTTACTACCATCAAGTTTAAGTTTTAAATCTAAGAAACTAATACAGTTATTGTTGAGATGATTATAAGTTAAGGTAAGGTGAGAAGGATATTCAAATTTAAATAAATTAGGCGAAAAATTATTGACATAAAAATTATAATGTCATCAATGTATCGGTAAAAATAGACATTTTCAATACATAATCCCTGTTCATAATGGTAAAGGTATAAGTCAGCTAACATACTCGAGCTACATCCTCCTTGTGGAATACCGACCTTTTGAATATAGATCTTATTACAGTGTAGAATGTAATTGTTATGAATAATAAAATTTAAAAGTGTCTTAAATGAAGTTGCCGAAAAGCAATTTGGTAAAGAGATTTGACTTTTAAATTTTTCAAAAAGGTTAAAGATGATACGATGAAGATCTGTTAAATTAATATTATTAAATAGGTCAGCAAAATCATAAGTCATGATATCAGTCACATTATTCATAGATAAGACATTGGCTTTAAGTTGATAACTATTTTTAAGGCAAAAGAAATTTTTTTGATTTACTAATTAAGTCATAGATTTGTTTGAGAATATCAAGGAGAATTATATATATATATATATATATATATATATATATATATATATATGTATATATATATTAATATTATATATATATATATATATATATATATGAAATAAAATAAGTTAAAATAAAATTTTTCTATCATCCAAATCAAATTTATCATCATAAATTTACCGAACAGTGAATAAAATCTGGGGAAGAAAATGGCGTCCTGAGAAAAATATTGGGCAAAATGGGGGTCATATCCGGATTTAGGAGAAAATGTTACATAAGAAACAACACGAATGGTATAGACGCTTTTTTTTTTAATCAAGCGCAGTGTTTTGTAAACCTACATTTTTTGACATTTGAAAAATTGCATTTTAAAGCTATGCTTTATTTATGTTAGTTAACGTCTCCTTTTTTTTTTTTTTTTTTTTTTAATAAAGAAAACATAAATAACCTACTACTTTTGAGCAATTGATATTTACTATATTAACGGAAAAGAGATGGTTTTTAATAATTATTTATTTTTAATTTAAACTAGTGAATTATATAAATGCTTATATTATGTGATTTATTTTCAAATTATGCGATTTATCCTAGATGCTTTATTTCTGGAAAAAGAAAAGAGTAACAACACAAAATATAAAATAATACAATCTTTGTACATTCATCTAGAATATATATATATATATATATATATATATATATATATATATTATCTCATACGTGCTGTGCTATTATTACGATATGACACATATTCATATATAGTTATGTTATTTGTAGCAATTTATTTACTTTTTGTAAATTTTGCTGCAAATAAATAATAAAATAATTTTCTTAAAATAATCCCTTTGTATAATAATGCAGTTTTATTTGTTTGTATATTATTTAAGTATGCTCAGGAATTTAAGGCAGATACTTCAGTAAAAATAATAATTAAAATATTTAAAATAAATAAATAAATAAATAAATAAGTAAAAATTAAATAATAACAATAGCAATGATTTTTACACATTCATTACCCACAATAAAATATAGATATTTTCTTATGTTGCTATCTAAATGTATTTACCCAGATATTTAAAACACAAACACAGACATATATTCCATTTTTCATGATAAAATAGCGAATAGATTTCAAGACAAAAATGCCTTTCATAAGCTAGTAAAAAAAATCCCAAATACAATTTTTCCTTTCAAAATCAATATTTTCATTTCGCATTATTTTGCATTTCTGCTTTTAAAATGACATAAAACACTTTGCATTCTCTGTTGTCGTAATTGTTTTCATGCAGATTACAAGTGAAAAGAGAAGGCATATGTCTGAAAAATATGTTACGAATATTACTGTAAAAACACATATTAAAAATCATTTTTTAGAAACAAAAAGATATTTTAATTTCAAACTCAACATTTTTTCTTATGATGTCCTTGAACATATTTTCTTTCTTAAGGAATACAAATAAAAATTTATGTGATAAAAAATTCAAATTGTGAATTATATGTTAATTTTATTCTAATAATTGGACTTTTTTCAATTTTTTTTTCTTTCTTTCTTTTCTTTCTTTTTTTTTTTTTTTTTTTTAATAAAACAGTAAAATTTTATTAACTTTTGAATAAATTTAAATATATTTTCACAAACGAAATTGGAAGTGTACTAAATAAAGTAAATTTGTTTTAAAAAATATTACAGATAGAAAAATAGTAATATAATTTCAGTTTTTTTCCATCAAAATTGCTTTTTTTTTTTTTTTTTTTTTTACAATAAAGGCTTCATTTTTAAAGTTAATAGAATATGATATTTTATTTAAAAAATTTCTAAGTAATTGAAAAAAAAAAAAAAAAAAAAGTATACATAAAGTCAAAAATTACTTATCTTAATATATTGAATGTTCGTGATATATAAGAGAAATTTTAAATTTTAAATTTTAAATTTCTGATTTTTTTATGTGTTGAAAAAAGCCTAATAAACATTAAATTTACTTTTATTTGAGAAACATGCGACTAAACAAATAATTTGCCCATTTAGTTAGAAGTAAAATCAATGAATAATATGTGAAGCAGGAATTCTCGATTTATATACGACGCTTTATGAAGATTTGCATAGCTTAAGTCATTCTAATTTGTTTTAGTCCAAGAAATTTTTATAGCTTTAAGTTTATATTCTTCTCTTTTTTTATACAGAGGTACAGATTATGTTAAATATTTAGAAGGATACAATTGTGTTGGTACGGATTTAATCGCCTTTCTGCATTAACTGTGCTGTTGAGGTGAAAGCAGATTTAATGACAAATTTAAAATAAACGGCATTTCTGTTAGCTTTCATAGATGTCAATTTTAGTAACATGTTTGGAAACTTGAGGATGGATTCGGCGACTTCACGACTTAATTCACGATAAAGTTATTTTGGCATTTCCAAAATTTCGTAGTTCTAGAATGAATGAAAGCCTATTTAAAGAACTTTGCATTAGATTCTAGTACAGGAACCATTGCCAAACACCATCGCCACGATGTGCAAATAGAAACAACTTAGCTTCTGGGAGTCTGTATTGTTTAGAGCTTTTATACAGAGCGAATGTACAGTCGGTCAAAAAAAAAAAAAAAACGAAACACCCCCACCTATCTCATCAGTAAATTCTTGCAGAAAGACACCGAAGGTACCATTCGTCAGGGAATTTTGTTCTCTTTTAAGGTAATTGGAAAAAATAGCTTAAGGGGTCGTCTCCATATTGAAATCGTGTCAAACTTTAATTTTTTCAATGGCAACATATAATTTTGATTTCGGATATCGATTCTACAGTCAATTTCATCCCCAGATATAAATTTGGAAGTCATATCGTGTATAAGTTTAGGAGTTATACACGTTTAAACTTTCGAGCTTCTAATGTTAAAGTCTGATTACACATTTATATTCATATCTCCTACATTTATATTTTTTTTTACCTGGTTTTTTTTTATGATGTTAAAAACAGGTTTTCCAAACATATTTATGAGTTTCATTAAGATTTTAATATTTTTTGTCTATAGAATAAAAATTATTAAATTAATATTTTAAAAAATTATGTATTGTGACCTATAATTTTTCTAACAGATATCGATTTCTAGCACCTTGAAATACGCGTATGCAAATTTGCAGCTCATTGGGCCAAATAGTTCTCGAAATATTCCAGAAAAACGATCAAATATCAAGTTTGGGGGCCATATAACGATTACAAACTGTATTTACAAGTAGCATTCACAACAATCAATTTTGAATTCTATTGCAGACGATATTTAAAAAAAAAAAAAAAAAAAAAACTTTTAATTCACTTTCATATATTTTTAATTATTTCAACAATGTTTTTTTTTTTTTTTTTTTTTTTTTCCAGCTGAAATAAATTGTATTACAATATTAGACATGTGTGTAAATTGAAATACAAGAGCACATTGAAGAATTGCATGCAATTTAAAAATGTAGTTTAACATTTATTTATTTATTTTTTTTTATTTATCTCTTTCCTTACTATATTATATAATGTTTTCGTAATTTTCTTTAGAAGAATTGTGATTTCTAATTTCTATAGTCGCTATTATTAATAGTGTTGGAAATATAAGTTAACCAATAAAAATGATATAATATTATTACAGAATAAATTATTTCTTTGAGTTGAACAGAACTTCATAGCTGAGAGATCAGATTTTTACTTTCCGAACATACGTATGTAAAGGAAGTATTGTGACAAAAAATCCGACCTTTGAGATTATGGGATTTCCATGCTTTTGAATTACACTGAATTCATTTTTACTAGTCTTCGATTATGAATGGGTGTATGTGTGTGAGTTAATACGATAGCGCCTAAATCCTCTGTTCAAATAAGTTGAAATATAGTAAGTATATTGTATAGCACGATCACTGTTCATTTTTGTGAATCTAGCACTTAAAAGTACTTTTTACATAGGCACAAAAAAGAAATATTCTTTAACGTTATAGCCTATAGGGCGAAGTTTTTCAAACTGCGATAACGTCTATACACCATTTTCTTTTGAGCTAATACGCATGTTATAAATGTCCGTCGCACAAAGTGTATAGATTTTGATATATCTAGCATTCATAGTTTTTCACAGGGTCACAACAAAATTTTTTTTATCATTATTGTCTATGGATCCAAATAAAATAAAATGCGACAGCATTTAAACGCCTTATTCGTTTGAGTTAAAAAACATTTATACATGTTAATAATCACCCTCGCACACAGTGTATAGATTTTGATAAATCTAGCATGTATAGTTTTTTTTCTTTTTACAAGGACAGAAAGAAAAATTGTCATTATGGTCTATGGGCCCAAACTTTTTAAAATGCGATAGTATCGAAACACCTTATTCTATTAAACTCAAAATTTATGCACATGTTATACATTACCGTCGCACGAATTGTATAGATTTTGGTAAAGATAGCCTTTATAGATTTTTACAGGAACACGACAAAAAATTATATATCATTACGATTTATGGTTTAAAATTATATGAAGTGCAAAAGCGTAAAATTAAGCAAGGGGAGAAAATACTTGAACTCCCTGTAATATTTTACCATATTACCATGTTTTTATTAACTTCGATTCTTGTTTGTTTGTTTGTTTGTCCAGTACAAATCTTGCAATCGATTTTTATCTAACTTCCCCACCAGCTAGATATTTGAAATTTTCAGGACAGCCCATAACACGGTGACAATACATTCTTCTAATAATTTTAGTCAACTATTTCAGGTCCCACTGCCTTCGGCAGCACTCATATGATTTGACAGAAAATTTATTTAACTAACTTCCCGACTAGCTAGACATTTGAAACTTTCAGAATAGTTCAGAACACGGTGAAAATGCATTTTTTTAAATACATTTAGCCAACTGTTTAGGGTTCCTGCTGCCTTCGGCAGTGTTATCAGTACAAAGCTTGCAATCGATTTTTCACTAACTTTCCGACTAGCTAGACATTCGAAACTTTCAGGCTATCTCAAAACACGGCGACAATACATTTTTTTAATGCTTTTAGTCAACTGTTTCAGGTCACTACTGCCTTCGGCAGCGTTTATATGATTCAACAGAAAATTTATTTAACTAACTTCCCGACTAGCTAGACATTTTAAACTTTCAGAATAATTCAGAACAAGGCGCAAATGCATTTTTAAAATATTTTTAACCAACTGCTTCGGGTTCCTGCTGCCTTCGACAGCGTTACCAGTACGAAGCTTGCAATCAATTTTTCACTAACTTTGTGAGGTTGAGACGTCAAAACGTCACCACAGTTGTTTTAATTAAGCTGGATCCAGCAAAGTAGAAAGTGGGGACGGTTAAAATCGCTTCGTCGGCAGGGTGCTGCAATGAGACTTAGATTTTGAATGTCAGATAAATTAGAAGTGATTTTTAAAAGGACGGATTGAAATGTAGTGAAAGGAGGGTGTAGGAAGAAGTATAAAAATAGAGATGGTTTTAGTAGATGGTGTGGATGTTGGAGGATATTATAGTGGATGGTGATGAATCTTATTTTGGTGAGTATCGAGAAGTAGAGTTGTGGAGATTTAGTTGCGTGAAGTTAAGTAGTGATGAGTGTTGGTGTGCGTATCTACTAGCATTCGGAAGGGTAAAGTTGGGTCTGAAGGGAATCCTCTGATCCATAGTGAAGTCGTAGTAGCGGAGTACGAGTGCAACCGTCTCTACACCTTCGACTATCTGCTGGGGTGAGATAGTTAAGATTATCTAATTAAATTGTTGATTCATATATTTTGATTAAGTAATACGCTGACTGAGCTAAGCTTTATTACCAGGCCGCCCTCCCATTAATCTGGTTCAAATAAACTCTTGTTGTTTGTTCAATTCAAGTCTCTGGTTCTCTTAGTAATCTAATTAAGTATTTAAGTTAGTATGGAGTTTGTAGGAACGCAAACTCCACAACTTCCCGACTAGCTAGATATTTGAAACTTTCAGGATAGCTCAGAACACGATGACAATACATTTTTTTTTAAATATTTTTAGTCAACTGTTTCAGGTCCCTACTGTATTCGGCAGCGTTTATATGATTTAACAGAAAATTTATTTAACTAACTTCCCGAGTAGCTAGACATTTGAAACTTTCAGAATAGCTCAGAATACGGTGAAAATGCATTTTAAAAATATTTTTAACCAATTGCTTCGGGACCCTGCTGTCTTCGACAGCGTTACCAGTACAAAGCTTGCAATCAACTTTTAACTAACTTCCCGGCTAGATAGCCATTTGAAACTTTTATAATAGCTCAAAACACGATAGCAAGGAATTTTTTTAATACTTTTTTCCCAATTGCTCCGGGTTCCCGCTGCCGTTCTCGCTGCACTCAGTATCGTTTATATGATTCAACAGAAAATTCAAAATCATGGTATATAAAAGTTCTTTTTATCTTGTAATTATCTTTATTAACTTCGATTCTTGTTTGTTTGTTTGTCCAGTACAAATCTTGCAATCGATTTTTAACTAACTTCCCGACTAGCTAGACATTTGAAACTTTCAGGTTAGCTCAGAACACGGTGACAATACACTTTTTTTATCACTTTTAGTCAATTGTTTCCGGTCCCTACTGCCTTCGGCAGCGTTTATATAATTCGACAGAAAATTTATTTAACTAACTTCCCGTCAAGCTAGACATTTGAAACTTACAGAATAGTTCCGAACACGACGAAAATGCATTTTTTGAATACTTTTAGTCAACTGTTTCTGGTTCCTGCTGCCTTCGAGAGCGTTGTCAGTACAAAGCATGCAATCGATTTTTAACTAACTTCCCGACTAGCACATTTGAAACTTTCATAATAGCCCAGAACACGGTGACAACATATTTTTTTAATACTTTTAGTCAACTGTTTCAGGTCCCTACTGCTTTCGGCTGTGTTTATATGATTCGACAGAAAATTTATTTAACTAACTTCACTACTAGCCAGACATTTTAAACTTTCAGAATAGATCAGAACACGATGAAACAGAACACGGTGAACAGGTGATCAGAACACGGTGTATTTTTTAATTCTTTTAGCCAAGTGTTCCTGGTTCCTGCTGCCTTCGGCAGCGTTACCAGTACAAAACTTGCAATCGCTATTTAACTAAATTAACGACTAGCTAGGCATTTGAAAATATCACCTACTTTTATTTGAATTTAGGCATTTTCATTAAAAAAAAATATCTATAAATCCAATCATGGATTGGATCCTGCTTTCTTGTTTACCAAATACCTCAACACGCACAAATATCAGCTACCTTTGATTAAATTTAATCGTATTAAAAAAATATATATAAATAGAAAGAAATGAAAGAAAACAAAATACACAATAAGTATATAGTTATAGACTTGAACCTGCCTCATTATTTACCAAATATTTCGATACGCACAAATATTAAATATTATTCGATACACGCAAACATTACATGAATCGATTACATTCTCTCGTACTAAATTTAAACAAAATAACAAATGAAGTCATGAACTGGAACCCGAATCCTTTTTTACCATATATTTTGACAGCGAACGCTAATTTTTCTGTATAAATCCAAACTTTCTGCACCTCCGAAAACACTTAACCCCAAACTTTCCTCAAAATCGATACATCCGTTTCCGAGTAACCCGAAATTGTGCAATATGTTGCAATTTGTCGATAAAGCTTAAACTGATCACGCTATTTTCTTTTCAAAAGATGAGAATAAGTCCAAACGTTTTTGCATCCCTAAAAACACTAACCACAAACTTTATTTGAAATCACTATATCCATTTCCGATTAAGCCTATTTCTAAAACTTGATGCAACTGGTCGATATATGGTAAACTGCGAACAATTTTTTTCTGAAGATGAGGATATGTTCAGTTCTTTAAGCACCCAGAAAGTCTTTAACCCCAAACTTTCATCAAAATCATTATATAAATTTCTAAATAAACCCAACTTCTGCTATAATTTGCAACTGGCCGATAAAATGTTAATTGAGAACGAGATTTTTTCTGAAGATAAGGATAAGTCTAATCATTTTTTCGCATCGAAAAGCCGTAACTCCAAACTTTCATAAAACTCGCTTTGCCCATTTCCGAATAACTCAATTTCTACCGTATGTTGTAATGTTTCGATAAAGAGTTAACAACGAATGCGATTTTTTCTAAAGATGAGGATATTTCCAAAAGCCTTTTCTCATCAAAAAGTCCTAACTCTATGCTTTTATGAAATTCGCGATGTCTGTTTCTGTGTAAACCGTTTTTCCGGCAAACGTCGCAATAGGCCTTTAAAGGTTTAACAGCGAACAAGAAATTTTCTGAAGAATAAAATAATTCTAATCAATTATGCAACCTCAAATTTCCATCATAATTCTTATACCTATTTACAAGTAGACCCAATTTTTGTCATATGTTACAATTGGCCGATAAAGGGTTAATTGAGAACGTTATTTTTTTTTCTAAAGATGAGGGAAGACCATTCGTTTTAGCAGTCCCCGAAAAAACTTAATCCGAAATATTCATCAAAATCGCTATATCAATTTCCAGGTGAACTCAATTTCTGCTATGTGTTGCAGTTGGTCAGTAAAGGGTTAACTGTGAACGCTAATTTGTCTGAAGAAGAGATCCAATCGTCTTTTCTCATCAAAAAGCCATAACTGCAACCTTTCACAAAAATCGTTTTCTCCATTTCCGTATAAAGACAATTTCTGACATACGTTGCATTTGGCCTTTAAAGGATTAACAACGACAAGGAATATTTATGACAATGAGGATAATTTCTTCGTCTAAGCATCCCCGAAAGCACTTAATGCAAAACTTTCATCAAAATCATTACATCAGTTTCCAAATCAACCCAATTTATTTCATTTGTTGCCATTGGCCGATAAGGGGTTAACAGCCAACGCAAATTTTTCTGAAGATGATGGTATGTCTAATATTTCGAAAAAACTTAACCCAAAACTTTCATAAAAATCGCTATAATCATTTTTGAGTAAACCCAAATTCTGCTATGTGTTGCAATTGGCCGATAAAGGGTTAAATATAGACGCTAATTTATCTGAAGATGAAATCCAATTGTTTTTTCTCATGAAAAAGCCCTGACTTAAAATTTTCATAAAAATCCTTTAGCCTATATCCGTGTAAAGCCAATTTCTGACATACGTTGCAATGGCCTTTAAAGGGTTAACATCGACAGCAAATTTTTTTGACAATGGGGATAATTCCATTCCTTTAAGCATCCTCAAAATCACTTAACGCAAAACTGTCATGATATCTTTACATCAGTTTCCGAATAAACCCAATTTATTTCATTTGTTGCCATTGGCCGATAAGGGGTTAACAGCCAACGCAAATTTTTCTGAAGATGGTGGCAAGTCTAAAATTCCGAAAACACTTAACCTCAAAATTTCATCAAAATCCCTAGAATCATTTTCGAGTAAATCCAACTTCTGCTATGTGTTGCATTTGGCCGGTAAAGGGTTAACTATAAACGCTAATTTATCTGAAGAACAAATCCAATTTTTTTTTTTTTTTTTTTTTTTTTTCCGATGAAAAAGCCCTGACATCGATTTTTTATAAAAATCGCTTAGTCCATTTCCGTAAAAAGCCGATTTCTGACATACGTTACAATTGTTCTTTAAAGGGTTAACAGCGACAACGAATTTTTATGATGATAGGGATAACTCCATTCGTTTAAGCATCCTCAAAATCACTTAATGCAAAACTTTCATGAAATCCTTACATCAGTTTCCGAATAAACCTAATTTATTTCATTTGTTGCCATTGGCCGATAAGGGGTTAACAGCCAACGCAAATTTTTCTGAAGATGGTGGTAAATCTAATATTCGGAAATCACTTAAACCAAACTTTCATCAAAATCCCTAGAATCATTTTCGAATAAACCCAACTTTTGCTATGTATTGCAATTGGCCGGTAAAGGGTTAACTGTAAACGCTAATTTATCTGAAGATGAAATCCAATTGTTTTTTTTTCTCATGAAAAAGCCCCAACATCGAACTTTCATAAAATTTGCTTCGTCCATTTCCTTGTAAAGCCGATTTCTGACAAACGTTGCAATTGTCATTTAAAGGGTTAACATCGACAACGAATTTTTATGACGATGGGGATAATTCCATTCGTTTAAGCATACTCAAAAGCACTTAACGCAAATTTTTCATAAAAATCCTTAAATCTGTTTCCGAGTAAACCCAATTTATTTCATTTGTTGCCATTGGCCGATAAGGGGTTAACAGCCAATGCAAATAATTCTGAAGATGGTGGTAAGTCTAATATTCCGAAAACACTTAACCCCAAACTTTCATCAAAATCCCTAGAATCATTTTTGAATAAACCCAACTTTTGCTATGTATTGCAATTGACCGGTAAAGGGTTAACTGTAACCGCTAATTTATCTGAAGATGAAATCCAATTGTTTTTTCTCTTGAAAAAGCCCTAACTTCAAACTTTCATAAAAACCGCTTAGTCCATATCCGTGTAAAGCCGATTTCTGGCATACGTGGCAATTGTCCTTTAAAGGGTTAACAGCGACAACGAATTTTTATGACGATGGGGATAATTCCATTCGTTTAAGCATACTCAAAAGCACTTAACGCAAAACTTTCATCAAAATCCTTATATTAGTTTCCGAATAAACTCAATTTATTTCATTTGTTGCCATTGACCAAAAAGGGGTTAACAGCCAACGCAAATTTTTCTGAAGATGTTGGTAAGTCTAATATCCCGAAAACATTTAACCCCAAACTTTCATGAAAATCCCTATAATCATTTTAGAGTAAACCCAATGCGATAATAAAACACCAATTTTGAATCCTGGTGCCCCCCCCCTCTTTTTCACACACACAGGTGTTATCAGACCCTCCTGTGTTAACCTTTTTGGACAGAATCTTTTTTATAGTTCGAAATTTCTACATTAATATGCTCATTGAAATTATATTCCTTTTGATGTATTTAGAGGTTTGTAGATGAATGAAACACATTGAATAATAGAAGACATCTCTAATAAATTCGTTGAATCTGACCTAAATGAAAAAAAAAATAAACTTGGAGATAACCCCCTAAAGAAAAACCTTAAATATCTCAGGAACTAATGTTGGTATCTTCGTGCAAATTTATATCTAGGCTATTTTGATGCTCTAGAATCGTTTTCTGTCGTCAAATTAGTGGGTTAACATTGGAATTTTCAACGTTTGACCCATTTTTAATATGTAGACGACCCCCGATGTCATTTTTTCTTACATACAATAAAAGTAGACATAAATTCCTGACGATTGGTGCCTACTGCATGTTTCTGCGATAATTAGGTAATGAGATAGGTGGGGGTGTTTCGTTTTTTTTTTGACCGACTGTACTTTCGGGCCAGGATTCCAAGAGATTATTCTTCTTTCGCACATCAAGGAAATTCCTAATTTGTGGAGTGTTTGACGCTGTTTGATTTACAGTTGTGGAGCAAGTAACTGATTCCAGTTACTATTCTATTGACATTTGTATGATAAGGTCTTTTTTAATACGTGTAAGAGCTTTATTGTATTCGTTGGAGAATATTTGTTGAAAAGTTAGTACTACTGTTCTCTTTTGAGAATATTCCTTGAAATCATAGTTTTGTTTTACTGATTCATAAAATTGCGCTAAAGAATGTGCAAGTTCTACTGTAAGTTGTCCGTTTCTATACGACTAACTTTCTGCACATAAGAAAGTCGATATGTTTCAGTAACAATACCCGAAACATTGTGGTGGAATAGCAATCTAAATAAAACAGATGATTAATTATGATACATTTGTAGATACAGTTACTGTTTTAATGAATGCAAACATTTGTGCATGATTAATTTACTAAATATTCCGATTTAAATTCATATACAACATAATTAAGGTTATTAACTGTACACTTCTACTCAAAATTTTAACAAGATTTAAAAATGATTTTTTTTTTTTTTATTTAAAGAAGTGTCTCTTGATGAAGTGCTTTTAAACACTGTGTATGTATAGAAAAGTGTCTTCCTCGTATTTTTCAGGGAAGATTAGTTTATAACAATATTTAGGGTGCGGTAACAAATTGAACACTATCTATTATGTTTGCGACCAATCTGTATCTTTAATAGAAGGAACTGATCTGTAATTTTAGGATATATTAATGCAGACCAAGTACATTTCGTGGGTGAATCTGTGTAAAGATAGCATATTAAATAACGGAGATAAAATCATTTGTTTTAAAATTGAAAAAAAAAAAAAAAAAGAAAATCATCAAGTTTTTTTTTTTTTTTTTTTGTTTTTTTTTTATTGATAAATGCAGAGTTTTAAAAGACAAATTATTCCCATTTTCAGATACATAAAATAAAATAAAATAAAATAAAAATACTTTTGAAACAATATACTGCAATCGGAATACAAATATCTTAAATATCTCATGAAATATGAATATTTTTATGAAGAACGTTTTCACAGCGCATGTGCGAAAGATAGAAAACATTTTATTACATAGAGTGAAAACTAGATATATCAAGCAACTTTTGTCATAAGTTCATTTGAACAGAGTAACAATTAAGCAAATTGTCGGCAAAAGAACGAGTTAAATGTTGGTATTTTCCTGCGTTGAAAGTTCATAAAAGATTTTTCACATGCCGCGTAGTTAATTTGAAACCAAATTAAACCACATTTAATTTCAACACTTTCCAAAAGTTCTCTTTTTTATGAAAAACACCTTATAATCTCACAAATCTTAGCAAATAAACAAAAATATATTATAGTTACAAGCTAACTTTTTTTTTTTTTTTTACATATTTCAATGAATAAGCATTTGAAACCAACGTCAGACCAACGTCAGACGTCTGTATTACGATTGAATTAAACATGTCATACCACTTAGCTAATACTGACAGCAATTATTTATTTATTTATTTATTTTTATTTATTTATTTATTTATTTATTTATTTATTTTTTTTGGACAAATTTAAAATTGTTTTATTTTAGATTCAAAACATCACAGCTGTATTGAAAATTTTGACAAAGTATTTTACTATATGTTAATTACATGTTCTATAGATAAGATTAAAAATCTCATGCATTCTTGTTTTTTTAGATTTTTGTGCTTAAGTCGTCACTTACAGGTATGTGTTCATTCAGCCTATATAAATTCGAAATATATGAATTTTCATTACATTTTAATAAGCAATAGAATAAAAAATAAAATGTAAAATAATTAGTAATTAAATATTTACTTATTTGTTACACAGAAAAAAGAAAAAAGGAAAAAGGAAAAAATCTATAACTGATTGCTAGAAACTAAGTTCTGGCTCAAGTAATAATAGCTCCATGCCATCCCTATAAATTCTATTTCCTTTTGCTATTGAGTTCTAAAAACCTCTATTAGAATTTCAGAAGGTTTTCTTATACAGTACGACGCAAAAATTCAGACAATGACGTTATTCATCTTTAAAATTTAGAATTATGACGTCAGAATTACAAAAACCTGTATATATATTTAAAATATGTTTTAAAATGCTATAATCAAAAGACAGTCGTTTGATTTGCTATATATTTAATTTTTTTTATAAAAATAAAAATTTGCTTGTCACAAAAGTTTAGACACGAATATGAGTTTCTGTGAATATTTGCTGGCGCAAATTTATAATCGATGATGTCACAGATTTTGAGTACTTAAGTTCTGCAAACGATAATGCTTCGTAGTCAACATGCTGCGAGCTAAAAAAAAAATTCAAGGGAATGAGGTTTCAATGATTTGGCAGTTGAAAGCCGAAGGGAAGCGCGTTTAAGAAATTTTGGCTATTATTAATAGATCTAAGAAATATATTCATCGAGTTTTATCGCGTGGTTGTGAATATAAAGCAAAATGTAGATCTGGGAGGCCACGTGTAAGAAATATACACGAGGATTGCCTGATACAAAGACTAGCGAGTACCCAAAAAATGAGTGTACGTGGAGTTCATAGGTCATATGGACTCTCTGTGTGAGGTAAAGCAATGTTAGCGTAATGCTACAAATGAAGTTCGCACTTTACGAATAACACGTGAATGTGTAGAGTTTAGGATTCAGTTGATTAATGGAGTTAGTTCTTATGATAAACGAAACTGTAATTTGCGATATGCTAATATTTTGGAAAGTGATTTATATAAAATGAGAAGGAAGATTGTGTTTGGTAGCGGAATGGAGGGAGCTTCTTAGAGTAAGGTGAGTTAGTTGCTTAAAGTAGGATAGTAGAAGATAGTTAGTCGAGTAGTATAGTGGCGTGGAGAATCCTCCCACTAACGAAAGATTAATATAGTCGTGAGAGGTAACGACGTTAGTTGAAGCAGTTGAGATTAATTATGGTTAATTGTTTATAGTGAGAGTATTTATGAAGGCTGCCCCTTTAAGTTTATAAAGGTACTGAATGTGATTACAGTCCAAAGCCCACCTTTTCATTAAGCTCTAAATAAAAGCTCTTTATTTATTTTATATTCAAGTCTTGTGATCTATTACTTACCATTTAGCTACTTCATAAAGTAATTAAGTTAAGTTTAATCTAAAGTTAACAAAATAATGGCGTCTATTTCCTCACATATGTATCAAAGGATACGATTCGTAGACGAATTGTGGGGAAAAGGGACAACAGTTTATAGGAAAATGTAAAAGAAAGCAGCTCTGAAGCCACATCATAAGTAACAAAGAATGCTGTGGGCTCGAAAGCATATGCTATATGGACAGAAATGGCAATCAGTCATATTTAGAGATGAAAAAAAGTAGAATCTAGATGGACCAGATGCCTGGTCATCGTTCTGGCATGATTGCGGAAGGAACCTCTAGATTTTTTTCAGTCGCAGATAAGGAGGGTGCTCGGTGATGATTTGGGCAGCCATTCGCTATAATGGACAAGTATCTCTGACTTTTACCAGTGGTCGCAAATATCACAGCATTATACAAAGACATTAGAAAAGAACTTGATGCCATTTGATGAGCTTCTATGTGGACCTCAGTGGCAATTTCAATAAGACAATGTTTCGATTCCCACTGCAGACAATACAAAATCTTCGTTTAATTCTCATAGTATAAGAGTTTTCGAATGGCCAGCATGTAACACAGACACCCTACAGAAAATCTTTGGGGCATCATGTCTCGCAAAGTTTATAGCAATGGTAGATAATATTTTCTGTACAGGAACTCAAGACATCTATTGAGGATGCATAGTACGACATCGGTAACCAAACTATGCAAAATTTAGTTTCTTCGATGGAATCTCGTATTTATGAAGTAACACAAAAGGACGGATGCACAATTAGGTTTTAAAAATGGTTTATTTATACTTTATTTAATTTTTGTCTAAACGTTTGAGACAGTATTATATTTTTGTTACCATTTAATTACTTGCAATATGTACAGTACTACTTTTCATTGTTATAAATATTGTTTATATGCACAGCACATTACATTCAATCAATGTTAGGAAAATTGATTAAATATTTTTCGAAATCTGCATGAATTTCTTCATTGTCTAAACTTTTGCTTCGTACAGTATTATGGGGGCTACACTTATTTAAAAAATATCTACAAATAAATGTGAACACAACAGGCGTGTAGTAGTAACTATAATCTTGTTTTATGACACAATTCTAGGAAATCAAGCGAAAATTTCTCGCTATACAAAGGATTTATAATATTCATAATATTATTTCTCCATCTGGAAATGCATATGCAAAAAAATTCATGATCGTTTCCTCTCTCCAGGTCATTTGTTTACCTGTCATAACTCAGATATCTATATTTCTAGTTTAAGCTTTCATATTGACTACTTATTCATTCTAGGTGAATGCTGTGTATTATTTATTCAGTGTATGTTTTGCAATAAAAGTGATTTTTGTCAAAACGCGTAGTTATACATATATATATATATGAAGAAATTTTAAATAAATAAATAACTGAAATTTCTGTAAATGTTTCAAAATTAATCTATCGTCTAAACATTTCAAATAAAATATAGATGTATGACTAAGTGTTATATTTATATTATTATCTTTTTTAGCAGAGTTTTTATTTCCAGTTTTCTAAAATATTATCAATATTGAAAGAAGTTTTAAAATATACAATTTAAATTTTCACATTGAAACTATTCAAATTTTCTAGTGCTATAGGTTCTTAATATAAATCAGATTTCCGTATAATTGAATAAACTAAAACGTTTTTTTAGATCACTATATGTTTAAATAAAGTTTATCTTTAAATGTGTATGTTACACATTTAAGTTATTTTACTTAACTTTCTGTACCAATCAACTTGACATACATTTCTTTTTTTTTCGTAAAAATGTACAAAAGAGTCTGAACTAGGAATTGGAAATTTAATTTTATATAATTTTATCAGTGACTAAATTTCTGTTCTAAAATAAGTTGCTTTCACTTACCTATACTCATTCACTTGCACTTAAATTCCTTTCATTCCTGAAAGGGAAAAATAAACTTTTCTAAATATGCTGTCAGAAAACTGTACTAGATATTTTAAATAATTTACGAAGTGACATGTATTATTAGATATTTCACAAAGAGTTTTCAGGTTGAGACGAGCTTGCCTTACACAATTGTACTTTTTTGTGCAATCGACTTTTAAAGTACTTCTTGTAAAAATATTATTATTTTATATTGCTTTCGATATTGATTATTCCTTGTTGAATCTCTAGTAAATTATTTAATCAAAAATATAGAACTTAAAAACTTTTATGTGCATTAAGAAAAATTTCTGTAACTGGCATCTAGAATCTAAATTGTGGCTCTATAAAAAATAGTTCCATATCATCCTTATAAAGTCTAGTCTCCTTTGAAAGCGAATTCTAGAAACCCCTATTAAAATTCTAGAGTGTAAGCCTATATTCTCGAAGGCAAAGTTATTTAAAAATCTCTGCAAATAAATGCGAATACAAGAGGCGGGTTTGAACAACTATAAACTTTGTTTATTACACAATTCTAGAAAATAAAGCGAGAATTTCTCGCAGTACAGATAATTCAGAATATTGTTTCATCATCTAGAAATGTGTAGACTAGAAGTTCTCGATCATTTCGTCTATTCAGTTTATTGACATGCCTTATGCGCATAACTCGGAAATCTATATTTCTAGTTAAGGGATTTAGAAAATGACCACTTATTCATTCTAGATGAAGGCGGTATATTTTTTCTCAGTGTGTTAAAGAGTTTAGATAGCGTATTACAGATATATTTGCATGTTGTCAATAGTATTAAATACTCTGGAAAAAAAGAGAAAAAGAGAGAGAGAGAGAGAGAGAGAGAGAGAGAGAGAGAGAGAGAGAGAGAGAGAGAGAGAGAGAGAAAGAAAATCTATATGAGATTATCCCGCATCTTTTATTTTGAATTAATATACACTATATTGCCATTAAAAGAATATATATATATATATATTAATTTAAAAAAAATAATAATAAAATCCGTAATTTTAAGTATTTTCTGTCGGACTGAAGTATAATTATTATAAATTAAACTATAATTGTTTTTAGAAATTTCAGTTTGTTATTTATTTTAAACGTGACTTGTAATTACATGCATTTTTTATTTTTTTTTACTTACATTTTTAATACACAAAACTAAATAAAATTATATTTATACCCTGATTTAATTAAAATCAGTAACATTATTTTATTATTTGTAGAAATTCAATTATTTTCCTATTCTGTTTAAATAATTACTTGGTTCTTTATAAAATTACAAATAACAACATAAAATATGTCAAAAAACAGAAAATGTTGAAAACGTAAACAATGCTTTGTTTTAAAAAAAAGAAGATAGAAAAATAAAATAAAATAGGACAAACGTATATATTTACATTTAATTATATATTCTTATATACATTCGATGATTTTTCCGTCTATACAATAAAACTATACAAGTGAATAAAAAAGATTTATCTTTCAACTTAAATTCATGAATCTGAGTCAAAAACGAAAATATATTTTAAGATGATTATGAAAATAACTTTCTAGTTTAAAGAGCTTAATAAAACGCGTATAAATCCTGCTAACCTATTGAGTAATTAAAATTTATTTTAAAAACCAGAACATTAAAAGTACAAATATTCTATAGCGTGTCCCTCTGACTAATTAAAATATTTCTCACCTAACAGCATTGTTGCACTTAAAGTGAATACATGTTTTCACATTTAATACTCTAATAATTATATTTAAATTGTTGTGAAAAGGATTTCATCAGTTAGTTAAATAAGAATATTTTTTATTTTTCAATATATAATTTGCTGTTTATTTCCAATTAAAATTACTAATCTTAATTACACGTAACAATTTTAGCTAAATAATTTATAAGATAAACTGTATATTAAAATAAAATAAATGAATAATTAAAATATACATATACCTTTAATAGAATATTATAGAGAAAAGCCCTTTAGTAAACATTTTTTTCCAAATTATTTGACAATAATTCAAGTAAATTTGCGTGAAAATATTTTCAATTTTGAATTAGTGAAAATTATTTACACGCAAATACCGGAACGCAACGCGAACCTTTCATTATTTTCCCATCATACTGCAGTTGTTTGACGTTTTTACACATTTTGTGATCACACATTTTGTTTTTACACAAAATTGTTGTCGTGTCGTGTGAAGACTCCTTTGTATGTCTTTGCAAATTATTTTGGTGTCTCGTGCGTTTTAAAGAATATATATTTAAATTAAATTAATTTTTGTTAAATATCAATTTAGCTTTAAACAAAAATTTAATGTAAATTATGTGCACGCAGAAGTATACAACTGAAACAAATATCTGAATATACATACATACATACAGTGAATTATCGATAATTCGGCATCGGTAGGAAATGACATCGATTAAGGATTTTTCCGGATTATAGGTGTTCCGAAAATGTATATAGAAATCATATATCAGTCACAGCATCCAAAGAAATATATATATATTTTTTTTAAATGTCCGCAAACCCTTATCAAAAACAAAAATAATTAACACAACGTTTGAAATAAATTCAAATTTTTAAAATAACAGTTATAAATAGTAAATCAGATCGTTTGTTTTTCTACAAATAATAATAATATGAATTTATATTAAAACAGGCTTAATAACTAATAAGATCAAGAATTTGACAATACTACATTCTATTAAATATGTTAGTCACTTTCATTTATTTCATTCTTTTTTTGGTTTTCAGTTTGTCGTTGACTGATTAACTTATACATGTTCATTAGCTGGCTATTTTTGATAGAATCATACTTTTCAAATCTTTTTAACCGACTTCAGAAAAGGAAGAGTTTCTCAATTTAGACTGTATGTATATATATATATATATATATTTGTGACCTGATAACTCCTGAACGGATGCTCCGGTTTTGGTACATTTTGTTTTGTTGTAAAGGTTTTGGTCTGAAGTAGGTCGCATTGTAATACCTTTACGATCAAAAGAAAATACAGGGTGCCCAAAAAAGTGTGTCCCAAATCTTTTAACTGCTGAACGAAGTAAATAAAATTACTTGTAATAGAAATATCGAGGTTCACTAACACAGTAAAAACAGTATATTGCTTAGTTAAATAAATAAATCGCGAAGAAAGAGGCTTTTGACTTATAAGCCTTCATCGTTGTACGTAATGCTCCTAATTATTCCAGTTTTATAGTTTTAAATTTCATCAAAACTGTACTTGATTATGTCGAGGTTTTAACATTGCGATTACATATTACAGTATTAGATATTAAATAAAGTTCAAAACAGAAGAAGAAGTATGTGTATTTTTTTTAACAATCATTTCTATATATTTCCTACAAGTATAATTAAAAAATAAAAAGTTAGTTACATTTCTTTAAATCTATTTTCTGTACAAACGTTTATTTAAACAATTACAAACAGCTGGAAAAAATATTTAAATACAGAAATAAAATGAATTTAAAAACAACTTACAGTAATAATATAAGGAATACTGAACTGAACTATGCAAAAGTATTCTTCACTATTGTAAGATTCAAAATTACTTCGAAAGTTTTCAACGTAAATGTAAAAGAGTTTTTAAAACATGTCTTATTAAACATTTTCCATTAAGTTCAGAGAAAAGTTTTGTGATATCATGTGGAATCTAAAAGTTGCGAAATTAAACTCAACAGAAAAATTGTGACGTAAATCACATTTCAAATTACCTGAACATTTCACAAACTTTTTCTATTAAAATATGTAGAAAGTGTTTTATTGTATTAATGTTTTAAAAAATATTCATACAATAGATTTGAATGTAAATTTTGTTTAGTCACTAGGGTGGATCGAAAAACGCGTTTTCTCTCCAATACAATACTAATAGCGCTGAAAACTTGCGCATAGGCATCATTATAAATGAAAAAATATTAATTTTTTTTTTTTTTTTTCAAAATTTGAAATCGCGCAGAAGGCCTAAAGTTACCAAAAAAGTCAAAATACCGGTAAAATAAAATAAAAAAATGCAAAAATTACAAAAAAATACATTTTTTGTTCTAATAGTGAAAAAAGTGTTTTTAAGAGTGTCCTTAATGCATACAAAATATAATTAGACCCATTCTTGTTTTAATGAATTCGCGCAAAAGGCCTAAAGTGGCCGGTTGTATCGTAAAAAAACGATATTTCATGATTTTCGACGATTTTTAAGCATGTGCCAAAACCCATAAAAGTTTTATTTTTAATTTGTAATAGTGTAAAAACCATTCAAAATAGTTTTCCCAATCCAGAAATAATACTTTCAGACCTGTTATTCTTTAACTGTATTCGCGCAAAAGGTCTAAATTATAGTATAAGTTAAGTTATAGAGTCCCGTAAAAACGCCGTTTTTCACATCTGATGAGTGTTTATATAACATATTAAGGTTTGTAATAAGACTCTAACAAGTGATTTACAAAAAATGTATTAGCCAAACATATCATATTGCAGCTCTCAGCTCATTTCAATATTTAATCTGTGCTGAAATGACCCAGGACTCACGGCAAGGACGTCCCACCTCCACCCTACCCAACCAACCAACCAGGGTGAATTTTATTTAAAATATTTACAGTAACTATTCACTTTGTACAATGCATATATGTTCGTTGTAGGCAAAAGGTTATTTAAGTAGAAGCACCTTTGAATTCTGACTTTGAAGTAAATGTGGGCATCAGCTGTCTTGATTTTAAAGTCGCTCTAATATAACCATCGCGATTTTCATGCCCGCACACTTTTTCTGCTGCTTCTGTAACCAGTTTTACACACTTCAACTGACTGGGTGTGGCATGGGAATTTGAAGTAGTTAAACTCTGGTAGCGCTTTGTCTTTCAATAAAGAAGCAGTGTATTCAGTTGGCAACTTGGACAGTAGTGGCGGACAATTTAACGAGTTACGTTATAGGCATTTGTTTGATCACTTGGATGGAACGACAACAAAACCAGCATCATTTAGCGGTCCAAATTGAAAACAACTCCCTGGATGTGAGAATCTCCCTGTTGTAGATTTTGAGCCGATACATTCAGAAGAAGTCATTTACATCATTAAAAACGATCTGACAAGTAAACCTTCTCTCCTTTGATACCGGTTTTCCGGAAACCCATATATTTTCTGAAAGCTTATGTCACAAGTATAAAAACTGTGAAATCTTAGGGGCAGAGGGACAAGCGTTTAGGAGATACAGGGCCCACAAAGTATCAGTAAAGTGTGTATAGAGGGACATATTCCCATAAAAACGTCTCTATTCCTTGTATGTTCCCGTATATTGCTGTCAAGTACTAACGTATTGTATGTCTTCTTCTTACATTGCTTCTTATTATATGGATACTATAGTCGTTGTGTTGGCCTTGGTCTCCCGATTCGGAACAAGTAATCGGTCTCCGAACATCCAGGAATCGGTGATGATAAAACACATAATTATTCTCCTGGAAAATGATATGGAGATTGTGGGAGGGATCCGGACATTAGGGTTTGCTAGAGGCGATGGAGAAGAACGGACGAGGATATGGACTTCGAAGATGATGGTGTCTATAAGAAACAGCAATGCTCGTCGCAACAGTCACAGTCTCGACTTCTGTCATGACATATTTTGGTCAAGTATGGCTAATGACAGGAAGAAAATTCTGCTTTTAGTGGACTCATCGTGTTCTAACAAAGATCATGCATTGTCTGCTTCCGAAGTACTTGATGGTAAAGTCCTACAAAAAGAATTGGTACCTGAAGGATGTACAGGAAAGATTTAGCCTCTGGATATTCATTTTTTCAGACACTATAAATCTTTTGTTCTTTACATAATGGAAACAATTATTATCGAGACACATGAGCACATCTGACACCGCGATAGTTTTCTGGCCCTGCAGTCTTTTTTCCCTATATCAGTTCAATGCTCCTCGTTTCAAGAACTTGATTAAGTATGCTTTTTATAAAAGCGGATACTTGGACGACAAACCTGGAATGTGGATTGCGCCAATGGATTACTGCTTCAATCCATTGACAAATGATGAGTTTGCAAATGTGCGGCTATCGCTTTTGTAAAATGTGCCCATTGTGAACTGTCTTTTTGCCCATCGCACTGTTTATTTGGTGAATTGTACATTGATTGTCTCTTGTAATGGACTTCGTTTAAAGTCAGTAGCAAGTATCCCAACGTATACTGTTTCTTTTCAACGAGTTGTTTCTTCCTTTAAAATGATACCTCCACCTTCTTACCATATTATTAGTTCATATAAATACGTGAAACGAACATTTTAGCGACTTTTGGTGTCATCTTTCCAACATTTTATGTCCTATAACTCCTAAACGCTTATCCCTCTGCCCCTAAGATTTTACAGTTTTTCTACTTGTGGCATAAGCTTTCAGAAAATATATAGGTTTCCAGAAAACCGGTATCAAAGGAGAGAAGGTTTACTTGTGAGTAAAGATCAGAAGTATCTCCTAGACATTGTAAAAGCGGTAAACACAGGAATCTGTAATCCAGAATTGGGTGCTAGGGATCCTGGACGCATCAGCCACTCTCGTTGGCTAACCTGTGCTAACCGGGTTTTTAGATTGTATGTATCACAAACCAGTCTAACAATTGAGTTACAGACTCTTGCAAATTAAATAGTGAAGTCATATGCACCTGTTTGGTTTGATATAAAGAAAAACTACATTGTGAAAGATGGATCGAAACATATTTTGAAGGTAGTTAAAACAACCAGGCATCTACCGGACAATATCAAGCAAATCATTGATCCAGTAATTCAAAGGAACGCATTCTTCTGCCACCCTGAAAATATGATGTTGGCTATGATAATGGATGAGAGACCACACATTACAGAACTTGGCTACAGTAGGATCCTTAAATCGAGAAATGAGCCATCAGCTGAAGGTCATGTAAGAGACTTCAAAATACCCTCAATAAATTTCAGTGCAAACGACTATAGCGAACTAATTGATTGGTCAGTCTGCAAATTAACACCGCCGCTACTACTGTCCAAGATGCCAACTGAATACATTGCATCTTTATTGAAAGACAAAACGCTACCAGAGTTTAACTACCTCAAATTCCCATGCCACACCCAGTCAGTTGAGAGGTGTGTAAAACTAGTTACAGAAGCAGCAGAAAAAGTGTGCGGGCATGAAAATCGAGATGGTTATATTAGAGCTATTTTAAAATCAAGACAGCTGATGACCACATTTACTTCAAAGTCAGAATTCAAAGGGGCTTCTACTTAAATAACCTTTTGCCTACAACAAACATATATGCATTGTACAAAGTAATTAGTTACTGTAAATATTTTAAATAAAATTCACCCTGGTTGTTTGGTTGGGTTGGGTGAAGGTGAGACGTCCACGCCGTGAGTCCTGGGTCATTTCAGCGCAGATTAAATGTTGAAATGAGCTGAGAGCTGCAATATGATATGTTTGGCTAATACATTTTTTGTAAATCACTTGTTAGAGTCTTATTATAAACCTTAATGTGTTAAATAAACACTCATCAGATATAGAAAACGGTGATTTTATGGGACTCTATAACTTAATTTATACTATAATTTAGACCTTTTGCGCGCATACAGTTAAGGAAAAACAGGTCTGAAAGTATTACTTCTAGATTTGGAAAATGATTTTGAATGGTTTTTACACTATTACAAATTAAAAATAAAACTTTTGTGGGTTTTGGCACATGTTTTAAAATCGTCGAAAATCATGAAATATCGTTTTTTTACGATACAACCCGCAACTTTAGGCCTTTTGTGCGAATTCAGTAAAACAAGAATGGGTCTAATTATATTTTGTATGCATTAAGGACACTCTTAAAAACACTTTTTTCACTATTAGAACAAAAAATGTATTTTTTTTTTTTTTTTTTTTTTGTAATTTTTGCTTTTTTTTTTTTTTTTTTTTTTTTTTTTTTTTTTTTTTTTAATTTACCGGTATTTTGACTTTTTTGGTAACTTTAGGCCTTCTGCGTGATTTCAAATTTTGAAAAAAAAAAAAAAAAAAAAAAAAAATTCTTTTAAAATGACGCCTATGCGGAAGTTTTCCGCGCTATTAGAATTGTATTGCAGAAAAAACGCGTTTTTCGACCCACCCTATTAGTCACACAGCTTTCATTTAAACACACAAAATCCTTATTACTTTATAAAAATGATTTTTTTTCTTAGTTATTTTAAGAAATGTAATCTAAGCACAACTTTGATTATTCTGCCTTTCAAATTTTATTATTTATATGGTTTATTAAAAAAAAAAAAAAAAAAAAAAAAAAAAAAAGAGATTTAATACTTTTTTTCTGTGAGAGATAATTAGTTAATATAAATTTGAAAAATGTTCAAAATAAGGATGAAAATGTGATTATGTTAATAAATATATATATACACAGTATTTTTAGAAATGTTACAATTCTAAATTTTTGTAGGATCTTTTTTAGAAAAATTTAGTGAATTAGAAGTTTTCCATTTTTAATGCTATAATAATGTTACGAAAAAAGGAAGTAATAATAACCCACGTACCTTTAAGGTGTATTTGCTACATTCTTTACAATCTTTTCAACATTTGTTTAAGGAATATTATAGAAATATTTTAATGAAACACACTTAAATTTTTACTTTATTTAATGACAAAAGATTTTGTTTTAAATGCGATTACGATAAATATTATTCACAACGTTATTTTTTAAAACAACATTTACATTGTAAAAACTTATTCAAAATGAGATATGTTGTTACACTAGATCGGGACAATTGTTACAAAATTGTTCTTTCGATTCACATTGCTCTCACGAGTTTTGGAATATAGCGTTATTTCTTGTGGGCTGGCATATGTGTTGTGTGTTCGCACTGATGTAGAAAGTGATATTTTCGATGTAGACACATTTTCGCTTGTTGTAAGAGGACATCATGCTGTTTCAAAACTCCTGAATGTTTCTTATCCAGCATTTTGTCCCTTATATTGTTTCTTTGTCTATAGGCGAGTCATCACGCCGATGATAAGAAATTGTCACCACCAAAATTATCCTACATTAATTGACAGATTTAAGTTGCTTTGAATCATGCCTTAAATTTCTTAGGATTTTTGAATTTGGTAAGAGATATTTAATAATGAAAGGTATTTCGTATATACCCATGATCTCTACGGGATTACTCTTCATCCACGAATCGATGGAATTAATGGTGCACGCTTCAATAGGCATAAACTCATATCTGTCTAATTATTATAGCTAATAGCATTTATGGGGTTGAAAAAATATAAGAATCACTACATTTCAACTAGTTATGTCCAATGGTCGTCATTTAAGCTGGGACTGCGTCTAAGTTGTGTGTCAAGATGAAACTGTGTCTGTTTTATTGTGTAAAAGAAGTAGAGCGGGCTTCTCTTCAGAGACTCTATTGTGTTGTGTAAAATGTTTCATGATGATCTTGGGTGGCACCCAATCTGATTTGTTTTCAGTGTCTTTACCTTCGGGGGAGGGGGGATTTAAAAGAGAGTGACAATAAAAATATCTGCAGAAAACAAAAAATGGGACAAATGTGTTTTCATCAGCGCAAACAGTCAGAGCCTTGGCTACCAAAGTGTCTCTTTCTGCAGATGTTACTTTATTTCCTTAAAGAAAGACCCCACTACAGCTTTTAATCACTCCCTATGTACTGTTGAATCTCTGACCCCTGCATATCTGTAAAAAATCTCTCTATCTCTCTCTCTCTCTCTCTCTATATATATATATATATATATATATATATATATTTGTAACCGACGATAGGTACAATTGTTTCTGGTACAAAAAATAGGTACAAAAATTATTGTAATTTTTATGCAACGTAGTAGATGCATCAATAACGATGTTTCAAACATTAATTAAAAAAAAAAAAAAAAAAAAAAAAAGATAAGCGTTAATTTTAAAAGGATGAGGAACCATATATTATTACATCTGTTACCATATTTTATTAATTCTGTTTTCTATGTATGATTGAAAATTCCTGTACCTACACTTGACTACCTAATGATATGCTTGCGGTCACACATTCCTAAACTATGTATCTGAATATTTTTTTTTATGTTAAAAAAAAAAAAAAAAAAGGGGGAGGAACAGTTACATAAATTAATTTTCATAATACACAAATTTATGTGTGGAATGTGGGTTACTACCCCATCATAAATCTTAATTTTGCATATTTTACATCTATATTTTACATTTACACGCATATTTTACATTAAAAGACTGGAATATCAGTAAAAATCAATTTTCCAGAATATATATTTTTAGTCAGATCATTTTATAATGAAAATACTAAATCAAAAAAATTTCAGCACAAAAAATCCCTAACACAAAATATGCATCAAATTTCGTTCAAGCCATTTCTGAGAAAACCAAATTTCAGCATTTTTTTTTTTTTTTTTTCCAATTGATACCAAAAAAATCTTTTTGAGATATAATGGGGAGGACTTCATTGAGATTTCAGCATTCATGCAATAAGTATAATTGAAAATACTTCTAAATTTCGGTTATAGACAAAAATTTGTTTTATTTTATAGAAAATTTGTAAAAATAACATTATTAATTGCAACTTTAATTACGGCAGCATATATATGTATATACTCTACATCACTTAACTATGGCATAAACGTTCGAAAAATTAATTAATTTATAATTTTAGAGAGGTCTCTCTCTCTCTCTCTTTATATATATATATATATATATATATTATGACCTTTACATAAATCAGGCTTTTTAAACTGTATTCTAGCACATACATTTCTCTCGGTAACTGTTGCTTTGATACAAATATTTCATAAAATATTTTCTTTCTTCAGTTAAACAATGAGAAATTCTTGCTTGTAAATAGTATATATACATACAGAGATCTAACAACAATAACCTTTGTTGCAGTACCCTGCCCTAGAAATTGAGTATAACAGTAACTTAGTAACCAGTAAACTTACTTTTTAAGATGCGAATGTTTTCAAATAAATTTTATAAATTTAACGTGTTTAGCAATAAATAACTGAAATAATTCTAATTGATTAATTTCATTTTTTAAGAAATTTTTGTGAACATAAATTTACTGATATTAGTAATAGCACAATTGTTTATTATTTATAAATTATAATATCTTGATGAATTATAATACTCACTTTGAAAAAAATAATATTATCAGTTTGACAGTTTTGTAAAATTAACAGATTTTTTGAGTTACAGTTGACAAACGTCGAGTTACAATTATCGTAAGAGCAATTTTTTGCCCTCATTGAAAAGCATAAACTTGTTATAAAACATTGTTGTAGTTAAAAAAAAAAAAAAAAAAAAAAAAAAAAAAAAAGTTACGCTAGAGTATTAACAAAGTCGCATTAAAATAATAATAATAACATTCTATTTAAAAGCGTCTAAAAAACTATCAATGTAATTTTTGTAACAAGAAGAAATTTATACAGACACGTTCAAAACAAATGTCAATCTCTTTGTTAAAGTTCTATAAATTATTGGTGAATCATCAAGCCAATTACAATTTAAGCATTTCGCTACAGAACTTAAAATAAAAACATTTTGAAAATAAATGTATCAATATTAAATATTACGTTTTAATAATAATAATAATATGAAAAAAATCTGGTGTGTCTGCATTCGACTTTCCGAACATTAAATAATTAACGGTTGTATATATAAAATAAAGTAAGAAAAGTCGTTATATATATAAAATAAAGACACCGATGCTCACCACCTCTAAAATTTGAATAAGTGTTCGCCACCATCACAAAAGACATTTTAAAATAACCGTTAAGTAACAGCTATGAATTTAACTCCACTCGAGTAGATTCTCCGGTTCTATGGAAATTAGTACGGGCGGATTCAAACTCATAGATATTAAAAAAACATTTATTTTAACATGTCTGTTATAAGGATGGTAAACACTGGTGAAAATATTAGGGGTGGTGCACAGTGGTGTCCTTAATTTAAACAAACAAAAGAGAACATTATAATAGGGTGCTTAAGTATTTTTCTTTAAATTTAACTTTATTGTACTTCAAATAATTTGATACCCTAGGTCATAATTACAAAAAATATGTTTTTTTGTGTCCCTGTATAAATCTGTAAGTGCTAGATTCACAAAAATTAATACAGTTTTTTCGATATTGACCTATAATATATATATATATAAGAGTTAGATTCTCTAAAAATCATACAGTTTGTGTTACGTTAACATATAAAATGTATATAATTTTTCAAATCATTTGAAAAATGTGTTCAGACGCTACCGCACTTTAAATAATTTGAGCCCTTGTGTCTCTGTAAAATTCTATAAGTGCTAGAACTACCAAAATATCTACAGTTATCTTACCGAAACATCTACAACATTTGAATTATATTTCAGCTCAATCGGGTAAAGTGGTTAGATTCTATCGCATATTAAATAACTTCAAACCACAGACCATAATGCTAAAGAATTTTTCATTGTGTCCCGCTACAAAACCTATAATAATAATAATAATAGGGGATTCATCAATCATTCATCCCTAAATAAGTGATTCATCAAAATTTATGCAGTTTGTGTGACAATGACCTGTAACATGAGCATAAATTTTCCGTTCATTTTAATAAGGCGTTTAGACACTATCGCATATTAAATAATTTGAGCTTATAGACCATAATATTAAAAAAAATTTGTTGTGTTCTAAAGAAGAAGACGAAAAAAAAAAAAAGAACTATGAGTGCTAGACTTACTAAATTCCATACAGTTTGTGTGACTGTGACCTACGTCATGCGTATAAATTTTCAATTTATTATAATATGACGTTTAGACACTACGGCATATTAAGTAATTTGAGTCCTTACACCATAACGAATTTTTCTTTGTGTCCTGGTAAAAAAAAAAAAAAAAAACTGTTAATGCTATGTTCATCGACATAAACGTGGTTTGTGCATATTACCAACATATTACCATCTTTGCTGATTCGAACAAGTAGAAGCTATCATGGTAACACACACACCACCGTAAAATTAGCAAAACTGAACTTGTGATATCTTAAAACGTATAGATAATTTAAAATATCAAAGTCTAATGTTGTTCTAATAACAATATATATATATATATATATATATATATATATATATATTAGGGTGGTTCGAAAAAAACTTTTTTTTAAATTTCAGATCGCTATAGTGCGCGAAAGTTGCCATTGGTATATACATGAAAAAAGCACTAATTATTATTTTTTTATTAATTTGTCTTCCGGTCGCGCAATGCCATCGAAGTTAGCAAAAATTTGTGAAAAACCTTAATTTTTCATAATTTTTTTAAGCACGCAAGAGGGTTTTAATTGCGTTCCTATCCCATGAATTAACTACTAAAAGTATGTAAAATCAATATATATGCACTTGTCATACATTTGTTTCATATCTTCCGGTCGCGCAACATAGTACAAAATGAGTAAAATTAGTAGTTTTTTCAAAATTTCAAAGTTTGACTGTTTAGTATATTTTAATCATACGACTTCTAGAAACGCTATAGTTTAATTCTATTACAATAATATATTTAAAATCCAAGCATTGTAGATAAATATGGCTATAAGATAGACGTGGCGTACGTGACGAATGCCAACGATGGGCGCGCAGCGCTGCCAGTCGCAGCCATTATCGTTTCCCGCTATTTTCTTCAGTCTGCTCATGCCGCTAGTTCTAGTCAGTACTAGATTGTGTTGTGCTTAAGTCCGTATTCTACTTTTGTGTTCAGTGTTTGTACTTGAATACGACAGTTATTGATACAATGGATGTACCAATGAAACTTGGTATAGGTACAATAAATAGAAAAGAGTTTGAGTGCCCTATTTTTGGTCGCTCACGAAACTTGTTGCACAACAAGCTTCCTACTCATGAAAATGTCCTTCGCTGCTGCTTTCAACAGAGATTCAACCTAGCTGGGGCAATAAGCAACAAGAGTGTATCTTTTTCGAGAGTAACCTCAACAGTAGCAAAGAAAATTATCGGTTTGTATGACAAAGCCTCGATCCCAAGTGTTACGGAGTACAGAGTCATCTAGGTAATTAGTTCTTACTTCGAATCTTACAGTAAACTCAAAAAGTCGTTTCATCGTGACAAAGATAAACCAGCATTCAAACTTAAACTTGACAATTTCAAGGAGAAAGGATGCTCTCTTTTTGATGTCGCGGCGTGTAAATGTGCAAGTACGTAAGCCTTAATTCAAAAGGTGGAATATTTTTTTTTTTCTTTCACAAATGCAGTTCACACTTAGAGGACATGCACATGTATCTGAAGATTTCTTACATGAACAGTCATTAGCAACAATTACACATTTACATGCCGCGATATCAAAAAGAGAGCATTCTTTCTTCTTCAAATTGTCAACTTTAACTTTGAATGCTAGTTTATCTTTGTCACGATGAAACGACTTTCTGAGTTTACTGTATGATTCGTAGTAAGAACTAATTAGCTGGATTACTCTGTACTCCGTAACAGATCGAGGCTTTGTCATAGAAACTGATAATTTTCTTTGCCACTGTTGAGGCTTCTCTTAAAAAAGATACACTCTTGTTGTTTATTGTCACAGCTAGGTTGAATCTCTGTTGAAAGCAGCAGCGAAGGACATCTTCATGAGTAGGAAGCTTGTTGTGTAACAAGCCTCGTGGGGGACCAAAAATAGGGAACTCTTTTCTAGGTTTTGTACCTATACCAACTTTCTTTGGCACATCCATTGTATCAATAACTGTCGTATTCAAGTACAAACATTGAACGCAAAAGTAGACAGAAAAATAAGCACTTAAGTACAATACAATCTAGTACTGATTCGAGCTAGCGGCATAAGCAGACGAAAGGAAATAGCGGGAAACGATAATGGCTGTGACTGGCTGCGCTGCGCGCGCATCGCTGGCATTCGTCACGTACGCCACGTCTATCTTATAGCCATGTTTATCTACAATGTTTGGATTTTAAATATATTATTGTAATAGAATTAAACTATAGCATTTCTAGAAGTCGTATGATTAAAAGGTACTAAACAGTCAAACTTTGAAATTTTGAAAAAACTACTAATTTTCTCATTTTGTACTATGTTGCGCGACCGGAAGATATGAAACAAATGTATAACAAGTGCATATATATTGATTTTACATACTTTTAGTAGTTAATTCATGGGATAGGAACGCAATTTAAACCATCTGGCGTGCTTAAAAAAAATATGAAAAATTAAGGTTTTTAATAGTTTTTTGCTAACTTCGATGGCATTGCGCGACCGGAAGACAAATTAATAAAAAAATAATAATTAGTGCTTTTTTCATGTCTATACCAATGGCAACTTTTCCGCACTATAGCGATTTGAAATTAAAAAAAAAAGTTTTTTTCGAACCACCCTAATATATATATATATATATATATATATATATTGTATAATATGTTCAGAAAGTAAAGTTCAAAGACTCTTAAAATTTGCAACTAGCAATCGCATTTAGATTTTACTAATAACAGATACAGTAATTTAATGTATTAGTAGTAGCTTAAAAATAATAAGAACACTAAAATTTTCAATTCTGAGAATTTTGTTAACTTCAGACCTTTTTGAAACCAGATTATTTTTAATTCTGTTTATAAAACATACTTTTTATTCAAATACCTTCATTTTTGTTCACTGCTTTTTTATTGCTTATTCTTAATGCATTTTATACATAAAATTAAGTTTTAAAAATGATGAATTTAAGTAAAAATAATCTGGTGTGTCACATACACGACTTTTTCTTACCCTGAAAATTAATACTATAAATACACATTTGTGATTAAGGGTTAAGATAACGAGTACTATTATGCAAACTTATGTTAAAACAATTCAAATTAGACTTCGAAACAGCTTCATTTGACAATTAATTCTACGTGAGAGGGACTACCCCCCCCCAGCCCAAACCTTCCGTTTCATTACAGTACTTACATTTATATAGAATTAAAAATCTGTTTTTGAATTCAAAAGTTAATTTAATTATATTCAGCAAACTTTCACAGGCAACGTTCCTTGAAACTTATCAATCTTGATAAAATTTTTGTAGTAAAAAAAGTATTAACTTCAAAATGCAACATTTGGATCACATGAAATTATATGTTATTACTTTATTCTAACACACAAAATTCAAATGTTAAAAAAAATGACATAAGTAATCAGGAAGCCTCTATACGTGTAAATATACAAAAAATATAGGCGATGAACATTTAACTTAAAAAACATACATTATTTAACATATGTCTATGAAAAGTTCATTTAAATTCTTGAGCAGCTTTCTTGGACATGGTTATATATTAACTTGACCATGGTTACATATTAACATGGGCATGGTTACATATTAACATATTATACAAGCATTTACACTTACAATAAAACAGAATGTTATCTCTTAAATGTTTGCAGCCCTGTATATCTTTTGAATGTTATGTACACACCACATGGTGCAAATAAAAATGGTCCTATATTAATAACATATGGCACAACGCGAAGAACAGTTCTATCAATGTTCATGTTTTGTCACACTATAATCTACTTCTTTTGTGTAGCCCTGTAAATGAACAGTGAAAGATTTCCATACCGTATTCTACAGGAAACATGTTTTTACGTATATAAAATACATATATTTGTTTCATTTGATTAGTGCAGTCTTCCGAATTTTAAACTCTACTTAACTGCAATTTCCAATTAGTCGCAATGTATTTGAATTGTCTTAGGTGTCCATGTACACGAACTATTTGCTTCATCTCAACGAAATGCTTAGTATAGCATCGCTATACACATTTAGAATACCAAGCTTGAATTTTCTTGCTCTTGCTACTATTTGTTCTTGATATAGACTGAAAACAGGCATACACACATAGACATACAAACCAATCAATAAAAATATGATTTTCGTATTCATGGGACCTCAAAACGTTTAATTATAACAAAAATTCACTTTTGAAAATTTGACCCAAAAACAATACTTTCTCTAACTTATGGGTAAGAGAAAGCAAAAATGATTTCGGAAACTTCCATAAAATATGATAATTCAACGAAAAAAAAAAAAAAAAAAAAAAAAAGATTAGAAAAAATAAACGCAAAATTAAATGGAGATTGCAAGTTTTAAATAATGAAGAAAGCATTTTTCTTTTTAATAATAATTTTTGTATTTAAACATACTGACGTGACGGTAATATAAAGAGATTGCATTTTCCCATCTGTTTTACTAATTAGAATCCTTTTGTAAATTGTATAAGGTAAATCCACGAGAGTTTGCGCACAATTCAACAAAGTGTCATGAAAAATCCAAATATAAATTTTTTGCTAAACCATTATCGAAAAACTTTCAATTTATACGTTTTCTCTGTTCATTTTTACTAAGTTTTTTTTTTTTTTTAATGCTATAATTTAAAGCAACAGATGTAATTGAACCAAGAGAGCTATTATGTTAAAACGTACTTGTGAGAAATAATGTCTATAAATCGTAATGGTACGTAATTCTTTTATCTGCCCATGTATATGAAACTGAGTTATCATACGCAAGTTTCCTTCAAATCAGGTTTCAACTTCCACCAAAGCGATTATCGCATACAGCAGACGTCCATTTATCAAAAAAAAAAAAAAAAAAAAAACTAGTGAAGTTTGCGGAATTTTTCTACATAGCTAGTATAGGATATCAGTACTTTACTTCCTATCAGTAATCAATGACACACACATACAGCAAAAAATTTTGAGTTTTAATGGGAAGGTTTTAACAGAGATTTATACAATTATCTAATAAGATAACTTAAAAATTCTTGCAAATTTCGTTTAGAAAATATTGTATAAATTTTATTTTAACGTAAAGTAATAAAAATAACATTATTAATTCAAAATTCATTGACACGGTTTATATATATATATACACTTTTAATTTTAAACGTATCATAATATATAATTAAGGAAAAACACAATTAACACTTATTAACATTGACTGTCGTAGGATGCTGTCGCAGTTGAGTGTAACATTGTGCTAGCAACTTGTAACAGGTAAATTTGCTTTTTTACTTTCTCTTACCATAAAATAGGGAAAGTTTTGTTTTGGGGCCAAATTTTCGAAAGCGAGTTTTTGTTATATTTACATGTTCTGAGGTCCCCTGAATACGAAAATCATGTTTCTAGCAGTGTGTATGGCTGTGTGTGTGTGTGTGTGTGTGTGTGTGTGTGTGGTTGTCTGCCTTTTATCAGCATATCTCAAAAACAATTATGGCAGAAAGTTCCAACTTGGTATTCTAAATATGTATCATATAAGGATGCTACACTATACTTTTCGTTAAGATCAAGCAAATGGTTCGCGTACAGGGACACTCAAAAGTATTCAAATACATCACGTCTATGGGGGAAATTGCAGGTAAGTAGAGTTTAACATCTACAGACTGCACTAAACTAAATGAAACGAATATATATTTTTTTGTAATAGAGATAGTCAATAGGGAAATAAATGTGTATGTAGGAGCCTCGCCTCCCCCCTGGGGGGAAAGTCCCCCTCGAGGGGAGTAAATTTTCATGATGAGTATCTTTCAAAAGATCTCGCCAATACCTCTAAAACGAATGGTTGAATCATCGATCTGTGATAATTTAAAAGAAATTTATCGATTTTTTTTTTTACTTAAAAAAAAAAAAATAATAATAATATATATATATATATATATATGTTTTTTTTTTTTTTATTGAGAATAAAATGGACTTTTTTTGAATATTTGGTGTTATACTACTTCTCTAATATGGAAATCGTCTGCATTATCATAAAAGATAATATTTTTAAATAATAATTTTAATAAATTATTTTTTAAAAACAGAATTATTTTTTAATAACCGAATTAAATTCTATATAAATGTAGGTGCATTAATGAAACGGTGGGTTGAGGGGGGCGGTAGGCCCCTCACACAGAACTAATTATTATATAAATCTCTCCCGAAGCCTAATTTGAATTGTTTAACATAGGTTTACATAACAACGTTATTTTACCTCATAATCTCAAACCTGTATAGTATTAAATTTCAGGATAAGAGAGAGTCGTGTGAGTGACACACCAGATTATTTTTATTCCAATGATTTAAAATAACTTTTATAAATTTAATGTGTACAGAAATAAATAATTGAAATAAAACTAACTGGAATGATTCTTGCAAATATAGGAAATTTCTCAAAGCATGTATACATTGGTATAAGCCACAGCACAGTCGTTTATTTTATTTATTTATTTTTTGTTGTTGTTGTTGTTTTACTATAATATCCAATTTAAAAAATAAATAATAATAATGTAAAATTGATTTGAGCTGGATTAGTTGCCCTCTGGTGTCCCGGTAGATAGCTATATGTAAATATATATATATATATATATATATATATATATATATATATATATATATATATATATATATATATATATATATATATATATATATATAGCTATATGTAAATATATATATATATATATATACATATATAACGTAGATTTGGATCAAACATTATTTTTGTAAAAGTCGTGTCGAAGCTAATATGAAGACAATAGTTAATCCAGTCGTTTAACCAGTCAGCTTTTTAAAATATATATATATGACTGGGGTTTTCCACGTAGGTGAGGAACCAGTACAGTGCTTTAAATAACAACATGATAAAAGTCTTAATCGCAATAAAAAATTTTAAAAGCTATGGCATAGTCTACTTTAGCAAGACCAAGATGATAAAAGGCAATATTTTAAGGATGCAAGCACTTTTATATAAGAGAAAATGAAAAGAGACGACGGAATTTTTCCCCTACTGACGTAATATCGCGTGATCAAAAAAGGTGTAACTTAGTGCATTTTAGTTCTTCTATTTGTTTCTTCCTTTTCAGACAGGGTGTTGACCATGTCTAAAAGGATATTTTTGGTTTGGAGGGGAATAGACAATTTGGAAAAAATACGTTAAAATAATAATAATAAAAAAAAAAGATTGATTTTCTAACGGTTATTCTTAATAAAATGGAAATGAAATTTTAGATTTGTAAAGAACAAATTTGTATCATTATTAAAGAATATATTAATTAATAAAAAAAGACCTAATTAGAGGATTTTTATAATATATATATATATATATATATATATATATATATATATATATACATATATATATATATACATAAATTCAGTTTCAGAAACATATCATAAAAGAATGTGGTAGATAAATGCTGCACTAGAGTGTGAACACCACCTGCGATTACCAAAGACACATATTACAAAGAAATCTTTCTTTCAGATTAACAGTTTATAAAACGGTCTTAATGGTACTATCATTGACATGTTTATTACAACTTTCAATCAGTTTGTTGCAACTCTAGAAGGTATTGATGGTTAACGAGGACATTTAAAGTTTAAGCATTGTTGTGTGCTTTAAAAAAAATTCTTTTCACACACACACACACGCATATATATATATATATATATATATATATATATATATATATATACATTTATATTATAGTGTATTAGGTTTTACTATTAAAAAAATCAAAGTGTGTCAAAATATACAAGTAGTAACTTATATTAAATAGTAACTACAAACGATATATTATGCATTAATAGTTATTTAAAAATAATAATTATACAATAAACGTGTTATCAAAGAATTTTAATAAAGTCAGAGCTTTCGTAAAAAACAGCTTACTCTAAAACCATTTTTATAAAATATACTTTTCATTAAAATACATTCTTTTTTGTTTATTGCATACCCACATTGATTCCATTTAACGTATTTTAACATTAAAATTAAGTTTTAAATCAGATAAATCTAATTAACACTTTTTAACGTTAAAATGAAGTTTTAAATCAGATAAATCTAATTAACACTTTTTAATTCATAAACTGCCATAAAATATAATGATTCAACGACAAAAAAGAAAAATAAATAACTGAAAGGGAGTTGACATGTTTAAACAAAGAAAGGGCGTTTTTTTACTTTATTATTATTATATTTAAGTATACTGACGGTAATATAAATAGATTGCATTTCCCATCCTTTGCACTAATGGGAATACTTTTGTAAATTGTATAGAACGAAACAAATTTAAATAAACTCTCTTTTATCTAGAAATAAATTGTAAAATTAAAAAGCACTTTTAAACCTTTTTTTGCATTTTTCTGAATAATTGTAAATTCATGAACATTAGATTTTATTTTCATAGAGATAAGGAAGTTTAATGTTTCCGTTATTTGTAGTTAATTTATTTTCTTTTATTCTTTTATTTATTTATTTATTTTACTTTTAGTTTTCCCTTTTCCCTTTTCACTTTCCATTTGTTATGTTTTATATTATTATTGTTATTAAATATCAACATAATCAAATCAAAATTATTAATTTAAATAACCTTTAAATATTTAAGGAAAATTTAAAGATATATATATGTGCATTTCCTGACATGACTTAAAATTGGAAAGCGATAACATTGTTGTGTTTTTATACATATTTAATGCAATACTCAAAGATGAGAATATTGCGCTTTTTCTTTTACTGCTGCTACTATTTCTATACAGAAATTTTTTCTGTCTTTTAAAAAATATTTTTGAGATAAAATAGGATATACTTTTATATAAAAATAGTGATAGCAAAAAAGAATGAAATTTCTCCTCCTCGGACAATTTACTGATTTTCAATAAATAAAATTTCTATTGGCAACGAATATTCAAGAGATGAAATACAATATTTTAAATACCTTATAATTATTTCAATTAATTAAAAAAAATGATAATTTGGATTATTCGTTTTATAAAAGAATCATAATTGCATTTAATTTTAATTTTGTAAAACATCAGCAGTTGACAGTTAAATCACCCTTTTTTTCAGATTATACGTAATCTAAGTAAAAGAAAAAAAGAAATATATATATATATATATATATATATATATATATATATATAGGAATAATTTAACAAATGAAATGAATTAAAACCCTAAAACACACAGAAGTCTTCATCAGGGAGGCCCTTCCGTGTAGGAGTAAAAGGTTTTAATTCATTTCATTTGTTAAATTATTCCTATATTAAAGTTTTACATTTCCTTTTGCAGCAATTTTGCGCATTGGTTTGTAAATCTCCTATTGTTTTTTCTAATCTTCAAAATTTTTATTTTAATTTCATATATTTAAATACTTCTTTTAAAAATTTTCTTATATGTATATATATATATATATATATATATATATATATATATATATATATATATATATATATATGCCCATTTTTATAATTTTACATAGGCAATTAGCCTAAATTTACACACCTTACCAACTACATTTAAGGAAGATATATTATAGATAACTTATTCAACAATAAAAGCTTTGCTCATGCTTTTTTAATTAGGGGAGTATTTTTTTATTTTTTTTTTTTACTAACTATTTCTTAAACAGATGTTGTACAGGACAGATTTCAGTAATAAATAAATTTATACACCTTATTAAAGAGGACATTTAAAAAAATAAAGAAACTAGTGTGATATGGCCACCACAAGACTTTTATTCTACATTATCTTATGCAAATTCACACAGCACAAATTATTTATTAAAACATTTTCCAGAATGTATGCAGACGATAGTTATTAATGAAATATTTTTTTATTAAAATATTTTTTCGTAATGAATGCAAAAAATAGTTATTTATTAAATTATATATTTATTAAAATATTTTTCATAATCGATGCAAACGATAGTTATTTATTAAAATATTTTCCGTAATGAATACAGACGATTTTTATCTCACCAAGATAAAATCTATTTTGTACCAACATTAGTAGAAATGCAATTTTTTTCTCCTTTAAAAATAAAGAAAATTAATAATTTGTTTTAAATTATCACAGATCTGTAGTTCAACCATTCTTTTTAAAATTATTGACAAGTTCTTTTGGATGATACTCATATCGACTATTTACACCAGAGTCTGGGAACGATACTCCTACAAACACACAACTTCTTTTCCTAGTTTTTCATTACTATTATCAGAAAGTCATGGAAATTTTGCATTCAATAATAAATAAATAAATAAATAAATAAATAAACTCTTTATGTACATTTATACGAAATTTTGTCCTATGCTGCCGTGTTAATAATTCTAATAAAATTGGGATCACAGCTCCACCTATTAAGAGAGCCAGCCCTAAATGTAATTATCACTAGTTTAGGTCAAAGTAGAATTTAATTCCAAGTTCGGTTAAATTTCTTTTATTGATTCATTATTCGATTTGTTAGTGTCCACATTTTTATTTTATTTATTTATTTATTTATTTATTTATTTTTAACACACGAAGATATTTTTTGAAAAAAATCAAATAATTTTCAGGGCATATCAAAACGTGTAAATCCGATGAAAACTGTCGCGTTAATATTTTTACTAATCCAGTATTTTCTTCGCATATATATGGAATAAAGTAAAAAATTAGAACATAGATGTTTAATTAAAATAATGACATAAAAAAAAAAAAAATCGGCCATTGATATCTTTCTTTTAATACATACTTTCTATTTTACATGTATATAATTACTATTAATTATTTAGTTAGGAGTTCAGTGATTAGTTTTCATATTCCGTATACAAATTTAAACGATTATGTGTTTCGAATTTATCAATACTTTAAGATATATATGTAGTTTATTAGGACTGAGGGCCTATTAGTCTCAATCTGGGATTTTTGCGCTGTCGATATCGATAGTTGGTCATTTGTCGAAATCTAAAATTTATCGGAAAAATAATTGAATAATTTGAAAACGATGTTATAATTTGAAAAAAGAAAAAAAAAAAAAAACTTATAGTCCTCCGTCCTAAACTAAACTCTGCTTTTGACATTTCATCAAAATCTTTTTTTTTTTTTTTTTTTTTTTTTTTTTTTTATTGAAAGAAAAATAAAAGAAAATTAAAAATAATCAGTATCGTTACAAACGATATCAAAAAAGTTTTTTTTTTTACTTTGAATTAGGAAATAAAAATTGCGCGTGAAATAATATGAAATAAAAATAAGTACAAAAATAAATTTAATGATTTAATGTTTTTGTTTTTCGGGGGCTGCTCATGCATATAAAAAATGCGTATTAAAACGAGTCGAAGAAGGAAGCGAGATAAGTATTGAGTTATATTACGATAAATACGATACGATATATTAGACCTATCGTCCAGGGTTAGTAGGCATTTTCGTTGAAAGAAATAGTTTGTTCGTTCGGTGCAACTTGCACATTAGTCCCGTGAGGTACAACTTTCACATTAGTCCCTTGAGGTACAACTTTCACTTTAGTCCCGTCAGGTACAACTTGCACATTAGTCCCCCCCCCCTTTTTTTAAATATTGTTACTGAGTGACAGGAAAGTAGGAAAATATAGTCTTTTGGTGGCCACAACATACTAGTCATTTTAAATTGGAAAAAACCTCGTGCAGCTTCAATTTTATTTATTTATTTATTTATTTTTTAACGTCATATTACAGCTATACGCATTGGGCAATTCATGTAAAGAATGATTTGCTTGGTAATTTTACAGTCCTTTGATGAAAAAGAAGAACTATAGGGAGCATTCGTTCAAATCCTTGTTACCCACTCAAATTTTGCCATGTGCTTACTGACAGCTCAAAATGTCCCTACACTGACGGCAAAAGTCTAAAATGAAAAATGAAAAAAAAAGGGACAAAAAAATCCATGCTAAAGCCTATAAAGTCTTAAAGAAAGCATCCCAAAAAGTCCCTCCCAGTTTTAGAATTTGTCCCTACATCATGAAAATAACTGCAAAAGGCCTTATGCATAGAAACTAATCACTACAGTTGGTAACACTGGTTGAACTTAGGTTAAGTGAATTTAATGTCGCACCACACTTTTTCAATGCTATGATTGTTGTCCCAGAAAGGGTAGGGCGGGTATGGTGATGGTGAACGATTGTTCAGTTGGTGATAAAACCGCTAAATCTGGTGGAGTTACTGATTGAAGCACGTTTAATGCAAATACAGCCAGAAGCATTTTTTCCGGAAACTCCTTTTATGTAATAAATAAAATTATAATTATAATGAAGCACTTTACACATAATTAATTAAATATAAAAACCTTTAAATGTACCTCATGTTACGTCGTTAATATTTTCATCTGGTCGCTGTTAATATTTTCATCTTTTTAAACGATCTTCATCTGTGCCGGATCTCTTAGAGTTGTGGTCTTTTATAGATTCCATAAGTTGATTCCACATCCGGTTAGGAGCCATTGCGTCACTGTCATTGCACACATCCGGCGTTGTATTTTTTCTTTTCTATTTGATAAAGTATTAAGTTTTCTTGATAGATTATTATATTTATTTTATTGTTTATAACATGGGTACAACACTATACTGTGAAAAAAAAAAACGATGAAAGGTTAACTAATTTCTTATACTGAAATCCATGTAATTTATAATTTCCCAATTTTTGTGTTAAAAAATAAATAAATACATAAATAAATAAATAAAACGCTGCTTAGCTTTGAGCACAAACAACTTTATTAAAAAAAAAAAAAAACTGAGTAAATTTAGAAACATAATTTATTTATTTTTTATACAAAAAAGAATAAACTTTTGACAATATACTACATTTTGCGAAAAATATAATATATATAATTATATGTCAGAAATGAAATTACATAACATATGATATTCATTTAAAAAAATATTTTAAAGTATAGTAAAATTGTCAAGTTAAAGATATTTGTAATTTACAATATGACATTACATATATCGTATAAAAAAACAAGATTTATTTATTTATTTATTTTTTAATTTTAAAAAGCTGTTTAGAAATTTTAAAAATACTCATTTCCTATCACTGCAAAGTAAATAGAAAGGTAAGTCTAAAAATTTTGAAAGATGTGATTTGATTTTTTAGCTGTGTTGTAGGTATTATAATGCTATCCATTTATAGATATTTACTCTTGTTAAAACAAAAACTATTATTTCTAGTAAAGGCAGAAATTTTTGAAATATTTTCCATAGGGGAAAAAAATGTTAAAATGGGAGCTTAAAAATATACCACCAGCTAAGATAAAAATTAATTCTAAGATAAAAACATTTCAAAGAAATTATACGATATATAAGTAGATATATTTGATAATAAAATTTATCCGAAGTAAATATATACATTTAAATTACATATCGAAGTATTTTTATATGCTTATAAAAATAGCAAATAAGTAAAAGAAAAAGTAATAAAAAATAATTAATGATATTATACTTTTAAAACAACTATAACATTTATACACGTATAAACAATTATATTTAATTGATTATAAAAGTAAACAATGTCCGTTCAATATATATATATATATATATATATATATATATATATATATATATATATATATATATATATATATATATTCGTATATATTCGTTTATTTAAGTGTTCGAATTTAATTTTTCAATAATTTTTCAATAATTCGACTTTTTCTTAATTTTCGCAATTATAAAGGGCAAAAGATATAAATTGTTTAATTTGCTATGTCCACATGAAACAAATTACTATGCTGTTCAAATTACCGCAAACATTTTTTTTTTCTTTTTTGCATCTTTAGGTGAAATTAAATTCTCGGTTAATTTTCAAAATAAAGTTGAATTTCTTAGTCCATTTGAATTAAGCTATTTGTACTTAATTTAAATTATGTGTGCATTTTTACAGTTTATTTTATTTATTTTGAGAAAAGAAGAATTTTGTTAATAATATACTTTGAACTCAGGGAATAAAAAACTAAGTTAATTTAGTAATCTTATAATTAGTGTTTAAAGAAAAGAAAAAAAAATAATACTCGGACATATAAAAAGTAATACATTCCTGTCCTTCACATTAACAACTATTCTATTTTTATTCTATTTCTGTTATTAATAAGCCTATTATATAATGATTAAATAATAATAATAATAATAATAATAATAATAATATTTATTTTAATGATATATTCAAATCATTTTTTTATAGAATTTGTTTAAAAAAAAAAAAAAAAAAAAAAAAAAATCTATTCCTATGTATGAGACCGTATATGGGATTTCATACGGTTCACAAAAACTGAATAAAAGTTTGGTGGAAGGTGTTGGGGAGTATGCGCTCAAGAATATAAAATAAATAATAAATAAATAAATAAATAAAAGTTAAACCTTAATAGTTACGATTACAGTAACAAAATTTCAAAAATTTCAAATGGCCTTTTTAATTAGAATGTGATCTTCATAGCAAAAATATCGTAAAAAGCGTCGGAACGGTACCTGTTACACGAAAATCGTCAGCGCTAGGCGGACTAAGAAGAAAAGAGAAAACAACTGTGATGTGCGTGCCAGAGCACGAAGTTTCATTTTTATTTACGTCATATTTCACGCTGAGTCTTCGGCTCTGACTAAAGTCTACTCATTCTGCTTCGAAACGAGAAGAAGAGACCAAAGTATGCTTAATTTCGAATTTACATTTATAGTTAACGAAAAGTGAGCGTCATCCATCCACAGAATGCATAAAGGCCAAGTGTTATCATCGTCATAAGGAATTCGTTCGTAAAATTTTGCCGTAGTTGTTTTTCATTCGTTTGCAACTTTTGGGCACTTTGGATTCGATACGGAAACATTTAGAGAACGAAGCGCAGAATCTTGTGGCTTGTAGAATTTGGCAGTTGCAGAACGTTTGAAACATTGTCAAACAAGCACAGCATTTACAAGCACATTTTCTACAGTACACGGGCCTCGGCGTCGCCCATGGTGTTTACAATATAAACCCAAACAAGCAATGTCTCTGCGGCATTCTGTCCGTTCAGATATTAAAGCTTTAGATTTTCCCCCACTTTTTTTTTTTTTTTTTTTTTTTTTTTTTTTTTTTTGTCAATGGCATATTGTTCACAGAACGAAAAGTCAAGTTGCACCTCACGCATTTCACAATGCCTTATTTTTTACCTACTGCGAAGACGTCAACGAAATTAGAGCCCTACACGAAACTAAGCATTCATTGGACTCTTCTTCTCCTTTCGAAGCAGAATCAGTAGTCTTTAGTCAGAGTCAAAGATTCAATGTGAAATTAATTCAACGTTATTAAAATTAGAATTCGTGTTCTGGTAAGTATATCACAGATATTTTCTCTTTTTCTCCTTAGTCTGCCTAGCGCTGGCGATTTTCTTGTTACAGAAACCGTTCCAACTGTATTTTTTAAAATTTATTTATTTATTTATTTATTTATTTATTTATTATTATTATTATTATTATTATTATTTTGCTATGAAGATCACATTTCAATAAAATGATAATAATAATAATAATAATAGGTGTTGCTATTTGAAATTTTTTTAATTTTGTTACTGCAACTGTAACTATCGGAGTTTAAGTGTTTTTTTTTTTTTTTTATGATTCTTGAGCGTAAACCTCAAAATATTGCTGCAAACTTTTATTCAGTTTCTGTGAAAGGTATAGGAATAGTCAAGAGTATTAAAATGCATCAAATCGAAATGCCAACATGAAATTTCTGGTAGGTACATTTTAACATCTATAGGTTGCATTAAACATAATGAAATGGACATATATTTTTGTATACGTAAAAGCATGTTTCACGTAGTACATGGTGTAAAAATTTCTCATTATTCATTTACGAAGCTATCCAAACAAACTTGAATATAGTGGGACATTACTTAAGAATTGCTGGAATTTCAGATTGTGGTTTGTGTTATTAACGTTGGAGGACAATATTAAATATCATTTCCATGTCAAATCAACACAGCTGAAATCCTGACTCCCCCCCCCACATATATTTCAGGATACGGGCTCATTTGTTTTTCTTCTATTGAGTAATAAATGCGTACTAATTAATAAATCCATATATATATTACTTTTTGATATATAAGGCTGAAAAAATGGGTGAAAATACAAAATGTACCCATACTTTGCTTTCTAATTAACTTATAGATACAAGATTGGCATTATTAGAAACGTATGATACAGGCTTTCAAATTATATATCACAAATATATATTTTTAAAAATTTTCCTTTTAAGGTCAAATATGTTGGCCTTTGACATTCAATGTCTCAAAAAAACACGTGTATAATTTTCTTTTAAAAATTATATGTTACTTTTTATATTTATTATCTATAATTATTGCAAATTCAGCATGAGACGGCCATGAGATGCTGAGCTATAAATTAATATGCAACCCTAATTCATTATTTTCATACTAACATAATGAAAGTTTTACCAATAATGTGTTCCCTAATTAACTAGGAGATATAAAATTGGTATCATTAGAAAGCCTATAATTCAGACTTTCCGATGATATATCACATGTATATAATATTTTTACTTTTTAATTTATTACTAAACATTTTGACATCTGACCTCCAATATCTCAAAAAGTACATATTTAATCTTACTTCAAAAATTATGTTATTATTACGTTTATCATCTATAACTATTATAAGTTTCAACATGGCACGGTCCTCAACGATAGCACGATACTGAATTATAAATTAAAATGAAACCCTCGATCAGTATTTTCATACTAAGTTAACGTAAATTTTACAAAAAAGAATGGCTGTCCCATGTTGTAACCTGCAATAATTATAGATAATAACCATAGGAATAACATATAAAATTAAATATTTATATTTAATATTATTCTTTATATTAAATATATATATATATATATATATATATATATATATATATATTTAAGAAAATTAAATGTGTACTTTATGAGATTTTGAAATTCAAAGGTGAAAATGTTTGATCTTAAAATAAAAATAAAATAAAATAAAAATAAAAATATATGCAAGTGATAAATTATTTGAACGCCTGTATTATAAGCTTTCTAATGATACTAATATTATATCTATAAGTTAATTAGAGAACAAAATATGGGAAAAACTTACGTTATGTTAGTATGAAAATACTGATGGAGGGTTGCATATTAATTTATAACTCAGCATCCCATGGACGTCCCATGATGAAATTTATAATAATTATAGGTAATAAAAGCAAAAATAACTTATAATTTTTAAAAGAAAATTAAGTATGTACATTCTCAGATTTTTTAGGTCAAAGGCTAATATGTTTAACTTAAAATTATTGTTTTTTAAATACATACATGTGATATATAATTTGAAAGCCTCTATTATAAGATTTCTAAGGATATCATTATTTTACCTCTCAGTTAATTAAAAAACAAAATATGAGTACATTTGTAGTAGAATAATTTGGAAATTTTGTATTTTTCCTCCATTTTTGCAGCCCTATATATCAAAAAGTAAAAGAGATAGGGAATTATTGATTGGTATGCATTCATTTCTCAATATAACAAATAAATGAGCCCAATTACATAAAAATGTGAATGGGCAGGTAAAAAATGTAGGTTTTTTGCGTTGCTTTGACATATAACGACCCTAAAGTATATAATGTGGTGTATACATATGTAAGGTTGAGACTGTGGCAGGTCACCACAGTTTTTTTTCTTTAATTAACTGGATCTAGCGACGCAAGAGATGGGAGAATTAAAATGCTTTGACGTTAGTGGTCGGCGAGGTTTTAGGTTGGAATAGTTTTGCGTCAACATAGCGCTACAACGGAGGAAGTAAGTTACGGAGTATGAGTAAATACGAAGAGGCTATAAAGTTTTGTTAAGTGAAAAGATTGGAGTTTCTTAAGATCAGGGAGGATAACTGGGCCAAACTCAATATCAAATTTTAGGTAACTTAGGATAAATAGCTTCAATAAATAACTTAGATAAATGCAGAATGAATCTCACCCAGCGAAGATACTGTAGTAGGTCGAAAGCTGCTCTCGATGAACTACGGCACTTCTCAAACTAGAAAAATGTGGTAGGAATCCCTGCTCCACTAATTTCTCCACTCTAATTCAACTTTTTCACCAACATCACAATATTTGGCAAACTAAGAATCTAAATCACTAAATGCTCGCCTAAGAACTATTCTCTTCTACACCACACAAACATCAAAGATACCTTCATATTTATCCTTAATCTCAACCAACTCCAATCTCTTCACTTAACAAAGCTTTAAAGTCTCTTCGTATTCGCTTACACTCCACAACTTACTTCCTCCGTTGCAGAGCTATGTAGACGCAAAACTATTCCAACCTAAAATCTCGCCGACCACTGGCGTAGAAGCATATTAACTTTCCCATCTCTTGCGTCACTGGATAATTAAAGAATTAATTATAATAAAAAAAAAATTGTGGTACCTACCACAGTCTCAACCTTACACATAATTTAAAGAAGATATACACATTTACGAATAATAAGCAAAAACATTCTTTTTTTATTGAATGTAATTGGCGGAAGTGATTTGCTTCATTTTACCAGGTGCATTCAGATTGTTCAAAAATTACTTTTAATTCCTCAAATTCATATAGTAAAACAAGTAGTACTAATATAAGTTTTGTTAGGAATTAAGTGCTCCTTTTTAAAAATATAATTAGGAGTATTTGTTTACCTTCATACTAAAATCAAGTATTTCTTTCTTTCTTTCTTTCTTTTTATGTGCTTCGTATCAGCGTAACTTATAAACAAACAGTTGCGGGTAATTCAAATGTAGTATTATAGATCATCTGAAGTTAGTATACACAAACGGGGTGATGAAGGGGTAGTACTATCCCCTACCTAAAACAGAATTATTTGAAAAATAAAAATAAAAATATGTTCCTAAGTTTAGTATTAATTGTTTTTTTACATAGGTTTATACATAGTACTTGTACTTGTATATACATACTTGTATATACATAGTAATACGTACTTGTTAGCTTTCCTTTTATCTGCAATGTGTCTTTATCCCAGGCAGCACATAACGATATTATAGCGTTGAAAATAAGCATGAACAGTGCAAAATTAGTTATAACAACGTTAAAACAACGTTATGTGCTACTGGGGATGGTATTTAAATACTAGATAGGAGAAGTCGTGTAAGGTTCACACCAAATAACTTTTTTTTTTTTGTATTAATCTTTGTATTAATCTTTATCATAACTTTGAAGAAAATATATCCAAAAATATCAAACTATTTATTATATGATTAGCTCTGTAATAAATTTCTTAAAACATACATTTAATTAATGATGACTTAATAAAGTATCTAAGTAAACAACTGAAACATTGTCAATTGGATTTTTTAGCGAAATAAATATATCCAACATTAAGCACGCTGAAATTTGTTCAGAAAAATAGGATTTTTAGTATTAGTTACTTGATTTGTGCTCTAATGTAAATTATTATTTTAAACATTGTATATACTTGCAAAATATCATGTAACATCTTAGTTATTAAATAGTGAAATAAAAAAACACTCTTCAACACAAGGAAACACTGTTAATAACAAATTCAAAAAAATTTACTTCAGAATTTCTTGTTATGATGGATATGGTAATAAATCAACATTTCAACACCTTCTGTAGGGTGTATGTTTAACGTATCGATCATTAGTATACTTTTATTCTGTCTTATATTCTGTTGTAATATGATTAAAGGTTTTTTTAGAGCTTATTATATTTAACCACAAAGTGTCTTGCTTATGAAAAACAGTTTTTAATCTGAAAATAATGTATTATATTATTAAAAAAGCTTTAATAAAACTGTTGCTTTAATGTACTCCAGTAAATGCATTTTTCTAATTTTCAAAATGTTACTTGAAATAGAATATTCGGTATCTATAACGGTGAAGTTATTTAGAAAAATATATAACATATATTTGACTAAAAGTCAAAAATTCTTCTTCTTTATATTTAAACACAAATTTGTCTGTGAGTTGAAAATCAAATTTAAGTTAAATAATGCTTTCTAATTAATTTTAAAGAAATGCACAGTTTTAATTTAATAAAAATTTCTTAGTCGTTTAGTAAAATTTCACTATTTAGTATTTTGTGAAGTAAAAGCAGTAATGGTACAAAAGCACACGCACACACACACACACACACACACACATATATATATATATATTTGAGAATTGTAAAGCATTATAAAATTTAGCAATCAAGAGATAAGTTGTTAACCCTTAAGTACACGTGCTTAATATTTTAACACAAGTACACGGGTGGTGTATTTTGTACACCACCAAAATATCAAATGACCCTAACAACACACTTCTCCACAGAACAACCTGAGGAGTAGGGTGTATATAAAAAAACATTTATATATATATATATATATATATATATATATATAATTTCCAATATATATATAATTTCCAATAGTGCGGAAACGTTGCCTTATGCTATTAGTAGTATGTGTGCATAATTTTGTTGATCTGAGTTAATATCTTCAGTTGCCACTGGGGTCGTTTATATAAAAATTCGTTATCTTTATTGTTTTTTCAATATATATATATATATATATATATATAAGAAATTGTAATCCTTAGTTAAAGTAGGGCCGAAATATTGCCATATGGTATCCTTAGAGCGTGTGCAATTTTTATTGATGTGGGTCAATGGCTTCAGTTGCCTCTACGGGTCACTTATCTGGCCAAACTCGCTCATTTTAATGGTTTTCCTTTAACACTTTAACACGACTATAATTATTTTAATTATTTCTTTTAATTTTTTTTTGTATGATTAAATTATGCATTTGTGCAAGTGCGCAATGCGTGCTTTGTTAATAAAACATGCAAATTTACTGACCGTCACCCGTGTAATTTTTACGGTCACGACCATTTTTTACCTACATGACGGGCATACCCGTATTTTCTGATATGGTTTGATACTTTACACTATACCACAAGATTCTTAGCCGTCTTTTACCACTCTTTTTTTTTAATAATAAACTTCATTAATAGTTTGAAGCATATATCTTCAAAGATATAATACAAATATTTATTTATATATAAAGTGGTATTCAAAATCATAAATTACGGGATAAACATAGACTGTTAAGAACAGTGTGGTATAGCGGAAAATATCAAGTCATATCAGAAAATACGGTCTTGTAAGTTAAAGACAATCGTGACAGTAAATTTAAACGGGCGAGGTCCCGTAAATTTATGTTTTTTTTTTTTTTTTTTTTTTTACAATGTAGGCATTGCACTCTTGCACAAATGCATAATTTGTTCATAGAAAAAAAACGTTAATAGAAATAATCATAATTAAAAGAATTACAGTCGTAGAAGCGTTGAAGGAAAATCATTAAAATGAGCGACTTTGGCCAGATAAGTGACCAGTAGAGGCAACTGAAGCCATTGACCAACATCAATAAAAAATTGCACACGCTCTAAGGATACCATATGGCAAATTTTCGGCCCGATTGAAATTAAGGAATCCAATTTCGAATATATATATATATATATATATATATATATATATATATATATATATATATATATATATATATATATAACAAAAATAAAAAAAACGATAAAATTAACGAATTTTTATATAAACGACCCTAGAGGCAACTGAAGATATTAACCCAGATCAACAAAACTTTGCACACATACTAACAATAGCATAAGGCAACTTTTCCGAACTAATGGAAATTTTACATTTATATATATATATATATTTTTTCGGTATACAGGATCTGATGAGGTCTATATGATTTCCCTTTTATCCACAGGACATCCTGGGTATGCATTTCGAAGAAGATGTGTAGTTTGGGAATTAAATTAAATAAGAACAAATATGTATTTTACAGTTGGCAACAAAAGTATCTGAGCACTAGCAATTATCCCTGTCTGGAAAAAGTATACATAATACGGCTTTGTTAAATAAATCCTTGAGCGTGTTCAGTAGAGCGCCCGAGATGGATCAATTCGACCGGGCGATGACGTCACTGATCCTGGACCGGTCTTGGATCGGGCCAGGAATCTACTGAACGCTTTGGAAAAATTTTGACGTGATAGGAGCAGCGCCATCTATCTAATTTGACCTGTATTAGCAATTAGCAAGTTATTGTATTTCTGTTTATTTTGTCTGGACTTTTAATACGTAATTCCATAAAATGCTAAACTATATTACGTTTTTTCTTAAAAAAAAAAAAAAAAAAAAAAAAAAAAAAAAAAGAAAGATCTTTTATGTAATAACAGTTTTACTTCTTTCTTATTAATGTAGAATTCTGTACTCTGCTAACAAAAAATAAGAAGCTATTAATTGATTGTACTGACAAATTACTAATATACATTACTTTGGTTATGACTTTTCTAAATTCACGTATAAATTTTAATCATGAAAATGTTAAGAATGTTACGTTACATTTATTTTTAAAGAAGCAGAGTAGATTTATCTTAAATGAGCACTTAAAACACCTTTCTTTCTCTTCGAATTTTATTATGAACAGAAATGTACAACAAAAACGTTTTTGAAAAAAAAAAAATAAATAAATTATATAAAATATGAAATACGCTGTTCAGTAATGGATTTATATAAAAAATAATCTTACTTTCTTCTTCGATTTATGAATCAATATAAAGAGCTTTTTTCTCTTATTACCGACTGAGTATTAAAATAAACTAGCAATGTAAACAACACTGCATAATTTTATAGCTACTTTTTTTACAGTCTGTTTGGTTTATTAAATTTAATAATTGACAACTTAAACTTATTTTTACCTAAATTAAAAATATGTGGAAGGATTTTAATTTATTTATTTATAGTTAACTTATTGTTTTAAAGGTAAAAAATACAATCGTTTACAAACTTTTCTATTTGTAAACAAAAAACAATCGCATGAATGAAAAGCTTTGTCTGAAAAAAAAAAAGAAATATAATTCTTCCCAGCTTATTTTTATACATTAAATTAACAAAATATGATAGCGTCCGAATTAAAAAAAATATATATATATATATATATTTTTTTGTTTCAATTAAAATTGTGTAAATTTTTGTTTTAATTTTATGTTTGAATGTTACGTTCATCAATAAAAAAAATTACGTATCGAAAATCGTTATTACGTAAAAAATCTTTTTTACACAATAAATAAATAAACATAATATAGTTTAGCATTTTATGGAATTACTTACCTTATTTTCTACAGCACAAACAATGCATATAAATAGGTACATCTGTATTAATCCTCAGCTAATCAAACAAATAAACAATCATTGTCAAAAACAGGTGTTCATTGTTCAGGTTTTCACTGCGTAATGTCAATCAGAGCCTGATTTTCAACCTATTGCGCATTTGATCCATCACGTGACCCAATGGATCAAGAAATTTTTCTGGGCTTTCTGATCCACGACCGGTCGAGATCGGTCCATTCCACTGAACGATGTGACTCTGGATCGCTCTCGATCGGTCGACACCACTGAACGCTTTGGCTCGGAATCTTTCGACCGGTCGTGGATCGGGCGCTCTACTGAACACGCCCCTTGAATCCTTGTCGAGCCATGCTCCTAGTCAGTCTGAGTACACGATTTATTTAACAAGATTTTATTTAACGAAATAGTATTAAGTGCACTTTGTTGACATAAGAATTATTGTCTAGTACTCGGATACTTTTGCTGCCGATTGTATAAGTTTTAATTATCTTTTTAAAAAAGCAAATGAAAATTTTTCGAATAAATACTTTAATGATACGTCAGATGTTCACGCAGCGGTGAGAGAGGGATCTTAAAGTCATTTATATTCTGCTTACTATAAATGGTGTATTTTTAACACCAGTGCGTATAGTTAAGGGTTAATGCCAACAACATTGATATATAAAGTTCACAGTAATATTGATAATAATAACAAGCATTCATTTTGCATTACTAAATAGTATATAAAATTTTGATTTATATATAACAAATGCTAAATTAGCAGTTTGAATAAAAAAATTTAAATAATTCACATAATGCATAAGCGCTTTTGCAGCTATAAAAGGTTTGTAATTGAATAATAAGGGTTAATTACATCTGTATATATATATATATATATATATACATATACACATACTCACACACTAGAGATGAGACGGGCTCAGCCCGAGCCCGTAAGCCCGAGCCCGAGCCCGGGCCCGAGCCCGATCGGGCTCAAATCTTACGCAAGTCTTCGGGCTCCGGGCGGGCTCGGATTCAAGTTAAAAGTTTCGTTTATTTTATTCTTCACTAACTGGAAAATGTAAAAAAATAGAACTTTTTTTTCAACGGGATGCATATTATGTCAGAGTGTTATACAGTAATCCTTCCTCCTTCATTATATTGGGCCTCATTATATCACTCATTCGGATAAATTTTTACTTTCCGAACAGTATAGTGAGGAAAGTATTGTAATCATGTCAAAAATCCGAATTCGAGATTTTGATGTTTCTATACGTTTTGAGGTCCCCTGAGTCCGTTTTCACTATTTTTACGATGATGTATGCATGTGTGTGTGTATGTGTGTATGTGTGTATGTGTGTATGTCTGTGAGTGAACACGCTAGCGTCTAAACGCTTTGTTCGATTAACCTGAAAGTTGGTACGCATATTGTAAGTCACCATAGTACGAACCCTATAGATTTTGGTGAATCTAGCACTTATAGTTTTTTTACAGGGACACAAAGAAAAATTCTTTATCATTATGGCCTATGGGACCAAAATCTTAAAAGTGCGATAGCATCTAAACGCCTTATTCAATTGAGCAAAAATTTTATACACATATTATAGATCACAAATACGCAATCTGTATAGATTTTAGAGAATCTAGCACTTATAGTTTTTTTACAGGGATACAAAGAAAAATTCTTTAACATTATGCCTATGGGGCCAAATTTTTAAAAATGTGATAGCGTCTAAACGCCTTATTAATCCGAGCAAAAAATTTGTACACATGTTATATATCACAGTTGAACTAACTGTATAGATTTTGGTGAATCTAGCACTTACAGTTTTTTTACAGGGACACAAAGAAAAATTCTTTATCATTATGGCCTATGGGACTAAATTTTTAAAAGTACGATAGCATCTAAACGCCTTATTGAATTTAGCTGAAAATTTATATGAGTATTATAAATCACTGTTGCACTAACTATAAGCATTTTGGTGAATCTAGCATTTCTAGGTTTTTACAGGGACACAACAAAAATTTCTTTATCATTATGATCTATGGGCTCAAAGTTCAGTAGCGTTAAATACAACAACGTGTAATAGATGGAGAAAAATACTCAAACACTCTATTATGGTTTTATCTCTTTTGTTTGTTTAACAACTACTCTTTCTTTACTTTATCTACAAAACTGTTAATTACTCAATGTTCGGAAAGTCGAGTGGAGTCACTCCAGATTTTTTGTCCCCCGATAGGCGCGTTATAAACAATGGGCTGCACTATAAATGTATATTATATAAATATATACATGTATAAAGAGACACAGACATTATAAATTGTTATAATAACATTTATAGTTATTTAAATTGAGGACTGATATTAAAAAAATTAATTTGAAAATGAAAACGGTATTTAATTTTACCATTGTGTATGCGTTGCATAGCGTACCACTTTCAATATCGGGCTCGGGCGGGCTCGGACTCTGATCACACAAAATTTTTCGGGCTCGGGCGAGCTCAGTTCAAAAATGTTTCGGGCCCGGGCGGGCTCGGATTGCCAAAATAGAGCCCGAACCCACCTCTATCACACACACACATATAAATGTACATGTCATACATATGTACACTCTTTAGAGGGTTACTTCGTCTGAAGTCCGTTTTCGGAAAATTGATGTCGACATAAAGCTCGTAGCTCGAATAATATCAATGAAGAAATACCATAAATAAATAATCATTTATAATTTGTGACTAATTTGTAAGCAATTCCATTTAAATGTATCTTAATATTTTAAAATATGTAATTCAGATAAAAACACGATATCGATGTTTTTTTTCATTGAATATATAATATTTCCATTGGTTGCAGGAGAGTAATAAAGTAACAAAAATGACAAAAGAAAATGTCATTGTAATAAATAATTGTAATTTTCGTCGAAACCATTATTAAATGAAACCTTATTTTATTATAAACGAGCCAAAAAAGTATGAATGTTCTATGATTAAACATAAAGGATTTAGACACATTTTTATCCTTATCAGCAGCATTCGAAATGTTGCCAAATCAGCCACTTTAGCATTAATTAAAAGATCATAGCATGAAAATGTTTAATTAATCTCAAAACAATTGACATTTTACAACCGACATGAATATTTCTATAAGCACAACTAATTGTATCCAAATGGTGGGTTACATTTTTTTTTTTTTTTTTTTTTTAATTTATTCCTGGTAAATTTGACATGAAGTGACCATACAGCAACCACATGTTCGAGCCAAAATATACGGAACTGGTACTATGCTATAGGTGTGTATGTTCGTTATTTGTCAAGTAGAATTCATTTACATTATAGTCCAGTTAAATGGACGACAATTGCAAGCCCCATCGTACTCAGTCGATGAACAAATTCCCTTCGCGATACAAGGATCACACGAATGGTGTGTCCAGCATGTTCTTTCAATTTGGACACAGTATAACATGTTCTGGATATCGTAGTCTGAACAGTAACTGCCTTCCTATCTTTCTTACCAATTCTTTCACAGCTAAAAATAGCTTTTATGGAGGAGTGGCATTGAAAAGTATACTACCATCAGTTACACCATTAGCTCTATTTCATATAATATATTGTGCCAATGGATAATTTATTAACTACTGTAATCTTTATTTATTCCAAATTTCCAACTGAAACCTCAACAGACTTCAGTTTTCTGAGTAGTGTATTCTACAATAATGCATGTTTTTACCTCAAAACCAAATAAATGCTTTATATTTCGGGATTCACTTCAAAACTGCAGAAAATTTAAAATTATAAAGCAATACCCTTTATTTTGTAAAATCCATGTAGAGTATGCACCCTTTTATTTTACTTTTTTTATTATTATTAAATTGATTGTTAGAAATTTAAATACTCTTTTAAATATTTTTTTTTTGAAGTATGAATACTACATTAATACACATTTGTGTCTATATATGTTTTTAAAATATAATTTCAGATATTTTTAAAATCAATTACTTCAAAAAGTTTGTGTGATTTTTATATAATATTTACAATTAAAAATACACGGTAGCTTTTCTAGAAATCAATAAGAAATGCAATTTGAAAATTATTCCAAAAGATAATTCGTATTTATAAAGAATTTGGCTCTTCAAAACTATTTGGAATAACTTAGTAACATTTGAAAGTAAAATTTAATTCTGTGATGCGAATGTATTTCAAGTAGGATTTGGTTTGGAAGAATATTCCGATCAGTTTTATTAAGCATAAAATTAATTTTCTGAGATAACTTCAAACTATTCTTATGGATACTGCATATTTGAATATAAAACTATTTGAAAATTCAATACGTATGCATTATTAAGACAAGAATTCTAAATAATGCCGATCTGATATTGGAAATTTATTTTCAAAAGTGTTTTAGAAACTAAATATTTGAAAGCGTTGAAAGTAATGGAAACATTAATTTCAAGTAAGTTATTTCTAATAAAACATTATTTATAGTATGAACTCTTTAGCAATAAAAATGGTTCTTTCTGCGTAAGAAAGATAAAAGGGACTCTTTGCTTGTCCGTATGATGGTATGTGAAAAGCAATCTTATTTCTACTAATTTTAAGGAAATTTTCAGAGGATAATTCATTTCTTAAATGCACACGAATAGATGGCACAAATGAATCTATAATCTGTGACATCTTGTTCTTTCCTTTCTGAAGATAAAAGCACGTTTTTTTTTTTTTTTTTTTTGTTTTTTTTTAATTTATCGCTAAGCATATGAAAAATATCTGAAATACATATGAAAAAATCTGATGTGTCACTCACACGACTTTCTTTTACCTGGTCCCAATATACCCAAATACTTTGAGTAGCCCTGTAAAGGGATGATGAATGATTTCCAAACTACAATCTACACAAAAAAATTTTTTTCGCATAAAAAATATGCTCAATGCATTTTCTTTAGGATAGGCTTATTGATGTCACACTGTAATTACCAGAAATTTCACTCATAGACGCAATGTATTTGAATTCTCTTGGATGACCCTTTACGCAAAACCTTTGCTTGATCTCTTATGTTCCTTCTACCTTTAGTTCCTGAGATATGCTAATTAAAGGCATACACACACACACACTGACCAACCGCTAAAACATGTTTCTTTCTTTTTTTTATTATTATTATTAATTAAGGGATATCAAAACGTGTAAATATAACAAAATATCGATTTTGAAAATTTGGCTGCCTCTACTGTGACGCGAAAAACATTTTTGAATAAAAATATGTCTAGTTATCAGAAGGTACCTTTTATTATGTTTAAACTTCTGTTTGTTGCATTGCATATCTGTAGTCTTTTAACTTAGCATACGTGCCACTTGCTACGGTACAACGCGTGCAAAGTTAAAATTAAAGTTAGCGAGCAAATTAAGTTCAAAAAAGAGTTCATATATACATTTCCGCAGGAGAACCGAAGTACAAACATCGCAAGTAAAGGCATTTTACGATGAATAAATGTCTTTTTCTTCCTGAGATTGTTTCGCACATCATTGTATAAAAATTTTCTAATAAACAAATACACGTTTCAATGGTTCTGTTTTTAACATCAATGTTTTTCCAGATGTCTTTAGATACAAAATCTATGCTATTCTACAACATTATAATTCCTTTTTTCTCCTTACTTCGTACTGTTTTAATGTGGTAATGATAATTTGGGTGTTTTCCACCATGTGGTACTGTAAGCGTTTGCGTTCAGTGGCGTATAGACACTCTGTTGCATCAATTAAAAGTGCGTGGACGGACTTTGGTGGCCAATATGTTTATATATATCTTCATGAATGTATATATACACACGTAAGTTTCAGGGAAAGAAAAATCTGACTGTGGAATACAAATAAATAAAAAAAAAAAAACATTGAATGAAGCCATTGAATTTCTTACTGAACAAATCAATAAATGTATAATATTATGTTCCAAAGGAGAGAAAAAATGATAATCTTACTCTTTAATGAAATAGAAAAAAAAGGTATTAGATGTGATCGTCCAATAATCCTTCTATCAATCCAGTATAAATTTCTGATGAAAATTATGACAAATCGATTACTGAAATAATTAGATGCAGCTTGAACTACTGAACAAACAGTATTTCGATGTGGTGCTTTACCATGAACCATACTCACGCAAGTAGAAAAATTATTAAATAAAAGTAATAATTACGAGCACCCTCTCTGTAGGGTTTTTGTGGACTATGTAAAAGCTTTTGACACTGTATCATCACTAGCAGTTAAAGATATATTAAACAAAACTAATGTTAATTCATGATACATTCATCTTAATGGAAACATCTATAAAGAAGCATCAGTTAATTAAAACTCCACAAAAGAAGTATTACATTAAAAATCACAAAGATTGTAAGAGAAGTTGGATCATTTTCACCTAAACCTTTCAATGCAGTGTTACAAAAAGCTTTTAAAAAATTAAATTGGGAAGAGAAAGGCATAAAAATTGTTAGAGAATTTACAAATCAATTGAGATTTGTGGATGATATTATACTACTTACTCCCTGGTTTGAGGATTTGCATGGAGTGCTTCAGGAACTAAAGAAAGAAAGGAAACTTTGTGTATTGAAAATGAACTTCAGTAGGACAAATGTTATGTCAAAATATTTGTTTATTCACTGAAGATAACTGTCGATATGGATGAATTAGAAACTATATGTAATTATACCTATCTCCGACAGATAGGTACTATGAACAGAAACATCATGGAAGATTTATCAACCAAGATAATCTTGCCTGGAAAACATTCAAAATAAAAAATAGCGTTATACTCAAAAGTGACCTGCCAAATTGTTTGATAGAAATTTTTTGAGCTTGCATTTTGCCTGTTTTAACTTAAGCTTCAGGAACTCGGACATTAACGTGTAAAAATATACAAAAACTTCAAAAAGTCCAGAGAAGCATGGATAAGTGCGTTAGGATTCAACCGAAGAGACAAAAATGAAAGACTTTGAGCACAGCAATGTTACTGGTACAATGGAGCTCTGCTGAGTATCTTTCCAGAGCATATGAAAGAGGGACTATGAAAGTCGTATTTTGGATAACAAGACATAAGAGAAAACCAAGCCCAGACTTTCGTTTGAGAAAAGAAAATGTGAAATTTGAAAGAAAGAAATGGAGGAGAATTGCTGAATACAGGTCAGATTGGAAACTCCTAGGAGTGGTTCTGTTCAATCTCCTTCCTCCTAGAGTGGACTGCTAAAATTGATATATATATATATATATATATATATATATATATATATCATTATGAAAAAGAAAATAAAACTATCCCGATATATGAGACTGTAGTTATCATACCATTCACAGAAACTGAATAAAAGATTGGTGCAAGGTATTTTGAGGTATGCGCTCAAGAATCATATAAAGAACAACAGTTAAACTCTAACAGTTACGGTTACAGTGACAAAATTTCAAAAATTTTAAATGGCAACACCTACCTTTTTTTTTTATTAAAATGGGATCTCCATAGCAAAAAACCATAAATAGCGTTAAAACGGTACCTGTAGCACAAAAATCGCCAGCGCTAGCAGGCTAAGAAAAAAAGAATAAAAACAATCGTCATGTGCCTACCTGAGCCCGTCTTTCATTTTTTAATGACGTCACATTAACAAGGAAGGAACACCAAATGTTCAAAAGGAATTTATACATCTTTTATACCACCTGAAAGGTTTTACTGAGCTGGCAACGAAAATATCAATTTTATCGGCAAATGCACCTCCCAGCTCAGTTCGAATTATACTCATTTAAAGTTTTAAAATTACAGATTATTTAACAATGTAATTTTCTAACAATTTAATTTTCTATCATAGTTTTGTAATTGATTCTCATTTGCAAAACCATTGTATATATTGTTAGTAAAGGTCGCCCGTATATTTTTGTGGTTAGTGTCCCTAATTCCCTCACAGTGTTCAAATCCTGGATAAAATCCTGGATTTGCTATACCTGTAAGCGGTGGTTATGGCCGAACATTGGGTACTCCTTCACAAAGTGTTATCAGTTCAGCGACCGCACAGTCAATGCTCATAAATAAGTAACACGCCACTGAAATATATATATATATATATACATATTATTATATATATACAATTATTTATTAAGCGTAGTAGAATCCAAGCAACAGATACAACATCAGTGAAACCACAAACACCAATTAAAACGAAAAATTTCTTTATGTAGGAGATGCTCAGAAAGGTGAAAAAAATTCATCAGGGGATGCAATACACTTATTTAAAGAAACCAAATTTATTAATTAACAGCCTGTTTATATATATGCATTATTACATGTAAAGTACTTTATTGTTTAACAATTACTTTGTGTCAACAATAAACTTATATCTGATAAGCTGTACGAAAAGTATTTAAAAAAAAAAAAAAAAAAAGAAGCTATTATAATATTTATAGTAACGACGAAAACTATTACTTTATATATTCATATTATATTGTGTGTAATAATATAATTATTTATTTTTTAGAAGTAGAAATTCATTTTTCCGCGTATTTTCCCACTCGATTACTAAGTTAGTGCAGTAAATTTCTTTGATTATTCCCCCATGCAATGTCAATATTCAAAATATCGATTATATCGATGTACAGGAAAATCTTTTTCATTGTAAATATTTTACATATATCTACATATATAAAGTATTGGATTTATAAATTTAATGCTACCCCAATAACAATTATTAAACGCATAATAAAATATTTTACTAACAATATAAATAGTCATAATTAGCACGACAATCTCTTAAAAAATTGATTCTAATGATAGAAATTCTTCAAAGAACAATACTGAAGAGCTTGCAATTTACAAACTTTAAATGAGTATAACTCACGCTAGGGGGCGCATTTGCCGATAAGATGTATATATTTTTTATCAGCTCAGTTAGAGCTTTAAGAGGATATATAGCATGTATAAATACCTTTTAAACAGTTGGTGACCGTCCCTTGAAAGGTTTTAAGAAAAGCCGTCAGATGATTGAAAACTATGAAGAATCAAGAAAAGAGAATATTAAAGAAGAAATTAATATATATATATATATATATATATATATATATATATAGAAAACAATTGACAGGAAAATATATAAAAATATAAGTTTTACTGATTAGAAAAATCAACAGGAGAATTACAAACCAATGCGCAAGATTGCAGCGAAAGGAAATGCAAAACTTTGATATAGTAATATATAAATGCAGAAATATATAAACAAATGAATGAAATTAAATGTAGAAATATATGTACACAAATGAATGTAATTATACCCCAAAAAACACTGAGATCTTCATCAGGGAGGCCCCTCAGACTGAGGGGCCTCCCTGATGAAGATCTCAGTGTTTTTTGGGGTATAATTACATTCATTTGTGTACATATATTTCTACATTTAATTTCATTCATTTGTTTATATATTTCTGCATTTATATGTTACTATATATATATATATATATATATATATATTTATATTCGTCTTGTTATTCATTTAAGGAATCGATGACAAAAATTATAATTTAAAAAATATTTATTTTTTTCCTCTTGCATAATCATCTGTAAAATAATTTAGTAATGTGTCTATTTTTAGTAACTAAAATAATGGAAATGTTATAGACATAATTTAATTTTTATCAAGATAAATGAAAAAAATGTCATAGGTTATATTAATATTTTGTAATTTATTAATGTTAAAAAATTGCTTAAGGCCTCTTGTTTATACCAATACAACTATGATCTTCTTACACTGCTCCCTGGGATATCATGAATCTCCCGGATTCTTCCCGGAGGAAGAATGGACAGGTTTGGGAAATCTGAGTGGAAATTTAATTGGATATTTTTTAGGAATCATTTGACCGATGTAGTTTTTGGGAACTACGACGGAGTTACGAAATGACGATGTTCCTACGGAGGCCGCTACGGCGGAAATTTTGCATTACTATGGAATATGCTGGGAGGAATATGGAAAATCTGGGATTCACTGTGGGAGCTCCTACGGAAGAATATTTGCTGTATGGGTATTTTCCTGTATCATTTCATGTACAGAATGCCTCGAATACCTCGATTTTTAATACTCATGATTGACATATATTCTAAGAAATTCATTACTGAAGTGTAATATATTTCAATTTATGTCTGCTCCTAATATTTTCTGTTTAACAAATAACTGTATAAACAGATGTATACAGTGTGATTATAATTAAAGTTACGATTCCAAAACGTTATAATTTTAAAACTACCCATCAGAGCGATTTGATATTTTACCAGAGCAATCGTGATGCGATGAAAGTTTGCTTGGTGAAGGAAGAAAGTACTTCCAACATCTTCCTGCAGATGGCGCTGTTAGGGTAATGTCAGGGAAAACGCCTAAGTGGACTCATTAAACACAGGAATGTTGTTAGCAACACAATGGAACAGCAGAAAACAATGGACTTCAAGTATTTAACACAATGTTTTTAGCAAAAAGATAAGAATACATGTTTACAGCGAAAATAGTCATAGTGAAAAGAGAAAAGAGGAGCTTCATGAAACAAATATTTTACGGTTTATTAGTGGCACATTTTGAAACTTTTCTTTTTCTTTTGCCAAACAAAATTTCATTGTCTCACGATTGCTCTGGTAAAATATCGAATCTCTCTGATGGGTAGTTTTAAACTTATAGCGTTTTGAAATCGTAACTTTAATTATAATCACCCTGTATATGTATACACACACAATATATATATATATATATATATATATATATATATATATATTGATATTACCTGTGAAATATACTATCTGTGAAAATACAGGTAAAATTACATTGTAAGGGTTAATAATCGGAGGTAAAAGATAAAACAGGTAATGCTACTATCACGATTTTATTTTTATTAGTACTAAATAAATGATAAATTATGTATTTTACATATATGATATGTCTTATTATCTAGGAATAATTTTCAGTTTTTAACTTGTTATGCATTTATTTCATTTTCCTTATGCTATTACAAATGTCTTTATTATAAATTTGTATGTAATGGAAGATATTACGAAATAGTTTTATTTTGATAAATTGCATTATGTGTTGGCGAAAACCTTATTTGGATGTTGTAAATTATGTTTAAAAACGTAGTATTTAAAACTGTTTTTACATCATATACACATTATTAATTTTAAATTAAATATTAAAAATAAAGAACATTTTCATTAGCGTAATAAAAAGCAAGTATTTTAACAAAATTCTACCTTTTTATTATATACAACTATTTACATGTATTTTAGATGCAGTCTAATGTACACTATATACTTGATTCAAACTGGAAATCTCTGAATCATTTAAATGTAAAATTTAATCCCTGTGTACGAGATACGATGAAAATAAAATTTAATTTAAAGACTGCCTTAATAAAATTCAACATACATGTAATAGACTTGCTGAATTACATTTAAATAAATCTTGTAACTTTATGTCTTTCAATGTAAGAGTTTATGTTATAAACGATCTATCTATTTTTCAGAACTCGAAAACAATTGAAGAATAGAATTTTACGAGAAAAGATAGCTACTTTAAAAGGCGATCTGGATTACTACTAAACAAAGTCGAGCAGATACGTTATTTTTTTATTTTTTTTTTACTTTTTTTAAAGAGTACGGTAGTAGGGAAATATTGTTTTGGGGATTATTATTATTATTTTTTTTTATTAAGTATCTACACGTTTTGATTTTCCTGAGTCCAAGAATCAGGTTTTTAGCTATTTATTTGTATGTTTCCGTGTTTGTTTGTGTCTATGTGACAATATATATGTATATGGCAAATCGGGGGATGACGCCATATATAATGATGTTTTGCTTAGTGTAGCCAAAAATTGAATTGCTATGATAATGAAGCAAATATACAATGATCTTCAATGTTTAATTAATTATGTATGATTACTGATTCCTTGAACACTCTGTACACAACTGAAAAATTTAGTGTTAAATAAATTCGTTTAACTGTGGCATTTCTCCCCATATATACGGGGAAATTATATCCAATTATCAGGTATGATGCAACACCACAAGCAATAAAAAAAAATAGACAAATATTGGAAAATTATCTGTGAATTAAGAATAATTTGGCAGAAACAAATTTGTAAACTGAAATAAAAGTTTTAAAATTTATTTTTCGAAAACTAATAAAGGTACAAGTTTCAAAGGTAGCCTGCACAGCATTTAATTCAGTGCAAATGATAACTATTGCAATCTATATCAATCGGGCTACCACTTCTTAAATTTCATGTGCAAGGTTGGTCAAGGTTTTCTGTGCTGGTGGAGGCAACTGCTGGTGACTTTAGGCTGTCTCTAGCTCTGCTGGTGGAAGCAACTGTTAGTGTAGGCGTATTGTCACATGCGCCATTTGTAAAAAGAAACAGCTGTATCATTGCTGGATAGCACACGCAAAGATAGCACACGCATAATCTGGTATTGCTTGTGGGTTATACGGATAAATCCCAGTAGCTGAAAACACAGAACTTCCATTTCCTAATGTGGCTGCCTGGGACTAGGCAGCATTCAGGAGAGATCCTTACTGAGGTCTTGAATGCTTATTAAAATAATAATATTATAATATTATGATTTTAATTATTAATTCTATATACATCTTCGACTATAATATACAGTATATGAAATAAAACATAAAATTTAATGACCATTTAACTTATTTCTGAAGCATGTTACATCCTCCCCTAAGTATGGGAGAAAATGCCTATTTTCGTATTGCTGCAAGGTTGAGGCCGGATTTGCTTATCTTATATGTGTAATAGAATAAGGAAGTCACTCATATAGCTAATATATTAGTTAAATTAAAACTTTGTTCATGAACTTTAAACATGATAAACCGAATATTTTAAGATCTTTAGTCACAAGATAGATCCAAAATAACAGGGATTAAAGGCCATAAATTAAGATAAGATTGCAATCAACGGACTCACAGAGACAAGATTTCTCAAACATGCTGGTCAGCGTTACCATCTGTTGTCACATAAAAGTGCTAGGAAATTACATATATATAATTTTAACTCAGGGGCAAATATTTGAAGAAGTTCATTATCAATATTCTAAATCTTTATTATATGACAGTGGTACATGCGACATTTTATCGAATTCAGACAAACAGTTTGTTTGGAAGGACATCCGTGGAAATTCAAATGTATTACGTCCACAGTCAAATTGTAAAGTAGTCATACATTTGAACTGCTTTACACTGCATTTAAAAAAATTAAATGAATATATATTATTTCATATTCAGAAGAGCATGTTTTATATAGGATTTGATACAAAAATCGTTCATGATTCGTTTATAATACCGCACGAAATAATTCTGATATCGTATGATTACACTTGGAGATTACTCAAAATTTATTTTAAATTGCACTGTGTTCATTTCATACTACACTGTATTTAATTAATCTATGTGATGTTTTTATGACTTACAGAGAAGTTTACAAAAAAATATGGTGTATGCAATTTTATTAAATGTAATTAAACTGTATTTTACCAAGTTCAGCTAAACTGCTGTAGAATGATAATTCTTAACTGGGTAAAATATATATATATATATATATAATAATTTGGAATCACTTGGAGGTAAGTATGAATGTTGTTCTATTTTTATATGTATCATATAATGAATTATACTTCAAAAACTGTTGATTTTCTGATATTTGGATATACAAGAGAGCTAAATAGTTTTCTAATTAATATATTTGAAGTACAAATTATTTTTATTCTTATAATATATATATATATATATATATATATATATATATACCTAGCAGTGCCATAGTTCTGATACAATTATAAAGGATCTAAAATAAAAAACTTTGTAATCAAATTTAAAACTAAATCTTCTTAAAGATTTATTTTACCTTTAAATTTAACATGTTGCAGCATTTATTGAAAATGATATCCTTTTTACTTCATATAGGCTTTAAATTTTTTTGGTCATTCATCTATCGAGGTATGCACTACTTTCATGGGAAATTCCATCACTGCTTTCCTTAAAGGATATTAAGAGCTGGGAGTTCGTTTTTAGCACATGTTTTGGCTGTATTCACCAATAACTTGATCTCCCGGTTAAAAACGAAAACTTGAAAAATGTATAAAGGTTGGGTTCAACTTTTTAGCGAAGTCTGACGCATTGCCTCTGCCATCTAGCGGCATTTTTTAAAGAGTTTTTAGCTGAAAATAACCAATCAGAAATTATACGATAACATTGACACTAGATGGCAGAAGCAGCGTGTCAAAATTTCTTTGAAAGCTATAATCTGTCTTTAGACGCTTTTCAAGTTTTTGCATTGAACCGGGAGTTCAAGTTAACGGTGAATAAGGCCGTTTACCTCCAACGATGACCACAATTTATAGCCGGGCGGATTCAAATCCGGACTGCTGGATTGCCAATATTTGGCTCTATGAATTCTGGTACATTCTCATTTGACTAGCGTTGTATCTATTTCGCTTTATGAGCAAGAGCGTTGCCCTGTTGAAAAGTCCAATCATGTTCACTGAACATGTTTACGTTCAGGTGTTTCACTATTGATTCTAAGACAATGTCTTGATAAATTTTTGCCATGGTTTTTAACTCTTTTCTCGAAAAAACGAATCTCTGTGACGCCTTCAAAACAGATACCCCACCAAATCATTACGGATGCCCGATGATGAGTTCACTGAGCACATTTGTTCATCTCTGTATCTTCTTGAGTAGTCCTTCCGTATACTCGATCACTCTGGCGGTTTAAAGATTCTTCAACATCAAAAAGTTTCTCGTCGGGAAACAGAATTCTTCTGTTGCCATTATAAGCGTACCGTCCCAACAGTACTTTTGCTTCAAGGTACACTGGCGCTTTAATTCATTTGTAAGAAAATGACCCGTTCTTCGGTAACCTGTTTATCTAAAGTCTAATGTTGCAGACGACCTCCAAAAATGAATTTTAAAATATTCTTTTATAATATGCTTCATTTGTATGACAGCAGACGATCTCTAATATTTGTATCAGAAGTTATGGCACAAGTAGGTTTGTAAGGTTGAAACCATGGAAGATCACCACAGTTTTAAAATTGAGCTAGATCCAGCGACTCCCGGTGACGCAATATATGGGAGTTTAGGATGTTTGGACACCAACAGTCGGCGAAGTTTCAGGTTAGGCTAAAATATTTTTGCCTCAGAATAGAGCTGCAACGGAGGATGTAAGTTGCAGAGTGTAAGTGAATACGGAGAGGCTTTAAAGTTTTGTTAAGTGCAGATATGGAGTTGATTGATTTAAAGATAAATATGAAGGTGTCTTTGGTGTTTGGGTGGTGTGAGGAGATTAGTTCTTATGCTTGAGCGAAGTTATCCGTTAGTGGAGTGTGTTAAAGTGACGAGTGTTACGGTGTGAGATAGATTGGAAATTGCGTGGTAGGAATTGTCGGACAAGAGAATCCCGTCGTCAATACTAGAGTGAGCGTATTGCAAAGAGTCAACAGAGACCACTTTTCACTAAGCTTATACTATTTCTCCTGGGTGAAACTATTTCTCTAATTTGTTAGTTTATTTAATTATTGGACTGAGTTCGGTGCAGTTACCCCTCCCTGATCTTAAACACTAATAAAAGTTTTATTTGAATTTATTTTCAAGTGTCGTGCTCTGATTTATCTATTTAGTTATCTAATAGTTATGTAAGATGGAGTTACTAGACACACAAACCTTTACAAGTATATCTAATTGAATGATTTCAGAACAAATTTATATTAAACAACATTTAAAGTTATTAACATTTTTTTTTTTTTTTTAATCTATTGTAAAATGTTTTTTAGAGGATTTATATATATATATATATATATATATATATATATATATATATATTATTTTTTATAATATCATTCGTATAAATACATCCAATTTAGTAACAATTACAAAGTGTATTAAAAATGTTTTATCTATATTACGCTTTACTTACCGTTCAACTTGAATTTCCTTTTTTCTCGAGGGAAAACTTGAGACAGTGGTTTGTTAAAGTATTTCTTTCTTCTAACAAGTCTATTGTTTTGCTCATTATGCTGATATCGGTGACGGATTCTTTTTAAAAAACAAGACAATTAACTGTGCGAAACTCATTATATTTGCAGTAGTTTCAATAATGTTTTTATAGATTTTAGAGGCAGACATTTCTTGCATGTCAGGAAATAGAAGATATTTTGTGAGTGTTTGTAAACATATGACTTCCTATGGAGCGTTTTTTCATCGTTAGTTAAATTATCATTTCTTTAAAGAGAAATTATATTTTTTTCCCTCATGAAATCACCATATTCTTCCAACTGCATTTTATCAAACATTTTTTTTTTTTTTTAATGAAATAAATGTTATTTATACTTGTTACATTTTTCAGTAGGAATCAGTCAGTGTTTTACATAATATTAAACTTTTTATAGGGGAAAAGTCTTAAAAGAAAAAAAAAAACCCTCCATACTAAAGATGTGAAAAACAAAGAAAGTCGAAATAACATAGGTCCAAAAATTTACAAAGAAAAATCAAGAAAAAGGCATTGAAGAATGAAAAGCACATAAAAACAAATATGAACTGAAATTGTATGAACCTTTTGGCTAAAAATCTTTTGAAAATCTTAATTTATTATATTTTAGTTTTCCAATTTGAAGGTCTGAAAATTTTTTATTTAATCTATTGTGCGAATATAATAAATATATATATATATATATATATATATATATATAAGTGTAAACAGCATGAATATATTAGTTACTCAATTTAGTAGATTATAGTATAAAAATATTGAGAAAAGTAAGTGTATTTTCGTATTTACAGATTTTATTTAAAATATTAAAAAATACTGATTAATTAAAAGCATTTATAATGAACAGAGAAATGAATATTACCGTATTTTTATGTATATTTTTTAAATGTACGCAAAACAGTAAACCTAAATAATTCTATTTTATCCATTTTAAATGTTGCACACTGACTGATTAAAGAAAATATACATCGTAATAAATATTATTATGAATTTAATTATTAATGATAAACTATTTATTTATTTATTTATTTGTTTATTTATTTATTAATAATAAAATAATAATGATTAATAAATATATAATAATTTATTATAAATATTTAAATAATATTATAATTAAAATTTATTAATTATATTATTCTTTTTTTTACATATTAAATTTTGCACATTGATTGATAAAAGAAAATATAAAACCCTAATATATATTTTTATGAATTTAATTATTAATGATATGTCATTTATTTATTTATTATTAAATAAATGATAATGATTAATAAATATATAATTATTTATCATAACTATTTAAATAATAATTTAATTATTATATATTTCAAAATTTTACTTATTATCATTAGGAAATATATAATATCATATCAGATATTGTACTATATTTATAATATTAATTTATAAATATAACATAAATGTATTACATGTAATGTCTTGATTTTAGTACTGTGAGAATTAAAGAATAAAGCTGTATGTTTAAGACAAAATTAACGCATTTGAGACTATCCGAAATTATTGAAATCCTGTCATTAGATCAGCTGTGGATAGATATGCATCATCCTCTACCCAAATACTTCATTAGAAACAAGATTCAGAACAACAACCTTGAATGGGTTTAATATCACGCTAGAGTTATGCAGGAGGCAATTGGCAACTTTTTGTCAATCTCCCACATTAGATTAGTAGGAGATTGGTCTGAAGACATGCTATCACAATATGATCCACCACAGACAGGATCGAGAAGAAAAGAAAAATATGTTTTTTTTTTTTTTTTTTTTTTTTTTTGCCTTTTTTAAATATCTATATCTAAGTTCAATTTGCTATATATACTACCTTGCAGATATCTCTTAGTATATAATTGTTGATTATCTGCAGGAAAACTGTGATTTCTTAGTCCAATTTTAAATCTCGGCAAAAAAAAAAAAAAAAAAAAAAAAAGTTCTATACATTTTCTTTAAGTCATTTAATATATATTTTAAATGTCCTTTCGTATTTATTAGTTGGTTTCCAGGGTACAAACCAGTTTGCGATGTTTTGGTAACTTTAGTACTGGTAACTTTAGTACATCAGTCTGTGAGGGCAGCAAAAGAACGATACTGTTTAAATTGGCTACGTAAACCCAGTCTATATGTATCTTTGTCTGCATCAGTTGGTTAATACTGGGGAATTGATACGCGTCCTGATTATTTTTGCCACTTTTATATCTTAGAAATGGGTGTTTAAAAAATAGGCCTAAATTTCCTCTTATATATGTGGAATTTATGTATTTGTTGACACTATTTATATATATATATATATAAATATTTCATAATTGTTTAAATTGTTTTTCTTCGATTGGAAAATATAACGTATGCTTTAGTTTTATTAAAAAAAAAAAAAAAAAAAAAAAAAAAAGAGACTGTGACGACCACTGCCATTGCGCGACAACACCACTTAAAAACAATATATCCATTCCTGCTCTGTCAATGCCAGTACGTTTAAAACAGTGTTATTCTTGGTATTCCAGTTGGTGTGTTATAACAAGATTTCAGTTAAATATTTAAATGTTATTAAGCCGTCAAGTTTTCACGGTTGCAAACTAGTATAATATAAATCAAAGGTATGTATATATATATATATATATATATATATACCTATGATTTATAATTTTATTATAATTTCTTTTGTTGTTTGAGAAAATTATTTATACGATGGTTATAATAAGGTAATATTTACATGCAGTTTCGTGGTATACCTATAAGGGAAAGCTCCAGTTCAGTTTTAGCTGATGTTTATATAATTTTTTGTGTATGGAAAGATTATATGTTTATTTATACGTAGGAAAAGAATCAAGTTTTAACTAATCATGTAAAATGTTTCATATATATATTGACGATTTATTACTGGAAAAACTTAATGAAATTATGAGACAGTAAATTTTAGTTTTTATGAAGGTGTTTTAATATTAAAACTTCCTTCTCATAGTCCTATTACTATTGACTAAACAGATATAATTTACAAATCAGTGGTAATAAACTCATTTATAGAATTTATAGTCAGAGAAATGACTTTAATTTTGATTTAAGAAAACTTTTGCATTTTTGTTTTTGAGTCTTCAGAAATATATTTTTTAAATGGAGTCAAACAAGTACCGAAATCAGTTTCAGAAGCATCCTATAATAAAAATGATATGTTAAGTGTTTATAAGCAAGCTGTTAAACATAATTATCGGGTTAAGTTTATTAAATTTTAGTTCAAAGCTTTTATAAAAAAATAAAATAAAAAAAAAACTGATGTGAATTTAGCTTTCGAAGTAAATGGTGTTTGAGTTTCATAATGGTGACAGTATGGTTTTATTCAGTAATCCTTTTCTTTGGGCATTTCTCTAAAACGTTATATTACTTTTACAAAAAAAGTTTTACGTATTATTGTTTAAAGGATTTAATTATCTCCTGAGAAATTTATTTCTAATAATATCATTGCCATTTTCTGTGACATACATATCCGAACGTGCTTAAGGTGTTAAACAAAAATACTAAAAAAACAATTGCGTAAAACTATATAAATTTATAGAAACGCCTAAGGGCGTGTCTCATTGTTATATCAAGTAAGAATTCTCCTTTTCCGATGCGAATGATAATTATATATATAAAATAATTTCATAGCATTTTTATATTTATATATTATTGAATAACCAAAGAAGATAAAATATATAAAGTGATATTGATTGTCGGAAAGTACTTTTCTTTCAGGGTTTGTTATATCTAATACAACAAAGAAATTATTTGTTTTATAAAACACATAACAATGTTCTTCTGTTAATGGGGATAAATAAAACGCTCCATGTTTCTAACAGATAAATAAAAACTGCATCCATAAAAATCTAATAAAATACTTTGTTAACGCTCGTTCTCTTCATTTATATTAACTCAATAAAACACGTTTATCGAACAATAACCATGCATTGGTAATCGATTACATACTGAGATTAATTTAGAACTATCTTATCCAAATATTAGATGTTCGTTATTAGAGTAAGGCGAAAGGTTTTTTATGTGATTTATATACAACGGAATGCCTTTAAAAGTATTTTCACAATCTTCATTAATTCAAAAACAGACACTTAAAAAACCCGCAAAACAACTTTACATATTACCTGCTAGAAGGATTTTGCTAAAATTAAGCGCATGTAAATTATCTCGAAATAGAAATACTACGACATTTTGATGCTATATACATATATATATATATATATATATATATATATATATATATATATAGTTATATGTACACTGTAAAAAAACAGAAAAAAATCGTTGAATTATTGTACAGACGGAACCTTTATAAGAATAAAAAATATGTTTTCAAAGTATAAACAAAAAAATGCCCACTGCTGATAAGATTCAGTATTTCAGAATTGGTTCTTTTCACCTAAATATTCTACAATAATATATTTACAAAAGATAGAAATAATTGCATTTATATTGTTTATCGCCTTATTACAAAGCATCCAAGTCAAAAGCACAAAAAAAAAATGAATTTCGTAGAGAAATATTCTGAATATATGTGATTGTGTAAGTTCAACCGTTCTTTTTACTTTCCGAACACTATAGTGAGGAAAGTATTGTAATCATGTCAAAAATTCGAATTCGATATTTTGATGTTTCTATACGTTCCGAGGTCCCCTGAGTCCGTTTTCACTATTTTTACGCTGATGTATGTATGTGTGTGTGTATGTATGTATGTATGTGTGTATGTATGTGTGTATGTATGTGTGTATGTATGTGTGTATGTCTGTGAGTGAACACGCTAGCGTCTAAACGCTTTGTTCGAATAAGCTGAAAGTTGGTTCGTATATTGGAAGTCACCATAGTACGAACCCTATAGATTTTGGTGTATCTAGCACTTATAGTTTTTTACAGGGACACAAAGAATAATTCTTTATCATTATGGTCTATGGGATCAAAATCTGAAAAGTGCGATAACATCTAAACGCCTTCTTCAATTGGGCAAACAATTTATACACATATTGTAGGTCACAGTTACTCAATCTGTATAGAGTTTGGAGAATCTGGCACTTACAGTTTTTTTACTGGGGCACAAAGAAAAATTCTTTTTTATTATGGCCTATGGGGCCAAATTTTTAAAAGTGCGATAGCGTCTAAACGCTTATTTAATCTGAACAAAAAATTTGTATACATGTTATAGGTCACTATTGCACGAACTTTATAGATTTTGGTGAATTTATCACTTACAGTTTTTTTACAGGGACACAAAGAAAAATTCTTTATCATTATGGCCTGTGGGACCAAATTTTTACTTTCTTCTATATTCAATAGAAGAAAGTATTGGATTCGTAAAAATTTTCGACCTCGGGATTTTGCTGGATTTACATGTTTTGAGAGCTGTAAAATACGATTTGACCATTTTTAGAAAATGTCTGTGTGTTTGTCTGTCAGTCTCTGCGTGGGTGTGACAAACTTTTGTGGCAACTGTATCTCAGGAACTACTTCACAGAATTTCATACAAATTGGTATGTTAATGCACCTTGACTTAAATTAGTGCCTATCAACTTTTGGTAAAAATTACCTTACAGGTTGCGTTGCCATCCCTCTAACATGGTGGTATAGTAAAACATTTTGTATAAATGTGCATAAAGAAAATTATTTTTTAATAATCATTATGAAATTTACCAGAAATATTTATTGTAGAGATAGTCAACTGGGAAATTTTTTTGTATGTGTAGGAGCTTCGCCTCCGTATCTCAAAAACGGCTCTAACGATTTTCTTCAAACTTGCTATATAAACACTCTATCAGATATCCTTTCGAATGATACAGTTGGTTAGTTCATGAAAATTGATAGGCGTCCTGTATAAATAGCTCAATTTCAGGCCTCGCAAAGGCGTTCCTTTAAAAACGGTTGTACGGATTTTTTTCAAACTCGCCATTTTAACTCACTTTTAAATATGCTTTTGTATGTAATTATTGTTTTCCGGTCAATAATTGATTTTTTGTGAAAGTTGGTATCTCAAAAACGGCTCTAACGATTTTCTTTTTTGGTCACTTTTATGTTTTCTGATCACATTATCTCTCAAAAATGCATATAATACATGTAATAGCGGGTAATGGAGGTCGTGTGGTTGTTTCACACCAGATTTTTTATGTGTGCGAAGCGTGTACATTTGTGTATTACTGATCGATAATCTTATGCATTTTTCCTTTCATGCAGAACGAAGTAACTTAATTTTGAATATACGTTTTATTATTCTTAAAAAATGCTTAACATATTTCTGTGCATTTACAAACAGACGCCATTTTGAAAAGCACATTTTAATTTTTTATTTTCATTATTATTTTTTTTTTCCGTGGATACCTAAACATTTCCTAAAACGTCATTTTGCAATGCCCACCCCCCTATACATACATATATATATACACACACACACACATATATATATATATATATATATATATATATATATATATATATATGTGTACAGTCGGTAACATAAGTCTCCAAACACTAGCAAAAATTCCTGTATAAAAAGTACACTTAATACAGTTTTTTTTTTTTAATAAATCCTTGTCGAATCCTGTTTTTAGACTGACTAAGAACAGGATTGAACAAGGATTTGTTGAACAAAATTGTATTAAGTGTACTTTTTTTACATAGGAACTTTTGCTAGTGTTCGGAGAGTTTTATTACCGACTCTATATATATATATATATATATATATATATATATATATATATATATATATATAATAAAAATAATTAATTAATTAATTAAAAAAATAATAATAAATAAAAAAATAAAGAAAATAAAAATAAATATATAAAGAAAAGTAAAAGAAAAAATCGCTAAGAATGCGTATGTGTCCAATATACCAGTTGTTTCAATAGGACAAAAATATTATTAAGTACATATCTCTAATAATTATTGAATGCTATTATTTTTTCTTTTTTTTTTCCATGAAACCTTTACCAAATTGATTTTCGAGTACTTAAAACTATTTGTAGAATAACAAAACACATTATCGGTGTGCATTAATTTTCAGTAATGCAAACTTAATGAAAAAATAATCTTTCTATTCTGTTTCTTTGATATAATTCTTTTTCAATAATCTGCTCTTAAATGTATCTCAAAAAATATTTTAACCATTTTCCCTCTAAGTAAATCATAGAAAATATATTGATTTTCTTTTTGCACATCCCGAGAAAATTACGATAAAACACCAAAGTATATATATATATATATATATATATATATATATATATATATATATATATATATATATATATATTTCATTCGAAAAAGAAATGCAGATGTAACTAAATTACATTTTAAATAAAATCTGCAAATTAATTATTCTTACAATAACAGAAAAAAAATATTATTATTATTATTATTATTATTATTATTATTATTATTATTATTATTATTATTATTTTAGAATTATAAAATAGATTACTATGGATTTTGTTTAGGCAAGATGGAAAATAAATAAATATATGGTTATTTATAAAGAAACATTTTACTGCCAAATTAATGAACTTAATATATATATATATATATATATATATATATATTATGGAAATTTAACAGCAATGAAATTTTAGGTTTAATATATATATATATATATATTAACCGTTATTTTATCTTTAAAAAATACATTACTGATATCTAATATAGCTGATACGAGCAATATAATTTAAATGATAAATTAATTCTAATTGTATGGAAAAGTAGCCGAATTTACAGATGAATTTGTGATTTAAATAATTATAATCAATAAATTATCTCTGAAAAGATTACTGCAATGCTGTGCATTGATAATTTTATTGTGTTTTGCAATTTAAGGACTTTAGATACACGACGAAACACTATATATGAGTTATATATAAAATGGATAATAATAATAACAATAATAATTATAATAATAATAACCCTAATAATAACCTAGTAATAGCTGTATAATTCTCCACAAAACAGAATTTGATTAAGTGTGACAGTTTTTTTTTAAATCTATATTTCCATATAATGGAATGCAGTAACTATGTTCCATTTCCTAGCATTGGTTACTATATTCATTTCTTAAAGTTTCTCTGGTATAAATTTAGAATAATTTTGGAGAATTTAATTTTTTTGTTGTCATTTTGGATATGGATTAAAATGGTTTATGCAATCGCCTGAGTGAAGATATTAGGGAGATACGTGTTTGTTAAATTTCAAATTCAGCTCATAAATTCTATGCTGTTGATCCATTTCTTTAGAACACTATTTACTTTAGTTATAAAAAATAAATAAATAAATAAAAAATACACGTTTATTTTTTATTTTTTATTCGGCATAAAATGTAATGAATTTGCTTCTTTATTTATTTTTAATATTAATTTTTTTTAATGGGGTTTTTAGTTAGTATATATATCTATCTATCTATCTATATATATATATATATATATATATATAACCAATTATCCGACCGAACTAAGAAATACGGCATTTGCTCAATTCTTACATGATAAGTAAATGTACCAAATTTTGATATAATCTAATAATTCAGACAAAATTGGAGCTACCATACATCTACTCACAAGAGTATGAATCAGTAATATTACTATTGAAACCAAACCAAGATTAAATTAAAAGCGTGGTCAAAAACATAGGCTAAAGGGCAAATTTTGAACAACAACTCACTTGTGGGTCAAGAAAAGGCTCTAGAAAATTTATTCCCTTTTATCAAAATCAACGAAACATAAAAAGCAAGAAAGCGTGACACAGTGACAGATTGTTTGACATGAGACAAAAAGATCTTCAGTGCAATCCCCGCCTCAGGCGAATTTTGATTTTTTTTTTTTTTTTTTTTCCTCAATACCAAATATTTGGTTAATCTAAAATTACTAAATCATGGTAAAAAGTTAAATCATCAGGTGGTTACAGCTTCTTCAGTAACACGTTTTGGTTCAAACTAACACGAAAGTTTAACAGTGCAGCGTAGCACTACTGCAACGTTAAACCCAACCGACTAACTATAAACCGTCTCTACATCCTGAAGAAAACTGCTAAAAATCCTTACGTGTAGGGATTATACACTATAGTTGGTAACCCTATAGACCTTAAATCGATATAACCTTATATCGGTATTTTTGATGAATAATATATCGATTTTATAAATGTCAACAGAGCCCAGCAATATTACACACACACACACAAAAAAAAAAAAGCAGCAAACACCTCTCTCTCTCCTTTTTTTAAAGTATAATTGTCCAAACGTCAAATGGAGGCCTCCCTGTTAAGGCTCAAAAATATTTTGGGTTCCGTCTGTGTGTTTGTACGCCTGTCTGTCTGACTTTCTGTCGTGTGATAGCGACCGCAAAAATCCCGTTATTGACTTGCAATTTGATACACATATTTACTATTCTAACGGAATAACCTGCATAGCTTTAGGTGTGTATTCCATTTGCAGTTCGTGTATAGCGACACGCCAAAGTTTTCTTATCATTATGGCCTATGGGAAGAATATGTATGTACCGCGATAGCGACCACAAAAATCACGGTATAGACTTTCAATGTGGTTCACATATTTATGAGCCACACGGAATTTTACCTGCATAGTTGCGGGTGTGTCTTTCATTTGTAGTTCGTGTACAGGGACGCACCAAATGTTTTCTTATCAATACCGCATATAGGCAGAATTTGCATATACCTCAATAGCGGCCGCAAAAATCTTGTAAATTGGCACACACTTTCAGGCTCTATACAGAACTAGCAGTATAATTTTTTATATCTATATTTTTTTTTACAGATTGCGTACAGCGACCCGTCAAAATTCGTATCAAACGGCATATGTGGTGAATTTCTTTTACATGTACTTTGACATCATTGCGTTGCAATTAACAAATTAAAATTAAAGTAACTTACTGAGATGCTAAAACTTATGATTTCTGCAGAATATATGTGCTCTTAGGCTCCCTAATTAATGTACAGGATCATATAAAAGTGTTCTGACAATGCAACGTAATCAGCCAAACTATGTCAAATTTCGAAAAATTTTTCATGAAAAGCGTAGAAGAATCAGAATAATTTTTACTAGTATACGTAATGTTTATGGTTCGTTTACGGAGACACACAAAAGAATTTCGTGACATTAAAGCCTATGAACGAATTTTTAATGAAGCGCAATTTAATGCGTTTATGCTGCATTCGACATAATGGAATTAACGTACATTATAAAGATGCTTAAAAGCATGTTTAATCTAGAAAAATCATATGTATACACTAAATAATTTATTTTCGGGACCCCACGAAAGACTTTCGATAACGTACTGTAATCATTCAAATGATGTCGAAATAAGAGATGAGTTATAATTAATTAATGAGTTATAATTATGAGTTATAATATTAATGTGTTATAATTAATTAAATAAGTGCATTCTTTTTTGTGTATATAATTACTGTGGCTCCTTTTCTGTGATGCATAAAAGAATTTCGTACTATTAGGGTCTATAGTTGGTATTTCTTAAAAGTGTATTTTAACATGGCTACACCTCGTTAAATATATGGAATTTTTTATTCAAATTTAGAAGAACGATTTTCAGTGGAGAAGTGTGGGCATAGAATTGGTAAATCATTTACAGCGTTACAGAAAATAACGCCGATATGTTATCCCTTTCGACCGAAAGCGTACAAGTGTACGGGTTAGACTTCCACGACATCCACTCACATTTTTGCATTGGAACAGTCGTATGTAATGAAATCCGGAATAAAACGATCAAGCTAATTAGCAGAAAGTGAAAAGTACAATTTTCAATCAGCAAATGTTGGTTATAGTACATATTATTCTATCACTTTGCAAAAATAGAAGAATGTAATGCTTTAAGGTAAAAATGTTCCCAGTCTTAAAGGGTTATGCATTCATTTTGCATGAAATTAAATACAAGTAGTTATGAACTACAGGGAATTAATACAAGACAATCAGTTATTAGGATTACACACACACACACACACACACACACACACACACATATATATATATAGAGAGAGAGAGAGAGAGAGATACAGCGGGGTGTTGAGGGTGTTGCCACCCTCCTCGGAAACATTTCTCTTTACTTAGCAAATCATTCGAATAAATATATAGATATATTATATAATAAGGAATAAAGAAAAATTATCTGTTGAATAATGCGTGATGCAAATTGGACGTTCAGGCTCCTGACCTGCAGATCCACTAGTTAAATAATTTTTAATTACATTTTTGGGGGATAATTGAATTGCTATATTTAAATAAAATGCGTTAAACAATCTACAACAAAAAAGCTAGATTTTTTTTCATAAATAAAAAATTATTCATGCTGGTTTATTTAATAATTAAATAAATAACAAAATACAAAATTTTTTCCTAAAATTTTTAAGTTTTTTATGTGTCGTTAGAAAAGAATAATGAGTTTCCTCGGAGATACAAATATGTAGAATTTTAAAATATTAAAGATCCGAATGGAAATTACATCTAAGTTTACAAAATTATATATAAAGGAATTTTTATATGTGTTGTTTTTCAAGTTCAATGAAACAAGATTAGTTGCTTTTTAAAGAGAATGATATAAATGAAACATTTTCTAGTCATTGATATCTCTATGTTATCCAACGCGTAATTAGTATTCGATTGCTTATAATATCCCTTTTGAGAGTAATTATTTTTACATTAGTATTAAATCTTAAAAAATATATATAAATAAATAAATAATGTTGCCATTTAATGTGAGTTTTAGAAAGAAAAAAAATCTGTTTCACAAATCAATGATTACTGTTCATTTATTATTAGATTTTTTTTTTTTTTTTTTTTTTTTTTTTTCAAATACTTTTTACTTTGATACATAAAACATTCACTGAACGTAATTTGTTAAAAGGAGTTGAAATTTTACTTCATGATAAGCCAAAGAAGAAATATTGTATAATGAATTACTCTAAGTAATAAAGAAAATAAACGGAGTTGCTTATGATTACACTGTGACATTTTTTTTGTTAAATTTAATATATATACATATATATATATCATAACTGTGTTATGCAAAAGGTAATCAAATGCCAAATTTAGACAAAATATTCAATATATATATATATATATATATATATATATATATATATATATATATCATCGAGAGATAATTGAAATCTATATATTAGAAAATATACTTTTGAAAACTTTATAATATATATGTATATTTAATATATTTACTTTTTTTAATATATTTATATTCTTATTAATACCATTCATTTCATAAAACTAGACGTTTTATTCGAAAAGTTCTTTTGTTTCTATAGAAGCTTTGTTTCTGAGACAAAGTTGAAGACACTCTTTGAACAATATAACAATATAGAGTTCTAATCCCCATAAATCTAGTAAAAATGTAAATTATATTTCATGTCTGGTGTATATAATATTTTTGTTCCCGTTTTAAATTTAATATTAAAATTTGTTAATCTCTCTTTGACGCTTAATGTTATTATTTAACTACCGATTGTTCAAATTGATCTTTTGACTTTTTTGAGTAATACAGATGTTTTTTTAATGTAGAACCCACGTTTTTGTTTAATTCAATTGTATGAGGATATTTCAGTAATAAGCTTAAGGAATCACGAATCTTCGAAAGGAGATGATATCCGAAAAAAATTGACTTTAACTTTATTTACAATAATAATAATAATAAAAAAAAAAAAAAAAAAAAAAAAAAAAAAAAATGTATGTTAATTTTACGAACTTGAGAATGATTTCGCCTCATCTCTTTGGTGACTTGTCAAATTTAATGAAAGTTTAATATATTTTACTTTAGATATAAATGTACTAATTTACGAACAATTAGCTTTTTAACATAAAAAGTTTTGTAATTATAAGCATAGATATGCCAAAAGAGTTTTAATTTTTAAATAATAATTGCATTAAATTATTATTAACGATAGTTTTTTTTTTTTTTTTTTTTTTCATGTGCACGATTTTTTTAGCTTCAGAAGATGTATTATATGAATGTAGTCCTACGCAGAAAAGTTATATTGACAAAAGTAACTCTCACATTTTCAATAAAAAATAAGTAAATTTAAAAATGTACAAGAATTTCTTTAGTTACTCTGGAGAGATAAAATACCCCTTTCTTAATTAATTTATAAGTTTACAAGTTTAAAAGCTAATTATCTTCAGGTTATTGGGAAAAGAATCATGCTAACTTTTTTACTGATATTTCCACCATTCAAAAGTATCTAATTCCTTAACATTTGTAAAAAAAAAACAAAACAAATGTGAGTTTGATTTTGGTTTAACCCACCAGTTACAAATTGAGCGGTTATAATTGTCGTTAATGGTATCTATGATCAATCGATTTCTGTGATCTCTAACGAGCACTAGGGCTACATGCAGAGGGGCGCTGATGGGCTGCAGCCCCTCCCAAAATTTTGTAGAAAGTTTAAAAAAATAAGGAGTAAGAGCAAAATGCATGATTTCTGTACAATATGAAACGAGAACCTCTCGGGGGCCGGCTTCAAATTCTGGTTCAAACATGAGTGTCCGAAGTGGTTTGAAATACAATTTAATCCTGAAGTCCCAGTATAACAACCCTTAATGCGTAGATATTGACCGCAGCTGTATTACACAAATTTCAAAACCAAAATGCAAACTATATCAATTTATCGGCGTAACTATACAATATTTCTCAATTGTCTACATATTTTGTTAGAAGAAATTCCATAAAAATAAATCTAACTTCGTTAAATATGTGATTCTGTATATGTCCGGATTAAAGTTGAAAGTGAAGTACAGTAGTTAAGAAAAGTATCCGAATACTAACAAAAATCCCTATATAAAAAAAGTAGAGTTAATACTGTTTTGTTAAATAATGGTCGAACCATGTTCTTAGTCAGTCTAAGAGCACAAATCGACAAGGATGTATTTAACAAAACAGTATTAACTCTACTTTTTTTTTTTTTTAATAGGAATTTTTGCTATTGTTCGGATACTTTGTTACTGACTGTATGTGGGTCCTTACAAAATCACGATAAAATTACGACATATATGCTGTCGAAATAGTTTTACTTACAAAGTTACTTACACACACCAGCACCTGTGCTGAATGCCTCAAACATTGGAATGATAGCGCTTAAGATATTGTATATATATATATATATATATATATATATATATATATAATTGCTCGACTTTATTTTCGTGTGCATTATGTTACACATTTCTATTTTTCATGCTGCTTATCACCTTAAGTACTCATAAATTTAAAGTTTTCTAACTGTATAAAATATAAAGTGTTTTAATTACGGATAGATAGAGGAGTTTTTACGTCGCACTAGTACTGCGCAGATGGGCAATTGGCGATGGTGTGGGACACACCCCCAGAGGTGGTCAGGATACATGCCATCACAATTTTGATCCTCCATGGAAGGGATGGCTCTCCTGCTTCGGTGACCCCCAGAGGTATAACTTTGATGGGAACCCGCAATCTTCCAATTACGTCGGCCGGCGCTCTACCGACTGGGCTACCGCGGCCCGTTTTAATTACGAGAATATCTTTTACAATATCATTTTGTGAATTTCACTCCACCAGTGAAATTTAAGAGAATAGGGAAAATAAAATAATTTTATTTAAAACAATTTGTGAAAAGAACTGTTTCCGAACTTTAGGTAATTAAATGCTGTATAAACTAACAGATCTCCGTATTCTTTAAAATAATTCCTTAAAAACATATACATATATATATATATATATATATATATATATATATATATATAACTTAGTAAAGATCGTGCGACAGGGGCCTATAACTCGTATATAAATTTCCAACTCAATCGGATAAGGGAATCATAGTTTACACAATTTCAACCCGTAGGCCATGATGAAGAATTTATTGTTGTGTCTCTATTCAAAAAAGGATAAATGCTAGATTAATAAAAATCTATTCAATTTATGGGATGGTAACCTATAACATCTATGTAAATTTTCAGCTTAATCGAATGAAGCATTTAGACGCTATAGCACTTTATATAATGTCAGTCCATAGACCATTATGGTGAAGAATTTTTCGTTGTGTCCCTCTAAAAAAAAAAAAAGGAATGAGAACTATAAGTGATAGATTTATCAAAATCAATAGGTTTTGTGGTATGGTGATCTATAGCGTAGATACCATCTTTCAACTCATTCGATAAAAGCCTTTTGACGCTGCCGTGTTATATATATATATATATATATATATATATATATATATATATATATATATATATATATATAATGGAAAATTTGTCATCACAAAAGCTTCTGAAATAATGTTTCAAATCAACCCGAAGATGGAATATGGACTTATCTCACAAATATCTTGGATGAGTTATTTAACGAAGTTGCTCCTCCCTTTTGTTTCCAAGTGGCGGCCACTTGAAATTTCAAATTCACACTGTATAAAGATATTCAAGACTTGATTTCCTTAAATTTCGATGTATGCATAGACCATATAAGTGTCTATAACAATTTTGTTAATTAATGCGATCCACCATATTCTGCCTGAATGACGGACACCTTAAATTAAGGGGCTCACTAGAATTCAGGCTGCCAATAAAAATCTGTCATCATTATAACTTTTGAAACACTGGATTTATGTGTTTGAAGTATTGAATTTTAACAGTAGGCTTATTGTGATGAATAACGTTTTCATCAACATCAAATTTTTATTGCTTAAACAAACAACAGTGAACTAGAACATAATTTATTTTTAATACTATAATATCTTTTAGAAAATGGTAATATTAGTATAATAAATCAAATCTCAAATATTAATTCTAAACGTACAGTTATGTATCGAAAACATAAGAAGAATAGATTCAACATAGTAGAATGTACTTAGGTACTCAGTATACTTCGTATAGGTGCAAATAGGTATAACTTCTATTTCATTATAATTTGTGCAGTGATATGATATATAAAAAAGCCTCACATAATACACAATGCATTGCTATACTCATGGACATCTCTGTAAAAAAACAGTTGTACTATTCATGCTACTTTATATAGGAGATACGTCATAATGAACTTAAATAAGATATATGTCATTTTGAAGAAATGCTGGCAATATGTACGTGCCAAATAGACGTATGAATAAGGACATGTTGAATCCACGGACTTGAAGACAGAAAAATAGGCTAATTCAAAACAAAATTGCTCTTGAACATCATTAGAAAATGTCAAGAACTATTAAAGCAAGCAATAATGTAATTCCAGTGAATTTTTATTATAGTCTTTATCGTAAATGAATATTTTAGTGTAACCCTATAAACCTTAATGCTAATCATTACTATATTCTATAGAAAACATTTTCTTGTGCATATAAATCAAAATTTCATTCTAATTCGTACAACCTCAATGCATACAAATGTGACTTATAGAAATAACTCTCATAGAACGCAAAGCTTTGGAATTCTTTCGTATGTCTTTGCAAAAAAACAGAGGGGGTATTTGCCTAATTTTCAACAGAAAACATTCCATACTGACGTTGAATAACACGTATCAGTTTTAAGAAGTTTCGTGAATATTTACGGGGGTTAGAGTGAGGGCCGGAAGGTCAGACAGACAGGCCTACAGAAAGACTGACAGGTAAAAGTATTCAAATTGTAATCACTCTTAAGTATTGTAGAAAATGTCAAAAACGTTTAAATCAAGTGAAAATGCAATTCCAGAAATTTTCACTTATAGTCATTAATGTCACTCCATACTTGGTGTTGCCATTTGAATCTTAATGCTTATCATATAATATTCTATATAAATCTTTGCTTATGTATATAATGGATAAATGTCAATTATTTTATGATTTGTGCAAAGTGAAAGTAATAAAGCATGATTTATAAACATACCTCCTATAGTAAACAGTGTTTTGTATTCATTTGGGGTTTTCTTTTACACAAAAAAATTGATGGTCTTTTACAATTTTCATTTGGAAAAATCCCATAATAAACAATAATCTGTTGCAATAAATTGAAAAAATATTACCGAAAACTATAGCGGGAACAGTCTGAAAGACGGACAGACAATTAGAAACTGAGGTCATAAACACTTTTCAACTTTGTTGGAAGTTGTTTATAAAAATAAGAAAAAAAAATGTATGTATCCATGGTACTTTTATTCAATATGATTAAAAAGTAATCTATCAATTTCAATTCTTCTAAGTCTATATTCCATGCAAAAGTCTATTAAAAAAACAGAAAAATAAAAAGAGCTAAGAAGTTATTTAAATTTAGAAACTAAAGGAAATTTAAAAAAAAATCTTTCATTGGGAATATAAGGAATACTGAACTGAACCATACAAAACTATTATTTCCCAAAGTACGTTTCAGAATTACTTCGAAAGTTTTCAAAGTAAAAGAGTTTTTAAAACATGTCTTATTAAACGTTTTCTAATAAGTTCGGAGAAAAGTTTTGTGACATGATAAGTTGTACATGGCAATTGTAACATTCAACATATTTGAAAAATAATGATATACATCACTTGTTAATTTGTGTGAACAATACAAGAAACGTTTTTTCTATTAAAATATGTAGAAAGTGTTCTTGGCGTAAATTCTTGGCATAAAAATATTCATACAGTATATTTTGATGTAAATTTTATTTAGTCATTCAGCTTATATGCGCGCACATGTAAACACAAAATCATGATTACCAAATAAAACTGACATATATGTATATACAGTGTGCCCAAGTGAAAAAGAGACTAAAGTTATATGTAAAGAAATTTTAATAACAATATTTTAATGTGCTCGTCTGACAAGTGCTCGTCTGATGATGGAGAAATCTGTCTTCCAAGCTGATTGTTTTGTAACAACACCTTCCCTAACAGTATTAATTTTATCAGATAGCCAATCAGGTAATTTGGACTTGAAAAATTTAGAAGCACAACCACAAGATGTGCCAATAACAGAAAAATTCCACTTAAACGTGCATGAAAAGAAATATTTTTATCGTAAATGTGTAAAAACAGCTCTTAAATATCAGTTTTGATGCCAGGATGAATATCATTAACTATAAACAGGCGACTTTGAAAATTTCGCAAGGCCGAAAAATTCGTGTTTGCTGTTAACCCTTTATCGGCCCATTGTATCATATAGCAGAAATTGGGTTTACACGGAAATGGTTATAGCGATTTTCAAAAATGTTTGCAGTTAAGTGTTTTTCGGGGTGCTTGGATTAATCCTCATTTTCAGGGGAAAAAATGCGTTCGCTGTTAACCCTTTATTGGACAATGACAGCAAATGGCAGAAATTTACTCTGAAATGAATTTAGGGTTTTTGGTGAAATTTTGGAATTAAGTGCTTTTGAGGGTGCTTAATCGATTGGAATTGTCCTCATAGTCAGAAAAAATCGCGTTCACAGTTAAACCTTTAAAGGCCAATTGCAACGTGTGGCAGAAATTGGGTTTACACGGAAATGGAGGAGGCGATTTGTTGAAAGTTTGAAGTTAGGGAATTTTGATGAGAAAAAATGATTGGATCTAATCCTCAGATAGATCCGCGTACACAGTTAAACCTTTATCGGTCAATCGCAAAACACAGCAGAAATCCGGTTTATTCGGAAATGGATATAGCGATTTTGTTGAAAGTTGGGGATTAAGTGTTTTCGGGGAAGTGCTAAAACGATTGGATTTACCCCCTCCTCTTCAGAAAAATTCCCGTTCTCAGTTACCACTTTATCGGCCAATTTTAACATATGGCCGAAATTGGGTTTACTCGGAAATCGATAAAGATATTTTAGATGAAACTTTAGGGGTACATAAATGGTTGGAAATATTTTCATGTTCAGAAACTTTCGCGTTCGCTGTTAAACCTTTAAAGGCCAATTGCAACGCATGGTTTACACGAAATTGGACATAGCGATTTTGAAGAAAGTTTGAAGTTGCGTCCTTTTCCTTGCCGAGATACGATTCGTCAATTTTAATTTGATAGTTTTTAACAATAATTAAAATGTGTGGAAACAAATACGTGATGGGGAACTGCGCGGAGTCCACCTATGCCAACTAGTTTTTGAAGGTCATGCGCAAACTAAAGATATAAATATTTATTTTTTTATTGTTTTATTTGAAATTCAGGATGCTAAAGTACAACTTTTTTTCGCTATTAGAAATCATTTATCGGAAATATCCATTTTTTGCCCACCCTTATGTGCAATAGGTATTTAGCAACGGTCTGAGAATTTCAGAGTAGTTGCTACTCATATATTCATTTGTTTATCATTTAGTCCACAATAGCTGATTGATAAATTTACGATATTAAATTGTTTTTACGTTGTTACCATTTTATATATATATATTTAATTTAGATACTTGAAGTTCGCGTTGCTGGATAATGTGTGCGGGACGAAATATTGAAATGCTTGCATGTTTACTAAAATTAAAATAATAATAATAATAATAATAATAATAACAATAATAATAATTTGGTGTGTCACACACACGACTTTCTCTTACCCTGAAATTTAATACTATAAATATAGTTTGAATATTTAGAGGTATGAAAAAGAGAACTGATATGTAAACCTATGTTAAAAAAAATGAAAACGAAGCTTCGGAAGAGTTTTATATAATACTTGTATAAGGATGACATGGAACTATTTTTCTTGATTCATAATTTAGATTCTAGATGTCAGTTACAGACTTTTTATCTCAGCGCATGTTGTATACATATATACATATATTGTTTTGAGAGTTAATGTCCTACTGTTTATAAATATTTTTAATTTTGTGTTTATGAGTAAAAAAAAAAAAAAAAACTGTACATTGAAAAAAATAAAGCAGGAGTATGAAGAAATGAGTAACGTAGTTGTGTGGTTCAGAGGTTACATCGTCATCTACTATGAGGCGGACACTTGTTCATGGATGGTCTCATAATATATATATATATATATATATATATATATATATTGAGAATTTACTTTTTTCAAACTTTATTTAATACATTTTTTTTTCTTTTTTGTTTAGAGTTTGTACGGTAAAAATTTATCTATTATCTGTTAAGAAATTTTTCTGACAACGCTGGTTTTTAACATCATACGAATATTTTTTGGATATGTTCTAGCCAAAATTTTTCTTCAATGTAACAGTATTTATTTATTTAATTATTTATTTTATTTTTTCACAAAGCAATTTATTACCTTTTTCTTTAAAATATTACAATAACGATTATTTAAAATAGTCACAGTTATTTAATCATGAAACTGATATTAACTATTAGAATGAAGAATTTAATGTTAAAGATATGATAATTTAATATTTAGTAAAAAAAAGAAAAAAAAAAAAAAAATCATAATTTACATGTAAATTCAAGCAATTCTACAAACGATCATTCACTGTGAGTGCATTTAGGATTCTTTACGCAAAACGTTAAAAAGAAAGAATAATAATAAATTTACACTTATTTACTCATAAGACCTTTGTATTGCTGAATAAAAAAAAAAAATCCTTTCATTTTCTATTTTTATGTATAATGCTTAGATAAAATTCATATTAAATACATTTAAAGCGTTATATATACGTTTATATAAATTATACGTTATATATACGTTATCTATAAATTATACGTTTATATTGTTGCTTTATTTTAAAATTTAAAAACTTTATTACGCTTTCATTTGTTCCTTGAAACAGTTTTGCTAGTAATGTTGTTTTACACTATAGAATTAGGAAATATATTATTTATCGAAAAGTTAAAAGATTTCAACATTTTTAAAAACATAAAATATCTCTTTAATAACATTTCTGGAATTAATTTTTAAAATAACTAAAATATTATTTAAATATATGTATTTGATTTAAGAAATTACGATTAAAAAAAAATGCAGCCAAAGTATCAAAGAATTTATATTAGGATCATCTGATAACAAAGAGTGCTCATTTATATTGTAAAGAATTAATAAATTATCTAAATTAAAAAGTGAAACAATATTAAAGAACTTTTCAATGTAGTAAATAACTTAAAAAATATACATGCCAATGCAAATCGAATTAAAATTAGATTTGTAGTGCTGTTATTAGATTAGTGTTCATATGTAAATTATTAATTTACACGTTATAAATACTTAGTGAAACATATCGTGGAACCTAATTAAGTATTAAATAATAAAATACAACTACTCTTTAAGATTAGAAAAATCCATTCATAACAAATACAAAAAAATTATTATGCACTCCAGAATTCCTTCTTATGATCGATATGGTAATAAATCAAGATTTCAACATTCTCTGCAGATTGGGTTATTTCTGTATCGATCCTTAACGTACATTTATTCTGTCTTATATTATGTTAAAAAAATGATTAAAGGATTTTAAGTACATATTATATTTAACCACAAAATGCCTATTATATGTGAATTTTTTTTATTTTCAAAATAATATATCATATTATTGGATAAGTTTTAACAAAACAGTTGCTTTTAATAAACTCCAGTAAATATATTTTTATAATTTTCAAAATATTACTAAAAGTATAACATTTTGCATCTATAACGATGGAGTTATTTATATTTAATAATCTTATAAAATTCCCTTTCAATAAAATAATAATAATAAAAAAAAAACATTTTCCTATTAATAATTAAAAACAAAAAAAAAACAAAAAAATGTTTTCAATAACAAATTAATGTTTTGAAATAACATATTTTCGGATCAGGTTTGCAGAAATGTATAGTTTTCTAAAAACAAGTACATATATATTTTACGATTTATTAAAAATTCAATTTTTACTATTTTGAGCTGTAACGACAGTAGCAGTAACTGTAATAAGTAATATATATATAAAATTAAATTCAAAATAAATGACAAATTTAGTTTGCATTAAAAAAAAGCGCTTAAAGCAGCACTGAATTTATATACAAAAATTAAAACTATTAAATTTAAATTATGATAAGTGAAAATGAACGTGGAAAGTGTAAACAACAGAAAACAAATACTTTTAACAGTGTAAGTAAGCAAGAAAAGGGTTAATTTCAACACTATTCAAGCCAAAATTTCAACAAAGCTGTGTTTTTTCATCAGCAGGTGGGAACACAGCCATTAAAAACTATGTAATCCTAACAGGTTTCTGAAGACGTGCCAAGCTAACATACTCCAAATTATAACATAAACAACAAACTTGAAATTATAACAACTGAAATATGAATTATTTGATAAGAATTATTGTAATTTTACATATAAATTTTAGTAACAGATAAAAATGATTTTATATTGAGAATTTTTTAAAGAATTTATTATTAATATATATATATATATATATATATATATATATATATATATATATATATATATATATATATTAATAAATTTATAAAATGTATATGTATATATATAATGTACATGCAAAACACATTTTAGAAACTTGATTTCGTTTAAAATACGTTGTTAGAAAAAAAAGATACTGTCAGAACACTCAAAGTTCGTAAAATAACTGGAACAGAACATCGTATGTAAATAATCACATTTTATTTACGACTTATCCGATGACAGTTTTATTTAAGTATATCTCAAATTCTTATAACATGTAAACCAGGTGAAAATACAATCACGAATTTTTTGATTGAATACAATATTTATAGTACGTAATTCAAATTTTAAAGATGTCAAGAGAAAAATTGTCAAAAACTATTTTAATGATTTAGAAATACAAAATCCTTGTTGAATGAAAGTCTTTTTTTTTTTATTATTTATTTATTTTATTTTTTTATTTTTTTTTATTCAAAAGTATAAAAAAAAGAAGAAATGTGTATAAAAAAATGATAATAATAATTATAAAAAAAAAAAAGTTCCAATTGTTTATATCTTTATGGGCAGCATTCAAAATGTTGACAAATAAACAGTTTTCATATTCATTTAAAAGATTATCACTTAAAACCTCTTTGATTAATCTCAAAATATTTTACGTATCTAGAATCCTCATGAAAAGATCTATAAGCACAACTAAATGCATTCATATCGTGGATTTTTTTTTCTTAATTTCTGGTGGATTTTATATGGAACTATACAACAGAAACCAAAATTTCGATTCAAAATATCTGAAACTGGTTTTACGCTATAGGTCAGTATTTCGTTGACTTATAGTATTTGGTCGTTAACAGTCCGTTATTGCACAGTGCACAGAGTGTGGCCAGGGTAACATATTAATTTCAGAAGACGTGTATTAGGCAACAACTTATTGGAATTTACACAGATATATTTTTCACAATTATCCTTGTTAATATGTTCATTGCCGTGGTAGCCTGGTCGGTAAGAGCAGCGAGTTCGGTCATCGAGCCGGCCGAAGACCGTCGTGTACGCTAATGGCGACTGGTGCACGTTAAATTCCGTCGTGGTTGCAAAGTCCTCCAAGTTCCCATCAAAAATTATACCTCTGGCTGTACCGGAACATGGGTTTAACTCTCTCTGATCCGGATCAAAATTCGAGTTTCTGTTGTCTGGCTGGTGCTGCCATCTTTCATCAGCTTCTGGAGCTAGAAGTCGTACTTCCTCCCTATGAGGCGCTCCTGATAAAGGAAGACGCACCCCTCATGCCTTAAAAAAAATCCGATAGTTCCACTACCGGGGCTCGGAGTTTCCGAGTGACATACGACAACAACAACAACAATATGTTCATTTTCGTCTGGACGGAAGAGTTCTGCCGGTAAGTGTTAGACTTGAATAAGTGTGCAGCAAATTTGGGGTGGAAAGTACGTCATTTAGTTTTCAAATCGGCCTCCACGTCATTAAAAATACATATTTGTTAGATCAGTGTCATAAAGATGGTATCAATACGCCTTTTGGTGTCCTTTATGTTTTATTGGCAGAAAATACTTCCAATTTAATGGATGACAACTTCATGTACTATGGTACTCAGTCGATGAACAATTTCCTTCGCGTTGGAGGTATCACAAGAATACTTCGCCAGACATTTTCTCTTAATGTGAACACAATATAATATGTGTTGGACATCTTAGTTTGAGGGGTTACTCCCTTCCTATCTTTCAAACAATCGGTTCTACAACTGAAAAGAAGACCTTTTATGGAGTGGTATAAAATACTTTGGGGATTTATTGATAACCTGCTACATAATATGTCTAAAAGTTCTTAAACTTTCCTGTCCATCAGTAGAAAACATACCATATTAAAATGGATTTTTTTCTAGAAATTACATATTTTTTTTTTCTCAAATACACAAATTGAACATTCTTAGCTCTTAACAAAATAAATAATACGAAGCATGTTATCTTGAACCACATCATGATATTAAATTCTTATAGTATTTTATCAGTGCAGGATTTATTAACCACTACAAAACTTATTTATCCCGAATTTCGAATTAAAAACCTCAACAGACTTCAGTTTTTTTGAGTAGTGTATTATATAATTAAGCGCGTTTTTAGCTCAAAAGAAAAACAATGGTTTTTATTTTTCGAGATGCACTTCAAAACTACAGAAATTTTAAAATTAAAAATCATTACTCTTAATTAATTAAAAAGGTGTTTTAAAACATGTACACCACTTTTTTTTTTTTTTTTAATAGCCATTTTTGTATTTAAATTTTCTTTGAAATATATATTTTTGAAGTATGATTATTGCATTAAAATACATTCGTATATATAAATAAATATATATATGTATATAATATATTTTTTAAGTATATTTATATTAATATATATATATATATATATATATATATATATATATATATATATAATATAATATATTTTTTAAGTATATTTATTGCATTAATATACGTTCGTATACCTACATACAAACCTATATACATATAGGAATACAAAAAATAACTCCAATAATTTTAAAATCAATTACTTCAAAAAGTGTGTGTGACTTTTTATAGAATATTTACAATTAAAAATATTGGACTGCATTTTAAGCAAACAATAAGAAATGCAATTTGAAAATATCCGGAAGGATAATTCATTTTTATAAACAATTTGGCTTCTCAAGACTATTTGGAAGAACTTAGTAACATTGGAAGGTAAAATTTAATTCTGTGTTGCGAATATCTTTCAAGTTGGATTCAATTTTGACAACTATTCCGATGAGTTTTATTGAGCATACATTTAATTTTGAAAGATAACTTCATACCATTCTTCTCAATACTTCATATTGGAATATAAAACTATTTGAAAATTAAATGTATCTACTTTATTAAGACAAGAATTTTAAATACTGACTAACTGATATTGGAAATTTATTTTCTAAAATATTTTCAGCAACTAAATGTTTGAAAGTATTGGAAGTAAGGGAAATATTAATTTCAAATAGTTATTTCTAATAAAAACGGTATTTATATTATGTATTCTTTAGCAACAAATATAGCCTTTTCTGCATAAGATGATTTAAATTAATTTTTCGTTCGTACATATGACGATATGTAAAAAGTAATCTTACTTCTATTCACTTTCAGAAAAAAAGTTAAAAAATAACTTTTACTTTAAATGCACACATATAAGTGACGCTAATTTAATCCCAAGTATGTGGCTTCTTATTCTTTGCTTTCAGAATTAAAAATCAGGATATTGTCTATATCGCTATTTAGATTAAAAATATCTACAACAAATATGACCAAAGATCTGTAACTCCGGAAAACACAATATGTTTTATTTACGCTACGTAAATAAACTCCAAGAGAAAAGGAATTTTTGTTAAAATTTTCGTCCTGCATTGACCAAAATTTTCTGCTTTCGAAGTTGTTAGGTGGGAAGTAATAGCGTTTACACTAGGTTAAACATAGGCCAAACTAATTTTATTCCCAATTCGTCATTACCTTTCGGAGTTTTCTCTGAATTTTTGATACGCTTCCTTAAAATGTCCCAATGAAGGACATCGCATCCAGTCGTAGGACACATATACTGCTATACAGACTTGGCTCTTACGCCTACACCCCAAATATTCAAATACAATCCCCACTAGAAAAAAAAAATATTTCTTTTGGTCCTTTAAATTTTGTTTTTTTCCTTTACTTATTTTTATTTCCATTAATGATCTCGAATTTTTTAAATTCTAGTTGACCTTATAGTTAAAAAAAAAAAAAGAAAAAAAAAAAAAAAGAGTTGTGGTTGAGGTGAGAAAAATGAAAGGTATTTATTTTATGCCTGCATAACTATGTTTGTTATACATCCATTCTGCTGATAATTCTGAGATAATTAAAAAAAAAAAAATGAGTGTTTTTTGTGGTGGGAAAAATGAAATATATTTATTGTGTGCCTGCATATCTATGTTTATTATACATCAATTCTTCTGATAATTCTGAGATAATTTAAAATAGAAAAAAAAAGTTTAATTACCAACTTTTTAGCCCTTCACACCTAAACATGCCATCAAAGAAATATTCACAATATGTATATATATATATATATATATATATATATTATTTTATTTCATATAATTGAATTCTTTTTTATTTATTTATTCAATTCCATACTAAAATAATATACATTACTATTTTATAATTAAGTAGAACAAAAAACTATTTATTTTATGAATATATATTTATCTATCGATACTCGTTTAAAATCTGACGTTAAAAGAAAATCTAATTTCATTTTTTTATACACAGCCTGTTACAAAAATTGAAAAAAATTATAGAAGTAGTTGAAAGAAGACGAAACTGAAATTCATGTAATTTTACAGTAAGACTGTGGCAAATATTAAGCTGAATTATACAACTCTATTCTTAAACAGTATATTCTTCAAAAATATTGCAAAAGATTTCAAAATGAAAGTAGAACTTTTAAAAGATGTCTTATCCAAAGTTTTCAAATATGTTTGAAGTCGTGTTTCGTGATATAACGTGAATACTAACAACTGCGAAACTAAACTTCATAAAATAAATTACGAAAAAAAAAAAAAAAAGAGTAAAGTTTTAAAATTCGATAAATGTTACCGTGATTTCTGCCTTTTAAAAAATATACAGAAAGTGCGTTATGCAAATATTATTTTAAAATATTCTTAGAATATGAATTAATGTGAATTTTATTGGGATAGCTAGAAAGAAATATTATTTTTTTTTAATGATTACCAGTTAAAACCATTGTTATTTCTGAAAAGTTTTAAAAATGTTAAGCGAATATCTAGAAATCCGTAATTTTATTAATTAAAAAAAAAATCATCATATATATATGCATGTTTCCCACTAAATTTATTTCTCAACTTTTTTGCTGTTGAATGGCTACAGATATAATAATAAATGTTTTAAGTAAGTATAGTAACGTAATGTGCTACTAGATTCGATCGCATACAGCGCCACATGATTGTAAAAGACGTGGATCATTTTCCCGTCTCGGAAACAATACTCGATCGGGAAAAAAATATATATATTTACAAAATTGTACCGAAACATCCAAATTGTACAAAATACAGCGTATTGACACGAATGCTAAAAACATAGCAATTAAATAGGCATTTATTTGTTCGGGAATTCTTACAATGTGGTGGGAGGAAACGATTTTGAAAATAAAATAAAACAGATGGTTATCATAAGGTATATTTATTTTTTATGGTAAAAATTCTCTCTGTCAGTTTCTATGCACAGTGCATTTGTACACTTGTTATTACTTTATTTTTTTAGCTACGCTGCAATGTGGTCAACGTTAAGTTTAAAGGAGTGTCCAAATGTACAGGCCTAAAAGAAAAAACAAATACAACACTCGAATTAACTTCGTTGCTAATCGATTTTAATTTTATATTTGAATTCGCAGAATCGCGGCAACACGTAAAAATATATTGATTTTAATTAATTTTTAGATGCGTTCAAGAGCGTTTTATAAGCGTTCAAAATTTTTAAATGCTAATGTTAATTTCAAAGGTTGTACTAATACATTCTCCAAAAAACAACTTGATATCTAACTATCTATATCTTTGTATACATAAATATTTTTTGAGATATACATTAAAAATATCCAAGCATAATCAATGACAACTTTTGATTCAGAAAAATACTTTTTATTAAAAAAATAATAATAATGATAATAACAATAAATTCAAGCTAAAAAAATATATATAAAATATGACCTATTTTAATTTTTACCGATGTATATCATAATGCTGGAACACATGAGTTTGCAAATTTGCGGATTATTCCAGTTATTAGTTTTCGAAATATAAATGGGCATTTATTTTGGTGATGCATAGACCGCTATGTAATATAAAGTTTGGCATGAGACAACGATGAAAATCTTAAAGAGTAACAGAAAAAAATAATCAAAAGATAAGCATTATACACAATAACAACATCAAACACAAAAAACGGAAGCAGAAAAGACGATTTTAAGATATTGGTCATAATAAAGGAGAATTCTTGTGAGGAATTCTTTCTAAGGAAAACAGGCCGAGCTCAGCGTTCATGCAAAGGAACACAATATAGAAAAAAAGAAACTGACTTTGCGTATTCGTGATTAACTCTTTAATTTACATTGGCAAAAATATGTGCAAATGTCATATACCTCATCGATTATTGGTGGTGAATTTTGAATCTTTTCAGGAAACACTAAAATGTAAAATAAACTAATTAGGCGGGGATGACTGTTTAAACCGAAAATTAGGTGGTTATAAAAATCGCTTCTTCTATACTGTCGGGGGCCTTTCATCTTATTTAATGTCATTCTACTCGTCAGTATGGCGAAATTTCGGGACATTATTATTCATTGTTCACTACTAAATTTTAACTGTAACGATTAACAAATCACTTCGAAAGTTATTCGTTCATTATGTATATCAAGAACATACTTGCCAACATACTAATTAATATTCCGTAGTGTTATTGGCCCCGCCTTCTTTTTTCCACCAGTATCATTTTTTGAGTATTTGTCTACTAATTTAACTGCAATTGCATTTGGAGAATATTACTCTAAAAATGTACTGGGGTGAGATAAAGGGCGTTATCAACAACACTACGGAATATTAATCAAGATGTTGGCAAGTATGCAAGTATCACACATTAAAATTATTGGTGGTAGTTAAATAAAAGATTCCCTGAGTTTTGAAACACTGTTTAAAACATTAGGGCCAACATAGGATTAAAGATTTATTCATTTAGTTCATATTTTTGTTTATTTAGGGGAAAGAGGGATTATTATTTTAAGAATACTTTAATTAAAAAAATAATAATAATTCTATAACTGTATTTTAAATAAGAAACTATATTTTCGTAGAAATTATAAAGCAAACAATACAGTTTCGCAGAATTAAACTAATAGAAAACTAGTAAGTACATAAAAAAATGTATAACGTGTATTTCATGAAAGTAAGAAATATTAATACGATACCTTACAATTAATTTATCTGAAAAGATTGAGTTTATATATTGTATTCTTATTGAATTATATTGTTTTTTCACAAAGTTTTTATTCCTTATCATAAAACACAATTAATTAATACCAATTTTGTTAAACATATATGTATAAATCTATTATTGTAGTTCGTACATTATGTGATGTCTACAACATAAATAATTTTTATTAAAGTGAAAGAAAAAATAAACGTTATTGCTAATCAGTTTTACCATGACAGACACTCTTGAAAAATATCGCACATTTTTCAAACAGCCTTGTCTTGCCAATCTAAAGCATAATATATTTAAATATGTCTAAAATGTATTATATTCAAATATATATTTATGTTTTAAATTGTTATTCAATCACTTACTGAAGTATACCTAAAGAATCGAAATCAAGAATATTTTTGCGAAATTTAGGGACATTTTATTGAATAGTCACCAATATATATATATATATATATTTTTTTTTTTTAAGTGATATATAAAGTATATAATAAACGATTAATTGTGATGTGATTAAACAAAAGTCATATTTAAAATTTAGTGGTAGATATTGAATAAAAATTTCCCTAAATTAAGTAACACTGATCAGGAACAGCCAAGACGCTGTACAGATTATAGCGCTTCTATAATAATTTCTTTCTTTCTTTCTTTCTTTCGTTTTTTTTTTTTTTTTTTTCTTTTCTCTTCATAAAACATTTCCAGTGAGAAACAAAATAATTTCTCTGTAATTCTTGAACGATCTTAATTTTATTTTTCTAGATTATTTTTTAAATTTTTTCTGCGTCAACTAATAACAAAAAAAAAAAAAAAAAAACTGGTGTTTACAATTTTTCTTTTTCCTTTTTTTTTTTTTTTTAAACTATTACTTTAAACTAAAGGACTAATCTCTAAGCATAACCAAATAGTAATATTTAATAGTGAATAGACTTTTTTTTTTTTTTTTTTTTTACATGTGTGTGTGAGTGTGTTGATCACGTCACTACTTAAAAATTTCCATCCGGAAAAGAAAAAAAAAAGCGACGTTTTAAGCTTTCTGTATTTAACATGCATGTCTGCAAGATTTTTTTTTTCTAAATTGATGGTACTCTACAGCTTTGCAATTATTTTCTTTCTTCTATCTCGTAGACGTTTAGCTATATGAACGTAACTACACAGCTTTCCACCACGCTGTGAGCGGTTGCATTCAGATGTGCATAGCCATTTTATTATACATAGCCATCAATTGTTAATTATAGCTGCAAACGTTCAGCACTCAGAAATGTAGGAACATACTTTTGCGGGCAACATGTATATATAGGTAGAAAATAGATCCTCAACAATCTTTCCTTTTATTTAATTATTTTTATTCTTATTTAATTATTTATTTATTTTAATAATATTGAAAGCAACTTTTAATGAATGCTTATAAGGAAAAAAAACAGTAATACAAATTTAAGCCTTATTTTAACAAAGCTTGAAAATGACACAATTATTTATGATTACCTAAGGAAAAAACAATAATAAAAATTTTCTTCTAAATTTTGAATAGAAACTTATATTTGTAAAATATATTTTGAAAAACTTGCTAGAAAATTATTTTGCTCATATCAACGCTCTTTCCTTGAAACAAAAACTTTATCTACAAAATTTCAATGACTAAAAACAAAAAGTCATTAATTGAACAAAAATTAATTATTCAAAATGAATTTTAAAGTCCTTGAAATGATTCGAAGTAAAGTAATTAAATAATTCAATTCAGTTATTTATATTTTTAAGAAATTTCTAAAAAACATAAATATTGATAATATCATTAACATTGTAATGAAAATTTTTTTATATGTATATAAATTCTGAGCAAGCTAGAAAATATCCTTATGGCGACTTTATACAGGCTGGGGCATAAAGATCTCCCCATTTTAAGAGGTCAATAAAAATATATAGAACATTGAAAACAAATATTTTATGTTTACATTCGGAAAGAATAATGTTTGCCATTAATTAATTTTTACAACCTGTAACAATTTTTGCTATTTACGAAAAAAGGATATCGTCTAAATGTTTTCCTTCGTTTTCTATACACTTGTGAAGTCTCTCTCTTCTTTCGATTTGACCAATCACATTCTTTCCTTTCCTGTACCAACACCATTTTGTACGGATGTAACTTCAGATCTTCGTGCAAAATTCTCCGCAATAAGCTCTGGGATAGTCTAGGGCTCTAGCTTATTTACGACCTGACCGTCGTGGTGATTGCGTTATAGCATCTCTTACCGCTGCCACGTTCTCCGGCGTTCAAACATGACGTGGTCTACCGGGAGACCTTCGTTTTAAACACGATCCTGTTTCTCTAAAAATAGCAACCCATAAGGATATTGTTTTTTGTGTCGGGTATTTTTCCATGCCTGCTTACTCCAAGGTGCCTACGAAATAATCATTGCGTTTGAATGATGGAATCCGCATTTTTAAAATAAGTTTCAACAACGAACGCACGATATTCACTAGTCCAAGACATTGTGTCAACTGAAATAGCGTAACCAGGGAAATATAACAGAGCCACTTCGGACACGCCCTCTACAATAGCGCCGCCGCAGCGACAGCGGCAAATTAGGGAGATCTTTATGCCCCACCCTGTATCTTAATGTATTGCATGATTCAGTGCTTATTTTATGTTAACTTATTTAAAAAATGATAATTCAAAAATAATTTAGAGCTTTCAATGTTTAATATTTGTGCGAGTGAGATTTGGGTTTGTTTGTTGATTATATTTTGATTCAGCTTTACCTCAAAATAAAAATAACATAAATAAATGTACATTTTTTCCATGCTGTCGGATTTTATAAAGAAAAATTTTGGATCACTTACAATTTTAGCGCTAACTTATATATTTTATTAGATATGCAGTTATGTTTCTTTATTCAATTTATTTTGATAAGCATAGCTTCTTTAAAAGTTAAATCACTACAAATTTCACTTACAAATAAAAAATAAACATGAATTAGTTTAAAAAAAAAAAAATACGTAGCATTTTACGCATAAAAATAACTGAATGTCCGTTTGAAATCGTGCCATGTGCTAGTTTTCTTGTGTTAAAATGCGCCTGATTTTACTTTAGTAATGTGCTTCTTACGTGTCTTAAGTACATATATATTCTTATTTTAAGCGATTTTATATTCATGTACATTTCTATAAAATTTATGAATTTTATATCACTTATTTTTTTTTTTTTTTTTTTTTTTTTTAGAAAGCTGTTTCAAGATTTAACGAAAAAATATACATCAATTCATGTAATAAATGATGTGTATTACCGTTACTGAAATTATTCAGATATGCTTATTTATTTAAATTTTAATTAAAGTAAAAAGAGTATATATATATATATATATATATATATATATATATATATATATATATATATATATATATATATATATATATATATATACATTAATCGTTATCTGCCTATGCTGTTAATAAGAGATTCAATTTACAAATTTTTAAGATCGTAAAATTTTATATTTTGTGATAATTTATTTAGAAAACATTAAAAGTAAAAATAAAACATGCACTATGTTTAATCAATTAAAAGGTTTATTATTTTTAAAGCAACGTTATTTTGAATATCAGATTATGTTGTATTTAATTAAAAAAAAAAAAAAATGTTACGAATAGCCACAGAGAAAATGTAAGATTGTATTTTTCCACACGATAAGAAAAAATGTAATGCGTGTAATATCAAAAAGTACTAAAAAAATATTTAAAGAAAAGCTGTCAGATGTTTGTAAGCTGTTTAAACTTTAAAGAATAGAGAAAATTATACCATTACCATTAATATTCTCTTAAACCGGTTAAAGAATTATAGCAGGTTACGGCCATTTCGTATATTTAAATTAATTTTCAAAAGAACTGAATCACTTTTAGTTTTTTGTATCACATTATAAATAAAAACTTAAAAAAAAGGGAAAGGAAGGAAGTAATTACCTACATTGAGATCGCTTTAAATCTCGCTGCGGGTATCCGTTGCCTACGTCAGTTTTTTTTTTTTTTTTTTTTTTTTTTTTTCCACTACTTTTAAATTGGGTCCAAGTTCCCACTGCCTGCAGTAAGACTTTTTTTGGACACGTCAATTCGGGTAATTATCGATGTCAGGTGGATCTGCTATTATTTAACAGCTGCGATAAAAAAACAAATACATCTTAATTAAACTTAAATTTTTAATATCTACACTAAGCGACAAAAAAAAAGCCGCACTGCAGAAAAATGACTTATACCTTTTTTATTTGTAATAACTTTAAAATTAATGTTTGAAACAAATAAAACTGTCTTGTTTGCATAATACCCAAGGTATGAAATGATACCTATGTATATTTTCGATTTAATAATTCGCTTTATTGCACTTTACGAAGTACTTTTTTAAAAATCTGCATAAAACTTTCTTTTTGAACATAATGCAATAACTATACACTTTGCATTCTATTATGAGTTATTATATGAAATAAACAATTTATATTTTAATATATGAAAAAAAAAACTATTTATTTGTTAGATCTAAGCATTGTTTTGTTAAAAATATGTATTCTGCATTGGGTAAATTCCATCTTTATATGGAATTACTGCATTAATGCGCAATGGCATAGTTTTATACAGTGTTTTAATATAAATCTCAGAAATTTCAATGTGCCAAATATCACAAATAAATTTTTCTAGGTCTGACAGAGTTATAGGCTGCAAATTTCGAATCCTCTCCCCCTCCCCCCGCCTTTTTACAGACGAAACATTTTCGAGCGGATAGCGATTTTTACCATTTCCATGTCTGGTAAAGAAGAAATTCTACTATATCCTTTGTGGTATTTAACTTAAAGTGAAAAAAAGTATGATTACTTACATAATTATAGGTTCTCATGGAAATGTATAAGAAATTTTGAGAATTTGACGTGAATATACTTACCACAGACGCCGTGTGGTAAGGTGCCTTATTATCTTCAAATGCTGTTTACGGAAATGTCTAAGATACCTCCAAAATAGTCGGTCAGGCACCACTTTTATGCAGATTGTGTTTTTTTTCGAGTTAATTGATCCCTTGAGCATGAAAATTTCCCCGTGTGTTTGAAAAGTTATGCACCTCCGTACCATAATGTACGGAGAATATGTCACTGTTTTAAAAGTGCGATTTTCATTAAGTCGGTCACATTTTCGTCTTCATTCTAGCTTTTTTCAACTGCACGAAATAAAGAAAACTTGATTCATCAGAGAAAACCAGTTCAGCCTAATAATTAACTGATAATGTTTTTAAATTTTGGTCAACTAACGTATTGTTTTTTCTAATTATTTTCCTTAATAATGGCTTTTTTCGCAAATCTTCTGTTCTTTAACACGCTTTGTTTAATTGTTCCCGCATTGTTTTTGAAGAAAGTAATTTACTATACACTTTTTTAAAATCTTTTTTAAGTTCTGAACATGATACAAATCGATTTTTTAAACATTCGCATTTTAACTTGCGGTTATCTTGCTTCGATGAGCAACATGACCGCCTAAAGCCAAATTTCCATTTTAAACGTCCAAAAAAATTTATATTTTGCTAAAATTCATTTTACCAAATTTTCGTTAGCATTTAAATATTTTGCTATCTCACGTATTAAAATATTTTTTGATTTTCATTTAAAAATTAATACTTTTTGTGGCATCGTTAACTGCCTTATTCTTACCATTTTTGAAATAAATTCTAAAATTACAATTTTCCTGACAATTGCATTTTGTTTTTAACACTAGACTCAAAGCTAAAGTGTATGTGGATGGTAACATAGTAAAATCTGTTCGAAAATTTGCTTTTTAAACGATAAAATTGGCGGTTGTAGAAGGCGAACAGGAAAACATCCAAGTGCGGCTTTTTTTTTTGTCGTTTACTGTATTTAATATATATATATATATATATATATATATATATATATATGTTGAAAGGAATTAATTTAAAAAAAATGGAAATTAAAATTTTTTATGCTATAAAAATTATACATAAACTTATTCGTCATAATACGTTTTTAAATTAAAAATTTGATATACTTATTTTTTTCTACTGCATTACCATTTGATTTTCAATATAATAATAATAATAATAATAATAATAATAAAAGATTTAGTTTTCAAATAAATGAATTAAATAAATAAAAAATAAATAGCGTAATAGCCGTTGCTAAGATACACAGGTGATTAAAATGAAAGAATGAAAAAAAAAAAAAAAAAAAAGAAACATAGATGCCGATAATTACCAGGTTATTATTTTAATATTTTAATTATTATTAAAAACAACTAATGAAAAATTCGAAAATTTGGCTTAGAGGTATATCAGAACAGGTCATAACGAAACCATCATGCAAATTTGTGTAGCTCTACGATCAGCCGTTTACTGAAAAAGCTGCGGATATGAATACATACACACACACACACACACACATATATATATATATATAAATTGATGGAATCACTGAAAAAGGTATACTTTAAAATATATCTTTTAAAATTTGATTCTTTTGTGTAACCATCTGTTCAGTCTTGTCCAAAATTCAGTCTTGTGCATATTTCTATAAACTGAAATAGTGAAAAAATTATAGGGATAATATATTTTTCATGAAAATATAGTAGTGGAAAATTGTGGAAACCTTTTGAAAAAAAGTGATTTTAGTGGTTTGATGTCTAGTAACACCACTTTTGTTTATACCAATACTATAAAATTATAAATAATTGGAAAGGTAATTTAATCAAGATTATAAAGCAATAACATTTTTTCAGTTATCTGTATTACATCAAAGGGCTATAGCCAAATAACCAGAAAAAAGACGCACAGCTTGCTTATGTTTATAGGAAGTAGCTGTCCTTCATTTGAATGTAGCCAATGAGCATGAGTGTTAACAGAGCCAGTCAGATGTCATCTTGTTCTGGCAATGTTTTAGAAATGAGCCAACAGGTCACAGGACATTTATCATAGTGTATTGTAATTGCTATCAAGTTGATTTTTTGTTTTGTGCTTTTTGATTTACCAATGAGCTTGTGAAACGTAATTAAAAAAGAAAAAAAAATCAATATAAAATTAAAGAAATGGCACAAAGAGTTGACTGGTCACCTAGGATGCAATGTTAAATAGTAACATTAAATGAACAAGGCTACAGCTATGAAGACATTAGAAGAAATATGGGGGATACTTAAGCAAAGATGGCATTTCTAAAATTTTGAAGAGGTACAAGGAGACTCAGTCATTAGAAAACCAGACTGGTAGAGACAGAAAAAGGTGCACAACAGCAAGTGATGATAGAAGAATTAAAAGCATGTGTCTAGGTGACAGAAAAAAAATCATCTTTTTGTATACAAGGAGAAATGTTGCAATGCAATGTGACGGTAAGTACAAGGACTGTTCGCAAGGACTGGTCTAAACGCTATAATTCCACGAAAGAAAACATTTTTGTCTTTGAAACAAAGATTGAAAAGATTAAACTGGGCTAAAACTCATGTTAACTGGACAACGGAACAATGGGACAGTGTAATTTGGAGTGATGAGACCAAAATCTCCCTGTTTGGTAGTGATGGCATAAATTACGTATGGAGAAGAATGAGAGATTTTCATCCTGAGTGCATTACACCTAACATGAACAACTCAGTTAGTATTATGATTTAGGGTTATATGACATCAAGAGGTGTGGACAGAATTGCCATGATTGGTGGGAATATAAATGCCCAAATATACATAAATGAAATACTTGGGCCCAAACAGCTGCCTTCTGCACGTGATATTTTCCAAGATAATGAAGCATTTATATTTCAACAGGATTCAGATTCATGTGATGTTGCTGGTGTGTGCAAGAAGTGGTTTCAAGATAATCATATTCAACTGCTGGAATGGCCTGGGAACAGCCCACACCTTAACCCAATCGGAAATCTATGGAACCGGCTAAAGAAGCTTGTTAGACAAAAGCAACCCAGCAAAAAAACCCAATTAACAGAAACAATAATTCAATCTTGGTTTCATGTTATAACAGCTGCAGAAGTAAAGAAGTTGGTTCACTCCACGGGAAAGAGTTGTAAGACCGCAATTAAGGCTAAAGGTTACCAAACTAAGTATTAACTGGTATGGTGAAAAATTTGTATCTCTCATTTTTTCTATGTATGTCACCTTTCTTCTTTATAAATGCTGTTGTATTTAAACACTATTCTTAAATATTATTGCTTTGCAATCTTGATTAAATTACCTTTCCAATGATAAAAAAAAAAAAAAAAAAAAAAAAAAAAAAAAAAAAGTGGTGTTATTGTGTTATTAGACATTAAACCACTAAAATCGACTTTTTTCAAAAGGTTTTCACAATTTTGTCCACTACTGTAATTGCAACTAATTTTTGTCATATAACAGTTTCCTAATTTAGCAGTTTTGAGAAATTACCTAATGTCCTTTATTTTTTATTATTTTTTTTCTTTTCAATTTATTTGTATAATTTAAGTTATTGAATTTCAGTAATACATAAATTTTTAATTCTACTCGTGATTGAAATGTAGTCTATAAATTCTTAAAAGTCGATAATAAATTCAGAATGTAGTATACGTATACTTCTTAATTTTATAAATTTAAAATGTAGTGGAAGATATTACGAAATATCTTCTATAAAGCTGAAATGCATTATGTTTTGGTAAAAACCTGATTTGAGTGTTGAAATTTATCTTTCAAAACGTAAATATTTAAAATGAGTTTTACTTGATGTACACATTTTAAAAACCATATTGCATTTTAAAAAATAAACAGTATACTAACGTATCATTATGTATACTAACGTATCATTATGTATACTAACGTATCATTATGTATACTAACGTTTCATTATGTATAATCATTTGCATCATTTTAGGAACAGGTAAATGTGTATTATAAATTTTATTCAAATTGGAAAACGTTGATACATTTAAATGTAAAATTTAATCCCCGAGTACGATATAAGATGAAAATAAAAATTACATTAAAGTCTGCCCTAATCAGCTTCAACATCCATGTAATAGACTTTCTGAATTACATTTAAATAAATCTTGTAACTTCGTGTCTTTCAATGCAAGCGTTTATGTTATAAACAATCTAATCTATTTTCCAGAAGACGAAAGCAATTCTTGAATAGAATTTTATGAGAAAAGTTATCTACTTTTACAAGAATTGCGATTTCTACAAAACAAAGGCGAAGGCATACAATTTTCTCTTGATTTCTTTAACCAATATAATGGCAGACAAAGAACTATTTTTGGAAAAAAAAAACTTCAAAATTAAGTTTTTAAAATGTTTGCGCATTTTAATATCGCCTGAATAAAAAAATTAGTATTATAGCTCTACAATGTACAGGTTTGTAATAATTAAACTTCCCCTATAAACAGCGCAAACGGGTAAACGGAATGCAACGAAATTTGGTATATAGACTATATATAAGATGCACTCACGATATTTCGATGAAAAAAAAAATAAAAGGCTTTTCCAGTAAAACATTAAATTTAACACAATAAACGACCAAAACGGAATATAGAAACAATATTAACAATCCAGAACAAGAATTATGAGTAATAAAAAAAAAAAAAAAAAAAAAAAAAAAAAAAAAAAACAGATATCCTAACCCAATAACCCGATAAACTGTCCTAATCTGTTCTTTTTTCTTTTCTGCATACTGAACTGTTTTGTTCTTCTCAAACAGTTGTTTTTTCCTTACCTTTAATTAATGTGGTTCGATGACAAGGTAATCAGAAACTAATCAATAAATGTTAATATTGTTTCTGTATTCCATTTTTTTCGTTTACTGTGTTAAATTTAATGTTTCTTTTTTTTTTTTTCGAAAAAGGTGCCCTCTGGTGGACATTTTGTAGCTAAAAATATTTTTTTCGAAACTCCGTGAGCGCATCTCGTGGTTAGTCTATATACCGAATTTTCTTTCATTCTGTTCACCCATTTGCGCTGTAGCATGATGTTTATAGGGGAAGTTTAATTATTACCATCCTGTATTTGTCGATGTGTGGATGTGTTTGTGCATAAAACTTTTATCAGTAATAAAAATTAGCAAAAAAATTAATGTCGATAGCTTAATTCTTTATGATATAGGAATGCTACATAAAACGTTTTATTGGATCGAACAAACAGTTTTTGTGCAGATATATCTTTAAGGAATTATGTAATTTACGTCTATGAACGAAATTTTTGATAGTCATTCAGTTAAACTGTTTTAGTCTCACTTAACTAAACTATCCTGACGTACATTATTTAGCCATAAGAGCATGTTTAGTATAGAACATGACATAAAAATCATTCACAATTCGTTTACAAGGCGACTTTTTCTTGCATTGAATTTCAGTCCTATAAAGATAGATTGAAGATTGAGTCGTAAAATCAATAAAGTAAGATAACAAAGTTCAATCTACTTTTAAAAGAATCAGAAATAGACTTAGAAACAGTTTTATTTGACGTATAATTCTGTATGAGTGATAGGCTTTCACCACTCTCAACCTTCCATTAAATTCTAGTGCCTGCATTCATGTAAAAAAAAAAATGTCGTCGTTATTAATTTGTCTTCAGACTTGCCAGTTTGGTTGAAACATTACAAGTGGTAACCTAAAACGAATAATCAAAATATCGATTAATTTTCTGGAATTGTTTTTTTAAGTTATACTGATATCAGAAATACGAAAATATAAACCTCTAAAAACATGACTTGTGATAATATGTAAAAAATCACAGTTAAAAATAGAACATCAAAAGTACTTTCTTTATAGTATAGATATAAAAATTCTATTCAATTTCCTGAGCAGAGTTCGTCGACATAGTAAATGTAGCCAAGCTCTTCCATCAACTTTTGGTATATTGCTTATAAATTATATGCACATCTCTTTGTGTACTTAAATTTAATTTTAAATACCTAACAAAAAATGAAATAAACTTTCATCAATTTCAAATATACCCCAATTTATCCAAATAATTTATATTAACGAATAATGAGTGATTTCTGTACAACAATCTACAAGACATATGCTTTCATGCAATCTTTCTAATTACCTGTATAATTTTTTATAAGGACAGCACATCTATCCTTTGAGATAAAACGGTTTCTTTAAAAAAATAACAAACAAACAAACAAAAAAAAAAAATATTTTAATTATAAGGCCTAGGGTATTAGACCAAAATTAATTTCAGGAAACGTGACGTACTATATAATACACAAGGTACTGCAATCAGAATGCAAAATGCTAAATATATTAAAAAATATGAGCATTTGTACTAAATACCTTTTAACTACGCATGCGCAACCTTTTAAAAATTTTCATTTGCGTAATTTAATAGCCAAAACTATTGAGCTACTTATGTGATAACCGCAAACGAATATAGTGTAAATTGAAAAAGTTATGAGTTATAGAATAAACAGAATTTGAGATTTCTCAAAAGAAATAATAATAATTAAAAAAAAAAAAAAAAATGATAAGGGGGGTTTTATCACTATCTTTTTACAATCAACAAACGCTGTATTGCCACTGGGCATTGTTTGAATAAAAATATAAATGGAAAAAAAAAAAAAAAAAAAAAAAACCTCTACAGTTGAGTTTTACTTCGAGAAGAAACTTCTAGAAGAAGTGAAATTCTGATCATTCTATCTCTCATAACTTATTTAATTTACACGGTATTTGTTTTAGGTCTTTCATATAAGTAGCTTAATACTCTTAACTATTAAGTATTTTTTTTTAAATCTAGTATGCGTAGTATGAAGTTATTTAGTAAAAATGCTCCTATTTGCAAAGATTTTTAACATTTTAGCATTCTGATTGCAGTATGCTGTCCCTAATGTAGTAAGTGAAGTTTTCTGAAAATTACTTTGTATTGTGTTTAATACTCTATGTGTTATGATTTTAAAAGCTGGATTTTATTTTTTTTTTTCAAAATTTTTTAAAGATATAATTATATTACCATGCATATGTGTGGTACACCCATAAATATTTATACAGATAATTTAAAATATCCTCATTAACAAATACTAACAGCCAAACACATTTGCAGGATTGCTTTTTACAGTATGATCCAAAATATTTGGAATTTTGGGATTTTTTACTAGTTGTCTTCTCTTCTTCAGGACAAAACATTTGCTGAAGTATAAGAAGTATAATATGTTCTTTATAGTCCCAAAGTTTCAAGATATTTCCTTCAGAATATTCCTAGAGATCTGAAAAAATAACTAAATTCGAAAGTGTCCAAATAATTATTGACAGATAGTGTACAGTGGTGGGCATAATTATAAGACACCTATCAAATTTGACAAATAGTAAAAGAAAAGATTCAGAGCTTAAAAATGTTTTATTAAATACGTCAAAAACATAAATTTATTCTCTTATCATATATAATTATTTTACAATAATGATATTTTCATACAATTTAATGAAAAAACTCAAAAACATAATGGACAAAATTATAAGACACTAACCGTTTTTTCCAAATACAGTGGTCAACATACAAATGGTCTAAAAGGAAATCCTCTAACATGGTTAATCAATATTTGGTGGAGCCGCCATTGTTTTTTATAACATGAAAGATGCGATTCGGCATCGAATCTATAAATTCTAACAAAATATCGCAACACAGTTCTTCCCAGTCACATTTTATAGCATTCTTTAGGTTTTCGACATGTAAACACTGCCTCCCATTTCGGTAAATCGCACGAGCTAAGATCCTCCACAAGTTTTCAGTGGGATTTAATTCTGAGGAGCGAGAAAGCCGAGCGAGAACATTGATACTTTGCTCTGAAAGCAACTTTTATGTTTCGTGTGATGCATGAATTCGCGCGTTATCGTGCTGGAAAGTGTAGTTTTCGTCACAAAGAAGTTCAGCGTATATGGCTAGTTGATCTTTAAGATGATTCTTATCCTTTTCGGAATTCGTTCTTGAATGCACAAAAACAATATCCGTTTTCCCTTGAGCCGAAATACCAGCCCAAACCATTACTGAGCCTACATCCATTTGGCGGGTCATTAGTACATGAGGAGACTTCCGTAAATAATGCCAATAATATTGAAATCCGTCAGGACCTTCCAGGTTATTTTTTTTTTTCATCAGAAAATAACACAGAGTACCATTTGGAGGTCCAGGCCATAGTTTGTTTAGCGAGATTTAGACGCTCTACCCTGCGAATGGTTCTACTTGAACAATTCAGTTTCAAAGCATTTTTAATGCCTGTAGTAGTCATCTTATTCTGTGTAGCGAGCGAAAGAACATGGCGTCTATCTCTCGAGGACAAGCAAGGAGTACTTCCAGATCTTTTAATCACTGATCCATTAATTACTCTTTTCAAAACATTTCTAATTGCACATCTAGAGCGTTTAACAGCTTTTGAAATATTATTAATTGAAGCACTAGTTCCATTTAATCTCAAATTTTCCTGACTTTCACTTTCTTTTAATTCTGTACCTCGTGGCATGTTTGTAAACGCGTGAAGTCGGTTATCGTCTGCTTTAGTTAACTGCTGACATCATAACAGCGTGCAGAAATTTTGCATATTGCACATTATTTTCGAAAAAAAGCTGGGTTTTAATTAAAATGTTAGGGTGTCTTATAATTTTGTCCATGGTATTTTTATTTTTTTTTTATTTTTATTAAACTCTGTAAAAATATCATTTCTGTAAAACAATTACGTGTGATAACAGAATAAGTTTATGTTTCTAACGTATTTGATGAAACATTTTTAAGCTCTGAATCTTTTCTTTCACTATTTGTCAAATTAGATAGGTGTCTTATAATTATGTCCACCATTGTATATATATGGGGAAGAAAAAGTAAAAAGTTACTAAAGGAATAGATTTTGAGGAAACCAATTTTCAACAATCTTTAAAATGGTTGGAATTTTTTTTCTTTGTATATATTTTCTTTGTATGTATCAATTTCAAATGTATGTAAAAAATTATACATGATATATATATATATATATATATATATATATATATATAATATTTTTTTTTCCTAATATAGTTTAGTGTTTGATAAAATTAAATATGGAATGGTAATAAATGTTTTTATGAAATTTAACAGGAATTATAATAAATTAATTATAATATTAATTATATTTACGTATAATACTGATAACAAAATTATTCATGAAATATAATAATTTTTATTAATTTAATTTGTTGATTATAAATGTGTTACAAAGAAAGGATATGAAATACACAAAATTTGTTTAGTTGAGATTATTTTGTTGTTTTAAACTAAATTTTCGTAAAAAATTAGTTTTGCCACTGTAACAGAAGATTTATTGTTTACAAATAACATAATAAAACAAATATAATGTTAACAAAGTAATTTCAATAAAAGGTTTTTGTATTTGCTTATAATAACAATATATTTTGTTTAATATTGCATGATATGTTGTACATTGGTAAATAAAATATCTTTTGAATGAAATAATAATAATAATAATAATAATAATTTGTTAGAATTGCAAGGAATATTATTTTATTAATATAACCTAGATTTCTACTGTAACACATTTAAACAGAACTTTTAGTATTGTGCATAGAAATATTTTGTGGAATTAACGAAATCCTTTTTCTGGGTGTGTGGTAATCAATTATTAAAAAATGAGGAAAAAAAAGAAGAAAAATTTATAAAGTATAACAAATTAAAATTGCACAGTTTAAAATTACCCAGCATTTTTAAAACAGTAATTTGGGTAACATGTGCTCTTAAACTAAGAAATTATTCAAAACTTAACCGGTAATATATAAACTATTATATCGTAGAAACTTTTATTAAGGAAATAAGGCAAAATAATATCTCATCTCAAATTGCTTTACGTGAATCTTAAATCGTTTTAAGTCTTCGATTATTTTACTATACGTTATTTTACTATTATACGTTATTTTACTATTATACGTTATTTTACTATCGATTATTTTACTATAATCTGGACATTTAATTGCGTACATGTCAAATTCTAATCAAATAATAATAAAAAAAAGGCAAAACGTAAAACATATACGACATTTACTCATGCACTAAATATGTATTTTCATAATAAAGACAATACATTATTCATTTAAAATGTTTGCACAGTTTTGGAACTAATAAATTGATTAATATTTGTGATTCTTATTGAGAGATTAAAGGAAAAAAAAAAGATAGACAGAATGAGCTGCAAGTATATGGTTATTTGCAATATTTAAAAGACTTGTATAGCGAATTTAAACATAAAACTTTAAAATGTAATTAAGTATTAACGGGGGAAAGATTACATTCCTGTTTATTATTATTTTTTTTTTATATACAGTTTGGTAGTTTTCGGAACCGTAGGTATATATTTGGAGTTTTCATCTTTATTGATTATTATCATCCTCCCGTGGAGAATTAACTGTCGCGGTATTTACTTATTTTCAATAACAAGTCTTGGCTTTTGGCGTTCCTCTGAAATTTTATATTATTTAGCAATATACATGTTATTGTTTAAACCTTATACTCAGCAATCGATAAAGTAAATGTCATAGGTCTATACATCGTACAATAATTCAAAAGGATCCCCTCGATTAAACGCTCTCCACTGCATTTCACCTGAATTTCATCTGTTCTGAAAACACTGAATTCGCACCTCTCAGCGGCATAATCTGTCCAAATAGAAGGCGTTAGGTTTCTTTTTTGTCTTTCTTTTTTTCTTTTCTTTTCTTTTCTTTTCTTTTTTTTTTTTTTTTTTTTTTTTTTTTTTTACGTTATAAATTTTACCAAACAGCTTTTTTACGTTATTTATTTTGGTTTAAGATTCGCCTCCATAAATAAGAAAATTGGTTTGTTTTATAATAAATCAGACTACGTGACTGTCTCTAACAAGCTTCCTAAAACTGCTACTTTTTTTAAAAACAATTTATTGAAAGCGAAAAAAGAAAGGGTTTCGAGAATGTTTCCGATTGGTTCAATTCCGGTTAATCAAAATTTAATAATATTCCTTTTTTTTTTTTTTTTTTTTACCACTGAAAGTTAAATATATATATATATATATATATATATATATATATATATATATATATATATATATATATGTATATATATATTGTTTAAAGATCATTTTTTATGCCACTTAATTCCAGCTAGAAAATACGTGTCAATATCTAAATTTTTACAGAATTTTGCCGTTTATCCACCCACAATGTTGCCAGATCTGTCGGATTTTTTATTCAGTAATCACCAATAATTTTGGGATGTGATATTTGATATACATAACAGATAATCAGCGAGTAAAGTGATTAGGTAAGCGTTACAATTAAACATTATTGGTGATTAATGAATAAAATATACGCCAGATCTGGATACGCTGTCCGCCTCCTCTTTAAATGTATCTTATATTCTTTGAAAACTGCGGGGGGGGGGGGGACATTTAAACGGTATTTTACGGAATATTCTGACAGTGATTAGGGGGTTTAACATAAATATTATAAAATTATTTCGTAAAACTATGTAGCCTTCATAGAAAGACCTAAAGTAGAGGGGAGGGGTCTAATTTTCATATTGAACGAGAATTCCCACTTCCAGATGCGCATGTGTTAAGAGCAACTTATTTAAAGATAATAATATAAATGAAGATAATTTTATCACATTTTTATATCTATATATAATTGGTTAGTCGAAGAGAAAATGGGTGTAGGAGATCGATTTTCTTTAGAGGTTTGTTATGCCTAACATAACAAAGAAATTATTTGTTCTTATAAATCCATAAAAATGTTATTCTGTTAATGGGGATAAATAAAACGTTCGACGTTTCTGACAGACAAATAAAAACTGCAGCCATAAAATTATAATAAAATACTTTGTTAACGCTCGTTCTCTTGATTTATATTAACTCAATAAACATGTTTATTGAATAATAACCAAGTTTTCGTAATCGATTACAATCTGAGAGTTTTATTTAGAGTTATCTTCTCCTAATATCGCGTGTTCGTGAATAGAATAGCAAGATTTTAATGTTGTTATAACTATTTATTGATAATCGTTAATTTAAAATCACAATATATATATATAAAATAAAATAAAAATAAAATCTCGCAATGCAACTTTTTACACTTTGGCCACAGTTAGATATCTGTAAAAATTAAACGCATTCAAAATACCTCGAAACAGAATTAGAAATATACATTGAAAATAATAAGACAAACATATATCTTAACGATTATATATAGAAACACATTTTATTTGGAACAAGAAATTTTCTTACATTTCATAGTCTGAAAGATGTTAATGTAGGTATAAAAGTTATTAATTTAAATGATATTTTTTAAATTTGTTATTTATTTATTTATTTATTGAATGACAAAAAAAAAAACATAAAAGTTCTTCTCATTATCTCATTTTCAAATAAAAAAGGGTAATAAAATTATTTTAATGATCAGTTCAATGAAATATAAATAAAAAAATAAGAAGAAAAATAATTTTTTTGTGCAATAAATCTTATGAATCTTTTATTTCAATTAAATAATATTAAACTAGAAAAATTAGTTTTACAGAGATGTTCATTTGCGCCAATGGCGGACATTTAAAAAATCATTAGTATACATCTTTGTATATCTTTCCATAAACAACACAAACGCTTAAAACGCAAACTGGTTGAATTTGTATATTTTATTAACAAATGAAACTTTTTGCATAATTTTTCATATATATATATATATATATATATATATATATATATATACAAACTGATATTCTAATTTGAAACGACTTCACATAACACATTATTTCAATGCCACATTTTTTCCTTTACAAAAAGTCATAAATACTTTTTTTCTTTCATTATCCTCTTTTTTTGTTACCTTATAAATTCCAAGGCTATCCAGTTTTTCTTTTTTTTCAGGTATTTACTTAATTTATGCGCGTCATTTCCGTAAAATTCAAATTTATTCTGTGAATTAAAGAAAATTAAACTTTTGTGAATGTATCGAAGCATTCAAAACAAATTTTGAATGAAGCAAATTGGCTTTGGTATAAAATTCTGAATTTAGAAGACTACTCAACTGTGTGCCATGTTCGCTCTGGCCTTAAAAGTGAAACATGATAGTTGTAAACAGGGCTATTTCGTACTCGATATAACGACATTTTGTAGTAGTACTTGCGAACACCAATAGAAATATATGTATCGGTTTATTTATACAAGATGGAAAAATAAGTATATGGTTATTTATAAAGAAACAATTTTCTACAAAATTAATGTACTGAAAAAAAAAATAATAATAATAACTACAATAAAATTTTATGTAAAAAACTACTTTTTTTAAATGTTATTTTACTTTTTAAAAATGCCTTATTCCACACCCTCCAACATCTTAATTAATGTTCCATAGTAGTTTTAGCCCCGTCCTTTTTCTAACACAAATAAATTTGTAGAGTAATATTCTCCAAATGCAATTGCGATTAAATAAGAAGAAAAATAGTCAAAAATATACTGGTGTGAAAAAGAAGGCGGTGCTGACAATACTACGGAATATTAATTAGTATGCTCCAGTGTATGTTATTTATATCTAATTTTTCTAAGACAAACAATATAATTTACATTACATATTCATTCTATTAGTACAAAAAAAAAAAAATTATGGTTGCAAAAACTAATGAGATGATTGCAAAAGCTAATGCCCGAATTCACAGATGAATTTATCTATGAATTAATTCATTATAATCCATAGATTATCTTTGAAAAGATTACTGTAATAATAGCCTCCTAAACTAGATGCCTTTCGCGTGGCTCGGAAACTTGGCAACAGGCCAAGCGGTAGACAGCGCCACCTGTTACAGATTGCGCGACTTTTTTATTCAACAGCCAACGAAATATTTCAAAAGTGGGATTTGATATACATAAAAGTTGAATAGAATCGAAGAAACAGCGATTATACATATCATTTCTTAAAATTATTGGTGACAGTTGAATAAAAATGTCCCGCTACCTGTATCAGGTGGCGCTGTCTACCCCTTGAACTGTTGTCAAGTGTCCGAGTCACGCGACAGGAATCTAGTAGTTTAGGAGGCTATGCTATAATACTAATTATTGCTATTTTTGTTGTATTTTACAATTTAAGGATCTCAGATACACGAAGGAACACGGTATATAAGATATGCACTAAAATAATAATGATAGTAGTAGTAATATTAGGTCATTGCATAAATTCGAGCGGTTTTTATTGCTTTATTTCATAAAAATACATCAAATAAAATGACAATTTTTAATCAAATCCATTACTTTCTACAACCTTTGCCCATTTTTCGGGTAACAAATGTATACCACGGCGATAGAAGCTCTCGTCTTTGGAGGCAATAAAATGATCCGCGTCCGCACGAACTTTTGCAACGACCTAGATGTGATTTTATAATATAAATGCTGACCATTTCGGTGGAAGCATATTTTTGCTGGAAATTTGCAACTGAGCAGTAAAATGTATTCTGCTATAAGTCATTGAATAAAATATTCGCGTTAGAGCAACTAGAATCAAACAAGGAACAACCAGAAATGGTTTGTGCGGAAATCTAAACGAAATGTAAATATTTTTATAATTATGCTTCCTATGTGGTATTGTCTAAAATCATAGAAGATTTACGCCAATGTTCAGAATTCATAGCAGATTTTGTTTAGTGTAGTCTAAATATATTAAACTGTATTTACGAGAAATTTTGCCCCTCTTTGTCATTGCCCATTTTGCTCATTTTTTGTAATGCGTTAGAAAATTTTGCATATCTGTGCACACAAAAATTTTGTTCGATTTGAGTAAAAAATTTTAAGGATTATCCTCCCAATCAGAGTACCGATTTTTTTTCTTGAGATGTGAACATAATAGATATGACGACAGACGCCATTCTGTGAAATCAGCTTAACTTTTTGACAGTTGACAAAGAAAAATCGGATCTTTATATATAAGTAAAACAAAAAAGAAAAATTAAGATATAGTAAATCTAAAATAAATAAAACTAATACGTTGTTCATTTTTGTAGTGTAACAATATAGTTTAAAACTTGATTTTTTTTTTTTTTTTTTTGAATTGTTGCTATATTTAAATAACACGATATTTTTTAAATATCATGCATTATACAACCAACGTAGAAGAAAATTCCTTTAAATAAATACAAATTATGTATATTGATTTATCTAAAAGTAAAACAAATAAAATAAATTTTAATTAAAAAATATATAGATTAATAAAAATTTTGCTCTTTATATATATATATATATATAATTTTGTACACAAATTTTAGAGCGCTTCATATACAGTAAATAAAAAAAAATTAAGATATAGTACATCTAAAATAAATAGAACTAATAAGTTGTTCATTTTTGTAGTGTAACAAAATAGTTTAAAACTTGATTTTTTTTTTTTTTTTTTTTTTTTTTTTTTTTTAATAATAATTGAATTGTTGCTATATTTAAATTTCATGCATTATACAACCAACGTAGAAGAAAATTCCTTCAAAGAAATACAAATTATGTATATTGATTTATCTAAAAATAAAACAAATAAAACAAATTACATTTAAAAAAATATAGATTACTAAAAATTTCGTTCTTTTTTTTTCAAATTTTGTGCACAAATTTTAGAGAGTTTTATATACAGTTAAAAAAAAAAAAAAAAAAAAAAAAAAGAGCGTTTCATTTAAAGGGCTATTATGTAAGGTTTTAAATACCTGAATACTGAAAAGAAATGATATCTACATTAAAATGCATACATCTACATTATTATGCATAAATTAAGTTGCATAGTTTTATTTTTAGGCAAGTCAAGAGACAAGTTAAGAAGTTAAATTATTTTTTAAGCAACGTATTTTAAATAAAATATTTTCTAATCATAGATATATCTATGTTGTCTAACGTATAATTAGTATTCGATTTCTTATAATGTCTCTTACGGGAGTAATTATTTTCACATTAGAATTAAATCTTAAAAAAAAAAAAAAACTATCAAAAATAAATTAAAAAATAAATAATGTTGTAATTTAAGGCCAACATTTGAAAAAAAAAAGTCTGGTTCTCAAATCGATAAATAAATTTTGATTACAATTTCATTTGTTCTTCGTTTACGTTTTAAAAATACTTTTTATATTGAGAGATAAAACATTAATTAATCGTAATTTGTAAAAAGAAGTTAAAATTTGTATTTCATGATAAGTGAACGGTGTAACTTTATAATAAGATAAACTAATTAAAAAAGTAAACAGATTCGTTTAAGATTACACTGTGTTTTAAACTTTTAAAATAAATTTTATAAAATGTAAAAAATTTTGGAAAATAAATACAATAATAAAAAATAGACAGATAATATCAATTAATCCAAAAACGGTGAAATCCAATATACTGGGTCTAAAATATAGTTAGGTGTTTAAAAAGCCACTAGCAAAAAGAAAAAAGTTGTCAGTTTCCTGCACTTTACCAAGAGAAAAAAATATTTTATAATAATAATAATAATAATAATAATAAATAAATAAATTTTTAAATATATAAATAATAAATAAATAAATAAAATAATTATTACACAATTATATATAGAAATACTATTTAAAAAATCTTAAAAATATAAATATAAAAAATACGTAGCAATAACGTTGGCGACTTGAAATATTCAAATATATATATATGTTACAATAAATAGACGAAATCCGTTGTTACACGTAGTTACTAGTAAGAATTAGAGTGCCTAGTAAGAATGTGTAGTTTCTACCAGCATTCGTAATTTCGCGATCTACTATTAACAACGGGTTTTAACTACGGAGGTTAAGAAAGAAGCGAAATAACATTTTAATTTGGCCATTTACTGAGAGTTTCAGTTAAAACCCGTTATTACTGCACAGATAACTGTTTTTACCAGAAAAATAAAATTGACTTCTATGTATAGAATAAAATATGATGGGTTTGTAGATTTTTATTAATTTGCGAATCACACTGTTATTCATTTATTTATTATTACATGAACCACTAATGACATTTTTTGTTACATAGTACTTTATTATTATTATTTTAATTATTTATTTATTTATTTATTGCACTTACACAGTTCAGTGAGGCAATATTCTGTGCGCTTACACATAAAAAAACTCTGGTCTGACCCTGATGCCGACTGTTCTGAAATAAAATTATTACATAGTCACAATAAAAATCTCGGATTTCAGTCTGTATTTCAAATTTATATAAAGTTTTATTTAAAAAATATTATTTATTTATTTAAAATAAAAGAATGCTAAAGGTAATATCGGTAAATTTTAAATTTTAGTAATTGGGGGAAATAATAATTAATAAAGTATATTAATAATAATAGTAACGCATTCTTGACATTTAAATTTTTATATATTGTTCAATTTTAATTTATTCAAAAATCAGAAAAAAATTTAATGTAATCTGTGAATTAAAGTGAATATTTTGTATCGCTCGAATTTTAAAGAACTTCATTACATGTATCACGCAATTCTTAAAATGATTTGGATTACGCGATTTGTTATGCACCCAAAAAATTTAAAGTATATAAGTATTCTTCAACATTTACATCATACCTTTTAAACTGTTAGTTTGTGATGATTACGTTTTAATATTTAATTCTTGAATAAATACTTGCCTGTTTTGGGGTTAAAATAAACTTTATTTATTTATTTTATTTTATTTTATTTTATTTGCATTTGTTAAATAAGATATATAATAACAAAAAGCGGTAAATTAACTAATCCTTTTCTTCATTAATAATGATAGGAATTGTGGTGATAAATTCACTCGATTGATTGCTTGTATTTGTATGCAAAGCCCTACTTATTTATTAGATGATTTGGTAGATTTTAAATCGCTGTGTACTTTTGATGTAATGTTTAAATTACGAATAGGGTTAAATCATCAAATATGATTTTATCCGAATTGTATTTAAACTTATAAAATTAAATTAAAAAGATAATATAAAATCATTTTATTAGTAAAAAGATGAATAACTAAAACGTGAATGAAAAATCATGCCGTCCACATAGATTATAAATACTTTTCTATCATTTTTTTTGTTTAATATTTAATATGTCATTCCTGTATTATAATCCTTTAAGGGATATTTTGTTTTTTATTAAGATGCAATATTTAGGAACAAGTCTAACAAAAGTACTTTACGAGCTTTATTGCATACTGCTATATGAAATAGAAGGAAGTATTGGATTCGTAGAAATTTTCAATTTCCGGCTTTCGATGGGTCTACACGTTTTGAGAGTTCCAAAACACGATTTGCCCATTTTTTTTTAAATATTTGTCTGTGTATGTGTGAGTGTGACACAAATTTTGTTCAGCAGTATCCCGGAAATTACTGCACAAAATAGCCTTTAAATTTGTAGGTAGATGCACTTTAACCTAAATTATTGACTGTCAAATTTTGATGTCAACATAGCTCAGTGAACTTGAACACCGTATATCAATTTTAATCAAAGAATATTTGCGTTAGTCAAAGCTGACAGAAGGATAGACAGACAGACAAACCAAAGTCATAAACACTTTTCGACTTCATTAAATATTATTCAAAGAAACACTCATAAAACAATTTAAAAAAATGACATTTGAACCAGATTCATTTTATGTGTAAATGTATATCAATATTTCTTTTACCCAGTGCAACATTAATTTGTGCTAAGCATTTTTAATTCTTTAAAAAATATGCCTATTTACATAAATGTATTGTATGGGGAATTCGTTTTGTTTTGTGTAATATATTAAAACTGGCTTTAAAGAGAAACCTCGCATAGACCGGAATGTTTAGGAATAGTTTTCTAGAACACCTGTACACTAACCATTAGTGATATTTATATCGTTTTTTTCAACAGGGAACATATATAACAGAACAAAAATACATGTCAGTTTTAAAGAATTCTACAAATATTTACTGCAAAAAAAGCTCGGACAGACAAGAAGAGCTTATAAACAAATTTAATCTATATTTATTTTATTTTATTTATTTATTTGTTTGGAAGGGGGGGGGGGAGTGTTAAAGATAAGAAAGATAAAGAAAACAAAAAGACACACAAATTATTTTTTTTCTTGTCATAATAGTGTATTTAGATAATTTCGCATCTTCACTTTTTAGTGACTCATTAGTGAACTTCTCTTTCCAACCATTCAGTGTAGTAGGTATTTTTAGCAAATAATCTTAAAAAAAAAAAAAAAAAAAAAAACACGTATTAAATTAAATTATAGCAACTTCTGGTTAAACAGTTCAGATGTGTTTCAACATTTTGCCATTGCCAGGTCCTTTAGATTAATTTCCCAAAACCGTGTTAGCACAACGATAGCAGAAGGTACCAGTCAGCGCATAAATTATTTATCTATCGAGTCGTTCTGAGAAGTTACTGTTATACATGTAGTAAAAACAGGTTCTAACTGAAAATTTCAGTAAGTAGCCGAAATGAAATTTTAATTCGTTTCCTTACTAACCTCAGTAGTGATAACCCGTTCTTACTAGCAAGAACGCCAAGTAATAAACGTTCGTAGACACTTCGCGTTCCTACTTGTAACTAAGAGTACTAACGGATTTCAGGTATTTACGGTAATATATATATATATATATATATATATATATATCTATATATATTATCTGTCTGGTTTCATTATAGTTTTCTGGTTGTATTTATTACAAAATATTTTACATTTTACATTATATTTATATAATAGCACTGCTCGGCATGAAAATTGCTTCTAACACCATTTCAGCATATTCTTATGTAAAATGACCCCCTGAATCAGAATATGACGCCCACTTTTTCGCTATAACCCTTTGTCTTTTAGGACCCCCCCCCCCATTTTTATCATTTTATGGCTATAAATTTGATTTTTAGGAGGTGGAGGATTAGTTTCACCGTTAAATATCTTCTGAGCATGGACATTCTAAAGCATGGACTTTTGCGACAAGGTAAAAATTTGGGGGTGGGGGATTTTCCACTGATTTTATGTACTGAATATCTTAATAAACTTGCATTATATATATATACTAGCAGGCAACGCCCGCTTCGCTGGTCCCTATTTTTAAATGAATCACTATAATGAATTCTCAAAATTGCATTAATTTTTATCGCATGAAAAAAAAGAGAAACAAAATCTGAGTAGGAAAAATGTCGCACCGGGTTCTCACTGCCTTCGGAAAAAATTCCCAAAATGCTCTAACTTTATTTCTATTATTTTCCCACTTCGCCCCCCCCTACTGTCTATCCTAATAATTTTACAAATTTGAAAATATCCACAATCGATTTGTAAGTATCAAAAACCTCTATGCACCAGTTTTAAACGATATATCTCTATTTTTATTTTTTTACCGCTCTACTCCCCCCCCCCTCCCAATAATTTTAAAAATTCGAAAATATCCGCAATCGATTTGTAGGTATTGGAAACCTCTATGTACCAATTTTGAATGATCTAACTCTATTTTCTTTTTTTTTGCCCCTCTGCCCCCCCTTCCCGGCCCTCCTAATAACTTTACACTTTCGAAAAAATCCCCATTCGACTTGCAGGCCTCTAAAATCTATCTGTACCGATTTTGAACGGCCTAACTGTATTTCTATTTGTTTTTGACCATAGCCCCCTCCTTCCCGCCCCACCTAATAATTTTAAAAATTCGAAAGTATCCGCAATCGATTTGTAAGTATCGAAAACATCTATATACCAATTTTGAACGATCTAACTCTATTTTTATTTTTTTGCCCCCCTCTCCCTCCCCCTTTCCCGGCCCTCCTAATAACTTTACACTTTCGAAAATATCCCCATTCGACTTGCAGGCCTCTAAAACCTAACTGTACCAATTTTGAACGGCCTAACTGTATTTCTATTTGTTTTTGCCTCATAGCTCCCCCCTTGCCGCCCCCCTTCCCGGCCCTCCTAATAATTTTACAAATTCGAAAACATCCGAAATCGATTTGTAGGTATCGAAAACCCCTATATACCAATTTTGAACGATCTAACTCCCTTTTTATTTTTTGCCCCCCCCTCTCCCCCCCCTGCTGCCCCACCTGGGGCTGAATTTCTAAAATTCCAGAAATTGGTTTTTAGATATTTGCATCAGCTATATTTTAGAGCAAAAACTTCACGCATATCTATTTTTTTGTTTGAGATATATAGGATTATGCGAAATCACGTCTTTACGCATGTGAAATCACGTTTTGCCCCCCCCCCCCGCCCCCCTTGGGGACCGAATTTTGAAAATTCCAGAAATTGGTTTTTTGACATTTGTATTAGCTATATTTTAAAGCAAAAATTTTACGGATATCTGTTTTTTTGTTTGAGATATGAAGGATTTTGTGAAATCACGTTTTGCCCCCCCTCCCCCCCTTGGGGGGCGAATTTTGTAAAATCGCTTCTTAGTGGATGCCTACGTCATAGAAAAAACATTGTCACAAAATTTCATGCTTCTAGGTCCAGGGGTTTGGTCTGGGCGTCCCCCTCACTCACTAACTCACTCAGGAAGTGTTCTTTTATATATATAGATAATAATAATAAACTATGTATATATAATTATACATATAATAATAATTATATATATGGAATAAACTTGCATTTTATATATATATATATTGGTTTTTAGGTGTTAAATTAATTCTTTATCATTCTTCAAATCAAATACATGGTCACAAAATTATTGAATAGGAAAAAAAAAATCAGGGAGGGATTGGGGTTTCTAAAAAACGTTGGGTGACTGGGCAAAATGGGAGTCATGTTCGAAATGACTCTGCAGCGTCACTTAAATCATTTCCCGCCAATATTTATAATTTAGGTTTTTCTCTCAAAAATTGTATACATATCAATTTGTGTTATTTTTTTCTTTTATTTTTCTTATTTTTCTTATTTTTTTTTTTTTTTTTTTGTACAAGAGGTTAATTATGTACATATTTATATATATATATATATATATATATATATATATATATATATATATAAATGCATATAAATATATAATTTTCATGAAAAAATTATATCAAACATATTTATTTCATTAATCTTATTATATACTTATTAATGCCATTCATTTCATAAAACTAGACTTTTTCTTGGATGCTGAATTTTTGAGATAAAGTGTGTGAGCTATTTGCGCAATACAGTGTTCTAATGCCACACATATATAGTTAAAAATGTAAATTATAATTCAAGCCTTATGTAATGCATACAGTGTTTTTGTTTCACTTTCAATAGTAATATTGAAATACATTAATTTCAGTTTGATGTTTAATAAAAATTTTTAACCAACGAATCTTCAATATGATCTTTTGATTTAAGTTAGTTGAATTAAAATTTTTAATTAATATAGTCAATTTTTCATTTATACTGTTTGTTTCTGTGTTGTTAAAATCTATGAAAATAATTCAGTAATGCCTTTTAGGTGTCTTTGGTCCGTTTTAGGTGATTTGGAAGGAAATAATATCAAAAACATGAAATTAACTTTATTTACATTAATTAAAAGAAAGTATTTACTTTTAAAGTATGTAAAGTTTAACAGGTCATAAGAAAGGTTTTATATATATTTTTTTACAGTCATTAAAATAATTCTTCATCTAAAATTTAATTTTTATATGTAAAAAATGTAGAGCGAATTTTTTGCCGACGTGTAGTATTTCGCGCGCAATATTTCTGTGTTATTTAGTCAGAATTTAATGAAAATGTAACAACTTTTACTTTAGATATAAATGTACTAAATAGTGAACACTTTTTAACATGAAAAGTTTTGTAATCACAGGCATAATTATGATACAATAAAAATTAATCATACATATTTGCATAAATATATAAACTAATTTTAAACTTGAAATTTTATTAAAAATGTTTCAGGTAAATTTCGCTAACGGAACTTTCAGAAACTTTTCAGTGTTTGCCAACATATTCAAGTGGTATACAAATTTAATCTTTAAAATACAATATTTTAGTTTCCGGCATTCATGTTTCATTTATGTGTTGTTGATAAAATATAAACACTAATATAAATTGCTAAAAACTTTACTTTTATTTTCAGGGAACCTAAAAATGCGTAATTATATATATATATTAAAAAAAAAAAAAAAAAAAACAGCGTTTAAAATTGAAACTGAAATAATACTTTAATATTTTAATATAATAAAGTAATTATCCCTTCAAACCATTTTTTATGGACTTTCTGCCTGAATTGTTTTGTGTATACCTGTAAACGTATTAATGATTTTTATTTTGTTTAGTGTAATCTAAACATGTGCCTACCAAAGGTTTTGCGTTTAGATGTTTGCGTTTAGATGTTTGCGTTTAGTTTCATTATCATCTTATATTTTCATACAGATTAAGATTATTTTTATTTCGTCATTTTGCCGATATTGTTTCTTGAGATATGCTGACACAAAGAGCCTGAATGTAAAAACCTGGTTTTTATATTCAGGGCAGAGGGGTGTTCTTAAATCGTTGAAATAGTAAATCAAAATCTTAGTTTTGAATATTTTAAATAAAAACATTATTTTTTTTTATTGTCTATGTTTATGAAAAAATGAAAATAATAAAATTTAACCTAATTAAGTTTTTTTTAAACTACTAATGTGTTTTCGATTGCTTTTTTGCTCCTTGCAAAAATCAATTTTTAAATTTGTTTTTACTTAATAAAAGAAATAAAAATGGAAATTTTGATAAATGGCTATTAAATGAACGAAAAGCAGTTGCGTTAGTCAATTGGAATTTATTTTTCAAAATTAGTTCGCATTTTTATCTTAAGTGTGATTTACTTACTTAGAAAATTAAAAACTGGTTCACATTTATAAAATATTTATAATATATATTAATTTAAAAAGAAATAGAAATGTAAATATTTTACTTAATAAACATCGTTGATCTACAGAAAAAAAAATATTAATAAAATATTTGTTAACAATAAATGTTTAATTTCCTTGTGATGTTTTTATACTTTCTATGTGATTTTATTTTAAAGAAGCATTTAAATCTGTCTATAAAACATTGATGCTATTATACTTATTAATCTCTTTCTCTTATACTTTTTAATTTCTAAGTATGAGTTATACATGATTTTATAAACAATCTTCTTTTTTTTCATATTTAAAAGACATTAAAGATATTTTTTACCGTATATTTCTGCATATAATACATTGTATAATCAGGAAAAATCTCAAAAAATTCTGGTCTAGTCTTATAAAACGGTTATAAAAAAAAAAAAAAAAAAAATAGAAAGAAAGTTTAAAATCAACTAATTTTTCCACTCAATGTTCACAAATTTGTCCTTTGACTAGTTTATTCAGAGACGGTTAAAGGCTATAGCATTGAAATAAAATCAGTCGGTATGGAAGCAATATCTTAGTATTGTTCATCAGTAAGAATTTTTACTATGTTTAGTTACGAGACTGGAAAGCATTATTCCGCATTACAATCTATGTTGAGTTCGTTGAACACATGGTTGCCTCTGCCACATATTTTTTATCCATAAATGTACACTATTCTCGTTTATTAACACCTTTTCATGAAAATATACGAAAATCCCTGGCAGTTGTTTCATTTTAGAAGAAGTTTTTTTTTTTTTTTTTTTTTTTTTTTTTTCCCTAGAAAACGACATTTAGTTTTGGCATTGCTCCATCATCCATGCATAGTAATAAAACTGCAAATTTGTTCTTTTTGTGGCATGTATACGTCTAACATGAATAGTTTTTAGATCATTTTTTCCAGTTTTCGCATGTCAAAGGTAATCTTTGTTTCCATATTTCTATTGTTAAATAATGGAAAATTGCTTTTTTTTCCTTTATAGCAGTAACAAATTTCGAAAATTTGGAGACTTTAGGGTCAAGATATATATATATATATATATATATTATTATTATTCTTTTTCACGTGAAATCATATTTCATTTTATATTGAAAAAAAAATGGCAACCATTTAAAATTTAAATCTCTATTTTAAATCTATGTCTCTTTTCATATTTTAATTAATTTTAAAAAATCTAATCAAAATTTCGTTACAAATATGGTAATAAGCGAAAGGGGCGAGTTTTCTAAATCCGTCGGATTAAACATATTATCGATCGGTCAATTAGATTTTTTTTTTTTTTTTTAGTTAACTAAAGTATGAAAATTAGGCGGCAACTTGCATTCACACAAAGACAGAGTCCAAGGAAATATCTTAGCCTTTTTAAGCATGGCAGAGTCAGTCATTGATGGGCGTAACTATACATGCTGATGTTTTACAAATTGAAAATATAGTAAATAATTAAAATTGTCATTTGAACAATATGTTCTATCTGAACTGATAGGAACTGGCTGTTTTCCAATTACTGTTTAATTTTCATAAGCTTGTACTTCCCGTCTAATTGTATTAAAAATAATCATTTACAGTATTCTCTAAAACATTTAATACTATTATATTCATTATATATAAAATATATTAATGAAGCGTAAAATATATATTTTATATACTTCACATGACATATTCTCAAGAAACTGTCTTTTCCTATTAAAAGTAAGCTGTAGAATATTTTGTAACAATAATACAGCATAATAGAATTTCCTTTTTACGTATTTGTTAAAAGAATAGATTTTTCAAAGGAAACAAACACTCCGGTCATTACTCTCTTTGTAGCTTGTTCGATTATTTAATATCTCCTTATATTGCTTTTTGAACAATTACGTTATTTCAGAAAACTTAGATAATGGATTCAAATTCTTTACATTCTATTGTTTCGCTTCGTCCATTAACTTCTTTTGAAAATACTCGAAACAAATAGTTACGGAAGTAATAATGGGATAATCGTATGTCCAAAATCAAAACTGTGAAAATTTATTTATTCAAATTTCTAATATGTTGTTAAACAAATATTTCGAGTTATTATTACTTTTTAAACTAACATCAAAATTAGTTTTGATGAACCGGCTTTATAGTATCAAAAGCCGGTGGAGAAATTATAGCATATGTTCTTTTTTTTTTTTTTTTTTTTTTTATGTTAACTGCGGAATATATCAAATTTGTCTTGCTATTATGTTTCAATATTTATTTTTCTTATATTTTAAATAAACTAGAGTGTTTTATTTTATTTTATATTATTAAAGAATGCTTAACTTAAAAATTTTAATTACATAGGTGATCTTCATTATAAATAACAATTTTGTCAAACAATTTTAATTGGCCTTGTTCAGTTTAACGAAATTCAGCTTCTTATAATCTTACAAATTTAGAAGTATAACAAACTGACTCAAATATTTATTATTATGGTAAGATTTCAAGTGCAATTTTAAATCAAATAATCATTTTGAATCTCTTGATTATCACTCGTATTGTATCTAGCCTGTTTCGAGATAAATTGCAAAAGTTCATACAGTGAATTTAACCAATTCACGAATTTTCACACAAAATTATATTTTTTCCTAGATCGAACGCAAAGTTCATCTAGAATTGACAAACCCTAGTATAAGGATTAACTTCTGATCTTTAGTGTTTGCCGTGTATATTAAACTTTCTTACTCATCAAATTATGTAAATATTTTTCAAAATCTCTCAACTGACGGGTTATTTTTTTTTCTTTTAGTGTCTGGCATATATATATATATATATATATATATATATATATATATATTTCAATTTTTCGTATACTTTTTCATCACTTTCTGTGATATAGGTCTTAGGAAGTCTGTGCTAATTTCGGATTGGCCGAGGGCATGATCTTCTACTCGCGCCTTAATCCTCTTCGTTTTTTCTCCGACAACAGAAAAACAAAACATTTCAAAATGAAAATCAGTATATGGATGGTAATCCCTCAACAACAAAACAATAATCGACGTACCTTTCGAAATGGTTCACAACGAACAATTACATTGTTATAAAATAATATTGTTTGCTATAATACCGTAGCTCCTTTATTATAGAACAACACTATCAGTAAGTATCCTGCGAAACAGTAAAGGAAAATCGTGTAAATTACAAAACAGAAGGAATTCTTTTAATGTTTTTTTTTTTTTTTTTTCCTTAAATAATTTTAACTGCATTATTATATGTAAAGTTATTTCCACTTGTACAGCAAAACTTATTATCAAAACACACACAATATACCTTCATTTCGAATCGCTAAAGTGTCGGAGAAAAAATGCGATATTTTATGTAGATACATCAATAATGATAAGGGACAATGTGTTGACCAACAGCCTAAAAAATAAAGGAACTGTCATCGCCAGTATTGGCAATATTTCAATACACACTGTCCAAAGAGAGAAAATGTATTTACTTGTTCAAATATATTTTAAATGTAATTTCGACCGTTGAAAAACTCAAACTCCAGTTTTAGTCAACCAAAGTGCCATGGTCAGTGGCTAAACCAGAGCGACATGATTCTATGATTAGTTGGATGATAAAAATGATTTCGATACTAAACTGTATACTTTTAGTAGATGGAGCAATACACTATAATGGATATAGAAAAAAAACTGATATTATGTACTTCTGCACTCCCGTTATTAGAAAGAAAATGTGGATATTATCATTTGTTTAAAATCCCGATGCGTAAATTACGAAAAAATGAAAAAAAAAAAAAAAAAAAATGTTTTTTTTTGTTTAAAAAATTAATGGTGTTAAAATTAAGACTTTCACTCTTCCTAGATTAAATTTAAAATATTATTTAATTTAATAAGCGAAAAAATTAAAAGTAAGTTGTATTTTTTATTTTATTTATTTATTTATTTATTTATTTTTTAATCAAAATTTCTATTATTGAGGAATGATTTATTTAGAAACTACATGTGCGATACCTTTTTCATCCATGATCTGTAAATTTAAAACAAAACAAACTTTAAGGCTGTACAGTCGGCTGCAAAATTATTCGAGCACTAGCAATAATCCTTGCCAAAAAAAATTACACTTAATACAGCTTTGTTAAATAAATCCTTGTCGAGTCATGTTCTTAATCAGTCTAAGAACATGATTCGACAAGGATTTACTTAGCAAAAGAGTCTTAAGTGTACTTTTTAAATATAGGAATTATTGGCTAGTGCTCGAATAATTTTGCAGCCGACTGTACATCAGTCAGATAGCTTCCTTTCTCCCTTTCCCATGTTATCCAATGGGATTTTCGTTGCTTTGTTTTATAAAAATGTCTCATTGGAAAATGAAGTTTTTTGATTTCTGTTTTTTGAATATCACTCATTGTAAAGGTCATCTTTTAGTTTGGTGATCAATTTTTCGAAAAAATAAATTTAAATATTTTCCTTAGATATCCAAACTTAGTGAACATAATTTACTTAATAAAATAAAATATTTATTTATTTATTTATTTTTTTCCGAAACATTGTTCACTAAGCTAAAAGGAGAATTATTCAAAGAGTTATATTCAAAAAACAGAATTCGAAAAACTTCATTTTTGAATGACATATTTTGAAAAAACGAAGCAACGAAAATCTCATTGGATAACTTAAGAAGGGAGAAAGGGTTATCTGACTGATGCACAGTCTTAAGAGTACAGAATATGTAATTTGCAGCAAATTTCGTTCTATGAATTAAATGCACAGAATAAATAGTCCAGAAAGCTTCATTGCTATACATTCTATTAATTTAAATACTATAGTTCATATGATACATATAAAGAACAGTACTTCAGATCATACACGAAGTAATCCAACAAAACATTTTATAAAGTTTTATATTGTGCAAATTATGATAATTGCTTTATTTTAGACATATTTAAGTATGAGTTTGAGAAAAGGCATAATTAAACTAGAAAAGGTTAGAATTTATCATACCTATTAAAAATTGCATTTCAAATTGTAGAAGTATGGTAACTGATCTGTTTTAAGCAATTGTTGCTCTGCTGCTTGAATGTTTTGATGATCATGTGTGGATTTAATTTTTATATTGCTTCTATGTATACATAATGTTTTTTTAATTAAAATTTTTATTTCACTATTTTTATTTTTCTTAAAGTATAGCCGCAGTTAAGTGAATTTTTAAAAAATGATGATATTTTTAAAAACATAGAGTTTCATAATGTCCTGATCTTTTCTAGGGATAACTTATTAAGTATCTTACCTTCCTCGTTTCTTCCCGTGATGATACCAATTTTTACCTGTAAATTGAAAACATTTTTAAAAAAATTTCAATGTTCCTAAAATTAAGAATATTTTTGTTATTGTATCAGACATTATATATATATATATATATATATATATATATATATATATATATATATCAAAATAATTAAAGCCAGATGAAAAATTAATCCCAAAACACATGAGGGCCTTCATCAGGGGAGCTCCCCCATGTAGGGAAAGGAATATGGGAAGTTTCTGACAAAACGCTGGTAATTTAACCAAAAAAATACGTTTCTAGTCCCCAACTTCTCACAGATGGAAGCAAGACCATACAGCAAACGCATTTTAATTAATACAAAGCATAAAAAGCAATTAAATTCAGAAATCAAGCACAAAATATAATACATCAATATAAAATACAAGAATATAAATAATAAAAGAATATATAAATACATACATGGACAAACTGGAATAGTCATTAGAATATGGAAATTTGAACCTCCCCCCCCACCAATTATAAACATAGAACCCTCCCTAGCTAGTAGGACCACCTACCAGCACTTAAATGTCGCCCAAAATGGAACAACAAACATTAAGTGAATTAAGAATACTGAAATGTTTATTGATTAAAATAACAGCATAGCGGTTAACAGTTAGTACGGTTAGCGGTTAACAGCCAGATACAGGCCTAAATGGTTATTGAAATCCTTTTAATTCTGATTATTTGGGTGAACATAATATTTTTTAAAACTTTATGACTAATACAGAAGAACCACTTTCTTAAATTACAAACTTTAAAGTTATAATCTTGCCTTTTATCATATATCCCAATGAACCAGTTATTATCTATTTTTTTTTTTTTTAATCCAGGAAAGAAGTTTGGTCTTCAGAGTCAGTACGGTTTAAGACAAGATCGTAGGGATAGATTTCAAATGTATATTTTGCAAAATCTACACAATTTATTGCAATTACGTCATCAATATACCTATATCTTTCAATTTTCTTTCAAGCATAAACAAAAAAATGTTGACGAAGGCACTCGAGTAACTTCTTCCCATCGGGATACCGAGAATGGGGATTAATTTTTCATATGGCTTTAATTATTTTGCTTATTTATTATAGTTTTATATTTCCTTTTGCTGTATTTGCGCATTGGTTTAGAAAAACTTTGTTCTAGTTCTATATATTTAAAAATTCATGTTTTACTCTATCCTACATTTAAATTTTATCTTATATATATATGCATTCCACTTGAGTTAGAGTAATAAAACGTTAATGTTTTATACTATCTATTGAAATATATGTCAACCATCGAACTTATTTTATGTCAAATTCGAAAAACAAGAAATTTATGCACATGCGTACTGCAGCTGAGGTTTTCCCAATGGGAAGAAATATTAATTTCTAAATTATTAGAGAGAATTCCTCAAATGAGCCTACTTCCTATGAAAATTTTACTTTATTTTAAAAATTAATGGAATTGTATGTGAAAATATATTAGTGGATATTATATATTTTTATTTTGTCGCTAAAATTTAATTCCAGATATTTAATTTTTGTAAATAAGCAGCATAGAAGAACATTTGAGATGCACACATTTTTAAAACTGTTAGGATTAAACAGCATAAAATACGAATTTAAATAAAAACTTTAAATCAAATAAATGTGCGATAAGCGAATATTTCAAAAACGTATCTATTTTAAAAGATAATATTAATTATGTATTTTTCCTTATGGAGCAGTTTATTTATTGACTTACTTTAATATCTGTGATGAATAAATTAAATTAATTTACCTAATTCTCCTTACACTAATTTATTTAACGTTTCTACATTACTTGCATAAATAAAACATTACCAAATACTGCTGACTTTCAAAGAAAATATTTCTCAATTATTTTGAAATATGTAAAAGGTAAGGAAGTAGTGTCTCAAATCTATAAGATTAATTTTAATTTAGGGAATAATTGAATTTTTCACTATGTTTCTAGTAACAATTTAGAACCTGCGGCAATTTTAGATAAAGATTATTCAGCGTTTCTGAATGATATTATTGAATAAGGGAATTCGTTAATTTGTTTGCCTCAAATATATTCTTAAATTTTCTTTATATATTCATACCCTTTTCCCCAAATAATATTCTTATGATTTTATGTAATATATGCTAAAAAGAAGTCAGATAAGTAAATTCCTTCTATTTGACATAGAAGAAAATATATAAATGTAAAAAGAGTTACGTTTTAATTTCAGTATTAACCCTTTTTTTTTTTTCTTTTTTTTTCAAACAATGGGGGAACAATACTTTTGGAAATAGAACTATATCTGAAGCTATGGTATATTTACGTATATTTACGTATAAAACTTCAGAAAAATATTATTACTTTTCTCTTTATATATATATCACAAAAAAGGAATAAGTGTTTACTGTATTTTACAACTACTATATATATATAAGGTCATTGTGCCTAAATGCGATAACCCATAAATGCGACAAAGTTCTTCTACTGAAAATCTAAATGCTTAAATCACAAACTTATAAATCATAATGGAACAAACACATTTCAAGAACGGTTCGCGAAACTTTTCATTAAATTTTAAAGGTTTTTTCTAGTAGAATTTTCTTTTGCAGTAAACATTGTCCATTATGGCTTTCCGACGTCTTTTCCTAATTGCGATAAAATATTTTCAAATAGTAACTGTAATTTTATCCTTTCATCTTTCAAGATCAAATAACCACTGTTACGTCATGTGCTTGAATACCCTTCATACCTACCAGAAGAAAATTAAAAAAAATACTACATTTTTTTAAAAATAGGGGTTTAAAATTTTTATCGCATTTAAGGGTCTGTTTACATCATTTTTAATGATGCGACAAATTTTATCCCTTAAATGCGGCGAATTTTACAGTTAATATATTAAGGGAAGTTTAAGCATTTTTTCCTTTTTAACACTTTCCAACAAGGTTTAAAAGTGACTTAGGCTTGTCTGTCCCTCTGTCCGTCTGTCTGACTGTCTGTCCGCGCTATAATTCCTGTAGGGACATCCGAAAGTATTCCAAAGCACTGTATTCTATGAGAGGTATTGCTGTAAACCATATTTAATACCTTAACTGTATACAAATCTTAGTGAAATTGAATAATGTTATTCAAGTTCACTATCGGATGTTTCATATATAAAATGGAATAAATACCACCACTAGTTTGTACACAGGGACACTCGAAAGTACTCCAAAGCATTGCGTTCTATGAGAGGTATTTCTATAAACCAAATTTTAATAACTTTACTTTCCACAAAGTTTAATGAAATTGAAATATGTTATTCATATGCACAAAAGAATGTTGTGCATAGAATATAGCATGATTAGCATTAGATTTACAGGGCCACACAAAAATATTCAGTTACATTAAGAGCTGTTCATAAAAATTTGCTATAATTTCAATGTCGTTTACATTAAGCGATTTTAACATTGTCTAACAATTTTCATCTGTGAATATAATTTCAATTTAAGTATCTGTCTGTTCGTCTGTCCGCGCTCTAGCTCCAGTAAATATTTATGTAATTTCTTGAAACTGATATATGTTATTTAAGTTCACTATCGGATGTTCCCTATTGAAAAAGGAGTTAATATCTCTACTGGTTTTTGTACAGAGGCACCCAAACCTTTTACAAAGCATTGTGTTCTATGAGAGATATTTCTATAAACCATATTTTAATACCTTTACTGTACACAAACCTTAATGAAATTGAGAAATGTCATTCAAGTTCACTATCGGATGTTTTATATATTAAATGGAGTAAATACCACCAGTGGTTTGGGCACAGAGACACTTGAAAGCATACCAAAGCATTGCGTTATACGAGAAGTATTTCTATAAACCAAATTTTGATAACTTTGCTTTCCACAAAGCTTAATGAAACTGAAATCTGTTATTCATATGCACAAAAGACTGCTTTCTATAGAATATAGTATGTTTAGTATTAGTTTTACAGAGCAACAAAAAAATATTCAGATACATAAAGAGCTATTAAGAAAAGTTTGCTGGAATTGCACTTTCGTTTACATTAAGCGTTTTTAACATTTTCTAGCAATTTTTAAGTGTGAATATAATTTCAATTTGTGTATCTGTGTATCTGTTTGTCTGCCCATATCTCTGTCTTTCGGCGCTCTAACTCCGGTAAATATTTATGGAATATCTTGAAACTAATATATGTTTTTCAAGTTCACTATCGGATGTCCCCTATTAAAAATGGAGTGAATACCTCTACTGGTTTGTGTACAGGGGCATCGGAAAATACTGCAAACTATTTTTTTTTTCTATGAGATTCATTTCTATAAACCATATTTTAATACCGTTACTTTACACAAATCTTAATGAAATTGAAATATGTTATTCAAGTTCGCTATCGGATGTTTCCTATGTGAAATGGAGAAAATATTACCTCTGTTTTGTGTACAGGGAGACTTACAAGTATTGCGTTCTATGAGAGGTATTTCTGCAAACCAAATTTTAATAACTTTACTTTGCAGAAATCTTAATGAAATTGAAAAATGTTATTCATATGCAAAAAGGAATGCTTTTTAAAAATACAGTATGATTAGTATTAATCTTACAGGGCCACATAAAAATATTAAGTTAAATTATGAGCTATTAATAAAAATTTGCTGTAATTGCATTTTCTGTTACAATAAGCATTTTTAACACTTTCTAAAACTTTTTAAGTGCGAATATGATTTTAATTTGGTTATCTTTCTGTCCGATTGTCTGTCTTTCTATCTGGCTCTCGTCCCAAGAGTTCTTAAATATTTTCAGAATTTTGAAAAATTGATATATGTTATTAAAGTCCACTATGGAATGTTTCCTATTTAAAATGCCATTAATATATCCTACACAGCGTGTTTGTGTACAGGGAACTTCCAATGCTTTGCGTTTTAGGACAGACATTTTTATAAATCACATCTAAAAAACTTTCTACTGTAAAAATTATAAATAAATTGAAATGTATTTTAATATTCTAAAATAATGTTTTGTATAGAATATGATATGATCAACTTTCAGATTTACAGGACTACACTAAAATATTCAAATACATTAAGGGATCAATTATCATCTGACGGCTGGATTTTCTTTTGCATTAAGCCTTTTTAACGTTCTTCAACGATGTCTGAGAGCGGTTTTAAATTGAATTAGTCAATCTGTATATTTTTCTGTGCTTCTCTCCTTTGTTTGATAATGCAGGCAAAGAATATTGAAAGTTATACGATACAACAAGCACGTACAATTGGAGAGTATTAATAACCAGTGCGTACTGCATGATTTTTCGTTCTTTTTTTAACACTTTCCAGCAAGGTTGAAAAGTGTCAATGACTTCGGTTTGTCTGTCTCTCCGCAGTCGAACAACTGTAAATTTTCATGGAATTTCTTGAAGCTGATATATCGTATTCAAGTTCACTATCGGATGTTCCCGATTGAAAATGGAGGGAATTCCTCTTCTGATTTGTCTACAGGGACACCCAAAAATTTCCAAAGCACTGTGTTCCATGATAGATATTTCTATAAACCGCATTTTGATACGTTTACTTTAAACAAATTTTAATGAAATTGAAATATATCATTTAAGTCCACTGCCGGATATTCCCCATGTAAATTGAAGTAAATACCATCTCTGGTTTGTATACAGGGACATCCGAAAGTATTTAAAAGCATTGCGTTCTATGGAAGGTATTTCTAAGCACAAAATTTTAATGATTTTACTTTGCACAAGTCGTAAATATATATATATTATTCATATGCACAAAAGAATGCCTTCCATAAAATACAATATTATTAGCATTATATTTACAGGGCCACACAAAAATATTCAGATACATTAAGATGTATTGTTGGAAAATTGCTTGAATTACATTTTCGTTTAAAATAAGCGTTTTTATCACTTTCTAAATGTTTTTAACACTTTCCAATAAAGTTGAAAAGCGTTAATGACTTAGGTTTGTCTGTCTGTCCGTGCTCTATCTCCCGTAAATATTCATGGAATCAGCGTTTCACCTACACTACTCAGAAAAGAAGAGTTAAACACGGAGTTGCACACTCTGTTATAAAAAGGCAAACTTACACACACAATTACACACAAACTGGTAATAAAAATGCAGAGTTACACACACAATTACACACAAACTGTTAATAAAAATGCAGAGTTACACACACACTGTTAGCAAAAAATTAGCGGTACACACAGCGTTACACACAGCGTTACACACATTGTCAAAAAAAAAAAAAAAAAAAAAAAAAAAGAGATTTACATACGGAGTTACACACACAGTTAATAAAAAGGCGGAATTATACACAGCAAAAAATCAGTGATACACGCAAAGTTACACACATTGTTCAAAAAAAAAAAAAATAATAAATAAATAAAAGAAATGAACATTGAATTACACACACTGCTAATAAAAAGGCAGGATTATACACAGAGCTACATGCACTGTTAATAAAAAGGCGCTGTTAATAAAGAGTTACACACAGAGTTACACACACAGAGTCAATAAGAAGGCAGAGTTGCACACACACATTTAATTACGCACAGGGTTACGCACACTGTTAGTTACACATAAGTAAAATTACACACGTTTTTTGCTAAAAATCAGCGATACACACAGTGTTACACACACAATGTTAAAAAAAAACTGTTAATAAAAAACAAAATTACACATGGAGTTACACACACTGTTAATAAGAAAGAAGAGCTACACACACACTGTTAATTGCATACAGGGTTGCACACATAGTGACAGTTTCACATAGCGTTACGTACACTGTTAGAAAAGTTCAGCAATACACACAGAATTACACACACTGTTAAAAAAAAAGAAGAGTTACACACTGTTAACATACAGCAGATTTAGACACGAAGTTCCACACACTGTTAATATAAAGGAAGAGTTACACACACTGTTAAAGGCAGAGTTGCACATAGAGTTACACAACATTTTATCTTGAAATAGTTAAACGGTATTAAGTATTTTATAAACTATAAAAAAAGAACAAAAAATCATGCATTACGCAATGATTATTAACACTTTCCAACTGCACGTAATTGTTGTATCTTATAACTTTGAAAGTTCTGTACCTACGTTATCACACAACAAACAAACAGTAGTTCTGAAAGGCAACAGACAGACTAATTGAATTCCTAATCATTGTTAAACACTGTTTGGAAGTGTTAAAAATGCTTAACACACACAAAAAAAAAAAAAAAAAAAACCGTCGCCCTTCGATTGTAATTCCAGCCCTTAATCTATCTGAAAATTTCGGTGTAGCCCTGTAAATTTGAAGGTTAACAAAATCATATTTTATACAAAGCATTATTTAAGCAAATTAACAATAAATGCCAATTTCTTTATGATTTTACAGTTGAAAGTACAGTATGAAAGTTCTTTAAATGTAAATTATAAAAATGTATGTCCTAAAATGCAACGCATTGGCATTTTTTGCGCGTTCTCGTACATAAACATGTTGTACAGTACCTAAATATGTCCTTTTTATTTGGGAATATTCAATAGTGAATATGAACAACATATATATTTTTTTAAAAATTCAGAAAATATTTCCGGACGCTAAGTGCGGTACACGGACAGCTAGACAAATGGAGATTCGGGCACATAGATACAGAAATTGAAAACACGTTAAGACTTAAACAAGAAAGAAAAATCATGCAGTACTCATTGATTAGTAACACCTTCCAACTGTACGTAATTGTTTTATCGAATAACTTTTAATATTCTTTGCCTACGTTGTGAGGTTGAGACGTCAGAACGTCAACACAGTTGTTTTAATTAAGCTGGATCCAGCAAAGTAGAAAGTGGGGACGGTTTAAATCGCTTCGTCGCCAGTGACTCGGCGAAAGTTGAGGTCGAGTTAGCTTTGTGTCGGCAGGGTGCTGCAATGAAACTTAGATTTTGAATGTTAGATAAATTAGAAGTGATGTTAAAAGGACGGATTGAAATGAAGAGAGAGGAGGATGTAGGAAGAAGTATAAAATGGCGATGGTTTTGATTTTGAATGTGAGATAAATTAGAAGTGATGTTAAAAGGACGGATTGAAATGAAGAGAGAGGAGGATGTAGGAAGAAGTATAAAATGGCGATGGTTTTAGTAGGTGGAAGTGGATGTTGGAGGATATAATAGTGGATGTTGGAGGATATTATAGTGGATGTCGGAGCATATTATAGTGTGGATATTTGAGTATTATAGTGGATTGTTGAAAGTCTTATTTTGGCGAATATTAAGTAGTAGAAATTTAGAGGAGTGAGGAATAAGTCATGATGAGTGTTAGTACGAGTATTTGCTAGCGCTCGTAAAAGTCAATTTCGATCTGTAGGGAATCCTCTGATCGAAAGTGAAGTCGCAGCAGTGGAGTTACGAGTGCAACCGTCGCTACACCTTCAATTGCTTGCTGGGGTGAGATATTTAAGATAATCTAATTTAATTGTTGATATATATTTTTTGATTGAGTAATACACTGACTGAGCTAGTTTAATTGCCAGGCCACCCTCCCCATTAATCTGCTCAAATAAACTTTAGTTATTGTTAATTCAAGTCTTGTGTTCTCTTACTTATCCATTTAGTGATCTAATTAAGTTAAGATGGAGTTTGCGTCAACGCAAACTTTACAACGTTATCACACAACAGACAGAAGGACTGAAAAATATACAGATAAACTAATTGATTTTAAAATTACTCTTAGGCATTTTGGAAAGAGTTAAAAAGGCTTAACGCAAAATAAAATGCAGCCATTGAATTATAATTACAGCTTTTGATCTCTCTGAATATTTTAGTGTAGCCCTTTAAATCAGAAAGTTAATCATACCATATTCTATACTAAACATTTTTTTTAGAATATTAACAATACATTTCAATATTTTTATGATTTTTGCAGTAGAAAGATTTAACTTTCAAAAAATTCTGTCCTAAACCGTAATGCATTGGCTTTTTTTTTTTTTTTTTTTTTTTTTTTTTGTCCCTGTAAACAAACTAGTTGTACAGGACCTATTAATGTCGTTTTGAATGGGGAACATTCTATAGGGATAAATGTTTATAAAAATAACACTCATAAAACACAATGCTTTCGAATGCTTTTGGGTGTCCCTGTACACAAACCAGAAGAGATATTCACTCCATTTTCAATATGGAACATCCGATAGTGAACATCAAAAAAATATATCAGTTTCGAGAAATTCCATAAATATTTACAGGAGTTAGAGCGAGGGCAGACGGACGGACAGGCAGATGGACAGATACACAAACTGAAATCATATTCACACTTAAAAATGTTAGAAAGTGTTAAAAACGCTTAATGTAAACGAAAGTGCAATTCTAGAATTGTTTTATCAGTAGCTCTTAATATAAATGGATATTTTTGCGTCACCCAATAAACCTAATGCTAATCATGCTGTATTCTATGCAAAGCATTTTTTTTCTGCATATAAATAACATATTTCAATTTCCTAAAACTTCGTGGAAAGTAAAGTTATTAAAATTTGATTTATAGAAATATCTCTCATAGAACGCAATGCTTTGGAATACTTTTAACTGTCCCTGTACATAAATCGGTGGTGGTATTTCTGCCATTTTATACAGGAAACATCCAGTAGTGAACTTGAATAACATATTTCAATTTAATTGAGATATGTCTACAGTAAAACCAATAGAAATACCTCTTATAGAACACAATGCTTTGAAATGCTTCCGGGTGTCCGTGTACACAAACCAGTATAGGTATAAACTCCATTTTAAATAGGGAACATCCGATAGTGAACTTGAATAACATATATCACTTTGAAGAAATTCCATAAATATTTATGAGATTTAGAGCTCGGACAGAAAGACAGGCAGACAAACAGGCGGACAGGCAGATACACAAAACTGAAATCATATTCACCCTTAAAAAATGTTAGAATGTGTTTAAAACGCTTAACGTAAACGAAACTACAATTCTAGCCATTTTTTTTAAATAGCTCTTAATGTAACTGGATATTTTTGTGCCACCCTGAAAATCTAATGCTAATCATGCTATATTCTGTGCAAAGCATTCTTTTGTGCATACAAATACCGTATTTAAATTTGCAAAAACTTCGTGGAAAGTAAAGTTATTAAAATTTGATTTATAGAAATATCTCTAATAGAACGCGATGCTTTGGAATACTTTTGAGTGCCCCTCTATATAAATCGGTGGTGGTATTTCCTCCATTTTAAACAGGAAACATCCAATAGGGAATTTGAATAACATATTTCAATTTCATTAAGATATGTCTACAGTAAAGGTATGAAAATATGGTTTATAGAAATACCTCTCATAGAACACAATGCTTTCGAATGCTTTCGGGTGTCCTGTGCACAAACCAGTAGAGGTATAAACTCCATTTTCAATAGGGAACGCCCGATAGTGATCTTGAATAACATATCTCAATTTCATTGAAATATGTCTACAATAAAGGTATGAAAATATGGTTTATAGAAATACCTCTCATAGAACACAATGCTTTGAAATACTTTTGGGTGTCCCTGAACACAAACCAGTAGAGGTATCATATTCACCCTTAAAAAATGTTAGAATGTGTTAAAAACGCTGAACGTAAACGAAAGTACAATTCTAGCCATTTTTTTTAATAGCTGTTAATGTAACTGGATATTTTTGTGCCACCCTGTAAATCTAATGCTAATCATGCTATATTCTGTGCAAAGCATTCTTTTGTGCATATAAATACCATATTTAAATTTCCAAAAACTTCGTGAAAAGTAAAGTTATTAAAATTTGATTTATAGAAATATCTCTCATAGAACGCGTTGCTTTGGAATACTTTTGAGTGTCCCTGTATATAAACCGATGGTGATATTTCCTCCATTTTATACAGAAAACATCCTATAGTAAACTTTAATAACCTATTGCAATTTCATTAAGATATGCCTACAGTAAAGGTAAGAAAATATGGTTTGTAAAAATACCTCTCATAGAACACAATGCTTTGAAATACTTTCGGGTGTCCCTGTACACAAACTAGTAGAGGTATGAACTCCATTTTCAATAGGGAACGTCCAATAGTGATCTTGAATAACATATATCAGTTTCAAGAAATTCCATAAATATTTACGGGAGTTAGAGTGCGGACAGACGGACGGACAGACGGACAGACGGACAGACAGACAGACAAACCGAAGTCATAAACACTTTTAAACGTTGTTGGAATGTGTTAATAACAGTTTTCAACCTTCTTTGGAAAGTGTTAATAACATTAAAGTAACTCCCATGCATTAAATGCATTATCGCATTTAGGGAGTTTGAACATCGCATTTAGGAAATAGTACCTTAAATGCGACAAAAATGTCCTAAATGCGACGCTGGTATGTATTTTCATAAATTTCTGATATTTTTTTAATTTCTTGAAAAAAAATGACTCAAAACACTAGTTTAGAACTATGAGTATTATATTCAACCATTTTTTCTTTCTTTTCATAATTATTTGTTTACTAAAATGTCATAAGTTTCCTAAATGCGATAAACTTACCAAAAATCACGTCGCATTTAGGCACAATGACCTTATATATATATATTAATAATTTTTGGATCTTTCAATTATATCAATTTTTGGGGCTTTTCTTCGTGGTAAAAAAAAAAAAAAAAGTACAATAAGTTAGGGTAATAAGTTAGAGTAAATTACACACCGCAAGTTTTTTCTTACTAATATATTCAGCAACTTATAAAAAATACATTGGTTATTGAGTAATAGATTACTTCAATTTTTTTTTTTTTTTTTTTTTTTTTTTTTCCCAAAATAAAGACTTTTTACCAACTTTTTTTTTTTTTTTCTTTTTTAAGCTTAAGTTCGACAATAATTTAGACAAGAAAAGTAATTCGTAATTTAATATTTAATTCACTTTTCTCAATTGTTGAACATGTTTTAATATTATATATATATATATATATATATATATACCCCGTGGCAGAAACACGGCGTCACAGCGACAATGTCGCAGAAACAGAAATGTTCTTGCAGAATGATTTTACTTAAGTCAAATAAATTTTGCAATTGTGTTTAAAAAAATAAAAATAAAGAGAGAGAGAGAGAGAGAGAGAGAGAGAGAAAGAAACTCAAAGAATGGTTCATAAACTGTTCTGCAGAACAAATTTTCGTTTCCGCAGATACGATCGCCTCAATCATGAATAAGGAGAGGAGATAAAGCGGATGTAACTCACTTGGGTTAGCTTTGATACGGCATGCATTAGCGATTCGTGATTCGGTGTATCGACACTTTTCACTGTTAACCTCTTCACATCGGAACTTAATTTTTGTGTCTTCAAACTACAGGTCTGCACGGGTCGAAATTTTCGATTTGCTCTCGGGCCAAGCCGAGCTCGAGCTTAATATTTTTTTTGTAGGGTCGGGCTCTTTTTTTCTCCGGGGCACTGGATGAAAGTAGCATCATTTTTAGCGTGTGCAAAAGCATCTTTTCTATTGAGTATGGTTGGATTAGCATTAAAGATTTGTTTACCGGATCAAATGAAAGATTCGGATACATTACGGTATATGATTGGAAGTTACTGAAAGCGTATTTTTAGTACTATTAACCATTTTAAATATCTTCCTATATCGTTTGAGGAATGCTAATATTTTCAATTTGACTTTCTGTCTGTTTTTGTGCCTTCTGTACATCTGTAATAATGAAATACTGTTTATATATAAATATCTAGTAAACATTCAGCAGTTTTGTTAAAGAACATTCTAAAGCTTAGCTATATAAAACCTCTGCAATGGAAAGCACACACAAAAAATATTTTTCTAAAAAAAGTTTTTTTTTTTTAATTTTACATATTTTTGAATCGGGCCGGGCCGGTCGGGTCGCGCCTCATTTCATAGTTTTTTGTCCGGTCGGGTCGTGCCTCATTTCATAGTTTTTTGTCCGGTCCGGTCCGGGCCTGGTTCGAATTTTTCCATTTCATACCGGGCCTGGCCCGGACCTGAAAATTTCGGCCCGTGCAGACCTCTACTTCAAACTTTGTCTTCGTGCCGCGCCTGCCCGTCGTGTCGTGTGTATTTATTGTATTGCAAAAAGATGTTTTTTCGAAAGAATTTGGCTTTGCGACCATTTTCCGAATTTTAAATTTCATGCGTTTTCAAATTCATGCAAAACAAAATAGGATCCAGGGATTTTTTTTTTTCTTTTTTTTTTCATATATATATATATGCGTGATTGCTGTTGCACCGATTTTCTGACATTTTCTCATTTACGCACGACAAATTAGTTGCATCTAGTAATTTTTTTTTTCTTTAAAGTATGCGAAGCGTGCATACGTGCGTGGTAGTAAATACCAGTGTTGTGCAAGTTCACGAAAAAAACGAACTAGTTCAAACTCAAGTTCATCGTGTAAAAAACGAGCTAGTTCGCGCTCAAACTCATGTCTGAAAGAAATGAACGCGTTCAGTTCAAGTTCTTTTTTAAAAACGAGCGAAACTCATTAAAAGTTCATTTTTACTTAAATTTTTATCAATTTTTTCTAAATAAATTTTTTTCTTTGTGAACACTTTCATTAGGTAATTTAAATTTTTTTCCTTCTTCTGTATTCAATAGGAGAAAGTATTAGATTAGTAATTATTTCGATTTCCAGTTTTCGATATATTTACGCGTTTTGAGACCCCGAAATACGATTTGACCGTTTTTAGAAAATGTCTGTGGGTGTGACAAAGTTTGTGGCGACTATATATATCAGGAACTACTGCCCAGAATTGCATATACTTTTATAAGTATATGCACCTGGACCTAAATTACTTTCTGTCAACTTTTGAAGTCCATTGCTCAACAGGTGGCTCTGATATACAGGGATTACCACAGTTTAAGGGTTGTCCATATCTTAGGAACTATTACTTAGAATCGCATATAAATTTATATGTAGTTGCAACTTGGCATATATTGGTGTTTTTCAATATTTGGTGTCAATAGCTCAAGAGGTGAGCTGTAATACAGCGATTTTCTCATTTTCAGAGAATGCTATAGCTCAGGAACTACTGCGCAGAATTGCATATAAATTTATACGTAAATGCACCTTAACATAAATTAAATCTTATAAAAATTTGGGGCCAATCGCGGAACAGAGTGCTATAAAGTGATTTCCATGATTTAAGGGAAGGCTATATCACAGATTCTATTGCATATAATTAAAAAAACGGTGATATATGAGAAAACCAATATGAGACATTATGCTGTTTCAATGTGGATTCATATCAGCCAATAGATAGCGCTGCTATAGTAAAAATTTTCTTGAGAACAGGAAGGCTATATCTCAACTTCTACGTCAGAAAACTGCCCAAAACTTGATTTGATGGGAGGAAAAGTGTCTGCATACATCATTGCAGATAATTTTAAAAGATAATAATTTTAATAAATTATTTGTTCTAAGTGAATTTGTATAGAAAAATATATAATAAAGTCTTGCGATAGCCACAACATACTAGTTTTTAATTACCATGAAGGTTATTCTTAATTTAATTCGTTAAAGTAGCTTAATTGTAGCAAAAACTTATTTAGTGGACGTCACTGTCGTTGGGTATTGCTAATAATAAGGGAACATGCCAAGTACTGTGAAATGGAAAAGTGCAGCTTTTCCGTTCTTTCTTTCTTTTTCTCCAACAATGAAATTAGAAGTTGTAGTCTTTAAATCTTTTATTTATTTATTTATTTATTTTTAGTTTCTTCTTAGTTTTCAATAAAAAAAAGTATTGTATTCGTAAAAAAATTTCACTTCTAGTTTTCGATGGATTTACATATTTTGGAAATTCCAGAACATGATTAGACTATTCTTAAAATATGTCTGTCTGCGTGTGTGACAAAAATTTTATTCCAACAATATCTCAGGAACTACTGCTCCCAATTATATGAGGTTGACATTTTAATATTTTCAAGATACAAGTTTTCTGTCGTAATTTTTAATAATTTAAAATAAATTTTGTATTTTTGTCTAAATTGTGAAAGATAAAAATAGTTTAGATCAAACTCCAAAATTAGCTGGAGGGGGGTGGGGAGAAATGCTGTTAATTTCATACGGCAGTGGAACTGCTGAGCTGAGCCAATGTATGTATCTCGCAATAAAGTGCAAGTGAGTTGGCAGGCGCCGACATCCAGTTATGGTAATCTTGTCAGCCCGATTCTCCATAAGTCAGTCAAAAATTCCTTTTCTAGCATAAGTTTTCCTGCATTTTGAAAGCTCCACCAGTGTTCTAGAGATTTTACTGCGAATCTGGTAGACCGGGAGTACCGGGTTTGAGCCTATTTCGGGGTCGTTGCTTTTGTTATTCGAAGTTTTTCATGGTTTTCTCAGAAACTCACGGAAATACGGGCTAGGATTCCATTGAAAGACCGCCTGCTCCCACAGAGGATATCCCTTTACCTGGCCAATATCATTAGACTAGACAATCGGCCTTAAAAACCACGTGCCACGCCATACACTCACTTTAAGAATGCATAGTACTGTCTTCTTTTTATACATATCTTAATTATACATTAACTTAATAACAAAATTTTTCCTAATCTCCTTTAAATTCCTTGACACACTTTTTTTTTTTTTCTCAGAGCTTAAAAGTATTATTATAAAAAGTATTAAATTTGAAACGAAAATTTATGAAGTTTAAAAGAGGTGTCCCATATTTTTCCCTAAAAGTCCGGCAGTGTGAAAATGTGAATAAATAGATAAATAAAAAGTCACGAATGAAACACAAATATTGTATCAATAATCTCTAAAAAGGATTTTTTTTTTTTCCGGAGAGTTGAATTTAAAGTATGTGAAATACATTCTAAAAAAAAAAAAAAAAAAATCAAATAAAAACATATTCCTGACAATTTTTCTTAAATTGTACATAATATCTACGTTATAATCGTTTATTTGTTGAAATTCAAATATATGACTATGTTTACTTAAATTCTTTCTTTGTTTTCTGCAGTAAAGGGTAGGTAAAAGTATAAAGTATGGAAATGGTTTAAAAAAGTGTTATTTAATCTTTTAACTGGTATAAGAAATTTCTAAAAAGTAATTCTTGCTACACGTAAAAATTATTAAAACATGCACTTTAAAACAAATTATTATGCAAAAACGTTTAATATATATATATATATATATATATATATATATCCTTTACTCTTTTTAATTAAATGATAATAATAAATCTTACGAAAAAGGAATAAAAAGCTAGATAAATTTAACAAGAATAAAATATATTTGTATTCCATCTATCTCTGTAACAAAGCGCTATGAAGAACTGTCGCTATATGATATACCGACTTTATTTTTATTTTTTCTTTTATAAACATGGGACTGCTGTCGCTTTCTTACCCCACTGACCTTCGTGAATTTGACGCCTAAATTTTCTCTTCTTGCATCTCTAGGAATCGACCACCCATATTTTGGAGAACAGAAAAGGAAAGTGCCGAAAATGATAAGATCTTTCGTACAGAAAAAAGAAAAAAAGCCATCCAGAATCAAGCGTCGAAACCGCATTGCGGGGGGTAGCTACTGATAGTATTATATACAATGACAACTGCCCGATTCCTAAAGTAATTACTGGACAGGACATTTCATTTCGCAGATAAGGACAAGAAAGGGATCCACAGTTCCGCTGAAGACAGTCCCACACCTGTTTTTACTTAAAAAATAAGAAGAATTTAGCTATTGTGCGATTGTGTTTACGTTTCAATAAATACTATTTATTGTACAGCATAGTACTGCCCAGACGACAGATTACTTAAAAAATATAAAGTATTTAAAAAAGTCTCAAGTGTCTGCGTGTGTGGAGGAGGGGGAGGGAGGCGAGGGGACAATTAAAAGAAACAACGAAAGTTTCTAATTTTTATATTTTCACTTCAGAATACCTAAGCGAACACGAATTCCTATGATTTCTGTGCTTTTTTCTTTCTGTACTTATGATTTTAGTGTTTAGAGGAATTTAAAATAATTTATACTCTTTAAAAGGATGGTGAATGTTATAAAACCTTTTAATTTCCCATCATACTAAAAGTATGAGGAACTTTCATAATCGTAAAATTTTTTGATGATTTTGCATGTTTTGAGAGTGAAGAATTCGAAGATCGCAATTTCGGTGTAGTATCTGGCTAAGTATCAGTTTATTAGTATGTTAACTCGTTATCCTTTGTATACGATATTTCAAAAGCAAATGATCGCAGAGAGGACGGGCCAGTTTTAAAATATCATTTATGTCATTCCCAAGAACACTATTTGTTTTCAGTACTCAGTGCTCTAATTTGGAAATTTCACAAGTCATTGTAAGTTTACGATTTTCATAACATTGAAGAATAGGGGAAATTTTTGCATAAAAGTGTACTACGAAATGTATTTTCATAGTAAAGAATGAACCAATTTTAAAAAATCATTTAAGATGCTGGCAGGAATATCATTAACTATGAACATTTTACTTTGAAAATTCGTATTTTTTGAAAAAAAAAAAAAAAAAAAATTCTTAACACGGCAGATTTGGGAAAAATTTCGCATAAAGGTATATCATGAGGATTATTTTCATCGCATACATGTTGGATAAAATTTAAAATATCATTTATGATACAAGCATGAACTTTATAAACTATTGATATTCTATTCTGAAAACTTCGTAAGTCATTTGAAATATGCGATTTTTTTTTTATCATCGCATAATAGGAACAGTATTAATTGACATGCATTAATGATATTACTAGCGACATTCTCCAGCAAGCGGATCACCATTTTAAATGAATCACTATAATTAATGAATTCTCAAAATTGCATATCGTTATTAATTTTTATCATTCAGAAGAAAATGAAAAAAAAAATGTTCGGGAAATAACTCGCACTGAGTTCCTGCTGCTTTCGGCAGCGCAGGCCTGTCAACGACCCTAACATCTTAACGACACTATTTTTTTATAAGTCACTAATTTCATTTTATATAATTTTGTAAATCAGGGAAAAAAAAAAAAAACTCATTTCTGATTGGGGAAAATCATGTGGGCGCTGCGCCGCACGCATTTAAAATTAATCTTTCTTCATGAATCACTGTACTTTTTAAAGTGACACAAAGAAAAAAAATATTTTTTGAACGATGAAATCATCCGTCGGGTTTACGCTGCCTGGTGCTGTGTACCCACGCGCGCGCTGCACGCATGGGACGTCTCCTGTTAATTTTACATTTTCTAAAGTGTATTCGAAATCGATTCGTCACATCCATAAACCGAATATTGCAAGTTTTCAACACTCTAACTTAATTTCTACGTTTTTTGCCCCTTCTCACCTCGCCTTACAATTTTACATTTTCGAAAATATCCGCAATTGTTTCCTTGCACCCCCACCAGTAAATAACTAAATAAATAATAAAAATTAAATTAAAGAGACCAACTAAAAATCCCAAAATTAAATGAATCTACAAAGTAATGTAAAGTACGTCTTATTAAACTCTAAACTCAAAGTATGTATTATTAAACTCTAATGATATAAAAGAAAAACTAGTATAAAAGAAAAACTAGTATGTTGTGGCTACCACAAAACTTTCTTCTGTATTTTTCTATTACAAATTCACTTAGTTCAAATAATTTACAAGAACTACTATTGATTAAAAATATCTACCCTGATGAATGCAGGCGATTTTCATCTTAGAGCAAACTAACATTAAATATCCAAAGAAAGACAGTTTAACTAACATCTCAAAAAATTCGTTTTCATAATGGTTATCTCATATATCAAGCTTCGTACAGTTAAATGCCATAGAAGTCAAAATATAGTTTTCTGTTCTCGGAAAAAATTGCAGTATAGCAACTTATGCCACTTATTGGCTGTTATGCAGCCAAGTTGAATTAGCATAATGTCATGTAATGACTTTCTTACACATCAAGTGTTGTTTGATTATACGCATTAGAACCTGAAATATAGTCTTCCCTTAAACTGAGGACATCGCTGTACAGCAGCGCCACCTCTTGAGCAATTAGTACCAAAAGTTGCTTCGCACTATTTTTTGTAAAGGTGCATCCATATATAAATTTTTATGTAATTTTGACAGTAGTTCCTGAGATATAGCCTTTCCTTAAATTGTAAAAATTGCTGCATAATCGAGCCACCTTTTGAGCAGTTGATACCAAAAACTTATAGGAATTTACATATGTCAATATACATACACATATAAATTTATATAATTTTTTTATGCAGTAATTTTTTAGATATAGCTTTCTATGAAATTGTGGAAATCGTTGCATAGCAGCGCCACTTGTTGGGCAGTTGATACCAAAGGTTGACAGGCACTAATATAGGTTAAGGTGCATCTACATGTAAAATTATATGCATTTCTGTGCAGTAGTTCCTGAGATACATTTGCCACAAAATTTTGTCACACGCATGGAGATAGACATTTTCTAAAAATGGTTAAATCGTATTTTAAGCTCTCAAAACGTGTAAATTTACCGAAAACCAGATGCAGAAAATTTTTGAGAATCCAATACTTCTATTGAATACAGAAGAAAGTAAAAAACAGCATGTTGTGGCCACCCCAAAACTTTCTTCTATATATTCCTATAGAAATTCACTCAGTAAAAATATTATATTAAAACTATTATTTCTTAAAATATTCTAAAATAATGAATGCAGACAAATTTCATCTTAACGCGAAATCTAAGAAAAGAAAGACAATTTTGTTCTCTGTAAATAGTCTTTTAAAATGTGTTTTCATAACGGTTATCTCATAAATCAAGTTTCGTACAGTTATATGCCATAGAAGTTGAGATAGTCTCCCCGTTCTCTGAAAAGAATTGCGCCATTTATCGGCTGATATCTGTCCTGATTGAATCAGCATAATGTCACATAATGGCTTTCTTACATATCAAGTTTTGTTTGATTGTATGCAATAGAACATGAGACAGAGCCTTCCCTGAAATTGCAGAAACCGACGAAAAGCACTGCCACCTGTTGAAAGATTGACACCACAAGTTGATAGACGCTAATTCATGTCAAGGTGCATCTACGTATAAGTTTATATACAATTCTGTGCAGTAGTTACCGAGATATAGCCTTCCCGTAAATTGTAGATATCGGTGTATAACAGCACTACCCGTTAAGCAATTGGCACCAAAAGTTGATAAACACCAATTTAGGTCATAGTGCATCTGCAAAAAAACTTATATGTGAATTTGGGCTGTAGTTCCTGAGATATAACCTTATCTATAATTGTGGAAATCGCAGTATCGAAGCGCCACCTGTTGAGCAATTGGCATTAAAAGTTGATAGGCACTAATGTATATCAAGGTGCAACTGCATATAAATTTATATACAATTCTATGCTGTAGTTCCGGAGATACAGGCGCCACTAAATTTTAGTCTCCCTTACTGACACATAGACAGACGGACATTTTCTAAAAGTTATCAAATCGTGTCTTCTCAAAGCGTGTAAATCCATCGAAAATTGGAAGTCGAAAATTTTTAAAAATCCAATACTTTCTTCTGTTGAATATAAAAGAAAGTAAAAATAATATAATTACCAGAGAGCATTTAAAAATTTTTTAAACTTTAAAAATTTTGAGTTTTGTATTAAAAATTTAATTGTACTTCGGAAAGTTTTAATGTTAAATTAAATTAAACTAGTTTTTTCTTGAAAAGAACTTCATTTTTATACTACATGTCATTATACTTCAATGGATATATATGCAAGTTTTCATAACTCTATAAGATTAAACTACAAAAGAAAAAAAACTTTCGTTGATTTTTAAGGGCAAATATGGATTTCTGCTGGTACACTTTTTGCACACTAATTTTTTTACTTGAAAAATATTGTATTTTGTACAATAACTCTTCTTTTTGCTTTCTATTTCATTTACACTTCTTTCTTTACTTCAGACAAAAATGATTAATTTGAGTTTGAGCTTGAATTGGTTTTTCCCGCTCAAGTTCGAGAAAAAAATGAACTTCGCTCAACTCAAGTTCATAATTTAAAAAACGAGCGAAGTTCAACTCAAAGCTCAAAAATTTTGAGCTAAGCTCATGAACGCGCTCAAATGAGCGCGTTCTTGCACAACACTGGTAAATACAAGTAATTTTTTTAAAGCTGCATTAATTTTAATGTTTGGTTCAAACTATGCAATACATTTAACAAATATATACAGAAATAAGACTATGGGGAAATTTGTAACGTCTGTAGTTATATGCAAAATAAAAAATGAAGCTTCAAACCTTGCTTCAAAAAATAGAAAATTAAGAAATTAATCTTAAAAATACTTCATTGATATTTAGCATTTTATATGTAGTAAAAGATCTTAGCAATAAATATTAATGGGTATCTTAAATTATAAAACTGGTAACTTTTCAAATTTTTTTCTTTACTAATCATTAATTATTTTAATTGTGATTAAAATTCTTAGCTTTAAATTTTGTTGTTTAAGCATATGAAGTCGATAAAAAAATTATTAATTTATTTTACAAAAATACTCTTACCATTAGTTTCTACAGCTTTTTTATTTCAATTTTGAAACATTTGAATAAAAAAAAAATGTAAATTTTTTTAATTGAAATATTGCAAATTAAATACTTATTTTGAGTAAAAATCAAACCAAAGGTTTTGTTGATTTTTTTTTTTTTTTTTTTTTTTTTTTTGGTAAGCAAAAGGAATTTTATCTAATAGTAGTTGTTTTGTATAAATACTAATTAAACAGCAAATGCTTTTATTTATTTATATTTATTTACTTATTCGTATAGATATCAATACCAAATATTACTTTTAATTGATTTCTATTTATTTCTTTCATCTGTAATCATTATTTTCTATTATAGATTTTATCCATGAAATATGTTACATATCAGATTTCAACATTTCCTTAAAAATTAAATATTTCACTTGCCTCAATCTTTATGAAAATATTTCGACTATGCTTTGTCTATAATTGTGTTACTTAGATCTCGTATTCTGTTTTACTTTATGTATTTAAATCAATTTCTTTTAGATTTCAAATAAACATCTTTATGCTATTTGTATATAATACAAAAAATCAATCTTGTGTATTAGAATGTTATCGTGCATATTTCTGATAATCTCAAAAACTATAAATGTTGTAAGTTATTTATATTTCATTATAATATTCAGTATTCTACATTAATTTTTATTTTTAATTTGTTGTATTTTAATTTTGAGTTCTGTATTATATTTCATGTTGTTTGGTTTGCACCTTATGAAATAAGTGCATTTGTGTATTTAAATATATATTTTTAATATAAAAAAAGGAATGGAATTTTATTTGTAACATTTGTTTAATTTAGTCATTTCATGATTTAAATGCCTTAGAAATTTGCAGATAATTTTTTATGTGTTACTGCATTTTATGGTTTGAATTCATTAAATATTTTATAAACAATATTATATATTAATGTGAATAAACAACCTGAAGCAATTAAGATCAATAGATTTATTTTCACCTTTCTCAAAAAAAAAATATATATATATATATATATATATATATATATATATTATTACAATAGTGCAGATATATGCATTTGTGCCTAGTTAAAATTTAAAATACATTGGTTATACTGAATATTATTTAGTATTTAAAAATAATTTATTTTGAATTCATGAATGTTAACTTCACAGACTATTCCTGCAGAAAGATTTTGGTGTTGATGAAGCTGGTCGCAGAAAGCATAATAAATTTCTGCCACAGGGTAATATATATATATATATATATATATATATATATATTAGGGCGGGCCGAAAAATGGATACTTTCGATAAGCGATTATATATATATATATATATATATATATATATATATATATATATATATACAAATATATATATATATCTTTCACACATGGTTTAAAAGTTCGAAAAAATGACTGAAAAAGGTCAATTTTCAAAATTTTTTATTGAAATACAAATATTATTACTTTTTATACTAATACCAATCAAATGATTTCTTTTAACACTCTTTCCATATTTCTTTAAAAATATATTTATTTTATTTTTGAGTTTTTAGAATGCGCATATGCCGTGAGCCCTGTGGCAGAAATTTATTATGCTTTCTGCGACCAGCTTCATCAACACCAAAATCTTTCTGCAGGAATAGTCTGTGAAGTTAACATTCATGAATTCAAAATAAATTATTTTTAAATACTAAATAATATTCAGTATAACCAATGTATTTTAAATTTTAACTAGGCACAAATGCATATATCTGCACTATTGCAATAATATATATATATATATATATATATATATATATATATATATATATATATATATATATATATATATATATATATATATATATATATATATATATATATATATATATATATATATATTTTTTTTTTTTGAGAAAGGTGAAAATAAATCTATTGATCTTAATTGCTTCAGGTTGTTTATTCACATTAATATATAATATTGTTTATAAAATATTTAATGAATTCAAACCATAAAATGCAGTAACACATAAAAAATTATCTGCAAATTTCTAAGGCATTTAAATCATGAAATGACTAAATTAAACAAATGTTACAAATAAAATTCCATTCCTTTTTTTATATTAAAAATATATATTTAAATACACAAATGCACTTATTTCATAAGGTGCAAACCAAACAACATGAAATATAATACAGAACTCAAAATTAAAATACAACAAATTAAAAATAAAAATTAATGTAGAATACTGAATATTATAATGAAATATAAATAACTTACAACATTTATAGTTTTTGAGATTATCAGAAATATGCACGATAACATTCTAATACACAAGATTGATTTTTTGTATTATATACAAATAGCATAAAGATGTTTATTTGAAATCTAAAAGAAATTGATTTAAATACATAAAGTAAAACAGAATACGAGATCTAAGTAACACAATTATAGACAAAGCATAGTCGAAATATTTTCATAAAGATTGAGGCAAGTGAAATATTTAATTTTTAAGGAAATGTTGAAATCTGATATGTAACATATTTCATGGATAAAATCTATAATAGAAAATAATGATTACAGATGAAAGAAATAAATAGAAATCAATTAAAAGTAATATTTGGTATTGATATCTATACGAATAAGTAAATAAATATAAATAAATAAAAGCATTTGCTGTTTAATTAGTATTTATACAAAACAACTACTATTAGATAAAATTCCTTTTGCTTACCAAAAAAAAAAAAAAAAAAAAAAAAAATCAACAAAACCTTTGGTTTGATTTTTACTCAAAATAAGTATTTAATTTGCAATATTTCAATTAAAAAAATTTACATTTTTTTTTTATTCAAATGTTTCAAAATTGAAATAAAAAAGCTGTAGAAACTAATGGTAAGAGTATTTTTGTAAAATAAATTAATAATTTTTTTATCGACTTCATATGCTTAAACAACAAAATTTAAAGCTAAGAATTTTAATCACAATTAAAATAATTAATGATTAGTAAAGAAAAAAATTTGAAAAGTTACCAGTTTTATAATTTAAGATACCCATTAATATTTATTGCTAAGATCTTTTACTACATATAAAATGCTAAATATCAATGAAGTATTTTTAAGATTAATTTCTTAATTTTCTATTTTTTGAAGCAAGGTTTGAAGCTTCATTTTTTATTTTGCATATAACTACAGACGTTACAAATTTCCCCATAGTCTTATTTCTGTATATATTTGTTAAATGTATTGCATAGTTTGAACCAAACATTAAAATTAATGCAGCTTTAAAAAAATTACTTGTATTTACCAGTGTTGTGCAAGAACGCGCTCATTTGAGCGCGTTCATGAGCTTAGCTCAAAATTTTTGAGCTTTGAGTTGAACTTCGCTCGTTTTTTAAATTATGAACTTGAGTTGAGCGAAGTTCATTTTTTTCTCGAACTTGAGCGGGAAAAACCAATTCAAGCTCAAACTCAAATTAATCATTTTTGTCTGAAGTAAAGAAAGAAGTGTAAATGAAATAGAAAGCAAAAAGAAGAGTTATTGTACAAAATACAATATTTTTCAAGTAAAAAAATTAGTGTGCAAAAAGTGTACCAGCAGAAATCCATATTTGCCCTTAAAAATCAACGAAAGTTTTTTTTCTTTTGTAGTTTAATCTTATAGAGTTATGAAAACTTGCATATATATCCATTGAAGTATAATGACATGTAGTATAAAAATGAAGTTCTTTTCAAGAAAAAACTAGTTTAATTTAATTTAACATTAAAACTTTCCGAAGTACAATTAAATTTTTAATACAAAACTCAAAATTTTTAAAGTTTAAAAAATTTTTAAATGCTCTCTGGTAATTATATTATTTTTACTTTCTTTTATATTCAACAGAAGAAAGTATTGGATTTTTAAAAATTTTCGACTTCCAATTTTCGATGGATTTACACGCTTTGAGAAGACACGATTTGATAACTTTTAGAAAATGTCCGTCTGTCTATGTGTCAGTAAGGGAGACTAAAATTTAGTGGCGCCTGTATCTCCGGAACTACAGCATAGAATTGTATATAAATTTATATGCAGTTGCACCTTGATATACATTAGTGCCTATCAACTTTTAATGCCAATTGCTCAACAGGTGGCGCTTCGATACTGCGATTTCCACAATTATAGATAAGGTTATATCTCAGGAACTACAGCCCAAATTCACATATAAGTTTTTTTGCAGATGCACTATGACCTAAATTGGTGTTTATCAACTTTTGGTGCCAATTGCTTAACGGGTAGTGCTGTTATACACCGATATCTACAATTTACGGGAAGGCTATATCTCGGTAACTACTGCACAGAATTGTATATAAACTTATACGTAGATGCACCTTGACATGAATTAGCGTCTATCAACTTGTGGTGTCAATCTTTCAACAGGTGGCAGTGCTTTTCGTCGGTTTCTGCAATTTCAGGGAAGGCTCTGTCTCATGTTCTATTGCATACAATCAAACAAAACTTGATATGTAAGAAAGCCATTATGTGACATTATGCTGATTCAATCAGGACAGATATCAGCCGATAAATGGCGCAATTCTTTTCAGAGAACGGGGAGACTATCTCAACTTCTATGGCATATAACTGTACGAAACTTGATTTATGAGATAACCGTTATGAAAACACATTTTAAAAGACTATTTACAGAGAACAAAATTGTCTTTCTTTTCTTAGATTTCGCGTTAAGATGAAATTTGTCTGCATTCATTATTTTAGAATATTTTAAGAAATAATAGTTTTAATATAATATTTTTACTGAGTGAATTTCTATAGGAATATATAGAAGAAAGTTTTGGGGTGGCCACAACATGCTGTTTTTTACTTTCTTCTGTATTCAATAGAAGTATTGGATTCTCAAAAATTTTCTGCATCTGGTTTTCGGTAAATTTACACGTTTTGAGAGCTTAAAATACGATTTAACCATTTTTAGAAAATGTCTATCTCCATGCGTGTGACAAAATTTTGTGGCAAATGTATCTCAGGAACTACTGCACAGAAATGCATATAATTTTACATGTAGATGCACCTTAACCTATATTAGTGCCTGTCAACCTTTGGTATCAACTGCCCAACAAGTGGCGCTGCTATGCAACGATTTCCACAATTTCATAGAAAGCTATATCTAAAAAATTACTGCATAAAAAAATTATATAAATTTATATGTGTATGTATATTGACATATGTAAATTCCTATAAGTTTTTGGTATCAACTGCTCAAAAGGTGGCTCGATTATGCAGCAATTTTTACAATTTAAGGAAAGGCTATATCTCAGGAACTACTGTCAAAATTACATAAAAATTTATATATGGATGCACCTTTACAAAAAATAGTGCGAAGCAACTTTTGGTACTAATTGCTCAAGAGGTGGCGCTGCTGTACAGCGATGTCCTCAGTTTAAGGGAAGACTATATTTCAGGTTCTAATGCGTATAATCAAACAACACTTGATGTGTAAGAAAGTCATTACATGACATTATGCTAATTCAACTTGGCTGCATAACAGCCAATAAGTGGCATAAGTTGCTATACTGCAATTTTTTCCGAGAACAGAAAACTATATTTTGACTTCTATGGCATTTAACTGTACGAAGCTTGATATATGAGATAACCATTATGAAAACGAATTTTTTGAGATGTTAGTTAAACTGTCTTTCTTTGGATATTTAATGTTAGTTTGCTCTAAGATGAAAATCGCCTGCATTCATCAGGGTAGATATTTTTAATCAATAGTAGTTCTTGTAAATTATTTGAACTAAGTGAATTTGTAATAGAAAAATACAGAAGAAAGTTTTGTGGTAGCCACAACATACTAGTTTTTCTTTTATACTAGTTTTTCTTTTATATCATTAGAGTTTAATAATACATACTTTGAGTTTAGAGTTTAATAAGACGTACTTTACATTACTTTGTAGATTCATTTAATTTTGGGATTTTTAGTTGGTCTCTTTAATTTAATTTTTATTATTTATTTAGTTATTTACTGGTGGGGGTGCAAGGAAACAATTGCGGATATTTTCGAAAATGTAAAATTGTAAGGCGAGGTGAGAAGGGGCAAAAAACGTAGAAATTAAGTTAGAGTGTTGAAAACTTGCAATATTCGGTTTATGGATGTGACGAATCGATTTCGAATACACTTTAGAAAATGTAAAATTAACAGGAGACGTCCCATGCGTGCAGCGCGCGCGTGGGTACACAGCACCAGGCAGCGTAAACCCGACGGATGATTTCATCGTTCAAAAAATATTTTTTTTCTTTGTGTCACTTTAAAAAGTACAGTGATTCATGAAGAAAGATTAATTTTAAATGCGTGCGGCGCAGCGCCCACATGATTTTCCCCAATCAGAAATGAGTTTTTTTTTTTTTTCCCTGATTTACAAAATTATATAAAATGAAATTAGTGACTTATAAAAAAATAGTGTCGTTAAGATGTTAGGGTCGTTGACAGGCCTGCGCTGCCGAAAGCAGCAGGAACTCAGTGCGAGTTATTTCCCGAACATTTTTTTTTTCATTTTCTTCTGAATGATAAAAATTAATAACGATATGCAATTTTGAGAATTCATTAATTATAGTGATTCATTTAAAATGGTGATCCGCTTGCTGGAGAATGTCGCTAGTAATATCATTAATGCATGTCAATTAATACTGTTCCTATTATGCGATGATAAAAAAAAAATCGCATATTTCAAATGACTTACGAAGTTTTCAGAATAGAATATCAATAGTTTATAAAGTTCATGCTTGTATCATAAATGATATTTTAAATTTTATCCAACATGTATGCGATGAAAATAATCCTCATGATATACCTTTATGCGAAATTTTTCCCAAATCTGCCGTGTTAAGAATTTTTTTTTTTTTTTTTTTTCAAAAAATACGAATTTTCAAAGTAAAATGTTCATAGTTAATGATATTCCTGCCAGCATCTTAAATGATTTTTTAAAATTGGTTCATTCTTTACTATGAAAATACATTTCGTAGTACACTTTTATGCAAAAATTTCCCCTATTCTTCAATGTTATGAAAATCGTAAACTTACAATGACTTGTGAAATTTCCAAATTAGAGCACTGAGTACTGAAAACAAATAGTGTTCTTGGGAATGACATAAATGATATTTTAAAACTGGCCCGTCCTCTCTGCGATCATTTGCTTTTGAAATATCGTATACAAAGGATAACGAGTTAACATACTAATAAACTGATACTTAGCCAGATACTACACCGAAATTGCGATCTTCGAATTCTTCACTCTCAAAACATGCAAAATCATCAAAAAATTTTACGATTATGAAAGTTCCTCATACTTTTAGTATGATGGGAAATTAAAAGGTTTTATAACATTCACCATCCTTTTAAAGAGTATAAATTATTTTAAATTCCTCTAAACACTAAAATCATAAGTACAGAAAGAAAAAAGCACAGAAATCATAGGAATTCGTGTTCGCTTAGGTATTCTGAAGTGAAAATATAAAAATTAGAAACTTTCGTTGTTTCTTTTAATTGTCCCCTCGCCTCCCTCCCCCTCCTCCACACACGCAGACACTTGAGACTTTTTTAAATACTTTATATTTTTTAAGTAATCTGTCGTCTGGGCAGTACTATGCTGTACAATAAATAGTATTTATTGAAACGTAAACACAATCGCACAATAGCTAAATTCTTCTTATTTTTTAAGTAAAAACAGGTGTGGGACTGTCTTCAGCGGAACTGTGGATCCCTTTCTTGTCCTTATCTGCGAAATGAAATGTCCTGTCCAGTAATTACTTTAGGAATCGGGCAGTTGTCATTGTATATAATACTATCAGTAGCTACCCCCCGCAATGCGGTTTCGACGCTTGATTCTGGATGGCTTTTTTTCTTTTTTCTGTACGAAAGATCTTATCATTTTCGGCACTTTCCTTTTCTGTTCTCCAAAATATGGGTGGTCGATTCCTAGAGATGCAAGAAGAGAAAATTTAGGCGTCAAATTCACGAAGGTCAGTGGGGTAAGAAAGCGACAGCAGTCCCATGTTTATAAAAGAAAAAATAAAAATAAAGTCGGTATATCATATAGCGACAGTTCTTCATAGCGCTTTGTTACAGAGATAGATGGAATACAAATATATTTTATTCTTGTTAAATTTATCTAGCTTTTTATTCCTTTTTCGTAAGATTTATTATTATCATTTAATTAAAAAGAGTAAAGGATATATATATATATATATATATATATATATATATTAAACGTTTTTGCATAATAATTTGTTTTAAAGTGCATGTTTTAATAATTTTTACGTGTAGCAAGAATTACTTTTTAGAAATTTCTTATACCAGTTAAAAGATTAAATAACACTTTTTTAAACCATTTCCATACTTTATACTTTTACCTACCCTTTACTGCAGAAAACAAAGAAAGAATTTAAGTAAACATAGTCATATATTTGAATTTCAACAAATAAACGATTATAACGTAGATATTATGTACAATTTAAGAAAAATTGTCAGGAATATGTTTTTATTTGATTTTTTTTTTTTTTTTTTAGAATGTATTTCACATACTTTAAATTCAACTCTCCGGAAAAAAAAAAAATCCTTTTTAGAGATTATTGATACAATATTTGTGTTTCATTCGTGACTTTTTATTTATCTATTTATTCACATTTTCACACTGCCGGACTTTTAGGGAAAAATATGGGACACCTCTTTTAAACTTCATAAATTTTCGTTTCAAATTTAATACTTTTTATAATAATACTTTTAAGCTCTGAGAAAAAAAAAAAAAAAGTGTGTCAAGGAATTTAAAGGAGATTAGGAAAAATTTTGTTATTAAGTTAATGTATAATTAAGATATGTATAAAAAGAAGACAGTACTATGCATTCTTAAAGTGAGTGTATGGCGTGGCACGTGGTTTTTAAGGCCGATTGTCTAGTCTAATGATATTGGCCAGGTAAAGGGATATCCTCTGTGGGAGCAGGCGGTCTTTCAATGGAATCCTAGCCCGTATTTCCGTGAGTTTCTGAGAAAACCATGAAAAACTTCGAATAACAAAAGCAACGACCCCGAAATAGGCTCAAACCCGGTACTCCCGGTCTACCAGATTCGCAGTAAAATCTCTAGAACACTGGTGGAGCTTTCAAAATGCAGGAAAACTTATGCTAGAAAAGGAATTTTTGACTGACTTATGGAGAATCGGGCTGACAAGATTACCATAACTGGATGTCGGCGCCTGCCAACTCACTTGCACTTTATTGCGAGATACATACATTGGCTCAGCTCAGCAGTTCCACTGCCGTATGAAATTAACAGCATTTCTCCCCACCCCCCTCCAGCTAATTTTGGAGTTTGATCTAAACTATTTTTATCTTTCACAATTTAGACAAAAATACAAAATTTATTTTAAATTATTAAAAATTACGACAGAAAACTTGTATCTTGAAAATATTAAAATGTCAACCTCATATAATTGGGAGCAGTAGTTCCTGAGATATTGTTGGAATAAAATTTTTGTCACACACGCAGACAGACATATTTTAAGAATAGTCTAATCATGTTCTGGAATTTCCAAAATATGTAAATCCATCGAAAACTAGAAGTGAAATTTTTTTACGAATACAATACTTTTTTTTATTGAAAACTAAGAAGAAACTAAAAATAAATAAATAAATAAATAAAAGATTTAAAGACTACAACTTCTAATTTCATTGTTGGAGAAAAAGAAAGAAAGAACGGAAAAGCTGCACTTTTCCATTTCACAGTACTTGGCATGTTCCCTTATTATTAGCAATACCCAACGACAGTGACGTCCACTAAATAAGTTTTTGCTACAATTAAGCTACTTTAACGAATTAAATTAAGAATAACCTTCATGGTAATTAAAAACTAGTATGTTGTGGCTATCGCAAGACTTTATTCTATATTTTTCTATACAAATTCACTTAGAACAAATAATTTATTAAAATTATTATCTTTTAAAATTATCTGCAATGATGTATGCAGACACTTTTCCTCCCATCAAATCAAGTTTTGGGCAGTTTTCTGACGTAGAAGTTGAGATATAGCCTTCCTGTTCTCAAGAAAATTTTTACTATAGCAGCGCTATCTATTGGCTGATATGAATCCACATTGAAACAGCATAATGTCTCATATTGGTTTTCTCATATATCACCGTTTTTTTAATTATATGCAATAGAATCTGTGATATAGCCTTCCCTTAAATCATGGAAATCACTTTATAGCACTCTGTTCCGCGATTGGCCCCAAATTTTTATAAGATTTAATTTATGTTAAGGTGCATTTACGTATAAATTTATATGCAATTCTGCGCAGTAGTTCCTGAGCTATAGCATTCTCTGAAAATGAGAAAATCGCTGTATTACAGCTCACCTCTTGAGCTATTGACACCAAATATTGAAAAACACCAATATATGCCAAGTTGCAACTACATATAAATTTATATGCGATTCTAAGTAATAGTTCCTAAGATATGGACAACCCTTAAACTGTGGTAATCCCTGTATATCAGAGCCACCTGTTGAGCAATGGACTTCAAAAGTTGACAGAAAGTAATTTAGGTCCAGGTGCATATACTTATAAAAGTATATGCAATTCTGGGCAGTAGTTCCTGATATATATAGTCGCCACAAACTTTGTCACACCCACAGACATTTTCTAAAAACGGTCAAATCGTATTTCGGGGTCTCAAAACGCGTAAATATATCGAAAACTGGAAATCGAAATAATTACTAATCTAATACTTTCTCCTATTGAATACAGAAGAAGGAAAAAAATTTAAATTACCTAATGAAAGTGTTCACAAAGAAAAAAATTTATTTAGAAAAAATTGATAAAAATTTAAGTAAAAATGAACTTTTAATGAGTTTCGCTCGTTTTTAAAAAAGAACTTGAACTGAACGCGTTCATTTCTTTCAGACATGAGTTTGAGCGCGAACTAGCTCGTTTTTTACACGATGAACTTGAGTTTGAACTAGTTCGTTTTTTTCGTGAACTTGCACAACACTGGTATTTACTACCACGCACGTATGCACGCTTCGCATACTTTAAAGAAAAAAAAAATTACTAGATGCAACTAATTTGTCGTGCGTAAATGAGAAAATGTCAGAAAATCGGTGCAACAGCAATCACGCATATATATATATATGAAAAAAAAAAGAAAAAAAAAAATCCCTGGATCCTATTTTGTTTTGCATGAATTTGAAAACGCATGAAATTTAAAATTCGGAAAATGGTCGCAAAGCCAAATTCTTTCGAAAAAACATCTTTTTGCAATACAATAAATACACACGACACGACGGGCAGGCGCGGCACGAAGACAAAGTTTGAAGTAGAGGTCTGCACGGGCCGAAATTTTCAGGTCCGGGCCAGGCCCGGTATGAAATGGAAAAATTCGAACCAGGCCCGGACCGGACCGGACAAAAAACTATGAAATGAGGCACGACCCGACCGGACAAAAAACTATGAAATGAGGCGCGACCCGACCGGCCCGGCCCGATTCAAAAATATGTAAAATTAAAAAAAAAAAACTTTTTTTAGAAAAATATTTTTTGTGTGTGCTTTCCATTGCAGAGGTTTTATATAGCTAAGCTTTAGAATGTTCTTTAACAAAACTGCTGAATGTTTACTAGATATTTATATATAAACAGTATTTCATTATTACAGATGTACAGAAGGCACAAAAACAGACAGAAAGTCAAATTGAAAATATTAGCATTCCTCAAACGATATAGGAAGATATTTAAAATGGTTAATAGTACTAAAAATACGCTTTCAGTAACTTCCAATCATATACCGTAATGTATCCGAATCTTTCATTTGATCCGGTAAACAAATCTTTAATGCTAATCCAACCATACTCAATAGAAAAGATGCTTTTGCACACGCTAAAAATGATGCTACTTTCATCCAGTGCCCCGGAGAAAAAAAGAGCCCGACCCTACAAAAAAAATATTAAGCTCGAGCTCGGCTTGGCCCGAGAGCAAATCGAAAATTTCGACCCGTGCAGACCTGTAGTTTGAAGACACAAAAATTAAGTTCCGATGTGAAGAGGTTAACAGTGAAAAGTGTCGATACACCGAATCACGAATCGCTAATGCATGCCGTATCAAAGCTAACCCAAGTGAGTTACATCCGCTTTATCTCCTCTCCTTATTCATGATTGAGGCGATCGTATCTGCGGAAACGAAAATTTGTTCTGCAGAACAGTTTATGAACCATTCTTTGAGTTTCTTTCTCTCTCTCTCTCTCTCTCTCTCTCTCTTTATTTTTATTTTTTTAAACACAATTGCAAAATTTATTTGACTTAAGTAAAATCATTCTGCAAGAACATTTCTGTTTCTGCGACATTGTCGCTGTGACGCCGTGTTTCTGCCACGGGGGCCGTGAGGTTTCGTGAAATTAATCAAAATTATATTTTTTTTACCTTTTTTTACCTTTTTTTTTTTTTTTTTTTTTTTCACAAATTGCAGTATTTTGTATTTTGTAAGTCCAGTTTTACACATTTCAGAATAAATGCGCACTGTGCAGTTTTAAGTATTGTTTTGCAATTATAAATTGTTACACTAACAACCTAAAACCGATCACGGTGAGATGGTTGCACTTCGATGTCAACCCTGTTCATATTATCCAACCTACCATCATGGACAGTTATTTATAATATTTTCATATTTTTGTTGCATTTACATTTACATTTATTATATGATTTTAAACAAATTCCTATTTTTGGATTAAGGTTGGAACTTGCATATATTACTCAGTTTTGACATTGATAATCGTAAGTATAAAATTGTTATTATAAATCCATCTCTTGAGTCTTCCGAAAATACCTTTTTGGAGATTCTTTGACCAGCTTCAGAATCCTTTCAACAGCCTAAATATGTTATGCGAATTTTAAGATTTTAAACTTCAGCAATTGTTTAGTTTATAGAAATGACAAAATATCTCTGTTTGTCACATTTTACTTCATCGGAGGCATGGGGAGAGAAAGGGAACACAATGACCATCTGATCAACACTTCATAGTTCGAAATTTCAAAATTTAATATTAGTGGAAGAAATTCTCTTAAAGATGCAGAAGTATGTCCAGACGGTAGATCTCTTGCCTTGAGTATTCTTCTGCAGGAAAACTCCCTTATATGTTGTCTGTCGTCCATTGCTACAGTCAATAACAAGTTCTCAAGGTTAGCAAAAAAGACATTTCTTCACTAATCAGTCCTACATTTTTTTTTTAAATGGCAGAAGCAATAGAAGATACTTTCCTGTCAAAAGTTCTAAACCTGCCACTCTTGCCAAACCTGCAGTTGTAGCTAATAACTTAATTTTCATTAGAGTTTTAGATGTCGAAACAACGGTTCACCTTATTTTATTGTTACTTTAAAGGACTTCTGACGATGTACTTTTACAACTGAATTGTCGGAAGAATTAACTAAACTAATTTTTCAACATTGATCGAATAATTTTCTATGTTCCTTCTATATCAGCCTTTATGTTTCTTTCCCGTCTGAAATACTAATGCAAATGTTTCTAGTATTTTGTTGGTCATAAAAAAATTTTAGTTCGATACGGGATACTTTTACTTTTCTCTTTTTCATATGTACAATCAGTGTTTACAGGTCAGTCACAAGAACTCTGGTTTTCCCCACGAAAGCAAGAAAAGGTGATTGTGCATTTACATGCGGTAACATATAACCACTTTGGTTTAACATCAGTGATGAAGCATTCAATTTTTTTTTTTTTTTTAAGATGCTTTCAGCTTTGTCTCTGTTACGAGACTTTCTTAAATTGAAACATGGATTATGATTGTCTTTTATTAATTGCAATATTATACTTTTGAACACAGTTGGTACTGAAGCTTTCATGTATAACTCCTGTATTTGTAAAATGACTGACTCGACAATAGTAAAAAATGCAGGCATTTTTTTTTAAATATAAACATAATCTCTATCTTGTATTGAAACATTGTAAAAGTACATCCTGGTATTAAAACAGGAATAAACTACTACGTCAAAAACGCCAAAGAAAAATTATTGAGGTGCATACAGCTGTTTCGGTAGCCTAAAGCGTAATTCACAGAGTCCTATTCATTCGAACGACTTACCTGTTGTCAATAAAATTGCAATCGTTAATCTTTCCAGTACTGATATTTCCAATAGTCAATATTCTGTTCTCAAACTAGATTCAAATTTTACCATTTCTAAACCTCCTTCTTTTCCTTAGTTAATTGCACCGGTTGAAAAAGCTTTCAAAAATTCTCGACTTACTGACCAACAGAAAGAAAATCTTCGTCATTTAATCCTTAATAATACCAATTTCAACTCTAAAAATTTTAAATCAAATCTCAGCCCTGCTGAAAAAAAACGCCTTGAAGGAATTAAAATCTAATGAAAATATCATCATTACTAAAGCTGAAAAAGGTGGTCAGATTGTTATTTTGGATAAAAAACAATACATCGAAAGTGTTACCGAACTAATTAATGATGGCCCATACATTCCTCTGCCCCGTGACCCCTCTCCTCAAGAATTAAATAAAATTAAATCTGCTATAAAATCTTGCCCCTTGTTATTGAACTCGACTAAATCCCATCTTATCCCTTCTATTGCTAATTGTGCCAGATTTTATGCTTTACCAAAAGTTCACAAACCCAATATTCCATTTCGTCCAATAGTCTCTAATATCGGTACTGCTTCCTATAATCTAGCTAAATTTCTCACCACAATTTTTGCTCCACTTCTTGCTGCTAATAGTTATACTGTTAAGAATTCCATAAATTTTGCAAAAAATATTCAAAACTGCCCTCACACTAATCTCACTATGGTTTATTTTGATGTAAAATCTCTTTTCACTAATGTTCCAATAAGTGGCGCCATCTGCTGTCTCGAAAATAGATTAAAAGAGTTTCATTTCACCTCTTTCGAAATACAAGAATTAATTTCTCTTACCCGCATTTGTTTATCACAAACCACTTTTTCTTTCCAAAATAAACTCTATCGTCAGGCTGAAGGTTTAGCCATGGGTTCCCCTCTCTCCCCAATTCTCGCAGACATTTACATGTACTATTTCGAAAGCAAGCTTTTTAAGAAAATATCTTTTCATTTTTGGACCCGTTACGTTGACGACACCTTCACGCTTATCGACATATCTCATCACAATATTGACCATGTCTTAGAAACCTTAAATTCAATTGCCAGTAATATCCAGTTTACATATGAAATAGAAAATAATGGCTCCCTTCCATTTCTTGATACCCTCGTCTCTCGCACTGTAAATGGATTTTCAACCACTGTCTATCGTAAAAAATTTGCAGTCTCCCTTCCTCCCCATGCGCGTTCATGTCACCCACCTAACCAAAAAATGGCTGCTTTCTATACTTTTGTAAACCGTGCCCTTAATATTGGTTCAAATCCTATTTTATTGAAATCTGAAATTAAATACCTGAAAGCCATCGCAACTGACAGAGGTTATGACCCTTCCATTATAGACAAAGCTATCCAAAAATTACAACTCCCTCGTATTTCGTCTACTAAATCAGTCACATCTAATGTCAGTATTGTTTTACCCTATTTTTCTAAAAACCAGTCAAACCATAGCTAAAATTCTCAAACAATATGATTTTAAAATAATATTTTCGCCTTCCAATAAACTCACCTTTTCTCAGTTAAAAGATCCTATTGATATGCATAATTCTTGGGGCATTTATAGTATTTCTTGTCAGTGTGGTTTATCATATACTGGCCAAACTAAACGCAGTCTTAAATTTCGTCTTAAAGAACATATGAATTACGTCTGCAAACAAGAAACCAATAAATCGGCTATTTCTAAGCATTGCTGGGAGGAAAATCATAATTTTAAATTTGATTCAGCTAAAATAATTTGCAGACCTAAATCCATTCATGAACTCGATTTCTTTGAAGCTTTTCATATTTATAAAAATTTTAAAAACCTTGTAAATTGCGATTTCGCTGTTCCCTATTTGTCTGATTGTTGGAAATTTTACATTCAGTCCACATTTCCTTAATTTTTCTACTGTTTACACAGCTACACATTCCTTAATTCCTATTGGCCACACTCCCCACCTCTTCCGTAATCCTATTGGTTGAACTAAATCCGGTCCCTCTCCTATATGTATGAGCACTTCTCAAGATTCAGAATTCTTTTTGCACTGAAGACGGTACGCTTTAGGCTACCGAAACAGCTGTATGCACCTCAATAATTTTTCTTTGGCGTTTTTGACGTAGTAGTTTATTCCTGTTTTAATATTCCAGCGCCAAGTCTCCTGCTATTATTTACATCCTGGTATGTTGGAAAACTGTTCGTATCCGCTTCTTTTATTTGTAAGTCCCCCACCAAATATAAATAAATAAGAAAATAAAAATGAAAATGAATACGCAAAGAATTGTCTGGTAAATATCATTACTAATGACGGTATGGGTAACATAACCCAAAACAACACCAAATAGGTTTTAAAACACTGATGTAAATTTAAAATTTAACATAATATTTTAACCTATCGTACTGAAATATGATAAAACTAAACCGTAATGGTCTGATCACGATGCTTGCTGATAGCAGACAGAAATATTAGATGAGAAGGGAGAATGGAGAATGAAAAGAGAAGCGTGGCTCAATGCACGAAGCCAATATGGTGTCATCGAGTCTGACGATTTGTTAACCAAATTTACGTACCGTTTGTTATTATCACGTCCTTTTATTAACTATATAAGAAGAAATAGCTACATATGTAACGAAATATTCGATTCATTAGGTTTTCTATCAGGCTGGATGTGTTAAAAAAATATATATATAAAAAAAAAAAAAAAAGTCGAAGTTTGGTTAATTTTGAGAAATTTTACGGCTTATGCGCGATCTGAAAACTGTAAAAAAAAAATTAAGAATTTGTAAAGATATATGGGAATAGTGTTAAAAAGAGGCATTTAACACTTATCGCTCGTATGCCCCTTCTGCAGGGACATTAAAAAATCGAACCACGCCTTAAAAGTTCCTCTGCAAATGAAATGTTATTTTTCTAAAACGTGTAACTATAGGCTACCTTTCGGCTAACGGAAAATTTTCACAGAAAGATTTATTTTATTTAATGATGAAGTAAAATAAATCAAATTATTACAATTTTTCGGTAGCCAAAAATAAGTAAGTTGGAAACTATACGAGTGACGTTTTAAAGGAACGCCAAAAGGCCTGTCTTACTGTTCAAAATAGGAAAATATGCCGCGCGCAAAACGTTAAAAGTTATTAGAACAAAAAGTAATAACATTTGTTTTTCAATAAAAAAAAATTTGAAATTTAACCATTTTTTTCATCATTTTTCCGAACTTGGAAGGCCATGCGCGATCTAAAGATATAAGGTAAAGCTAGGAGAGATTATGCGGTAGAAGAGATTGCTCACATAGGGGATCGGAAGGAAAGAATAGAGTGTGCGAGTTGAAAATTTAAGTGGTTGTATAACATCAATAGTTAAGTGTCGACATGAATTTACATACTGATTGCTTTAAGAATTTAAGATAAAACGTGGTTATTTTGTCTCGTTCTCAAAAATAAATGCTTGAATTTAAATAAACCTTTCTAAAATTTTACATACAATGGTAGTAGTACAAAATATTTTTTTTAATTTAACAATTGATCTTAGCTTACTGACCTATATTAACAGTACCAGCCCCACGATTTCCTCTAAAAGGGAGTAATTGTGTAATAAAACTCTGCGCAATCTCTCCTACCAAATTGAAGAGTTTGCGTTTTTCCTGCTTAGTGGAGACTGCGTTTTTAAAAACCTATACTAACAGATATTTTGCAGCTTATTGGTGACAACAAGACAATGATAATGAATTTGTTGAACGCCTGGGACTGTACCAAAACCAAAATACGACAAATGATTGGACTAATTACAACCATTCGAAACGGTACAGCACCTTTATGGAGATTATCTACAGAATCTGAAATTGAAAATTATTCAGGAGTGGCGCAATCGACAAAAGTCACACCTCTTATGGAATTTACCTCTATATACTTGACAACCATCTCATTAATAACCGTACAATCGTTAACGCCCCCTGAAAAAACGCCCCTTTTCTCACACCACTATATTTTTAGAGTTATCCTCTCCAAGTGTTGTTACGATTAAATAACACTAAAATTACTCTAAAAATTTTTGGTGTGAAAAAAAAGGCTGGTGCTAAAAATTGTACGGTTCATAATGAGATGGTTGGCAAGTATGCCTCTAGAATTTTAAAACGGGAATAAACTACTACGTCAGAAACGCCAAAGAAAAATTATTGAGGTGCATACAGCTGTTTCGGTAGCCTAAAGTGTACCGTCATCAGTGCAAAAAAAGAATTCTGAATCTGGAGAAGTACTCGTATATATAGGAGAGGAACCGGATTTAGTTCAACCAATAGGATTACGGAAGAGGTGGGGAGAGTGGCCAATAGGAATTAAGGAATGTGTAGCTGTGTAAACAGTAGAAAAATTAAGGAAATGTGGACTGAATGTAAAATTTCCAACAATCAGACAAATAGGGAACAGCGAAATCACAATTTACAAGGTTTTTAAAATTTTTATAAATATGAAAAGCTTCAAAGAAATCGAGTTCATGAATGGATTTAGGTCTGCAAATTATTTTAGCTGAATTAAATTTAAAATTATGATTTTCCTCCCAGCAATGTTTAGAAATAGCCGATTTATTGGTTTCTTGTTTGCGGACGTAATTCATATGTTCTTTTAGACGAAATTTAAGACTGCGTTTAGTTTGGCCAATATATGATAAACCACACTGACAGGATATACTATAAATGCCCCAAGAATTATGCATATCAATAGGATCTTTTAACTGAGAAAAGGTGAGTTTATTGGAAGGCGAAAATATTATTTTAAAATCATATTGTTTGAGAATTTTAGCTATGGTTTGACTGGTTTTAGAAAAATAGGGTAAAACAATACTGATATTAGATGTGACTGATTTAGTAGACGAAATACGAGGGAGTTGTAATTTTTGGATAGCTTTGTCTATAATGGAAGGGTCATAACCTCTGTCAATTGCGATGGCTTTCAGGTATTTAATTTCAGATTTCAATGAAATAGGATTTGAACAAATATTAAGGGCACGGTTTACAAAAGTATAGAAAGCAGCCATTTTTTGGTTAGGTGGGTGACATGAACGCGCATGGGGAGGAAGGGAGACTGCAAAATTTTTACGATAGACAGTGGTTGAAAATCCATTTACAGTGCGAGAGACGAGGGTGTCAAGAAATGGAAGGGAGCCATTATTTTCTATTTCATATGTAAACTGGATATTACTGTCAATTGAATTTAAGGTTTCTAAGACATGGTCAATATTGTGAAGAGATATGTCAATAAGCGTGAAGGTGTCGTCAACATAACGGGTCCAAAAAGGAAAAGATATTTTCTTAAAAAGCTTGCTTTCGAAATAGTGCATGTAAATGTCTGCGAGAATTGGGGAGAGAGGGGAACCCATGGCTAAACCTTCAGACTGACGATAGAATTTATTTTGGAAAGAAAAAGTGGTTTGTGATAAACAAATATATCTAACAAATATATAATTTATAGTATATCCTGTCAGTGTGGTTTATCATATATTGGCCAAACTAAACGCAGTCTTAAATTTCGTCTAAAAGAACATATGAATTACGTCCGCAAACAAGAAACCAATAAATCGGCTATTTCTAAACATTGCTGGGAGGAAAATCATAATTTTAAATTTAATTCAGCTAAAATAATTTGCAGACCTAAATCCATTCATGAACTCGATTTCTTTGATGCTTTTCATATTTATAAAAATTTTAAAAACCTTGTAAATTGTGATTTCGCTGTTCCCTATTTGTCTGATTGTTGGAAATTTTACATTCAGTCCACATTTCCTTAATTTTTCTACTGTTTACACAGCTACACATTCCTTAATTCCTATTGGCCACTCTCCCCACCTCTTCCGTAATCCTATTGGTTGAACTAAATCCGGTCCCTCTCCTATATATACGAGTACTTCTCCAGATTCAGAATTCTTTTTTTGCACTGATGACGGTACGCTTTAGGCTACCGAAACAGCTGTATGCACCTCAATAATTTTTCTTTGGCGTTTCTGACGTAGTAGTTTATTCCCGTTTTAATATTCCAACGCCAAGTCTCCTGCTATTATATGCCTCTAGAATGCTGATGGCCTATGCGAAATTTATCGCAAAAGATTTAAATGTTATTTTATATCTATTTACTTTTGCAATACTTTCAAGTACGATGCTCAGGTTTTTAGTTTTCAGTGTAGCTGTCGGCTGCTTTAATAGATGAGATAAAACTAAATGCAAGTAAAATATATCTGTCTACTCAATCTACTTAAGACAGGGGTCGTACTCTCCGCACTTTTTTCAGGACACTCTCAGAAATAAGAAATTTTCAAATATATTGCTACAGCTATATTTACACTATAATCTCTACCCTTTTAAAATATTTAAAAATCATTACGTCTCGTAGTAAAATTATATTTTAATCACATTAAAACTGAGACAGATAATACACATTAAAAATATACATTTTAAAATATTAAAAACACAAAAACATAAATTTAAACGTTTCGAGCCTATTACAGGCTCCTCATCAGTATAAACATCAAGTGCAAATGATGAGATGAGCAACAGACTTTATGTGAGTACAACGTATTCATCCCTCTCGCTGTCTTAAAAGAAAATTAAAAGAGTATGATTTTAATAAGGATAATCATAAAACTAATTCATCTAATTCACCTAAATCGTTTGTTACTATTCCTTACTATAAAAATATTTCTGAATCTATTGCCAAAGTTTTACGCACTGTTAATTTATCTGTTTCCTATAAACCTCAATTTCTAATTCGTAATTATTATATATTGGTTAAGCTGGCCGTTCTCTTCATACTCGAATTAAGGAACATAAAACAAATTTCAAAAACCGTGATATACATTCAAAAATAGTACAACATGCCATAGAAACTGACCATTTACCTGATTTTAACAATACTAAAATAATCGTATCTAATTGTTTAAATTATCACTCAAGAATTTTCCTGGAGGGCTGGTACACAAATCAACATTTTTCTCCACTTAATGAGGCATGCGCAGTTCCTGATGAATACGTTGTACTCACATAAAGTCTGTTGTTCATCTCATCATTTGCACTTGATGTTTATACTGATGAGGAGCCTGTAATAGGCTCGAAACGTTTAAATTTATGTTTTTGTGTTTTTAATATTTTAAAATGTATATTTTTAATGTGTATTATCTGTCTCAGTTTTAATGTGATTAAAATATAATCTCTACCCTGTATAAATGTGGCACATTACTATAAATATATCCAAAATAATGCTAGATGAAATTAATTGTGGCTAAAAAGGTAAAAATTTCTTATCTGTGAGAGTGTCCTGAACTAAGGGCGGAGAGTACGACCCTGTTTTAATGAATGTAATCGTCTAAATTAAAAAATAAATAAATAAAATAAATAAAATAAACGTAAAGGATTTTAAAAAGTAAAGATATTTTTATCGAAAGATTTTGAGGAAAAAAAAACAAAAACTGTAAATGTAAATGGTGGGCGAATTCTTCGCTTAAAAATGGTCGGGATTAGTCACATATCATTGCACGCACGGTGGTTTGTTGCAAGTTTTCTGTAAGTTTTGTAAAATTTTATGAAAATTTTCTAGTTATTATCAAGAAACTTGTTACAAGCAAAAATATATCCGCCTAATTAATTGTGAAATTTCTGCACAAAAACATACAATTATTGTACATGGTATGTGTAATAATATATTAAAGTGACAGATCATTTGTAGCTTCTTATGATACATGTTGATCCAAAGTATTTCGCTCATCTTCAATTTATGGTTATCACCTAATTACCCTCTGGACAATATGGATAGCGGAAACAATGCGTTTTTAAATATTCTTTGCATATATGAAGTACCCGGGCATTTTATCTAGTTTTTTTTTTTTTTTTTTTTTTTTTTTTTAGAAAATAAAAAATATCTAATAATTTGAACAACAACTAAATTTCTAAGAGTTAAATTTTCTACTGTAGCCTTTATAACAGTTAGGTAATAAAAGTAGATTGGTGAATTAATTTATTTTCACTAAAATTTATTTAACTATTTCCTTTCTAATTAATTCTAGGAAGAGCTTTCGTATTCATATTATAATTAATAACTGCCATATGCTTATGTTTCTTTTTCCTAAGGACTAATTTCCTATTAATCACTCTATGAACGATTTTCTTTAAAAAATGGTATTTCATAAACATCTGAATATTTTCCACTGTCTATTGAATCAGTTTTTACAGAAATAATTTTCTGTTATCATTGAAAGGGTGCTTGGCTAAAAATCAGATACTGAATTTTGTTAAATTTTAGATAAGGTCTTTTGGAGAAGCTTGAGTCGCTTTTGAGAATGCTTTAGAGAAATGTAAAAAGTCTTGCAACAACTCCTTTGTTACATTTAATCTACATTTCAACCAATTAAAAGTACTTCGAAAACACTAAATTGTGGTTAATTTTTACTTTGTGAGTTAAATTTTATGTGCTTTTTCATGTAACATTCTTTTTAATTTTTGCATTTCACAATTAGAAAGTAAGTAAAATATGAAGTATGAAATTAATAAATTATTTTAATCTTAAAATTATATTCTCCTTATATAAAAAACCCGCAATGTATTATCGTATGCCAGTTTGGAGAGTTTTTTAAAGAGAAATGTCTATTTCTGAATAATTTCAGAAAAAAGTCATTACCTTGCTTTTAAACTTATGAAATATTTTACAATTTCCATATTTATTTTGTAAGTAAAAAACAAACCTAATATTAGATTATCGAATATCAAAATAAGTCTTATAAACAAATATTTTTTCATAACTGAAATTATATTTAAAAAAAAAAAAGCTTTTCTAAAACAATTTACAACAAATTATCAAAACGTGTCTTGCAAAATACAAATCTTATACTATTAAGTGAGCAATATTTGTATATATATATATATATATATATATATATATATATATATATATATATATATATATATATATGTATGTCTATTTCACTGTTCTCGAAAACGGTAGATCGGACAATCACGTGATTTAACACAAAGGTGCCTTCCGTAGGGTCATTGTGCACATCGAAGTCAGATTTTCGAATTTTTGATTAATTTTCTTTTTATTCATGAAAATATGAAAATAAAACTTCCCATTTCTATAATGACGCAGAATGGAGAATCTTAGGAGAGATTTGATTGGTTTATTTGATTTTCATTGATTTGGGTGTATTTTACATTGAACTACAACTACGTTATGAGAAATTACAAGAAATTTGAATGGTTTATTTGATTTTCATTGATTTGAGTGTATTTTACGTTGAACTAGAGCTACGTTATGAGGAATTACGAGAGATTTGATTGGTTTACTTTAGCGTATTTTACGTTGAACTAGAGCTACGTTATGAAGAATCACGAGAGATTTGATTGGTTTATTTGATTTTCATTGATTTGAGTGTATTTTACGTTGAACTAGAGCTACGTTATGAAGAATTACGAGAGATTTGATTGGTTTATTTGATTTTCGTTGATTTGAGTGTATTTTACGTTGAACTAGAGCTACGCTATGAGGAATTATAAGAGAATTGCTTGATTTATTTGATTTTCATTGGTTTGAGTGTTTTACGTTGAACTAGAGCTACGTTTAGATTTTATTTAAAAATATTTGAATTTTTAATATTTTAATATTTTGCGACTTTTACAGAGAACAAATTACGATTGGCGCCGCAGGCACACGAGACCATGTTTTTTGGTAAAAATTTTCATGGGTTTCTGGCCAGCTAGCTGATGAAGCCAGCTAATGAATATATTTTGCAAAATATACACACACACACTCACACACACAAAAGAAAAAAAAATTGTTTTAAATAGACATAACATTTTTTTTTTCCCCTAACTGGTTAAAGTTCGTCTTATAGAAAATTTAGAAACTAAAATTTTCTATCGTAAATTAAATTTTATTTAAATGGTAAATAAATTATAATTTTTCATTAATAACAACAACGATAATAATTGTTATAACAATAATTCTTTCATTTTAATTACTTTTAATAGTTTAAGACTAGTAACATTTACAATAATTTATTTGTGAAAAAATATTAATCAATTTAAATATCTCATACATACATATTTCATTCTTAATTTTTCGTAAAAATGTTACTTGAAAAATTTCTAAAATAAAATTTAATCGATATTCTTGAATGAAGTAATTATTAATAAGACCTCAAGGTTCTTAAGATAAGGAATTATTATCTTAAAGTTCACTATTTTGGTATCTATAAAGTTTTTTTTTTTTTTTAATGCTTTATTATTTTAAATAATTCAAAAGTTAAAATGAAAAAAAAAAAAAAAAAAAAAAAAAAAAACCTATTGAATACTTAAGAATACATTCCGTATTTTTTGAAAATTTATGGCAGAACATTGATTTTCAATTTAAGAGGTTAATCGATATAATTGAAATTAATTATTCAATGCTAGTTGAAAAGTTTTTATTTTTTTTTTCTTCGGGAAAATGTAAAAATGTACAAAAAAGTTTATTAAAAATTAAAAAAAAAATACTTTAATAAACAGTTTAAAAGATAATAATTATTTTTTTTTAATGAAATTTTTATGATGGGACCACTAGGATTTTCTCAGTTAATGTTGTACAAGCATGTAAAAAATAAAATAAAATGACAGAAAATGTTGTCTTACGGGGAGATATTAAACGTAGAATAACGTTAATAATTTGTATGTTGCATATAATACGTTACACTTTCTTATAAAATAATTAATAAAACCTTACTTGCTTTTTAAATTCGACCATAGCACTTGCGAGAGGAGCCTCTACCATTTTCAGTGGCTCTTCTGTGGGAGCTTATTTGCAAATGTCTGATTGCTCTTAAGCTTCAAGATGCGGCTCTAGTTACGGTTTACGTGTTGCGCTGGATCGTTACCATTCCATGAATTTGGATTAGATAAAATTTAATAGTTTCGCAATCTAATGTGTAGCTTGGATTGTTAAAGTTTGCTATTTTATAAACGTCCCGGTAGTTTATTTTAATGTTTTCTGTGGTGTTAGTTTTTGATAGCGTGGGTGTTATTTTGACGAATCTAATATCGGAGATGTTCTTCAAAATTTATTTTTAATTTTACGCTTGGTCATTCCTATGCAACCAGTAGTTACATACACCCCGCTGCAAAAAGATAGGTACAAAGGGTTTTTTCTTTGATTTTTTATAAAATAGCATTATCTAAATTGTGCTTATCATTTATTATTATCATAAAATTACACTACTCCCGGACTAATTTTTGTTTTAAGACTAATTTAGAAGAGTTTTAAGACAAATTTTTTTCTAATTTAAGACTACACTCCGCTACAAAAAAATTGGAACAAAGAGTCTTTTTTTTTTTTTTTTTTTTTTTTCATAAAATAACATTATCTAAATTGTGCTGATCATTTATTATCATAACAAAATATTATCATATAAAAAAACATATTAAATATTTGAATCATGTTCAAAATATTCATATTCAAAATAATCATATTAAAAAAAAAAAAAAAAATAATAATAATAATAACCTTTGTTCCTATATTTTTGTTGTGGTGTGTAGTCTTAAATTAGAAAAATTTTAGTCTTAAAAATTTTTCTAAATTAGTCTTAAATTAAAAATTAGTCCGGGAATAGTGTTATTTTACGATAATAATAAATGATAAGCACAATTTAGATAATGTTATTTTATGAAAAATCAAAGAAAAAATCTTTGTACCTATCTTTTTGTCGCGGGGTGTAGGAATGACCTAAAATGTTACTTCGTACGAAAAATTTAATATATATGCATATAAATGTAAGGTATATCATGCATTATAACAATATACAGATAAATGAATAATAATAATAATAATAATAATAATAATAACAAAACACTGATTCTTAAAAAATAATAATGAAAGGAACTAAACCTCTAAATTGTGAATTTTACTTTCTTGAAGACATGGAGAAAACATACATTATGTTATTATCATTTATAAATGGACGCAGAGATACTGCTAAAAATGCTTTATATTCTGACTAGTTATAAAAAAATAATAATGCAATTAAAAAAAAAAAAGTAAGAAAAAAAAGTAGAATGGTTTCGTAATACTTAAAATAGTAACGTGCCTATAAATACAATAATAAACCAGCTTCATAGTTTCTATATAAATGTGTGATGTAACATTTTTCATATGTCAATAAAAAAGAAAACTGCAATAATTTAAAGTCGTTGATTATTATATATGTATGTGCTTATATTTGATTTTTAAGATTTTTATGTATAGGAATACGGATAACTGAGTTTGTTACAAAAACAAAGCTTATACCTAATTAACATATTTTAGCGTATGAGAAAGAACAACAGCTAGCAATTCTATTTCTAATCCTTACTTTACTTTGTTTAAATTCTTTAAAGTTATTCATATGCATGGCCAAATTTTGCCCCTTTTAAACAAATACTGTAAATGTTTATTCATTACTTTCGAGCAAAAGAGGAAATTGGTCATATGCATACGGAAAGGAATTTTTGCATGAAAGAGTTAAAACAAACTCAGAAAAATTTATGCGAAATCATGTGAAAGATAGAGAATTCGATTTAGAAGTAACCTTATCAACTTTAGACGTTTAAAGAACTTTCAGTTTAAAGAATAGAGAAAGTTTATCTTTATTCATTTATTTATTTTATTATTTTTATTATTTATTTATTTATTTATTTATTTATTTTATTTATTATTACTTATTTACTTTTTTAAAAATATTTTAACTGTATAATGTGTTTGTCCCCGTGCTATTTTTCTATTTAATTTTCCGTTTTAAATATTAAATTATACATGCATAATTTAAAATGCATTGACTTTAAATATATATGACTAATTAAAAATATTTAGATAAGCATAAACTAGTAAAAGAATATTTTATAAGGCATGAAGTGTCTTTAATGTGGATAGAAATATAACGTGCAAAAATTATATGCAATTTCTTATGGTTTTTATACAGACAAAAAAAGTCAAAATTGTGCAAAATAGATGTAAAATATATAAGCAATAATTGACAATTTGTACGCCTTTTTTATGCCAAACTTGCTTTTTGATATATAAGTCGTAACTGTTTTCCTTTTTTTTTTTTTTTTTTTATTTTTATTTTTATTTTTTTTTTTATTTATTTATTTATTTTTTATCTCACTTGTAATTGTACACTTTTTTTATGCTTTTTTCGACGTTTTTCATTTTTTTCCTTGGATTTAGTCTCATGTAAATCTACGGGGGTAGCAGATCATGCATTTAAATAATACAATAATCCACATGTCAACATTAATCAAAAATGACTTTTACAATCACAATTTTGTTTATACTTAAATATTTTTATCAATTTTATGACTGGTCATGGGTTAAATCATTTCATTAAAAAAGACTAGCTCCTCCTTTAAGCGTTCATGTCTTAAACAGTACATGAATTTAAAAATGATTTTGCGCATTTGTATTTCATTCATTGAGCGAAATCGTTGTATATAATCTCCAGTGGTTAATACAATATTAATTGTTGAGGATAAAATGTAAGTGATTTAAACACAAATATTATAACTCATCCTTGTTGGATAATTTAACGGTTTAAAGAAGCACTAAAGAGATGATCTTACAAATAAAAATGGGATAACAGGCGTGCAGCAAAGTGTTAAATTTAGAGTATAAGAATATTATAAATTTGTATATCACAAAATTCGAATTAAATCTGACTGCAATCCAATTTAGGAGTTTATTTGCGTCACAGTTACGGAGATACATTACAGCATGTCATATCCCGAAACCTTGTTTATTTTTACCTTTTATTTATTTATTTTTTCCAATGACACGACAATTGCGACTAAACATTTTCCGGATTGTCGCTGAATTGATGACAATTCGTGAAGGATCCCCTAATGGGTGGTCATCGCTACAGCTAAGAGGGACAACACATCCATGTCTTTTCCGGGATTCGAACCCAGGTACAACCGTGTAGGAGTCCCGTACGCTATCCACTACACCGTCTGAGCGGCACCATTTATTTATTTATGTTCACCCAAAGGGATTTTTGAGTTTCACGACATTCTTTCGTGCCAAAAACAAAAAGAGGATTTTAGTGAATACAAACAATATTATGGAATTTAACTTATTTAAGCATAAATCCTATAATTGATGTTTCTATTTTTAGGGATATTAAAAGGGATATTAGATTATTAATGATTTTTGTTTTTGTTATTGATTCATGAATGCTCTACATGTAAATAATTTTCGAGACAATATGATTTAAAACATTTTGTTTTGTTTAAAGTACAATATCACTGTGTTCAGCAATTCAAAATTACATTTAATTTTATGTATTCAAGTATACTTAAAGTACTTTGCTTTTAATTTGTCTTTAGGAACGTAAATTCAAACACAAAAAAGGGAAATGAAATCGATAAACTCTTTGAATACAATATTAGTTTGTGAAAATAAAGTAGTTTAACATTTTTATTCTTTTTATAAGTTTTCGGATGTATGTTTATCAAAAAGTACTCTTTTTACTTCTTATGTATATATGTATGTATTATATTTAATGACAATGTTGTATAAATCTAAACATGGAAAATGTTATATAGTCATATGTATATGCAGTAATCTTTTAAAACATATTAGATATTATTATTGCAACATTAAATTACTGTAAACGTGTCTTTTTTTAATAACCTTTAACTTCAAACGAAGTTAAGAAAGCATTAAATAAGCATTATTTTAAAAAGAGAGAAATAAAGTCTTTAATATTATTATCATTTATAACTAACAAAACGCATTTACTTCCGGATGAATGAAGATTTGAAAATTTGCGTTGAATATTAAATTTAGATAAATGTATATATATATATAATGTCATGAAAATAAAGAGAGTAATCTCGATATTATCAACTGATTGTTTAGTACGGAATTATTTTAACGAAATAGCTTTAAAAAAAAAAAGTTTCATACTAAAGTAAATTTTTACAAACACTTTTATATATTTACCCTTGAGGCTAACTTAAGAAAGAGCAAATTTTTTATGTTATTAAAATTATAAAATTATTTTCACGGAATGTATATATAATGTGTTAAATTAATTGTTATTTCAATTTGAAATTTAAACTTTGATTATACGTTAAAAGATCAAATATACTTTTTCCTATTATCTATGCTTTCCATGCGTTGAACAAAAAAAAAAAAAAAAAAAACTGTTATTAACTTTTAATCAATTATACGTTATTGAAAAAATATATCTTTAGTCAATGAATATATCTGATGGCGACTATCCAAATATTAATTAATATTGTTCATTAAAAAACAATATTTAGAAAAGCTGCTTTTTAAAGAAAATTAAAGGCGACAGATTTCATATAAAGTATTTATATTAACTCGCAAAATATACTAAAAAGAGCATTTCATAGACGTAATATATACATATATATATATATATATATATATATATTAAGTGAGTGCAACAGCATTAACTGTAAAATAAAGAAAATAAAATGAAGCTTGATTAACGCATATATTTTTCAGTTTGAGCTTCCAGAAATACATTATTTATGTGATTGCATTTAAAAAAGAAAAAAAAAAGTAACAGGAATGGAAAAAAAATAAGTTATTGAATTTATTTTAATGATTTAAAATCTATCAATATTTTAATTTTTTTTGTTAAAAAAATAGTTTTGAAATATTCTTGTAATCCTTATGAAAATTTCATGTTTAAGTGAATTATTTTTTAATTTATTTTACATTTTATTATTATTATTATTATTATTATTATTATTATTATTATTTTCATTTGGATGCAAGTATCATAAATTTTTTACACTGTACAGTCGGTAACAAAAGTGTCCGAACACTAGCAAAAATTCCTATGTAAAAAAAGTACACTTCATACGGTTTTGTTTAATAAATCCTTATCGAATCGTGTTCTTAGACTGACTAAGAACAGGATTCGACAAGGATTTATTTAACAAAGCCATATGAAGTGTACTTTTTTTACATAGGAATTTTTGCTAGTGTTCGGACACTTTTGTTACCGATTGTATATATCATGTTTAAGAAAAAAAAATATTTCTTATGTGTAAGTCAGAAAAATCATATTTGTCATCAGCCATACAAAGAAATACAAAATCACTTACATCATTACAGTCGAACCTCGTCAACGTCGCATCGTTTTAAAATTTAAACTCTTAATTCTTATTGCAGACTTCATTTCTCCATAGTTCATACAGCCCAACCTCGGTGACGCGATCCTCAAGGGGATACAAAATTTGTTAATGTTATCAGTAGTTGATGCTATAAGTAATTAATCTTTATATAACGAAACTAATCTGCATTTTGACGGGTATTGTGAATGCAGTTCATGTTAAAAGTAACTCATGTTATCAATGTTCATGATAACGAAATTCGACTCTATTTTTAAACTATTTGGTGTGCACTGAGGCTCATTTTTTTCCCTTTTCTTCAGTAAATTCATACAAATGTTGTTGATACAATAATTGTTGTTGAAATTGATCAATTGTAAAATCTTTATCGATTAATCCATGACTGTCTGGAACTTATTTGTATTACCATGTTCACGATGGCAACTTGTTACTCTCTTTGTTTGCTGTTGGTCTGAGATGTGGTTAAATCTTTTTTTTTTCTTCTTCTTTCTTTCTCTTTGGATTCTCTGAAGGTTTGCTTTAGTAATCTATTTCATTCCTCTTTCACAATGGTTTTGTTGCAAGGACGGAACATTGGCTGTAATTTTGGCTAGAATTAGCTATACAGATTTACGAAGTCTTGCAGCTTCGTTTGCTTATGAATGTATATGTTTCCCTGATGAGCTAATACTTCTGTTTTTAAGTATTTATTAATCCATATCTTTTTTTTTTTTTTTTTTTTTTTTTTTTTTTTTATATATATATGTATATACTTATATACTTTTTAATTCAATTCTTACTTCCAGATACATTTTTAATAAAAAAAGTTATTAAGAACTTTTTTCAATTTCGCAAAAAAAAAAAAAAAAAAAAAAAAAAAAACTTTCTCGGACATAGTTTTATAGTCCTTTCTACTCATGCTGCCGTAAGTAATTTAAATTGGTTTTGTATGTATTTTAATATGAATCATAAAAGTTCTGTGCTAGCTTTTGAATTGTGTCGAAATCGGTTTTATTTTTGTGGCGTTGGTATTATCATGAGTCTATTGCTAAATTTTATTACGATACTGAATTCTTAAAATTATATATATATATATATATACATCTCTAAAAAATATAGTGCATTTTTGCCCCACAATTTCTATATGTATAGTTATATATATATATATATATATATATATATATATATATATATATATATATATATATAATAAAATGCAACTCCTCGAATTTATTTTTTATTAAAGCATTTTAGAATTGTTTTCTTTGTTCTAAGAATTTTTTAAATAGAAAATATATCTTTTAAAATAAAATTATTATTACGAATGGTTTGGAATAAACTAACTTCCTTATTGTACATAAAAAATAATTAAGTGGAAAAATAAGAGTTTTAAGTACGTGATATTGTAACTGTTGCGAAGCTTCATTTTTGTAAAATGAAATTTTTAAATATATAATCTATTGTTTTAACTATGCTTAATATATTATTTTATTGTATTACAATTTTATTTTATAAATGAAATACAATCTGAATATTTGGGTATAAACATGTTTTCTGTAAGAGAATATAAATTGAAATTTCCATTAATGGCATGGAAAAAATCCTTAAACTTACTTGCATTTCAATGAAAACCCTTAGCAAAAGAAGAAGAAAAAAATGTCATTTTAACTTTGCGCGTTTGTTAAATTTAATTTTTTAGCTTTTCGATATCCTGAGATTAAATTGTTTTCCAAATTAAAGAATGAATTTCAATTTTGTTGAAAACGACGAAAGTGTTTTAATGAAGCTATATATTGTATTAGAATTATATATGACAATGAACAAACTGTTACATAAATAATATGAATTCCCAGCGGAAATAAAAGAAAGTAAAAAATAAATAAATATACAAATAAACCATTTCCAGAAAAAAATAAATGTGTTCACTCGAAATTGTAATTCTATACATTGAAATTCTCCATCTTAAATTGTATTTGTTTATTTTTTAAAGAAGATTTATAAAAATAATATTTCATTTTAATCGCAAGGACATTTTATATATAGTAAAACTCAGAACTACATTCGTAACAATTTCATGGTTTATTTTATGCAACCTGCAGCATGCGTTAAAAACCCTTCTTTGTTATATTGCAGCCAAATCCTGTGAGGGAATTACAACCTAATATTATGTAAGGACCATCCCCCCCAAATGTCCTTAAGGGTTAATAATAAAAAAAAAGATGTTGCGGAATATTCATTATGTTATTTATTTATTTATTTTATTTTATTATTTTACTTATCTGTTCTTTTAACTTCTTAATTACACGGGTTAAAAAAAAAAAAAAAAAACAGCTAAAAAAATTGGCAGGCGTTTTATACGAAACAAAAACAGGGAAGACAGGCGAAAGAGATGGCAATAATAACAGAACACACAAAATTATCATAGAACATATTTATCAAAGCCGAGGGAAGATTCCTTTAGATAGGGATGCACTGAATTTTGAAGATGCGCTTTCTATTTTTTTTTTTTTTTTTTTTTTTTTTTTTTTTTTAATTCAGAGGCTTCTCTGAAAAATCAGTTTTAAACCAAATGTGCAACTAATTCTAATACATTTGAGCAATAAGAAAAAAAAATGATTTTTCAGTTAAATAAATGATTTTGTTATATAAAAGGATATTTAAAGGTATCCCATTCGCAAATATGAAGTTTATCAAGTGTAAATTTTTACAGTTATGCAATTAACACTGGAATATTTAGGAGATGTGCTACATATTCGGCATAAACACGAATCTTAATATTGTCGTCTAGATAAGGTAAAGTTTGAAATAGGGAAATTAAAAAGGTGTAATTGGGTCTTACGCTGTTAGTTATTGTGACTATCCTTCTTTCCTGAAAGTGAAAGAAAAAAATCATTAATTGACTTGAAAGCAATTATATGATAAACAGGCAACTAAATCTCCTTATGCTGATTTAATCTTCTCTATTGGTTCCGTCCGAATTCACGTAATTACTCTATAGGTAGAATGAGTTAACTATCTAAAATTACCATTGAAAAAGGCAGTGAATGTTTTAGTAGATTTATTTAGCAGGTAGTTATTTTAGCAGTAGTTATTTTTATTTAGCAGAACTTAAAAGTCAATTGAAATACACACTTTCAGAAATTAATATATATATATATATATATATATATATATAATGAATGGTATCTATAACTGTAATACCAATAACTACATCTCCTAGCTCGGTTCACCCTGTGAGGTTGTTTTCCCAGGGAGGGATGCACTGTCATCAAAAACCCCGTGATCTCGACAATGAGATTTTTTAATAAACATTGCCATTCTGCAATAGTCGCAATAGTCTCTCTTTCAGAATGGATTAGGGGTCTGCACGGGCCGGGTTCGGGCGAATTTTTAAATTTGTTCTCGGGCTGGGCCGGGCCGGGAACAGTTTTATTGTGTATACTCGGGTTGGGTCGGGCCTGAATGAAATTTTCTCCGGGCCGTGTCGGGCCGAATTTTCTTCTGGTTTCCTCGTTAATCAACGAAAAAGGAAAATGATAAAAATATTTTTCAGTCATTTATTTTACATAATTTTACAGGCTGGTATGTCACATAAAGTTCTATTTTGTTAAAAAACGTCTGTAACTTCAATTTAATTGTCTGTCTGTTCGAAATCTGATTTTTCGCAAATATCTTTATCATGCCTCGAAATTGATATATTTTATTTAAAGTAATATAAGGTGATTTCCTATTCAAAATAGTATGCATGTCACTACCAGTTTGCGTGCATGTACATAACAAAATAAATTAGATACGTTATTGTGTATAAGGTTTTGTTTCCAATGATCTGCTGAGTTTAGGTGGTATGAAAGCTATAAAAATCCTTCCGTTGTAACTTTTTCTCTAACGCTCCTTTTTCTTTTCTCCAGTGGATGAAAGTAGCATCATTCTTATCATGGTCAAAAACAACTTTTCTATTCAGTGTGCTTGGATTAACATTAAAGTTTTGTTTACGGGATCGCATGAAAGATTCGGATACATTACGGTATATAAGAGGAAAGTGCATTTCTAGTAGTATTAACCATTTTAAATACATTCTTGTATTATTTGATGAATGCTAATATTTTCGATTTGACTTTCTGTTTGTCTTTGTGCCTTGTCTATAATAACGAATTTCTGTTTATATATAATTATCTTGTAAAAGTTCAGCAGTTTTATTGAAGAACGTACTATTGTTTGGTTATATAAAACCTCTGCAAAACACATACTAAAAATCTTTTTTATAGAAAGGCATGCGTTTTTTTTTTACATATTTTTGAATCGAGCCGGGCCCGGGCCGAATATTTTGACTTCATACCGGGCCGGGACGGGTAACCAAAGCTTCCGTACGGGCCGGTCCGGGCCCGGGCCTCAAAATTTCGACCCGTGCAGTCCTCTAGTAATGATCGCAGAGTTCGCTGCGTGTTTATTATTTGAAATTTTCAAAACCGTAAAATTTATCGCCGCTTTGATAGCGCTATTCATGCTATTATTTAAATTGTGATCCATCTACTCTGTACATATTGCGTTTATTCTCATCATTTAATTTTGACATGTCCTACAGTCATCAGAGAATTACTGTATCTTCCCTGCCGCCGTTTTGATTTAAAATTGATTTTATGGAAAAACAAAATAGTAAATCTTCTGTTGATTTTACGTTCTCTACCAAGCTGAGTTAGCTTCCAGTAACATATAACTCATATGTTGGCAAAAACCACCATCAACCAGTTTGTCATTCTTTCTTAATTAAAAAGTGGTTTTCTTCTGTAACTGCAACCTTAGTAGTAATTATAGTAATCAATATACTCCGTTCAGTCCACCATATTTATTGTAAAACTTAAAATATAACATGGGGTTTCCAGCATAGAAGACACTAGTAACAATATAACATTTTTTAAAAGAAAAATTATATAGTTTATTCATCCAAGTCATTAATGAAAAATTCCTCGATATAGAGATGTGTGCATTTTTATATGCGTGAAATTAAAAAAAAAAAAAAAAGTGCGGGAATTTTTCCATACGTGACAATTTGTCATGTGATTAAAAAAAGCGAGCAATGGTTTTTTTTTTTTTTTTTTTTGGTCTTCCACTTTAAGACAGGATAGTTTTTTTTTTTTTTTTTTTTTGGTGAAGTTAATTTCTGTCTGATGGGAAAAAAAAAAAAAAAAAGAAATTGAAAAGAAATACGTCAAAAAAAAAAAAAAAAAAAAGGATGAATTTTGCTAACGGTTTAGTTTTTCAAGAAAGTGGAAATGACACATTACATTTGTAAGAACAGATTGGAAATATAATTAGAGAATATATTAATTAAACTATAATTTAATACAAAAAGACTCAATTAGGTGTTTATATGTATAATAATCATATATAAGAACGTATTTAGTTTTCCATCCTGCTTGGTCTTTCTTTTAGCTATTTGGGATACATAAATGGCTTTCTAATCACAGGTGATACGCCGTGACATCATATACCGTCGTTAAAGAGAATGGTATGTACGCCACAGGTGGGTATTTTGTAGGGGACACATTGCATGCATTTGTATATGCAGCAAACTGAACAATGCATATTCGCAAAAGAAAAGTATAAGCTAGTTACTAAATTAATGATTGGTTTTTAATCAACACGGGTATTAAATATATATTTTGTATAAATTTTATGTTAAATTAAAGGTTAAATTTGCAGTTTTGTAATTTTGTATAATAAGCGCTCTTTAATGGACATTTTTGAACTAAGAAGTTTTTTTAAATTATTTAAATTTATTTAATGTAACTTCCATAAAGTAAATATTTTAATATCCTGCTCATATGTTTCATCTGCAAAGGTGTAGTGGAAATTTTATAAGTACACTCATACCTGCAAAATTTACCTTTTGGTATACCACTTTAAATTTGTAGACAAACTTACATTATTCAATAACTGAAAGATGCTACATAAATTTATAAAAGATGTGTTTAAAGTATTCTTGTAGTAAAAATAAATAAATAAATAAATAAATAAGAATGTGTAGAATATTCATGCAGGGAAATATTATTAGAATATTTTCTATTTTATTAATATGTACATTTAATTTATTATTTTTTATGTATTCTATAATGCAAGAAAAATACTTCTGCTTATTGGTAATATATATATTTGCGCAGTCAGTTTTTATAATTTTTTTTAATCCTTGTAAGCAACTCTTGTGCAACTTGCATGCCAATTTCAAATTTGTTGGAAATCCGTTTTCCGGATTTAACTGCGGAATACTATTCATAGTGGGAATTTAAATATAACTTCGTAAAAGCTCAAGGAAAACATGTATGTGATAAATGATTTATATGAATAAATACATATTATTTACTGAAAAACAGATCGTGTAAGAATTTTTCTTTTATGTTTTATACATTAAAATTTGCAGGTCGTTGTTTTTTTATATAAAATCATGTTGCTTTTATAAACGAGTAGAAGTTAATTATGTTTAAAAATTAAAATTCTAAAAAAGTCTCTCTCTCTCTCTCTCTCTCTCTCTCTTTCTTTTTAATAATATTTTAGTCGATATCAAATTTGTTTTTCTAATTTTAAAATATTGTCTAAATATTTATTTATTTCATGTTTAAAAGTGTAAATCAAATAATGCAATGTTGAAAATTAAAATTACACCGAAAACAATATTTCGTTAAAACTTTAAAATAAATAAATAAATAAATGAGTGGATAAAATTAAATTACATAAACCTTTTTTTTTTTTTTTTTTTTTTTTTTACATTGCCTCAAAACAGCGTTATCAGAATCCAATAAATATATATATATATTCTAATCCAAACAGTTTTCTTAAATAAACAATATATATTTTTTATCAATAAAATTGTATTTGATTAAAAAAAAAAAAAAAAAAAAAAAAAAAAAAAAAATGTAATTGTTGATTTAGCGCAATAGTCACCCAATAGCCGTGACTCAGCTTAAAGAACTATCCAATGAAAATCACCCTAAATTCATCCACATTATTTTTTTAATTGGAGCAATTGGATTTATTTACTTGAAAAAAAAAAAAAAAAAAAAAGGTAAAAAATCAGTAAAAAAAATTTTAGTACGCATTCGTCTTTCTCACGAGAAAAAAATATATGATAATTTATTAAACTTGTGTTTATATACATATAAGTTAAATCGGAGGAAGTCGAAAGATGGTTTGCCTAGTACAACCAAAAATTTTTGAAAGAATTTTTGCACAACCAAAAATTAATGCATATTTCTTATAATTATTATTATAATTATAAGAATTCACCATGTTCTTCAATGTTTAATGAATTATGTGTATGTTTATTAATTTCTGTCCTAATCTGTACACAACTGACAAATTTAATGTTAAACAAACTGGTGTAATTATGGCATATTTCCCCATGCATACGGGAAATATGTCACCGGTTATGAGATAAGATGAAGCGTCACAATAAATAAGAAATCGAAGACAATAGACAAACATACAAAATTTACCTGTGTATTAAGAACAATTATGTAGAAACAAACAAAGTTGTAAACTGAAGTAAATTTTTGGAAATTTACTTTGATAAAACTAATAAACGTACAAGTTTGAGCGTTATCGTGCACAACTTTTAATTTAGTGCAAATGGACCCCATTGCAATCTTCGTGCTACGATTTCTCGTATTCTATGTACAAGTCTAGTGGAGTCAATGGCTCTTCTGTGCTGGTGGGGTCAACTGCCGGTGACAGATGACTGCCTCTAGCTCTACAGGCGGAAGCAACTGCTAATGCAAATCTATTGTCACATGCGCCGTTTGTCTTCGCCCAAGTATGGGGTAAAGATGCCACAAACGCTTATTTTCGTATTGCTTCAATGTTAAGGCCACTTCTTCTTAACTTGTGCGTGTAATAGAATAAGGAAATCATATTGCTAATATCTTAAAAAAAAAAAGAAAGAAAAAAAAAAAAGCTTTGAACTTTAAATATGAATAACCGAATATTATAAGGGATTTTCTCGCAAGTTGCTCACGACATCTAAAATAATAGCGATTAAAAAGGCAATAAATTAAGATAAGTTCAGAAACCACGCGCTCACTGAGACAAGACTCCCCACACATGCTGGTCAGTATTACCATCTGGTGACACATAAAAGTGCTAGGAACAAACTTCCATCTTCCTCAGAATTACTTTATTAGTAATTTTATAATATTGTTTTGTGTCGAGATATATTATAAAAACTTCAATTATTTTCATACCATATGGTAACAACTTCAATTTTTTGCTATTCATTTGCTCAGAAAAAATATCTCTATTTATAAAATTTTAATCATATTTTATTACTTATAAAGCTTCAAGAGTATAAAAAAGTAAACTTAGCCAACTTAAATATTTGCCATTTTACCAAGTTCTTACATGTTCCAACAATGATTTGTATATTTGTTTATTAGTAGATTTAATTAAAACAAATAATCCTATGATATTTTTTAAGAATATTGTTTTAAGTAATTACAAAATTTGTATTTTATGTTAAGCACAGTATTAAATCTCTCCTTAAGCTACTTTAATATCTAATATTTCTGAGATTTTAATTTAAATGTTAATTGTCTGAATAAAAACATTCTCTAATGACGTCTAAATTGAAATAAACCAATTTAACTTAAAAATACATCATTGGTAATTACTTGACAAACCAAAGCATCATTAATTCACAATTATTGAAAGGAATTAAAGAAGTGAAATTAGATAGTTTTTTTTTTTTTTTTTTAAGAAAGTTGTTTTCTCAAAATGCTAATTCGCTTCAAATTAATTTGACTTTAAGCGTTTCACAATCAACTTAGTGAAATTCTTACACAAGTAAAATCCATTAACAGATGTGTTTAGAAATTTGAAACATTAAATTAAGGGTATTTTTTTATTTGATTGTTATATGTATGCATTTCGTCTATTTTATTCTATTTCTATTTATTTATTCATTTTTTTTTAAACAAAACATTATTATAATATCAATATTTTAATATATATATATATATATATATATATATATATATATATAGATATTTCTTTATTGAAAGTGAAAGCATAAATGCATGAAATTTAATTCAAGCATCAATTAAAAGTAATAAAATTATGGATTATTCAATATTTGAATGAAAATATTGCATAAAAATGACATTGCTTAAAATATTGGACGCACCATGTAATACGGTATGTAATCGTTTTTTTTCCTTATTATTAGAATTAGAAATTATTGCATCTACATCCATAGGGATTTAAGTAAACGTATTAAAATATTTAGAGATTTTTCTGAAATGTCCAACTATAATCTTCATACACTGCGGTTAAAATTAACACTATATCTACGAACATTCTTTATTAATAAAACCGCTACTTAGGTTAATTTGAGTCCCACTTATAAACTTCATTTCTCAAAGCAAAAAAGAAAAAGTTATATTTGAAAAATTATATCATTAACTTAAGTTTTACATTTGTATTGAGTATAATTTGTACTAAAGACAAAAATGCTGCTATTAAAATTAAAACACGGTCAAATATTTTAAATATAACAACGTTTCGGTATAAAAGTTAACCTTATTTTGATTAACTGTTAATAATTTACCCTTCTGGAAATGTTCAGTCATAAATTAAAACTATTTGGATTTATAAAAGTACACAAGCTCTATATAATTTAACAATATAGGTTAAGTGTCTAAATAAGAATAAGTTTTTTTTCTTTTTTTTTTTTTCTTTTTAAGAGAAATGAACTTGTTACATAATTGAAAACGTTTCTGCACATCTACATTTTAAACTTAACCTCTTTATTAAACATTATATAATTTACTTTAGAAATATACTATAGGCAAAACATCGAGTTCTAATATCGGAACTCTGTCGGAGGTGTAAGCAATTTTTCAAATTTCTTTAACTATCAATTTTTTTTTTTTTTTTTTTGGTTTTCTAAGACTTAATATAAAAACGAAAGATTTGATTAAACAGATGTAATGAGTATTAAGTCAAAATTCCTTTTATAAGTTCAGTTATAAAGCAACATAACACTACTTATCCTGTGGTTACGATTAAACTCACTTTACCCTATCGCTATATAAAAATATTCATCGGAAGTTTTCCGTATGGATGATTCATACTGCAGTTTTATGTCTAGATGTTTAAAGCCCCTCTCCACCCATATAAATGTTAAATGTGGCACTAACACTACTATCTTCAAAGAATTACGAAACTTAACTCTTTGCTTGTCCTATTTAATTTTTACTCCTGTGATAAGTTTTTCCAAATTGAGGGTCATTTTTATTCAATATCCTCCACTGAATTTCCACTCTAGTGGTTTCCTAATCATTTTTAATGTTATTAGTCCAGTGTGTATATCAAATATCATTCCTCAAAATTATTGGTAATAGTTGAATAAAACAGTCCCTGAATTTGGCAACACTGTATAGAGCCCTGTAGAGCGTTCTGGTCAGCAAAGGTATATTACAGATCTCTGTGATTGCGAAATTGCACTATGTTTATGAAGGATTTTACCTGATGACACATCCGGCCAATTTTAACTTAACAATCTCTCTATAATGAAACTTTTGTTATTGATTAAAAATAAACATATAATTTTCAAATTAAAAGAAAATATAAAATAGTAAATATATGTTATTCCTACATGGGTTAATCCAGGGGACCTTTATATTTTTATTATTAAAAAAAAGAAAAAAAAAAGGAAATAACAATAATAAAAAAAAAAAAAAAAAAAAATTCAAAATTGCTTATAAGTATGCTTATTATGGTCTTATTGTAAGAATCTTTCTTCTTCTGCTTTTTTTAATCTTTCTTTCAATAGCAACTATAATTACAACAATTTTACAAGGCTATAAGTGGGATAAAATGTACCAAAAATTGCACTGTTTTTGCATAAACTCTGCCAAAAATTCAATTTTCTCCTTTTTTTTTTTTTTTTTTTTTTTAAGCACTACTTTTTATAAATTTTATTTTTTTAAGACACATGCGAAATTTTAATTAGATCGGTGCTACAGCCTTTAATAAATCGTGTCCGCCACTTTTCTGAAAAGGGTATCTAGAAACCAGGAACAACCAGCTGAATTTTTCAACATTTTTAAGATAATATTATAAATAAAAGTTTAAATATTGATCTTTTATATGCTTCAAATTTTGAAAGAGAAAAAGGATGCTTATACTTAGCCTTCGAAATCCATGTAACGCCTTAATATGTATGGGTATTTTCTATATCTTTGTGCAAGGATCGTTTGACGAAATTCAATAAAAAGTTTCAACTAGCACACCAGTAAGATATATATATGTATATATATATATATATATCGAATTTCGAATTTAGTTTTACTTCTGATATTTATTCTTGAGTTATACTCATTATAGGGTCACAAACTGATACACACAAGCACTCAGATCACTGCTGAAATTTAATTTGTGATTTAGTTAACAAAAGCAACTAAATAGAGACAAAGTTTGTAAATATATCCAAAAGTCAAAATGAAAATTCTTCTATAAAGTACAATATTTTCTACAGCGTTTGAATATTTTCTAAAAGTACAATATTTTATAAGAAAACGTACAGTCGGTAACAAAAGTGTCCGAACACTAGCAAAAATTCCTATCTAAAAAAAGTTCATTTCATATTGTTTTGTTAAAGGAATCCTTATCGAATCATGTTCTTACACTGACTAAGAACAGGATTCGACAAGGATTTATTTAACAAAACCATATGAAGTGAACATTTTTTGTAAAGGAATTTTTGCTAGTGTTCGAACACTTTTGTTATCGACTGTAATAAAAACTGTTGGCTTTGTTTTTCAACAGATAATAAAATATTGAATTACGATTATAGACAAATATCTTTAATGTACTGTTCGTGACTTAGAAAAAATGTTCATTTTTCTTGCTTAAATTATTCATCCCACGGTTCTAATGTTAAACATCCCTTTTAAATGTATCCTGCTCCTAAAAAAATTCCAATTTTCACTTACTCTGCATTTCTAATGGTTCTCTGTAGAAGAGAATAATTATTGAATAAAAGGCTGCACAAACTCTTTCAAAGAAATAAGTAAGTTTACCCACCTGCTATTTAGGAGACTTTGCGCATTATTACCATTGATTTTATTGTTAATAGATATTACGCGGCTTATTGTTAATGACAAGATATTGAAAATAAATGCATAGAATAATAAGAATGCACCAGAGAAATGGCGCTTAAAAATAAGAAAAAAATACGTTTGGAAACGATTAGGCTGGCATGCCAACAAATAATATCGAGGCTCAACAGTTTCAGATTGCTGCTGAACCAACTAAAAAAAAATTCGTAGAACCACTGTTAGGAAATTCTATATTCGTTAAAAAAAAAAAAAAAAAAAAAAAAAAAATTATAAGATAAAAAAATTTTTATAAACCATGTTTTAAATTTTCTGTTGAATCATATAAACGCTACTGAAGGCAGCCGGAACCCCAGCAATTGGATAAAAGTATTAAAAAAATTCCTTGCTATCGTCTTTTGAGCTATTATATAAGTTTCAAATGGCTATCTAGCCAGGAAGTTAGTTAAAAGTTGATTGCAAGCTTTGTTCTGGAAACGCTGCCGAAGACAGCAGGGTCTCGAAGCAATTGGATAAAAATATTTTTAAAAAGCATTTTTACCGTATTCTGGACTATTCCGAAAGTTTCAAATGTCTAGCTAGTCGGGAAGTTAGTTAAATAAATTTTCTGTTGAATCATATGAACACTGTCGAATACAGTAGGGACCTGAAACAGTTGACTAAAAGTATTAAAAAAAATGTATTGCCCCTGTGTTCTGAGCAATCCTGAAAGTTTCAAATATCTAGCTAGTCGGGAAGTTACTGAAAAATCGATTGCAAGCTGTGTACTGGTAACGCTGCCGAAGGCAGCAGGAACCCAAAACAGTTGGCTAAAAGTATTAAAAAAATGCATTTTCACCGTGTTCTGAACTATTGTGAAAGTTTCAAATGTCTAGCTAGTCAGGAAGTTAGCTAAATAAAATTTCTGTTGAATCATATAAACGCTGCCGAAGGCAGTAGGGACCTGAAGCAGTTGACTAAAAGTTTTTAAAAAAGTATTGTCACCGTGTTATGAGCTAGCCTGAAAGTTTCAAATGTCTAGCTAGTCGGAAAGTTAGTGAAAAATCGATTGCAAGCTTTGTACTGAAAGCGCTGCCGAAGGCAGCAGGAATCTGAAACAGTTGGCTAAAGGTATTAAAAAATGTATTTTCACCGTGTTCTGAACTATCCTGAAAGTTTCAAATGTCTAGCTAGTCGGGAAGTTAGTGAAAAATCGATCGCAAGCTTTGTACTGATAACGCTGCCGAAGGCAGCAGGAACCCGAAACAGTTGGCTAAAAGTATTAAAAAATGTATTTTCACCGTGTTCTGAACTATCCTGAAAGTTTCAAATGTCTAGCTAGTCGGGAAGTTAGTGAAAAATCGATTGCAAGCTTTGTACTGATAACGCTGTCGAAGGCAGCAGGAACCCGAAACAGTTGGCTAAAGGTATTAAGAAAATGCATTTTCACCGTGTTCTGAACTATTCTGAAAGTTTCAAATGTCTAGCTAGTCGGGAAGTTAGTTAAATAATTTTTCTGTGGAATCATATAAGCGCTGCCGAAGGCAGCGGGACTTGAAATAGCTGACTAAAATTATTAGAAAAATGTATTGTCACCGTGTTGTGAGCTGTCCTGAAAATTTCAAATATCTAGCTAGTCGGGAAGTTAGTCAAAAATCGATTGCAAGATTTGTCCCTGACAAACACACAAACAAACACACAAACAAACCTACAAACAAGAATCGAAGTTAATAAAAACATGGTAATAAATCGAATGAGGCTCAAAGATTTTTAAGTATTGTTGTTCCAACCGATAATTTTTTGAATTTGGTCATGTTGGGAAATGATGATTATAAGAACGGTTTATTATATTATTATTATTATTATATTTTATTTTATTTTAATTTAATTTATTTTATTTTATTTCATTTATTTATTTTATTTTTATTTTCATTTTCATTTTCATTTTTTTTTTCTTTCTTTTTTTTTTTTTTTTGAGGAATTAACCGAACTTTCGTAGGAAGATTTGTTACGAAACAAATGGCAAAGTGGACATTTCTAACCGTGTGCCAACCATGAGAGGCCATGATTTGACAATGACGACTTAAAGGTTTGTGCTAGCAGAGAGGATGTAGCTCAAAAAATGTCTGGACATGAATTTATGTGAAATTTGTGAGATGGTTGCTCGAAATTTGCATAATTTACGAAATAAATGCATGGAGTATAGACAAAGACGACATTGAAACTCAAAAGGAAGAGGACTAATTTTAAAGTTGTCTAGTAAATTAATGTTATTTTGTGTTCTTATCTAAGTTTTTTCTCTTTTATTATTATTCTTAAATATTTTTTTCTTTAAATATTTTTTAAATTGTTTTAACAATCTTTTACTTTTTTTTTACTTTTTTACTTATTATTATTATTCTTTTGTTAATAAGTTCAAATAGTCATTCCTAATATAATAATAACTGTTTATAAAATTTTTACAACAATGTCATTTAAGTGCAATTATTATTGTTAACAATGTAATTGTAGTTATTATTAAGAACGATTGTACAAAGCGTGTGGGTAATCACAAGAATCCTTTAATGACTGATTCCGTAAAACAGCTCACTTGGTTTTATTACAGATGTTGCTTAAAATTAAACCATTTTATTAAGTAGCAATTGCAAAGAATAAATAAAAATACAATTTAAAAAAATATAACAAGAGTTCAGGAAAATAATAATACTAATAATATTAATAATAATATTTAGACTTTTTATGCTATTCTATTGACTTGTTTGCAGACTCCCCTAATTTTAACTTACATTAGAAATTTTAAAGAAATTGATGAAAAAGTTTTATTTTCAAGATAAGTATATTGCAACATAAATGAACTTAGTTTTTGATAGAAGCAAAATATACAAAATCAATTCAAAGGAAAAGAAAAGCAATTCTTAATTTTGAAAATGAAATAATACCAACCTTTAAAGTTAATTAAGATAACAATTTTTGTAGACCTACTACTATGTATTTCATTTTATTACCAAAAATATTTATGAAATGTAGCAAGTTTTATTGATATAAAATGATAAATTTTGGACAATTTAAACCGGGAAATGATGTTCGATTTCTGTGATGCCATTGACTATAAAATTTTGTGTCTCTAAATTTATATAAGCTTGAGATATTTCGTTTATTATTATTATTATTTTTTTCGTTTATATTTCTTATTGCAAACGATAAATGAGTTAGTCCATATAATTTCATTGTAGTGTAGTGCTCTACTATTTATGTTTATTTTGATCCTTGTGACCCTTATAGGCACACATGAGAGATGTTCAAAATAACTTTTTTTTTTTTTTTTTCCTATTACCGATCATGTATTTTATACGAGTTATCAAAAGTCGTTCTCCTAGTTATTAAGTCTTTATATTTTGGCACAATCTCTTTGAATTAAATTTTTGCATGTCAATTTTAAGTATTAGTATTAAAATACATAAGGTGAAAGTGTCACATGTTTAGTTATATTGCCGTAAACCGGGGTGAAACATTTTTTTTTTTTCAATAGTGAAGAACTTTCTCAGAAAATTGGCTGCTTCACAAAACCCAAACCCATAAAATAAACCTCTTGACGAATTTTAAATCTCCAAAAATATCCCTTTTACATAGTTATGTTGCTAAAAAAATGGTCTTATAATTATTTGATTTTAATTAATGCCTACATACGTTTCAATGATTTAGCTTCATATAATACATATAGAATGTCTGTTAAAATAGAAGGTTTTACACAATATTATATAATTAGGCCGGGCCGGGAAATGTATATTTTGGAAAAACGACTTATATCAGAAAAGAAATAAAAATGCACTTTAGCATTTTCAATTCAGGAAAAACAAAAAATATAAATAAATATTTAAGTCTTTTCTTCGCACATGACCGACAGAGTCGAAAAAAAAAGAGGTAAAAAAAGTGTCAAATTTATTTATTTATTTATTTATTTATTTTTTTTTTTTTTCATTGAAGTACAAATGTGATTATTTTTTATCCTAATACCATTGAAATGCTTCCTTTTAACACTATTTCCATATATTGTTAAAAACAATTATATTATTTTACTGTTTTAAGAACACAAGTACCATTTATTTATTTATATATTTATTTAATTAATTATTTTACTTTGAAGGTCATGCGCGAAATAAAGACATTATTACTTATTTTTATTTTTATAGTTTTTCCCAAACTGAGGATGACAAAATGGATACAACTTTTTTTATCTTTTGCTATTAGAAGTCACATATCTGAAATATCCATTTTCTTGGCCCACCCTAAAGTGTCATATATACACATTTATTATTATTATTATTATTATTATTATTATTATTATTACTATTATTTGTCGTTGTTGTTCTTCCCCCCCCCCCCGCAAAATTGGGCCCCAAAAATTAAAACTGGTATCGAAATCTCATATATATATATATATATATATATATATATATGTGCGTTTGTGTGTTTGTGTGTATGTTTGTATACACGGGAGGGTGTATGCATGTATTGGTTTACATGAGAATTATCAAGAATACAATTGCATAATTTAAAAACATAATATTAAATATTTTTATTATTTTTATTTATTTCCTTATTTTTTAAAGCGTTAACAAAAATAAATCTGATGGAAATTGTAAATGTACCATAAAACACTCCTCAAAGTAATTTTCTTCTTTAAGTGCATATAATACACACACAAAAAAAATCGATAAACAGGTAATGACTGATGAGAACTTGTTCGATGATAAGTAGGATACTGAAATTGTGAACGATCACCTTCATCGATCACGATAAGATATATTGATAGACATAGTTTTCTAGAATCCAGTGGTACGCAGTTTTTTATGTTTTGCCAAGTGATTTATTATTTACAGCGTACTTATCCTGCTCGTAGAAGATTTTCACTTTTGAAAAAAATTTAGTTTAAAAACATTATTTATTTATTTTTTTAAATGAGTAATTAAATTGTGCTCTTTTATTAAATAACATATATATATAATAAGTAAAGAAATTAAAAGCTTATTTATGTTCTACAAATTACCCCCCTCCCCCCCCCCCCCCAAAAAAAAAAAAAAAGTTACTTATTTAAAGGTATGCAATTACATTAAAAAAAATATATTACTATATCATATATAAACTTAAGTTTCACACACAAAATAATAAAAATAAATAATAAATAATCACAATGAATCTAAAACACAATACATTTTTAAGATTTTGAGAAAAAAGGGATTAAAAAAATTGTGTGAGCACTTACAGGCAGTTTATGTAGTAGTGTAAGAAATTGCAAAGTTTTACAAATGTTTACTGCTTAATTCGAGTGGTCTTGTTTTTTAGAGTATTGAATTTGGTTGAATTACAGAGTTGTGATGAAAGTTTCGAGTAGAATTGCGATTTTTAACGAAATTAGGGCTTACGGAGTGGCATTAGTGTTATATATAGATTTTCTTTCTATTATACACATTAGTTACTTTGGTCTCTCACTGTGGGTCCCAAACAGCGTGGTTATAGGGATTTTATTCCCACAAGAGAAAAAAATTGTCTACGGTCCTGCTAAAGCAGAAGACCGTAGTTTACTTTATTAATAGGAGATACATCAAAAGTTGTAATTAAGACTGTTTTGGGGAAAGCTTAAATTGATAAATAATAATAAAAATAATAATAATAAATAAATAAATAAAATTCATTAATTAAAATAAATAAATAAAAATAATAAAAATTACATTTAGACAGATTACATATCATAACAGAGAAAAGTAACTCAACTGATGCAGTGTTAAAATTTATGTTAAATACATAAGCAATTTTCGTTTAAGGGTTTATAAATATGTTTTAACTTATTATAATTATCTGGATTTATTAATATTGCTTTTAAGTTTTTCCTTATAGTTTCATTGCTATTAAATTTAAAATTGTTTTTAATTAAAAAACATTTTTCAAATATGTAATGAAAAGAGTTGCCTAATTTCTTACATTTACAAAATGCATTTGGTAGTTTATTGATTTTAAAAAGGAAAGTAGGGAAACTACCATGACCTGATATAAAATATAGAGATATTTTATTTGAGCATATAAAATTTGGATTTGCCATTTTAAGAACTCTTGCCACTCTCGTTGCCACTCACTAACAATTTTGGATTTTATAGTTGATTTTATTAGAGAGATTGGGAAAGGAAGATATTATATGAATTATTTATTAATATTTCTTTTGCTAGTTCATCTGCAGCTTCATTCCCAAATGTACCTACCTACATGTGCTCTTCTCCAGGAAAGTTGTATTAATGAGAAATCATTGTTAAGTATTAAATTATATAATTCTAAAAAGATATTGTATTTATTAAATGGGTTTTTTAGTGTTTCTAATGTTGATTTATTATCTGTTATTATTGTTACTGGAATATTTACATATTTTGAATTTAAATGCCATTTTATTGCCTCTATGATAGCTAAGAGTTCTGCTTGAAAAATAGAATTACGTATGTGCATTTTAGTTTGTAATTTATGCATAATTCAATCATTTTCAAAGACAACGAAAGCACAAGAAGTACCCTTTTACCTTTGGCATTTTTGAACCATCTTTAAATATATTGATATCAAGGAGGGGTGGTCATACTATTCAAAACAGAAAATGCGATATTAAAATAGCATAAAAAACACATTTTATATAATTAATTGTAAAAAAACATATAGCAATTAGAAAAGAAGCAAATTTATCGCGGAAAATGAATGAATGAATATCAAATAAACATAATTCAAAGTGTAATTTTAATCCTTTACTTTTTATAAAGTTTTTCAACATTTTTGGTATAGGTTTTGATAGTTTATACACATTTAACGGAACCACATCCGGAACCATTTGAATTTTATCCAGGCATTCGATCCAGGCATATCATCCTTTTTCACAACCAAAACAGTTATCCTCATCAAATTCTATTCCCTACACTGTTAAAAAAAATCAACTTTGCTGCCAGAAATTCTCTGAAATTGGAGAAAAATGTCGTAAATTACGGAAAACTTACATTGACAAAGTATTTTACAGTAATTACAGATAATTTCTGGCGGCAAAGTTGCATATTTTTTAGCATTGTAGGAACCTGTACAGTCTGATAACTTCAGATGTATTTCATCTTCGCTGCTGGAAGTCAGCTTTTTTCTTCGCTTATTTTAAACTTTTTCAGGATTTTCAGCTTTTTTTTATCAAGTTTATTGTTTCTGGGGTAAACGTTTCTGGCGTTTTTCTAATATTTTCTGGTTATGTCAAACCATAGAATATTAACATATTACCTATCAATATGACCTATTTTCTATTAAATTTTTTTGCCACAAATACCATTGGTACGTTTTTTAACTGTCTTAGTCATGGTTAAATCAGAAACTGGTGCAATATCATAAAGCACTTTTGTCGATAATGATACATTGTAAGTTTTTGCTGTTTTAAAGTTTTCTCCTCGATTTTATTTGACCATCTCTTTTAAAACATAAGAACAGAATTCCATGCAATTTAAATCGTCAATCCGCTGCTCTGGCTATTTTTTAGGTAGAAAAGGAAAGAGTGATTATATACGTGCTTAAAAATTAGTATGGTAAAAAAAAAAAAAAAAAAAAAAAAAAAAATCCAAGTAGGCCAATAGGGCTACGATGCACAATAAACACATCGGTAATTTTCGACCTTCGCACTGTAGAACCTATCGTATTTCCTTGTTGTTGGCTTGAATTAAAATTGGGTTTTTTTGAAAGTTAGTAATTTATTTATTATGTTTTTTTTTTTTTTTTTTTTTTTTTTTTTTCGCGACTCTCGCACTCGCGGATAATCGGTTCTCTACTGTAATAATAATTATAATAATAAACTGTAACGTATGCATTACAAAACATTCAGATACGTAACCAAACAAAAATATTCAACCACAAAATTAAATTATAATTCAACTTGAACTTAAATTTTACAATTGGAAAGTACAGAATGAATAAAGTCATGAAATGACTCAAAATGAATAAAGTCATTTAAATGAATAAAGTCAACCCGAAACAGTTGGCTAAAAGTATTAAAAAATGTATTTTCACCGTGTTCTGAACTATCCTGAAAGTTTCAAATGTCTAGCTAGTCGGGAAGTTAGTGAAAAATCGATTGCAAGCTTTGTACTGATAACGCTGTCGAAGGCAGCAGGAACCCGAAACAGTTGGCTAAAGGTATTAAGAAAATGCATTTTCACCGTGTTCTGAACTATTCTGAAAGTTTCAAATGTCTAGCTAGTCGGGAAGTTAGTTAAATAATTTTTCTGTGGAATCATATAAGCGCTGCCGAAGGCAGCGGGACTTGAAATAGCTGACTAAAATTATTAGAAAAATGTATTGTCACCGTGTTGTGAGCTGTCCTGAAAATTTCAAATATCTAGCTAGTCGGGAAGTTAGTCAAAAATCGATTGCAAGATTTGTCCCTGACAAACACACAAACAAACACACAAACAAACCTACAAACAAGAATCGAAGTTAATAAAAACATGGTAATAAATCGAATGAGGCTCAAAGATTTTTAAGTATTGTTGTTCCAACCGATAATTTTTTGAATTTGGTCATGTTGGGAAATGATGATTATAAGAACGGTTTATTATATTATTATTATTATTATATTTTATTTTATTTTAATTTAATTTATTTTATTTTATTTCATTTATTTATTTTATTTTTATTTTCATTTTCATTTTCATTTTTTTTTTCTTTCTTTTTTTTTTTTTTTTGAGGAATTAACCGAACTTTCGTAGGAAGATTTGTTACGAAACAAATGGCAAAGTGGACATTTCTAACCGTGTGCCAACCATGAGAGGCCATGATTTGACAATGACGACTTAAAGGTTTGTGCTAGCAGAGAGGATGTAGCTCAAAAAATGTCTGGACATGAATTTATGTGAAATTTGTGAGATGGTTGCTCGAAATTTGCATAATTTACGAAATAAATGCATGGAGTATAGACAAAGACGACATTGAAACTCAAAAGGAAGAGGACTAATTTTAAAGTTGTCTAGTAAATTAATGTTATTTTGTGTTCTTATCTAAGTTTTTTCTCTTTTATTATTATTCTTAAATATTTTTTTCTTTAAATATTTTTTAAATTGTTTTAACAATCTTTTACTTTTTTTTTACTTTTTTACTTATTATTATTATTCTTTTGTTAATAAGTTCAAATAGTCATTCCTAATATAATAATAACTGTTTATAAAATTTTTACAACAATGTCATTTAAGTGCAATTATTATTGTTAACAATGTAATTGTAGTTATTATTAAGAACGATTGTACAAAGCGTGTGGGTAATCACAAGAATCCTTTAATGACTGATTCCGTAAAACAGCTCACTTGGTTTTATTACAGATGTTGCTTAAAATTAAACCATTTTATTAAGTAGCAATTGCAAAGAATAAATAAAAATACAATTTAAAAAAATATAACAAGAGTTCAGGAAAATAATAATACTAATAATATTAATAATAATATTTAGACTTTTTATGCTATTCTATTGACTTGTTTGCAGACTCCCCTAATTTTAACTTACATTAGAAATTTTAAAGAAATTGATGAAAAAGTTTTATTTTCAAGATAAGTATATTGCAACATAAATGAACTTAGTTTTTGATAGAAGCAAAATATACAAAATCAATTCAAAGGAAAAGAAAAGCAATTCTTAATTTTGAAAATGAAATAATACCAACCTTTAAAGTTAATTAAGATAACAATTTTTGTAGACCTACTACTATGTATTTCATTTTATTACCAAAAATATTTATGAAATGTAGCAAGTTTTATTGATATAAAATGATAAATTTTGGACAATTTAAACCGGGAAATGATGTTCGATTTCTGTGATGCCATTGACTATAAAATTTTGTGTCTCTAAATTTATATAAGCTTGAGATATTTCGTTTATTATTATTATTATTTTTTTCGTTTATATTTCTTATTGCAAACGATAAATGAGTTAGTCCATATAATTTCATTGTAGTGTAGTGCTCTACTATTTATGTTTATTTTGATCCTTGTGACCCTTATAGGCACACATGAGAGATGTTCAAAATAACTTTTTTTTTTTTTTTTTCCTATTACCGATCATGTATTTTATACGAGTTATCAAAAGTCGTTCTCCTAGTTATTAAGTCTTTATATTTTGGCACAATCTCTTTGAATTAAATTTTTGCATGTCAATTTTAAGTATTAGTATTAAAATACATAAGGTGAAAGTGTCACATGTTTAGTTATATTGCCGTAAACCGGGGTGAAACATTTTTTTTTTTTTCAATAGTGAAGAACTTTCTCAGAAAATTGGCTGCTTCACAAAACCCAAACCCATAAAATAAACCTCTTGACGAATTTTAAATCTCCAAAAATATCCCTTTTACATAGTTATGTTGCTAAAAAAATGGTCTTATAATTATTTGATTTTAATTAATGCCTACATACGTTTCAATGATTTAGCTTCATATAATACATATAGAATGTCTGTTAAAATAGAAGGTTTTACACAATATTATATAATTAGGCCGGGCCGGGAAATGTATATTTTGGAAAAACGACTTATATCAGAAAAGAAATAAAAATGCACTTTAGCATTTTCAATTCAGGAAAAACAAAAAATATAAATAAATATTTAAGTCTTTTCTTCGCACATGACCGACAGAGTCGAAAAAAAAAGAGGTAAAAAAAGTGTCAAATTTATTTATTTATTTATTTATTTTTTTTTTTTTTTTTTCATTGAAGTACAAATGTGATTATTTTTTATCCTAATACCATTGAAATGCTTCCTTTTAACACTATTTCCATATATTGTTAAAAACAATTATATTATTTTACTGTTTTAAGAACACAAGTACCATTTATTTATTTATATATTTATTTAATTAATTATTTTACTTTGAAGGTCATGCGCGAAATAAAGACATTATTACTTATTTTTATTTTTATAGTTTTTCCCAAACTGAGGATGACAAAATGGATACAACTTTTTTTATCTTTTGCTATTAGAAGTCACATATCTGAAATATCCATTTTCTTGGCCCACCCTAAAGTGTCATATATACACATTTATTATTATTATTATTATTATTATTATTATTATTATTACTATTATTTGTCGTTGTTGTTCTTCCCCCCCCCCCCCGCAAAATTGGGCCCCAAAAATTAAAACTGGTATCGAAATCTCATATATATATATATATATATATATATATATATGTGCGTTTGTGTGTTTGTGTGTATGTTTGTATACACGGGAGGGTGTATGCATGTATTGGTTTACATGAGAATTATCAAGAATACAATTGCATAATTTAAAAACATAATATTAAATATTTTTATTATTTTTATTTATTTCCTTATTTTTTAAAGCGTTAACAAAAATAAATCTGATGGAAATTGTAAATGTACCATAAAACACTCCTCAAAGTAATTTTCTTCTTTAAGTGCATATAATACACACACAAAAAAAATCGATAAACAGGTAATGACTGATGAGAACTTGTTCGATGATAAGTAGGATACTGAAATTGTGAACGATCACCTTCATCGATCACGATAAGATATATTGATAGACATAGTTTTCTAGAATCCAGTGGTACGCAGTTTTTTATGTTTTGCCAAGTGATTTATTATTTACAGCGTACTTATCCTGCTCGTAGAAGATTTTCACTTTTGAAAAAAATTTAGTTTAAAAACATTATTTATTTATTTTTTTAAATGAGTAATTAAATTGTGCTCTTTTATTAAATAACATATATATATAATAAGTAAAGAAATTAAAAGCTTATTTATGTTCTACAAATTACCCCCCTCCCCCCCCCCCCCAAAAAAAAAAAAAAAAGTTACTTATTTAAAGGTATGCAATTACATTAAAAAAAATATATTACTATATCATATATAAACTTAAGTTTCACACACAAAATAATAAAAATAAATAATAAATAATCACAATGAATCTAAAACACAATACATTTTTAAGATTTTGAGAAAAAAGGGATTAAAAAAATTGTGTGAGCACTTACAGGCAGTTTATGTAGTAGTGTAAGAAATTGCAAAGTTTTACAAATGTTTACTGCTTAATTCGAGTGGTCTTGTTTTTTAGAGTATTGAATTTGGTTGAATTACAGAGTTGTGATGAAAGTTTCGAGTAGAATTGCGATTTTTAACGAAATTAGGGCTTACGGAGTGGCATTAGTGTTATATATAGATTTTCTTTCTATTATACACATTAGTTACTTTGGTCTCTCACTGTGGGTCCCAAACAGCGTGGTTATAGGGATTTTATTCCCACAAGAGAAAAAAATTGTCTACGGTCCTGCTAAAGCAGAAGACCGTAGTTTACTTTATTAATAGGAGATACATCAAAAGTTGTAATTAAGACTGTTTTGGGGAAAGCTTAAATTGATAAATAATAATAAAAATAATAATAATAAATAAATAAATAAAATTCATTAATTAAAATAAATAAATAAAAATAATAAAAATTACATTTAGACAGATTACATATCATAACAGAGAAAAGTAACTCAACTGATGCAGTGTTAAAATTTATGTTAAATACATAAGCAATTTTCGTTTAAGGGTTTATAAATATGTTTTAACTTATTATAATTATCTGGATTTATTAATATTGCTTTTAAGTTTTTCCTTATAGTTTCATTGCTATTAAATTTAAAATTGTTTTTAATTAAAAAACATTTTTCAAATATGTAATGAAAAGAGTTGCCTAATTTCTTACATTTACAAAATGCATTTGGTAGTTTATTGATTTTAAAAAGGAAAGTAGGGAAACTACCATGACCTGATATAAAATATAGAGATATTTTATTTGAGCATATAAAATTTGGATTTGCCATTTTAAGAACTCTTGCCACTCTCGTTGCCACTCACTAACAATTTTGGATTTTATAGTTGATTTTATTAGAGAGATTGGGAAAGGAAGATATTATATGAATTATTTATTAATATTTCTTTTGCTAGTTCATCTGCAGCTTCATTCCCAAATGTACCTACCTACATGTGCTCTTCTCCAGGAAAGTTGTATTAATGAGAAATCATTGTTAAGTATTAAATTATATAATTCTAAAAAGATATTGTATTTATTAAATGGGTTTTTTAGTGTTTCTAATGTTGATTTATTATCTGTTATTATTGTTACTGGAATATTTACATATTTTGAATTTAAATGCCATTTTATTGCCTCTATGATAGCTAAGAGTTCTGCTTGAAAAATAGAATTACGTATGTGCATTTTAGTTTGTAATTTATGCATAATTCAATCATTTTCAAAGACAACGAAAGCACAAGAAGTACCCTTTTACCTTTGGCATTTTTGAACCATCTTTAAATATATTGATATCAAGGAGGGGTGGTCATACTATTCAAAACAGAAAATGCGATATTAAAATAGCATAAAAAACACATTTTATATAATTAATTGTAAAAAAACATATAGCAATTAGAAAAGAAGCAAATTTATCGCGGAAAATGAATGAATGAATATCAAATAAACATAATTCAAAGTGTAATTTTAATCCTTTACTTTTTATAAAGTTTTTCAACATTTTTGGTATAGGTTTTGATAGTTTATACACATTTAACGGAACCACATCCGGAACCATTTGAATTTTATCCAGGCATTCGATCCAGGCATATCATCCTTTTTCACAACCAAAACAGTTATCCTCATCAAATTCTATTCCCTACACTGTTAAAAAAAATCAACTTTGCTGCCAGAAATTCTCTGAAATTGGAGAAAAATGTCGTAAATTACGGAAAACTTACATTGACAAAGTATTTTACAGTAATTACAGATAATTTCTGGCGGCAAAGTTGCATATTTTTTAGCATTGTAGGAACCTGTACAGTCTGATAACTTCAGATGTATTTCATCTTCGCTGCTGGAAGTCAGCTTTTTTCTTCGCTTATTTTAAACTTTTTCAGGATTTTCAGCTTTTTTTTATCAAGTTTATTGTTTCTGGGGTAAACGTTTCTGGCGTTTTTCTAATATTTTCTGGTTATGTCAAACCATAGAATATTAACATATTACCTATCAATATGACCTATTTTCTATTAAATTTTTTTGCCACAAATACCATTGGTACGTTTTTTAACTGTCTTAGTCATGGTTAAATCAGAAACTGGTGCAATATCATAAAGCACTTTTGTCGATAATGATACATTGTAAGTTTTTGCTGTTTTAAAGTTTTCTCCTCGATTTTATTTGACCATCTCTTTTAAAACATAAGAACAGAATTCCATGCAATTTAAATCGTCAATCCGCTGCTCTGGCTATTTTTTAGGTAGAAAAGGAAAGAGTGATTATATACGTGCTTAAAAATTAGTATGGTAAAATAAAAAAAAAAAAAAAAAAAATCCAAGTAGGCCAATAGGGCTACGATGCACAATAAACACATCGGTAATTTTCGACCTTCGCACTGTAGAACTTATCGTATTTCCTTGTTGTTGGCTTGAATTAAAATTGGGTTTTTTTGAAAGTTAGTAATTTATTTATTATGTTTTTTTTTTTTTTTTTTTTTTTTTTTCGCGACTCTCGCACTCGCGGATAATCGGTTCTCTACTGTAATAATAATTATAATAATAAACTGTAACGTATGCATTACAAAACATTCAGATACGTAACCAAACAAAAATATTCAACCACAAAATTAAATTATAATTCAACTTGAACTTAAATTTTACAATTGGAAAGTACAGAATGAATAAAGTCATGAAATGACTCAAAATGAATAAAGTCATTTAACATTTCTTACGAGCAAAGTTTAGGTTGCAATCTATGATTAAATTTCGAAAATATTTAGGCCATCCAGTCTAGAATTACCTTACATTTAATTAAACCTTAAAGAATATTTAACATATACTAAAAGATATGAAATAATAATAACTGCAAAAAATGGTTATGAAGCTAAATTTCGTCTTTAAGACACACTTTTCAATCAAAATTGCACATTTAAACATGTTCAATATTCACACATATCACAAGAACTGTTTGTTTAATAAATTTCTTTAGAATGAATAATGATTGATTGTACAAGAAACAATCAGATATTATGATTTGTATGAAATACATTTTATTCTACAATTAAGGAATAATCTATATAAATAAAGAGAAGTGTCTGTGTGTGTGCCTGTCTGCGCTCTGGTGCTCACACTACTAATCACAGAGCCTCCAAATTTGGCATATAGGTACATGGGACCCTGCAGGTGTGCACCTCATCGAGAGTTTTTCGAATTTAAACTTTTTAAATTGACGTTTTTTTTCGATTTCAAACATTGGCTTTTTTGTTTCATTTTTCATGAATTTATTCTTCGATTGTAATCGTCTGCGTATCTTAACGGCTATTACGCAATTCATCTTTTAAGGCAATTTTCTTTTATTATTATTATTATTATTTTATTTATTGAAAATCAAATAGTAATTCAATAGAAATAATTTGTTACGTTTATGTATAAATTTTATAGTATAGCAACTTTTTATTTTTTCACTTTTTTAATTAATTCCTTTAAAAGATTTTTTATTATTATTTTTTATTATATTTTTGGGTAAAAAAAAAACTGTAGTTTATAGTAGAAAGGTTAAACTGATTAAAATTCGTCTGTTTTTAAGGTATTTAATTCTTTTTAAAAGAAAATCTACTTTTTTATTTTATTTTATTGCACTGGTCGGAATCAAATCGTAGTATAGTGTAAATAACGGGGGCTGTAAAACACATGGTTCAAAAACTAAAATATATAATAGATGCTGAAATACAGTCATCTTCAAAATCGTAGTTCAGAACAGAACAGTAGTTCAGTAACAGAAATTCTACAAATCGCCGATAAATACCCAGATTGAACTGCCCGGGAAAGACCTTTCTGTAGACAGTGGGAAACTGGACACGATGTAGTACGGGCAGAAAAAAGAGCTGCCTTAGGCAACGTGTACCCGAAAAAGCGAGATCTAAACGATTTTTTTTTTATTATTGGTTTTTATTTAAATGTGATGTAAAAAATAAATACAGATCCAATTCTTTTGAAAATTCTTTTAAATATAGTGATCAGCTAAGCGGGCGTAGCCTGCTAGTAATAATAATATTTAAAGGACTAGAAACAAACAACAATTATAGCTATTGATTAGCGGTGTTGAAAACAAGTTAGAGCAAAAATAAAATTTAAATTTAATTATGTGTCAGATTTTTTAATTTTAAGATATTAAATCTCTGCAGAAAAACTTACACTACCCTATAATAATGAAAAAACTAATTACTTCATATAAATGCAATAAGCCTTCACAAAACAATATATACGTTTTCGATTAAAGTTTTAGAAATTAAAGAAGAAAGCATTATGATAAATTAAAAAAAAATGTTATTATACGACATAATCTTTGAGATCTAATTAGTTTCTTCCAGATTATAATAAAAATGACAATGGAAAATATACATGTTATGAATTATTCATAGCAATTCTTTAATAAAGCAATATACATTTCGAGCTGTTGTGAGAAAGGAAATATGAATTATTTCCGACTTTATGTTTGTATATTAAAACATTCTAATTTAATTAACTCGATAACGTTTTTATTTTTCAGAGACAGATTAAACATTATGTCATAAGTTTAATTAGCCAGAATTGACATAATACTCTTTGATACAGAAAAGGTTAGAGATGCTGAAAAAAACTAGAAAATTTAATTAATTTTTCTTTTAATTTTTTAACACACTTTTTAATTTTAACTGGGATAATGAATCAAATTGAACATCCAATAATATTAAAATAGTAGTCACAAATAACAGAAGTGAAGTAAAGGTAACGTATCATAAATACAGTTACGTGCAAACGTTTCGGGCCAAACATTTTTTCATTAATATTTATTATACAAATAAAGATTTTAAAAATTGTAGTATTATCATGCAAAGTAAATCAATTATAGTGTCGAACTAAACGACTTACAAATTTTGTTAACAGAAAAGTATTAAATTATAACAAAATATATAAAATTTATGTGTTCAAAAGTTTCGGGCCAAACAAATTTATGAAAAACAAACTAGCAAAATAGCAAAATATATTTTTTTCTAACACAGCAGAAGGTCAAATAACATTAATATATTGGTAACATGCCCTTTGAAGCTATCGCAGCATATCATCGATGAGACTCTGACTCAATTAAAGTCTTAATACATGTATGGTCAATTGTTTTTGCCATTTCTCTTGAGCTTTTTTCGATAATATTTTCTAATTGAAGAATTAATAGACCCTGCTTTACTTTTAGCTATGCCTATAAATGTTCAGTGGGATTTAAGGCAGAAGGTTGACTTGGCCATTCAAGAATACAAACCTTTTGCCGTTGAAAAGTTTTAAACGAATCCAGATTGAAGATTGGAGCCATTATCAGGTTGCAAAATCCGTCCTCGTGGCATCTTTCGGAGTGCATAAGGAAACATTTTATGTTCGTTAAGACTTTTTACATATAACTTTGTCCATAGCACAGATTATTATACAGATAGGACACTCCCGTACATTCTTCGGTACCCAAAATTTGACTGCAGCGACCCTATTGTCAACGGCTGTAAGTTTCTCGAGATTTCCGGTTTACGCAATCGCTCATCTTATTTTTATTGTATCTATGTTCATTGTAATATTAGTGCAACGTTAAACCCAACATCCAACCAACTAACCATTGTATCGATGTTTACATTTGGCAACTTTGTTATTGTTTACGAAATTGATTGTCGAAAGCAATTTATTTTTAGAAGCAAGTACTAAATATTAAGCAAATAAATTTCGAAAATATATATAAACCAGAAATATTTTTTTTTTCATTTTAAAGCATTTTGTATTATTTAAACCAAACAAAGTTAAATATTTAAGATTTTATTCCATACTGCTATTTCAGCATTACAGTTTCTTATATTAATTTGTATACTTGAACACGAATGTGTTTGGCAAAATTTATTTTCAAACATAATAAAAATTAGTTTTATTTTTTAGAAAATATCTGTAATGTTATGATTTTGTGAATTTAAAAGTAGTAGAAATAGTGAAGCAAAGAAAACTGCACATATGTTTTCATTTGGCAACTTTATTATTGTTTACAAAGTTGATTGTTAAAAGCAATTTATTTTAAGAAGCAAGTGCTAAATATTAAGAAAATAAACTTTGAATATACATAAAATAAAAACATTTTTTCATTTTAAGGCATTTTGTATTATTTAAAACAAGCAACGTTAAATATTTAATGATTTCATACTGCTATTTCAGAATTACAGTTTGTAATTTTAATTTGTACTTGAATATGAATATGTTTCACAAAGCATATTTTTAAACATTATAAAAAATAATTTTTACTTCTTAGAAGAATAGCTGTGAATGTTTTGAGGATAATTTTGTGAATTCAAAAACAATAGAAAGTGAAGAAAAAGAAAACTTCCCATACTAACACTAACCTGCTACTAACTTCTCGCGAAATAGAAAAACAATTTTCGATCAAAGATGCTATTCATGTAGACTTAACACATGTAGTTCCCCAGTGTTGACACTAGTGGTGCTACTATATTTCCGGTTCGCGTTTTAGCTTCACTGTCCTATCTGTATGATAATCTGTGGTCCATAGTGTCTTCTACTGTCACTAAAGGACCAACGTTTTCATGCGAAAAAATTCCCCACGCTATGATATTTCTCCCTCCATGTATTACAGTCAATATGTTATATCTAGAATAACACTTGGCATGGTTTGGTTGTTGAATGTATCTATTTTCCTCATTTTCAAAAAAGATTAACCTTTGTTTCGTCTGTAAATAACACCTTTTTTTACAGTCTTTGACTGTCCCACGCTCATGTACATTAGCAAATTTTTTTCTTGCCTTCTTATTCTTTGTACAAATTAATGATTCCTTTCCTCGGACGCATCTAGAACTTCCAACTTGGTTTAATCTACCCCAAACAGAACTATGATGAACATGAACCAAATTTTCCTCCAATAAATCACACGCTATAATTGCTGCATTCTCGAACTCCTTCTATATAGTCGTGTTTCTTATTAAATGGGCCAATCATTGCCGGGCATTAACGTCACTGTGAACTTTTAATTGCTTGACCCGAAACTTTTGATCAAATGATTTATATGTATTTCACTATATATTTAAATACTTTCCTTGTAAAAATTTGCTTGTTATATATTTTCAACGTATATTTAATAAAGTTTACGGTACAATATTTAAACTCTTTTTACCTTAATTTATTCAAAAGCTATTGGTAAAAATTAGTTTGGCCCGAAACCTTTACACGCAACTGTATATTAATGGAAAACTTGGCGTGTGATTATTAAAGTAAGGCAAACAATCAAAATAAATAAATAAATAACGGGAACTTTGACAGCTGTTTGGGTAGCACTTAGCGAACCGTCTTCAGTGCATGAAAAATATAACTGAAAAACCTTTTGATTTTGAAATGCACGAAGAAATACTTCTGTAATCACAATGTTTTCCTAAACCAGTTTTACTATTAACGCTTTAACGAGCTGTGGTAAATATTTTACCACAAAGTCATCAATTTTAAAATGGGGAAGGCGTTGTAAGCTAATTTTACAACACCTGCCGTTTTTACTTTGTTAAGATACATGAAGGAACTAAATAAAAGAAGAAGGGTCACACTCTGTGTTGATTCTTTTTTTTTCTGTAATTCTGTTTATAAGGTCGTAATAAGTAATTTTATGAGAAAACTGGGTGCTTAGAATAAAGAGTAGGCGTGGAAAGGTAGCCTACTATGCCTTTCTTATTTAAAATTAATTTTTTGGGCGGTAAATATACTTATCATGGCCTTATAAAACATTAAAAATCAAATTAATTTTGCCTAATAAGCTAAATGGAATTTTTTTTCTTATTATCACTCTCAATACCAAAACTATTTTCATATACCATTACTACAAATAACCCCTTAACTGCTCCCGGCGTATCTATTCGTCTCGCTAAGCCGATGCGGTAACTACCCCGGGAGTGCATATACGTTTTTCCGAAGTACGAAACTTTGAGTTATTTTGCTACTAGTGACACTATTCTCGCGGTTTTGAAATACAATTAAATGAACGCGACAGTGTGTTTGAAGGATTTACTTACTTCAAAGAAGATAGGAAGTGAGAGACATTGGAAAAGGAAATATTTCTGGAACAGTAAATGCGTAACAACGGGCGCCATTGTGATAAATGGTAGCACTGGGAAGCGAATTTTGTAATTTTTCGTCGACAGTGCACGTTCTGGTAAAGGAATAACAAATGTAACTGGAATAGGTACAACTATAGTATTTCCCCACAACTGAATTTGGCGATTTTACTTTGGCGCCGATTTGAACGATAAGGATGTCGTTCTGAACTGTTTGCGATATAATATGGCAGCCTGCATGCTATTTATTTTGGATTCATGATTTATAATTTAGCTTATGATTTTATCATTTATGCTATATAATTTATGATTTTTAGATTTATGATTTAGCCATAATCGCCAAATTCAGTTGTGGGGAAATACTATAGTTGTTCCGTGAAATAATACTATTTACTCGATCTCCTTTTTATATACCCTGATCCTATGCTCAATACCTCTGCTTATGAAAATCAGATTGTCTTCTCCTTCAATCACATTGGCACAATCTTCATTGCTTTTAATGTCATAATGTTTTAAAATGCAAAAGTAACCTCTTTAAATTTCCGAATTGTTTTCAAAAAAAAAAAAAAAAAAGTGATCATTATAGAATTTTTCAAACATTTTAAATGTAATGGATCTGCAGTGGAAATATTTTGAACCTACATTTTTTCTTAAAATCTTTCAGTACATCTTTAGAATTGGCTATCTAACCATTTTTGACTCAATCAGCATTTTAGTTTGAACATGCCACGTTTAATTAAGATCCCTCTGTGTATAAAATCGGTACAGTTTCAATGTTATATATTAAACAATACGAATATTTAAGTTATCTGATGTGTTTATGTTGACTAACAGATATTGTGAAACACTATTTCCCTTTCTCAGCTTATTTTACATTACATTCTTCTTTCAGTATCAAGTATTTAAATAAATCCTTCAAAATATTTTGGAAAACATTAACACAAATACAAATATTATTTATTGTTAATGAATGGTTTAGAATATATCTTACATTCATCATATAAATACATTCTCAAGAAATTGTCCTTTCCTGTAAGAAAGGAAACAGAAGAATATGTTAAAACAATAATATAATGGAAATTCCTTTTACATGTATAGTGTAATATGTATAATAGATTTTTCAAAGGGAATAGTTATTACTTTCTTTCTAGGATGTTTGATTATTTAGTATCTCTTTATATTGCTTTTTGAACAACTGCATTATTTCAGGAAAAATCAGATAATGGATTCCGATTCTTTACATTCTATTGTTTCATTTTATCCATTAACTTCTTTTAAAAAATACTCGAAACAGTGTAATTACGGAAGTAATAATAGGATAATCATATGTCCATAGTTAAAAAAATGCGTAACGTTATTTATTAAAATTTGTAATATATTATTGAAAAGTATTTTTAGTTAATACTACTTTTAAAATAGCATCGAAATTTAAGTAGTTTTCGTTGTTGAACTAAAATTCCAGGTACAATTTCTCAAGTATAACTTATGAAATGGAATTACTTTTATGAAGAATGTTGTATGTGTTAGTGAATGTTCGTTTATTTATACATTTAACATTAAGCATCGAAAATAATATATTTATAAAAATAGTAATAATAATAACAATAATAATAATAACACTATTTTTTTTTATTACACATTTTTTCTTTTGCAGCAAAATTGTAGCTGTGATATATAAATTTGTTTAATTATAATAATTCTCAGTTCATTGATTTGTTTAATATTTCTAGAGCACTTGCATAAATAAATAATTAACAGTTACACTGATTTTCGAAGAAAACCTTTCCCAATTGTTACATGTATGTAAAAGCATTCAAAGTGCTGTCTCAGACCTATAAGATTAAACTTAATGCCGGAAATAACTGAATTTTTGACTAAGTTTAAAGTCATGATTTAAACACTGGGCAATTTAATAAAAGATGTGTTCATCATTTCTGAACAATATCATTAAATGAGGAAAATTTTAATTTGTTATTCAAATATATTCTTAATTCCATTATACATATATTCATATCAGAACCCCACAAAATGTTTTTGGAACATACACATAAATCTTATACTAATGAAGATGAATATGTAAATTCCTTTTTTTTAAAAGAACATAAATATGCAGAAATGCAAAAAATTAATAAACTATAAAGTTAACATTCATTTTTAAATGAAAATTTCTTTTGCGATTTTCAATATATATATATATTAAATAGAAAGTAATAAATAAATGTGAAATTTTAAGTTACCAAAAAGAAGAAAAATGCTTGGTTAACAAAAATAAGTTAAAAATGTTAATAAATACAAAAACAACGGATTAATGTAATGGAAAACATTTACAAAACAACACTTCATGTGGAAACACCTATCAGTTTCTTCTTCAGTGGGTGTGATTAGATAGTGTTTTTATACAAATATAATTTAATTAATATTACAACAATATATATATATATATATATGTGGGACGCATTCCTTGAACTGTCAACAGATGGCGCTGTCTCTGATGCTCATCTTTCGACGAGAGGACGAATGGAAGTCAGTTGGGGTCTGTCTGCCATGGAAAGCTGTTGAGATCGTCAGCGCGAAGGCCGATATGGTCATTTTCTTCTAATTAGAGCTTGAAGTGCTCTTAATAGTTTGGTAGATCCATGGAGAGCTCAATACCTCAATCTCACACATTTAAAATAGTGCGCGTAGGTACTATTGTGAATTATAAGAGCGAGTGAGTGCTCATATGTTACTTTATGATAGTTATTCTGATGAAATGAACTTCTTAGTTAATGTGTGTTAAGCCTCGAAACCAGCAGTTGGTTAATGATACAAATTCTGCTATTATCATTTTATCTTTGTGTAAACTGTGTTTGTATGTTACGTAATAAATGTTTAGTTATCTAAGTCGCATCTCATCATTGCCCCACCCATAGACGCCCAGCCAAGATTCTACAAGTGGGGGCTCGGCCGCGATATTATAGCAACACCAACAAGTTATAAAAGGTAACTTTTACATATTTATTATTCTGTTAGATAATAAACAATAATTAGTAATGCATAAATTGAAGCATGGAAAATTTAGTGCTATTTTGAATTAGAAATTGATGAACAATGTCTTGAGAACAACAGTTTTGGTTTCATTTTGTATGTTTAAGATGAAATAAAAATATCACTTGAGAAGAATGAATAGAAGGAATAATTATGATTAAAAAATATGATTCTGAATAATCCTTTATAATTTTGCTTATTATTGTTTGCAATATTATTTTAACAATATTATAACAATCTATATATTAATTTGAAACATGTTTTTGTCTCTCTCCACAATATTGAGAGAACGGCTAGGTGTAAAAATTTGGTTGAGGTGTCTAAAAAAAGTCTTGGTCTGTAGATGTGTTATGAAAAGAGAAAAATCAAAAAAAGTCGAACGGTCCCAATTAATATACGAAAAATGCATATTTCTTTTTTAGAATGACGTCATTTTCGGAAATGCAAAAATACAGCGAGTTAATCTAAATTTTTATTGCCTTCTAAAAACAAAGTTCAGGTGTTATCATTTTATTTTTAAATTATTGTTCCTTTTTTACAGTGTGGCAACAGGAAAGAATATTTATTTATTTTGCCGCTTTTTCTCTTATTTCTTTATTTCATTTTCGGAAATGCGAAAATACAGCGAGTTAATCTGAATTTTTAGAATTTTTATTGCCTTATAAAAACAAAGTTCACGTGTTATCATGTTATTTTTTAATTATTGTGCCTTTTTTACAGTGTGGCAACAGGAAAGAATCTTTGTATTAATTTGAAACGTGTTTTTGTCTGTCTCCACTAAATTATGAGAACGGCTTGGTGTAAAAATTTGGTTGAGGTGTCTAAAAAACGGACTTGGTCTGCAGATGTGTCATGAAAAGAGAAAAATATAAAAAGTCGAACTCCCCCCCCCCTGGGGGGCAGGGTTTAAAAACACGTTTGCGAGATAAACTCAGCTCGAAATTACTTTACGGTGAAGAAATTGTACATGGGGGACTAGACTCGAATACTAAAAAATCAATATCTGCGATTTTGGAATTTTCGTATTTAAAGAGGGGGAAAGTAGATTTGGAGGGGGGGAAAGGGGGAAATTAGTTTGAGAGGGAAATCCGTTCTAGACCCACACATGTAGCACCTCATTTTAAAGGTCTTGAAATTTCATGTTGATTGGAGATGTTTGTATATAAATTAGGGCGCCCCCTGGTGGTGAAAAATGGAACTAGGTGATTTTGAATTATGCCCTATCATGTTACACCTTATTTTAAAGGTCTTGGTATTTCCTGACCGTTGGTGATGTTCGTACAAAACACACTGTGCCTCCTGGTGGTGGAAAGTGCAACTAAAGGATTTTGTAGTTGACACCACCATGTGACACCTTATTTGAAAGGTCTTGGAAATTATTTTCGATTGGTGATAAAGGTGTTGAAATTTCATGTTGATTGGGGTTGTTTGTATACAATATAGTGGGCCCCTGGTTGTTGAAAATGGAACTAGGTTAATTTGTAGTAGACCCTAACATGTTAAACCTTATTTTAAAAAGGTCTTGGTATTTCCTGACCGTTGGTGTTGTTCGTATAGAACACGCTGTGCCCCCTGGCGGTGGAAAGTATAACTAAAAGATTTTTCAGTTGACACCACCATGTGACACCTTATTTGAAAGGTCTTAGAAATTCAAGGCGATTGGTGATGTTCGTATACAACATACTGCGCCCCCTGGTGGAGGAAAGTTGATTTTACAGCGCGTGCGTAGCATGCCTTCTATACGGTGACGCAGCCACAGGTAGAGGTAACACAAGTCAGAGGTTTGTTTGGTTCAAGGTTAATTTTTGTGAATTTTTTCATGTTATTAGCGGCCTACATATACGCTGCCGCAGGCACCGGATCACGAGCCCGAGTTTCGTTCTGTTTGAGGTTTTTTTTTTTTTTTTTTTTTTTTTGTTACAGATTATTATAATTATTATTTTGTGACGCTTTCATTTAAAAATAGAAATTCAAACAAAATCGAGTTAAAGATATAAAACCATACAAATTTAAGGTTATTATCATGGGCCCGGGCATTGCCGGGCGGGTTCATTCGGTTCCAGGTTAATTTTTGGGAATTTTTTTATGTTATTAGCGGCCTGTGTATGCGCTGCCGCAGGCACCGGGGTCACAAGGCAGAGTTTCGTTCGGTTCAAGGTAATTGTTTTGTTACAGCTGATTATTTTTTTCATGATGCTTTCATTTAAAAACAAAAATTCAAACAAAATCGAGTTAAAGGTATAAAATCATAGAAATTTAATGTTCATTTAAGGTATCATGGGCCCGGGCAACACCGGGCGGGTTCGTTCGGTTCCAGGTTAATTTTTGGGAATATTTTTTATGTTAGCGGCCGGCGTATGCCGAAGGCACCGGGGTCACAAGGCAGAGTTTCGTTCATCGTTCAGTTCAAGGTAATTTTTTTGTTACAGCCGATTACTTTTTCGCGATGCTTATTTTTAAAAATAGAAAATCAAACAAAATCGAGTTAAAGATGTAAAAACATGCAAATTTAAGGATCATTTAAGGTTATTACTATTAACTCGGGAAATGCCGGACGGGTCAGCTAACATGTAGTTTTAGTATTAAACAAAATGGAAAATAAAAGATAGTCAGTTTGAGTCACATTGACAGTACTTTGTAGAAAGTGATGTCATATATAGTATTTCTATTTATAAGCATTTTCCCGACTTCCTTTTTTTTAAGTGAAATGTCATAAATTATGTTAGATTTTTTAACTTGAAATACATTTGACTAATGATGCGACGAATTTTGAAACATTACGGTCAATAAAGTAATCGTCGAATTCGACGGGTTCCAGCTAGTATTATTTTAAAACGAAAGTGATAATAATTATTAAATAGAGAACAATAATGGTGATATTATGTGTGTATAATTATAACTGAGAAATATATACGTTCTTCTAAATATTCTGTTGAGTAATATAGATTGTTCTGAATGTATTTATTTAAAAATCATGATAATTTTGATTTGAGAACAAAAAACGTAGAATCACTTTTAAGAAAAATATTCTCATACTGTTTTGTTTCTATTTAAGTATGATATTAATTTGGTAGAAATATTGAAATATTTTTTGGTATAAGTAATTATTTGGTGTTATAATGGCCCGAAACGTGTTAAAAGGTATTAGAAAGGCCGATTTAAAAACAATTGCTGAAGAATTAGGCCTAACTGTTCCGGCAGAAGCTAAGGTATTTGAAATCAAAACTTTAATTGAGAATTCTGACATTTATAAAAATGATTTAGAATTTGTTAGAGACGTTATTAAAATGTTAGGAGAAGAGCAAAAGTTGAAATCTTTAGAAGAACAAACCAAAATTGAGATGGAAAGAATTAAATTATCCCAGTTAGAAAAAGAAATAGAGTTTCAGAATTTGAAATTACAAGCTGCAGCAAATAATTCTAGTAATAATGTTGAGCAATCAAATTCGGAAACTACTTCACAATCATTAGAAAATTTAATTAGAAGTATTCGAACTTTAACCATTTCAGTACCTGAGAAAAAGGAAGCTTTGCACCTATTTTTTCAATCACTTGAAAAAACATTCATTTCTAAAAATGTACCGTCTAAATTTAAATCGGAAATATTGATTAATTTATTGGGAGATAAATGTAATCAGGTTCTTGCGTACGTAACCACCGAAAAAATTAACGATTATGAAAAATTTTAAGAATTAATTTTAAGACCATTTCAACCAACGTCGCGTGAATGTTTAAGTAATTTTAAAAATGCGCTGCGGAATCCGTCAGAATCACATGTCCAGTTTGCTTCCCGTCTAAGTGTTTCTTTTGATTACTATTGTAGATTGAGAGGAGTTAACGATGTTAAGCAATTGTGTGATTATATAGTTTCTGATAAGTTATATGAAACGTTGGATTCTAGAACTAAGGAACATATCAGTGTTCGAGAAGTTCAAAATTGGTTTAAACCCAACGAATTAGGTCGGGAGTGTGATTTATTCTACTCTTCTAGAGGAACATCGTTAATTGAAGCTAATAATACGCGAAACGAAAGTTCAGAGTATAAACGGTTTGTAAACAAAACTCCTTTTATAAAAGCACAGTATAATAATAAAGATCCCATAATAAGAAATTCGGTGCCTAATCAAACTCACGAAAAGCATGAAAGAATGTGTTACATTTGTGGTGCAAAAGGGAAAACATTTCATTTCGCTAGAGTCTGTCCTAAACGTGTTGCAGAAAAAAAAGTATTCCGTGAAAATCTTCCAACGAAATCAGTAGTTCAATCCGAAACAAGTCCGATTAACCTAATTGTTAATGAACTTGAATATGTTGATATTTTAGTGGATGATATTCCACTTAAAGGGTTAAAAGATACAGGTTCTTCTATTTTAGTTGTAAATAAAAACAGCATTCCACAGACTAAAAATGTTATTTCTTCAACCACACTAGTTAGCTGTTTTAATGAAAAGAAAGATGCAAATCTAACTGAATTTATAATATCTTTACCTAATCATGATTCATTAAATGTAATCGGTGCTTTATGCAATAATTTGTCATGTGACGTAATTCTGCCCGGTAATATTTTTCATATTCTGAAACAACAAAATAATGAGGAGACAGATATTTCGAGTTCCACCGACGAAGGGGGGGATTGTTTTCTGAGTTCGGGGGAAAGCGATCTCGATGAAGCAAGTGAGTGTTCTTTTTCTTTAGTCGATCGAAGGGAAAATTAGATTCTTTTTTTTCAAATGTGTGCAACTATTCAGAAGAAACAAAATTCGATGTCAGTCACATTTTAGATAAGTCGTTAAAAGAGAGATTGTAGTCGTTAAAAGAAGTTATACCATTGTCTACTTATCACATCGATTTGTGGGTCCATTACCGACCACTAATAAAAACTATAATCACATTTTTACCGTTATAGACGGATTTAGTAAATTTTCGTGGCTATCTCCCGTTAAATCAACTTCTTCAGCAGATGCTTTGCAAAAATTAAAACAACAAGCTGCTATTTTTGGTAACCCCGCAAGAATAATATCTGATCATGGACCTGCATTCACATCGAAGGACTTTACAGATTACTGTGAATCAGAGGGAATCGAACATGGCACCATCACAACGGGAATCCCAAGAGGAAACGTTCAAATCGAGAGACTTCATCGAACAATCATACCTGTATTATCCAAATTATCTATAGATGACCCGAACAACTGGTACAAGTTTGTTGAGGCAGTCCAGAGAACAATTAATTCCACCGTATTAAGAAGTACCAAAAGTACTCCTTTTGAATTACTCACTGGTGTAACAATGAGAAGGAAAGAAGATAAGAGAATACTAGAACTCCTCGAAGAGGAAAGGATAAATTCCATGCTCGATAACCTTAACACCCTTCGTAAAGAATCAAGAAAAAACATCCTTAAGATTCAAGAATAAAATCGCAGATGTTACAACAAGAAGAGAAAGAAAGCCTATGTGTATAAAATTAATGATCTAGTTGCCATCCAGCGAACTCAGTTTGGAACTGGCATGAAACTTAGACCAAAATTCTTAGGTCCCTATAAAGTTTTACGTGTGAAGACCAAAGACAGATATGAAGTCGAGAAGATAGGTGATCACGAAGGACCTATTCACACTAGTACTTCTGCAGACAACATGAAATTGTGGGTTACTAACTAGTCAAAAATCACAAAACTTTGAAAAAAAAAAAGATTTATACTTTATACTTTTAATGTTCTTTATACTTTTAATGTACATAATTATTTTAATGTTTGTTTCTCATTTTGCAGATATCCTTTAGTTTCCTAGGCTGATTCCACATTGAGGGCACCGTGCGTCAGGATAGCAGAGCTTTGTGGGACGCATTCCTTGTACAGTCAACAGATGGCGCTGTCTCTGATGCTCATCTTTCGACGAGAGGACGAACGGAAGTCAGTTGGGATCTGTCTGCCATGGAAAGCTGTTGAGACCGTCAGCACGAAGGCTAATATGATAATTTTCTTCTAATTAGAGCTAGAAGTGCTCTTAATAGTTTGGTAGAGCCATGGAGGGCTCAATACCTCAATCTCACACATTTAAAATAGTGCGCGTAGGTACTATTGTGAATTATAAGAGCGAGTGAGAGCTCATATGTTACTTTGTGATAGTTATTCTGATGAAATGAACTTCTTAGTTCTGTGTGTTAAGCCACGAAACCAGCAGTTGGATAATGATACAAAGTCTGCTATTATCATTTTATCTTTGTGTAAACTGTGTTGTGTACGTTACGTAATAAATGTATAGTTATCTAAGTCGCATCTCATCATTGTCCCACCCCTAGACCCCCAGCCAAGATTCTACAAATATATATGTATGTAAATATATATATATATATATATATATACATACATTAATTACACGTGTCTTAAGAGTTATGCTCGGGATCAAATCTCGGTTCTGACATTTCCTGTATACTTGGTGTTAAATGAGTTCATCTTTACACTCTATCTTTAAAAATAAATATTCAGGGTTGATAAAAACAGCATTCCTAAGTAATTTACATGGTGTATAGGATATGCTACGAAAATATGCTCCCCTGTTACATCTGCGGTTGCAGACACGGTAACTTTACTAAGAGACATTATGTGAAATTGCCGAGTTGATAATCACAAAGGTTGGCTCAGCGGTAAGCCGGATGCTTGAATTCGATTTTCGGTTAGGGCATTTTTGTCACAGTTGGTATCAAAATATGAACTTTACGCATCATATATAAAACTAAATATCCATAGTTTATAAAAACAACAATCCTAATTAAATAAATTATCTAATCCTCAAAAATTTCTTTTTTATTCTTATTTATTCTCTTTCTTTCTATTTATAATATTTCCAAATGTAGAGCACAAACCAACCATCGCTCTTTAGAATGTAAAAGTCGAGGGCGAAAGACTAAGAATCCATAGAAAAAAACATCTGACGATAAGGAAAAAACACACAATGTTAAGCGTGTGCGAAAAAAAAGTGGCTAACACCCGAAGGAATAAAAGGTCAAAATGCATTAGAAAAAGTCATTGAAGAACGATAAAAGATTGTGCTTAGGGGTCCTGAATCTATCGTCGAGGTTTTGCTACGTATTTTTATCACAGGATAATAATAATAATAATAATTTATTTATAAAAATAATTATCATAATAAAATATTTATAAAAATATATATAAGTGACGAGAAATTAATTGTATAATTAATAAAAATAGATGCAGGTTTATAAAGTGAATTAAAGTATTATCATGTTTTTTTTTTTTTTTTTTTTTTTTTTTTTTTTGAACAGTTGGAATTTAAAACTTGTGCATACTATTATGTAAAGGATGATGCCAGTTTTTTTTTTAATTATCATGTAAACAAATATATTAATTTAAGCAGGTAAAGTGAAATAAATTTAGAAATACCAGTGTAAAAATCAAGAACTTGTCAACCGCAGATTAATTAGTTAATGTAGAATATTTAAAAATTAATAGTTAATATTTAAACATTAATATTAAAACATTAATAGTATTTTAATATAAATAATTTTAATATTTAATAGAGAGGATACATTTTTGGACCTTGTTTGTATTTGTAGTTTTTGCATAATTTTTGAGTTATTTATATTAAAGCAGTATTATATATATATATATATATATATATATATTGTTGGGTACTTGGGGGTTCGTGAGTTGTCTGAGAATGAAAGGCCAAACGTACAAAAATTCAGTAATTTATTCACAGAAAGTTCCAGAAAAATATAGGTCTATAAACCAAGTATCAGCTTCAATTCAAACAGTAAACACAGCTTAAACAACAGCTGTCAATAGCAAATCCACAGTACAAACTGTATAGCAATAACACTTGAAGCAAGTCTCTCTCAAAGAGGCTTAAGAGCAATGCAAGCACTAGCGAAGCTGGCTGAGATCTGAACTGAACTGACTGCCTTGGCGAGGAAGCGCTCCTTATATGCTGTTCCATGGAACCCAGATTTTTCGAGAAAACTCTAGAAAGTGGTCAAGCAATCAACTTACAGCTTCCATATTTGGTATATCCCATATAAGGATTTTCTCGCCAAGGTCGCCAAAAAAATCGCGAAGGTGGGAAAAAGTCGCCAAATTTGGCGACAACTCCATTATCTGCATTACTGGGGCTTTTTAATGCGTTTTTAAGGGAAAATAAGGCTATTTCAACGCTAAAACGACTAGAAATGCACAAAATTAGCACTTTATCAACTTACTAAGCCTCTTTGAAAGAATTTATACAAAAATAAACACAATTATTTACAGTTTCGTAATACTGCCCCCCGCCCAAGGACTGCACGTCCCGGGCAGTCCAACCCTTGGTCAAGAGGCGAAACTAAACAAATTTACACAATCAAAAACACAAAAACTAAGTTGCATATAACGATAAAATAGAAATACAAATCAAGTGAGAAATATTTACAAAATTCACAAATACGTTCAAATATTTATATACAAATATTTACGAATTCCAAATATGTACAAATATTTATATACAAATATTTACATTACGCATGCGCAAATTTTACCAGTATTTACATTTTTAATTTTTAATATTACCGTTACTTGTGGTACTTGGCTAGCCTATTATAGTGCACCACCTTCGGTTTTGATGAAGGTGTTTTAGTGATCCGTACCACTACATCATTCAGCCTTTTTAAGACTGTGTATGGTCCGTCCCAGTTGCACTGTAACTTGGGAGAGAGTCCTTTGCGTCGAACAGGATTCCACAACCAGACCTTCTCTCCTTCCTGAAACTCATGTTGCGTAGCCTTTAGATCGTACCTTGTCTTCATTTTCTCCGATGCAATGTGAATTCGCTCCCGAGCAAAGTTGTGAACGTCCTCAAATCGTGCCTGGAGATCTTGGATGTACTCCTCGGGCGATGAAGGCGCATCGGGTGGACTACCAAACAGGAGATCACAAGGGAGACGAAGTTCACGTCCGAACAGCATCTGGGCTGGAGTATAGCCGGTGGTTTCATGGACAGCACTTCGATAAGCCAGCAGGAACAATGGAAACTTCAAGTCCCAAACTTGCTGGTTCCTTGATACTAGAAGAGAGAGGTTATTCAGTATGGTACGGTTGAATCTCTCGACCATGCCGTCCGACTGGGGATGTAAGGGTGTTGTCCGGGTTTTGTCTATGCCGAGTAGTTCACACAGTCCTTTGAAAACATCAGAGATAAAGTTCCTACCTTGGTCGGTATGAAGTTGTAGGGGCGTGTCGTACCTTGACACCCATTGCTGCACTAGGACTTCTGCGACTGTGCATGCCTCTTGATTGGGAATGGGATATGCCTCAGGCCACTTGGTGAAGTAGTCCATCACGACTAGGATGTATTTATTTCCACTGGAGGTCCGTGGCAAAGGACCCAAGATGTCGATTGCAATCCGTTCAAATGGTGCTTCCACGTTATACCGTTGCAGTCTTCCTCGACTTCGTTTCTGCGGGCCTTTACGTGCCGCACAAGCATCACAGGATTTACACCATTTCTCCACATCCTCCTTTGCCTTGCACCAGTAGAAGCGTTCCCGAACTTTCTGCAGAGTCTTCATTACCCCAAAATGGCCTCCGGTAGAGCTACTATGCAGTTGTTCTAAAACAGCTGGAATTTTTTATCTTGTTAATAAAATCTGCCATCTGAAGCTTTTCCCATCATCAGATTCCCACTTTCTGTGTAATACGCCGTTTCTGATATGAAGAGAGTCCCAAAGTGCCCAATAACTTTTCGTAATGGGACTAAATCTGGAAATGTCCGGCCAGATAGGTCTGTTGCTGGTCGTCTCCTTCAGCTGTAATATTGGATTTATGTCAGGATCTTCCAACTGGGCTTTTCTAAGTTCTTCGTCACTCCATGGATCGGGATCTTGTTCCGATGGTGTTGCGACAGTAACTTGGCGAGCAACTGGCTTTATTCTTTTGTGTTTATCTTCAGATTTAGAGCTGTATTTATGGTCTTCGGATGGAGGCTTCCGCAAGAAGGCATCTGGATTTTCCCGAAGAGCTCCTTCTGGGTGGCAGACTTCAGAGACATTCTTGGTTGCTTCTCTAGGTGTTCTCACTGGGCAGCTTCGTTTGATATGCCCGTCTTTTCCGCAGCCCCAGCATTTATTTGTTGGAGTCTTCCCTTCTTTCTTACTCTCAAGAATGCGTAGTCTTCTATTAATTTCTGCAATCATTTCCTAAATCTCTTTAAGATCATCTTTAGAGCCGTTCACTTTGTCTGCTGTGCTGTTCTGGCGATATTTACAGGAGGCTTGTTGGGCTGTCTCGAGCTTTAGGGCATACACCACGGCTGACTCCACATCCTTCACGCCGGAGAGTCTGAGGGCTTTTTGAATATCTGGATCTCCGCAGCATCAATGAAATATTCTAGAGCCAGATCATTGCGTGTTTCAGGATGACAGTCAGAGAAAGCCAAATGTGAAAGCCTCTGGATGTTTGATGCCAGTTCTTGTAAGCTTTCCCCTGGTCTCTGACAACGGGACCTTAGCTGGAGTCGACTATATTCTTTGGACCATTTCGCTCCAAAACGTAGCTCTAGTGCTCTGGTTGAAGCTTCGAAGTCATGTCGCTGTTCCTTCGAAAGGGTCTCCAGAATATCTGCGGCGTCGCCCCGAAACGACCCTACCAGATGAGCCGTCTTTGCAACAGAGTCCCAGCCGTTAGCTTCAGCTATGATGGAAAACTGCGTTTTATATACATGCCACGAGGAACTGCCGTCGTAGGTGGATAGCTTAATAAATTCCTGATTCTGGATTCTTCTCTCTTTCTTTTCAGTTTCCTGAGGCATGGATTCTAACTTTTCTTCGAGATTCCGAATCTTGCTCTGCAGTTCATTCCCTAGTACTTCTCCGTTCCACTTTTCTTTCATTTTTCTCTCAAGATCTTCCTCCATTCTCTTAAACTTGCTTTCTATATCTGAAACCTTTCCTTTCAGCTCTTGATCAAAGTTTTCTTTAAATTTCTCATCAAAATTCTCTTCTATCTTCATAAATCTCTCTTCAAAATTCTTTTCCACTTTCAAAACTTTCTCTTCAAAATTTTCTTCTATCGTTATAACTTTCTCTTCAAAACTTTCTTCTATCTTTATAACTTTCTCTTCTATTCCATCCATTCTATTTTCCATCACCGTTAATTTACTCTCTATTGATTCTTTCGCTGTTGAAAGCTCTCTCTTCATCTCATCTTGATTAGATTTAATTTCTTCGGTCAAACTGGCTTCCATCTTTTCATGAACTGCTTTCATTTCCTCTTGTGCTACCTTCATTTCTTTCATCTCTTGGCTCAGGCTATCTTTCATCTCTCTCTGCGATGCTTCCATACTTTCTTTCATCTCTCTTTGTCCTTCATTCATTTCTCTTTGCCCTTCTTTCATTTCATTCATCTGGGTAGCTAAGCTTTCTAGAAGTTTATTTCATCTGTTCCTCCATAGCTCTAGTTATAACCATTCACAGACAATCCCACTTCTGACACCAGAAATGTTGCGTACTTGGGGGTTCGTGAGTTGTCTGAGAATGAAAGGCCAAACGTACAAAAATTCAGTAATTTATTCACAGAAAGTTCCAGAAAAATACAGGTCTATAAACCAAGTATCAGCTTCAATTCAAACAGTAAACACAGCTTAAACAACAGCTGTCAATAGCAAATCCATAGTACAAACTGTATAGCAATAACACTTGAAGCAAGTCTCTCTCAAAGAGGCTTAAGAGCAATGCAAGCACTAGCGAAGCTGGCTGAGATCTGAACTGAACTGACTGCCTTGGCGAGGAAGCGCTCCTTATATGCTGTTCTATGGAACCCAGATTTTTCGAGAAAACTCTAGAAAGTGGTCAAGCAATCAACTTACAGCTTCCATATTTGGTATATCCCATATAAGGATTTTCTCGCCAAGGTCGCCAAAAAAATCGCCAAGGTGGGAAAAAGTCGCCAAATTTGGCGCCAACTCCATTACCTGCATTACTGGGGCTTTTTAATGCGTTTTTAAGGGAAAATAAGGCTATTTCAACGCTAAAACGACTAGAAATGCACAAAATTAGCACTTTATCAACTTACTAAGCCTCTTTGAAAGAATTTATACAAAAATAAACACAATTATTTACAATTTCGTAACAATATATATATATATATATATATATATATATATATATATATATTAAATTCTGAATTACTGAAAACCATATATTGTGAAACAGTTTGTGTAACAGTTTGCGCAGTAAAGTTCATTAAAATGTTGCTGTATTATTTTTATTATTATTATTTATTTATTTTATGAAAATGGTAATTTTAAACAAAACTCCTACAACAAGTGTACATTTTAAAATAGTTTAGATTATTTCTACTCAAAGCTACATAATTTAATGTGTGGCTATCAATTCAAAAGCAGTATTTATCTCGGTATGATCGTCAGATTGTTAAAGAAGACTTTAATTTCTTTAAAATATTAAAAATAATCTTTCGAGACATTTACGTGAGTTTAGAAAAAAAAAAAAAAAAAAAAAAAAAAAGGAAAAAAATGTGTATTTTTCTTTTTTTTATATTTGTCAGCTTATTAAAAAGAAAAACTCTCAATTATTATTATTTTTTATGAATTCATTAAAATATTATATGTATGAACGAAGTTTATAACAGTTTTCAAATAATAATAATAATTTGATTTTAATTTAGTGTTTATAAAAAGTCTTTAATATTTTTTCAGACAAATATATATATAAAATGTAAAAATTAAAACATTATTTATAATGCACAATATCTTAGAAAATGGTCAAAAGAGAGCGCTATCATTACAACAGGATAGCGAAAAAGCTATGAATTCATGAGTTTCATGGTTGAAGATGGTATTTCCTTAATTTTATGCTTGATTTTCCCTAATCTATATATATAAAAATGAATTGCTGTTCGTTAGTCTCACTAAAACTCGAGAACGGCTGAACGGATTTATCTTATCTTAGTCTTGAAATGTTCGTGGAGGTCTAGGGAAGGTTTAAAAGGCGAGAAAAAATCGAATAATTTCCGCGAAAACCCTAAAAACAGCCCTTTTCTATTTCCCATACAAACGTTTTCTAGAGTCAATTTGAACTTTATTGCTATTCAATAAAGTTTAGGTGTGTTCCTAACGGCTGATGGCTGAGCTACAAAAATTTGCATGTTGATTCGTAATGACCTCCCCTGATGCACCTCGAAGCCGGATTTTCGAATTTTGTTTTAGTTTTCTTTTAATTAATTAAAATGTTAAAATAAAAACCTTCTAATAACTGATAAATTGGCCATTTAATTTTAATCCTTAATTTAATTGTTGCCAAAAAAAAATTATTCTTTTTTGGACAGAAAAAAAGAAAAAAAAAAAAAACGTGAACAATAAAAATTACATTTATTTAAAATATTTAATTTTATTCCTTAATTTAATTGTTGCCAAAAGAATTATCATTATTTTTTCGACGGAAAAAAAAAAAAAAAAAAAAAAACGTGAACAATAAAAATTACATGTATTTAAAATGAGGAAAGTAAATTAAAAAAATTAGAAATATCAGTCGTATCGTTACAAATAAGATACCAAATGAAAGATGCAATTTTTGTGAATCCAACGGATTAAACAGCTTATCGATCGGACAATAAAATTTTTTAAAATTAACTAATGTATGTATTTTATAAATTTTCTTTCACAAACACAAACGTGTAGTATACAGCCTATACAACACTAGACCAAATTGAAGTTCAAATTTCATCAATATTTAAATAAATAAATGAAAATAAAAATATGCTTAATGGGAAATATATATAACCATTAAAAGTTTAGTTGTCTAAAATATGTCAGAAATAGCGCTCATAGCATATTGTTACAAGGTATTAAGTCTTATTTTTACAAGGGATAAAATCTAAAATGGTGACAAAAATTCAAAAGTCGCCAAAGAGAGCTATATTAAGGCGGTACTATGATCATGCTTACAAACCATGAATACTAATAACCACAAAAAATTAATTGTCTCATGCAACAGACGTAGCCGGTCATAACATATTATAATATTTAGCGTGAAATTGTTATCATTTTTATGGTTGATCGGGGATAAACAAAATAAACATAGGAAATAACGTAAAAGCAAATATTATGTGCACCACGTATAGTGTTGTTCATATGTAACTGGGATTCAAATATAAAGGGGATACTTCATTTTTTTTTCGATACTATCTATTTCGAAACTGTTATCTAATAAGTACTTAATGCAAGCCTATTGGTAAACCATTGTCTCAGGTAATAGGGACAAGCGCCCGAGTTTTAGCGGATGACCAAATCGCTACCGAAGGCAGCAGGGATCCGAAGCGAGCTTTTGAGCAATTTTAGTATTTTATTTTATTTTTATAAAGCTATATAGAAAAGAGTTTCCTTTAAATTTAGTGACCAGCGAAGCGGGCAAAGCCTGCTAGTTATTAATAAATTCTTAACATCGTTTATTAATCAATTATTTATTAATCAATAAGTGCATCAGTTATGATTTTTTTTCTGCAAAAAAATGTGACTGAAAATATCTCTTGATACACAAATCGATTACCTACAAAAAAAGAAAAAAAAAATACTACATTACAATGCTTGACAATATTAATTTGGTAAGTTATATAATTCAAATCAAAACTTTTTACTCAGACAAAAATTTTGTATGTAATACTTTCAGGAATAGTGTAATTATGCTTATTTAAAGTGAAATTTTATCAGAATTTAAGACTAGCATTAGCAGTAAAGAAAGAAAGGGATTTTTCTCGCTAAGTTAAAAAAGTAAAGTTTTATTAAACATTTCTAGGATACTTTTTTGCAGTTGGGAAATAAAATTAGGTAGTGTAAAATCTATCCCATCGTCTTTGAGGGGGGGTTAAAAGTTCTTTTTCACAATAAATAAAATCCTAAAACGTGGGAAATCATTTTTTTAAATATGTTAATCTTTTTGTGATAAATCTAAATATAACAGTTCTTTAAGTTAAAATACATGAGACAAAATTTCCTTATGAATAATGTGTTTTTTAAAAAAATATATATTTTATATTGAAAAATTGTTAAATATTTTTTACGCCCGTTTCGTTGGTCTCTATAATTAAATGAATTTTCAAAAGAATTTGATTTATTTTTTTCTTATATATATATATATATATATATATATATATATCACATAAAAAAAAAAAAATGAAAGAAAAGAGAAAGAAAGAAAAGAAACACCCACTCAAAATTTTGCTACGGGCTACGGCAAACCTTTTCCGGACGCACTGTTATTAGGTTCAGATTCCTACTGCCTACAGAAGGTCTTCCCTGGGCACTTCATTTTGGGTATTAATCGATGACAGCTGGATCTACCGTTTTATTATTATTATTATTATTTTTTTTTTAAGAACTACTATTTTAAATATGACTGTATCTCATCACCTAATAATTATTTTAGTTTTTGAAGCTTGTATTTTATAGTCATCGCTCTTTACATTATACTACCATATGATTCCGATCAATATAATGAATAAAAGAAAAAATAGATTTTCTTTTAAAAGGAATTAAATAACAAAATAATTTGTAACTAAACTTAAATCATAACAAGATTATTTCTACAATATACTGAAAAAAAAAAAAAAAAAAAAAAAAAATAGCCGTTAAAAATAAGTTTTTAGATTAAAAATATAATTTTCTTTTTTTTTTTTCTCTTTCTACTGCATTACCGTTTGATTTTCAAGAACTATGATTAAAAAAAAAAAAAAAAAAAAAAAAAAAAAAAGATTTCGCCTCCAAATGAAGGAATTAAATAAATAAAAATTGAACAGCGTAATAGCCGTTGCTAACACACACAGACGATTAAAATGACAGAATAAATTTTAGAAAAATGAAATAGTGATGAAGCCAATGTTTAAATTTAAAAAGAAATTAATTAAAAATTTTCAAATTCGAAATTCGAAAAAAAAAAAAAAATCTCGATGCGGTGCACAGAGTCACAGCTACCCATCTTCCAAGGTTTATAGCTGTGCGATCAGTAGTGTGAGGGGGCCTGGTCGTTTCCCCTGATTTAAAGGGGGTGAGAGAAATTTAGTTTTTCCCTTACAGGTCGATTGCGCTGGTAAGTTCCCCCACATTATCATTTCCCATCTCTTTCCCTCTATTTCTTTTTAAAGATAACTAGAAATATCCATACACTTCTCAAAGGGATTACAGCTATTTACCTATAAGAAACACGAGTGCTAAAATTGGCAATTATGACTCCTTTAATTTCATTTTCCATTTTCACAAACTATTTTTTTCCAAATCATGCAGTTTTTTTTCTATTTTTAAATGATTATAATAATAATAATAATAATAATAATAATAAAAGTTAAACTTTTTTATTTAAAATTCGTGTATGAAAATAAACTTAAAAAGCAAGAACAAGGCAAAAATTAGGTTTCGAATAAAAATAAATGAATTACTAGTACATTTAACAGTCGTAACAAAGCACACATTTTAAATCAGAGATATGAAAATTTCTGGTTTGTCTAGAAACTTCTTTTACAGTTATAATATTAGTAGTTATATAAATTTGGGAACAACCATACTGCCTTATTATTGTCGTTTAAACTAGTATTGCTCAGGAAAAAAAGAATTAAAAATAATAATAATAGTACAATGAAAGTACAGATTTTGGTAAATTTTGAATTTGTGCACATAAAATATTTCCTTTATTTTCAAAGATGTAAAATGTATGCCAAGCACATAGTATAGAATAAGTGTAGAGTCACAAATTAAACAGAAAACTCATTGAATGCTCTATAAAAGATTAATATAGGCAACTTATATCGAAAGAACAAAATATTACTTCGTTAGGAAAGTAATGCATTTTTCCATTATGAGATAAATTACGGAGTATTATTTCCTGTGCTTCTTTATAGAATAAATAGTACACATTTCTTGCCTGATGAAAAAGACTTTTCTTCTCAAAACGCGTGCCTTTATTATTCATATATAATACAGAAATTTTTAATTACAGTTCAGTTTTGTAACGTTAATGTCAGATATGTCAAACGCAATTGGAAGTTGTAAGACTTCAGTATTTATAAACACGGAATAAATATATTTTTAAAGCTTTTATTTGATATTTAGCAAAAATAGGGAATACTTTTCTGTTAATTAAACAATTAACATTAATAAACAACAGCGTATAAATTAATCAACGTTAAAAAACTGGAAGGCGTGTGAAAGTTCAATACTTAATAAATAAATAATTTTTCTATTGTTAATACAAAAATAATAAATTTATGCTTTAATCTCATGACCTGATAAATCAATACTTGATTTGTTGGTAAAATAAAAGTACAGCACATACATATATAAATAATTACGTTATACATGAGGACCAGTTATGCAATTTACATATGCAAATAAAACTATTTTCTTCCGAGAGATTATTTATAAATGCTATAAATGTGTCACAGAATATTTTTTTTCCTTGTGTGTGTGTGTTGGGTGGAGGTCGATTTCCCTGATGTATGATATCGTGAGAGAAAAAATGGGTCGTTTCCCCTAACCCTTTTTCCGAAGGCACAGGTCGTTTGCCCTGATCCCCCCTTTCTGTTCCCATGTTTATTATTGACATGTACTGATGAACAGGGGAGGGGGGATGTGTCCTTCATTCCCTTACAGGTGACTTAAATAATGAACGCACAGGGGCCTGGTCGTTTCCCCTGATTTAAAGGGGGTGAGAGAAATTTAGTTTTTCCCTTACAGGTCGATTGCGCTGGTAAGTTCCACCACATTATCTTTTTCAAGATAACCAGAAATATCCATACACTTCTCAAAGGGATTACAGCTATTTACCTATAAGAAACACGAGTGCTAAAATTGGCAATTATGACTCCTTTAATTTCATTTTCCATTTTCACAAACTATTTTTTCCAAATCTTGCAGTTTTTTTTCTATTTTTAAATGATTATAATAATAATAATAATAATAAAAATAATAATAAAAGTTAAACTTTTTTATTTAAAATTCGTGTATAAAAATAAACTTAAAAAGCAAGAACAAGGCAAAAATTAGGTTTCGAATAAAAAAAATAAATTACTAGTACATTTAACAGTCGTAACCAAGCACACATTTTAAATCAGAGATATGAAAATTTCTGGTTTGTCTAGAAACTTCTTTTACAGTTATAATATTAGTAGTTATATAAATTTGGGAACAACCATACTGCCTTATTATTGCCGTTTAAACTAGTATTGCTCAGGAAAAAAAAAATAAAAAAAATAATAATAGTACAATGAAAGTACAGATTTTGGTAAATTTTGAATTTGTGCACATAAAATATTTCCTTTATTTTCAAAGATGAAAAATGTATGCCAAGCACATAGTATAAAATAAGTGTAGAGTCACAAATTAAAACAGAAAACTCTTTGAATGCGCTATAAAATATTAATATAGGCAACTTATTTCGAAAGAACAAAATATTACTTCGTTAGGTAAGAAATGCATTTTACCTTTATGAGATAAAATACGGAGTATTATTTCCTGTGCTTCTTTATAGAATAAATACTACGCATTTCTTGCCTGATGAAAAAGACTTTTCTTCTCAAAACGCGTGCCTTTATTATTCATATATAATACAGAAATTTTTCATTACAGTTCAGTTTTGTAATGTTAATGTCAGATATGTCAAACGCAATGGGAAGTTATAAGACTTCAGTGTTTATGAACACGGAATAAATATATTTTTAAAGCTTTTATTTGATATTTAGCAAAAATAGGGAATACTTTTCTGTTAATTAAACAATTAACATTAATAAACAACAGCGTATAAATTAATCAACGTAAAAAAACTGGAAGGCGTGTGAAAGTTCAATACTTAATACATAAATAATTTTTCTATTGTTAATAGAAAAATAATAAATTTATGCTTTAATCTCATGACCTGATAAATCAATACTTGATTTGTTGATAAAATAAAAGTACAGCACATACATACATAAATAATTACGCTATACATGAGGACCAGTTATGCAATATACATATGCAAATAAAACTATTTTCTTCCGAGAAATTATTTATAAATGCTATAAATGTGTCACAGAATATTTTTTTCCCTTGTGTGTGTGTGTGTTGGGTTGAGGTCGATTCCCCTAAAGTATGATATCGTGAGAGAAAAAATGGGTCGTTTCCCCTAACCCTTTTTCCGAAGGCACAGGTCGTTTGCTCTGATCCCCCCTTTCTGTGCCCATGTTTATTATTGACATGTACTGATGAACAGGGGAGGGGGATGTGTCCTCCATTCCCTTACAGGTGACTTAAATAATAAACACAAAGGGGCCTGGTCGTTTCCCCTGATTTAAAGGGGGTGAGAGAAATTTAGTTTTTCCTTTACAGGTCGATTGCGCTGGTAAGTTCCCCCACATTATCATTTCCCATCTCTTACCCTCTATTTCTTTTTCAAGATAACTAGAAATATCCATACACTTCTCAAAGGGATTACAGCTATTTACCTATCAGAAACACGAGTGCTAAAATTGGCAATTATGACTCCTTTAATTTCATTTTCCATTTTCACAAACTATTTTTTTCCAAATCTTGCAGTTTTTTTTTCTATTTTTAAACGATTATAATAATAATAATAATAATAATAATAATAATAATAAGAGTTAAACTTTTTTATTTAAAATTCGTGTATGAAAATAAACAAAAAGCAAGAACAAGGCAAAAATTCGGTTTCGAATAAAAAAAATAAATTAATAGTACATTTAACAGTCGTAACAAAGCACACATTTTAAATCAGAGATATGAAAATTTCTGGTTTGTGTAGAAACTTCTTTTACAGTTATCATATTAGTAGTTATATAAATTTGGGAACAACCATACTGCCTTATTATTGCCGTTTAAACTAGTATTGCTCAAGAAAAAAAATAATAATAATAATAATAGTACAATGAAAGTACAGATTTTGGTAAATTTTGAATTTGTGCACATAAAATATTTCCTTTATTTTCAAAGATGTAAAATGTATGCCAAGCACATAGTATAGAATAAGTGTAGAGTCACAAATTAAACAGAAAACTCATTGAATGCGCTATAAAAGATTAATATAGGCAACTTATTTCGAAAGAACAAAATATTACTTCGTAAGGAAATAAATGCATTTTACCTTTATGAGATAAAATACGGAGTATTATTTCCTGTGCTTCTTTATAGAATAAATAGTACACATTTCTTGCCTGATGAAAAAGACTTTTCTTCTCAAAACGCGTGCCTTTATTATTCATATATAATACAGAAATTTTTCATTACAGTTCAGTTTTGTAATGTTAATGTTAGATATGTCAAACGCAATTGGAAGTTGTAAGACTTCAGTATTTATGAACACGGAATAAATATATTTTTAAAGCTTTTATTTGATATTTAGCAAAAATAGGGAATACTTTTCTGTTAATTAAACAATTAACATTAATAAACAACAGCGTATAAATTAATCAACGTTAAAAAACTGGAAGGCGTGTGAAAGTTTAATACTTAATACATAAATAATTTTTCTATTGTTAATAGAAAAATAATAAATTTATGCTTTAATCTCATGACCTGATAAATCAATACTTGATTTGTTGGTAAAATAAAAGTACAGCACATACATACATAAATAATTACGCTATACATGAGGACCAGTTATGCAATATACATATGCAAATAAAATTACTTTCTTCCGAGAGATTATTTATAAATGCTATAAATGTGCCACAGAATATTTTTTTTCCTTGTGTGTGTGTGTTTACTATTTAAGTCACCTGTAAGGGAATGAAGGACACATCCCCTTCCCCAGTTCATCAGTACATGCCAATAATAAACATGGGCACAGTAAGCGGGTATCAGGGCAAACGACCTGTGCATTCGGAAAAAGGGTTAGGGGAAACGACCCATTTTTTCTCTCACGATATCATACATGAGGGGAATCGACCTCCACCCAGTGTGAGCACCAGAGCGCAGACAGACACACACACAAACACCACGTGCACACATATACACACATATATACTTAGCTTTATTTATATAGATTATAAATAATATCAAAATCATATAAAAAAAATCCCAGAAAACATAAAATTGCGCTTTACAAAATGTATCACAGTGATATAATCAATAATACATAGAAATTTCAATTGCCAAAAAATGTAAGATAAAAATTGTTAATGATTAATGAATGTAGCAAAATTTTAAATGTCATATTAAAACTTTTTAGGGAACTAATGCCAAACATCATAAATAAGTTATCATGTGTAATCCCCGAAAAATTAAAAATAAAGTATATGTTACACGATCCATAAAGTAGCTGGCTTTTATTTTTATCGTTTTGTCTCATTAATAAAATTCCAATTAAATAAGACGCAGATTCTTTTGACGTGAGGATTTTGGAAATTGTTCTTTTAAAATGATTCCCGTTGCTAAATTAATTATATTGAAAGCTACAAGATGTTTTGATAAGAGTAATAACTTTCTTTTATTTTTGCAAATACTTTTAAAAATAAATATTTCATATTTTTTAACACATTACTTTTGTTAAAATTTACATATCTTAAGTATTTAAAAAATAAATTAATTAATTAATTAAAAAAAAAAAAAAAAAAAAAAAAAACAGAAAAGAACTTTTATTAACAATATACGAAATTATTATTGTTGTATTTTAAATCTGTTTATTTTTTATAATTCATCGATATAAGATATATTGGGATATTTTATTAATAATTAAAATGTTGTTTGTATTCTTAAAAAAAAAAATAAAAAATAAAAATAATAATAATAATAATAATCCGTTATATTTTAAATTACATTAAAAATCGAGGCAATATGCATTAAAATATACAATTTAAAATATTAAAATACACTTAACATAAATTTAAACCTTTCGAGTCTTAATTCAGACTCCGCATCAGTGAAACACATGAAAAGTGAACGCTGAGAAGAATAATAGTTTTCCATTACGAAAGTACAGAGTATTCAGCAAGGACTGCACATGCTTCATCAAGCGGTGAAAAATGCTGCTTCGTACACCAGTCTTTGAGGAAAATTCTTGAAAGATAATTCGAACAGTTAGATATGATTATTTTAGAATGGGCATTCAAAAAGTAAGTTACAATTGCTCCTCCACGGATGGCAACATTGCAAAACAAGACAGAAGCTTGTGCAGACAATAATTCAGTTTCACAGCTTCCAGTGGTAGCAATTTCATTCGGATAGTGACATCCGTTAGTGCGCAGTACGAGAAGGGTATGGCGCGTCAACTGGAAACTTACTCCAACGTTGAAGTTTTCGGGACAGTACGTTTTTGTGGGCAAAACGCTTCACGAGTACAGAGATTCATCGTGAAATATCGACAGTATATGGACCACACGTAATGTCACGTCCAGCCATCGTTAAATGGTGCCAGCAGTTTGAAGATGGTCGAACAGATTTAACAGATGCAGAAAGGGAAGGAAAGGCCAGCAACAGTTAGCACACCAGACATTGTGCATGAGACTGTGCAATTGTGTGCGACGCTCACTCTGCGATTGCCTCGAATAATGTCTTCCATTCACTGCACCTGCTGTGCTCACTGTTGCTGGCCTTCCTTCCCTTTCCGCATCGGTTAAGTTTGTGCGACCATCTTCAAACTGCTGGCACCATTTCCCGATGGCTGGACGTAACATTGCGTGCGGTCCATATACTGTCGATATTTCACGATGAATCTCTGTACTCATGAAGCATTTTGCCCACAAAAAACGTACTGTCCCGCGTACTTCAACGTTGGAGTAAGTTTCCAGTTGACGCGTCATTTCCTTCTCGTACTACGCACGAGCGGTTGTCACTATCCGAATGAAATTGCTACCGTTGGAAGCCGTGGAACAGAACTATCGTCTGCTTAAGCTTCGGTCTTGTTTCGCAATGTTTCCATCCATAGAGGAACAAGTGTAACTTACTTTTTGAATGTCCCTAGTAGTATTGTTAAAATCATATAGATGGTCGATTTCTACAGCTTCTAAAATAGTGCAGCATTTCATAAAAATCGAACACTAACCGTTCACTGAATTGTTGCTTTTTTCTCAATGCACTTAAAATTCAAAATTATATATTTATGAATTTTTAGATTTATTTTTAAGTATGGACGTCTTAAATAACAATAATAAAGTCTATCTTCGAGGGCATACTTATATTTTTAATCATAATTTGAATTAAACATTAGTTTAGTATATAAAAAGAAGCATACAATTTGAACAACAAAAATATTTTTATCTTTTCTATGGCTCTCAGAATATTAAACATTTCTTATATTAAATAAAGAAAAATAATGTAAATAGTTACACTGCAGTAAATCAGAATATTACTTTGTTCTACTTTAAAACAAACTCTCTGGGGGCATTCTATGCACAAATTCGTTTCTAAGTTCAGAGCGAAACATTTTATTATCTAAACTAACAACAGAATTAACAGAGCAAAGTTTATATCCATTGAATTTGCTTTGTCTTTCAATTACATCAGATTTTTCGTGTCATGATCTCATCTTCATAATATATCTTATAGGCAACTCTAATTTTATAATTTTACGAAGTTTTTCTTACAACTTTCGCTCTTTACATATTGAACACAAAATGAAGTATTAAAACAATTCTTTAAAACGAGCATAATTTCTCAGCACGTAGTTGCTATGAGTTCTTTAACACCACTCCACTAAAAATTGATATATATATATATATATATATATATATATATATATATATATCGACTTATAGAAAGAGATCACGAGAACATCAAGATAATATAAATAACGACAAAACTTTATAATCGCAAAAATTTAACTGAGAAAAAAAAAGGAAAAAGTAAAGCTATACAACAACTAGAAGTGTAAAATATTAAGTTATATAAGTATATTGCTAAAACAGTAAAATGATTTTCTCATTGAAACTTTTTGATGATGCATACTAAAACAAAAATAATGTAAACGCATACGTCACACCAAATCTTTGTTTTATAAAACGTTCAATAAAATATTCCTTTGTTCCTTAAAATATATTTTATTGTTATCCTTATCTCTATTTAAAAAAAAAACCTGCAATTATGAGAAGTATTTATTTTAATTATGCATTTGTAAAGTACTCGGGGTGAAACACATGCACTGCATATAAAATTACGTGAATCTATATATTATTGAATATTAATTCTTAAAACACAAAATTAGAACATCTATTATACATACTTCACCACCATCCCATTAATAACCGTACATTTGTTAACGCCCCTTTAAAAGAAGCCCCTTTTTTCACACCATTTTATTTTTAGAATAATTCTCTCAAAATGTTGTTACGATTAAATAAGAATAAAATTACTCTAAAAAATGGCTGGTGTGAAAAAACAGGCGGGTATTAAAAATTGTACGGTTCATAATGAGATGGTTGGCAAGTATGATTACAGTTTTTTTTAAAATTAAAAATAATATAGATAAACCATTGTTTTTGTCACTGTAATATCAATTATCGAGAATATATAAAGTGTTTGAAATGAAGTATAAGGGAGAACCGTGTAATTTGGACCATCGTGTAATACGACCATGAGGAAATTTATATGTTGAACACAAGATGGTGAAACCATCTCATTGTCTTTAGTGAATATTATTGTTATAGAAAGCAGGAAGTGACTTGTACATGCGTACCTGTATTTGGACGTTTATGAAATTGAGTTTTTGGTTTATATTATCATCGATGTAACAAGTATGTTAAAATGAAAGTATGACTTTCTGCTGTTAGGTAATTGTAATATAATTTTCGCGTTAATAATAGCAAATGTACTTATTTTCTGAACAATTTAGACGTGGGCGTCAGTTTCATGGGCGTCAGTTTTCATAGCGATATGCGATTGAAAACAACGTTGCTCTGTTTATGCGTGTAATATGAACCATACTCTGTTGTGTAATATGAACCAGGTTTCCATGATAAAAACAGAGAGGTTTTTTTTTTTTTTTTTTTTTTTTTAATGTTCGGCGTACATATGTAGCACACTCAAAATCTTGAGGCTATAGAATAGACCAGAGAAGAAGGGGTAATCAAGTTATCACTTCCTTCCCATACTACCCATTGGATATAGACTTTAGATCTCACTTTTTTTCGTCCATTAACTATTATTTCTTCTATTCCCAAGCGATAGACAAGTGTTTTAGGGAACATGCTGAGCAGTTCGTTTCACAATTCCAAGTGTGTCAACTGTTCGGGAAAGACCATTTCGGGAAGGACGACTATGGACTACTTGATCTATATTACACGGATGTATATGTAATATGGACCATCGATACATAAATGAATAATTATTTCCTGCAATTATTAATAGTTCCCAGGGTGCTTTACTAAGCTTGAACCATGCAACTATGTAGTTGTAATGAGCAGTCAACAAATTAAATCTCTTAATTTTAATAATTTTAGTTTTATGAGCATTCTTGCTTAGAGGGTGCATATTACACGGATGTCCCCTACAATAATTTACGAAAAAAAAAATGTAACTTGTAAACAAATGTAATATATATATATACATATTATCTATAAGTTGTACAAAATGTATCCGCCTCATTTTTATAAACTGTTTAAATTTTTTCTCATACAAAAATTTAAAAACTATAGTTTTTCTATCAATAAACTTCAATTTATTTTAAAGTTAATGTGATTCAGATTATTTAAATGTTAATGCTATCTCACATATAAAAGAATTTATTTTAACCATTTTTAATAGTTTAAAAATAGTAAGTTTTAAGCGATCCATTTATAAAAAATCAAAGAAATAAAAATTCACACATATATTTCATTCTTAACTTTTCAACAAGAAGTTATGAAAAATGTCTAAGATAAAAGATAATCGATATTCTTGAATGAAGTAATTATTATTAAAGATTTAAGGTTTGTGGAATAAGGAATTATTATCTTGAAGTTCGCCATCTTGGTATTCAGAAAGTAATTTTTAATTCCTTATTATTATTATAATTATTTGATAATTAAAAGGGTGAAAAAGAGTATTAAATATTTAATAATTCACAATATAAATATTTATGAAATGAAAGCAAAACTTTGTTTTTAGATTTAAAAGGTCATTAGATAAAATTGGAACTAATTTTTTTTTTTTTAATAACAAAAAATTATTATTATTATTATTTTGATAATTTTTAATGTTAATTGAAAAGTAATATATTTTATCTTCAAGAAATTCTAAAATTTAATAATGAATATTTTGTTACGATTAAAAAAAATAATTACTTATAACATATTTTTTTTTAATATTATTTGCTACTCTTTATTTACTAAATAGCTAATCTCACATTTTTTTTTTTTTTAATTATCTTTGAGAACTGTTACTGACTTTCTAAGTTGATGTCTTAAACACAATTAAAGAAGAAAGAAAATGAACATCATTTTTGAGGGATATTATTCAAATTAGAATACTGAAATGTGACACTTATTAACCGTACAAAACAATGCATATTTCATTCAACAATACTCATAATGTAAATAAATTCTTGAAAGATTATCACAAACACACATTTTTAATATTTTTTGTATACTTTTAATACCTAGATGTGCACATAAACGTTGTAAGGTACACCGGTGCTAGTTGGGCAGCCTTTTTTTTTTTTTTTTTTTTTTTTTTTTTTCTACAAGTAATACCTATCATTTTAAATTTATTTTAACATTAACAGTGTAAGTGAATTTTCAGGAAGAAGTTACCATGATAAAACTTAAAAATATTTATTCTCAGCATTAGTTTGGAAGATCAAACAGACATCAGGTTGCTTGGGATATCTTGTTCTGATATCACGGTAAATTAACCCGTCATCTGTTTAAAGTTATTTTAGTGTAAATGTAAAAGAAATATTTACAATTTGTATCAAATCTTAATATTTATATCATGGAAACAAAAACACAATGTAACTTATATATTGTGTATAAGATCATTTAAACAACATTCCTTACAGAAATCATGAAAAAAAAAAAAAAAAAAAGGAAAATTATACATAAAAGAAAAATTACTTAAAAAAAAAAAAAAAAAATCCAATTTTAAATTATAAATAAAATAATCTGTTTTCTTTATTGTAATTTTCAATGCAAACTAACGTAAAATATATTTTTTTCTAGTACAAAATGCATTTTCCCAGCATTTGCAGATGGTACACTAGGTCTTCGATGGTACATGAGGACATAATTAAAACAATTTATGAAAAATTCCAGACTTGAAATTCATATACAAAAAAATATTTTTATAAAACTAAAGTGGTCCATAATTAGATCTGACAAAACAATAAAATTTCAAATTTATTTTTACATTTATTTTTACCCAGAAATTGGAAGAGAGATCATAAAAAAAAACTGGTAGACGTTATAATTGGAAACGTCTTCCTTATTTCCTTAATTGTTCTTGGATATCTCATCATATTACACTCATGTCCATAAATTAAGGATAATTCAGAATAACACGGAAATCTGACTTTAATGCAAAAATTTCACCTGCAGAAATACCACACACATCTTTAAGAATAATATGCAAATTATAGGAAGCCATCAGATGACGCCGATATTATGTTGCAGTGACGAAAGTGTTAGAGGGGGGTAGATGAGGAATGGGAGCAAAGAAGGAAAATTGTTCACAAGCCTTCTGTATTGCGCTCAGTGCCACAACAGAATAGCTATGACACAGGGGTCGCATGCAGATAATTTTTTATGTGGTATAATTATCGGCCGACTAGAATGTGGACGTATTCAGATAGAAGTATCGGGGGAACTTTCAATCGCACAAAGTGTCATCTATAGGCTTTGGCATTGATTCCAAAACGATGGAAATGCTAGTCGACGTTACAAAATTGGTCGGCCCCGAGTTACATTGCCGAATGACGACCGGTATTTGGCAGTAATTGCTAAAATGAGCAGGAACAGCACAGCATCAGACCTGTCTCGTCAGCTATCTGCAGCCACAGGTACCACAGTTTTAAGGCAAACGGTGTATAGTCGTTTGGGAGGTATTGGTCTATATGCTTGCAGGCCTTTTAGACGTGTTCCGCTCGGGACAGTGAACTGTTGCCAACGGTTAACTTGGAGTAGAGGATATGCAATGTGGACAGCAGCACAGTGGACTTGTGTGACGTTTTCGGACGAGTCCAGATTTAAATTTCAGTGTGATTCACGCCAGACTTTCATATGTAGAACGTCAGGTACCCTTTACTATGAAAATAACATAATTGAACGACACCGTTTCTGTGGAGCAGGAGTTCTCGTTTAGGGTGGGGGGATAATATTGCACATTAGAACAGATGTGCATTTCAAATCGGAACCATGACAGGCTAAATTTATCGGGACATCATTCAGGAACAACATGTACGTTTGTTTAGGGGTGCCATAGGCTCAGAATTTGTGTTTATGGATGAAAATGCGCGTCCTCACAGTGCATACATTGTACACGGATGCCTACAATCTGAAGCTATCACTCACATGGAATGGCCAGCATTCTCACCTGACTAGAATCCGATAGAACATGTGTAGGACATGCTTTTCGACGAGTTGCAGCCCGTCAACCCCCTCCTACATGTGTACCGGAACTTCGGAGAACAGTGCTTACTGAGTGGAGTAATCTTCCCCAATATCAGATCAATAATTTAATACTCAGCATTCCTAGACGTTATAAGGACTGTATTTCATCATCTGAGAGACATACATTGTATTAACCATCATACCAACCATGTAATGTTAAGTTTTTGCAAGGGAGCTACTTTTTGTAATTGCTACAGGGAGAAAAATCGTAGTTTTTATAAGTAGTATCCTACATAAACCACCTTTTTTTGTTCTTGGTCTTTTGTTTAATAAATGGGCTGTATGAATAAGTCATGTTTGTTTTGCTTCTGAACCTTTATTTGCCGCAGCTAGCATTATCCTTAATTTATGGACATGAGTGTATTTGTCTAAATTTCCGGTCTTTGATCATGATAAACTTGAGGATTTATTAGAAGATTTAAGCAGAGGTTTAATGTTTGTAAAAAAAAAAAAAAAAAAAGTAAATAAATAAAATAATTCGCATATATATTTTTATATAAACTATTCTGAAAATTTGAGGATTCGTTTATGGTTTTGCATCCATTGGTTAAAAGATTATGAGCGAACATACAACTACGTGAAGATTGAAATACATTTCATTTCCAAAATTTATTTTTAACTTTATAAAAATGATTTTAGCTATTATCCGCATATCTTTCTTTTTTTTTTTTTTTTTTTTAAACTTCCTCACTTATTATTTTCAAATATGCATATATATATATATATCCTCAAAATACATTACTATTTAATTTAGATTTAAATATTACTTATTTAGTCTTAAAAAACTACATAAATGTTTGTACATTTTGAAAATTTTAAGTTTTAAATACTTTTAAAATTATATTTTGAATTGTTTCTAAAACCTTAATTCATTTTATAACTTTTCTATATATTTGCGAGTTTTTTCCCTGGATATCGCAGATAGTGACAAAAACATTTCTCAGAAAAATGAAGAAAAATGCAATAAAGTTCATCCGATTGTATTATACTGTATATACTTATATTAGGCCAGACTTAGCTAAATCCCGACGATAGCCTCAGTTTCGTTAGGTCCTTCCCCAAGTCTGTTTTGACCTTATATTCTGTACTGTGTCGGCCTTTTATTTTTTTATTTTTTAATTTATTTATTTTATTATTTGTTTTTTATTTATTTATTTATTTTTTATAGACTCTTTATTGTTATTTTCCGTTTTCAATCCATAATGCTTTCTGTGGATTTTTAAGTCTATTTTCCCCATTTTCTGTATTCTAAAGAGCTGTGTCTCAGTTACACTATTGCACATAACTTCTGCTCCGATGTGCATTCAAGTATAAGTGTACCAATAAATAGTTTCAGAATATTTTATGTGTGCAAATTCTTTCTTTATTTTTTTTTTATGTTAAAACCCTACAGAACCTTTAAGATGTTGCAACCTCAGAAGTACTACAAAGTATATTATTTTTAAATACTAAAATTATTAATGAAGTGTGCGAATTCTTACTGATGCAAAACGGTGAACCCGGACTCATGTTGAGTTTTGTGACACCATTCACATTAATTTGTTGAATCTCTACATTTAATGAAATTCGAAATATTTATTTTTTATTGGGGATTTCGTATTTTTTATTGCCAGAATTTTTTAAACGACTATGTTAACATGAATCAAATCTATTTATTAAGTATCTTATTTACGCACTAAGCCTGTATAAGGAATAAATTTTAAAAATGATTTAAAAAAAAAAAATGCTTTTTTATATAAGTTAAATATGTATATATATATATGGATGGATCGATGGATATATATTTCTTATATTTGATTATACGAGTATATAGAAATGAGATATAAGATTATTTCTAAATAAACTTTTCATAGTTTTCCTCTTCTTGTTTTTAATCTTTGTAAGCGTTTATAAGATAAATGCGAAGGAATACACCATAAAAAACCCCGCAAAGTAATTTTCTTTATTAAGTGCATGAAATCTACAAAAAATCGATAAATACTTAATGATCGATGAGAACATGATCGATGATAAGTAGGATACTGGAATTTTGACCGATCACTTCAATCGATCACGATAAGATATATCTATAGACATAGTTTCCTTGGATCCAGGTTACCGTTTTTTTTTTTTTTTTTTTTTTTTTTTTAGTCCAGTCATTTATTATTTATAGCGTACTTATCCTGCCTGTAGAAGATTTTTCCTTTTGATAAAGTATTTGTTTAAACAAACTTTTTATTGTAAAGAAAGAAAAAAAAATCTTGCGGTATTTTATGAGACCGTAAATTTCTCAAAAAGTATAATAAGTAAAAGAAAAAAAAAAAAAAAAAAAAAAAAAAACTTATTTTTAATGCACATGTAAAAAATGTTTATTTGTAAGTATACATAATTACAAGTATACAGTTTTAAGTATATAGAATTACAATTTTTTTTTTTAAATATATATCATATGTAAACCTGAGGTTCATAAAAATAGATCCACGACGAAATATTGAATATAAAGTATTATTAACATTTTTTTTTTTTTTTTTTTTTTTTTTTTAAGTAGTTAATTTTATATATTTTTATTCTATAAATAAAAATAAACGAGTAAATAGAAATGTTCGCAAGCGGTTTTTGCTGTAGTGTCAGATGTTACGAAATTTATACAATTTTAAGAAGGTTTACATAGTTGGCTTTCTTAATAAAAACAAGATATTATTAGAATTGGTGTATGTGTATGTGTGTCAAGAAATTTAGGAGTGGAGTAGCAAGTTTTAATATAGTTATAAACTTTATAGAGATATTGGTATTAAAAATGATTTAAACGTATTTTGTTAAAGTTCTGTTACGATGGTTATGGAAGGAATTTCTTCAATATGATGTGTTTAAGTATCAAGGTATTCATAGCAAGAAAGATTCGTGGAAAGTTTCCGGGAAGTTTTGAGACTTCTACGAACGAGTTTTTGAAAGTAATTCTTTCTAGGACACTAAATAGTACAGATAATTATACATGGTAATTCAATTTAAATATAACATTACCAGCAAATTATGCAATCATTCGCTTTACTTATTTGTAACTCATATAATACTTTGGACAGTTAGCTATAATGTCCAATTAGCGGGTATCAAGATAGTCCCACGATAACGTACTTAATAATGTGCTATATTTAGTAAACAGTTGTATTTTAAAAATCTCCATCTTCCTTGTTCCATCTTTTCACATTCCAAACTACCAAAACGTCAGATAAAGAAGTTGCTGAAAACAACTCATCACAAAAGTATTTATCGCAATAAAACCTTTTACTGTTTTTACTTATTTTATATCCAAAATATAACTAATATATATATCTAACATATATATATATATATATATATATATATATATATGTGTGTGTGTGTGTGTGCGTGTGCGTGTGTGTATATATATATACATTAATATTACTTTGACATAATTTTATTGGAATCCGTACTAGTCAAAACATATATTCTGCGATACTAAACAACCATAATACATCTATTTTAATAAACGTTTATTTATTTATTTATTTTTCCAATTTTTTTTACAAAACGTTAAACGAATATCTCCTATAAAAATTTTTTAATAAAAATATTTTCTAATACTGGAATAGTAAATAAACAAAATTACATTGTTTTCAGCTATTATGGCAACGTTTTCCTTTAGAAGTACTTTGTCTAAAATTATAAATAAGATATTATATAATATATATAATCATCATTCTCATCATAAATTTCAGCCTTTATCAGTCAACTGCAGGATGAAGGTCTCTCCTAGGAGATTCTAAACTGCCGTGTTTTCTGCAATTCTTCTCCATTCTGCTCTTCCAAATTTGACAATTTTATCTCTCCAACAACACAGTGGTCTTTTTTTATCTCTTGGTATCCAAAATAGAACCTCGGTGGTCCATCTGTCATCATATATTCTCAAAATTTACCTAGCCCAGCACTATTTTAACTTCTTGACTCTAGAAATAACATCAGTGACTTTGGTTTGTTTCCTAATCCAAGTGTTTCGCTAATATATATATATAATTATATTATTATTATTTTTTTTTTCAAAACCTAAATTTTAAAATAAAGGATATACCATATTAAATTAATTAAGAGTAGTAAATATTATAAAAAAGAAATTATATTATTTAACAGGGAAGAGATGCCGCTCACCACTCTAGGAGCAGTGTCGAGCGATTCCAGCTATGCTAGGCCCCTCTTCCGGAGTTTTTTTAAACTCAAAAAAAAAAAAAAAAAAATTACAAAGGCCGCTAGAGACAGGTCTCCCACTCGACAAGGTGCGGCATGTTCTATGCTGGTAGATAAAGTGACAAGTGGCTTAAAGATATTTGGTAGCAAGCAAGGTATTGTTGAGAGTTCATGAGAAAAAATTGGTGCTCGGAAAGTCTTTATAAATGTTTGTGCTGTGAAAGTCTTTATGAAATCCTTCTCGAGAATGGGCAACGTTGTTGTTAATTTAAGCAGAAAAACTAAGTGTTATATGTGCCGGGCTGTGCCCCACGTGACAAGTGGCACCATAATAACTATTAAGCTGGGGTCAATTAACTGGGAGGTTCTTTTATGTTGATTTTGAGAAACAAGACAATAGGCTGCAGTTGTTGATGGCGATATTTTATGTTGTGTTGAAATGTCCCACAGCACAAGATTGATGAAAAGATGATTTTGTGAAGGTTCGATGACATATAGAGCTAGCAGATGTGAGATTAGTCATATTCATAAGAAATTCGAATATACTGTTTAGTTTAGAAAGCAGGCTTTTTCTATTGAGGAAATTATATTATTGACAAATATACGTTAAACATAACTTAAATACCACAATAACTTAGTACCACTAGATATTCTAACATTACTGCCAAAATCAATAACGGCACTAAAATAATCAAGTCAAAAGAAACATTATAAAAATGAAATTCTTTAACGAGATAAAATAAAAGAAAGGTAAACTTTTATTTTGTTTACTATTGTTGCAAGCTTTATTAAAAAATTTTTGAAGATTAAACATGACAGATTAATTGTGATATTTCACAAATTATCTGAAAAAAAAAAGTAAAAAAAAAAAAAAACTGTATATATATATATTACTTTTTTTTATTTCTGATATTGACCATTTTGTATTTTATAAAAAAAAAAAAAAAAAAAAAAAAAAAAAAAAAAGAAGTAATATTATAAGAATTTATCAAATTAAAATTAAAAGTTATTTCAATGCAAAATCAAGCCAAAACGCAGAAAAGTAGCATAAACTGACTGGGATTCTTTAAATAAGATTACAGAAAAATAACTTATTATTTACAAGTTTGTAAGTATGCATAACGAAATTTTGAATTAAAACAGAAAACCATCAGCCGATTGAAAAAATAAAAATTACTGATCATTCCTAGAAAATCGAAATCATGCCAAAATTTAAAATTGAACTCAGTCAATATTTATTAAAAAATGAAAAATATTTTATTGATTTCCATGTAAGTATATTTAGATTAGTTCAATAAGTATAACTATCCAAAAATGAAGACCAGATAAAAAAAGTATATTTAATTTTCACAGATTGAATTTTTTGGATTTTGTGTGATATAAGGTTTCCCTACTTACAAAAAAAAAAAAAAAAAAAAAAAAAAAAAAAACAACTGGTAGTATTTAAAGAAACTTCTGACGTACAGTTCTGAAAGTAAAGCCAAATGATAATACTTTGCCCCATATGTAGTTTCAAGGCAGCATGCTTTGTAAAAAAAAAAAAAGAAAAAAGGTATTTATTTATTTTTTTAAGACGATATATAGGAAATAGAGTTTATAAAATGTTTCATATATTTACTCCATTTAATATTGTGTAGTCACTTAAGAAAAAAAAATAAAAATAAAAACAGCTCTCATATGTAAATAGATAAGCTATGAATGATAATAAAATAGCTAAATAGCTAGAATAGATAAATATACTAAAATAGATAAATAGCTAGATAAATAGATTTCTTTCTTTATATATATAGATAGACAGATAGATAGATAGATAGATAGATAGAAAGCTAGATAGAAAGATATGTAGACGTGCACATATATGTAGTGTCACATTTTTAACCAAGTTTTTATGTATAACAGAGTTGTCAAAACTGGAAATTATGATGGCATGTCCTCGGGCCAATAACAAATATTTTACTTTAACCACTTTTAAAAGTTTAATGCAAGTAACACTTAAAATAATAAATTCGTGAAAAAATATCAATCAAGTGAAATTTTTTGATAGATATTTTATTTTTAATTTTACATAAAAAATAAAAAATAAAAAAAAAGTTGTAAAAACTTTGCAAGATAAAATATAATCGATACTCTTGAGTGAAGTAATTATTTATAAGACCTTAAGCAATTTGGGATAAGAAAATAAAATTTAAGTTCACCTCTTTGTTATCCGTAAAAGATATTTTTGATGCAATATTATTTTAAATATTTCAGAAGATAAAATAAAACTTTATTGATTATTTAAGATTATTTTGCATATATTTTTAAGAATTGGAAGGAAAACTTCGTCTTGAGATTTGAAAGTTCATTCGATATAAGAGAAAATAGATAATTAATATTAACTGAATAAAAAAGATATTTATTGTCAGGAAAATCAACATTACATTACGCATATATAATAGTGCCCATTAAATATTGCAGTTTCCGCTTGTTTTACTCCGTAGTAATTGTGATATAAATATGTCCAAGAAACAATGTAGTAAAATTATTATTTTAATATTATGTACAATTTTATTACAGACATGTTGCTTCAGACATTACATATTTAAAAAAAAAGGAGCTTTATTGTGTGCACATAAGTTATTTAAGCAAAATAATTACATAGCAATATCATATAGCATAAATTATTTTTAAGTTAGTAGCATTAATTAGTAGATGTGGATCATTTACACTATCATTGAAGAAAGTTTAATTCAGTTTTTCGTCTGTATAACAGTTAATTTCTTATTTCTTCTTCTTCTTCTTCTTATTTTTTTTTCGTTTCATACATTATTAAAATTTATTTTCTCCCTGGAAGCATATCGCAATAATTTTAATTATAAAAGAATTTAAACTTAAATGTAAAGTAAATAACTACTTGTGGCATTCTCAAAACTTTCCATTACACAGCATTTCATTACTAAAACGACAGATTATAGATTAAATATGTGCATGTAATTACTTTAAAAGCAGTTTAAAATAGGTTTAGAGATGGTTTTATTTCACGTATATTTTTTTATTGAGAAAAGCTTCCGCCTCTTTCAATAACTGTAAATATATAGTACTTAATGAAAATGTTTCCTATTTGTTGGTAAAGAAAGGCTATTTTTTGAATACGAAAGCTTATTTCAAATTATTTAGACACACTCTTTATTATTTAACACATGCACTATCTGCAATTGTAATGAAATGCTCGCTGTCTGGTGGGCTAAGGTGAAATTATAAAAAACATGCTTTAATTCGGCTTTCATTAAGCTGCCATTGCATGCCGATGTTTAGTTTCACATATATCTATTGAATACAAATGAATAAATCCGGTAAAAAAGACAACACATACTGCTGTGTGCTCCAGTGTAACTCCAAAGGACCAAGAAATCCAGAATTAAGCTTCCATTTATTTCCAAATGACACATTTAAAATTTAAGTTGCTTCGGCTAATTTAAGTAAAGAATTAATCAGATGATTTGAAGCTAATATTTGTTCAACTTCAGTTAAAAATCTACTTCCGATCGAACTTTGAATAAACTGAATTATTTTTTTTCCAAAAGCAATCAATTTTCCATGATGTAATGGCGGAGAAATTATAGTACGAATATTAAGTAGAATAACAAAAAGAACAATAATAAATACACGTGACTATAATATTTACTGACAACAAAAACAGAAAATGCGCCATCTATCGATCATTACAAACGCGGATTCTTTGAAACATATCTGTCTTCGTTAAAAATCCTGTGTGGCTCTCTCATTTAATCTTCAAAATACTAAATTTAAATTTATGATGTTATATAATGTTGATAAACGGCATGCACAGATATCAACTGCTAAAACTGCATTTTTATATTTAGAGGACCTCAGAACACGTAACTATAGGGGGGGGGATCAGGGTTAGTAACTGGAATCTAAACAATACATTGCCTAAAATATGAGTATGAGGCAAAAATTATCATTCCAGAGAGGTTCGCATAACTTGGTAAAATATAGTAAACCCTTCACAGCATTTACATTAAATAAATAAATAAAATGTTTGCTTAATTTTGAGTAGCCTGTACATTGGATAGTCTCTGTCTATTATTTATATGTACACCACTTTGTTTATTTATATATAGCAGAATATGAAAAACACATAAAAATATTTAAAATTCACTTTCAGTTATTTCCAAGAGTAGCTTTAATTTATCCGAATTATTTTGCGTGTAAACATATGGCAATGAATTTTAAGATAATATTTTTTACTAACCATGTTTTTGTGTACATCAAAAAAAAAAAAAAAATGTTCATTTTATTTTATTTACTGCAATCTAACTATACTAAAATTTAACCACATAAATTTCGACCAAACTTTTAATGTATTTAAATTATTCTCCATATCACTGTACAAGAAGAATTTGCTTTATCTCTAAGAAAATTTTAGTCCAGCATCTCCATATAATACGGATTTAGTCTTCCTGCGATTGTTTGTTCTCGTGTTATGACGATAAGAGCCATACAGACAAATGAGTAGTTAAATCTCGTTATTAGGATTCGAGGGACCCCAGAACCTGTCAACATACAAAAAATCGATTTTAAAAATTTAACCCCAAAACAATATATCATCTACCATATTTGGTTAAGCGAAATTAAAAAACAACATTACAAATATTAATTATTTATCCATAAATGTTTCACTACTTTTAAATTATTTTGCTTCTTTATTTGATAAAATTATTAAGGAATATTAATACTTTAAAAGCGTTTTTTGTCGTATTCAGATAATTTTTTATCTAAAAATATTATGTAGTAAAACACAAAGCTATTATAACAGTAGAAGCAACTCACTATACTTCCCAAAGTTATTAAGGGCCAAGCAAAAGGTCAGCACTTCTTTCTGGATGGTCGAAAATATGTATTTTGCCTTCAGAAGGTTGTATCAATATGAAAGTATGCAAACAGGCCTGTCAGAATCAAAATTACTTTCAATTCTCAACATATTTTCACGCCAATTTGATTATAATTTTAATAAATATCTGGAAACTAACTGTCAGCTTTTTTGTAGATAATCGTTAAATTCTGAAACGAATGCGGCTTTGTATCGGGTGTTTCATAAGTCAGAAGACATTTAAAAAATACACAAAAATTGAAGGAATTGCAAGAATTAAACGCGGTGAGCGAAAACGTTTTTCTCGTGAAGACATATTTCTTCAGTAAAGAAAACAAATAATAGTTAAAATTCTCATCGATAGAGGGCGATGTACGTTAGCAAATCACGCATTTCCATGCATGTAAATGTTTTCAATCATAGAACTTCTATTCTATGTGTTCGCCATCCCCGCAAATTAAAGTTTGAAATCGAATTGCATTACAGCTAAATCTAACTGCAGTTGGTGATTCTCAGCTGAGTAAAAACATTCGCACCAATAACGCTTTATCCATCAAGACAGCATCCCGTATACACAAGTAAGTGGGAAAGTAACAAATAACCCAGCAAAACGTATACTGATGGGAACGTTATGGCCTACGGTTAGTATCCCACAGTTACCATGAGTTGCAGATTGTAACATGGGGCTTTATCAGTGGTTAAAAAAAAAAAAAAAAAAAAAAAAAAAAAAAGGCGATGCATTATCCGAATGGGACAAAAATTGGTAGATGTGATGTACATGAGGAAAAAAAAAAGAATTGATTACAGTTTCAGAAAATTTAAATAATTAAATCAAGAGATATGGCCTCACAAAAAAAAAAAAAAAAAAAAAAAAAAAAAAAAGTCAAAAACGCGTTGGCCCACTTCTGGCCCTTATGTACGCAGTTATTCGGCTTCGTATTAATTGATAGTGTTGACAGATGAGCTCCTGTGAAGTATCGTGCCAAATTCTGTCCATTTGGTGCGTTAGATTAGTGCGTTAAATCCCGAGCTGGTTGAGGACCCTTTTAATGATACTCGAAACATCCTCAGTGGAAGAGAGATCCGAGGACTGAACTCAACCCCATTTCATTGAGCCGCGTATTAAGGGTCTTTGAAATCATTGAAGTGCCAGTTGCACGTAGGGTCGACGATAATGATGAATTGGTGCTTTGAATATCGCTTTGCGATTGACCGGTTCTCAGTTTCTGTCCTCTCTTTAGGCCAACAGCTTCTTCCCTGAAGCTGTGATTCCTGTGTCATTCCTGTCAATATCATATTATAGTGGTGCCGCTGCTATCCAATCGTCAAAAATTCGCAGATTAGACCAACCGGCTTCTTTGAGCCCAAATACACACCACACTCAAATGCTGACATCTGCGCATGTATTTTGTGCACCTGTATACGAGGCATAGTTAACCTTTAGAAAGGGGCTGTGACAGCAGATGTCACGCTTCACCATAGGATTTTGTACGAAACCCTGTGAAAAGGCTAATGTCTTTCTGAGTAGACGGAATAAAATTCTTGAAGAATTTATGACCTGGAATCCAAATTTCTCATTTTTAATATTCTGCCAATTGCGCAGTTAAGATGCGCTGCAGCGTTGCATGCTCATCGATGGCAGCTAATCTTTAAAATTTTGTATTTTGCATCGAAACATGTATGTATATCAATTTGTGTCCAGTTTGCATTACTTCTTCTTGGTGCGTGTTTTTTTTTTTTTTTTTTTTTTTTTTTTTTTTCTATTATAAAGTATATATATATATAAAGAAATATATTCACTCATTTATTTTTTACATATTGATTTATTTTTTTTTCCTTCTAAATAATTTTGAAGTTAAAATGGGATTTTTACAAAAAATAATGCGTATAACTGATTTTGTTATAAAAACAAACCATTTAAATAATTAACATATTTTAACCGAATGAGAAAAAGCAGCGTCTAAAGTTTCTATTCCCAATCTGTACTTTGTTTTATTTAAATTATTTGACGTTATTCATATGCATGGCCACATTTTTCCCTTCTTAAACAAATACTGTAAATGTTTATTCATTACTTTCGAGCAAAGAGGAAACCGGTCGTACGTATACGGGAAAGAATTTGTGCATGAAAGAGTTAAAACAAACTGAGAAAATTTATGCGAAATCAATGTGTAACGTAGAGAATTTGATTCAGAAGAATCTGATTAACTGTTGGCGTTTAGAGAACTTTTCGTTCAAAGTTTTTCAAAAAGTTAAAAATACTTTTTTTTAACAAATGTTGTAAACCCTTAACATTATAATTTTGTAAAATATTTTAATAAAAAAAAAAAAAAAAAAAAAAAAAAAAAAAGAAAACTAGAAATATGTTACAATAGCAAAAATACTTAACAAAAAACTAATAAAATTATTTAATATAGTACTTTTTACATGAATAAATAATGAAAGTTTAATTAAAAATATAAAAATTATTTTTTATTAATAAATATTAAAATACATTAGCATTATAATTTTCTTATTTTCCAAAAGTTTGTATTCTGTAAAAGAAGGGAAGAAATAAGTCATAATAGAAATTACATTAGATTATTAAAATAATAAAACGTATTATAAGTATTTTGATAAATATAAGAAAAATTATTTATACAACATAAAATATATTTATATTTTTTATTTAAATATAATGTGTTTGATATTTATCGTAATTTTGTATAGTTTGTATACACAAAATTGTATAATCTTAGAGTGCAAAAGTGTTCCGTCTCTATTTTTTAATTATAAGGTTTTTTTATTTGAATATATGTTTCACTACTCGATAACTATACATATCAATTGTGATTCTTCTAAATTAGTGGTAATTACTAAATTCACTGCATGTAATTAACACTGAGTATTTCCAGAAATTCATTAAATTTTATGAGTAAAATTAAACAAGGACGTATTTATATATACATTTAATTAGTAAAAAAATAAATGTTGAACTATTTTTCTTTAGTAACTTTTTTTGTAGGCAACTTTAATAGTTTTAGTTTTTATTTTTCTAAAACGTTTTCCGTCATGATGTCCATCGAATAACGAGTTGTTTTTTGATCTTGATATAACTGTTGAACCTTTTCGCTCTATCGATTTCATATTTGCACAAATATTAAGGTCACATTCATCTAAGTCCATAGTGCAAGAAGGGATGTTAATAAGTTCTTCGCAACCAAACCTCAATTTATTCTTCTCATAATTGACTCACTCCTCACACTTTCATTTAATCTCTTATCACTTTTCACCGTATAGCCCTCTGATACATTAATGTGAAATAAAATTAGTGGTATTCGCATTGAGAAAATGAATTATAGTTCATTACATAAGTAACGATGTTACCAATACTTTTCGCAGTTCCGTACCGACACTCTGGATTGCGCATAATGTTCAACAAATATGTAGCTTTGTTAAAATTTTCTTGATTTACATGCGTGTAAATGCGATAATTCATATTTGTTATCTTAAGGACATAAGAAGCATTATTTATTTATTTATTTATTTATTTTGTATTTGTAAATGCTCTACAAGTTCAATATCCGTCATTTCTTTTTAATTGTAAGGTTTTTATTTTTTAATTGAACATATGTTTCATTACTGGATAATCGTATGTATCAATTGTTATTCTTCTAAATTAAGGGTAATTATTAATTTAAAATGCATGTAAGTAAAATTGTTTAAATCCAGAAATTCATTAAATTTTATGAGTAAAATTAAGCAACGGCATATTTAAAAAATACATTTAATTAGGAAACAAATAAATGTTAAGCTATTTTTCCTTTATAATTTTTTGTAGGCACCTTTCATAGTCTTAGTTTTTACTTTTCACAAATGTTTTCCGTCTTGATTTTAGCCAAGTAGCGAGTTGTTTTTTGATCTCGTTGAATCTTTTTGATCTTCCGATTTCAATTTCTCACAAATATTAAAGGCCACTATTGCTGCAACAAATCTTACTTCTGATGTAAAATTTAACTATCTGTCTTACAGACCCGTTACAGCATTCTTTAATTTTCTAATAAAAAAGTAATTATTCTAAAATATATTACTTTACTGTATAAGATATGGATGGGTCTCACCTGAAAGCTTCCAGCGCAATAGGTCCGGATGTGGAAGGTGGCAGCTATGAATGGATATCAATTAATAAAAAATCGATGAACGTAGAGCACTGCTTGCTGGGAATATAAAATTTAATCCTTTGTTACATGAAAACGAAACTTAAACAAAAAAAAACTATTTACGCGTATTCACAGGTAATTATTAAAATATTTCTTAATATCAAAGTTCTAAGTTCTAATTAGTTCATAATTATTAATTCTGAATATTAATTCTTAATTAGTTTTAATTGTTTTTCATTAGGACCTGGGCGTCTGTAAACAAACGTTCTTCTCGTAGCCCCATTTCTATTCAAGGTCCTTTTCTATTCTGTTTCTAAAATACATCTTTCGAATACTTCTCATTTCAAAACGAAAGAGTGGCGCAATCAAAAAAAGAGGCGCGCGCCACTTTGTCTGGACAGTCATTTGTTCTGAAAACAGAAGAATGAACGGGGAATCCCCGACATCCTCCGACCTAAAGTTGCAACTAATCGGAGGAACTCAACAATCCAAGTTGGAGTCGTTGAGGGGGTTTCACCACACGGCCAGTTCGGGAGACTACCGGGGAACTGGAAGAAGCATCATCTGATGTGGACTTCTTGTTACTGGTTCTGGAACTGGTAGGTTCTGGAGGGTCTTTCACAGGTTCCTTTTCTCTGGGGTTGAATATCGGTTTCTGAGAGAGGTTCTTGTTTTCGGAAGTCGAAGGACTTAAATTTTCTTGGAGAGATTTATGTAAAGTGGGGTGATTCTTAAATTCGGTACTGTCAATTTCTAAAGGAAACAATCTTTGTAATGGACGCAGAAAAAGTCCATTTTCGATCTTAACTCTAGCTATGCGTATTACATTATTCTTGCCTGGGTAAAGTTCGATCACTTTTGCCAAAGGCCAGTGAACACGTTTCTTATTGAAATCTTCTAGTAGGACAATGTCACCGACTTTCAATTGTTTGAATCTTTTGGTCTTAGATGCATGTTGACGTAATTGTCCTAAATATTCAGCTCTGAATCTTGTTCTTAAACTTTTTCTAATTATTTGCCTATATCTGGCTCTGCCGTTAAGATCTTTATAATCTAAAGCATCTAGGTCAGGTACTCCTGATGTTGGTAGTTCTCTTAGGAACATCATTGGTGTTAAAGGTAAGGCATCTCTGTTATCTTCGGAAACATAGGTTAGAGGCCGTGAATTAATCACTTGTTCACAGTCACACAGTATGGTATAAAGTTCTTCGTAATTCAAGGATGCACGACCTAAGTTTTTTTTCAGGATTCCTTTAACCATTCCAACAAGCCTCTCCCACCACGGTACTGCAGGAGGGTTGAATTTCCATCTGATCTTTTGGCTAGAAGCTACTTTGCAGATGGTTTTCCAATCTACACTCGAGAGAGCATTGCTGGTTCCAAAGAGGTTCTTCCCGTTGTCTGAATAGATGATGTAGGATCTGACTCTCCTTGCTATGAACCTTCTCAGAGACTGGATAAAACTTTCTGTAGGCAGAGACGTAATGGCTCGGTAGACAGCACAAGTAAATAAAGCTATCCATGCTTTTGATCCATCAGAAAGATGAAGAAGACCGGCTAGATCCACGCCTAACACTTCAAAGGTGGCTGCTTCTCGTACTTTGTCCTTCGGTGGTACTCCAGGTCCAACCTCTATTTTGGAAGTCTGAAGTTTTCTGCAAATCACGCATTTTCTTATTGAATTTCTAATGCATTTTCTAGACTTCATTATCCAAAAAGTTTCTCTTAGTAGTGTCATTAGAGTGCTGACTCTAGCGTGCTGATTTTCTAAATGCTTCTCGAATATCAATCTTTGGACGACGACATGCTTGTAAGGTACGATTACAGAATATCTGAAGTTTTCACTGTCGATCCTTTGAATTATATTGGTTCTTACTCTTAAGAGACCAGCTTTATCTTCGACAGGCCTTAAAATTCTTAATTTTGGATCAGTTCTCCCTGAAACAGGGTACTAATCGTACCAGGGTACTAAACGTAACAGGGTACTAATCTTGTACTAATCGTAGAAGTACATTTTCTGGTTTTGGAAATTCTTCAACTAAAATATCCAATTCGGACTTTTTCTCAGTAGTGTTCGAATTATGATAAAATCTATATATCCAGACAATGGTTCTAACAGTTTTCTTGTAAAAGGAAAAATATTGATAAAATCGATTGAAATTGTCTTCTTTTTTATCTAAAAGATTTAAGATTGTCTTCCTTTTTTCGCTGTTTATGAGCTCTTCGTTTGGGTATTCTTCTATTTGATGCCATTCATTTTCAGGTAAATAAAGCCAACTAGTAACCTCCCACCATCTCGATTTCTGTAGTTGTTCAGAAGAACATCCTCTAGACGGGAGGTCCGCGGGATTCAAATCTCCGGGTACATGTCTCCAATTGCAAACTTCAGTCAGATTTCGGAATTCTAATACTCTGTTATGTATAAAGGTACCCCATTCCTGTTTTCTTCTTATCCAACCTAAAGCTGTAGTTGAATCCGACCAAACTATGGCATTTACATGCAAATCTAAATCGTTTTGCAAATTTTTGGCCAACCTAGCGCCAATAAGACAAGATAACAGTTCAAGGCGGGGTATGGTTAATTCCTTAATAGGTGGAACTCGACTTTTAACATTTATTAAATGGATCTTGATGCCTTCTGAGGTCTCTACTCTTATGAATACGCAAGTGGCATATGCTCGCTTGCTTGCATTAGAAAAAAACATGTAATGATGTTTTCTTTTCTTTCTCTGGGCAAATGTTCAGCCAACGAGGTATTTTAATTTGGGATAAGAAATTTATTCCTTTCAGCCAATTAGAAGACTGTTGTTTTAAAGTGTCAGAAAGCTCTTCGTCCCACTTCACCTTCTGAATCCATGTTTCTTGAAGGATTAGTCTGGGAACTAAACTGACAGGTGCTGTGAATCCCAGAGGATTTTTTGGGTAACTGATAACAGTTTTCTTTTTGTAAGGGGTTCACTTATCTTCTGGGTTCTTCAAATTTACAAACTAAATTGTCATTTTCCAAATCCCAGAGTAATCCTGACACGGGAGCAAACCTCGGTTCATTTTTAGTTTTGTCGATCATAGCCTGGGGCCAATTCGATCGCCAACATCTCAAATTGAAATGTGCCGAAACCAAAATTCCTTGAGATTCTGATATGAATTTTTCTGTTTCTTCAATTGAATTCAGGCTGATAAGGGAATTATCTAAATAGAAGGAATCTCTTAAGAGCCTAGCTGTCCCTCGCCGTTGTTCGGGAACATTATCTAGAAGGTGATTTAATGTTGCCATAAGCAAAAAAGGGCTTGAAGTTAGGCCGAAAACCAACGACAATGTCTATAAATTTTTAATTTATTTTCGATATTAAAGCAAAAAAATCTGAAAACGTCGCGATCTTTCTCTGTTATTTTAGTTTGCAAAAAGGCTTTCTCTATATCTGCCGAAATTCCTATCTTGAATTTTCGAAATTTATTCAAAATGCTAGGTATATTTTCTACAAGATTTGGTCCTTTTGTTAAACAATCATTAAGGGAGGTACTGTTTCTAATGTGTGCTGAGGCATTAAATACTGGACGTATTTTAGTGGTTTCACTAGATTCTTTAACCGCAGGTCTGTGTGCTATATAATGTACCTTGTCCCTTTTCTGATCCAATACCTCTTCTATAATCTGATTGTTTTCCCAGAAATCAAAACTTTCTCAATATTCCTTCTTCCTATCAGATTTGACTAATTTTTTTTCCGTCTTGTACAGGCACTTTTCTGCCAACGAGTAATTACCTGATAAAATCGAATGCTCAACTGTCCATGGTAATTTGACTTCATATCGAACGCTTTCATATCGTTTAACGGTTTCTAGAATTTTTTTTTTTGGTTTCTTGTTCTAAATCCTGTTTCGATTTATTATCTTCATTAGTAATTCCTAGAGTGTCAAGGCGCCATAAATCTGATAAACTGGCTTTTGACACATGTAATGACAATGATAGACACGCCAAAGAATTGTTCTGCTCACTCTTGTGACCCTCTGTCTTACTCAAAATGGTCCAACCCAATTTAGTTCTAAATGTAGTTAATCCCAATTTTAGAAAATATTTTATGTCATCTGTGAACAGTTTAGCGGACATATCAGCTCCCAAAAGTATATGTACTTCGTCTGGATTTTTCTGGTATAAAAAAGATTTATTATTTCTAGGGACATCTGACAAATATACACCTTCCTTTTCTAAGAGTTTTACTAATTTATCATCGCGACATAAATTTACGCCTGTGCATATTTTTTCTTGATCTAGTGCTTGTATTTTACACTTAAACTTATTATCTAAACTCCCGATCGTAAATTCATAACGATTATGTTCAGCTGACATTTCCATGCCCCCAAAGAGACCATGTCTGATTGTTTCTTTATTCATTCTTTTTCATTTTAACTTATCAGCTGCAAACTTACTGATGTAACTATGAGATCCGGAGTCAATAATTAGCCGAATATATGATGATTTGCTATCACCACTGTTAGAAATTGCTACTATTAACGTCTGCAAATAAACATTCGTTTGTAAATTATGATTCGATAACGCCAATTTAGATTGAACTTTTTTTTTCGTAATTACTTATTTCCTGTTTCAAATCTTTATTTCCATTACACATTATTTCTGAATGCCTACGATTACATAACTTGCATAAAGTATTTGATACACAGTGTCTAGCTAGATGCGAAGGCTGAAGACATAAATAACACAGGCCTTTCTTATGCAATAGATTAACTCTTTCATCAAACGGTAAATTACGAGTTTTGACACATTTGTTACTTAAATGCGATTCTGAGCAAAAATTACACCTATCACTTTTATTCTCATTTAATAAAACACAAGCAGTAGGCAATTTTCGGTTCTGAGTATCAAATTTATTAACGCAGGGGGGGGGACATCTCTACGATTTTATTATCTAACCTTTGAGCTCGGGGTGAGAAGTGGTTAGTGCTAGCGCCGCTATCATCTTGTCTCGTAGTTATTAAGCATTCTCGCGATACAAGTTGTTTATTTAAGAAAGATAATATATCTTTTACGACATAATTAACACCAGGAAGATCCATATTAAATTGTAATACTAAATCTTTAGGTAAAATTTTTAGTAATATCGGTGACAATAAACTGCCGTAACTATCTAAAGAAACATCTAATGACTCTAAACTCCTAATGTTAATTTTTATTTCATCGTAAATTTTCCTGAGCGATTTAATATTACTTGAATGTTTTAGTCTGGTGATATTTAATAATTTATTCAAATATACATTCACTAAGAGGTCTTCTTTTCCATATCTTTCTTTTAAAATATCTACTACATTTATGTAATTACTCGCGGTAACAGAGAATCCTTCGATACATTTTAAGGGATCAGGTGCTAAAAATGATTTCAAATAATTGAATTTATCTACAGGATCTAAACTTTCATTGTTATGAATAGCCGTTTCGAATGACGACCAAAAAGTCAGCCATTCGGCTGCGTTCCCGTTAAATTTAACTGGATCCAGCTGTGGTAATTTGATGTGCATTGCTTCTTTTGAAGTAGGTCTTCCTTCGGTTTCTATTGATGAAACACTTGTTTCACTTTTCTTTAGTTCTTTTAATTTTCTGTTGGCTCGAAATCGACAAGCAAGTATTTTCTCGCGGTATTCATATACCGTTTCTAATTCGCCTTGTAATTGCACTTCTTGAGTTATTTTATTTTATCTCTGAATCTTTACTTTTTAAATCTATAGTTGTTTCAGTCAATAAATCGATTGTTTCTTCTAAATTTACAGCATCTGGTTCTATATCACCACACAAAGTTTTTAATTTGTCAATAAGTTTGTTAATACTGTCTCTTATGACAGCTCTCTCTTTTTTAGCAATCGTTAAATTAGCCATTGTAAATGCAAAATTAAAAATTTTATAGTATATTCTATCTTTTCAATAGTATATAATGGATATTTAATTAGCTGACCACATCCCGTGGCTGGGATACCAGAAAATATTGCTGCAACAAATCTTACTTCTGATTTAAAATTTAATTATCTTTCTTACAGACCCGTTACAGCATTTTTAAATTTTCTAATAAAAAAGTAATTGTTCTAAAATATATTTCTTTACTATATAAGATGTGGATGGGTCTCACCTGAAAACTTCTAGCGCAATTGATCCGGATGTGGAAGGTGACAGCTATGAATGAATATCGATTAATAAAAAATTGATGAACGTAGAGCACTGCTTGCTGGAAATATAGACTTTAATCCTTTGTTACATGAAAACGAAACTCAAACAAAAAACTATTTACACGTATTTACAGGTAATTATTAAAATATTTCTTAATATTAAAGTTCTAAGTTCTAATTAGTTCATATTTATTAATTCCGAAGATTAATTCTTAATTAGGTTTAATTATTCTTCTTCAGGACTGGGGTGTCTGTAAACAAACGCTCAACTGGTATGCCCATTTCTATTCAAGGTCCTTTTCTGTTCTGATTCTAAAATATATCTTTCGAATACTTCTCATTTCAAAACGAAAGAGTGGCGCAATCAAAAAAAGAGGCGCCCGTCACTCTGCCTGGACAGCCCTTTGCTCTGAAAACAGAAGAATGAACGGGGAATCTAAGACAGTCACATTGATTTAGGTCCATAGTGCAAGAAAGGATGTTAGTAATTTATTCGCAAGTAAATTTCAATTTATTGTTCTCGAATTGTCTCACTCTTCACCTTCTCATTTAATCACTCATCACTTTTCACCGTATAGCTCTCTGATACATTAATGTGAAACAAAACTTTTAACGAAAAAAAACTTAGAAAAAAAAAATCGTATTTCTTTTGATATTGGCCAAAATTGACTTTCTTTCGGCATTTAATGATATACATCTGTTAGATAAAAATCGTATACATTTGTAATGGAAAATAATTTAATAAATAATTTGTATTGCATGAATTTTGTGTAAAATTATAACGAAGAAAGTCTTGTCGCCACATCATACTAGATTGTATTTGTAAATTCTCTACAAGTAAATAGCATGGGTAAATAACTGGAGCAGAATACTCACCGCTATTTACGATAAATGACATTCTCTATTTAATTGCAGAATTTATTATAAAGTATTACTATAAAATGTAAGACAAAATATGAGACAAAATTTCACTTATTAAATAATTATTAAAAATATATTAATTATAACTAAGTATATTTATTTGTAGTGCAATTTAAATATGTTAAATATATTAAATAACTTCTACATAAGGATGTGTATTATAGTTATTATGCATATTATTTGCTTTAGAAAAGTCGATATAAATGTATAAATTACGAACGTAATTAATAAGTGAATTTAAATACAATATTAGTTTGTACAAATTAACGTTCGTAATCCATTAACAAGGCCAGTCACCCATTTCGATAACTAAGTATTGTTTTTACGTGTGCATAATAAACAGATTTCATACTTGATAACTAGCTGGCTTCGCCCGCTAGCGGGTCAGTATTTTCAAATGAATCACTAAAACTAATGAATCACTAACAGTAACTTTTAGTGTTAAGAAAAGAAATTAAAAAATAATAATAATTTGTGATTGGGTAAAAAGTCGGCCCGGGTCCCCACTGCCTTCGGCAGCGCAGTCCCATGCGCGCTGCGCGCGCGTATTCCTTCCCTCACCCTTCATGGCTCCTAAAAAAAAATCGGACCATATAAAAACTCCCATCGGGTCTCCACTGCCTCCGGCAGAGAAGACCCGTGCGCGCTGCGCACGCATGTGTGGATGTATACGTGCGCTGCGCGCACATATTGCTTCTCAAATCAAAATTTTATTCTTAAGATAATTTAAAAAATCATTTCTCATCGGGTAAAAATTCGGACCGGGTCCCCATTGCCTTCCCCAGCGCAGTCTTGTGCGCGTTGCCCGCGCGCAGCTCACGTATTCCTTCCCTGACCCTTCGTGCCTGAAAAAAAAATCTGATCGGGAAAAAACTCCCACCGGGTCCCCACTGCCTCCGGCAGCGCAGACCCATGCGCGCTGCGCGCGCACGTGTGAAGGTCACGGATGAAAAATAATTTTACATTAATATGTTTAGATTTGTTATTCTCTATAGGAGACCTCGTAAAATTAATAGCTGCTTGGTTATCAGCAAAAAGTATTGGTGGTTCATATGAAATAGCAATTAATTTAAAATCAATACAATCTCGTAATATATTATCAAACCACATTAATTCTTTAACCCCGTCACACATGGATACAAATTCACTTTCCATGGTTGAAAGGCAAACACTTTTTTGCTTAAAGGTTTTCCAAGAAATAGGGCTATTATCCAAAAATAAAATTTGTCCCCCCATTGATACGAAGTCATCTCTATTCATCGCGAAATCAGCGTCAGAGAAAGCAGTTAAACATGGATTAAAACAATTCAAATTTAATTTCAAATCTCGAGTACACGAAACATACCCAAGTAATTTAATTAACCCATTCCAATGATTAAACCCCGGTGAATTTTGAAATTGACTGAATATATTAACTGCGTAGGCAATATCAGGTCGTGTCCTGTTTGCAATGAAAGATAAACATCCTAAGATATTCCGATATGGAAATTTAGACATTTCATCAATTTCATTTTGATTAGTAGGACAATCTTTTTTCGAATACTTAATGCCTTTTACAATAGGTAATGAGCAGAAAGGGATGTTAAACGACTTAAACCTGTCATACACTTCATTAATATATAATTCCTGAAAAATTTGTACTGAATCATTTTCATAATTAAATTCTACACCAAGTAATTTCTTGGTTTTACCTAAAATTTTTATATCAAATTTACATTTTAATAAATTAAGAATTTTGTCTATTTGAAATTGATTTTTACCAAACAAAACTAAATCATCTACATAAACTAATAAAACAATATAATTTTCAAAATAATATGAACAATTACACCAGTTAAATTTATTAAACCCTAAATCTAATAATACTTTATTTAACTCATAATACCAGAGCCGACCACTTTGGTGAAGGCCATATAACGCTTTGTCTAGTTTACAAACAAGATTTTCCCCTCCCTTTACAACATATCCTTTTGGCTGAGACATATAAATTTCTTCTTTTAAAGGTGCATAAAGATAAGCACATTTTATATCGCATTGAACATTATGCCATTTATAACATGAGACCAATAATGAAAAAAAGAAACGTATTACTGAGAAATTAACGACGGGTGAAAACGTCTCGTCATAAGTGTCCCCCTTTATCTGATGAAAGCCCTGGGCCACGAGCCTCGCTTTAAAGCGGGCAACGTTTCCTAGCTCATCTCTTTTAACGGCGTATACCCATCTATTTCCCAAAACTTTTTTCCCCTCCGGTAAATTAACCAGATGCCAAACTTTACGAGTTTTCATATTATTTATCTCATCATCCATGGCATTTTTCCATTCAATACATTCTGAAGATTTAACGGCCTGATTATATGTTTTAGGTATAGGGATAACTAGTCATGATTTTTTATGAGTTAAACTTGAAGTTGGGTTATCTGAGTTTTGCTGATCAACCACCCCCTCGAACTTATTACTACTAGAGTAATCAAAAAAATTAGAGTCAAAAATTAAATTATTTTTATCACAATATTGCTTGACATCGTTCATTGATCTCAATCTAGTTTTAGTGTTGTCCGGGTAATAGAAGATGTCAACTCTGTCACTCATTTTTCTGGGTACGGGTTTTCTATTCCAAGTAATTGAAGAAAGAGGTTTAAGAGAAGATTTATCTACAGGAGTTTCATCGACGGGCTCGTCACTAGAATCATCGGGCTCACCTCCGAAAACAATGTCAACAGGATCGGAAACTTGACAATCAACTGGACTTTCCGGAAGTAAGTCCAATTCCTCCAGTGAGGTGCCCATCACCGCTCCACTGCATTTACTAAATAGCTGATCAGAGAACGTTACGTTTATAGTTTCAACTATTTTATCCTCATCCTCCAACCAAATTTTATACCCCTTAGTCTTTAATGAATAACCTATTAGTACTCCCTTTTTAGCCTTAGGTTCAAGCTTATGGTCTCTATGCTGTTTTGGAATCCCTACATACGAAATTAATCCAAACGGCTTCAGGTGTCTTACGGATGGTTTAAACCCAGTATATAACTCAAAAGGAGTCTTAGTTTGTCCCCTATGGATTAAACGGTTCCAAGTGTACGCGAAATACAACATTGCATCGGGCCAAAAAGAAAAAGGCAAACCACTATCCGTGATAATAGCTCTAACACAATTTAAAGAAGTTTGATTAAACCGCTCACTTAACCCATTTTGCTCAGGTGTGAACGTGTTAGTTAACTCATGAACAACTCCATTTTTACTACAAAATGATTTGAAATTGTCATTTACAAATTCGGAACCATTATCCGTACGAATAGCTTTCAATTTTTTATTCAAACTACGTTCTGCCCGTGCAATGTGTCTCTCGAATACACCAAAAACCTGAGACTTATCCTTTAAAGGATAAACAGCAACCCTTTTAGAAAATCCATCAATAATGGACAAAAAGAACCTTTCCCCATTTTTACCAGTTACTTTAATTGGGCCCCAAACGTCCATAAATACTTTCTCTAACGGTGATTTAACGCCATGAACATCGGATGATTTAAAAGACACACGGTTTTGTTTACTAATCCTACAAGGCTCACAAAAAAATTTCTTAAACTTAAGTTTAGGAAGGCCCCTTACCCCGTTCTTCTTGCTAGTATTTACTATAGTATCAGGACTTACATGCCCAAAACGAGCATGCCAATACCCAATTTCATTAACTTTTGCAAGAGAAGCTGAAGGATTTTCTGGGTGCCCCCCATTCACTTTACTCCCCTTTTTAACTTTAGAAACATTAGGATATAAATAGTAAACACCGTCTTTAATTTTAGCAGTAAAAATATGTCTTTTATCTTTACCGAACACCGACACTCGGCCCTTACCGCCAGTGTATGTGGCACCGTTCACATCTAATTTAGGACCTGATATTAAATTTTTCCGTAACTTTGGGGAATATAACACATCTTTTAAATACAATACATTTTTACCAAAATCCAACTTAACAGTTCCTTTAGCAGTAATAGGAAAACTAATACCATCGATCGCGACAAAAAGCTCCTCTCCCTCCACAGGAGTATAATGCTCAAAAAGATCTAAATTTCTTAGAAAATGATTTGAAGCAGCAGTATCAAAAATAAAGCTGTCATCATCACTTAAATTACTAAAGTTAGCTTGAGCTATGTAGTAGGAGGGGGGAGATTTGCATATGTCACGACCGTTGGAGTTATACTTTAAATTTCTAGGTTTAAATTTAACATTACTATTCACAAAACAGTTTTTCTTAAAGTGGCCAATACGGCCACACTTAAAACAAGTTAAAGGCTTTTTACCTTTTTGCTGGATGTTCTGTATCTGAACACTGTTATTGGCATCTTTCTTAATATCACCCTCACGAAGCTGTAGACGCGATTCCTCCGCTGTTAACTCGGACACAATATTCTGGAACTTGAACTGGTCGTTCTTCCAACGCAACAAATATTGCACTGCAGATTCAAACTTGGATGGTAGGTGTTGCAAGAGCTGGAAACAGCAGTACACGTCCTCCATAGCATGACCAATTTCACGCAGCTGGTCCAGTATTCTTGATAACCGGGTTACAAAAGAATTCACCGTTTCATTCTCAGACATTCTACAATTAATGAACTCTGTAAACAGTCCCATATGATGAGCTCTTGAGTCTGATATAAAGGTCTTCTTCAAAGTCTCCCAGGCATCAATAGCACAATCACAATTTTCAATAATGCTTCTGACTTCAGGCGATGTATTCAGATATATAGTTGATAATGCAACTCGACTACGAGATTTAAAATCTTCCACTTGTTTTGAAGTTATTCCGGCCTCAGCATCTTCAACAGGCAGTTTTTCTTTTTTACATATTATATTCCAGCAGTTTCTTTCAATTAAAATAAATTTAATGTCCTTGACCCACGTAGTATAATTATTCATCCGTAATTTTTCAATCGTGGGGTTTAAACTTACTGCCATTTCAATTTCTTATCTTCAAACACTTAGAATGCCATAAAAACTATTATCAAAATTTTAATGCTATGAGCTGACAACGAGCCAAATCGCCCATAACCCCTTATTGTGAAAAAAACAATTTCCACATATATCAAGTTAGCAGAGTTAGCAGTGCAGTGAAATGATAGTTGCTCAGCTCTAAAAGCTATAAAGAAGATAAATATATGTGGCATTCATTGACGACAAAAGTTCAATTAAAACAGTTTATTAAAGTTGAAACAAAATGATGAATAACATTAAATCAGCTGAAACAATTTTAGAAAGGTTGCTGACGAGAGGTTAAATACCCTTAAAAATACTGCCATACTGAGTTCAAATAGAAAGCTACTTTTCATTGTATAACTAGATACACTAAACGAACAAGTCACAAAAACGTAATTTACAATCATAAAAAAACTAAACAGTTTATAATTATATCGAAATACCAGCTCATGACTTTGAGCTAAACTGAAAAAACATAAAAGCTTAAAAGATTAAGGGCTTCAGAGCTTAAGAGACTGATTACATATTTCCTACCTCCTTTTTATAGTCACGAAACGGATTCAAAGTAACAGCTACTAGATGCTGTAGAATAGGAACGCCTCCCATAACTATAGCAACACGACGCTGCGAGTCAGCCGCCATCTATGGGCTTAGCAAAGAGACTCTGCAGTTGAAAAAATATTACATCTCCTCGCTAAGTAGCGAAAAGAACAATCCGTAAAAGGATTTAAACATATTTTTCTTTAAGTTAATTTTAATAAAATATGCTTTTAAATATGAGGTAAGTAATTAAAGTTATTTCAAAAGACTTAAACATAAATATATTAATAAGGAATATAATTTTTACCTAAAAGTAATTATCATTAAGCTTTTTAATTTTAATATATCTTTAACTCAAATGGCAGCATCAAAAGAGAAAATAGCACTAAACGCTATAATTCATTTAATTAATAACTTAAATTTTAAAGGTTATAAAGTGAATTTAAATTATATTTAAGTAGTGAATGAATTTAAATTTAAATTTGAGAATCAACACGGAAAGGGTATAAATTTTACAACAGAAGGTCAAAATTTTATTCTTAAGAAAGTTTAAAAAAATCATTTCTCATCGGGTACAAATTCGGACCGAGTCCCCACTGCCTTTGGCAGCGCAGTCCCGTGCGTTCTGCGCGCGCACAAGTTAGGGGATACGCGCGCGGTGCACGCCTATTTCTTCCCCCACCCTTTCATGCCCTCTTAATTAACCTACGTATACCAATTTTGAACGATCTAACTCAATTGGCTGAGATGCAAAAGAAAACGTATTCAGGGCACCTCAAAACGTGTAAAGCTGGTGAAAACTTTCGATAATATAAAAGTACTTTAAAATATCTTTCGAATGATGGATTAAAAATAATTTAATCATAATTAGAAGTTGAAATATTCAAATTTTAATATATTACAGCGCCATCTGGCGGTAGAAATTTCTGTATTCCACTGTTCGATTCCAAATCAAAAAAGCTTTCTAATGATCTATTACTTATGAAATTATTTTAATTAGTAGCTGAGAAACAAAAGAAAATGTAATCAGGACAACTCAAAAGGTGTAAATCTGGTGAAAACTTTCGATAATTTAAAAGAACTTAAAAATATCTTTCGAATGATGCATTAAAAATAATTGAATCATAATTAGAAATTCAAATACGCGTATTAAAATATTGCAATTTTTAATCGCAGTACCAAAAACACGTGACTTCGTTAAATACCAGATGTTTATCGCTTTTTTTTTTTTTTTTTTTTTTTTTTTGGCTTCCGTGGAGCTCGAGAAATGCTCTCTCTGAACTGGTTGCCATACTGATGAAAACCGACAGCTGCTTCATTTCACGGAATTCAATCTGGAATGAAATTCGCGATTTCCAATGCTTTAAAGGCTAAAATTAAAAAAAAAATTATAACTCATTCAGTTTTTGAAATTTTCGCTCAATCTTCGCTCAATCTCGGTAATAAATGCTCTTTCTCGTGGTACAGGTGTATTTTCGGTATCTCCAACAGATCGGCTGCGATGGGTTTAGAAAACCCCACGAAATTTCCTCTTTTTGCTTATTCTTTCAAGGTAAGCGGTAGCCGGCGAAAATGGCGGACGCCTCCGATTTCGAATCGTTTTTTCGTTAGACAATGATCGACATTTTAAATAATATCTCCGCTAATTAGGGTCGCATCGTTTAGCAAATTAGATAACCCAGATCTGCGATAAATTCTCTGTCCATCGGTACCTGTTCGAAGTCCGTGCGACCGTTAGCGGCCGAGCTTTTGCTGCGTCAAGCCGTTTCTCACAGACAGACACACACACACACACACGCGTACAGATTTTAATAATATAAGGAGACTAGCCGGCTTCGCCCGCTAGCGGGTCAGTATTTTCAAATGAATCACTATAATTAATGAATCACTAACAGTAACTTTTAGTGTTATGAAAAGAAATTAAAAAAAAATCATTTGTGATTGGGTAAAAAGTCGGCCCGGGTCCCCACTGCCTTCGGCAGCGCAGTCCCGTGCGCGCTGCGCGCGCACAACTTAAGAGATACACGCGCTGCGCGCGCGTATTCCTTCCCTGACCCTTTGTACCCCCTAACAAAAAAAGGCGCTTAACTTAAGGAATACACGCGCTGCGCGCGCGTATTCCTTCCCTGACCCTTCGTGCCCCCTAAAATATCATTTCTGATCGGGTAAAAACTCACACCGGGTCCCCCCCTGCCTTCGGCAGAGCAGTCCCGTGCGCGCTACGCGCGCACAACTTCAAGGATACACGCACTCCGCACGCGTATTCCTTCCCTGAGCCTTCGTGCCCCCTAAAAAAAATCCTTTCTGATCGGGAAAATACTCGCACTGGGTCCCCACTGCCTTCGGCAGCGCAGTCCTGTGCGTATTCCTTCCCTGACCCTCCGTGCCCCCTAAAAAAAAATCATTTCTCATCGGGTAAAAACTCGCATCGGGTCCCCACTGCCTTCGGCAGTGCAGCCCCGTGCGCTCTGCGCATATTACAGCGCCATAAAAGAAAACTGATTCAGGACACCTCAAAACGTGTAAATCAGGTGAAAACCTTCGATAATTTAAAAGAACTTTAAAATATCTTTCGAATGATGCATTAAAAATAATTTAATCATAATTAGAAATTGAAAGTTGAAAATATTACAGCGCCATCTGGCGGTACAAATTTCTGTATTCCACTGTTCAATTCCAATTCAATAAAGCTTTCCAATGATGTATTACTTATAAAATTATTTTAATTAGTAGCTGAGATACAAAAGAAAACGTATTCAGGACATCTCAAAACGTGAAAATATGTTCAAAACTTTCGATAATTTAAAAGAACTTTAAAATATCTTTCGAATGATGTATTAAAAATAATTTAATCATAATTAGAAATTGAAGTATTGAAATTTGAAAATATTACAGCGGCATAAAAGAAAATTGATTCAGGACACCTCAAAACGTGTAAATCTGGAGAAAATTTTCGATAATATAAAAGAACTTTAAAATATCTTTCGAATGATGTATTAAAAATAATTTAATCATAATTAGAAATTGAAATATTGAAATTTGAAAATATTACAGAGCCATCTGGCGGTACAAATTTCTGTATTCCACTGTTCGATTCCAATTCAAAAAAGCTTTCTAATGATGTATTACTTATGAAATTATTTTAATTAGTAGCTGAGAAATTGAAATACGCGTATTGCAATTTTTAATCGCAGAACCAAAACACGTGACCTCATTTATCGCTGCTTTTTTTTTTTTTTTTTTTTTTCTTTGCTTTCGTCGAGAAAATAGAAATCTCTCTTCGTTGAACTGGTTCCAATGGTAACGAAAAGCGGCAATGAATACGTAATAGAATCTCATCGAAGGAAGGTCGGATATTCTATTTGAATGGGTTTCAAGCGTGAAATTAAAAAAATTATAATTTATTCAGTTTTTGAAATTTTCGCTCAATCTTTTGGGAAATTAATTATGAAAGCTAGATCTATGTCCAAAAAAAAAAAAAAAAAAAAAGAAATGATTCATCTCTAAATGCTTTTGATTTATAAAATGTTTTGCGAAAAAATCGATGTTTCGTAAAATCTAAAAATATGGATCGCTAATCCGTATTTTGTAAAAATGTTTATATGGTTCGAAAAAGGATTAAATGGCCTTTCTTTGTATACCAGTTGTTAAGAAATGGAACTTTTACTCGGTCGTACTGGGCGTTTCGAAAAATACAATCGCGAAAAAGAAAAATTTTCGACCCTTTTTAAAACTTTTTTTAAAAATATAAAAAATCCGTATTTTTTAAAAAAAAAATTGTACCGTAAGAATCGGTAATAAATGCTCTTTCTTTTGGTACAGGTGTATTTTCGATACGTCTAACCGTTCAAACAGGATCGCTTTACAAAAAACCCCGAAATTTTCTCTCTTTGCTTTTTCTTTCGAGGTAGGCTGTTCCGTAACAAAATGGCCGTCGCCCGTGATTTCGAAGCGTTTTTTCGTTAGACAATGGTCGACATTTTAATTAATATCTCCGCTAATTAGGGTCGCATCGTTTAGCAAATTAGATAACCCAGATCTGCGATAAATTCTCTGTCCATCGGTACCTGTTCGAAGTCCGTGCGACCGATATCGGCCGAGTTTTTGCTGTGTCTAGCCGTTTCTCACAGACAGACACACACACACACGCGCGTACAGATTTTAATAATTATAAGGAGATAATTTCAAATAACTCTAAACATGAAAAAACATTATCTATTTATTAATTGGTGATATAAAAATCCAATGTACTATAAAAAACGTATTGCGTTACATTGTTCTATTTTTTAAGAAAAATATGAACATTAAATGTTTCTGCTTATAGTTATCGGAAGAAAATAATTAAGTTAAGAAATTATAAATAAAACATCATTATATAACAAGGTTAAAGAAGTCCATTTTAGTATCATATTTTAATCTTATCGAAAGTGATTTCCTTTAGAAGAAATGAGCACTTAAAAATATCAGATGAGTTTAAATTTAGATAAAGTTAGATACTTATAGAGTCATAAAAAATAACATAACAAGTAGAAGCCCAATGATATCAATACAAAGCAAAAGGTTGACTAAAAAGTAAATTCACACTAAAGAATATTTTTTTTTCTCTTTAAACACGAAAAATTTCGCAACCCTCTGTATACCTTAAGAAAGAGCAAACTAGTAATATTCTTTTAACAGTGATTTTGTTTCTTTTCTTTTCTTTTTTTTTTTTTTTTTTTTTTTTTGTGTATTATATTGATAAATGTTTTACCTCTAGATTTAAAATATAACTATGCATGAAAAGATGAATCTTTTGAACATTATGTATGGCTTTCCTGTTTTAAAATAAGGTAAAAATCAATAATTAAAGGACTTAGAATACATTGGAAAAAAGTACCTTTAACTCAATGAATGGGTATCTCCGATAGTGGCGGTAAGAATATTAATTTCCGTTATATTTTTAAAAAGTAAATTTAAAAAAGTGTTATATTTTTAAGCGAATATAAAGTAAAACATTTAGCGTACCTTTCAAGTTAAAAAAAAAAATAATAATAATAATAGACAATTACCAACAGGGTATATCTCGCTTGATGTCGTAATGTACTATACAATTTAAAGTACTGAAAATATTCAACTTACATGATTACATTAAATGTCTATTTTCTTGCTAATATGTATAAAAATATATTAATTGTAATAAAACTTGAGTATACGTAATTAGCAATCATACATAAAAGGTGAACGAAATTGAATTAGTGATATAGGAACAAAAATAAAAGTATAATAGGAGAAAGTAGGTATTACATTACATCAAAATTATAAAATGAAATATCTTATAAAATGCCTATGCTATCCTCCGAGTCTGTCACTGTAGCTTATAGACAACCTGTATATATAATGAGACTGTTGTTATATTACATATATACGAGTGTGTGTGTCTGTTCGTATACACAAACTGATTTGCAGGTGTAAAGAAACAGCATATTATTTTTTGCTTTTTTTTTTTTTTAGTTTTCACACATGTAGTCTGAATGTCATCCTTCATTAGTTTTATTGACCAAAGTCATTCGTATTTTTCTCTTTTACTAAACAAGATTTGTTACGAAAATTGAGATAAAGGTTTTACATATTATAATATATGATAAAGTAACTAAAATTTCTATCTACGGTTTTATAAATAAAATGCCAATTACATTTTTATATTCACATGTTCATTCCATAAACAATTATCCGCAAAATAAAAGATAACAGTTCTTGCTTAACCTTTTTAAAATGTTATATATATATATATATATATATGTATACATATATTTCATAGATGCCAAGTACTCATATTTTTGGATACCAGATTTTCTTTGTAGAAATTTTCAGCTTCATTGATAACAGAAAAATGCTACAAAAGCAAACAAAAAACTGGATTAAAAATCAGAACATTTGGTAGCTGTAATATATGTATTTTGTTCATTTTGTTATCAAGGTTATATTTTTATATATGAAATTTAAAATGTGGCGTTTTTGTACTACAGGCACTATCTGTTTCAATACGTATCTGTACATACATGCCAACATTTTAATTTATTGCGGAGTATATTTAGCCCGTCTTTATTTAATATAACTTTTTTTTTTAAGAGTAAATATTTTCTTTAATTTGCAGAAGGTATATATTGGAGAAAATTTTTCTATAAATAAAGTGGTGCGAAATAAAAACGGGACAAAAAATTCTATAGAATAAATTAAGATGTTGGCATCTATGGTCCGTATAATGAATAAAAAACATCCCTCGATATTGAAGTATATCTTCAGTAACTACGCTAGAATTTAACTAAAAAATAATAATATCAATATCGAAATTATAGTTTTAGTTTGTATGAAATATTCTGTTTCCTCCACTTAAAAAAAAAAAAAGTCTATATCGAATATATATGCATATAGAGGGTGATTATAAATAAACTACCCCGATATATGAGACCATAGCTATCATACCGTTCACAGTAACTGAATAAAATTTTGGTGGAAATATTTTGAGGTATGTACTCAAGAATCATATAAAAAATAATAGTTAAACTCTAACAGTTACGGTTACAGTGACAAATTTTTAAAATTTCAAATGGCAACACCTTTTTTTTTTATTTTATTGGAATGAGATCTTCATACCAAACAACCATAAATAGCGTTGAAACGGTACCTGTAGCATGAAAATTGTAAGTGCTAGAAGAAAAGAGAAAATAAACGTGATGGGCCTACCAGAGCGAGACTAATGACGTCACATTTCCCACTGAGTCTTTCACTTAGAACTCCTATCAACGCAAGCCGACTTGTAGAGGCTGGTTTAAAACCTCAACGTCTGGATTATCTCCCATCATAAATAAGAAGTGTGTAAATGAGTGAATTGAAGGCAACAACTTAAAACAAATCTTTGTTCAACCTGACAATTTCACCGAAACCATCGCCATCTAACTCTGAAATCAACTTTTGACCTTGAAACTTCCAATGCTCAACTCGAAATTGTTATCGAAAACCACCCGTATCTAATGCTGGATCCGACAGGTGACCTTAAAATTTCCAACTCAACACATCCATGCTCAATTCAAAGCTGTCACTGAAACTACTACTGTTCAACACAAGACTGACTGGTGACCTTTACTCTTCCAACTCAACACCTGTCGTACCTTACAGACTCACATCGAAAATGATGCCCAAATAAGAGTTTAATAAGTTAAGTTCTGAGTCAGCTTCCTTTTTTTAGGAAGTGTTGCATTGGAAGTGTCAAGGTCAAAAATTGATTTTAGTGTTAGATGGCGATGGTTTCGGTGAAAGTATCAAGTTGAACAAAGATTAGTTTCAAGTTGTCGGCCTCAATTCACTCATTTACACACTTCATATTTAAGATGGGAGATAATCCATACGTTGAGATTGTAAACCAGCCGCCACAAGCCGGTTTCCTTTTATCGGAGCTCTAAGCCGAAGACACAGTTTGAATTCGAACGTCATTAGTCTTGCTCTGGTAGGCACATCGCAGTTATTTTATCTTTTTTTCTAGCGCTAGCAATTTTCGTGCTACAGGTACCGTTTCATCGCTATTTATGGTTTTTTGGTATGGAGATCCCATTCCATTAAAAAAATGTAGGTGTTGTCAATTGAAATTTTCGAAATTTTGGCATTGTAACCGTAACTGTTAGAGTTTAACTATCATTTTTTATATAATTCTTGAGCACATACCTCAAAATATCTTTCACAAAAAAATTATCTAATTTCTGTCAACGGTATGATACCTATGGCCTCATATATTGGGGTAGTTATAAATATATATATATATATATATATATATATATATATATAATCTCTCTGTATATTTAATTTCATTAAATTTGTTAAGAATAACGATATTTAATCTACGATTCTTATGAATGAAAATTATATTTTAAAATTCTATATAATAAATACAGTAAGACCCCGCTTAACGCTGTTTCATTTAGCGCTGTTTCGGTTTATCGCTCTTTTATTTCAATCCGGGGTTTCCCCGAAATTGCTCACAGCAGTACGGAGATTCCCCGAAATTGTGCGCGCATTATTTACATGTGCATTATTACCCCATTATTTACATGTTAAGATAGCCTCGTTTAGCGTTGTTTCGCATTACGCTCTACTTTGATGGAACGTATCCCCCGCGTTAAGCGGGGTCTTACTGTAGTACAGTATGCATAAATTATCATTTTCGTTGTACTTTTAAAGGAGTTAAGGGACAAAAGCAATAAAAGTATTAATTATTAAAGATTAAAATTAATGATAATCGTTTCCGTTATTCTAAGAAATCACAAAACAGAAATAAATAAATAAATAAATAAATAATAAAAAAGAAATAAAAAGAAAAGTTTTAATCAGAATAAATCATTTACCTTGTCATTTTAAAAATAACCTAATTGAAAAATAAAATTACGAATATTATTATTTTTTTTAAGTTGAAAACACTGAAAAGCAATTTATTAACTTACATAAATATTCAAAGAGAAATTATATATTTTGAACTAAAATAAAAATATTTCGAATACCTGATATTGTATAATATAAACAATATTGCTTGTTCTAATATTGACACTTGTTCTAATAATTACGCTTAACACTGTTGTGAATAGTTTATTTTATTTTCTAAAAAATGTTCAAATAGAAAACATGTATTTAAAATTATATTATCATTATAAATGGATGTATTTGCACAAACTCTTTTAATTGTTGTAATTTTAAAATAAGTTGAAAAAACAAACGTATTGAGTTAAAACATTTAAAATCATATTCTTAATATTAAGAAATGTTTAAATGCATTATATATTTTTTTAAATATGTGTGTTATTTAATTTGAAAATATATATGTATAACAAAATCTTCATTTAAATATTCAGATAAATAACCTATATTGTGGTACAGGATATAAATTGAATTTTCTGTGAATACCTCGGAACAATACATTTGTATTTTAACAAACATCCTTCGTAAATACATGTTACTTTATTTTTAGGATCTGTTAAATATACATTCTTACCTATTGGATGTTGCAGGATTAAATTGATTTTTGAACTAAACTCTCAATTTCAGTTTTGTTGAAAATAAGCGAAACATTTTAATAGAAGGAGATATTTATTTTAAATATCCATTTCAGTAAACGAACTATTTAATCAATATCTGAAATTCCGTGCAGATTTTTTTTTTTTTTTTTTTTTTTTTTTTTAAGAAAAATATAAACGTATTTATTTTGTATCTGCAGTTAAATAAGTGCAAACATCTACATAAAACTTTCTATTTATTTACACTGAGAAATTTTTTTTTTTAACCGACATCTAGAATCTAAATTATGGTTCAAGTAAAAATAGTTCCTTGTCATCCTTATAAAATCCATTCCCCTTTAGAAGCGAGTTCTAGAAACCCCTATTAGAATTCTAGAGCGTTTGTCTCTATCATCGAGGTCAAAGATATTTAAAAATCTCTACAAGAAAGTGCGAATACAATAGGCGAGTTTTAACAACTATAATCTTGATTAATGACACAATTTTTGATAATAAAGCGACAAAATCTCGCAATATAAAGGTTTCAGAACATTCAGAATATTGTTTCACCATCTAGAAATGTATATAGACTAGAAATTCTCAATCAGTTCGTCTATTCTTCTTATTGGCCTACCTTAGACGCATAATGTGAAAATATATATTTCTAGTTTAGGGATTTAGAAAATGACCACTTATTCGTTCTATATGAAGATTTTTAAAATTTAAGATTTTCAACATTTTTCAGTGTGATTGCAGTATGTCTAATGCAGTATGCCAAGTTCCCTAAAATGGCTTTTCACTGAAACTTATATACTAAATATAAGTTAAAATAAAAAATAAAATAAAGTAGTTTTTTTCCCTTGTTTTTTTTTTTTTTTTTTTTTTTTTTGTGGAAACCGTTGTATCTCCATGAATGTACGTGGTAGCTTAATTAAAATTTATACAGATAATTGGAAGAATCCTCATAATCCCATTCTACAGCCAAAATACATTTAAAGCCTTACATTTTACAGCGTGATGCAAAAGCTTACGATTTTTCTTCAGATTTTCACTGGTTCCCTTATTCTCTTCAGGACAAATTTTTTGCTGAAATCTATGCCGTGTATCATGTTCTTTATATTCCCAAGTTTCAAGATGCTTTCTAAAGAATTTTTCTAGATATTTAAAAAAAAAAGTCTAAAATCGAAAATGTCCAAATACTTATTTGTAGATAGAGTAGTAGTTTTTTTTTTTTTTTTTTTTTTTTTTTTTTATGTACTTTTAATGTAATTAAGCTTGGTCAGTTTATAAAATGTGATTTTTCTGCCTTACTGCCTTGATATGGTATTAAAACAGCTCATATTCCTTAAAAAGAAAAAAAAAACTGTGAAAACGCTTTATTAACTCAGAAATAATTTTGGGGACGATTTTGGAAACATGTTCGCGAGTTTATCGCTCTGCGATGACCTTTTCGGCGACTTTGGCGAGAAAATATTTATTATTGATTTATCCATTATGGAAATCTAAATACTGGAAATACACGAAAATATCTGCAAATATACGAGGATATATGTAGGATCGCATTTCGGCCATACGCGATTCAGTTGAATCGAAGTTTCTCTCCAGCTAGGAGTTCTTGTATGACCCAACCTCTGTTTCTGAATACAGCTTATATAGTGTTTTATGATTATGATGTAGTGTCTGTTTTGATTTTTATGTTGTCAATTATAATTTAATGTTTTATTTTTTATGTGTCCGAAGTTCATACTTGGTTGACATACTTGTAATCTTATGATATATTCTATAAATAATTTTAAAGCTTTGCAATACGTGTCTTTTGTTTACGGACAATACACGAACCCTGTGTACACACAAATATTTATATTATATATATAGGGTGTCCAAGAATTATCTTTACAACTTTGAAATTTAATAACTTTTTAAATAAAAAGCATATTCACATTCTGTGTTCTGCAGTTATTAGTGCAACTCATAAAGTTTTTTTCTGTTTAGGTTAGCCAGTTGTAACTGAGCATGTGGACCCCACAGGAGAAAGCACAATGTGTGGCATGGATCATTGAGAGCAAATCGGACACACAAGTTCAACTCAATTGCAGGACCAAATTTGGCATGACGCCACCATCCAGACCCACCATCCGTGCATGGCACATCAGCTTCATGACCACAGGCTCAGTGCTACATAAGAACTGATTTTTTGGGACTGCGCTGGAATGCTTCGCGAACCCGCTCAACAGTTTCATCACTTGTGCTGAGTAGTCCTGCTCCTTTCTTATGTAACACTGAGCCTGTGGTCATGAAGTTGGTGTGCCATGCACGGATGGTGGGTCTGCATGGTGGCGCCTTGCCAAATTTGGTCCTGCAATTGAGTTGAACTTGTGTGTCCGATTTGCTCTCAATGAACCATGCCACACATTGGGCTTTCTCCTGTGGGTTCCACATGCTCAGTTACAACTGGCTAACCTAAACAGAAAAAAAAAAAACTTCTGAGTTGCACTAATAACTGCAGAATACAGAATGTGAATATCTTTTTTATTTAAAAAGTTATTAAATTTCAAAGTTGTAAAGATAATTCTTGGACACCCTGTATATTGGATTTCAATGGATATATACAAATGCCGGAGGGCGGACAGGCTAACAGATTGACATTTAATGTACCGTTGGCATAATCACTCGTAAACAATGTCGTAAAGTGTACGGAACGCCTAACACCACTGAAAATCTAATAATTTAAATTTATATTAGATATTGATTTTGAGTATAAATGTATAGCCTTATACACGTTAATGGTAATCTTGCCATACTATATAGAAAGCGTATCTATGTCATTTTGAATGATAAATATCAATTTCATTGTTTTCTGAAGTTTATAAGCATTTAAATATGTGTTATACCTCTCATATAGCGCAATACATTAGAATTCTTGTCATTTTGCAGAGCACAAAGGAACGGTGCTATACACACCTATTTCAATAGGGATCACGCTATAAATGAAGTTGAAAAGTGTTAAAAATGGCTACGTTTTCTTATCTTTATACAATAAACCTTTATATCACCATGAATATTAAGTGATATTCAGATACAAAGGAACACAGATAATTAAACACACCTCATAATCACAGGCTACACCCAAAATGCATTTCAAGTAATAAATTTTACTGGTTGATACACATTTTTTTTTTTTGTAATATTAAGATTATTTTTCCTTATATATACATATATATCTATATATATACATATATATATAATATATTAAGCACTTTCCATTCACATAAGAAAAAAAAAATCAGAATACATAATGTATACATTTTAAATAAATCTAAACAAATATTTACAAATTATATATACACGAAAAACTGTAGTAATATAGTAAATGAATAAGATGATCCATACACTAAACGTGGTTTTAATATATATATATATATATATATATATATGTAGGACCTGTTCCATGAACACACACAGGCAAGGGAAAAAATATTAAATAAACTTTTCAGTTTAATATACGTATCGTCCACTTGTATATAAAACAACCAACTGTCAAGTTTTATATGAAGTGGATATTTCGCTGCAATTCAATTACATCAAAAGGTCAAGAAATATTAAATATAGTGATTAACTTACAAGCAAAGAAAAAAGTATAAATAAAGTTAAATTTAATCATATGTCATTTTATTCCATTTAGAATATTGTATATAATGCATTTAAACCAATTAAAGGTAAACTTAAAAACAAAATAAAATAAAAATAACATGCAGTGCATTTCAGGTGAAATTTTCACACTACCTTAATTAAGTAAATAAATAATTATTTCTAATAAATGCAATATGACGTCACTGAACAATGCATTCGCTTTCGAACAAAGTTTTATACATTAAAGACAAATATATTATTAATAAATGCAATGTTATCAAAATACATATTCTTTGCTACCTAATTGGTTTCTTCCAGATTAAAAATAAAATGACAATGGAAAAGATGTATGTTATGAATAATTCATAAAAATTCCTTAATAAAGTGGGTACATTTTCTAGTTGTTATGAAATAGAAAATATGAATAATGTTCGAATTCATTTGTGTATATTAAAGCATTCTAATTTAATTAACTCGATATCATTTTTACTTTTCACACACAAATTAAATATCCCGTCATATCTTTAATTAGCTAGAAGTAATATATCATTTTATGTTAGTGAAAAGAAATAAAAAAGTCATCGAAAAAAAAAAAATAAGTATTAAAGATTTAATTATTAATTTTTATAGCATTCATTCTTATTAACACTTTAAATCAAAGCGAAAAAAATATGATTTCGGTTCGCCTTACTGTTTGTCAATCCGTTCATCTGTTTGTCTGTCCGCGCTCTAACATGTGTACATAATTATTAAATCTCTTGTAACTGGTATTATTTAAGTTCACTATCGTATTCTCTCTCTTAAAAATGGATGTAAATATCACTAATTCTTTGTATGAAGGGACGCACGAAGCAATCCCAAAGTATTACGTTCTATGAGGTAAATTTCTATAAAACATATTTTCATGCGTCTGTTTTGCAAGACTCATAATAAAGTTGACATATATTATTTTCTGAAAAAAAAAAAATATACATATATTAATATATATTAATATATATATATATTAATATATATATATATATATATATATATATATATATATATATCTAGTAACAGTTTAGCAAATATGTATTTGCATACTTATGAAAATAATTTTAAACCTAATGAGGATATTATAATTTACAGATATATTGATCATCTGATCGCTTTTACTAGTACTAATAATGACACTGAAATAAAAACAAATTTTTATCCTTATTTAAATCTCATTAGTACAACTTTTAATCCTTTAAAAGCAAATTTCTTGGACTTGGATATAAATATTGTAGATAATGAAATGATTACAACTATTTTCGATAAAAGAAATAATTTTAATTTTAATGTGATTAAATTGATTCATTGGAGCTCTAACATAAGTAAACTTATCTACAGAAATATCATTTTTAACTATCTTAATCGTAATAAAAGATTATTTTCCAATTATCATGACAAAATTAAGGATGTTCAAGATTTCTTTAATAAAGCTATTTGTGGCGACTTCTTTTTTGCACCTGGTTCTTTTCTTCCACTAAATTCATCTCGAGACACATTAAGACACTGATCACGCTTGGTTTACTTTTAAAGATTTTACTTTTACTTACGGCACAAACATAAAATACATAACGAACACATAAACTAACATCAAATAAAGTATTTTAAAACAACATATAGAATGGAACGCTAGTCCATCTTGATTCACATACGCACACACTGTTGCCACACTTTCGTACCAAACTTTTCAGTTCTTGTTTTGGAGTACTCTCGAAATCAGAGGTGCGGCGTTCACACTATTGAAAATGATTATCCTATAGATTTTTTACATGGTTATATTATAGAAAAATATTTAAAACATTTGAAGTATAAATGATTTTTTGATTTTCCTTTTTAAATATTTCTTATTTTTCGACTAATTTTAGCAATAATAACAATATTTATTGTTTTAGTTTCTTTAATTGAATATAGCTGGCGTTGTAATATATTTTCGACTAGTTGTCTGGCTGGAGATCTTATGAAAAACTTGCTGCTGTTTTTGTAAATGTTTGATCAATTTTCTGCCTGTTCCATATTAGTTTTTTGTCGGCCTATTCAATATGAGGTTTTTGTCTGTTCCATATTATTTTATTCCTTTTGTTTTATCCATGTTGAATTTAGCCATATTTGTGTCTTTTTTTTTTTTTTAACTGTCTGCCTTGGGGGAGGGTTGATCAATTAAAAGCATGCTTTAACCCCACACGTATGTCTCAAGTTATACGGTGTAATTTTGGCAGTTTAAATCATTTATTTTATGTTATTGCAGTAAGTTTTACTTATGAATTGTTTCACTTTTATTAATTTTCTCGTAAGTTTTCCTTTAGTTATATTTGTTACATATTTTCAACTTTTATATGACTGAAAACATATATTATAATTTCATATATATATATATATATATATATATATTCGAATATATATTTCAATTAACATTCACAAGGCCTTAGAAAACTATTCAGATACATTAAGGACTAAAACTAGAAATTTCTAAATTAGTATTATCGTTTTTATCGATTGCTAACAGAGTTTAAGAGTTATAGAGGTTTGAATTAGTTTATCTCTCTTCGGTCTCTCTATTTGTTCTTCTGTCCATCGCTAGCATCCGTAAATATTTTCAGAATTTAATTAAAATTATATATATATATATATAGATAGATAGATAGATATATATAGATATAGATATAGATATAGATATAGATTTATATGTATATATGTTTAAGTTCACTATTGCATGTTCACTATTTAAAATAAAATTAATAGCACAACTAGCTCGTACTGAGACGCTCAATAGAATGCTCTATAGAAAGATTTCTAGAATCGAATTTCCATTTTTGCTTAGCATTTTTAATACTTCCAACAAAGTTGAAGTATGGTTATAAATTCAGTTAGTTTGTATCTGGGTCATATTGTTTAAATATTGTTTCCTGTTAAATATTGTTTCCTGTATTTCCTTTTGCTGAAATTTATTTCTTCATTTTAATCGACTGAGCATCTTAAAGAAGGATATTACACGATTTATATATTTATTTATTTATATCATTCATTTGAAAGCGAATTTTGTTTATTTATTTATTTATTATATTTATCGAAAATCAAATGGTTATGCAGCAGAAAAAATAAATAAATATATTAAATTTTAAATTTAAAAACGTATTTAAATGCGGAAAAAGAGCTGCGTAGACAGTGGGTAACCGAAGCGAGGTTGAAAGCGATTTAAAAATGTTCTTTTTTTTTTTTTTATAATGATATATAAAAATTAAATAGGGATTATTATTTTTTTCTCATTTTCAAAATTTAAATGCGGAAAAAGGGCTGTAGTAGACAGCGGGTAACCGAAGCGAAGTTTAAAGCAATTTCAAGGAAGCTTTTTTTTTTTTTTTTATAATGTGATATGAAAGATGAATAGTGATTTTTTTTTCCCAAAATTCATTTAAATATAGTGACCAGCGAAGCGGGCGCAGCCTACTAGTAAGTAAATAAATAAATAAAATTTATTTTTAAAGAATCCAAAATTAGAGTAAAAGGAAGGGAAACGATAATGTAGATAAAAAATATCTATTTCAAAATGTCATGGGAAAAATTGAATATACATAATTACTGCATATATACAGTCTATATACAATCTAAAAAAAAAAAAAAAAAAAAGACCACATGTATTCATCTGTCGTTATTTTTTGATTTAATAAGAAAATAAGTGAAGTTGTAATATTAATAATATAATAAATAAATAATTCAAAATCCTGATGAAGTTTTACATTTGATTATTTTTATATATAAGAAGTTGGAAATTATGATATTATATTCAAATATTTTTTTAATAACATAAAAGCGTGTAAAAACTACGAAACTACAAAGTTGCATGTCAACTTGTAATGTCATCTTGTCTTATTTAGTACTTCATATGACTTACTTACAGACTAATTACTTCGACAATTCGTTGAAGAAGGAATTTTGCGAAAGTTCTGCTCTTTATGAGTGAAAATCCTACAACACTAAAAAAAAAAAAAAAAAAACTAGTTGGCATAGGTGGACTCTGCTCAGTTCCCCATCATATTTATGTTCTCATAAATTTCTAGTGCGAGACCCATTATAATCATGTTAAAAGAAATGAATTTCAGCAAAGCTTGATACAGTGACAGAAGGAAATCCCCGCCTAATAGGCTATCCACCGTTCACTTCGATATGTATATCTTATTCTAACCTATTTATTTATTTTATCGGGGTCAATTCCGTTGTTTAGTTTTCATGCTACTATTTCGAATGCAATAATCTTCAAAATTCATATTTATATGAAAAATTTACAATTTCGCTATGTTGATAAAATCGTAAATTACGAATAATTTACGAAATTTTCCTATCAGAATATTTGTATTCAATCATGTTCAAACAAATATCATAAACGTAATTTTGAAGTTGTCTAATGTATTTATGATCCTCAAAATGGAAGTTTATGCTCAATTTTGCCTTATCTGACATGTTAAGTAAATCGTAAATTCCAAATAACTTACGAATTTTTTAAATTGGAAAAATCATAGTCTATGATATTCATGCCAGTATCCTAAATAATATTTCGAAAGTGGTTTGACATTTTTACGATGAAAATATCCCTCAAGATTGACGTTTGTGTGAAATTTTGCTCTATCCAGCCATGTTAAGAAATTCGTAAATTTCCAATAACTTACGAAATCTTCATATTGGAAAATTCATAGTCATTAATATTCATGCCAGTGTCCTAAATAATATTTCAAAAGTAGTCTGAGATCTATACGATGAAAATATCTCTCAAAATTGACGTTTATGTGAAATTTTGCCCTATATGACGTTTATGTGAAATTCGTAAATTTCCAATAACTTGCGAAATTTCCAAAGTAGCATATGTATAATTACTGATGTTCATTCCGGCATCAAACCTGATATTTTAAAACTGGTCTGACATTTTTACAGTAAAAAGTTTCCATTTAATGCACGTTTAAGTGAATTTTTGTCCTATTCTCCCATGTTAAGAAAATCGTAAATATCTCATAACTTACGAAGTTTTTTAATTCGAATGTTGCAAATGAATAGAGTTCTTGCCAGTGTCGAAAGTAATATTTTAAAACTGATCTGACCTCTCTGCGATCATTTGTTCGTGAGATATCGTGTTAACAGACTAATAAACTAACGGACTAACACACTGACACACTAACGGACTGACACACTAACAGACACCCTACAGACAGACACCATACAAATTTTGTCTTTTTCGGATTCCTCACACCTGAAAACGTGTAGAAAAGTCAAAAAACCGAGGTCGAAAATTTTCACGATTACCTAAGTTCCCCATACCTAGTATGATGGGGAACTAAAAAAAAGAGTGGGTGAGAGGGAGACAGACAGAGAGAACTTGAGCTCCAAAAATGTATGACAATGACAATGTCTTCCGTTTCCATGTAATTTGCGTACAGTCCAACATACGTGCTAAGATGTGCTTGAAGCAGATTTGTGTACTGAAGAACTATCTTGTAATAAAAGTAAGTTTTTATCCATAAATTAATCTTCTAATGAACAAAACTGCTACCTAGTATGTCCATGTAATCAAAACAGTTCATTTTTTCTTTAATGAATATAAAATTAGTTTTCTTCGAGCATTGAATCTTGCATAAATTATAACTGATCCAGCGTCTTGCACTTTCTTTGAACAATACATTGCATTGAATATTGCACATATTTTATAAACCATAAGGTCATCAATAAATCGGTTTTTAATTAAATGAATGTAGGGATTTTCGTCCTTGCATTTATAGGCAGTTTTTCAAGTTGATGTTTGCATTTAATTTTTTTTTTTTTTTTTTTTTTTTTTTTTTCTTTTTCCAACTTAGGACATTTTGAACAATTCTAGAATTAGCTTAAATATAAAGGACAGACTTTACTACTATACACTGTAAAAGATAGATTTTTTTATCTATATAATTGTATTGTAAATTACTATAGTGATATAAAAAATATTGCTCTTTCCTGCTAAATATTTGTCATTGGCAATTATAATCTGTTATTGACCGTAACTGATATTTTTTTCTGTATTTTTCTCTCTCAACCAATCGTATACAGTCAACGACAAAATGAAACACAGGTTACCAGCAGACCACTGATTATTTTGATAAATTACTCGTTTTTAAAATCCCAGAACATGACAGAATACAGTGTTAACGTTTGTGAATGAACTGACAGTGGCCTATTTCCGTCATTTACGGCCTAATGCAGTCTAAATAAATTATAGTACATACTGTAATATTTACAGGAATATACAGGCGTCAGTTCTGAAAACGTTCCTTGATTTTAAGAGTTTTCTGTGGTTTTACCCAATATTTGTGTTAATACGGCTGGGGATGCCATACAAAAGGGGCCTAACATTAGTGTGTAGCTTGCTTAGTATTATCTTGTACTCAGCACTTTAGAATTTATCTAATTTTAGCACCCTAGCGTAATGCTTATGGAAATATTTTTAAAACAAAAAAATAAATTCCCTAAACGAAACTTATGCATATGTATGTCTATTATTATTATTATTATTATTATTATTATTATTATAAATTCACCATTTAAAGGAATTTATTTTCTTTTTCTCTAATATAATCTCTGTCAATATTTTTTAATATATTTTTTTAAATATTAATCTGTATGAATGGAATAATAACTGGTAATCTTTTCTTTGTTATTTTTTCTTTAATTTATATTATTTACAATAATAGTTAAGAGAAGTGCGATTTACCTAGAAATTGACCACAAACATCTAAAAAAATGACCATATTCATATTAAAACTAACAATTTTAATTTTCTAGAGTTTAAAAATTACTTACGACATTTGTTGTTTGAATTTTATTAAAAGTTGGTAGGCAATAATTTATATTTATGTATGTCTACATATAAATTTGTATGAAATTCTGTGCATTAGTTCTTGAGTTAGTTCACACAGACACACAAATAAACTGGAAGATAGGTAGACATTATCAAAAAATGAGCTAATCAAGCCGTGCAAATTGATCAAAAAACCGGAAGTCGACAAGCTTTAAGAATCAAATACTGTCTTCTATTGAGTATGGAAGAAAATGAAAACATATATATATATATATATATATTCGTAAATTTATTTATTGAGAAATACATTACTCTATTTCTGAATTAAAAGTAAGAAATTTTTTTTTCTTTATATATGTATAATAAGGCATATTTAAAAAAATAAAAATGTAATGTAAAACTTTACAAAAAGGAATCGGAAGTCGGGATGTTTTAAGAATCCAGTACTTTCTGCTATTGAATGTAAAAGAAAAAAGAAAAAAGAAATACAAATATAAATTTATCCAGAAGCTCATTTATTCATCTATTCAGAAAGTCATTACTTCGAGTCTAAAAAACAATATCTATATGATAATAATAATAATAATAATAATAATTATAATTATAATTATAATAAAATAAATAAAAAATCACAATTTCTAATTATATTAATTTATACACTTGTTTTTAAAAATAAAAACTCAGTTTAAATCATTAAAAATGTAAATTTTCTATTAAAAGATTAAACACTATCGTTAAATAAATAGAAAAGCAAAAAAAAAAAAAAAAAAAAAAAAAATGACTTTTTAAATAATGACGTTTCACTATTTTGATATTTTAATTAAAATGCAAACATAACAACATGTTATATTCGCTACAGCTAATTAAGAGAATGTACTTATAGTAATAGGTATATCTAGCGCAATTTAAGCATAGCAATTTTTCTGGAATGCACATAACTCCTTTTACGTTGTCGATAATCGCGAGTAATATGTTGACAGAAATCTAGATAATTACTGAAATTCTGTTGCGCTCTCCTACTTAGTATACTTACAAATAAAAACAGGAACAACGTAAATGTCAGGTTATTTTTCTCTTTAATAGCTCATTAGTTAGTTTAAAGGTATGGCAGTGGCACATTTATGTAAGCTTTATACTTATTGTTACACAATGTTGATGGTGATTTTTACTGTTATGCATTTCAATAAATAAATATTTGTCAGCTAGAATATCAAATAGAATTAGATAGCGAAATAAGCACATATATATATATGCTCGTTATTTGAATGTAATTGTCTAATAATGCATATATATTTGTTTAAGTTTGAATTTGAAACAAGTAATGGAAATGTTTATTTAAATTTCTTAAATTTAGCTTTTCCATTTTATTTGTTTATTTATTTTAATCCTCTTCTTTTTTCATTCTTTCTTGTATAAATTTAATTCTTATGCTACATTTTTCAACTAATAAATATTGATAAAAAAGTCGTTTAATTAAATCTTTTAACCCTTTTTAAATATTTTAAATTAAACATTTTTACGCGTATTTATTCTTTTTTATTCGTTCTTTTTATTTATTTATTTATTTTTAACGACATTTATAGCCGGCTTTTGAAATATTATTATAATTATTATTATTTATTATTAGCAGTAGTATTAATATAAATATGATACAGCAAGAATAATAAATTAATTCAAAATCTGAAATTTATTTATTAAAAATGTAATGATTTTTAGGGACAAATTTTCCTCATTAAAAAATAATAGAATTAAACAATATATATATATATATATATATATAGGGAAACGGCTACAGACCATCGTAACATAACAACATTTATTTAAAACAAAAAGGGGACATTACATAAACACTTAAATTGATGCATTTTACGAGCGGCAAACACCGTCTGTGTTTTACAGAACCGCTCCACGTCAACTCAATAACTAAACATTGGTTTACATCCAAGCGGGAACGTCTTTCCCTCGACAACGATTGAACATCATCTGAATAAAACAGGTGCGCTTCTCGGTGCGTGCGCATACATTGAAAGGATGATACAAACGGTGACGTGATGACACGTGATAGGTACGTATACAGTGACATCACACAGTGGAGATGATAGCCGGGAAATATAATTTCCCATATCGGCCATCATGACCAAGCAGGCGGCCTCGCCTGAAGGTTGTTAAACCACAAGAAAAAAAATTAAATTATACAAAAACAAAAGAAATAATAATAAAAAAAATAAACAACACTACATAATAGAATTATAGATACAGTAATAATATAGCTGCATTAATAAAAAAAAAAAAAAAAAAAAAATTGTATACATTACCAAATGGAAAATATTGTAAATATTACACTCAAAACCTGAATCATGTCATCAAATACTAAAATAAAATAAGATAAGATGTTAATATACATACAGACAAGTAGAAAAAAATAGGTAGATAATTTTCACCAAAAAAAAAATCAGGCATTGAAAAATGTTCATGGACAAAAAAATTGTTCATTAAAAATAGAGTTTCTCTTATTTTGGTGAGTTCAAGTTCAACATATAATTTAAAAAAATGTTTAATGTTGCACACAAAAATGTCCAAGGAAGAGTTCTTAAAAAAAAAATAGAAAGTCTTGAAGAACTATGTCAATTAAGTTAAAAAAAAATAAAAAGTCCTGAAGAAATATGTTAAGTAAGTGTTGCAAAAGTGTCGGTCCAAGGTTTCAGGAATTCAGCGCATGTGCTGGTCTTGAATGGGCCTTCTACAAAGTCACACTTGACGACGTCATATGTGTCGTTTGGTTTTATTTTGGTTATCCTGTATGGACCTAAAAATTTTTGTTTTAGTTTCAGACCAGGCCCGAACTGGGTGCGTTTAACTGCGACTAAATCGTTGATTTGGAATTTAGCAGCTGGTCGTCTTCGAAGGTTATACTGCCTGCGATTCTCTTCTTGCACTATTCGAAACTGTTTTTTCGCGTCGATACGCTGCTCCTCACGTTGCCTCTGGAATGTGTTTGTAGATTCGTCGTTGAGAAGCTCCAGGATCTTGATGTCATCTTTATTTTTCATCTTGGTACCGAATAGTAATTGAAATGGTGTCGTCTTTATGCTTCTTTGAAATGTCGAATTGAGGATTTGTTGGAGAGCAGGCACATGGGAAAACCACTTTTCGGGGTTGTCGGATGATAGTTTGGATAGGACTGCGATGATAGTAGAATTTTTATTTTCAACTTGACCATTCGATCTTGGTAAACCTGCTGTAATTGGTATGTGGATAATATTTTGGTCGTGGCAATAGTCTTGAAATACAGTGGAAGTGAATGCTGGACCTCGATCAGTTATGATTCTGGCGGGGTTACCGAAGATGGATCGTTGGCTTTCTAGTCGGCTAATAACTTCTGCGGCGTCTGTAGATTTTGTAGGGTACAGCCAGGTAAACTTGGAGAACGCATCAACAACGACCAATATATGCTTGTATTTTTTTGATGTAGTAGCTAGGGGACCAAGGTGATCAACATGGTATGTGTGCAGGGGTGCATCGTCTTTATCAATTGGGTGGAGGAAACCATCTTGTTTACCTCGTTTTCTATTATAGAGTATACACTTTATGCAATTTTTAATGCAACTTTCGATTTTGTCTTTGAGGTGAGGAATATTGGCTGGCATATGGGGAGGACACTGGTTCGATAATACCATCTTTAAGCCATTCAGAGACTTGTGCGTCTACAATGTCTCGTTCGGTAAAGGGTAGACGTCGGGGTGAGTGAAAAGTAGGTGTATCGTCAGTTAAAGTGATGTTAAGCTCAATGTTCGCAGTTTTGATTTTATTAGGTTTATAGGCCGACAACAGTTTGTTAATGTCGTTACGAATATATCGTGAAACATTAGGACCAATATCAAATTTGGGATTATCGTCAGTGATCGTCATGATAAAATTTGGATCTGCGATACACTCATTTTGTTGTGAAAAACTAGAAAAAGTAACACCGGTGGGTGAAATGCTAATGTTCGCTTGTTGGATGACGTCACATCCAATTATAAGGTCATAAAATGTGGACACGTCGGGTACAACTGAAATAGTTGCTGAAAACTCTTGATCGTCCATAGTAATAAAATAATTAAAAGTACCGATAACATGTATACGCGCAAAGCCAAAACCAGTTAAGGATTTATTAATTTTTGACAACGGGGGGGAACCTATTTTTATCCATGCAGAATGTTTCAAAAGGGTTAACTGACTACCAGTATCAACCAAACCAGTTAATTCATTACCACTAATTTTAACTTGTTTACACATATGAGAAGCATGCGATTCATGTACAGTGTTAACTCTATCTCTAGAAGGAGGTCCGTCATTTGCAGCGGTTCGGCGGCAATCGGTAGACTTGTGTCCAAAAAGACCACATGCAAGGCACCTAGGGCCACGAGAACGGTTAGGACAAAATTTAGATAAGTGACCGATATCGTTGCAATTGAAACAACGTAATTTATTTTGAGATGCCGGACCAATATTAAATTTGGATTCGCGAGTGAAAGCTGGTTGTGTGTGACCAGTACTGCGTTTTCGACTGTCATATGTTTGTTTATAATTAACTGAATTTCGTTGATTTAAGTTTATTGTATTAAGAGCAGTTTCATAAACACGCAATTTTTCTTTAAATTCTGAAAAAGATTTTGCTCCACAGAGAAGAATTTTCTCAGAGGGGTTACCCTGTATACCTTGAATGGTGTATTGAATTACCGAAGAATCGTCAATAATAGCATTACCGCGGTTAGCAATTTCGCGCATCGCTAAAAAATATTGCGTAGCAGTTTCATTAGGACGCATTTTTCTGTTTTCTAACTGTTTATGTATTTCGATGGATGGTATGGTATCCAAAAATTCAGAAATTAACGCGGCTTTAAATGACTCGTAAGTATTAAGATTTCGTTGCGAAAATAAAAATGTTTTAGCAGAACCATTAATTAAACGTTTAGCAAAGATAAGTTTTTGTTGATCGGTAAGACTAGGAAATAAACAGAATTGTTCCTCAATGTCATTAAAGAAATTACGAATAGAATATGAATCATTTCCAGAAAAAGTTCTACATGTACTAGCTAAATCTCGAAGGAGGAACCAGAAATGATTACTCAAATCAGACATTGTGTCTGCAGCGTCATTCGGAGAAATATTTTGAACACTCGAAGGGAAAGTTTCGGTTTCTGTTTGGGTTTGAGATTCAAAAACAGAAGTAATAGTGGGAACATTCGAAGAGGGGGTTTGAACAGAATGAATATTTACATTGAGATCGTCTTCGTCTGACAAAAAACTAGTATCTAATGTTTTCTGAAATTCAGATAAATTAGTAAGTGCATGAAAAATGTCTTTACATAAATTTTCCTTACTACCGACTGGTTCTAAATGTAGCGAATTAGCGATTGATATAAAATCGGACAAAGAGAATGATTTTAAAATTTGTTCTTGATGTTTATTAATGTCGAAATCGGCAGTAAAACCGCTAAAATTTCGTATACGTTTACGCGATTGATGATCAAATGTTGAGTATCCTAATAGCGTGTTTAGCAATTTTATGGTATTTGTTTTAGAATATTTCAAAGAATTTGCAACTAGCGGAAGGTCGCCTAATTTAAGGGCCATTTTTAGGATGCAAGAAACATAAAATAAGAAAACCGAAGTAAATAAAAAAAATTGTTCTCTTTTTTTTTTTTTTTCTTTTTTTAAGTAAATATTGGGGGGAAAAAAATGGATTAAAACCAGAACATATATATTTTTAGGAATAATAAATAAATATTGGGGAACAGAATATTTCTTTATTCATGGAAAGTAATTGAATATGGGGGAAAAATTCTTTATTTATATAAAAATGAACAAACAAATAATTTTAAAGGGCGTAAAACGGCAATGAATGAATTTCAAATTTTAATTACAAATGAAAAAAAAAAAATTTCTTTATATACTATCATACAAAGAGGAGAAAAAAAAAATGCATGCTCCTACCTGACATTAAGGACAGTCCCATGCAGATGCAGCGATGGATATTGCAGTTAACGAAGGTAGAAAAAAAAAACATCAGGAACAAAACCTGAAATAGAATCACTTCGGAAATGAAGCACTTTAACAACAAGAATACGTCGATCATGAAGAAGGGAGCACTAATACTGAAAAACTCCAAGTCATCGGCATGATGTTGGCATATAAAATAATATTACTTGCAACTCTGGTATTTCATTTAAAAAAAAACGGACAATTTCGTCCGTTATGGAATAACGTCCATTAGATGAAACGAAGAACATTTCAAGATAAAGTGAAGAACGCTTGAGAACGTCTATGAAATATTATTCAAACGTCTTATCAACTATAAGATACTTCGTCAGTCATTTTATTAAGAAAAAATAAATGAAACATTCGTCTTCACGCTACTGTTTTTTGAAAACCAAAGTAGCGACTTTTCGTGATGCTAGGGGTATTTCCGGATAGGTCGAGCCCCCAAAATATAGGGAAACGGCTACAGACCATCGTAACATAACAACATTTATTTAAAACAAAAAGGGTACATTACATAAACACTTAAATTGATGCATTTTACGAGCGGCAAACACCGTCTGTGTTTTACAGAACCGCTCCACGTCAACTCAATAACTAAACATTGGTTTACATCCAAGCGGGAACGTCTTTCCCTCGACAACGATTGAACATCATCTGAATAAAACAGGTGCGCTTCTCGGTGCGTGCGCATACATTGAAAGGGTGATACAAACGGTGACGTGATGACACGTGATAGGTACGTATACAGTGACATCACACAGTGGAGATGATAGCCGGGAAATATAATTTCTCATATATATATATATATAATGCATGTTATGGTTATTAAAATCCTGTGCGGTAATAATAATGCATAAATCTCTTTTCCTTGACTGTATTTTATTAGAAATTTTATAATATATAATGAATTAAATTTCATTATAACTGAAATTTATACTAATTAAACATATTTAATTGAGAGTGGAAGTGTATTATTTTTATCATGTTATTACTAGCAGTGTTATTCTAATTATGCACATTGAGAAATGTTTATATAACAAATAAAATAGATTCCTTATTTAGTATGGAACTAATAGAATTTCAGTATTAGAATTAATGGGACAATTTGATTGCGCTAATGTACACCAAAGAACTTCCCTCTCATTACAAGACTCATTCGGTTCTTTAAACATAGTACTAATCATATTTTGAAGCAGCAACCCTATACAGGCGAGGTACCTTATACAAACGATCAGGGGTACTCAAAATATGATGAGAAAATCTGGTGATTGAGTTAATTTACTTGATATGTAGTTGAAAGTCATCTACAAATCATATAAAACCCTGTTAGAAGACTCCCACCATGATCGAATAGTATCAGAACTTTTAGGTAGAAATGTGCTAGTCTTAATCTAGAGGTGCCCAATAAACCTCATTTTTACTCATAATCACGCACGCTTTCGGATTTTTATAAGAGGAAACGTAATTGAAATTCTATTGGCTGGCTTTCTTTTGCAGAGCACAAAAACGTATATTTTGTTCATAGAAAGACACAAATCAAGAGATACCCAACCCGAATCGAATTTAACACTTATGGGGAACAAGAGATCATAATGTCTAATTGATATTGATTGCCCTGACGGGTCACAGAAAAGACCACATTTAAAGCATAGGAATATCATCACTAAGTTTTTAAAGAGTTTTTCACTAAGTCTGTGGAGAACGTAGAACACTGCCTGACACGCCGCCGTTTAGTTAGCAAACGCACTGATGGACACTTTCTGAATGTACACCAGCGACCACGCACTCTCGCATAGGATGGGGACATAGCAGACTAGGTAACCATAACTTCTTTACGCCACACGAGAAAAATTTCAAATTTTACATTGTGTCTAGGTTGATGGAAGACAGTAAACACGCTCTTCTTACCTATATGCCATGGTTGCTATCCTACACTACACGGATACTCCTCAGCAGTTTGTTTTTTGGAAACCGTACTTATCGGTGAGCTAACGGCACTATGCGCACATGTGTGATAAGTATACAGCCCAGGGTCCAAGATCCACAGTCCATGGATGTACAAACAAGGAAATAGAGAATATCTTATATTTGAATCACTGAAGTCTGTATTTCGTTTATATTTTGACTTTTTAATGATTTGAATAGTTCTAATAATACTAATTCACGTAAATTTTTGACAAGTTAAGGAAATGTTAAATTTCGAAAAAATATGTATATTTTTTAATTACAATTTGAAATTCACCACTGTTCTTTGCAGTATTATACATTATATTTTTGTTGCACACTTTCTGATCAAACTAAATCTTTCTGTTAAATATTGTAGTATTTTAGTGGAACGTATAAAAGGTGGCACTTACTTTTCAAGGTAAAGAATACACTGACGACATTAATTTACGATCAAACTGCCCTCTGTTCCTTTGTTTTCTAAATTCCTTTAAAAGACCTCCACGGAAGGCACTCCCCCACAGGCCTAAGACCAGTCAATCGTCCTTAAATTCCCACAACAACTAAATTCCCTTAAAGATTGTACGTATAGTTGCGACTCACTCTACATATTTGTAAATAAATATTATATTAATTCATTTTGAATTTTCAATCACTTTGTATTTTCATTAGCTAATTGCTTGATTAAACATTTAATAATAATGAAAAAATACCTATTTTCTTAAATTATTTTAATTACTTGATAACGTCTAAATTTATTCCATCTATATTATTTTCCTACTTAAGATAAATTTATTCCCCAAGTCCATAATAAATCAAATTCTTTTGGAAGGCCTCTCTTTTCATTATTTTATTCTTTCAGGAATCCCAAGATATTACTGCTCCATGTCACCAAGGTGTTAGAGAGTAATCAGATGCTGAGATTCGGATTTTGTGCATTGTAATTCAGCGAGGAAAGGAAATTCAATATCTTGGATAGAAATATAATATAGTTTTGTGAAATCTTATCTGTATTGTTTTCGCAGATACAGAACATGTATGCTTTATATAAATATTTTCAATATCGGAGAAACAATGCCGAGTGCTAAGGAAGTATATGTAAGAAAATTTTTGTCTTCAATTAAGCTCTGTTAGTCTTGCGAAATGTTTTATTACACTTATATTGAAAGAACGTGCTGTAATTAAATATATTAAGTTTTAAACTTGTTTCGCGATATGTCTTAATTGTAGTGTTGGAATTAACGTAGAAGTTTAATTGTGGAAATATTTCCTTAATTAATATTTCAGTATTTCCATTTTCAAATATTTGTGTACGTTTGCTACAATAATTTATCTATATGCAATAGTAGAAATTAATTATTCATTAATGTGCAACCTTTTATATATATATATATATATATATATATATTCTTATGTATAAATGAAAGCTTGTTTTCTAATTCATCAGGGTTTTTTTTTTCTTTCCTTTTTTAATATTTTAATACATTATTGTTTATTTAAAATAAATATTATGTTCAAATTATTCTTGATAATCAAATTCTTCTTCAATGGAGTATTAATTAAATAGAATTTTTTATATATATAGTGTGGAAGAAACATTTAAAGAAATATTTTGTTATAAAACCTAACGACCGTTTAAAACATCTTCATACTAAAAACACAATGAAAAAAAAAAAAGAAAGAAAGAAAACAAAAACAAAAGAAACCTTTATAACTAAAATGTACCATAGATTTTTTTATTATTTTTATTTAATAATTTAATATTTTATTGTTTATTTAAAATAATTTTCATGATGTGTATCTTTCAAAAGAGCTCGCCAATACCTTTAAAACGAATGGTTGAACTATCGATCTGCGATAATTTAAAGTTATCGTTTTTTTTTTTTTTTTTCATTTAAAATAATAATAATAATAATAATGTACTTTTGAGAATAAATTCATTTTTGTTTTGGATATATAGTGTTATACTACTTCTCTAATATGAAAACCGTGTGAATTATCATGGAAGATAATTTTTTTTTAATAATTATTTAAATAGTTTTTTTTTTTTTTTTTTTTTTTTTTTTTTTTTTACTGAGTGAATTTGTATAGGAAATTATAGAAGAAAGTCGTGTGGTGGCCACAACACACTAGTTATTTGTTTTTAGTGGATGTGCTTTACTAATAATATTTTACCATTTCCAGGAAAGCTGTTCGGGAATTGAATTAAATTCCCCATAGAGATATGGTAAATAATGTATGTTTTAAGCTAAATATTCATCGCTCGTTTTCTGTACACTAATGAAACAGGAGGCTGAGGGAGCGGTAGTCCCCCTTACACAGACCTAATTATCACAAAAAACTATTTTTAAGCCTAATTTGAATTGTTTAACATAAGTTTGTATGACAGTACTCGTTATCGTACCTCTTAAACTCCAACCTGTATTTATTTATAGTATTAAATTTCAGGGTAAGAGAAAGTAGTGTGAGTGAAACTCCAGATTATTTTTTTCAAGATTTCCTCTTATTTAGCTAAATATTTCTACCATAAATACACGCTTCAAAATAGTACTTAAGAAGAAATGGTCACGTCGGCAACCGTCATTCTTTATATAGAATTATATCTGGTTTTAAATCATTTTTAGACTTTTTTTTTTTTTTACACATAAAAGGTATTTTTTACTTTTTTCGAAGCATTGTTGCAATTATGACACTTTTTTTACACGCATAATCATTTTTCTTGCAATATTTTATTCTTTTCAACAAACCATGGATGAATATTAATTTTCTTCATTTCAATAAGTTGTTTTAGCAATACCATCAGCTCCACGCGTTAGTTTAAGGAAAATCGGGTATTTCTTATTAAGAAGATATAAATTATCATTTTCAAAATCAGTCAAATCATTATTTTGTTACGCAGGAAAATAAAAAAATGTTATATTACACACACGCACACACACACACACACACACATATATATATATATATATATATGTATATTATAATGCCGTTAATGTGTATGGGTTTTTAAAACAAGCGACTTTACTAAGATTTTTTTTTTTTCACTAAAAGCTTTGTTATTCTTTTCCTTTCTTTTTTTTTCTTACTAATTTAACATAATTATTCAGAAAACATTCGTTCTATAAAATAAGTGTTTTATTCTCTGGAACAGTGGTCTGTAGGGATCGTTTAATGGTGCATGTAATCCTTTGATATAAGAAAGGAAGTTTAAGCATGAGGCAATTTTCTAGAAGACTTTTAGAATAAACAGTATTAAAGGTACCCCTGGTAATCTTATCAGAAGGCAATGATGCAACTAATGAAGTAACTTTATTTACACTGATAATCCAAAGAGTTTTAATAATAATTTCTGCCAAAATATGATGAAGGTATTTACGATTATGTTTCATTTATACTTTTCTTTACGTTATTAATAGATATCGACTTTAAATTTCGGTTTTTTCATGTTTTAATAAAATAAAAATATAACCATTTCTTGAAAAGAAAAGATAACAAATAAAAATTATATCTAAAAAATGAAACACCATGTAAAAAAAAATATTTATTGCAGATGTATATATATATATATATATATATATTTAAATACGGGATTGGAATATTTATCTACATTTTAAAATTAAATCTAGTGTTATTAATATTGATAATTTACGTCATATTTGTTTATCTAGATGTTATGACAGTTCTTGTCACAGGAATTTAATTATTATTCACAGTATATTGTTACAAAATATATTTATCTTACTAGAAGATTACTATGCTGTTGAAGATAGAGAATTGCTTATTATAGTTAATAAGTACAATTCGTAATTTTTCATTTATATAGGGTAGGTTATCCACTGATTGTCATGCTCCAGTAATTGACCTCTTTCCCGAAATAATTCATAAATAAGAAAATAAAAATAAAAACTCATGTTTTACATATAAGAAATCTAACATTGTATGTCAAAATGTGGGCAAACTGTGTCTCAAATGTGGTTTAGAAGGTGGAAACTAATTTATCATATAATAACTTTTATCCTTTCACGAATTATTACAGTGGATGGAACATTGCTTTATGGGAATATAAGAAATCTTGATAAAGATGAGTTAGGTGATTGCAGAGAAAATGTTTATTGGGTTATTGCTAACTACTTGTTTTGAGTGTTTTTCTTTTTTTCTTTTTTTTTTTTTTTTAGTAAAAGATAACGCAGTAATACTCTACATTTTCTGTTTTTTAACTCTATTTTTTTTTTCCATTTCATATTGTTACAGCAGATTAGGCTTTTCCCTCAGTTGTCCTGCACTGAAAGTAGTTTTACCGGAAAAGTGAAAATAAATAGACATTTAAATCAAAGTCAAACCTGACGCAAAAGTATGCAGCATTGCGTTCAGATTTGGTTAAAAATAATAGTTTAGTGTTCTCGAAGTTTCGAAGCTCTACTATAGATGGGAGCCTATATCTAGAACTTTCCGTAGGAATCTGGATGGAATTACCGCCAAATTCCATCGCCAAAAGATATACATAATTGATTTTTTTTTCTGGGAAAGTGTGTTTATTCACTGCGATTCAAAGTTGGTCAGAGACCTATTCTGAGCAATGGAACTTGAAGGATTGTGCTCTATACGACTAAGCATTTTTCGTCTCGCTATCTAAAATTTCTGCTCTAGTATATTTGATTTTATTAGATTTACTAAAATGTGTAAAAGCGACTTTTTTTTTCTTTGCGTGTGTGTGTGTGCGTTATAGTATATTCGTCGAGTTGGGACATTTGAGCTTCGAATGACGACTTCATTGGACAGTTTCCAGAATATTCGATGAATAAATGGCACCATTGGACTTTTTTCGAGAATATACGTTGTAGCAATATTTATTTATTTATTTTTGTAGAGATTCAAGAATTTACGCATGATAAAATGCATTAACCGACTAGAACCTGCTTGTTTCTTCATGAATTACTTTCTCACACAAGAAAGTCGACATTTGGCATCCTACGTGGCGCAGTTCGAGTAAATCGCAGTTACCTGTCTCATGCATTGGATAAACTGCTCGACTTAATATATACATTATCTGCACGATTTCACCAGATAATAGGGGTAAAGGCGATTAAAGCCGGAGAAGACGAATTGATTTAAGAGATAGAAGCCAATCGAGAAATGATGACAGCCAGGGAAGAGGAGCTGAGAGCCGAACAAGATTAGCCGACAGAGAAGGTGAAAGCTGAAGATGGTATGAAAATCGGACAAATAAAGAAGGAAGCTAGACAAAACCAGATAAGAGGAAAGATGAAAGTTCTTTTTTTTTTTTTTTTTTCAGATAATACATACAGTTAATATTTTTTGATTTAAAGTACTAAATATAGCAGCTGTAAAGGTTTTTCAAAAGTTATTAGTAAAAAAGTGCGAAATAATAAAATATATTAAAAAATATTACCTGTAAAATGTAATAGACCTTTCTTTTACATGACTTTCTTTGCCATTTTTTACAGAACATCTTGTCTTTATTGCATATGATATAATATGTTTTTTATATAAAACATTCTAAATTTTAAAGGAAAAAATGAATTTTAAAAATGGCTTCCGAAAATAAGTAAGTACATATTCTGCGTAAGGGAACGCAGAGTTTACATAAAAAAACAGAACAACAAATAAAAAGTCGAGTTTCTTGTCATACATAGCCATTTAGACTTATCTAAATTTCTAGTTATAATTTTTAATTCGTTACAGAAACATATTTTGCTCATAGCTGTAAATCTAATTAAAATTTTGAAATGTTCGTTGGATATAATTTTAAGTTGGATACAGGCCTATGCGTCAGCCAAGTGTCGTTGAATTACGACCAGCTGATTTCAAGTGATATCTGATCGAATAAAAAACATTTTATCTATCTCCACCTCTCCCATGCGGACAGAGAAAATATTCAGAAATCTTTTTGGGGTTCCTTGATGCCTAAAACGTAAAATAACGCAAATTTATTTTCATTTAAAGCGTTTTATTTACAAAATTCTTATTGCGCATGCTTAGGCTTTTTCTACCCATATCTAAGCAAAATTTTAAACTGCTTGATACATATAATTTTAAGTTGAGTACAGACATAAATCTCTACCAAGAGTATTTGATTTTCTTCCAGCTGTTCTTACGGGATAACTGGACAAACTTACCGTTACAGACATACAGAAGCAATGACTCCGCCCTCCCACTACACAGAAAATTTTATGAAGTCTTTTTTAGTTTTCACGATGTGTGAAACGTGAAGATATCACAAAAAAATATTGATTTTGCGAAATTTAAAGACGAAAGTCTGATTTTATTAATATAGATAGTTTTTAGATAAAGCTTGAGACATATATTTAGAAAAAAAAAAAAAAAAAAAAAAAAAAAAACTTCTATGCCTATGCTATTATTCATAATTTTATCACTTTACATACATACTTAGTATTGCTAAAATCGACAGGCTATGTTCATTCATTATCTTCCTGTAAAAAATAAAAGGTGTTTACAACATTGGTCGAATTTAACTTTCAACTATCTCTTCATAAGTCAATCTATTTGTTCTATATTTGATTTTCGTAAATGCTTTTGGAAAGCCCTAAAATTGATATTTAACTTTAATATTCACAATTGTACACTGTAAACGTAAACGTCTTAAATTCAGTTAAAAAAGTGTCTTAAACGTATGGTCATTTTTTAAGCGAAAAAAAAAATGTCTTACTTTTTAAGACACTTTTTTGCAACTGAAATTAAGACATTAAAATGTCTTAAAACACCGCCATGTTTTTTAGGCTTAGAAATACCGCCATGTTAGGCTTAAAAACACCGCTGATCTTAAGGCTTTTTAATAAATAAAGGTGGCCTGCGATTCTTTTTTTCTGTTAAAAATAGATTTTAGAATTCTCTAGAGCATCAAAAAAAAAAAAAAAAAAAAACATTTAAAAAAAAAAATGCTTTTTGCCTAGCATTGGAATCGAACTCACATCAGTCGCGGAATACGAAACCAAGCATCGAAAGTCGCAGTCAATGCCATGTACCCTGCCAATCAAGCCACCATTTCACACAGAGAGGTCCTTTTTATAATTATATGTAAGTCAGTATTAGCAAAATGCAGGTAATTATATGTTATAATTCGTATTTATTGTTATAAAACTATTAATAATATACTATCTAACAGTTAATATGCATTATTATATTAAATTTTGTATCTAGAGGTTTAGAATTTTTAAAAAATGCATATAAAATATGTGAAAAACTATCCTTATTTCGCCCTCAATATTTTTCGATAACGATTTCCTCCTTTAAATATTTTTTTTTAAAGAAGCAAATTATGAAAATGAATACCTGAAAATTCGTTGTTTTACGCTTAAGAACAAGTAAATATGTGAAAGAAAACATATTTTAAATCAAAATTAAGAATAATAAATAAAAAACAGTGATGCACAAATTATTCAAGATTCGCTTTCTTAGCTGTAAGTTACTTGCTTTCATATTAATACTTTTTCTTTAGATATCAAATATTAGCTTTAAATGAAACATAGTTTTTTTTTTTTTTTTTTTTTTTTTTTTTTTACCGAATAATTTTTGCTGTATAATATATTGCTTTATGAGTTATAATAAACATAATTTCATGCAAATATACACATATCTAGAGTAATATTCATTAAAAATTTAATTTCATAAATTAATATTGTTTAAATTGCTTACGCTTTACAACTTAATATGTAAAATGTATTATATTTATTGAATGGGGAAAGAAATTTAAATATGCTAAGTATGTTGCTTAAAGTAGATTTCATATAAGAAAAAATGCCAAGAAATGCAAGTGTCTGAATTTCCAAAATGGACGAAAATTTAGACGCATTTGCTGTCTTAAATTTCTCATAGTTATGCATTTTAGATATTTTTTGTGTCTGAATTGGTATTTTAGACACATTTCTGTCTTAAATTAAGATATCTATAATGTCTTAGGTGTATATTAAGGCATTTTCGTATCTTAAATGATTTTTCAGTTGTTTTTATGTCTTAAATTAAGACACCTTTATTTGCAGTGTATGTACCCTATAGACAATAATTTCAGAAGTTATACAGGTTTGTGTGCAGGAGCTCACAAAATTATTCAAATCATTGTAAACTATAAGACAATTTATATTTTACATTGCACAAAGCACAATAAATTGACATATATTTTATAGACATGTGTACTTATGCATGTTTCGAATTGAAACGTGTATGATTAGCATTAATGTATGTTTAGCACAGACACTTGGAATATACAGATACAATGTGAGGTATGGAATAGAAAGATCTGGGGGATATTTTAATGTTTTAAAAAAAAGATATATATATATATATATATATATATATATATATGTATATATGAATATATATATGAATGTTATATTTTCCCCCTTTGATAAAAGTGACAATGAGTCGTTCAATAATAAAATGAACGTCATTAAAAAAATAAGAGAGCCAAAACATCGATAGTATCCTGTAGAAATAAAATCTCAATTTATTATTTGAAATGTACCATAACATTTTATAATTAAAAAAAAAATGACATTTGGCGGAATATAAAAACACCATTTTGCACGTGATAAGAATTACAAATATATATATATATATATATATATATATATATATATATATATATATGTGTGTGTGTGTGTGTGTGTGTGTATGTGTGTGCGTTCGTTTACCCTACCATGCGAGGACCACTGTCCGTTTACACACCAACACTGCGAGGACCAATTTCGTTGCGAGGACCGTTTTGCCGGACCTCGGAACGAAATCGACCCATATTCGTAATCTACTATGCCATACAAAGATCCTCATATATTTTTTTGGTGGTCCTCGGTTTGTTTATAATGTACGGATGTGTGTGTGAAGTGTGTGACATAGATGGCGCTGCTGTTTCTAAAACGCAATTATCTATTATCCTCTTTTCTTCACACGGATTTATGGTATGTAGGGATATAGATGTAGGGATTTCGTTTGGTAAGAAAGCTTCAGGCGCTAATAAGAGTCTATAGAGAAGTGAGAAATTCCCCTGTGTATTCGTATTGTAGAAGCTGAAAACATGTGTCGTATGTAATTTGTAAACTGTCAAATGACACACCCCTTTGTATGTAGAAGAGGGTTAGGAATTTTTGTGGATATCTTCAAAGCTGCTAAGTCTCTTGCTGTGATTTTTTTTTGAAAATGTGTGTCTTTCATAAAATTGCTATAGATTATGTTTCCGATTTGAGTAATTCTTGTAATTCTTACAAATTACTTCTAATATTACAAATAGTTTTGTAAATCACTAACTTCATAAATTATCGTTATATTTTTTTCAACAGAGAAACTTATTTAATAAACAGAATATATCTTAATTGAAGAGTTCCTCTCTCTCTCTTTTAAAAATATTCCAGAATTTAAATTAAAACTTTTATTCAAATCGAAAGAATTATTTCTGCTGGATAAAAGTGCAGTGAAAAATGTTTTAAATTGAAATAATAATAATAATGATTTTTTAATCCAACAAATCCTATTCGCTTTTTTTTTTTTTTTTTTTTTTGTATGTATTTATATATATATATATATTGTTATATTTTTAAGTAAGACCTTTTGTTGGTTATAGTATAATGCGTAAACACACTGAAATCATTGCATGGCAAAATTTTCATTTGATTAATGGATTGGAGTTTAAAACATCGAGTTAAACTAAACATAACTGTTTTATCTTTTATGTAAATTGTAATTTTTAATGCAGGTACACTGGACTGAAATATAATATTTTCTATTAAATGATACGAACTTTATACAACAACAATATAAATTAGAAACCTACTCTTATTAATAATAAAAATACTTTTCAGTCAAAATAATTAGACGCCGTTTTTCACCCAATAATAATAATAATAATAATAATAATAATAATAATAATAATAAAATAAAGCATAATTACAGTGTGATAGCAGACCTTCTTTTTTATCACTTGTTGAAGAATCATATGGTCTTTCAAAGCAAAATATTTGTTACAATTTAAAATTATTATTATTATTCGTGACATTTGCTTTTGATTTTATTCTTCGTTATACAATTACTATTTGATAAATATACAATTATTACGTTTTTATTAACATCGATTCTTATTTGTTAGTCCAGTACAAATCTTGCAATCGAGTTTTAATTAACTTCCCGATTAGCTAGACATTTGAAACTTTCAGAATAGCTGAGAACATCGTGGCAATGCATTTTTTTTTTTTTTTTTTTTTTTTTTTAAATAGTTTTAGACAATTGTTTTGGGTCCCCGCTACCTTCAGTAGCGTTTATATGATTCAACAATCACATAACTTCCCGACTAGCTAGAAATTTGAAACTTTTAAAAAAGCTCAGTAAAAGAAGACAATGCATATTTTTAAATACTTTTAGCCAATGTTTTTGGGTCCCCGTTGCCTTCCACCGTGGGGATCTTTCTTAGGGGTCCTAGCCCGTAGGATCTAAGGGGTCCTACGGGCTAGGACCTCTTAGAAAGACCTTCCACGGAAGGCATTCCCCCCCATAGGCCTAGGCCACATAAGGAGTCAATCGGCCTTAAAGAATCCTACAACGACAACCCCGCTGCCTTCGGTAGCGTTTATATGATTCAACAATCATATAACTTCACGACTAGCTAGACATTTGAAACTTTTAGAATAAATTAGAACACGATGACAATGCACGTTTTAAATATTTTTAGCCAGTTGTTTCGGGTCCCTGTTGCCTTCGGTAGCGTTTATATGATTTAACAATCATATAACTTTCCGACTAACTAGACATTTGGAACTTTCAGAATAGCTCAGGACACGGTGACAAGGCATATTTCATAATACTTTTTGTCAATTGTTTCGGGTCCGCACTGCCTTCGGTAGCGTTTTTATGATTCAACAATCATATAACTTCCCGATTAGCAAGACATTTGAAATTTTCAGAATAGCTCAGAACACGGTGACAATGCATTTTTTTAATACTTTTAGTCAATTATTTCGGATCCCCGCTGACTTCGTTAACGTTTATATGATTCAACAGAAAATTTAAAAACGTGGTTTATAAAAAGTTCTTTTTATCTTGTAATTATTATTTTTTTTTTTAGTTCGATATTTACGCCTGCTGATTATTATATTTCAAAATATTTTCACCGTGAAAGAAATCATATTAATATAGTATATATAGGTGAGATTTCCTACGGAATTAATATTAGATTTAATAAACTAAATAAGGAAGACCAACATCTGGAAATTGGACATTTTGCAAAACAGGGGGGGGGGGGGGGATGATTTAAATGAATCTAGAAGGATGGACATCTGCGATTCAATTTATGATAAGTTAAACCACTGGAAGAACTGTGAATCTATATCTAATGTTCAACATTTTAAAGTTAGAAATAAGTAACGAATTTCTAAAAGATCATTAATTTAATCGATAAAGATAAATATAGCGATAAAATTTTAATTAAGAACATAATTTTCTATGTAAGAAAAACACAATTGATAGATTTATATCATGGGTTGAATTCTAGTGAAAATATCGGAACTATAGCAGTTGACATGAGTTTAAATTTATTAAAATATAGAATGAGAAAACAATTTTTAATGAACTATTAAAAAAAAAAAAGAGAGAAATAAAATCAAACAATATAATTTACTTAGTGTTGGATTATGTTGGTCAACATTATGAAAAAGTTAACTTTAACACTATAATAAATAAATACAACAATATTGCCATATATATATATATAGTTAAGGCTTTTAAATATGATAAATACATAAGTAAAACGACATATAATTACAATAATTTCGCAAAGAATTTCAGAGGGGGCACAGAAAAAAGCGTATGCTATTGTCAAGAAACTAAGTATCTCAGATACGTTTATGAAGATTATGGATATCTTCTTAATAGAGATTTGGATATAGTTCCGAATACTTTTCTGCAGAAAAAAATGAAATACGGTACAAAGTACAGATTAAAAGGAATCTTGTCTAGAAAGATAGTTCATGAAAGAATTTACAAAAAATATCGATTTTTTCATATCGAAAATGGCTTTTAGATAGAGATTACCTATTGAGTATTCAACTAGTGGAGGTATCATATACAGAGAGATTTGAAAGATATTTATATAAAAAATTATGATGGGATTTCAAAAATAATATTTATGCAGATTTAAAAACTTCAATTAAAAAATGACAAGCTAAATTTATAATTTTATATATCGACAAATCTAACAGAAATTTTGCAATCATATGTAAAAAACATTATGCTCAAAGACTTTATGATAGCTATGTTAAGGAGAATTTTATTCTCCTTAAACAAAAAAAAAAAAAAAAAAAAAAAAAAAAAACAAGAAATCAGTCATAAATTAAAGGCATTTTATAAGAAATTAAAATTAAAACAAAACAGTCAAGATTTTCTGTATTTAGTTCTTGTCCCCAAATTTCATAAAACCCGCATTTCATTTAGAACAGTTACTTGTGGTTTTGGCTCATACACTAAACGCCAATAAGTCGTTATTGAATAAGCTAAATAATATGTTGTAGAAGAAAATATTGCTTCCTGAAAGTTTTCAATGAATTCCGAGTTTCGATGAATTTATACTTTTTGAGATATTCTAAACATAATACACCCATTTTTGGAAAATGACTACTTCTCTGATCGTGGGTATGGTGTGTTAGCAAAATTTCGTTTATGAGGTGTTGGCGTTGGGGATTAAGGCCAGTTGAATATTATAGGCATAGGTGTCTGGGCCTAAGGATGTAAATGCCCTCCAGCAGGTTTTTTTAAATGATCCTCACCCGCATTTGCGCCAGGTTTGGAGAAGAGCACAGAAAATGCCGAGTGGTTAAACCAACGAGTGCAACCTAAGATCGAACCCGGCACCTCACGTCTATCAGCTTTTGAGAGTAGATTCACTCGACCTTAGTTTACGAGAAGACGAGAGTTTACGAGAAGTATACTGCTTACCTCGTCATCTGAGGATTTGTAAGAAATGCTTCAGGAATTAAACAAAGAAAGCAAACTCGGTGGATTGAAAATGACCCACAGTGCCTCAGTAAGACAAAAATTATGGCAAATTCCTTTGTTTCTTCACTGAAGGTATGGATTAATATGAATCACTATTGATATGGATAAGTTAAAAACGGTATGCTGTTCTACATATCTGAGACAAGTCCTTCCGATGAATAGAGGGCACCATGAAAGAAATTAACAGCCGAGTTAAACTTGCGTGGAGAGCATTCTGAAGAAATAGCGCTATATTCCCAATTTCTTTGAAAAGAAAAGTTTTTGATCAGTGCATTTCGCCTGTTTTAACTTATGCTTTCAGAAACTTGGACATTAACATATAAAACAATACAAAAACATCAAACAACTCAGAGATGCATGTAGTGAAACATGTTAGGATTCACCTGAAGAGACAGAAAGCCAAACACTTGGATAATTAAGCAAACCAAAGTTAAGGATGTTATTTCTGGGGTTAAGAATTTAAAGTGGAGTCACCTTGCGAGAAGAAATAATGATAGGCAGACACCAAAGTCGTATTTTGCATTCTGAAAGATAAGAAAAGACCGAGGAAGGTACCACTGTGTCGTTGGAGCGATCAAATTGTGAAGTTTGGAAAAACAGAATGGAGAAGAATTGTAGAAACAGGTCAGATTCACCTAGGCGAGGCCTTCATTCTGCTGTGCATTGATAAAGCCTGAAACTTACGATCATGTCGGGGCCGGCGAAAGTGTGGGTGAATTAACACGGCACTGTGCTTACTCAAAAAAGGTGGTCGAGATTCGATTACTGGGCGATACTAATTTTATTTAATTTAGGGGGGAAAAAAATAAAAATAAAAATTTTAACAAAGTACAGAAATAAGTAAATTTAAAAAGTAAATTAAGAAATGAACTATAAACTCTTATACTATTCGTTCTTCAATTTGAGACCCCAAAAAAAAAAAAAAAAAAAAAAAAAAAAAAAAAAAAAAAAAGAAAGAAAGAAAGAAAAAGAAGTTGAGTCTATTTTCAAGAGGGGTGATCGCTACGTCTGAGAGGAGTATTTCGCAAAATTTTATCTCTGGTGCATTTTTGTTTATTGATTTCACTTTTATTTTCGGTCTTTAATTTTCACCTTAAATTTGAATTGAATATCAGTATATAAAATTTGATTCAAAATATCAGTACACATTTTTCATGTGACTTGTTCAAGAGGAAATAAAGTTTGTAGGTATTGTACTAAGATGATTTTGAATAAAGTTTCTTAAAATTCTGAGAGAAATTAGCGGAAAACGGCGAGATAATGATTCAGATAACGCTTCTTAGAAAACAGGCTACGAAAATTTCCGGGGTTTCTACTAAAACTTCTGAAAGGTTTTATCAAGGTCATTCAAACACCATGAAAGTCAGTTTCATATTTTATATTCATGCTACTATTTCCAATGCAACACTCCTCAAAATGCATATTTATATGGAAATTTTTCAATTTTGCTATGTTGATAAAATCTTAAATTATGAATAACATACGAAACTTTCCTATTATAATATTTGTAGTCAATCATGTTCAAACAAGTATCTTAAATGTTATTCTGAAGTTGTCTGATATATTTATGATCCTCAAAATGGACGTTTATGCTCAATTCTGCCCTATTCTGCCTTTTATGCAAATCGTAAATTCCAAATAACTTACGATTTTTTTAAATTGGGAAAATCGTAATCTATGATATTTATACCAGTATCCTAAATAATATTTAAAAAGGGGTCTGATATCTTTGCGATGAAAATATCACTCAAAATTGACGTTTATGTGAAATTTTGCCCTATTCTGCCATGTTAAGAAATTCGTAAATTTCCAATAACTTACGAAATGTTTATATTGGAAAATTCATAGTCATTATTATTTATGCCAGTGTCTTAAATAATATTTAAAAAGTGGTCTGAGATCTTTACGATGAAAATATCACTCAAGATTGACGTTTACGTGAAATTTTACCCTGTTCTGCCATGTTAAGAAATTCGAAAATTTCCAATAACTTACGAAATTTTTATATTGGGAAATTCATAGTCAATGATATTCATGCGAGTATCTTAAATAATATTTCAAAAGTAGTGTGACATCATTACGACGAAAATATTATAAATAATATTTTAAAACTAATCTGACTTCTATGCGTCATTTTTTTTTTTTTTTTTTTTTTTTTTTTTTTGAGATACTGTGTAGTGTACACAGACTAACATACTAACACACTAACGGACTAACAAACTAACAGACACCCTACAGACGGACACCATACAAGTTTGTCATTTTCGGAATCCTCACCGGAAAACGTGCAAAAAAGTCAAAAAACGGAGGTCGAAAATTTTCACGATTACCGTACCTAGTATGATGGGGAACTAAAAATGTATAATATGTAATGAATAATAATGAGACAAATTTCTCCGTAAGTTAACATGAGCTTTCAATGACTTTGACTTTAACTAAACCTTAGTCCTAATTTACCCTAATTAATCCAAAGAGCCTTAATCCTAAATTTGATCCAAAAGAAAAGACAAAAACAAAAACAAAAAAAAAAAAAAAAAAAAAAAAAAAAAGCATGTTTATGAAGGAACACCTAACGATGAATTTGACTATAGCGATATTAGACGAATAAATTGGTTCCTCTGTTGAGAAATACTTCATGTTGAATTATCGTGTTGTGTTTAAGGAGGAAAGGAAGAAATCGAATTTTTACAAATAATAATAATAATAATTTCAAAAATCAATAAAACACAAGGCGATTATGATAGACAAATGAATTCAAATATCTTTAATAAATAGGCATAAAAAAAACTTAACTTACCGGGAAGTACAGTGATCATCCTCATTGATAAAACACCTCCTATAATACTACAACCATACAAAATCCCTGATGCGATCAGCCGAAGAAATAAAAACTAAATTATTTCGCAACAAAATACAATGCTAATTTTTCAGATGTGTTAAAAGTTGAATTATTAGAATTTATTAAATTAAATCCCCCTCCAATTAAAATTTACAAATTTGACTAATTGCTACAAAAACATGCACTTGATATACTCCGCCTCCTATCTAAGGCTGTTGGTAGTTAATTTTTTGGGAGGAGGTTCAAATTATAGTACACAATGTTAATTCTTTAGAATATAGTATAGATTGAAAATTTTAAACAAATTTGCACATTTCAGGGGAGGGGGGAGGTAATGGGTCAACTACTAGCAAAATCGCATTTTGAAACGGCCCACCGGTGGCCGAGTGATTCTGCGCTCAAAGCTGGTAGACCTGAAGTGCCGGGTTCGATCCCAGGTCGCACTCGTCGACCTAGCTGTTCAGTGTTTCCGTGGTTTTCTCCAAAACTTTTAAATATGGGCTAGTCTAGGACCCCTTAGAAAGACCGTCAAAGAGGGCACTCCCCCTCAGACCTAGGACCTACAGCAGTCAATCGGCCTTATTCCCAAAATCCAATCTAATCCCACTTTAAAGCTATTGTTCTATATAACATAATTGTAGAGAAAATAACAAAGAATTTATTTCCAGTTGTTAAATATTCAAAATTTTTATCAATGATTATATTAGACAATGATAAAACTTTAAGAAATTTCCATTAATTGCTCAATTACTGGTCTGTTCACAATAATACAACAATTGAAACAGAACAGCTATAAGCGATCATCATACATATTATGTTTTGTGAATTTATAATTTAAAGGATTTGAGACTTGAGCCTTCGTACATAATAATTCCAACTAATCTTTGCAAAACATTTTACAAATTATATATTACAACAAAAAAGTGTACACGCGCAGGAAAGGAAGTGTTGAAAGGGAATGAATACTTTATAGTAATTTGGGTTAATATTACAACTTTTCCATAAGAAAGCACTATCTGACTATCACTATACCAGAAAACCGGTTAAAAAACATCCACTTAAAAAATTATAATCATTCCGTACTTTATTAAAAAAAAAAAAAAAAAAAAAACACCGTTGGATTTTCTTGTTGGGGAATAAGAACAAATGAAGAGTTTCATACACTTACAAGCGAAAATGAATGTGGGTATGCAACTTTATAGGAGTATTTAATTTTTTAAACAATTATTTTTATAAAATCTCTTTTAATTTGTCGATTGTTGGTTGGGTTTTACGTCGCACTAGGGTTGCGCAATGGGCAATTGGTGATGGTCTGGGACTCGCCTCGAGAGGTGGTCCGGAGACATGCCATCATAATTTTGATCCTCCACGGAAGGGATGGCTCTCCCGCTTCGATGACTCACAGAGGTATAATTTTGATGGGAACATGGAGGACATTGACATGACAGATTTTACATGCACTAGTCACCATTAGTGTTCACAACAGTCTTTGGTCTACTCGAGAATCAAGCCCGCAATCATCCAATCAGGAGCCCGGCGCTCTACTGACTGGGCTACCGCCCCCCCCCCCTACTACCTTAAAAAAAAAAAAAAAAAACAATCAAAACGTCTAGTGAATAAAAATTAAATATCCGCAATTTATAGAAAAGCAAAAAATACTATTCGATTTTCTTGATCGGAGACAGTACTTGAAAATTTTAATTTACTTAAGATTGAAAATGAATGCAAGAATGTCTTAGAAATTAGACAATATCAATTGATCTAGGTTTAAAATTTTAATAATAAGCCTTGAATTTTCTTTGGCTTTGCCTCATTCTTCAAAAGTAATTTCATCAAATTTTCAAGAAATAAAATCGCTGAAATAAAGAATATATAAACATTGTCACAGATATTAACTTTATAATACTCGTAAGTAATTTTTTAAATATCTATTCGTATAAAATATCTTTTCATTTATTGAATTTTAAATGTAATTGCATTGTCATTTTGGGAAAATAAGACAACTTTTCTATAATAAAGCACTTCCAGAAAACCAGTTAAAAACATTCATAGAAAAAAAAACGAACTTTATAGAAAGGCGAAAACTACTCTTCAATTTTCTTGTTCGGGAATAACAATTCATGAAAAACTTCACATGCAAGTGAAAATTAATGAAAAAATATGCAAGAAAATTAGTCAGTTTTTAACTGATCTCAGCTTAAAAAAATCATAATATAATAAAAGCCTTAATTTTCTTTATTTTGGTTATAGTTCCTCTGTCTGTGATCTAAAAAGAAAAAAAAAAAAAAAAAAATCCCTTTTCGCAAGCTTAAAGGCAAAGGTAGATTCCTTTACGTTAATGTTTCAAAAGTAAAGAAATATTTCATATGCATTAATACATACTTAGCCAACGGCTTTGTTCCCACACATTGCATTATTTACGTCGGTATTCTGTTTTTAAGAAATGTAATTATCAACTAGTACTATTAATTCTACTAAAAATTTCAGTCTAGATTTATTGATCAGTAAATGATTCAGTTTTTTAAAAATCCAAGTTCATAATCATTCAACAAATAGAAGACATAAAGATATACAATTTGGTGACAAAACTTGCGACTTAGGATTGAAATTTGTGAAAATTTGATAGTTGTTGGCGAAATTTTTGACTTGGTGACGAAATTCGTTATTTGATGACAAAATTTCGCGAGCTCGGCGATGAAAAATGGTAGTTTTGACGTCATTATATTTTCTTCCCACGCAAAAACCTCATATCTGTTCACAGACCAATATCTTGTTTCCACAAGATAAAAAACCAAAGGAAGCTGTAACGTATTACTCTCAATTTCAATCGTAAATTTTAAATTCTTGCGTAAACCGGCGTTCTAAACTATTCCCCACAAACGATATTTTTACCAAGACTAACGTATTATTTCAATTTTATATTTTTAAATAATTAATTAAAGCTGTTACCATGGTTTTTATATTTGCAGTGATCTTTTTTATTATCGTTTGCACGTGACGTAAGCATCAGGTTATAAATTTAAGAAATTAAAGCTATAGAAAAAGTCGGCTTCATCACAATTGTCGAAAAATCACTTTTTAACTTGTAACTTTTAAGCAATTGAAGTTATTGAAAAAGTTTAAATACAAAAGTTGTTCTTTACGATAAGGCGGTAATTCGCCTGATTTGAAGTATTTTCCTATTTTCAATATTAAAGAAATTATGGGCAAATGAAAATTCCCATCCCCCACCATTTCCACCCCCTTTGAGCTGGATGCCTCATCTACGAACTCGACCGAGATTTTTATTGTCCTGACAACATATCCGGAGCTGGTTAAATTTAAGTAAAAATTACTCCAGTATTGAAAAATGTATATGAAGTACCCCTACGTGCACGTAAAGCATCACCTCTCAACTCTTTTTCGCAATTTATCTACCTGAGAAGCTGTTTTATCCGTTTTGTTGTAGATTAGTCAATGTTTTTATTGTTACCTTTAAGATGATTTCTTTTCTTTTCTTTTCTTTTCTTTTTTTTTTTTTTATACTACATTTTTGAGTTGTGGCACTTATCTTGCTGGGGTTACTTAATGTGTATACTATAATAACGTTTTATTTAAATTCACTAAAATATTTATCCATGTTCTCTGTAAATTTACAATAATTCTTAGTTAAAAGTAAGTAATCGAAATTATCAATTTTTATTATGTATTTTTATTTATTTTGTTTATTTAACTTCTCAAAAAAAAAAAAAAAAAAAAAAAAAAGCGTTCTTAGTTACAAACATATTCTCCTCAATAATTAATTATAGTCATTAAAATTTATATAAAATAGACTTTTTAATATCTCCATTTACTTTCTCTGTAATTTTCGATAAATAACTAAAGACAAATGATTATCAGTAGTTTTTCTTTTGAAATTTTTATTAGTGTAGATATCGATAATTGATTAAAAGTGTAATTATTGATATAATTTTTCAAGCATTTCTGTATATTTGATGCAAAATACTGCAATAGAAATTATTTTCAGTAAACTTTGCAGCTATGTCATTGTAATAACCGTGTGTGTTGCATTAACTACAATATAAACCAAAAAGAAAAGAAAAGAAAAGAAAGAAAAGAAAAAAGTTCTTAAAAAGTATATTTTCCGAAAATTCTCCATCTTTGATTGCAAAAGAATTGTGTTATTCTACTCGACTTTATAATACTGACACTCGAAACAAAAATCAAAATAGTAATTTTACTTACTTAATTGCAGAATTTTATGAATAAGATGGCCCAGAAGACGAAAATTTATTTTTTCCATTTATTGTTCAATTTTCTATTATTATTATTTTCACGTGCAGCGTAATATTTCATACATTTCACTCAATATGACAAAATTATTTATTTTAAAATTTAATAGAAATATAGCCATGCTTAAAAATTAATATATCTTAAATAAATAAATGAATAAATAAATATTTTTAAGTTAATAATATGCTGTTTTATATTATGCTTAATTTTCTTAATGAGAATTATATTTCCTTAAATTTCTTTCAAAACAATCTTAGATAAAAATGAAAAATTTTAGGAATTAAACATATTAGAACTTATAAAAAAGAATTCGAAGAAAAATGAGTTTAAAGTTTTAAGCAAAACTTGCACAAAATATTAAAATCACGTCTTTTGATTTAATTCTGGCATAGGTGTCTGCTTAACTGGGTCAGCGGGGGCGGTCACCATAGCTTTATCTTTATTTTTTTATTTATTTTATTTTATTTTTATTTTTTCACGGGGGCGAAAATATATGTTTGTCTGGATGCTTCAAACTTCCAGCAGGTCGAAATTTCAAACGCGAAAATTAGTTTGATCATATATTTGAATTTTACAGTACATCGTTTTTTATTTATTTTATTTATTTATTTTTTCTTCTCTCTCTTTCTTTACTGATGGGTTACCAGCAGGATCTACTGTACTTCATACAATTCCCATTTGGCAAGAGAAAAGCTAAACGACCTGTCCTTTATAGACTAAAGATAGGTTGAGGCAGAAAAGCTATTGTTCACGGTCAAGGCGGTTTGGAGTATGGGTGCAACTTTCGGGAATTCTATTCTCAAGAAAAATGATACCGACAGAAAAGCTTTTGTTCATTCAGTTCAGCCCATAGCACAAAAATTTCATGCTGAAAGTTTCTTTTAAATGGGTTAGTAAGGCGAAAGATACTAATATTTAAAAAGAAGCAAACTTTTAATGCTATTAAAAATACAGACATTTAATTAAATATTTCTCTTTAATTTAAATTTTTCTGTATATGTTTGTCCATTATTTATTTATTTATTTATTACCCACTGTTTGAGTCCGATTAATATCAGTATTCAATTTTACACACGAAAAGAGAAGAGGAATTTGTTTGTTCGTTGAAGGAGTTAAGGTCAATTGACTACACTTGGTAGGCCTATAGGTGGAACGCGCTCCATGAGAATCTTCCTAAGGAGTCCTAACCCGTATTTACACTAGTTTCGGAGAAAGCCACAGAAAACTCCGAACGGCCAGGTCGACGAGTGCGACCTGGGAAACGCGGTGCTTCTCGTCTACTAGCTTTGTTCTCAGAACTGCTTGACCACTGATGAGGCCGAGAAGGGGAAGGAGTTGTCAAAAATGATAATTAATAGGTTAAAAACTGCTGTTTTAGAAGCCCAGATCTCATTATTAATATTACTTCAGCAAACAAGTAAATACGGTCATTTCTACAAGATGATTTAGATTGTCAATTTATGAAATTAATAAATATATTGGAAAAAGTAATAAAAATCTTTAATATCTAAGTTTACTGAAATACTCTTAATACGTATATTAAATTGTTTATATGTAATTATCTATGTAAACAATTTCAGTTATCGATTCTCTGTTCTTATATATTTTCGATGTAAATAACAGTATCGGCATTTTTAAAGAAATTTTAATAAGAAATCTCTTTATAAATGAAATAAAAGGACACGGCACAAAGAGTCCTGTTTTGGAAAGTTCTAAAGAATGTTCTGAAAAAAATCCTTTGAAAATTATCTTGAAAAAAAAAAAAAAAAAAAGAAAGAAAGAAAGAAAATTTTCAGCTTTAACAACATAAAATGTACTTTAAGAGTAAAACTTTTATGTTTTGAAAATAAAGACGTAATAAAATGTATGATTAATTCGTGCCCCCCCCCCACACTTTTTTTTGTGTATGTGTGTCTATCTATATATAAGAAGAACGTATTCAATTTGTGGAAAATTTCGACCGTTGATATAGTTACACGTCTTAAGACGTTTTGAACACGATATGATTATCGATATGACTATTTTTAGAAAATATCTGTGTGTTTCTCTCTCTGTGTGTATAAAAAATTCTGTATTTGGTCGGTTGTATCCAGAACCAATGGACGAATTTAACTGAATTTTGATTTAAACTAAAGCTGATTACGTTTGATAATCAGTCGCCTAACAGTTGACGCTGTCATCGTCTATTTTATGTTAGTTTTTTTTTTCATAACTTTTAAAATCACAGTATAGGAAAAAATTAATTTATATACCAAAATTGATTTTCTCTGTTCAAAGTAAAAATATATATTTGATAGTAATAGTTAGAATACCAAGAAAATTTTTCTTTATGTATATCTTTATTCTATCCCCTACCTTTTCTCTCCGGTATGTAGATTTTAAAATCGAAAAAAAAAGTCACCGGAAATGAATTTTGGTGGTCTTTATAAATGAAATACAGCTTTTTAATAACTTTTAGTGGCATTATGTTTCTTCTATTTTTAAAACTGTTTTTTTCTTTTTAAATGATTCTTTTTCTGTTTCATTTATGTATATATGAATTATTTTTAACATATCGCAGGAAAAAATGAAAAATTCAATATTCTACTATGTGTAAGGAGTATAAATATTTGCATAGAACACAATGCTATGGAATACTTTTGGGTGCCCCTATGTACAAATAAGTAGAAGTATGCACTCCATTTTCAATAAGGAACATGCTATAGTGAACTTGAATAACATATATCAGTTTCAAGAATTTCCATGAATATTTTTGGGAGTTGGTGCACGGACAGACAAGACAGACGGATCAACAGACGAACAGACAGACCCAAACTGAAGTCAATAACAGTTTTCAGGGCTGAAAGTATTCCTATATTTCCTATTTTTTTTATATATTTCAAAAAATCATGAAAAATGCCCTATATTTTCCTATAGTTTATAATTCTTTACATTTTCCCTATATTTCACAAAAATTTTCCTACATTTCCTATATTCTGGTACTTCAGTTTAAGTTCTTCTTACTTATTTTCTGCTTTCCCTGCTAGGCATTAAAAGAATTCATAATTCCATTACCATTTCAATATTAATTTTCACTTATTATTATTATTATTATTATTTTTGTGGAAGTATGGGAAAGTTGGGGGGGGGGGGCACAATTCATTAAATAGGCACTACATGTAGTTAACTAACATGTAGTTAAATTGAAGGTTCATGATTTTTCTTTCTTTTTGATTTTTTGAACATTATGATGTAAAAGAGGTGTCATTATTTTGAATATAATATGTGGATTCATGTTAAATGATATAAACTGGTATGAAAGTTAGACAAGCAAGCGATGGTAAATTTGGAAATATGTTCTTTTCTAAATAATATAAAAAGTAAACAGTAATATATCAGTACATTCATTTTATCTGTTAAATTAGATGCGATTAAATTAGGGTGTTTTGTTTACGAAGTCATTTAATCATTCCGAGATTACAAAATAATGTTAGAGAAAGTTCGTTTTTACTCAACCTCTCAATCTTCTCTTGAAATTATGTTCCTACTTTTGTGTGAAAAATATTCCTATATTTTCCTGTTTGATTGCTTTGACCCCTGAGTTTTTAACCTTCTTTGTAAACTGTTAATAACATTAATCAAGTAATTCCAGTGCGTTAAATTCATTATCGCATTTAGAGAGTTTGATTTCGCATTTAGGATATAGTACCTAAAATTCGAAAAAAAAAAAGAAATCCTAAATGCGACGCGGGCATATTTTTTCATAAATTAAAGACAATTTTTTAATTTCTTGAAAAGAAATGACCCAGACACAAGTTCAGAGTTAAGCGTATAATATTCAACTCTTTTTTCTTTCTTTTCATATTTATTTATTTACTAAAATATCATAAATTTCCTAAATGCGATAAACTTACCAAAAATCAGGTCGCATTTGGGATTTGGGCACAATGATCTTTAAAAAAATAAAAAATAAAAATCTACATTTTTGTCATATATTTACTCCGTAATTTTGTTTTATTTATTTATTTATTTAATTTTTCAATGATTTATTGATAAATTTCACTAATTTTTTGCTTTCTTAATTTTTTCTGTAATTATCTTTATTTGACCTTTGATCTCTCGGAGGATTTTGGGAAAGTCGAACGCCTGCCATTATCGACCAACTAAAACCTATTAAATCACGATGGCATCTGCTCCTTCTTCTAAATATTATTATCTTATTATTTTCTGTTATAGTATGTTCAGATTTCTTATGTATGATGCCATATATCAATGTCTCAGAAATAACTCATTTTTTATTATCTTGCTACTATAATTCCTGTTGATATAGTCGTTCTATGGAAAATTTTAAACTTAACTTTTTGAATATATTTTGCTCTGTATAGAACTTCCCTTCAGTATGTAATAATTTATTGATTATTCATGGTGCTTAGCGTAAGATTATAAAAATAAGGCATATAACAGTATCCGAATTCGAAACTCTGCAAAATATAAAAGAATAAAGGCGTTTAAGTTTTTCCGTAGTTTTCTTCGAAACTTGTGTAATTCCGAACTAAATACCGTTAAAAATCCTTTGTACGAAATATTAACCAAGTATCGGAACTTGTAACTCTGCAAAATTTAAAAGTATAAAGGCGTTTTGGGTTTTCCGTAGTTACAGAATTTGAACGGCTTATATCAGTTTAAAAGTCCGCAATAAAAAGTACTTTAAAATATTTTTAGAATGATATATTATAAGCAATTTAATCATAATTAGTATTGGAGATTGTCAAATTTTATTATATTAAAGCGCTATCTGGTGACAAATTTGCGAGATCTGCTCTTCAATTTCAATTCAAATAAGTTTTAAAGTAATATATTATTTTTGAAACTATGTTAAATAGAAGCTACAAAAATAATATAAGCATTCCTATAATAAGATTTATCTGATTTTCCTGTGGTTTTTGGGGAAACTTGCAAAAATCCAATCTGAATAGCGTTAAAAATTCTTAATGGAAAATATGAACTAAGTATCGGAATTCGAAAGTCTGTAAAATTCAAAAGAATAAAGACGTTCCGTAGTTTGTTCGTAGTTTTCCCCGGACCCGAAACACCCGTACGAAATTTGAACACCGTTCAATTTGTCGGATCTTAAAACTTAATAATACCAATTTTAAAGGCTCTAAGACTATTTCTACAGCAGCCCCTTCGCATTCCTTTCCCGTCTCGCCTAATAATTTCACACTTTTGAAAATATCTGCAATCGGTTTCTCGGGTCTTAAAATCTAATAATGCCAATTGTCAACTCTCTAACTCCATTTCTACATTTTTTTCCCTTCACCCCTCCCCTTTCTGTCCCTCCTAATAATTTTACACTTTCAAAAATATTCGCAATCGATTTATCGGGCCTTAAAACCTAATCATATCAATTTTAAACGCTGTAACTGTTGTTCTACATTTTTGCCCTTTCGCCTGCTCCTCCCGCCCCCCTTCCTTCAAGACACTTCTAATAATTTTAAACTTTCCACAATATTCATAATCGAATTATCGGCATTAAAACCAGGTAATAGTAATTTCAACGGTACATCTCAATTTAAAACTAGTTGGCATAGATGGACTCCGCTGAGTTACCCACCATATATATGTTCTCATAAATTTCTAGTGTGAGACATATTATAGCATATTAAGAGAAATGAATTTGATCAAACGCTTGACAAAGTGACAGAATAAAATCCCCGCCTAATAGGCTATCCACCGTTCACTTCAATTTGTTTATCTTATTCTAATCTATTAATTTATTTTATTAGGGTCAGTTTCGTAGTTTAGTTTTCACGCTACTATTTCCAATGCAAGAATCCGCAAAATTCCTATTTATATGAAAAATTTTTAATTTTGCTATGTTGATAAAATCTTAAATTACGAATAATTTACGAAATTTTTCTGTTAGAATATTTGTAGTCAATCATGTTCAAACAAGTATCATAAATGTTTTTTGAATTTGTCTGATATATTTATGATCCTCAAAATGGACTTTTATGCTCAATTTTGCCCTATTCTGCCGTGTTAAGTAAATCGTAAAGTCCAAATAACTTACGATTTTTTTAATTGGCAAATTCATCGCCTTTAAATGTTTAAATCGCGTTTTTATCTCTTAGTTATATATATATATATATATTCTAAAAGATAAAACAAAAAAATTGGTGACAAAACATAGAAAACTGTAGAAAAAATAAATAAATAAAATTCTTAAATAAATAAATAAATAATAATAAAATTAATTAATTAATTAATTAAAAATGATGTTGAAAAGGTGTTAGGTCCCCTTAAACGTACGGGGCTAAGGTACAATTATATTGACATGGATTTCTTAAAATAGTGATTTTCCTTCTGTAAAAGAATAAAATTTAATTAAAGACTATACAGTTAACGGAAAAACGGTAACGGAAAGAATGGTACCCTTGAACATCGGAAACTTCCAGTAAATATAGTAATAAATATCATTTTTGTATATATGCCTTTTCGTATATATATCAGTAGAGAAAAATCCTTAGACCAATTTTCGGTCTTTCATTTACATTCCCTTTCCACCCTTCAAATGAAATAATAATAATACTGTTTACTTTCTTACGAGAAGTGTTGTGCATTTTCCCGTTACAGTTTCTTTTGCATTGATTACTCTCTTTGTATTAAATTTATGAACATTTACCACAAAAAAAAAATAATAAAATAAATAATAATAATAATAAATAAACAAATAAACAAACAAACAAATCTAATAATAATTGTTTTCTATTTTCATATAAGGAAGTATTGGATTCGTAAAAATTTTCTACTTCCGGTTTCGAACGGATTTACACATTTTGAGATGACGTGAACATAATTTACCATTTAAACTAGTATGAGGTAGGAAGCCTTCATTATCATATTATGAATATATAGGCTCCCTACTCTCCCCCCACCCCTCGCTTTCAACCGGTTATAAGCAATAAATCTCACCCCCGTACTGACAACCTAAAATCGGCTGCTAAGAATTGTGGTATTGGAACGCGCAATTTGAATCATTTTATGATAAAACTCTAAAAATGAATGAAACTCTATAATTAATAATAATAATAATTATTAAAAAAAAAAAAAAAAAAAAAAAAAAATGCAATTTTGTATTTTGTATTGCTTAGCTGGCTGGCTCTTCTTTCAAAAGTTGACCCGTCCAGCTGAACTTCCAAATCCATAGCAGCTGTTGGGAGATAGCGTTTTTAACTACTTCACAAAAGAAGCGTCGTTCTCGTTTGGACAAACCGCTCTTGCATTTCAAAGCAATCTTTCATTCGTAAGAAAATTCCGCGTCGCGTGTGGTAATGTTGAGATATTTACAAGCCACATTATAGGAGTTCTTAAGAACGAAACGAAATGTTATTCAAGTAGATCTCGATGTTTTCAAAGCTTTAACTTGATATTTTTTGTTGGGTAATTCTTCAGGAACACATCAATTGCGCTTACGTTAATCCCCCCTATTGTTAAAAATGCATCAATTGAGCTCGCGAGAAAAATTACTAAAAACGTTCATTGTCACCCTCCCCTCCCCCTTGTATACCGGAAGGTAAAAAATGATAATTTCTAGAAAGGAAAGAACTCTTTGCTTACTTTATTGTCACTATCATATCGTTTTTACAAAATATAATCCTAACTGGTCCACGTTAGAGACATATTATACAGATATTAAACTATTAATCTCACGTGGAAATACAGAATATGTTTACTTATCAAGATGTTTCATTTAGTATTCTGTATTATTAACACAAATATTAATTTTTTATTTTCATTTAACCCATTAGGCGTCAAAGCTCCCGCTGTGGGAACAATTTTTTAAGATTTTTTTCCCCTGCAAGTAATTAAGATAAATATATATATATTTTTTTTTTACAATAAATATTAAAATTCCCAGCTTCGTTTTTTTTTTTTTTTTTTTTTTTTTTTTTTTTTTTTCAATTATTCAAACAAAGATGTTTGTTTTTCTGCAAAACATCAGCGACGAAAAAAAAAAATCAAGAAAAATAACTAATTCGAGTACAGGGGTTTAAAACATTGGATATGAAATAAAACAATTCTTTTCTTAAATTATAACAAACAGGGATCAAGAAAACTAATTAAAGAGGATTTTGCCTTTTTTTCAACATTTGTTCTACCCCAATTAGGTGTCAAATCACCCATTTGGAAACATGTCATATCTTCTAACAAAATATATATATTTTTTATGATTAGAAATGCACATTGAAACCCATTTATAAATTTTCAGTGGAATTCATATAGCGGCGTTTAATGGGTTAACAAATATAATAAGCAAAATAATTCATACGAGTAAAATGATGTAATCCAAAAGTCACATTAAAAAAAAAAAAAAAAGAACATTATTCAAAAAGTATTGACTCTAACTCTATGCGGTTTTCACTGAAAAGTATAGAACAGCAGGGAATTTTTTTTTTTACATATACAAGAAAAACTTAGTTATACTTTGCACCAATATATCGCGCAGTATTCACAGTATCCTCTTACATTTTAAACAGATCCTCCTGATCAAATGGCGCCATATTGCGAATACTGAAGTTTTATTAAGGAGAATTTCTAATGTTGAACGACTGACAATCATACTAATGATTGACGACCGTTACATTGAACATTTACAGTCTAGTTACTTTGTTGAATGTATTGCGTCACAATAAGAAATAACTTTTAAAATTAAAGCGTCACCTAATAAAGGAAATTTAAGCTGATTTGCTAATAAATCTTTTGCTACCTAAAATATGCGTATGCATTATGCATAAATTAAATAAAAAGACTTTTTAGTTGTGACATCAGCTGGCACTCGACAATATGTTTGCGTCTTAAAAAGTTCGCTTTGTACCAAATTTTACATTATGCCGTCATCGTACCTGAAGATTGTTCTATCGTTCTCTGTACTTAGGGTTTAGGAGGGACTAAAACCTACGAACGCAATTGATATTTTTATGCTTTTGGGGAGGAAATATGCTTTGGACGCAATTGATGCGTTTGATTTTTTTTCCTTTTTTTTTTTTTTGTAATCTCCATGAATTTGATTCCGAAAACAGAAAAGTATCATTTTTTTTTTTTTTTTTAATTTTTTTTTTTCGGTTTGAATATATTATTATTTATATAATTCTTAATATTTTTTCTATTTATTATAACTACTTTAACTTTTTTTTTTAACGCTTACATATATTGTTGTGTTGGTATTGTTTTGTATCTATTAATTGTTGAATTTTAAGGTTATATTTTATTACGATATCTATCATTTATATATATATATATATATATATATATATATATATAACTTAGCTACATGTTTTGACGATAATTTGACGGTTTATAGCAGTGACCGCGAAGGAAAATCCATAGTTTATTTCTTTTTTTATATTTTTTCTATGCTTTACTGGAATTGCAACTCCTGAAGTTATTTTCATGTGTTTATTGGCGCGCTTCGGCTGGTCAATATATTTAAATGCATTTTCAGAAGAAATCAATCACTGTTTATTTTTTATATTCCCTTATAAATAAAAAATAAAAATAAAAATAACTACACTGAAATTGTTCTAACCTTAGCCGCTGCCTACGACAGCCCTTTTTCTACCCGCATTTCATTTGGTCCAGGTAATGCAGAAAGGTCTTTTCGGGCACTTCAATTTGGGTATTTATCAATGACAAGTGGATCTGCTATTATTTAAGGACTACGATTTTAAAGACGACTGTATTTCAACATCTAATAAACATTTTAGCTTTTAAATCATGTACTTTATAGTCCCCTCTCTTTACACCATATTACGATTTGATTCCGCCCAATAAAAGAAATAAAATAAAAAGTGTATTTTCTTTTAAAAGGAATTAAATAAATAGAAAACAAATAAATTTTAATTAAGCTTTAATCAGTCTCATCCCTTCTACTATATACTACCATATTTTTTATTTATTTATTTATTTATTTTTATTTTTTAGTAAATGCTATAAATAATAATAATAATAATAATTTTTTAACAGGAATTAATTAAAATAAAAGAAAAATGAAAAGTAAAAAGTTGCATTCTATAAAAATTATACATAAACATAACTGCTATAAATATGTTTTTAAATTTAAATTTAATATACTTATTTATTTTTTTTCTATTGCATTACCATTTTATTTTCAATAAATATAAAAAGAACTTTGTAACAAACTTTGTAAAAACACCATAAAATCTAATAATCTTGCAACAATTGTTTCGGGTCGAAAGAGCACACGACATTTCGTCAGGCGAAAAAATTAGGCACGAATGCTGCAGTCAAAGTGGTAGCGCACAAATCCGCTTAAAGTGAAGTGTAATATTTTTTTGCTCTTCGCTATTAATATATACGATATATACTGATTAATCTTACCTATCGAGATCTACGCATTTTCCTTTCTTTCTAAGGATCAGAAATGTGGTCCTCTCAACTGTGACGTGCAACCGGGTTTTGGTCTGCAATACATATACATATACGTATTAAATTATTCGTTTTTCAGAAATTTACCGATAATCTTTTTTTTTTTTTTTTTTTTTTTTTTTTGTTACGATTGAATATTGAATAAATATTTACATATTTTAAATTTTATATTCCGTTTGCATTAGCTGCTATATGTGTATATATATTCAAAGCACTACATGTAGAAAATAAAAAATAAATCAAAGAAAGAAAATAATTGTTAATATATATATATATTAATCATGCATTCTTTTTAACATAGCGATTTAATAATTCTTTACACTTTAGTTAATTGTTATTTTTTGTAAAAGTAAAAAATAAATATTGGGCGAAAAAGTAATTTATAAAATGAAGTTGTTAAAAACCCTGTATATTTCCTATCTTAAAATAAACAAAATAAAATGCATCGGATTTAACTATCATTATTATAGACAATATATAACACTGCTTTATGGTATTGCATAAATCCAATGGAAATTTAATTTCTTATAATATTTATAAAGTTTCTAAAGCAGAAGTAAATTTTTGATGATAGCAACAGATATTTCGCGGAATGTCTGTTGCACATTCTCCACTCTGCAGTGAAATCTGACCAGACAAATAATCCATTCTTCCGTTAATCTAAAGGTGTGGTGAAATGACAGTCACATGAATAGACAAATAAGGCCGCTCTCTGTCTCCATAAAGAGGTAAAGTCTTGGCGGTTTACCTAGGATTCTTAAGTATAAAAAAAAATAAATAAAATGAATATACTTGCAGCACAAAGTAAAGGCCTCCTTTCGTTTCTGTAACACCCTCCTTCAAAAGAGGTTTAAAAATTGTGAATTGTGAATTTCAATTGAAAATGACAATTCTTTAGTTGCTTTCCTGATAGAAAAAATGGTATTTTGAGCAGGTTATTTTTATTTATTTTTTCTCAGAACAGCAAAATCTGGTCTCTTGGGATGTCGCATGTTTCAGAAGATATGCTTTTTAAAATAAAATACGCTTTTAAAAATGATAAACATCTCTTTATAGTTTTCACAATTCTTTGAATACTGAAAACCAAAGTGTGAGGTCTTTGTAGGTTTGAATTTTTAAAAGATGCCGATTTCACACAGTCACACAGATACATACTCAAAAACCAAGGTGTGAGGTCTTTATAGGTTTGAATTTTTAAAAGATGCCGATTTCACACAATCACACAAATACAAACACGCACAAAAAGAGTTTTCCGTTGGGGTGACATTTTTAATTTAATATTTTTGGAAGCACTCCCAGTATTTTTGACAGTTTACATAAATTCAAAAATACAAATGATGTTTAGAGAGGTACAAAATGATCCCCGATTTCATCTTATTTATTATATTACTGTATGTTTTACAGAAAAGAGGGGGGGGGAGTATCGTGCCCCATTAACCAGTTATGCTAGCTGCTCTACTCGAAAAACGTTATAATTTGTTAGACAGTACTTTGGAAGAATCTTCAAGCTTACAACCGTATATATTAATAATTAATATATAAGATATGTTTATATATATATATATCTGAGAAAATAATTGTGCAATCCTCCTATTCATTTTAAACTAATATAATGTTAAAAAAAAAAAAAAATCAGAAGCTTGTATATAATTTTTAAAAGTGTTATAAAAATATTATTTTTTTAATACCTGAAGTTAAAAAAAAAAAAAAAAAAAAAAAAAAAGGATTCTTCATAACCTTGATGTTTTGTCTGTCTATGTGCCTATATGTGACATTTTTGATAAATGAAATAAGTAGCCGAATTTCATTAACGTCTATTTCATTAGAAGGCTGATATATTTCGGATGACTCTTAACTATATTTTATATATTTTGGTTTCATTTTATTTTATTTTATTTATATTTTTATTTAATTTTTCCCACAGAATACCTTGCATTGATATATTTTTATAAATTTTCAAGTTGACAACCTTCCAATTTTCAAATTAAAAAGTTAATAATAACGACAAAAAGAAATAGGACTGACTTCAATTAAAGATCTTTCGAAGAAATTATGTTTAGATGTAAAATAATAAAAGTAGTATTAATAATAATAAAGAAAAAAAAAGTCTGTTATATGTAATTAAAGAACATCCCAAAAAAATGGAGCCATTTAGAAATAAAATAAAATAATAATAAAATAATAATAATAATAAATCTTTCACTTACAAATAATTTATAAGAATTGTTTTTTTAATTTGCAGGATTTTTCTCAAAAAGTGGTAGATTAAAAAAAAAGAAAAAAAATTATAAATCATTTATGGGATCTCCAATATTATGTAAACTTAAATACAGAAATCCAGCCATCATTCCTTTCCGAGGGCCAAATGCGGTCCTCCCAATGTTAATGTGTAAACGAGTTTTGGGCTGCACTTCGTAGGGTAAACAAACGAAAATAAACACACACATAAATAATTGTTGAAAATTTGGTTCAAAAGCTTTCTTAATTTACATTTTATTTTATTTTATTTTATTTATTTTCTGAAGAATTTGAAGTGATATTTTAAAATTTTCGATCTGGCAATTCTCCATCTTACAAATCATATTAATAAATTAAGGAAAAAATAATACGGCTGCCTTTATATATAAATAAAGAACTTCGTCGATAAACGGAATAGTTTCGAAATAAAATTATATTTATAAATCTTTCATTTGTATCAACATATGATAATTGTTTGTTTAAAACTGCAGGGTTTTTCTCAGAGTGTTTGATTTAAGAAAATTATAAATCATATATGAAATTTCCAATATTTATAAAGCCTTGCGCCCTGGCATAGTCAATCAGCCTTAAATCCTACAGCCAACCAACCAACCAATACTTATAACAATATACTCATTTATATTTACTATTTTATATATTTTTCTTATGTAATGGAATCTCTGCATCTCCTTTTCTTTCCGAGGATCAAAAATGGGAGTCCTCGCAATACCGATGTGAAAACGGGTTTCGGTCTGCATTTCGTAGGGTAAACAAACGCAAATACACACACATAGCATATATATTAACTGAAAATTTGGTTCAATATTTTTTTTAATTGTATGTAATTTTATATTTATTTATTTTTCCAGAACACACTGAAATGATAGTTGAAAATTATGGAGCTTCAAATTTTTCTTTTTTCGAATCGTATTAATAAGTGACGTAAAAAGAAAAAAAAAACTGCCTGCAGAAATCCACGAATTCATACTTTCCGAGGACCAACTGTGGTCCTCGCAATGTTAATGTGTGAACGAGTTTCGGTCTGCACTTGGTAGGGTAAACAAACAAAAATAAACCTACACATAAATAATTGTTGAAATTTGGTTCAAAAGCTTTTTTAATTCTCATTTTATTTATTTATTTATTTTTTTTTCTTCTGGATAATTTGGAGTGATATTTTAAAAATTTTGAGCAGGTAATTCTCCATCTTAAAAATCATATTAATAAATTAAGGAAAAAATAATACGGCTGCCTTTATATATAAATAAAGAACTTCGTCGATAAACGGAATAGTTTAGAAATAAAATTATATTTATAAATCTTTAATTTGTATCAACATATGATAATTGTTTGTTTAAAACTGCAGGATTTTTCTCAGAGTGTTTGATTTAAGAAAATTATAAATCATATATGAAATTTCCAATATTTATAAAGCCTTGGGCCCTAGCATAGTCAATCAGCCTTAAATCCTACAACCAAACAATACTTATAACAATATACTCAATTATAATTAATATTTTATTAATTTTTCCTATGTAATGAAATCTCTGCATCTCCTTTTCTTTCCGAGGATCAAAAATGGGGGTCCTCGCAATACCGATGTGAAAACGGGTTTCGGTCTGCATTTCGTAGGGTAAACAAACGCAAATACACACACATAGTATATATATTAACTGAAAATTTGGTTAATTTTTTTTTTTCTATTGTATGTAATTTTATATTTATTTATTTTTCCAGAACACACTGAAATGATAGTTAATAATTATGGAGGTTCAAATTTTCCTTTTTTCGAATCGTATTGATACATGACGTAAAAAGAGAAAAAAACTGCCTACAGAAATCCACACATCATTCCATTCCGAGGACCAACTATGGTCCTCGCAATGTCAATGTGTGAAGGAGTTTCGGTCTGCAATTGGTAGGGTAAACAAATAAAAATTAACCTACACATAAATAATTGTTGAAAATTTGGTTCAAAAGCTTTTTTAATTCTAATTTTATTTATTAATTTATTTATTATTATTATTTTTTTTTCTGGACAATTTGGAGTGATATTTAAGAAATTTTGAGCAGGTAATTCTCCATCTTACAAATCATATTAATAAATTAGGGAAAAAATAGGGGCTGCCTTTATATATAAGTAAAGAACTTCGTCGATAAATGGTATAGTTTAGAAATAAAATTACATCTATAAATCTTTCATTTGTATCAACATATGAGAATTGTTTATTTAAAACTGCAGGATTTTTCTCAAACAGTGGTTGATTTCAGAAAATTATAAATCAGATATGGAATCACCAATATTTATAAAGCCTTGGACCTTGGACCCTAGCATAGTCAATCAGCCTTAAATCTTACAACCAACCAACCAATCAATACTTATAAAAATATACTCATCTATATTTATTATTTTATATATTTTTCCTGTGTAATGGAATCTCTGCATCTCCTTTTCTTTCCGAGGATCAAAAATGGGGGTCCTCGCAATACCCATGTGAAAACGGGTTTCGGTCTGCATTTCGTAGGGTAAACAAACGCAAATACACACACATAGTATATATATTAACTGAAAATTTGGTTCAATTTTTTTTTAATTGTATGTAATTTTATATTTATTTATTTTTCCAGAACACACTGAAATGATAGTTAAAAATTATGAAGCTTCAAATTTTCCTTTTTTCGAATCGTATTAATACATGACGTAAAAAGAGAAAAAAAAAACTGCCTACGGAAATTCACACATCATTCCATTCCGAGGACCAACTGTGGTCCTCGCAATGTTAATGTGTGAACGAGTTTCGGTCTGCACTTGGTAGGGTAAAGAAACAAAAATAAACCTACACATAAATAATTGTTGAAAATTTGGTTCAAAAGCTTTTTCAATTCTAATTTCTTTCTTTCTTTTTTTCTTTGTATTTTTTTTTTTTTTTTTTTTTTTATTTTTTTTTTTATCTAATGAATTTTTTTTTTTTTTTTTTTTCTATGATATATTAAAATTTCTGGGCTGGCCTCTTTCCCTCTTCGAAACCATATTAATAAATTAAAAAAAAAAGGCTGTTATATGTAATTAAAGTACTTCCTCAAAAAAAAATGGTTTCATTTTGAAATAAAATAAAATAAAAAATAATAATAATAAATCTTCCGCTTACAAATATTGTATGAGAATTGTCTCTTTAAATTTGCAGGATTTTTCTCAAAAAGTGGTTGATTTAAAAAAAAAAAAAAAAAAAAAAAAATGAAAAAAAAATATATATAAATCATTTATGGCTTTTCAAATTTTTTGTAAAAAATATAATCATCTATCTATCTCCCTCTCTCTCTATATATATATATATATTACGTTTCATATTTTATAATACATATACTTATCCTATCTATAGAGTTCAACGCATTCTCCTTTCTTTCCGAGGACCTGAAAATTTGTCCTCGCAATGTCGATATCTAATCGAATTTCGGTCTGCAGTTGGTAGGATAAACAAACGCAAATATACACGCACGCATACATAATAAACAAATTTCAGACCTTGCGGATCTCTCACTCCCAATTAAACTGCCCATCTGGCAATCTGCCTTTTTTTACATTCTTCTATATGTAATATAGAGAAAGTATTGGATTCGCGAAAATTTTCGAGCTCCGTTTTTTGATGGATTTACACATTTTGGGATGTCCAAAACACGAATTGATAGATTTTTAAAAATGTCTGTCTGTCTGTATCACTTTTTTGTGGACGCTTTATCTCACGAACCAATGAATGAAATTTAACCAAACTTGGTATTTAGTTGCACCCTGACATAAACTGGAGCTGATTATAGTTGAGGATGAATCACTCAACAGGTGGCGCTACGATCGCATTTTTTCTAAATTTTTAACATGGCAGTATAGGACAAAATTTCGTATAAATGTATATTCAGTTATTTTTAACTTGTGATTGCAAAATTAATATGAATTATTGATAATAATAGTAGTTAACTAGGAAAAAAAAATTGTGCATGTGGGGGCATCGCTTCCACCCTGGGGTGGGGTGGGGGGGGTAAATTTTCAAGATGGGTATAGTTCGAAAGATCTCGGCAATACCTTTAAAACGAATGGATGAACTATAAATCTGTGATAATTTAAAACAAAGTTATCGATTTTTTTTTACTTTTAATGAAAAAAACTGATTTTTTTTTTTTTTTTTTTTTTTTTTTTTTTTTTTTTTTAACGAAATTCAACTAAACTTGGTATTTAGGTGGTCCCCTACATAAACTGGTGCTGATTACATTTGGGGATCAATCACTCAACAGGTGGCGCTGTGATCGCATTTTTTCTAAATTTTTAACATTTCAGTATAGGACAAAATTTCGTATAAATGTGTATTCAGTTATTTTTAACTTGTGATTGCAAAATTAATGTGAATTATTGATAATAGTAGTAGTTTACTAGGAAAAAAAAAATTGTGTATGTGGGGGCATCGCTTCCACCCAGGGGGTAAGTACCCCCCGGAGAGGTAAATTTTCAAGATGGGTATAGTTCGATTGATCTCGCCAATACCTTTAAAACGAATGCCTGAAGTATAAATCTGTGATAATTTAAAACAAAGTTATCGATTTTTTTTTTACATTTAACGATTTTTTTTTTTTTTTTTTTTAATTGTTACTGAGTGAATATGTATAGGAAAATATAGAAGAAAGTCTTGTGGTGGCCACTAAAAGCTCTTATTCATCATAAGGTAAAATAATGTTTAAAAAATAAAAATATAGATGTTTGATACTTATCATGCTTATCATAATATTTCTTTTAAAATATCGTTTTTATTCTCTGACAAAAAAAAAAAAAAAAAAAAAGATTCTTTATAATAGTGAAGCTTTGTCTCTTTAAGTATCCATCTGCTCTGTTTTAGCGTCTGAATAATAGCCCAATATATTTGCAGTATCTTTTATTAGAATGATGACATATTATGGAAGATTTTTAACTATGCTTGAGGAAATGTCGCTTCAAAGATCTTTTAAAATTTAAAGCAATATTTTATGACGAAGGTGGGTCCGCACTCGGTAGAATAAACAAGCGCAAATACATACACACATACATATTAACTGAAAATTTGATATAATAATTTTTTTCTTAAAAAAAAAAAAAAAAAAAAAAAAAAAAAAAAGTTTTATTTATTTATTTATTTATTTAATTTCCCAGAACACATTGAAATAATATTTTTAAAATTTCGAGCTCTCAAGTTTCCCGCTTTCCAATCATATTTATAAATAACGTAAAAAATAAAATAAATAAAAAATGAAAAAAATAATAAAACTAAATCCACCCATCTTTCCTTTCCGAGGACCAATTGTGGTCCTCTCAATGTTCATGTGTAGCCGAGCTTTGGTCTGCACTTAGTAGGGTAAACAAACAAAAATAAACACTCACACACACAAATACATATTAAATACATTTCATACTCTGCTAATTTATTTATTTTAATTGACTGCCTATCTGGCAGCTTGTACTTTTGTTTACTTGCAAATATTTCGGGCACTAAATGCTCCCATTCATGTTAAACTAATGGAATGTTTAAGAGAGAGAGAGAGAGAGAGAGATTGAAACTTTGTCTGTGTTTCTATCTGCCCAATTATTTTGGGGATGTCTTTTAAAACTCTGATACATTCTGTGTGGTTTTTAACTATGTTTGATAAAACTTTGATTCAAAGACTTTTATTATTATTGTTATTATTAATATTTAAAATGACGTTTCTTCCATAAGCATTTGCACAGAAATTAAAAAAAAATTTGAGCTGGCAATCTTTTCAGCTTTCAAATCATATTAATATATGAAGAATAATAATAATAACAATAATAATAAAATAGAACCGCTTTTAAGTACATATGAAGAACTTCCTTAACAAATGATGTTTAGAAATAATAATAATAAAAATAATAAATAAATTTTCCATTTAAAAATAACACATGGCAAACAATTTCTTTGAAAATGCAAAGTTTTTTTTTTTTTTTTCCCCTCAAATACTGTTTGATTTTGAGAGATAAAAAGAATTAATATGAAATCTCTAGCATTCATAAAAATGTGTTCATATATGAGAAGAAATATACTGATTCACTCTACCAATCGTGATTCCCGCATTTTCCTGTTTTCCCGAGGACCAGAAATGTGTCCTCGCAATGCTGATGCATAACCGGGTTTTGGTCTGCATTTTGTAGGTTAAACAAACGAAAATACACACACACACACTTACATATTATTTGAAAATTTTGTTAAAAGATATTTTTTTAATTTAAGATTCTTAAAATATATATATATATTTACATTTAATAATCCTTGATGAATGGTAGCTTTTAGAAATTAAAGAAAGAAAAAAGAAAAAAATAAGAAATATTTCGTTTGAAAATAACATATGAAAACTGTTTGCTTTAAGCTGCAGGGTTTTTCCTAAAAACAGTAAATTTCGTAAGATTATTAATATATATTTATAAAAATATACAAGATATATTTATAAAAATATATCCTTATATAGGTTATATTTATAAAAATATACTCACGCGCATATATTATATTATACATTTTATAATATAGGTATCTTTGGTCTGCACTCGAAAGAAATGTAAATACCCATAAATAACAAAAAATTTTCATACCCTGCTGATTTCTCACTCTTAATTAGAATGTCGATATTTACTCGCCTGTTTTTACTTGCACTTTTCAAACACTAAAAACCATGTCAGTCAATAAGTAATTTAATATTTGAAAATTAATATTTTAGAAAAAACGATGACCTATATCTTTATACATTTTTCTTTAAGTTTGTGAAAAAATGTTGTTTTTAATCTCCCATTAATAAAGGAGAGTTTTAAAAACTTGAAGCTATGTTTGTCTATCTGCGGCATTTTGACATCTAAATAAACAGCTTAATTTCATTCTGTTTTATTATTATTATTGTTGTATTAGATCTCTGATATACATATATTCTATAAGATTCTTAGCTATATTTCATAATTATCAGTTTAAAAGAATTTTAAATTTTAGAATATATATATATATATTCTAAAATTAAAAAAAATATATATATATATATTTATTTTTTTTATTCATTTATTTTTTTTTTTTCAGATCACGTTGCATTTCAATTTTTTCGAGCTGTCTGTCTCCAAAATTTCAAATCATCTTATGTGAAATCTGCAAACAGGCAATCTTGTATTTTTGAAATTATGATAAATTAAAAATCACTTCGTTTTTTATGTTGAATTATATAAACGTTAATAAATAAATAAATAACAGCGAATTTTAAACCTTATTCGAGAAAAGTTAAAAATTGGCCATAAATATTAATTTTAGGTGTTAGTTTGAACTTCGCTGAGTTCGTTTAAAAATAAAAGATTTTACACTTATTTTATGAAATATCTAAATTATATATAATTTAAATATATTATTATCTCCTCAAACTTTAACTTATTTTAACTATTTAAATATATAAGTAAAAGTATACAACCGGTATATCCCTTCGAGCTGCTATATCCTGGAAAACCAGGGAAAAAAAGAAAAAGAAAAAAAAAAAAAAAAAATGCAGAAAAATCTGCAAATAATCTGAAGGTATTTGAAACAAATATTATAATAATTGCAGTTTGGAAGCAAAAATCCCCCCCCCCCTTTCTTAAATTTTTTATTATTCCAAAATGTTTTGATAATCTGCAGTTTTTTTTTTTTTTTTCTTTTTAAAAGTTTTTCTACATTTTTTTTTCTATTAAAGCTGTGAACTTTATTGTGATTTCAGAATTTAATCGGTTAAAAAATTAAATTTGGTGCAATTTTTTATGTGTTAACAAACCATAATACAAAATATCACTTTATTTTGAAAATGTACAAATAATTTTCCATTGAATAATGCAAATATATATATATATATGTATATGCATATTTTCTTTTTTACTTCTCTTATAATTAAAAGGACGGGAGGAAAAAAACAATTTCAAATAGTGCAATTTATTTTTCCGTGTGTATGTTTTCTGCGTAATATATGTAAAAACACGTTTACCGATATTTGTTTTATTCAAAAGAAAAGAATGTGGTTTTTGACTCCCCGCACTTGATAGCTGACATTCCGGTCTTAAACGAGACAATCCCTTTTTACTGGGGATTTTAAGAAGATATTCCCTAATAAACCCACAAATTTTCCCTTCTTCCGGTCCTCGCTTTGAATGCAAAATGCGGAAATTTTATATTTAATTTATTAAAAAAATTTTGGATCATCTGGGTTCTCCCATGTCTATAATTAAGAAAACAATAATTTATATTTGGAAATGTTAATTTATACCGGAGATATAAATAATTTTAGGTGGACCTCGCAATGAATGCAAAATTACGGGGACCTCACTTGGTAGGGTAAACCGGTATGTGTGCGTGTGTGTGTGTAAGAACCGCTGAACCGTTTTTTTCATTTTTGTTTTATGGTTTCACCCGAAAAGAAGAAAATTATTATTTCTTACAAAAATTAAAGCAATAACTTTTAATATAACCAAACAGTCTTTTTATTTTAACGATTTTTATATCAATAGCATTTCTTTAATTTAATTTTAGCATTTTTTCTTAATTTAATATTTATCTCAAAGTAATCTCATTTATTTTTTAATGCTTAATTTTATTTGGTAAATTTGTCTTATTCAAAATAATGTATTTTTATTATAATAAACAGCTGTTAATTAATATTTTTATCTATAACATCTGTAGTATATTGCGTGCATTAATAGTAACGCCTAAATTCATTAAAATTAAAGTAAGAGTATTTACTAAATTCTTTTTGAAAAATAAATCTAAAATTAATTATCTGTTGGCACAGTACATTAAAGTTAATATTTATCTCAACCGCCCACTTTTTGCAAAATGGTAAGGCTTACACTTAAAGAAAATTGAATTTTTATCTTATAGTGTGACATGTGTCAAAACAATTTTAACTGTCTTAAGATATTAAATATTTATATATAAAAAAAAAAAAAAGTTATTTAAATAGGGAATTATTCATTCAATTTCTAATTTAAACTCTGATAGAATTACGATTTTTTTTTTTTTTTTTTTTTTTTTTTTTTTTTTTTAATATTAGCGTTGTTATAGTTATATAATTAAAAAATAATAATAATAAATAATAATAAAGGAAGTTTTAAAGTAAACTGCAAACATCATTGAAAATTTTATTCTTTGATGCATTTTTACAGTAAATCCCAATAGTTGATATTTGGAATTCGTGTAAAAAGACTAATCTACAAATTTCTCTTTTATATCGTAAAATACAGACTTTTAATTTCTATATTTTAAATAGTTATTGAATTTTAAATTGATTTAAATTAAAATTTTTATTATTTATATCTTTACAAATATCGTTTGAACTACCTAAAATATATAATAAAATGATTTTTTTTTCATTATTTCTTACATAATGTTTTTTTTTTCTATAAATGTATAAAGAAATGATAATTGTTAATATACTATCGATCTGTCTATCTATTTACCTATATATGTACGGGGTGTATCTGAACTCCACGTACAATCTTTGAGGTGAGTTAGAAAACATCATTAAGAGTTAGAGTCAAACTTAAAAACTGGGTCCCAACTGCCACTTTAAGTAATAAAGATGCATAAAGACAAAGCAAGGGTATAATGCAGGATACAGTATTAAGCAACTTACTACTACTACTAAAAAAAAAAAAAAAAAAAAAAAAAAAAAAAAAAAAAAAAACAAGCAGTCAGAGGATGAATTCGAAATTCTGTCCATCTTCCTTTATGCATGATTGACACCTACAAGGCGAAACTTTTCAAAAATATCGAACGTTTCCCCTATTATAGCAGCAGTGATGGCAGTTTTCGGGACAAGGTCCACTTCAGATTATATTGAGGTTTCGAAGATAGTGGACGTTATGACAGTTTACGAATAAAAATAACGAGGAGATAAGTCAGGTGGCCTGGAGTGGAAAGGATGCATGTGATGGTCTCGGATGGTACAATCAATCGCAACCGGAAACAAGGAGTAACCTGTGCGTGCTGATATCGAAAGCTCGATTACGGCGCTGCCTATCCGTTTGAGAACTTGCTTTGATATGGGATTCTGATATTTATTGATGTTAACTAAATTTTCTCCAAGTTTGTACTTGGAGATAAGAAAAACCCTGTATAAATACTTTGAGGGTGCTTGCGGAAGAAGTGAGAATCAAACTAAGGATCAAATACGAATACCTTTTTTTTTGCTTAAAATGCGGTCTCATTAGCTCATTTGCTTAAAAAAATACGGTCAACTGGGCATGTTCTTTTGTGAGGAAGACGATTCTGGACGTAGCAGTTGTACTATTGATTTTGTTTATTTTAAACATAAGCTCGTGATCGACAGTGCATCAGGTTCAAAAATGTACAATCAAACATTGTATAAAATAAATAATAGCAGAGATAAAGAGGCGATGAAGTTAGGTATTTATTTAAAATTAAAACATATAGTTCAATGATATAAAATTCCAATTAAATACAAAAATAAATATTTAAAGTACTTGAGATTTTACATAATAAATCTTAGGGATGTGCCTTATAAAGGGAGGTGAGAGAGAGGTAACTTTTTACGTCTTATCAAGTCAAGAACTTTTAGCAAAATCTGAGCGGAGAGCAAACCGAGCGCACGATTTACCAAGCCAAATCTGGCAAGCCTGCAAATCACATGACCAAGCTGTCGCCAAAGAACCGCCAAGTGTAATTCTTTACTCGTGAATTTAAATGCATATAAACTTTTAAATTTTGAGAGGCAGTTAGAAAATATTAATAATAATAATAATAATAATAATAATAATAATAATATTCAATAATAATAATAATAATAATAATAATAATAATAATAAAAGATTTTGATGAAATTCTGGCAAAAGCAGAATTCAGTTTAGGACGGAGGACTATTAGTTTTTTTTTTTTTTTTTTTTTTCCTTCCCAATTATAACATCGCTTTCAAATTATTCAATTATAATTTCGATAAATTTTAGATTTCGATAAATGTCCAACTATCGAAAAATGATTTCGACAAATGTCCAACTATCGAAAACGACAACGCAAAAATCCCAGATTGAGACTAATAAGCCCTCAGTCCTAAAAAATGATTTAAAAATTTCTCCATTAAAAATTATTTAAAATACATCTAAAATTAACCACCTTCTCTCTTTATGCATGACTATAGCATAAAAAATGAAAATATATATATATATATATATATATATATATATATATATATATATATATATATATATATATATATATATATTTATATATTTATATATATTTACCCGAACAGATTATATCGCGTTATCTAATACAATACTTATGTTAAAAAAAAAAAAAAAAAAAAAAAAAAACTACCTTTGATAATAGTTCGTTAAAAAAATGTTTCCCCCCCCCCCCTTATAAAAAACTGCAGATTTTATTCATTTATATATATATATATATATATATATATATATATATATATATATATATTTAAAGAATTAAAGGCAGCAAAGATAGTCCCAGTCACATTTATAAACTTTTACTCTAAGAAGTAAGTACAGGGTCGAAAAGTACCGAGCCGTTTCGCCTATCTTTCCGATATTTTGAATGATAGGGTGCTTCGGTAACAAAAGTGTTACTAGTACCACTATAATCGACTAGTGACACTAGCTACAATCTATCATTTATAATTTTCTCTTACCAATGATATATATGGTAGAGAAAATATTGTTATGGGCTGAAATTTTAGAAATTGAATTTTTGTTTTACTTACATGTTTTGAGGTCCCCTGAATTCGAACACCCGGTCTTTAGCGGTTTGTATGTGTGTCTGTCTGTCTGTGTGCCTGTTATCACTATATCTCAAATCTCAGAATAAATAGTAATAGGAAGTTCAAACCCTGTATTCTATGTAGGGAGAGGGGGGCACCTTTGAACTGGGGGCACCTTTGAACAATCTAAATATTTTTCTAGAAAATTTTGTTATTTTTTTAATATAGATAGCAGCACATTAGTATTGCTTCAATGCAACAAACTAGCCAAAGCTTTACCATTTTACATGCACACTGCTGTCTAAGCAAGGTATGTATTTTTCTCTTTCCTGAATCTAAACTGTACAAAATAAAGTTGTAAGCTTTTTATTGATAATCTTGTATACCTATAATTTTAATTGATGTTTCAATGTTGAAATAAAGATTTTAGCTTTAGCTTATAAGTTTTGTTTTATTCAAATTCTTAAACCTAACTGAGTAAATTGTTCTAATGCCAAACTCCATATGATGGGGCACCTTTGAAAAAAAATGTTGGGGCACCATTGAACAAACAAAACTTTGAAGAAAATAGTTATAAAATCAATCTCAATACTATTATTTTATTTTGGATTTAAAAAATAAATGTGACAATGAAGACATACAAATTATTTATGTGCTGGTTTATTGCTTATTTAATATTAAAGTTCTACTTATATGCATGTGAACATCACTTTTGATTACTACTATTGTTTTTTTCAATCTTGCATGTTGTCATTTTTCCTACAGAAAAGTTTGCTTTCTTTGCAAAAAGTAAAAAATATTTATAGTGAAAAAATTTATTTTGATTATGGTCATCTACCATCATACTTAGAAAGGATAAAAAAAAAAAAAAAAAAAAAAAAAAAAGGGAAAGAAAGACCGATCCAGAATACTGACTTTGACTCCTGAGAAAAATGCAATTGAAGCTGAAAACAAAGCACATCAGAACAAAAGAAAGAAAATCTAAACAGTATAACTCTGCTTTTGAAAAAACAACTAAGAAGGGACTGCATACATTTGTTGATTCAAGCAGCGATGAAGATGGCACATTTTCTGTGCATAATGAAACTGACTTTGAAGATACTATTACCGTTATGGAGGATGAAGAAGGAAAAACTTTTGTTTTAGAAGATTTGAATGTGAATGATTTTATTTTAGTAAAATTTGCTACAAAAAAAAAAAAAACTATTCTTCACTATGTTGGTCAGATTGAATTGCAATTACAGGATAAAACAGAGTTTAATGTTAAATTTCTCTGTAAAAAAGAAAATGATAAATTTTATTTTCTGGAAGAACCAGATATCAGTTTGGTGGATTTCAACGATACTATAAAAATACTGCCTCAACCAAACATTACTGGAGGTACCTTACGCGCTGCTTCAGCAATGAGTTTTGATGTCAGTTTTGATGGATATAAATTTGGTTAAATAATAAAAATTTAGTAATTTCAGTAAATGTATATGTTTAATTTTATCATTATTATTTTATAATCCTTAAAAATATTCAGCATTTGATAAAAACTCTGTATAATTTCTCTTTGTTTATGTTTGCTCAAAGGTGCTCCTAGCTTGTTCAAAGGTACCCCTACATGGGGTAGGTTTGAACAGAAATATTAACAATTTTTAAAGTCTTATAACATATATAATTTATTTATAAAAAAAATTAATTTTTAGCTCACATGATGAAGAAATTCTTACTGTTTCTTGTGCAACAATTAAAATTAATAATTATCATCTAAATAAAAAAAATATGTTAATTTTCCAAAAAAACTGTTCAAAGGTGCCCCCCTCTCCCCTATATATCCTATAGTGATGCTACTTTAAAATTTTTGTTGAGTTTTTTTTAAAGAGCTCGTGTAAAGCACAACCCAAGATAAATCTAATACATTACGTCTACGGGCGAATTTTCTGGTAAGTACAGTGTAAAACTGTAGACTCCCTAGACGATATGAAATAAACATATTTTTTTTATATGCATAAAAGCATGTTTTGTGTAGATTGAAGTAAGGAAATCATTCGTTTACAGGGCTACAAAAAATAATTAGATGTATTGTGGCATTTTATTGAATGTAATTGATGGAAGTTCCTTGTTATGTTTTACGATGTCGACGAACACTGTTCAGAAAAAAAAAAAAAAAAAAAATCTCATACCTATACTGTAAACAAAGTTTTTTTTTTTTTTTTTTTTTTTTTTTTTTTTGAGGTTTTCTAAAACAAAAGTCCAATTTTTAACATTTGATGTGAGTTTATATCTGCAATCAACAAAACTTAAAAACAAATAACTGCAAGAAATTCAAATTTGGTATTTTGAAGTTAGTATGTAGTTGCCACTTTGTATATGTAGTAGCAAATTTCAAGGCAAATTAATGATAACCTTTAATTTTACATTTTGCAAATAAATATAGTCACTATAATTGAATGAGGAGTTTTGAGGTGTGCTAGACCCCCCGCAAACAAAATATCAAATAAAACTGTCACTAAACCTTTTTTTTAGAATATTTTGAATTAGATCGAATTTTCTTATCTTACGTCATGTCTTTATAGTATTAAAATGCAGAAAGAGAAAAAGTCGACTGAGTGACGCACAAAATTATATATATATATCTATATATCTTTATGAAACCGAATTTCATACAGCATGTAAACAAGATACAATGAATTATAAAGTTTTGTATAAGTACTAACCACCATACAGTGACCTAAGTGCCTCGCTTCCTTTTAAAATTTCTCCATCTCCGGTTTACAAAATTATTCATTACTAAGGTTTTTTTTTTTTTTGTTTTTTTTTTTTTTTTTTTTAATACTTCGAAATTTTCCAACCGTTAAATTACTAATCCGTTTTCCAAAAAATGTAAGGTTTATTTATTTATTTATTTATTTTTATGCTTCATTTTGTATCTAAAGAAGAAAAAAGAAATAATAATAATAATTAGGTAATTTGTGCATTTTAAAGCTGAAAATTTAAATTAAAAATAATTATTATTTTAAAAAACGAGTACGAGTTTTGCAGTTGTGAATTTTCTTACTGTGAAAATGAATTAAAAAAAAAAAAAAAAAAAAACCTTCAAGGAATGATTTTATTAACAAATTTCCCCATAGGGCTACATGAGATTTGATGTCCGGAGACGTTAAATGTTAAAAGAGGTTGACAGGAGCTATAATGTATAAAAATAATTTTATCTACTTGCTAACTTTTAGCTTATTAATGCTTATAATTTATATTAAAAAATAATATTTGTATTTCACATAAAAAAAATAAAAATAAAAAAATAAAAAAAATCTCATACATTTAATTTGAATAAATTTATCGCTTCGCTATAAAGTGGTATCAAATACATATTCTCATCAATTTATAGATATTATATTCAGAAAATATCTTTTGTTTTCGCCATGGCGGTTGCTGTTTTCTGAACTGGAATCATTCGATTTCCCTCAGGATGTAGTTCTTTTTCGTATTCATTGTATGTTTTCCGGTTGAACAGATTTAATCTGCTAACCATAGAGATCAGTTGCTTCCTTTATTGAAAAAGAAAAGAATTAAAAAGGTCTTATAAAATGCGATATATAGAGTCTGACCTGATATACATGTAATTTTATAAATTGATTTGTAAATTATTTTGTGAATCATATTAAGATTATACCTTTTATATACAGACACACACACACACACACACACACACACATATATATATATATATATATATATATATATATATATATGCGTTACTTTTTTAATGATAAATAACACTTAGAATTATATACTTAAATAATAAATGGTTATTTATACAGAGTATTTTTTTTAAATTCCTGAAAAATCAACAAATAATTAATGCAGGTCATATCTAGCAATTCTCATGGCCTTATGGTTAGTGTCGTGTCCATAGATAGTTTATAAAGAACTATGGGCGATCACACAGCTTTGGCAGTCTGGAAGCAACCATTTGAATGAAAATTTCCACAGGGAGTGTCGCTAATTTGCTGTATCTTCGCCAGGATGGCTGGAAAAGAGAAAATGCATCTAGAGTTCAGTTATTTACCGGGATAGTTTTTGAATCTGGAGTACATTCTGGTTTCATTCCTCTTAATTTTCCTCCCACTAAAGTACCAAGTGATCAGTCTAGCAATTTTTGTATGTACAAATTGATATGAGTGTATCAGAAGTCCATAGATCTACATCTAGAGGTGAAATTTAATAAGTATCTGCTTTAGAACTTTTAAAATAATAATAAAATTGCATATTTATAGGGTGAAAATAAATATAATTGTTCACATTTTAAAAAATATCACCTCGCCAAGAGTTCATTTAAATTTTATTTGCATTTTATACCTGCATGCTATAAGATTAACCATAGAGAAATAAAATATATATATATTATTCTATCAGAAATGCATAAATCCACATCTAGAGATGAAATTTAATAAGTATCTGGTTTAGAACTTTTAAAATAATGATAAAATTGCATATTTATAGGGTGAAAATAAATATAATTAATCACACTTAAAAACATACTACCTTGTCAAGAGCTCATTTAAATCGTATTTGCTTTTTATGACTGCATGCGATAAGATTAACCATAAAGAAGTGATATATATATATATATATATATATATATATATTACCTGGTTATTGCAATTATGCAATTGTTCTCCGTGGGAGCATTTATTGGTTTTCTTACTCATCAGATCTCCACATGTTGAATTTTTTCCTGTGTCTTATGTTAAAAACAATATATATATATATATATATATATATATATATATATATTGGCGTGAAAAGAAAGGCAATTAATTAATGCTCCGGAATGAATCATAAAATTTGGCAACATTGTATTTACATTTTATCTATAAAAAATGTATTAAGGGAACTTAATAGGACTACTAACAGATGCATTTAATCATAATTCCAAATAGTCGCACTTTTTGGATAAATTAAAGATTTAATTGAAATTTTTCATATATTTTTGTAATAGTTTTCATTGATTATAAATTAAAATAAAAATTTTATAGAAATTTTCTCACAGTGAAAAAAGTTTGCAACTAAAAAATTTGAAATGCCACTTATTTTGAAATACTTTATTTTAATATACGTTCCTGAAATCGTTTATGATATACGTTTCCTGAAACAACTAAGACTAAAAAACGCTTTTGTGAGCAACATATCCTTACAGCTAACCCGTTCATGTGTAATGTAATTACATTCATGATTATCAAAATATTCTATAACTTATGAGCAAAACTAGAATAATAATAAATAAATAAAATAAATATAAATTATAAAATTAAAATTCTGATAAAAATTTCCTGGATGAATTCTTGAGGGAAATTAAAATTAAGTGGTAATGGTGTATACACTCGCCTGTGAGAGGATTGCAGGTTTAATGAAAAAGACACCCAATTTACAATTTTCAGTAAATAAAATTGTATAAAATTATTTTACTTATAGCTTTAACTGCTTTAAGTAATATTTTTTTTTTTTTTTTTTTTACGTAAAAAGTGACTAGATAATGACTACCGATACAGAGATGCCAAAGGTGACATTTATTTTACTATTTTCCTATTATTTTTTCTATAGCATAAAATTTAAAATAAACTTATGCAGGGCAATTGCAACCTAACCTGTTAGGTTGCATATATGTTAGGTTGCATTGGTTTATTATAAGTTTTACTTTTTAAAAATAGTGGTACGAACAAAATATAAAAATAGTCGCCTGTGGCAGTCCTGCTATATGACGCGAGCACATATCAAAATGGTTAGATCGATTAGCTTTAACTATCAAATAAGTACGATAAAAGTTTGTATGAATAAAATGATGACCTGTAAACACGCTCTAGAACGTTTTAGAAAGATCCCTATGGAAAACTTTACCATTTCGGCCCAGGTCTCTAGTGCAGACAAATGGCTTTAACACGAATTCCAACACTATATCGGTGACTTTAAAATTTTATAGGAATTTTTTATTGAAGTCGAATTTTCTTTACACATACTATAATCTGTACGGATAGATTATAAATTTACTAACCTTACCTAAACTTCAAAAAGTTCACAAACATTCTTCTAAATATGTAATCTCTGAACATTTTTGTTAAAATTGTCTTTTTTATACGGCCGTATTCACCATTAATTTCAACTCCCGTTTCAACGCAAAAACTTGAAAAAAACGTCTAAAGGCAGGGTACAGCTTTCTAAGAAAAATGACCGGCTCTTTCTGCCATCTAGCGACAAGCATTTCATATAATCTTTGATTGTTAATTTTCCGCTAAAAAATATGAAAGTAACAATGCCGCTAGATGGCATAAGCAAATAATCAAATTTTGCTGAAAAGTTGTACTCTGACTTTATGCTATTTTCATGTTTTCGAGTTCAACCGGGAGTTGAAGTTACTGGTGAATACAGCCGATAAACTCCAAAAAATATTTTTTACAAATCTATTATTTTAATAATTTTCCGTCTAAAACCAATTCAACATCAAAGAAACTCATCCGCACACCTTTCTTTTCTTATTTTAGCTACATAGTTTATGAAATCCCACATGCTATCAAAGACCAATACTGAAAAATTTTTCAACCTGTAAAATTTAAGCTTTTACCCGCGCGAGACCGCAAAATAATTTATAAAATAAGCAAGTTCTTTCTGCATGCTTAATTTTGTTAATCCGACTGGATTATTTAAAGTTATTAAAAAAAAAAATAATAATCTGGTGTGTCACTCACACGACTTTCTCTTACACTGAAATTTAATACAATAAATACAGGTTGCAGATTAATAGGTAAGATAACGAGTACTGTTATGTAAACCTATGTTAAACAATTCATATTAGGCTTCTGAAGAGTTTTATATGATAATTAGTTCTGTGTGAGTGGGGCTACCACCCCCCCTCAACCCCCCGTTTCATTAATGCACCTACATTTATATAGAATTTAATTCGGTTATTAAAAAATAAGTCTGTTTTTAAAAAATAATTTTTTTAAATTATTATTTTAAAAAATTATCTTTCATGATAATGCAGACGATTTCCATATTAGAGAAGTAGTATAACACCAAATATCCAAAAAAAAGTCCATTTTATTCTCAAAATTAAAAAAAAAAAAAAAAAAAAAAAAAAAGTCCGATTTTTTTTCTAAGGTTTTTTTTTCGTTAAAAGTAAAAAAAAATTCGATTACTTTGTTTTAAATTATCGCAGATCGATGGTTCAACCATTCGTTTTTAAGGTATTGGCGAGCTCTTTTGAAAGATACCCATCATGATAAATTACTCCCCTCGAGGGGGGACTTCTCCCCAGGGGGGAGGCGAGGCTCGTACATACACAAAAAATTTTTCCCAGTTAACTATCTCTATTACAAAATATATATATTCGTTTCATTTGGTTTAGTGCAGTATATAGACGTTAAACTCTACTTTCCTGCAATTTCCTTACTGTAGCATCCCTATGTGATACACATTTAGAATACCAAGTTTGAACTTTCTGCCATAATTTGTTTTTGAGGTATGCTGATAACAGACAGACACACAGACAGACACACAGACATACAGACAGACACACAGACCATTTGCTAAAAACATGATTTTCGTATTCAGAGGACCTCAAAACGTGTAAATATAACAAAATCTCACGTTCAAAAATTTGACCCAAAAACAATACTTTCTCTACCTTATGGGTAAGAGAAAGTAAAAACTGTTTTCTTTTACTTATAAAGGATTTACAAACCATAATTCTAAAATAATAATAAAAGAGATCCATAATATTTAACATCTTCAATTAATTATGCATGAATTTTTTTAAATTAATTTCTTTTATGCAGAATTAAATTTAAAAAAAGTTTGTATAATATTTATTTAGTGTATAGGGAAACCACTACTTATCTTAATAAAAAGTAATCTCAAACCACAATTCTATTTTTAATGGCATATTCAAGTTAAGAAAAATAAAAGAAAAAAGAACTTAATAATATTTAAAGACAAAGATAACTATATATATATATATATATATATATATATATATATTAACTTTTTGCGGGTTATTAAAGTCTAAACTGTTTTATCACTCTTAATACAAAATGTAAAAATTAAAAGATATATAAAAACAAAAATTAATATCTTTATAAAAAAAATTTGAAAGGTGTTTTGACAATAAAATTCCTCTAGAAAATAATAGGTACACTCAGAAAACATTAACCAGTAATGTATTTAAAATTATAAGATAATGACACTTCACTTCATTTTTAAAATCCTTCTCCTTCACACTTCATTAAGAAAATGGCAAGGTTAATGGCTCCAGCTTAAACGAGAAAAAAATGCATTTTTATCTAAATGCTTTGCAAGTGTCAATATAATTATTAAGTTCAAAATAAATTTAACTAAGTAATTTTGGAAGTAAAAGTCATCTTTAATGGATGTGAAATATGAACTTAAAATTACAGCTGAAGTGTGGAGAATATAAATAGGAAATTATTATATAGCTTTATACGATGCAGTTTTATTTATTTATTTTTTCTTTTGCTTAATTTGATTCAGTAATTTATACTTAGGGGTATTTATTTTGTTTATATTTATTTATATTGATATTTTAATTGGTTTACACACAAAAAACTTTATTTGACTTAAATCATATTTAAAACATTTTGAGATTCAATTTTTTTAATCATATCTACAAGAAATGAGAAGAAAACTATTACGGCAGTTATGTAAGTAATTGCAGTATGGGTGCACGCAATTACAATAAGAAATTGATAAAAATAAATTGGATTGGAATTTTTTATTTATTTATTTATTTTTATTTATTTATTTTTGTAAATAAGGTCTAATAGTAATAAAATGTAAAATAGTTAAAAGAAAAAAAAAAAAAAAAAAAAAGAAAGAAAGAAAGAAAGAAAGAAACTGTCAACAATTACTTCCGGGTCAAAATAAAACATGGCTCTTTAGTCAGGCAAAAACAATTTTGGGAGTTATATAATTAATTGTAGTGTGGGTGCACGCAATTACAATAAGAAATTGATAAAAATAAAATTGGATTGGAATTTTTTATTTATTTATTTACTTATTTATTTATTTATTTACTTATTTTTGTAAATAATGTCTAATAGTAATAATATGTAAAATTGTTAAAAAAAAAAAAAAAAAAAAAAGAAAGAAAGAAAGAAAGAAACTGTCAACAATTAGTCCGGGTCAAAATAAAACATGATTCTTTCATCAGGAAAAACAATTTTGGCAGTTATATAATTAATTGTAGTATGGGTGCACGCAATTACAATAAGAAATTGATAAAAATAAAATTGGATCGGGATTTTTTATTTTTATGCAAATAAAGCGTCATAGTAATAAGAAGTGAACTTTGTTTAAAAAAAAAAAAAAGAACTACTGTCGGGTCAAAATAAAACATGACCCTTTCTTCAGACGAAAATTTTTAATACGAGTGCTGCAAACAAAGCGCAACGATATTTATTGACCACGTACGTTACAGTAGGAAGGACATTTGACATATTCTGAGAAATCAGTACATGAAGCAGCGACTTCTATCAGCTATAACTGCATCTATGTGTCTGAGCATTGATTCGAACAGCGATTGGATGTTGAAGGCATCCTGTTAAAGTGACATCCTGCTGAAGCTTCATGAAGTGCTGTAACCGAATGTGTCATTCAATAGCTGCTCGATTCAATACCTAGGCACATAAGTGCAATTTTTGCTCCCAGAAGTCGATGCTTCATTTACTGATTTCTCAGAATATATCACTCTAAATTTCCTTAATATTAATCAATTGTTTTTCCTACTATATTGGACATGCATAAGAAATATAATTATGATATTAAAACTTGAATAAACTACTACGTCAGAAACGCCAAAGAAAAATATTTGAGATGCATACAGCTGTTTTATTAGCCTTAAGCGTGCCGTCTTTAGTGCAAAAAGAATTCTGAATCAGGAGGAGTGTCCGTATATATAGGAGAGGGACCGAATTTAGTTCAACCAATAGGATTATGGGAAAGGTGGGGAGAGTGGCCAATAGGAATTTAGGAATGTTAGCTGTGTAAATAGTAGAAAAATTAAGCAAATGTGGACTGAATATGAAATTTCCGACAATCAGACAAATAGGGAACAACGAAATCACAATTTACATGGTTTTTAAAATTTTTATAAAGCTTCAAATAAATCAAGTTCATGAATGGATTTAGGTCTGCAAATTATTTTAGCTGAATTAAATTTAAAATTGTGATTTTTCCTCCCAGCAAAGTTTAGAAATAGCCGATTGCAATTTTTATTGGTGTTGCATTTTGTATAGCCAGTAGTATATATAAAATTGAAATTGAAAATAAATACTGGTGGAAGAAGAATTCTAAAAAAGAAAGAGGGAAAATAAAAGTAAGAAATTAAAAATTAAATGGAAAAAAAAAAAAAAAAAAATGCCACAAGAATCCATGCGACAAGAGTAGATTGGAGAAGAAAAAATATTAACTTTAGAAAAGTCAAAACAATAAACTATGAGAGAAGCAGTGAGAATGAATAGAAGGTTTCGAGATCGGTTATATTTACATGATTATTTATATTGATTTTCAGCCTTATTTATCACAGTTTTTCATTTAATTTGGTGCTGTCTTAATATTATTTAAATATTAAATACTCAATGCCGTGAAGTGGTGGATTTTAATTCTTGCTTTTAAATTCCTCTTATACATTTTTAAGTCATTTTCTCTCCACTGATGGCAATATTTGCCATCGCCTAAATTTTTACTCCCAAATCTTTTTCTTCGAATAAAATTTATTTTTTATTGTGCCCTCATATCCACCCTATTTACCCCTTTCCTTTTATAGGTATTATTCTCGGTTATTTATTAAATTTATCTATTTCTTGATCAAAATACTTCAGATTCAATCTTAGCTCAATTTTTCCTTTATTCAATCTGAAATTGCCTCTTATCTTCGCTTAAAGCAATCTCGCTTTGTTCGTCTGCATCTAATTGGATCACCACTAAGATATGAGTTTTTATTATTTGTTCAGGACTTTAGGTCTTTAGCGCATTGTTTTTACCTATTTCTTACTGTTAGAGTGTAGGATCGAATTATTCTTATTCCGTACGTTGCCGATTTCTTTGCCGCACTCATGCCAACTTTGTTAGCCTGTCGGAGGATTGTGTTTAAATTAGAAACAATTGTTGTATTTTTTTTCAATATGTATTATTTATTTATTTATTTATTGAGATTTTATCTTAATTTTTAACTCCAGTTTTTTTTTTTTTTTTTTTCCCTCACTTTATTTTATTTACTATTATTACTTAAAAAACAACAACAACATATATTTATTATGAAAAAAAAAATAATAAATCTATTAACATACTAATACTAAAGTTACGGTACCAGACTTCAAGAGAAATAAAAGGCACACAGATTTATTTTTATTATTTTTTCATTTATTTTTTCAATAGAAAGTTTCGTTCTTTTAAAACATTTGCTGTGATCTATAAATACTTTCATTTTATAATTATATACATTTTTTTCTTTTTTAATTCTTTATTTAAATGAAAAATAATTTTCAACGAAATTTTGAATAATTTGAATATTCCCAAACGATCAGTAATATGCAAGTACTTACGAATATAAATAAATATTTGAAAATTAAAAAAATAAACATGAGATTTTATTTATTTTGGATCTTTTTATGCTACTTCATGCATTGTTTTTTATACTATAATATATTTTTTTAATATACTCAATATATGTATCATCGTAGATCTGTAGAAAAACGATCATTTTTAGAATATATATATATATAAATTAAATTATCATCGTGATAATAATTTTATTCGAATTATATCTCATTTAAAATTTCATATGTTGGTCTTTTCATCTATCTTTCATTTGCTGAGTGTTGCAAAGGAATTAAATTATTCAAATAATATATATATTCTAAACAAATTTGTTTACGTGGTAAATTTTACAAAGAGATTTACCATCTCTCTGCATTTTTATATAGATTTAAGTTCCATGCCAAAAAGCATGTTCTTTCTGATAGTCATAAAAAATATATTTTCTTCCCTATTGTATCACTTTTGCAGATAACTATTAGAAAGAAGTCAATCGATAAAAAAAAAAAAAAATCTGACATTACAGTATTTTAAACAGTACGAATGACGAGAAAGTGGCAAAAGTTAATATTTGATGAATGTTAGTCGCTATGTAGGTAAACGGCTGATCACAGTTCTATAAAAAATTTTATAGAGGTCCATTTATACATCTTATGATGCACCTAGAAGCCAGATTTCAAAATTCTTTATTATTATTATTATTTTATTATTAATTATTATCATCATAATTATTAATATTCTTTATCTGGGAACTTCATTTAGTGCTGACATATGTTGTCATAAGATTGATGATTACAATCTGAAAAAGAAATGTCTGTCCGAAAAAGCCGCAAATGAAAACAATGGGATCCGTAACTGATATAGGGCAGGCAGAGTAACTACTGGCGAAATCTTCGGGTACCCGAAGCGAGGTTTAACTTTTTTTAAAATAAAATAATTTAAAAATCTGGTGATTTATGTTTTTGATATTTTCTTTAAATACACTGACTTTCGAAGCAGGCAAAGTCTACTAGTAATTTATAAAAGTATTAAATAATCTATTATAATCAGTTTCCACATAATAATAAAGTTCATAAGCATTTTAACCCCTTAACGCGCGCCGTCCTCGCTGCGAGGACGCAAAATTTAAGATCCAGCTGCAAAAATTCATCCCGGTAATTTTTTAGCTAAAATTTACGTTTATAATATCAGAATAGGCCGGTTTCTTAAACCTTAAAATTTAAAATTTCTTTTTGTTTATTTCAGTTCATGAATTCCGGTGGCAGTATAATTTAAATGATCCGAATTATCTTGCGCCGCAAAGGGTTAAATGTTTATTGCTATCTAATTTGCTGTTACGCCCACTTCTTAACTTATTATTTTATTTAACTTTGTCTGTTATGGAAACTGAAATGGAAAGAAAAGAGTAATAATGCATATTTTGTTATAATAAAATTTTATAGAATGTTTAATATATATTTTTTTTTTTCTGTAATGAAGTCATTTTTATATTTACCAGGTAAATTATTGTTCACAAAATTATTTTTAAAAATGAATTTATCATTGATTATATGTATAAATTACATTACTACTAGTGGTAAATGAGATGTAATACTAGAAAAAGTTTACGTATCTATAACAATTGTTTGAAGGAAGTAATTGTTTTTGCTTTTTAGCCCTATTCCCACGGTAAAATTTTGCAAAAAAATATTTTTCGTGATAGAAATAAAAATGTCAGTCCTTCATTTTACCAAGATCCCAATGTAATTTTAAGAAAGTTCTACTTCATTTTATTTTGTAAAATAAGCGCTTTTATCTTGAGATATATAAATGTAAAGACTTTTGAATATATGAAAGTAATTATTAACCCATTCGTGCCTAGCGTCCTAATTTTCGGACGCTTTCTTTAAAAAAATCCTGGAACAACATAAATTATTCTAGCTCTTCAAAACTTCGCAAAATGAATCTTTAATGTTTGTTTCTAATATTTATTCGTAGATGGCAGCACCACGCAGGGATCAAAATGGAAAATAATTGTTTTATTCAAGAACAAAGATAGATTTCCTTCGAATGAAATGGCGCACAAGAAAAGAAAATATATTTAATTTATTTATTTACCAAATCTTTAATTAGTATTATAATTTGTTTTAAAACACATTATTTTAGAATACGTATTTCAGCATTTTTTATATTTTGTGTTTTTAAGTTGACTTTGAACATTTACATTTCGTCCTAATTTTAGGACGCTAGGCACGAAAGATTACGTGTTTTTCCCTTACCTTTCAATGTATTAAATACTTGTTTTACGGTATTTCTATTTATTCAAAATTCTTTTATATGAATTATTAGGAGTATTATCTGTCTTTATATATTAATTTTAGTTCCTTATCTTTTATTTTCCTTATGCTAAGTTCATTTTTTGAAAATTTTTTTGGTGTTTTATAAGGAGGGAGAGGTGCATATTAATTTAAGAGATCTCAACTTTTAACTTACTTAATAAATAATTCCATCAAATTGTATTATAAATGTATTTTTCCTTAAAATTTTTCTGATTTTTAAAAAAGTTATCTTTAAGAACGATTAAATTTTGTGATTTTTTAAAAATATTTTATTATAAATAAATTGCGTATTTTGATATCCGATATTCATTGAAAATTGTCCTTAAAAATTTCTAATTTGTACATCTTTTGTGTTACCAGTTATTTATTATATAATTCAAACAAATTTCAAAGATATATTTTATTTATTTATTTATTTTTATTTTTTTTTTTAAGTATTAGTTACAAAGAAACATATTTTACATTTCTCATTTCTCAAAAATTTTAAATAGATTTTTAGTAATAATAAATTTTTGTCATTTTCAGTTTATCCGTTCAAGAACCATTGGCTCTTTTAGAAGAATTATCTGACGACGAAGAGTTTATAAATGCTGATATAAGCCCCGTTCACATGAGCAGTTTCAACCCGGGTCGTACCCGCGTCAGTCTCTGCGGAGCTGTTCACATTCTTCCTTCCCGCGTAAAAGGAGGGTTAGACCAGGGTCATAATCAACGCCGCATTATACTAGGGATAATGCGGGGTTGACCCGCGAATTACCCAGAATTCTTTTCGCTTGTTTCTGTTTCAGATTACCACAGCGAATTGCGCGCTATGTTCAAGAGATAAACTGCGTTCTTTTTTATTTATTTTATTTTATTTTTGTATGCGTGTGTATTGCTGTGAAGTTAATTTAAGAATAATAATACTAGCGGAAGGAATTTAAAATAATGCGTGGATATTATATAAATGAAAAATATAAAACAGACACGATGTTTTGTACTTTTCTTTATTCCTTTTTAATTGAATTTTCTAAAATTCTTAGTAAACTAAAATGTAGTAAATTAATATTGTTTTACAATATATATATATATATAAAGGTTGACATATTTTTTTCCCTTTGTAAATAACTTTTTAGAATTAAAAAAATTTTGTATTCATATGCATTAGAATATAACAATATTAAGTATTAATATTTCTCAAAAACTATTTAAATTCAATAAAATTAAATTAAAAATTTATATATTTTTTAAATATTAATCCGGCTGAACAATTTTTAACTTTTTCTCTTGATTTTATATTATTATAATTTATTTAACTATATATTCTAAACATGTTTGAATATTGCTTTCGCTATTAAATGATAAATTAATTTTTAAAAAAGGTTTTTATGTTTGAATATTAAATTTTTTCATTTAATTTTCAGCATTCAAACAATATATATATATATATATATATATATATATATATATATATATATATATATATATATATATATATACATATATATATATATATATATATATATATATATATGTATAAATATTTTTAAGAAATTAATTTATCAGTCAATCTTTAATATATATATAAAAGATTTAACTTACTAATGAATCTACAAAGTAATAACCAAATGTATTTATAAAAAAATATTGCTGAATTGCTGTAATATTTAAAATCCATTGTCCACACTAGAGCCTGAACTGGGTGGAATGCCCTTTAGGGAGAGTTTCAAAGGGATACTAGCTCATACTCATGGGAGTTTTAGGGAAAACGACGGAAAACTATTAAGATGAGACCGACGGTGGTTCGAACCCGATACCCATATTTATTCGCTTAATAATATGGCCAATATATTGATTTTTTTTTTTTTTTTGGAGGCATTTTTAATTATATAAACAGAACAAATTTATAATATCTATATCATGAGTTCACGTATAAATTTAACTTTAGAAGTGGGTTAGAAATAGATAAACTATTTGGGAATATATTTGAATAACATATATATTTCATAATCGGTTTTATATTTTACCATATTAGAAATTTCATTGAAATTTTTTTTTATAGATAATTGCATCCCATTGCTACTGTTCTTACATATATGAAAAAATTTATCGGCATATTTAATCACAAAAAAGAAAGAAAAAATATCAAGCGGTGGTGTGAGCATTAAGGCTGATTCATATTACAAGGGTTCTAGACCTAGGTGGAATTCCCTCCACGGAATTATTTTAAGAGGTTCGGATTATTTAAGAGGTTCCGTGATTTTTTTTTTTTTTATTGAATTTTGGTTTTAATACTTTAGGTTACAGAATATTTTTAATTATAAAAGGAGTTTTAATAATAAAATATATGCACAAAAGTTTAATTTATAGATTTTATTACAGATGCACAAGAATACTTTTTTTTATGAATTCTTATTTCGATGCATAATAAAAGATAAAGACTTATGAAAGATTTAAGATGAAATATTTGTAAGAATATCTGTTAGTTATGATAGTGAGAAATGAAATAAGTATCTGACCTAGTATTCATTAATGTAGTAATATTACTTTAAATCTTTAAGGTATTAAAATCAAAATTAAAAATTTAATCATTTATTTTATTATTTAATGCATTTAGATTTAATTATAATACATAGTTTTTTCTAACTAATTCAAAATCAAAGTATCGTAAAGCTAATTATATTAGTATTTCAATTGACATTTATAAGTTTAATTGTAATAACAATAATATAAATAAAACTAGTTTCAAAACTTATTTTATTTCCCGATCCTATTTGCATCTTAATATTCAAAATAATATTAATAATTAAATTTCTAATACATAGCCATTTTTCTACTCCATATAAAAAATATACTGAAATTTCCTGTTTAAAAAACTAAATTTAAAGTGATTTGTTTGTAATATTAAATTTGTATTAACAACTTAATATAAAATTAAATATTAATAATGAAGAATAATATAAAATATATAATCCTAAAACTTAATAATGTATGTAATCCTTTTATTCTCAGCTACTGTCAAACATGAAATTCACCTTTAATAATCCCTTTATTCTATTTTCACCTTTGACAATATCGTTTCGCTTTCTCTTTCATCCGAACTCATGCAACAGCCAATCAGAATTCAAAAAACGTATGACGCTGCTACAGTGATTTTTAACCAGGGTTGATAGTGTGAACAGCCTAAAATGTTGACTCTGTAAAACCCCGCTTTTCAAATTCCCGGGTCGTTTTGACACGGGTTGAAGTAGCCTCATGTGAACGGAGCTTACGTCATCACTCTCCCAACAAATGGATATTTAACGGATGGAGACAGCGGTCCAGAACATGCATTGTCTGTAGATAATTTATCTGTTTCACAATTACGTGCTTCAGCCACAGTGAAACTAAATTATAAAGGAGCAGCATCCAAAGAAGTTGGAGATTCTTCATCTGAAAACGATGACGATGAAGTTCTACCGCCTAAAAATGTAAAACGAAAAAAATCAAGAGGGCGATTAAATGCGGTGATTTAGTATGTCAGATACCAAACTTGAATGAAGCTAAGCCAAATTTTTTGAATATTCATTGGTCCCCTACATCATTATTTCAACTTTTTTTTTTTGACGATGATCTCATAGAATTGATTTAGGAGCAAAACATATTACATGCTCATCAGAAATGATGTACAACTTTTACTGTTACTCGTGAAGAATTGCAAACTTTTATTGCTATTCTTTTGACAAGTGGATATGCTGAATTACCTAGAAGAAGATTGTATTGGGATCCATCTGCTGATGTGAATAATGAAGCAATAAGTTCTTCAATGAGTAGAAATCGATTTGAGCAAATTTTGCAATATCTGCATTTTGCAGATAATAACAAGCTCAATAAAGATGATAAAATGTCAAAGCTTCGTCCTTTTCTTTCAACGTTAAACGAAAAGTTTTTATTGCACTTTCCAATGGAGCAGCAACTGACTGTGGACGAAAGTATGGTGCCCTATTATGGTCGGCAGAGTTGCAAACAATTTGTTAAAAGCAAACCAATTACATTTGGTTGTAAATTTTGGGCTCTGAACACAAGACTAGGATATTTAATCCAATTTGAACCATATCAAGGAGCTGGAATAGTTCCCGACGTTCATGGAGTAGGAATGGGAGGATCTGTTGTTTTAGATTTAATATCGGAACTACCTGCAAACAAGCCTTACGACATCCACTTCGATAATTTATTTACTAGCCCTGCTCATATAGATGAATTGTCTAGTAGAAACATTGGAGCAACAGGAACCATACGTACCAGTCGTACCGAAGACTGCCATCTAGAAGATGCAAAGTCATTTAAAAAACGGGAAACGGGTTCTCACCAATGTTATTTTGATGAATTGAAAAATTGTATAATCGTAAGATGGCGCGATAACAATGTTTTTACAATTGGCTCCAATATGCATGGCATTTTTCCTCTAGCAAAAGCAAAGCGATTGTCTAATGCAGAAAAAAAAAGTTATAGAGATTAATCAACCGAATATAATATGCCAATATAATCGGTACATGGGAGGAACAGATCGTATGGATCAAAATTTAAATGCATATCGTTGTTCCATACGATCTAAGAAATGGTGGTGGCCTTTATTTATATTTGGGTTAGAAAGTGCTATTCAAAATGCTTGGCATTTATACAGATTATGCTCATATTCATCTTCAAAGCCCTTAGATTTCTTAAGCTTCAGACGAGAAATATGTTTAACTTATTTCCAAAAATCAACAAACAATACCCCAAGACCAGGCAGACCTGTTACTACAACACGCAGATGCAAAGTACAAGATTCAATTCGATATGACGGCTTAAATCACTATATTGAGGTAAATAAAACACAGTTACGATGTGGAAACTGTGGGAAAAAAGCAGCCAGGACATGCAGTAAATGCAATATGGGATTGCATCAGAAGTGTTTTAAAGACTTTCATACAAAGTAACTGTATTATCTTTTTCTTTAAATCAAGTGTTTTAATTACTGTATATAATGTAGTTTAATATCTTAACTCAATATTAAGATAATTTTTCTTGATTTTTAATAGTATGTTACGTAAAAAATTGTTCATATTCAAGACTGAATTAATTCGATTATGTGAAAAACCTGTACCCATTCGTGCCTAGCGTCCAAAAATTGGGACGCTTGTATTTGTTTAGTTTAAATAAAAAAAAATGTCAATTTTTTTCCCTATTTTTTAGGTTCATTTTACATCCTTTACTGTAATTAAACAGAATATTTAGGAGAAAAAATAAATTCAGGCACAAATGGGTTAAGATAGCTTTCAACTAATAAATACATTTTTTTTTTTTTTTTTTTTATCTTCACAATTCACAAAATTATTTTTTTTAATGTAGTTTTTAATATTGTTTTAACTAGGGGATAAAATATCTCACAACATTTAAAAATATGTATTAAGAAAATAATAATGAAAGCAATGTATACGCGCTGTGTATAAGTCTTTGCGTATCTCAGAACACTGGAAATAAATTTAAGACAAACATACATATTAAAGCATATTTTCAAGTAAACTAAGTTATATTGGTGTTAATTTTTATTCATTATTTTTGTTTTAATTTGCAGCTGCCGAGAAAGGAATGTCTACGTAAACAATGAACGTAATAAATATACGCATATTCTTTTACGTACGAAATATATCAAATAACGATTTATGTTATACATTAGAAAGCATTATCGTTAAATCAACATTATAAAGTGCATGGTGAGCTCTATAATATGAAGCACAGTTCGGAACACAATACAAAAAAAAAAAAAAAAAAAAAACAGAATAAAAATAAATAGAAAAATGAGATTTGAAACTAAATGTTTGTTATATATATATATATATATACTTCTTAATTAAAAAAAAAGATATTTATGAATTATTTTATGTGAAAAGATGTTTTTTCTATTGAATAATAAAATTATTATTTACTGAAATTTATAATTTATAACATCTTTAAAAGGGTATTTTTGTGTATAATATTTCTTTCTTTCTTTCTTTTTCTTCTTCTTCTTCTTTTTTTTTTTTTTTTTTTTTTTTTTTTTTAACAATGTAAACTATTTATTTCAAAATCTTTTATTTATCAAATAAAAAATTACTCTGCAAAAGCATTTTAATATTTAAAATATTTTCATAGTAAAGTTGCAAACAATTATAATTATGTTTAAATATTTTATTAAAAAGAAAAAAAAAAAAAAAAAAAAAAAAAAGATGATTGCATAAAAACATGCGATATCTCAAAAAAATATTGTAGAAAATATAATATATTGAATATTTATTTTCCATAATTTATAAACAATACATCATAGAAATCTCTTATGTTTTTTGATCACGGAGGGCATTGTTCTCTGGATTGGAAACATTCGATTTCCCTCAGGATGTCCCTTTTCCTATTCATTGGATGTTTTCCGGTAGAACAGATTTAATCAGCTGACCATATATGTTTTTTTTTTTTTTTTTTTTTTTTTCGCATTTGCTTGAACGAGAAAGCTAAAATTTTTGTGTAAATTTTATAAAGTAAGAAATATGGAACAAAGAAATGCTCTTTCGAAAATATTGAAATATTTTGCATTTGTATATATTTTTGATCTTGTGAAAAAATATCAAAACCTTTTTTTAAATCATTTTGTGTGTGTGTCAGATTGTTTGGGTGTACGTGAGATTATTTGGTATCTTCATAATCTTTTATGTGTTTTCGTCAACATAAACTAAATAAATAAAAATTGAAAATTTCGAAACTATTTAACTAACTATTAAATATCTATTTAACTAAATATTTAACTAACTATTTAATTATTTAACTAACTAACTAGCATGGATGTATAATTTTTTTTGTATTACTATTCCGTTTATATGTAATTAAAATATAAACTCTCAGTTATTTAAATTACAACATCTTGAAGGAATCACGTGATTGCTTTGAAAGTTTAAAAATATACAAATCGGGGTTCGATATTCCTATGATTTTTGATATTCATATAGGTTAGAATTTTAAAGTTGTTTCTCTTGAGAATAGTGAGCTGCACCTTCTTAACTGCTGTAATATCCCCAAAAATACACAGACGTAGTGAAACGCTTAAAACACGTATGGTTATCGGCTACTGGACCATGTTTAATGGTATCCGCTAATGGTACACCAAACGTAAGTGTGCGTTTACGACGGCATGGTGTGACATTTTAGAATGTTCCAAAGTTCACACAGAGAATAATGATTATCCTTTATTAAAGGATGGATACCTTATTGTTTAATAGCAAATCCTAAATTTTGAAAGCTCAGAACATTGATGTGAGTCTATGGATCATTGGGTCGAGAAAACAGACTAATTTGGAAATTCGGAAATCGACATTACTGGATAATATCGCTGATCCGCATGGTGGTAACACATAGTTCATCTCTTCAGTTGCTTATAAGCTTTAGCATAGCTACATGTATCATATTCTGTTTAAAAAAATCGTCAAAATGCAGTTCATCGGGAAATTTCCATGAGGGTTCTTTTACAGGAAACTTTTACACTAAAACTTTGGTTCCTGTAGCTACTATAAACTCAGATATATATAGATTAATATGACAATTAGCAACAAGTTTTTTTTTTTTTTTTTTTTTTTTTTTTTTTAATCAATTCAACTTCAAATTGGGATACAGTGTATGGATACATTCATGTTAGACAGTATGATAGCGGGCACCGGTTTCCACAATGCATTAAGCAACAACATTGTCTATACTAACACCCAAAATGATGATCTGTGGTAAAATTATGCAATGTGGACAAACTCACCTACTACGACCAAAATGCAGGGCATCTTGGAAATTTGCATGACGGCTCCTTTTATAGAACCCTCTGACCCTAAACCATCGGTTCCAGTAGCTACTATAATCTCAGAGATATAGCGACTAATATGAAAATTAACCACAAGTACTTTTCTTTTTTAAACACTCAGCAGTGAACTTTTCTTATTAAAAAAATTTTAATCTACAAAAATTTCCTATCAGTTCATATGAAGATAATCTGTCCTGCTTCAAATTGGCTGAAAGTGATAAATTTCGACAGAAAACCAAACTCATCGAATTGCGGTATCACCTGTTCAGACACTTAATTAAGAAAGGCATTATAAAGGTCGAATATATGAATTACGGAAAATATGATCGCAGATATTCTCACCAAGCCTCTACCGAGACATCCTCTGAATAAATTAAGACTAATGATTTTAAACTGTAATTAAATGTCATTGCGTTTACGAAGTGGTGACGGTTAGAATTAAACTCAAATGGCATTTAACTAAAACTTTGTTTTTCATATTAATTTGAAAATATTTGACTTAAATCTTTTGCCCTGTATATATTTTAGAGCGTCATCATGACGCATCACTTTGTGATTGGCCATCTTAATTTTATGTAGATGTAGTCTCGTTCTATTCGTTTTTTTTTTTTTTTTCGATGTATCAGTGTAAAAAAATGTATTCTCAGCAAAAACATGCTGGTTTCTGTTTATTCCCACACTTTATTAAATTGCTCACATAATTAAAATTCTCATTATAGACCAAGCTATACAGTAGCTGGTTTAATCATTTGAATATACAATTCTACATATTAATCAAACACATTTCCAATATTATTTTCATATAGAAGTAGCTGATTCCGAATGAAGATTGGTCAATCATAGTGCACGTTATTATTGAATATTTCATGGATTATAAAATAACGAGAATACTCAGGAACAAGTTAAGTGAATTTTACTTACCTTACGAACTTTGTTGAAATTAATTTAGATCATATTGCAATAAAAATACACATAACGAATCTTTCATATTTAACAATATTGAAGTTTTGATGTGAGTAGTAGTGTACTTTAGTTTTCTTATCAATAACCACCCACGTATGTTTAGAAAAATTCAAGAATGTTTTGCAGCACAACGTAAACAACTTCTTACTTGGCCTATCTATTTAACGAATATGTAGCTGATTGAACATGTATGCAATTTAGTCGGTCGATTTAAAAGCAGTGATTTCCATCCAAATCGACTACAGACGAATTTTAGTTTCGCATAGGAGTAATACTTAATGCAAGTTACACATTAACAGAATTTTTTATTACATGCTACGTCATGTAGTAACATTCATTGAAGAGAATGGTGGATTCACCAAACTCTAAATTTTCGACATGTACTTTTTTTTTCTTTTTTTTCTTGTAATGTAAATCTTTTTTTTTTTTTTTTTTTTTTTTTTTTTGACAACACAAATTGTTTATATATTAAATATCTTTCGGTTTAAATGGATCATCCGTGGTGTTTATTTTCTTTTCTTAAAAAAAAAAAAAAAAAAAAAAAAAAAAAAAAAAAAAAAAGCTTAATAAAATAAAAATTATATCCTAGTTTCTGATGAATTATATATGATATGAAGTTGAGATATAATTTTAGAATTTATAATAGATCTCGTGAATTGACACAAAATGCTAATTCATATTTTTTAATGATATATAAATGTATAAAAAATATTTATGCTTGTTTCTTTAACAGATGCATATTACTTCACTCTATTTATACATATTCTCAATACATACTCATAGACTTTCAAACGAAAAAAATAACATTTAAATGTATAAAAGTCCCTAAAAAGTGTTGATTAGAAAATTCGTGAGAAAAATAATTTTAATTTTTACATTTTCTTGGTATAATAAATAAACTTATAAATGTGAAATGAATCTTTAAAGATAATTATTAAAAAAAGTTGTAAAAATTCAAAAATGTATTTTTTTAAAATTAATCTTTAATTAAAATCTCAAAAACGATGGGCGTTGTTATGAGAATACACAAACTTATAAAATGTAAAGTTCTGAACAATATATTACGGTTATTAACATTTATTCTATATTTTGCATAAGAATAATTAACATCATATATTCCATGAATAATTTATTAATATTCTCATAGTTATTTTCGGCTTTAATACAAATATCTAATTACATTTCCCCCATAAGTAAAAGTATATGATCAAATTAATAAACAAAAAAAATAAAAAAAATAAAAAAAAAAAAAAAGAGGAGAAAAAAAAAATCTTACAAAAATAATATTTCAATTTATTTACAAATAGATCAACAACTCTACAAGTATTGTAAATATATAATTATTATTTTTTTTCAATAATTTTAAAAGATTCTTATAAAATCTATATTTGATTTTCTAATTAAAACGTCTTGTAATCTATACATATGAATCGAAATTTCAATGTTAAATTTTGTTTTAAAAATTACAGAAAATTTCTTAAAGTAAAATTTAAGTAAGATTTTAAATAGTTTAGTTGATATTTCATAAATTGTATAATATAAATAAAAGTTATATTAAAGATAATATATTATCTTATTTTGACGTAAGGATCATGAGGATAACAAATGACGAATAACAACTGCTGAAATATATACAGTCGGTAACAAAAGTATCCGAACAAAAATTCCTAAAAAAAAAAAAAAAAAAAAAAAAGTAGAGTTAATACTGTTTTATTAAATAAATCCTTGTCGAATCATGTTCTTAGCCAGTCTAAGAACACGTTTCGACAAGGATTTATTTAAAAAAAAATATGAAATCTATTTTTTTATATAGGAATTTTTGCTAGTGTTCGAATACATTTGTTACCAACTGTATGTATCCCAAATTGTTAAAATTGCTAAACTATAAAAAAATAATTAAAAATATATCTGCTAATTTATTTTTGTTCAAAATTATACATATGTATATATTATGTAAGAAATTGCCGTATCCTCACTATACACATGGTACAGACGAACACTAAATATATTTATTTCTTTTCGTATTCTTTAAATTATTATAATTTACTTTTTATATTCTTTGTATTTACATTAATGTTAAAAAATAGAGGGAAAATACTTATATTTGCCTGAAAAATTCTGCCATTTATATTTTCATTCTAGTTCTAGAAAACTTTAGTCAGAGTAAAGTAAAATTCGTTTTATAAATAATAGAATAGTTTTGAAACCAAATTCCCTAGTTTACAAGCTGTGGTATTTGTGATAGAAATCTATAGTTTATGGTTGGCTTATTTTATTTCAATACTTTACGAAAAATGCATGGATAGAAATACCTGTAAAACAAGTGGGGTAGAACATATGGTTCAGTAGATTTTTGCTATCTATTGGATTTATCTAGGTTAAATTTAAATATTTCACATATTTGCTAGTGTTAGAAAAATCAGATTGCAATAAAAAAAAAAAGCATTATTTTTGGAATATCTTTTTACCTTTTGTTTTAGATTTATAAGTATCTTATATATACATATATACATATATATATATATATATATATATATATATATATATATATATATATATATTTGTGCGCGTGTGTGTATGTATGTATTTATGCTTGTATATATATATATATATATATATATATATATATATGGGGGAAAAAATCCCAACACCAAGAAAAAATTATTGTATATTAATGAAATTTCAGCAATACATTTGTCTAGGTAACATATTTAATTGATTAAAGTTTCAAGATTACAGGTAGAGCCATTGGCGAGAAGAGCCATTTCAAATGTGAAAAGTTGGTACTTTAGTAACCGGTGTAATCGTCAGAATTTTGAATGCAAGAATGCAAACGTGCATGCATTGTGTTGTGTCGTACAGGTGTCGGATATCAGTTTGGGGAATGGAATTCCATGCCTGCTGCACTTGAGCGGTCAATGCAGGGACGGTTAATGCTGGTTGTGGATGACGCTGTAGTTGTCGTCCAATGATGTCCCATACGTGCTCGATTGGAGAAAGATCTGGTAATCTAGCAGGCCAAGGCAACATGTCGACACTCTGTAGAGCATGTTGGGTTACAACAGCGGTATGAGGGCGAGAGTTATCCTGTTGGAAAACACCCCCTTGAATGCTGTTCATGAATGGCAGCACAACAGGTTGTATCACTAGACTGACGTACAAATTTGCAGTGAGGGTGCGTGAGATAACCACGAGAGTGCTCCTGCTGTCATACGAAATTGCTCCCCAAACCATAACTCAAGGAGTGGGCCCTGTGTGTCTAGGCCGCAGACAGGTCGCTAGCAGGCGTTCACCTGGCCTCCTTCTAACCAACACACGTTTATCACTGCGACAAAGGCAGAACCGGCTTTCATCAGAAAACACAACAGATCTCCACTCCATTCTCCAATGAGCTCCAGCTTGACACCACTCACGTCGCAAACGGCAGTGGTTTGGAGTCAGTGGAATGCACGCTACAGGGCGTCTGGCTCGGAGCTGTCCTTGAAGTAACCGATTTGTAACAGTTCGTTGTGTCACTGTGGTGCCAACTGCAGCTCGAATTTCAGCTGCAGACGCAGTACGATTAGCCACAGCCATACGCCGAACACGGCGGTCTTCCCTCTCAGTAGTGACACGTGGCCGCCCGGAACCCGGTCTTCTTGAGGCAGTACCTTCCCTTGACCACTGCTGCCAACACTCATGTACAGTGGATACATTCCTGCCAAGTCTTTCTGCAATATCGCGGAAAGAAAACCCACCTTCTCGTAGCCCTACAACACGACCTCGTTCAAACTCAGTGAGCTGTTGATAATGGCTTCTTCGTCCTCTTAGAGGCATCCTTGACTAAAATTAACCCACTACGTCAAATCTCAACTGTAAAAAACGATCACGAACCTTACAGTGCTTATTCAAAGTAAACCTCATTTGCATGTTCATAGTGTCGCTACGAGCGCCACACTTATGCGCGTAGCTCGAAATTTGAATCGACGTCATCTTTCAGATGTATAAACACGCCTACCAAATTTCGTTTATCTAGCACAGCTCCTTCCTGGTGTTGGGATATTTTTTTTCCATCAGTGTATATATATATATATATATTATACTTAAAAAAAAATAAAGAACACGCTTTTATTTAAATGTGAACTAAAAATCCAAAAATATCTATCCTTATAGTATTAATTAAAATGCAGGGTGAGAAAAAATTGTGTGAGTAACACATCATATTATAGGGTGATTATAAAATAATTTAGAATTAAACAGAAACCTTTTTTTTTAAAAAATATTCCCTGACTGGGCTCGAACGTTAGACCTTTAAGTTCGTAGCTCGGAGATTTACCTCAAAGCCACAGCGTTCACGTAAGGAAAGCCTTTTTTTACAATATAGATTTTTTGTTTGCTCCCAGAGCGGTTACAAACATAGATACAAATATACATACAGGTGAAGCTAATAAAAGCGTGTTAATAAATCGTTTATATAATTCTCAAACAACGGAAGAAAAGACTTGAATTATAAAAAAAAAAAAAAAAAAAAAAAAAAAAAAACTTAGCGTGTTACACATTAGAATGGAAGAATGAAATATAATGCTAACAATAATAATAATAATAATAATTTAATAGATTTATTAAGATTTAATAGGAATGTACTAGAAGACAATACGAAACCTCAGCACAAAGTTTATGAGTATAGCAGAATAAAATGATAAAGATTAAAAACTAATAAAAGTTTAAAATTAGAAAAAAATGAGTTAACTTGCCAAATTTTTCATGGGTTAAGTCGCTTACAAACAGATATACAATTTACCACTACTTAAAAATAATTTTCATTATCTAAGAAGATATTATAAAAATAAAAATATTTTTTACAGAATTACAGATATAAAAGACTTTCAAATTAATAGCTCAAAGGCTGCATTTTTAATTCGAATATCATATAAGATGATAATAATTTATCATTGCACTGATCAGTCACCAGGAAAGAAAACTTGAATTAGGGAGTTACTGAAGAACTTCGGCAAAGCAACCCAGTATCATAAATTTTCATTAGAAGAAGGGAGTATGCTGGTAGCTTAAAACAATTAAATTAATAGACATAATGGTGTTAATAGAACATACTAAACTAATAGATAATGAATAAAGTATTGAACATCCATATGTTTCATCATTAAAAAACGTTGAAAACCGGGAAGCTAATGATGGTGATAATTGAAATAATCTGGTGTGTCACTCACACGACTTTCTCTTACCCTGTAATTTAATACTATAAATACAGGTTGCAGATTAAGAGGTAAGATAACGAGAACTGTCATGTAAACCTATGCTAAACAATTCAAATTAGGCTTCAGAAGAGTTTTATACGACAATTAATTCTGTGAGTGGGGGGCTACCGCCCCTCTCAACCCCCCGTTTGATTAATGCACCTACATTTATATAGATTTTAATTCGGTTATTAAAAAATAATTCTGTTTTTAAAAAATAATTTACTAAAATTATTATTTTAAAAAGTTATTTTTTATGATAATGCAGACGATTTCCATATTAGAGAGGTAGTGTAACACTAAATATCCAAAAAGGGTCCATTTTACTCTCAATATTAAAAAAAAAAAAAAAAAAAAAAAAAAAAAAAAGATTTTTTTTTTTCTAAGTTTTTTTTTCGTTAAAATTTAAAAAAATCTATAACTTTGTTTTAAATTATCACAGATTTATATTCAACCATTCGTTTTAAATGTATTCGCAAGCGCTTTTGAATTATACCCATCATGAAAATTTACTCCCCTTGAGGGGGTACTTCCCCCCCAGGGTGGGAGGCGAGGCTCCTACATACACAAAAAAATTTTCCCAGTTAACTATCTCTATTACAAAAAATATATGTTCGTTTCATTTGGTTTAGTGCAGTCTATAGACGTTAAACTCTACTTTCCTGCAATTTCCCCCATAGACGTAATGTATTAGAATTCTCTTGATTGTCCCTGTACACGAACCATTTGCTTGATCTTAACGAAAAGCTTACTGTAGCGTCCCTATATGATACACATTTAGAATACCAAGTTTGAACTTTCTGCCATAACTTGTTCTTGAGATATGCTGATAACAGACAGACACACACACAGACATACAGACACACACACAGACATACAGACACACACACAGACACACAGACATACACACAGACCATTTGCTAAAAACATGATTTTCGTATTCAGGGGACCTCAAAACGTGTAAATATAACAAAATCTCGCGTTCGAAAATTTGACCCAAAAACAATACTTTCTCTACCTTATGGGTAAGAGAAAGTAAAAAAATAAAATCAACATAAGAAACTCAAGATTAAATGTTAAAAAAGCATATATATAACTAATAAATAATGAAAAACAAATGTTGAACAGTAACTGGCGAAAATGCCAATAAATAGGCATAAATTCGTCAGGCGTATTTATAGTTGTATTGCTTTATTTTTTTTTTTTCCTGTGATTATGAGCGTTTTTTCTTTTTTTTTTTAAACTTCTCCAATAGAAACCAGTGGAGCCTTAAATGGAAGTATAATACAGGATATAGTACTACACGAAAAATAAACAAACATTAAAATTTAAAATAGGAGAAAGATGAAGATATAATGGAAAAAACGCGTTTTCCTTGCAAAAAGAGGTGAACGTTATAATCGAACACTAAAATGAATTTTAAAGTCAGGTTGGGATTTTGAATCTTTTCAACTTTTATCAAAATTCCAAGTAGCAAACACTTAAAAACAATTTCAAAATACCAAATTTAATTTCCTGCAGTTATTGGTCTTTGCGTTATGTTCATAACTGATATACATATAGGTCAAATGCAAAAATGTTGACTTCCGAATTCAAGGGACCTAAAACGTGGTATTATACAAAATACGAGTGTGAGAAATCGAACTTAAGAAAAACTTTGTTTACAGTATGGGTTTGAGAAGTTAGTTTTTCTTCCTGAGCTGTGTTCGTTTTCATATTAAAAAGTAGCAAAGCACTTCCATCAAATACGTTCAATAAAAATGAAAGTTTAACTTAATTTTGGGTAGCCCAGTATATTGTCTATAAACAATAAACAATACTGTCTAATTAAATATAGTATTACTCGAAAAACATCTAACACAAAATAAATTACAGTTCTAGCAATCACCACGTATAGTCACAATGTATAAAAAGACTTTGGTTAGTCCTGGAAATGAATGATAAATGATTTCCATACAACAATGTACACTTAACATCATTTTTGCAAACAATGCATTTTGTTCATTCCGTTTTATTTAAGTCAGCCTATATGTGTTACACTGTACTTACCAGAAATTTCCCCTTAGATATAACGTATTTGAATTATCTTGGATGTTCCAGTACAAAAAGTTTCAACAAGTTCCTCAACAGAAAGTTTAGTGTAGAATCCCTAAATGATAAACATTTAGAATACCGAGTTTGGTCTTTCCGCTATTATTTGTTCTTGAGATATGCTGATAATAGACAGAGAGACAGACACACAGACCAACCGCTAAAAACCTGATTTTTGGATTCAAGGGACTTCGAAACATGGAAATAAAACAAAAATTCAATTTCGAAAATTTGACCAAAATGAATACTTTCTGTATACCATATATACGGGTAAAAGAAAGTAAAAATATCAGATTTTAAATGTATATTACTTAGATTGCCTTCATAATTTCATAACAAAAAGTAACGCATTCTTGCTTAAAGGCTTTTTATTAGTGTAATTTTATCTATATTTGTTCCTCAAAACATAATGGTTTCCTACGCATTCAATAAATAAAAAGAAAAAAAAAAAGAACATATTTTAAGAAAAGTTGATAAATTTTAACGGGAGTAAGAGAATTTATTATGAATATAATATTTCTCTAACGTGAATCAATTACGATTAAATTTTCTTGACACGATACGATAGTGACGTAACGTGCTATCTGATTGGTCAGTCAGATTAGAATGATAAACGATGCTACGAAAAGAAATGCTACAAATATTTAATATAATACACTTAAAATGCACATTAAAAAAAAAAAAGAAAAAGAAAAAAAAAAAGAAAAATATTAATTTAAGTATATACTCAAAATCCAAAATCTCATATTTAAAAGTATATTTAGCGGAATTTATTAGTTTACCGGTAGAGTGGTAGTGGTGCCCTCTATTAGACTATGTCGAAAACATTTTATTAAGATACAAATTTTTGAAGGCGAAAATTATACATACATATTTTTTTTAGATTTTTCATTCATTAATAGAATGAACGCTATTTGTTTTTATTTCTTTATTTCTTTTGGAGATACACTTATTAACTATGGAATTCCTACTACGTATGGTAATACGGTAACGTAACTACATCAATTTTATAAAATAGTATTTGGTTTTTAATATAACAATAATTTAATTCTAAGAATTTTTAACTTGGCAACGGAAAATATATTTTCTAAAATAAAAATTATAGTGCAAATATTATAATTTAAAGCTCTTTTACTTAAAGAAAGAAAGAAAGGAAGAAAGAAAAGAAAGAAAACACTGAAAATTTCAAGTAATTGTATTTATGAGATTTTTCTAACAATCGTATTAAATAAGCAGATTCTATCACGTGGTTGTTCTGGGTGGGAAAGGCTAGTATTTAATTAAATAAAGAAAAACAATCAAAAACAATAAGTATATATTATACTGAGCATCTTTATTTGTAAGTACATGTTGTATAATCATGTCATTTGATATGTAGACACATTTAAAATACATTTGTCCTTTTATATGGGAATTACGACACAATAAAAACAAACAAACAATGATATAAAATAATAATAATAATAATTACCTAATGATCGTTTAATGAAATTTATAAAATTTGACATCACTCTCATCACTTTTATTAATCCTGTTATTAAAATATTATTATTTTATTTCAAAATATCAATTTAAATAAAATTAAAGTCAAGAAGCTGAAATAAATGATGACATTAAAAATAAATAAATAAATAAAAAACTTCCATTTTCATTAGAAACACCTTTATAAAAGCCATGTAAAAGGTTTTAAAGTATAAATATACTGGCGTAGACATTAACTAGTAATGCATTTAAAATTATAAGAAAATGACATGAAACATTATTTTAAAAGTCTTTCACATTCACACTTCATTAAGAAAATGGCAAGGTTAATGCTCTGGGAAAAGCATATTTTATCTAAATACGTTGCAAGTGTCAGAGAATTATTATGCTTAAATGGTTTTTGCTAAGTAAGTTTTAAAACATAAACTCTTTTTTAAAATATGCTAATGCATTCTTAAATTTAATTCCGATATACATAACAAATATTTTAAATAAAGTTATTAAACTATATTATAAACGCATATTTTACTTCATATGATTTTTGAAAGAATAAATTTGTAATTCTTTACTTGTTTTTCATTTTTCATTTTTCATTTTTACATACGTATAAAAATTGTTTAAAAATAAACATTTTTTTTTTTTTTTTTTTTTTTTTTTTTTTTAAGGTAAATTAATTTTATAAACTGTTGTAGTTTGAAAAAAAGAAAAAAAATCCAATGCAGAAAACTAAATGAAAAAAGCTGATAAAAAAACAAGTACGGCAAATAAGAAGATGCACGCATGTCTCTAAATTTTAAATTAAAATTAAAAATTTTCCAGCACTTATTTTTTCCTTACTTTTTTTCCTCCGTTATGTAACTGAATAATTTAAAAAAGTATATATATATATATATATATATATACAAGAATGAGAATTGGGTGGGAATTTCGTTATAAAAGAAATTAATAACTGCAATATATATATATATATATATATATATATATATATATATATATATATATATATATATATAATTCTAAATAAGTTTTTTTTTTTTTTTGTTTTTTTTTTTTTTTTAAAGGGGGTAAATAGCGGATAAAATCTTGTTTAAAATTAATATTTGGAGGCATGTGTATATTCGTCAATTTTCAAGGCATTCTTAATACCTTTTATTGTTTTTTTTTTTTTTTTTAATACTTTTTTTTGTTTGTATCAGTTTGGAAATTGTTGCTTATATTAAAATTAAATAAAATCAGATTTATGATTTTATAACAAACATAGCTTTCAAATTTTACATATACGTGTTAATTTCTTCAAAAGATAAGCACTAAATAATAAAACTGGAAAACGGGTTGTTACTTTAACTTTTTTTTTTCCAGTGTAGTCAGTTTTTTAGGATCATAATTAACTTTCCAATTCTAATTATTAATTTTTTTATATTTAAAAAAATCAATTTCTTACCAATGTATATTTGTATATTTGTATATTTGTATATTTGTTTGTATTACCAATGTATATTTGTACAATGTATATTTGTATCCAGAACGTAAAGAAAATGAAGTAAAAATTATTATTTTTTTTTTCGTAAAATACCCAATTAGTTTTATTAAAAAGTTTTATGTCTTCAAAAAATATTTATCATATATTTTAATTGTATTTGATTCTGTAAAGTTAAATTTCATGTTAGAAATTAAAGTTTAGATCAAACAGTCACTAAAATGTATGGTAAGTGGTAGAAAGTAAAGAAAGTTTTAACAATTTAACAAAATAAAAATAAAGTCAACAATAATTACTAAATGTTCATTAATGACTAGTATGTATCATTATTTCAAATGATATACAATGAATTTAACTTATTCACTAAACGAACAGAAATATAAAGATTATTTTATAGGCCTACAATGTGCCTTCTTACTAACATTAAAAGAAATATTTGGGCGTAATCTGTGGAAGAGAAAATCACTCACACAATTAATCCTATATATCACGACGAGTATACCTGAAAACTTAGGCTCAAACACACGATTCACCTAACGATAGTACAGATTTGGCACACGATTTATTTTATCGTTCTGCTATCATTGAAGTAGAAGTAGGAACTGACGACACTGCAGTAATTCGCTGTTTTTAATGTACAGGTGGGAAGTCAAATTTATCAAACTTTCGCCTGTCAATTTTTGCTCCAGGAGATAAAATTACGATTCACCACCTGACTATCCATGCCAGAAACTCGAGACTTCCTTTCTTTTTTTTCTTTTTTTTTGCAATATATTTAGAGTGGCAGAAAAAAAAAAGACAAGTTAACTATTTTTTTTTTTTTCCGTTTAAATTGTGCATGCTATTGTTGCTTTCAGCAAAGTGAAAAGATAATTTTTATAGATCATATTTTGTGCACGCAAATCCAATATTATCCATTTCTATCAAACCATTTCGAGTTCTTCCTTAAAATTACCATAGACGTCCCATGGCCAAAGAGCTTTTTACTTGTTACATTATATGCGAATGCAACACAATAATGCCGCCCGTAGTGCACCACAGTAGTTCTTAATTGATTTTTAGAGCAAGGTTTTCGTCATCATTCTACATTGCAGTAAAAGTAATTTCTTATGGAAAGCGCTACATCGCCACTAATAATAGAAAGAAAATGTGTTTTTCTCTTTGGAATTTTAGTTACAGACAATGAATCTTCAAAAGCTTCTTGTACATTTTTGTACATTTTTGTACACGTATTTATATATAATTTATTATGTTACGACTGTTTCCATACACAGAAATATGAAAACTTATTTAAGTAATATGAGTATTGCACATCAAAACCTGAATACATGGTACTTTTTTTCTCTTTACAGCTGTGTTACTTGGGATGGATACCTGTAGATTGTCTTAACTCTTGGAATAATTTAGCGCATCATGGTGAGTCAAATAAGATTAGTAAAGCTAAGATCATCATCCTTATATGCCTATCTCATCTCGATGAATCCCATTTTCAGATGTTATTGCTCCCCGTAAATGAGCTACTTAAGTTACTCAAATTGCTTTGATACAAATATTCCACAAAATCATATTTAATTTTTTTAGCAATTAAGGGTATTTAACAAAAGATAGCTTCCAGATAGAGTGATTGAAAAAACAACTAAAGTTATCCAAAAATTTGAACATGGTAGTAGCAATTATAAAACAACGAGTAGTATTAAGACTAGAATATATGAAATTGATACTTCACACAGTAGAATATAAAAAATAAAATTCATCATAATTACACTTAACTAATTCTAATATCCTTATAAAAGTTTTTTTTTTTCTTTTATCAATATAGATACTTCAGTAAAGCTTATTCATTAAGCTTTTTCATAGGTAACACTATTTTACTCAATTTATTTTTATATTTTTTTCTGAAAAATTTAAATGTTATTATTTTGTACAGTTTCTGAACAATAAATAAAAGTATAAATTCGTTGTATTTAAAACTGCAAAAAATTCGAAAATATTAAATTTACGTAGATTCTATTGGAATAAACTTTATCGTTAGAATAAAATATATTTTGATGAAATAATAAAGAAAGCCCGATTGCTACTTTTGTTTTAAGTATGAGAACAGATTTTTATTTTAAAAAAGTACTTACATTTTCGATAAATTTCTTAAAAAATAAAAACAAAATGTAAGCCGATTTGAATCATGAATATATATGTATATAGTTCAGTACGTTTACATTCCATTTTTTTTTTTTTTTTTTTTAGTGTTTCTTTTTCTCTAGAGTTTATTAATATATCCTATTTTAAAAGTCTTGAAGAATAATTATAATTGCTTTTTAAGTAATGAGATACTTTGGGAAAATACTAGCCACATGTTCAATGGTATTATAGTAAAGATGGTTACAAAAAATATCAAAATACAATTAATGACAGCTTTTTTTTTTAATAGCAGTATTATATTTAACTAATAAAGACATTTTGAATGTTATATTTAAAAAAAAAAAATTCTCCACTTGTTTTATTTAATTGCAATAAATACTAAATATTGAATATGTCTTACATTCTGAAACAAACACTTAAAAAATGCACGAATTTTATTAAAAGTTGCCGTTAATTAACATTTATGTACAGTCGGGAAAAAAAAAAAAAAAAAAAAAAAAAAAAAACGCAGCACTCGCTGTAAGTTCGTTATTAATTGACGCAGAAAAATTTAATAGACACCATTCAACAGAATTTTAAATGCACTTTCTGAAAATGTTCTCGAATTTTGAATTGGGGTTATCTACATATTGAAATGAGCACTAACTCTAAATTTATCAATAGCAGCACCCAATTTTGACTTCATATTCGAATTTCTGAGAGACTGGTAGTGCTGAAAAGTATACTATTTATATACTTTATCCTTAGTATTCATAGAACTATAATCAAAAATGTGTTAGGGATTTATCTGTAAATGTAGAAAAATAAAATTAAGATCCTTCATGAATTGGGCAAAATTTTACTGTTTCACACTAAAAATATTTCGAGAAAAAAAAATTATAAAAAATAATGTTCCGTACGATTTGTTTTATAATTTCCATGAAAATATTAACTTCTTAATTAACGCTTTCTCGACTGTTAACGTAGATTTACGTCATTTTAAAATATGTAACTCTCTCAGTGGGCGTTTCTTTCGTAATTTGTATGTTACTTATGTATGTACCCAGTGTTCATATTTTTGAAATAAATTATACTATGGGTAGAAATATATTGATTAGAAATAATATAATTATAATGCATATTCATTTGTAATATAATTGTGAATGCTGAAAATTTGTTCTGAAATATTTTGTTTTGAGAGAATAACGCTTGTAGGCGGACCTTACTGTCAAAAAAACAAAATCCTGCGGTCGCGAAAGTGTTACTATATATTTATAACAGTTAAAGTATATTTTAAAAAATATATAAAATTAAAATATATTTATAAAATTTTAAAGACTAAAGTATCCTTAAAATAATAATCCTCCCCCCTACAAAATAAATAAGTAAATAAAATAAAGCAATATAGGAAGTAAAAGATTCAGCCTTTAACTATGACGACAGTTAAGAAACGATTTTACAGGTCTGTCTTGCATTCCAATTCCAATTATTATTATTATTATTATTATTATTATTATTTTTTTTTTTGACAATTTTTATATTCAACCTATTTTTCTATTTTCAAAAGTAAACCCCGCCTATTTAGATAATTTTTTTTTTCTTCTAGTGCATATTTGTCAAAATCCTAACTAATATTCCGTAGTATAATTCATTAGCCAGGCATTTTTTTTTTCACATCAGTATTATTATAGAATACTTTTTGTCTTACTTCATCATAATTACATTTGGAGAATATTACTCTACAAATTTACTGGTGTGAGAAAAAGGGCAACACTACGGACTAGCAACACTACGGAGTATTAATAAGGATGTTGACAAGTATGTTAGTGTTCGTTTAAGGGATTCAAAATTTATCCCCAGATGAAGTAAATACAACTTGTTATATTTTTGTCAACGTAAAATAAAGGGTTTAACACGAATACTCAAAGTCACCTTTACTTTTTGTTTTCTGTATTGTTTTCTTTTGAAGAACGATAAAAGGCAGGCTTTATAAAACAGGAATTCTTCATGCTAACACTAATGTGTAAAGATCATCATTTTTGTTTCATTTCTTTGTGTTTGACGTCGTTGTTATATAATTTCACCCGCAAATTAAAAAAAAAAAAAAGTATTTTGTTCAATTTTCTCTGTTATTTTTTAAGATTTGCTCCGTTATCTCATGCAAAACTTTATAAGAGACGGCACCCTAAACCACTCCAAAAGACAGATTTATTTATATCTCCAAAACTAATAACTGGAATGAGCTACAAATTTGCACACCCATATTTTTCAGCATTAGGATTCATTTTATGTAAAAATTAATGTGGGCCATACTTCATAATTTTTATGAATATGAATTTATTAATATTTTTTCAGAATGAAAAGTAATGATGGATTATGTTTGGGTTTCTTCACATTATCTCGAAAAAAAAAAAAAATAATATATATATATATATATCGATAAAGTTATTTCTTATGAAGATATTAATAAAAGTTTGAAATATGAATTTAGCACCTTCAAACTTTGAACGCTTATAAGTTGATAAAAAAGTAAGTAAAATATACAAGCAATATACTTTTTCGCATCGTCGCGACCGCAGGAATTCAAAAATGAAAAAAAAAAAAAAAATAGGGTGTTACCATTGAAAAAAAATCAAAGTTGGTGCGCGTTTTAATATGTAGACGACCCCCAATTCAAAATTTCATTTCATTTTCAGAAAGTACTAACAATTCCCAGTCGAATGATACCTATTGCATTTTTGTGCATTGATTCGCAACGTAGTTACATCGAGTGCTGCGTTTTTTTTTTCTCCGACTGTAGATCTTACAAAATGTGTGTATAAGTTTTTAAATTATTTATTGCTTTACATGCTTTTTTTCTTTTTCTTTCTTTCCTTCTTTCTATCATTTTTTTTTTTTTTTATCTATAGCTATTTGAAATTTATTAAGTATAAAGTTAATAAATTAGATTTTTATTTGAACTTGTATTATAAGTATTATTAGAAACATTTTCAAAAATTTATTAATACTTTTGTCTCACTTTCTGTCAAATCTGATAGCATACATTTCAGTATTAAAACAATACAGTTGTGGACATAATTATAAGACACATATCTAATTTGACAAATAGTGAAAGAAAAGATTCAGAGATTAAATACGTTTTATCAAATACGTCAAAAACATAAATTTATTCTGTTATCATATATAATTATTTTATAATAATGATATTTTCATACAATTTAATGACAAAACTTAAAAACATAATGGACAAAATTATAAGACACCAACCGTTTTTTTCCAAATGCAGTGGTCAACATATTAGCAGACACTAATGGTCTAAAAGAAAGTCATCTAACGTGGTTTTTCAATATCTGGTGGAGCCGCCATAGTTTTTATAACATGAAAGATGCGATTCGGCATCGAATCTATCAATTCTAACAAAATATCACAAGACAGTTCTTCCTAAGCACATTTTATAGAATTCTTTAGGTATTCGACACATATAAACTGCCTCCCATTTCGGTAAACCACACGAGCTAAGATTCGCCACACGTTTTCGATGGGATTTAAATCTGAGGAGCGAGTAGGCCATGGGAGAACATTGATACTTTGCTCTAAAAGCCACATTTTTGTTTCGTGTGATGCATGCATCGGCCCGTTATCGTGCTGTAAAGTGTAGTTTTCGCCCCAAAGAAATTCACTGTATGTGGCTAGTTGGTCTTTAAAAAGATACTTATACTTTTCGGAATTCATTCTTGAACGCACAAAAACAATATCCGTTTTAACTTGAGCCGAAAAACCAGCCCAAATCATTACTGAGCCTCCACTCATTTGGCGGCTGATTAGTACATGAATAGACTTCCGTAAATCATGCCAATAATATTGAAACCCGTCAGGACCAACCAGGATAAACTTATTTTCATCAGAAAATAACACAGTGTACCATTTGGAGGTCCAAGCTATAGTTTGTTTAGCGAAGTTTAGACGCTCCATTTTGTGCGGGCTTAGAAGCGGTGGCTTTTTCTTCAATTTTTTATATTTCACATAGGAAGCATTATGAAACACCCTGCGACTGGTTCTCCTTGAACAATTCAGTTTCAAAGCATTTCTTATGCCTGTAGTGGTCATCTTATTCTGTGCAGCGAGCGAAAGTACATGGCGTCTGTCTCTCGAGGACAAGCTAGGAGTACGTCCAGATCTTTTAATCACCGATCCATTAATTCCTCTTTTCAAAACATTTCCAATTGCACATCTATAGCTTTTGATAACTTTTGAAATATTATTAATTAAAGTGCCAGTTCCATTTAATCTCCAAATTTCGCGAATTTCACTTTCTTTTAATTCTGTACCTCGTCGCATGTTTGTAAATGCGTGAAGTCGGTTATCGTCTGCTTTAGTTAACTGCTGACGTCATAACAGCGTGCAGAAAATTTGCACATTGCACATTATTTTCGTAAAAAAGCAGGTGTTTTAATTAAAATGTGAGGGTGTCTTATACTTTTGTCCATGGTATTTTTAATTTTTTATGTTAAACTCTATAAAAATATCATTTCTGTAAAACAATTACGTGTGATAACAGAATAAATTTATGTTTTTGACGTATTTGATAAAACATTTTTAAGCTCTGAATCTTTTCTTTCACTATTTGTCAAATTAGATAGGTGTCTGGATAAGTATATCCACCACTGTACTTTTACGATTTTATATTTAAACTAGCAGGCTTTGCCCGCTTCGCTGGACACAATACTGAAATGTGTTTCAAAATCCATATGATTATTAATTTACCTGAATTAAAGTTCCCGCTGTGCTCGGTAGAGATTTTTCTCGCTCGCAACGTGAGGAGTCCGTGTTCCTACTGCCTTCGGCAACAACTTACCCGATTCTTACTCCCCCTTTCCCAGTGGCTAAGTTCGAAGTTTTGCGAAATCTCGACAACGTACATAATGCTTACACCTAATCAAAATCCACACACCAAAGTTCGCCAATCTAAGATAATTTAAGCCGAATTCAAACGGGGAAACGTTTTTTAAACGTGTTTAGAGCCCTCTCGACACCAAGGGGTAAGGGGGGGAATTCGTAAAATCCCGTTACAATAAGGGTCGGATACATGTAAACAATTTACGCGCCAAATTTCGTAACCGCACATCCCATAGATTTCTCAGGACAAATTTAGAGCTAAAATCTGTGTCTCGAGTTTGCCCCCTCGTAATCCCCACCTCTCCCCCAAAGAAAAAAAACTCAAACCCCAAAAAATAAAAATATGTGTTTGGAAATAACCTAAGAAAGTCACATAGCCATTTTTCAATATATTTGTTCCATTTTTGGTAGAGGTTTACTCAAAAATCAGGAATTTTTAATATTTCCCCCTCCTCCCCTTAAAAATCGAAAATTCCTAAATGCAGATAATGTATTATTTGTACTCATGTCTACTCTCCCCATGTGCAATTTCTTTACTGTGAAGTAATTAGGTACCGCGTTATGCTTACAAACGTGTTTTTGGCTTTTGCCTCCCCTAGTGGGGAACGTGGGGGATTTCTGAAAAGTTTATAGATATAATTTTAAGTTGAGTAAAGTCCTTAAATTCCTGCGAAGCGCCGTTGAATTCTATTCAGCCTTTCTCAAGTGATACCCGGACAAACGTGTTTTTGTATTTTGTCTCCCAGGGGGGAACGTGGGGGAATTTCTGAAAAGTTGATAGATAAAATTTTAAATTTGGTAAAGACCTAAATTCTTGCGAAGCGCCGTTGAATTCTGTCCAGTCATTCTCAAGTGATACTCAGACAAACGTGTTTTGTATTTATCCCCCCCCCCTCCCAAGGGAGAGGGGGACGTGGAGGAATTTTTGAAAAGTTGATAGATATAATTTTAAGTTGGGTAAAGAACTAAATTCCTGCGAAGCACCGGTAGATTCTGTCCACTCGTTCTCAAGTGATACCCGGACAAACGTGTTTTTGTCTTTTGTCCCCCAGAGGGGAACGTGGGGGAATTTGTGAAAAATTGATACGTATAATTTTAAGTTAGGTAAAGATCTAAATTTCTGCCAAGCGCCGTTGAATTCCGTCCAGCCGTTCTCAAGTGATGCCTGAACAAAAAAAGCGACATACACGATGACACACACGCACACGCACACACACACAGGCAAACTTTTCTGAAGTCATTTTCGGCTTTCATGGTGTGTGAAACGTGAAGATATCACAAAAATTTTCGATTCTGACAAATTTACAGTCAAAAGTCTGATTTTATAAGTATAGATAGCATTTGCTGGTAGATTTAGAAAATATTTCTACTATTAACAACGTTTAAAACAATGCGAGATTATTATTATTATTATTATTTTAATATATAAACTGAATTTTTACCAAAATCCATTTTCACCCTTTTAAATGTTAAATGGCTACAGATTCATAAAATTTGTGTGCAGTAAAGTAAAGTGGTTATGCACTATGCGATGCAACTGCACACAGCTGATAGAAAATTACAGAGTTAGTGTTTCTATCACGAATACCATAAGAAAGATTGAAACCGAAATACATAGTTTTAAGAATATCACCGATTTAGTATGAAGTGACTTCGTGTGGACATAAATATGAAACCCAGAACGCTTAACGTACAATTGTCTGTTTGAAATTACCTACAATGTGATTAAAAAAAAAAAAAAAAATCTCTTAGAATGAAAAAAAAAAAAAAAAAAAAACTAGTTCTTGCAAGATACTTTTTTTAATTTCTACTCCTCAGCTGCGATGCATATTTATACGCTTGTTAGAAAAATTACACTACTTAATGGCTAACATCTGTGCTATTTAAGCCATGTAAAATTGATAGCAAAGCACAGATTTGCATTGCAGCTGAAAGACAGAATTTTGTACATCTAAAATAAAAATGTTTTGTAAAAACTAGTGCTTTTTTGTTTTTAAGATTGTTTTTTTCATCTCAGTGTAATAAATTGCGAGTAAATAAATGCTCAATTTAAGCGTTTATTTTTTGACAACATCATTTGTACTAAATGAATTCTCCCCTATTTCGTATCGTTTTCGAGATGGGAACAAAAATTCCACCACTTTTCACCAGGTAGTAAGGAAAACGGTCTCCTCTTGTTGCACATAACCACTTTACTATACCAGACACCAGTTTTAAATATAGCTTCCTTAGTTCAGTTGTGAGAAAGGACGTTAGAGATTTCCATGTGTATGTATATAATTTCACTTGAAAAGTAATATCTTTAATTATTAAATACGTTATGAAATATAGAATAAAGTTAATAGAACAGAAAAAATGGCTTTTTTCTTCTTCTCCTTCTTCTTCTTCTTATTTTTTTTTAAATCTAATTAATATTGTTATCATTACAACACATATATCTTATCATTTAACTTTGTTTCTTTATTATTATTATTATTATTATTATTATAAAGATCTAAATCTGGTATGAAAGCAAAGATGTTTAAAATTCATAAAATTGAATTAAAACAGACATTTTTGCCGGAAATCATATTTGAAAATTTTCACGCTTAATAAAAATTAAATTTATGCTTAAAAGCATGTTTTCTCTAGAAAAAAAAATTTCTAGAATAAATAATTTATTTAAATGACCTGTTTTTTTTTTTTTTTTGCTATAATTATTATCTATAATATTATATATACAGATCAGATCCAACATTTAGAATTAATTTATGCTTAAATTTTCTCTTTTTTCTCTATTATTAAATGTAAAAAATAAATATAATAAATAAATAAATAAAATAAATAAATAATAAAATAAAATGTTCCTTTTATTGCCGAAACATCCGTAGAGGCCTCTACATGGAGACAGAAACAGATTTTGGGTTCCTTATGTACCACGATAGCTGCAGCAAAAATCACTGTATTGACTAATAAATAGGTATACATGTTCGTGAGCCACACCAAATTAGTTGTATAGTTCTGGGTGTATATCCCGTTTGTGATTTGTGTATACGCCGATTTTTTTCTTATCATTGCGGTCCATGAGCAAAATATTTCTGTGACGAGATAACGATCTCGAAAATTAACCAATTGATATAAAAATTGGTACACACGTTCACGCACCATACAGAAATAGCTGTATACCTTTTAGTGTATATTTTATTTTTGGTTCATGTACAGATACACACAATTATCATTACGTCCTTTGGATGGAATTTCGTTTAAACGCATTTAAACCTGGTTACACGGCATTAAACAAAATGAAATTAGTAATCATTATTGAAATGTGTAAAAGCATGATCTCTGTAGAAGAATATGTGCTTAGATTTAAAATTTAGTGCATAGGATCTTACAAAAGTGTTCCAGCAATGTTACGTAATAATCCAAACTATGTTAAATATTGAGCAATTATTCATGAGCTTCACAGATAAAGCTGTATAATCTTTAATGGCGTATATAATTTTCGTGGTTCATTTACAGGGACACACAAAATAATTTTGTGTTATTAGAGTTGGTGGACAGATTTTTATTAAAATATATTTTACCGCGTTTACGCTGCATTATGGAATTGAAATGCATTAGTAAGACGCTTAAAAGCATGTATTATCTAAAAAAATAGTATATATAGTCTAAATAATTTATGTACAGGACCTGTTGGTATTCTATAATCATCCAGATCATTTTAAATTTGGTTCAAATGATAAAGAGATACAATAACTTAGTAGTATACATTTTATTGGCGTATATAATAATTATATGTGGCTAGTGTAGAGGGACACACAAAGGAATTCGTACCATTATGGTCGTGCAATAAACACATTTCCAACAGTAACTTACCTCCGAATTACCTCAGTAAAATTTTTTTTAACGTGTCGGTTGGTTAAGCATACCCAACACACACGGGGCGGTAAGTACAACTGATTGTTATTGTGTCGTATTTGAGAATAAAGGAATTGAAAGTTTAGCCAGACAAGACAAAATCTCGGAGTATATCTGTCTGAGCGAGAGCTATTAAAGAGTGTTTCTCTTGGTGTTTTATAAAAAGCGTTTATTAGTGAAGTAATCATGAACCCATTGCGGCATGATGAATCGTCCTTTTCAGGACGTGACACAATACCTGTGGCTGGGGACCTCCACGAAGCTCCAGCTTCTACTGGCTGTTTGAGCGGGTCCGCCTCGGATAGGTCCCCCATTGGGACTGAACCAACTCCCAGCCATTCAGTTGGAGGTAATGGTAGTGGTAGGTGTAAAACTGATGAAAATCGTGCGAAGGTGAAGAGACGTAAGAGGAGAAGTAAGAAGAGTGTTGTGTGTGACGGAGATGGTAAGAAGAATGTGGTGTATGACAGCGATGGTAATTCGATAGCGTCATTCCAGAGTGTGGAAGACAGTGAAGGCGAGCACGATGAAAAGTGTAACGACCCTGACACAGTCTACTATACTGGAATGAGTGGGGAGAGTGATGCAGAGAAGGCGGGCTCTGAGAACTCAGATGCCGACTCCCCCACCGGCCCTCAAACAGTCTCTGGGGATCCAGAGACGACCATTGTCGCCGCGCAGACGATGGATAAAGGTTTACAATTGCATATCGAGGAGCTGGCCAATATCTCCCATGAGGAGATGGTCGGCACGTCTCAGACCCTCGTTATGGAGATGAACCGACTATGTTTGGATCTCTCACACGCTGTTGACAGGTCAAAGCTGTCGGGACTAAAGCTGGAGAAAGTCCATGCTTTCATTAAATGGGTACATCAAGCATTCACCCGGCAGCACAGACTAGTCGAACAGTGCGGGAAAGCTTCTACCAGGAGGCCTTTAAAATCAGCCGAGGAGAAGGGTGCTAACAGGAAGCGAAATAGAGGTAGCCGCCAAAAGAAGGGGAAAAAGAGGGATACCCCAGCAGTTCCCACAGCGGAACAACCTCCCGCTGTGGAGACAGAAAAACCTCTTAATGTAGCGGAAAGTGAAGCACCCTCAAGCTCGGTAGGCACGACTGGAGGGGTGGTACCAACCAAGTATTCGGACCATGTTCGAAGCGCCCTGTCTGGGGACTTTACAGTTCCGAAGGGGTCGAAGAGGGAACGAGCGTCATCCCGAGGGAGAGCTCGACCCGGCGCGTCAGCACGTCGCTCGACGGCCGAGGTGAAGCATTTGCTTATTGTCCGACCGCGAACGGACACAACCTCTAAGGCCCTGATGACGGACATAGCCACAAGGATTAACCCAATCGAAGCTAAACTAGCGGTTCGAGGGATGCGGCCAGTTGCTGGCAACGGAGTGTTGATCTCTGTTAACAGCGCTGCGGACCTTGCCAAACTAGAGGCTAAGATGGGTGAAACAGTACTGACGGCGAATAATGAGCTAACGAAACCTGGCCCTCGTATACCAGAGATCATCGTCTTTGGCATCGAAGACTCTATGTCTGCAGAGGAGATCACAGAAGCACTAAAGCTTCAGAACGCAGTTGTGGGTTCGAACTGCGAAATCCGGGTGAAGAAGACCTTCCCCGGTAAAAATAGGCAAAACGTGATACTCGCTCTGGACAATGAGACGATGACGAAGCTGGCCGGAGAGAAGTGGCTCAATGTTGGATGGAGACGTTTGGGTTTCAAGCGAAATGTACGGCCGTTGATGTGCTTCCGGTGTTATAAATACGGGCACACAGCGAAGGTCTGCCGTGGCAAACACCTCTGTGGGCGCTGCGGACAGGAGGACCACCTGCAAAGGGACTGCAAGGGGGAGCCTGCATGTCCCAATTGTACGGTTAGCAACCGAGGCCGATCGGGTAATAAACTGCCCGTTAACCATAGGGTGGGTTCGAAGGAGTGTTCTGTCCACAAGGCAGAGGTTGAAAAATTGCGGGCAGTGAATCATGGACCGAAGCCTTAGATTCCTGCACCTTAACTGCCACCACAGTTATACCGTGATGTTCAACCTCGCTAAAACAATAGAGCGAGACTCTGTGGACGTGGCATCTCTGAATGAACCTTTCCTATTTGGCGGAGGGTTGCCGGCAGGGTACTCGCAAGTGAACCCGAGTTGTAGTGACGGTCGAGTCGCTCTTTGGGTGAGCCAGCGAGTCACCTTCTGTCAGGTCCTCGGTGATCGAGACGTACTAGCTATCCGAACGAAGGTGTCCAACTCGAATGTGTTAGTGGCCACATGCTACTGCGCACCGAGGGAAGATGCTGCTCCGAACCTAGAAAAGCTGGAGGCGCTGTTGAGACGTTACCCTGAGGATCGAGTAGTCCTAGCGGGTGACTTCAACGCAAAATCCACGGTCTGGGGGAAAAATCCAACAGATCCTAGGGGGAGTTTGTTAATCTCCTTCGCTTCGAACAATGAACTGGATATTGTGAATGACCCAGATAGCGAACCCACCTTCGTGGGGAGTCTTGGCACCAGATAGATCGACGTCCTGTTGGTCCGCGGTTGCCTCGAGCTCATCGCAAACTGGGAAGTCTCTGATGAAGAGATGCTGAGTGATCATAGAGCCATGAAGTGGACCCTTCGGGGCAAACCAGGCTCCATGCACCCTAAGGAATCCAGCCGTCGCTGGAGGCCGAGGGATCTGGTTTGGGAGGCCTTCCTCCGCGATCTGCGCACTGCAGATCTGGCTACTTATGATTGCTGCTCCCCAGACACAGGAATTGAATATCTGATATCTACTTTGACGAGGCTATGTAACAAGCACAGAAAGGCTTCTTGCCAAGACAGAAGCAAAGAATGGTGGACGGTAGGTCTGACCGCCCAGAGGTCCCAGCTGCGCGCGCTGAGGCGGCTCTACCAGCGAACGCTGGAGTCGAATCAGAGGGTGAGGCTTAAGGTGCTGTATAAGCGGAAGCGGGCAGAATACAAGAGATCGATCTTGCGAGCTAAACGTCAATCGTTTAGGAAATATCTCTCAGATACGCTCTGCACTGATAAGTTTGGTCAGGTGTGTTGTGTGGTGAAAGGGAAGTGGAGGCGTGAAGCCCCAGAGAAACTTAAACTGGAAAATGGCGAAGAAATGTCCTCGTGGGAGGAGATACAAGCAGAACTGGTGAAATATCACTTCACATAAGCAGATGACGTATCGCAGATCGATTCATCTAGAACCGACGATCCCGAACCGTTTGCTATCGGGGAACTGGAGTTTGCAGTAGAGTCGCTGCCGCCTAACAAGGCACCCGGTCACGACGGCTTCAGCTTGGAAATCGTCCGTAAGGTTCTCGAGTACCACCCTCGGTGGTTACTCTCTCTGTATAATCACTGCCTCAGCACCTCTTGTTTTCCGCGGGAGTGGAAAAGGGCTCTGGTAGTCTACTTCCCGAAGGAGGGAAAAGACAAAAGCCATCCCGGCTCCTACCGCCCGATCTGTCTGCTGCCGGCCTTAGGGAAGGCACTGGATAAGATGTGCGCAGTGCGTCTGGCGACCCATCTGGAAGCGAGGGGTATTCTTAGCGAGAAACAGTTTGGTTTTTGCAGGAACTGGGGCACACTAGATGCGCTCAAGAGAGTGGTGGAGTTCGTAGCCGAGTCGAAGAGAGGTGGCAGACACTCATGTCTGGTTACCCTTGATATTAAGAACGCTTTCAATAGTGCCCGGCGTACGGAAATTCTCCGCCTCCTGGTGGAGTATGAAGTACCGTCGGACCTCCTGGGTCTCGTGGACTCGTTCCTTAGGGACAGGTCCATACTTTCGAACGCAGGGGAGTTCAGCTATAATGTTGGCGTTCCGCAGGGCTCATGCCTAGGGCCGATTCTCTGGTTGGTGCTCGTGAATGAATTGCTGAGCAGGCTTCAGTCCACTCCAGACTTGGTGGTTCAGGCTTTTGCCGACGACATCTTCCTGATGGCGAGAGAGGAGCGGGTTTATAAATTCAACAGAATTATAAACCCAGTGTTGGATGAGATATGTGAGTGGGCACATACGGTGCAGTTGGAGTTTAGTTACGAGAAGTGTTTGTACACGGTTATTCCGGCTGTTGGGAAGATGAGATACGCGCCTTCGTGGCCGATACGAATGAAGGGACACAAGGTGTCCTTCAGTTACGAGATTAGATACCTTGGAGTGCTGATAGACGCTGCTCAGAGTTGGATGCCTCACCTGAACTATGTTCAGGAGAAAGCATCCAAGCTTCAATACAAGTTGATGCGCTACACGGGTGCTAACTGGGGATTGAAGCCTAAGGTTCGGAAGGCAGTCTACTCGGCCGTCGCTGAGAAAATAGTACTGTATGCGGCTCCTGTTTGGTTCACCAACCATGTGAAATTGAATAACAAGCTCAACACCATACAGCGAAATCTGTTGTTGTGTGTGACGAAATGCTACCGCACGGTGTCAAGTGACGCACTGAATGTGCTTGCAGGGATTCCACCTCTGCATCTCCGTGCGGAATTTGAGCAGTTGTATACAGGCTTAGTGAGATGGGGTGAAGGCGTTGAAGACACCAATCTCACGCCGGAAACGGTAGAGACTTGGAGATATCAGCTGAGACGTGAAGACCTCTGGAGACTGCTTTGGACTCGAGACGAAACGCCCAAATCAGCCTCGTGTTATTACACGGATGGCTCGAAGATGGAGGACGGCAGGGTTGGCTGCGCGTTCCTGCGGGTCTCTGGGGGAGAGATCGTCTCGGAAGACCAATTCCGGATTACCGACCATAGCTCTGTTTTCACGGCGGAGGTCATAGCGATCAGGGAAGCCATCAGAGATGCTATGGAGTCGGGGCTCAGTGAGATGGATGTCTACTCTGACTCCAGATCGGCGCTGCAAGCGCTTAACTGTCTGAAGCCTAGGCACAAGACGGTTGCTGAGACCAAGGACCTGATTAAGAGTGGCGGGATTGGAATCACGATGCATTGGATCAGAGCCCATGTGGGTCATTACTTTAACGAACTGGTCGATGGTTCTGCTAAGGTGGCAACTGCACGTGAAGACGTAGATCTTCCAGTCAAGCTTAGTGTGAAATGTGCAAGAGGCGTCCTGTTTAGGCGCCTCATAGATAAGTGGCAGTGTCGTTGGGATGGCTCCACGAAGGGTAGATTCACGCATGAAGTGTTTCCGAAGGTGAGCAGTCGGAGAGTGCAGGGAGATTTCTTTGTTAATCAGGTCCTCACCGGACATGGTTCATTCGGAGTTCACCAGCACCGCTTCTTTCAGAAGAACCCTGCATGTATTTGCGGGGCCAGCGCAAGCTCGGTAAAGCACGTGATGCTAGAGTGCGCACGGTGGCGGTCGGTTAGGGAACGTTACTTCCCGCCGAACTACCACCTTCGAACGCGGCGGGATTTGTGCCTGGACTACTATTGTAGGAAAGGAATCGCAGTCAACATGACGGATCTCCTTGACTGGGCGCTTAACCCGCTTGGTGGTGGACGACGGATTCTCGAAGCGTCTGAGCCCGACGCCCCAGTAGAGCCTCCTAGGAGGTCTCTTCGATTGGTAAGTGAGACGGTGAGACGATGAGAGTTTGATGGTGAAGTGGAGTGAGAGTTAAGGTGTAACGAAGTTGAAGAGTGACGGCGAGATGGCGAGTGTGAGTTGGTAAGTAGGCGTGATGGCGAGTATGAGTTGGTAAGTTGGCGTGATGGCAAGTGTGAGTTGGTAAGTTGGCGTGATGGGAAGTGTGAGTTGGTAAGTTGGCGTGATGGCGAGTGTGAGTTGGTGTGACGGTGAGTACGAGTTGGTGAGACGGTTGGCGTTGGTGTGGTGTGGAGAGAAGGGGGAGCATGTGCTCCCTGTCTACCGGAGGTAGAAGCGCTGATTCAAAACAGCCAATTCGGACTGTCAAAAAGGGAACTTTGTTTAAATCGCACGAACGAGTTGCAGTGCCCGCATGAGCGATTCGGGGAGAAGTATTTCCACGTGGTGTGAGGAGGTCTGTCTTAACTGGCTGGTGGTGCATGACCGGACGGCGGGACTACCCTGGCGGACATCGGTGCTCACATAGGGTTGTGATGGCCCGAGCAAACAGGGGCTGTCCAGGTGTCCTGGGTGGGGCCTTCCAAGTGGCAGTACAAGGAGGCTTAGCAAAAATGGGAAGCGGCTGCAGATCTTCCCAGTTGGCATGAATGTGCGAATCGGCTGGTGGTGAACTCCGTTGGGAGAGCGGGCCTTGTGTCGTCCTCAGAAGGTGAACAAGCCTTCTGGCCGCCAAACCGAGGTCGGCCAGTTACTAGGGCCCTCAGCCCCAACTTTGACCAAATCCGGTTGGTCCGAAGGGGCGACATGAGCCTTGTATAGCTGATTGCCGAACCTTACCTGGGTCATTTCCCTGCTGTCGCGAAGTTGGTATGTTGCTGTCGTAGCGGCTAAGGCCTGCACGATGTTGGGTCGTCATGAGACGGGACTGCATGGATACCCTCGTATCTGGGACAGTTGATGATGGGCCGCGCTTGCGTGTCACCTGTCTTATACCCAACACACACTATATGGAGTTTTGTGATTGTTTTCCCTTCCCCCCATTAAGAACGAGGGGAGGGGAAAACACGTCTTCAAAAGGATCTCTGCTCTAAAAAATCTCAGGAAAGTGATATTTTGATGTATTGGTTGGTTATTCATACTCGGCACACACACTATACAGGAATTTTGTGAAAATTCAATTATAGTGTGTGATAAAAACAAGTGGCAAATTACGGGCAAAAAAACAGGTTTTTAAGCTTAAATTTGCTCCAAATTATCCTAGAAAGGAGATTTTTGATGTGTGGGTCGTTTATACGTAGTATAAAGTTATTTTGCAAAATTCCTCCATTCCCCAATTAAGAACGTGGGTCAAAAACACGTTTTCAAATATAATTCTGCTCAGAATTTCTCATGAAAGCGAATTTTAGATGTACCGATGGTTCTCTGTATGAAACACGCATTATAAAGTGAATTTGCGAAATTACTACCCCCCCCCCCCAACCACACACACACACTCCTGGGGAGGAGGAGCAAAAACACGTTTTTAAGTTTAAAGCTGCTTCGAATTATATTACAATAGTAAATTTTGGTGTATGGGTGTTGATAAAATGCACGCAATATGCACTTTAGTGCGGTTTAGCAAAACTTCAATCTTTACCCGCGGGGAAGATGAATAAAAAAAGATAATGCGCTGCTGAAGGAAGTGGATTGCCGGACTCCTCAATAAATTCCTACCGAACGCAACGAAAACTTTAACTTAGGTTTTGAATAATTTTAGTGATTTATTTTATTTTATTTTTATTTTTTTTTTTTTTTTTCGAAATTTCTTTATTAATAATAATTCGGAATTTTGAGAATTCATATTTAAATGTAGTGACCAGCGAATATAAAATCCTTCATAAGAATTATTTTTCCTCAACTTACGATTCGAGGACTTATCTGACGACAGAACATAAGAAAAGATTGCAGCGTAAGAGAAAATGGAATGCTGCAGTACTTACTGACAACAATCAAACAAGCATTGCAATAAGAGCAAATCATGGCAAAACATAAAAAAAGAAAATATGCTGCAAAAAAGAAGGTTCAACTTCTTCAAAAGAGATTTTTTCCGCAAAAAAATGCATCAGGAAAACAGAAGACAAGATAGAAACAAACACGTGTTGTGAGCGGAAATGAGGAGGACTAGGAAATCCTCTGTCTTTGCTGTCTTTAAATCATTTGGAAGCAGTAAACTGGGATAACAATGGGTTCAATGTACCACGTGCAGACGCTGGGTATATTAATCATATGTTAATACGGGAGAAACGGCACTTTCATGTTTCTCTTAATTCAGAATTATATTAATTAATGCAATTGATTGTGTTTATAATTATAAATTAATTACTTTTAAGTATTTGTTTTTCTTATGTATAATTTTGAATGTCTATAATTTTATGATTTCAATAAAGAATGTGATATGAATGATTTTCTTTAGTTTACATTGTGTTTTCGTTCACACCGTATGAAAATTAAGATTTTATACGAATTTTGAACATTTCTTTAACTTCAACACTATCAGAATACTTAACAAGTGACGTGGGCAAACCCATCCCGCAATCAAGGCAAATTGGCCCAAGTGACATTGTGTCAGTTTGAGCTTCTAAACTAATACTGATATTTAATATTTTAAAGTTTTTCCCTTGTGACATTTTTATGAAAGCACACAGGAAACGTTAAAATAAAAATAATGAGTTATATTTTAAAAAGAAATTCTAGAAGAAAAATCGGCTCAACTAACCCGGTGTATCCTACCATATATTTGAAAGAAAAATAAATAAAATATTGTGTTGAAATTTTACCAAGCATACTTGTATAAAAGAAAAGTATAAAATAATTTTATGTGTTAGATTGCACAACTTTTAAATACAATATCATAAATACATATTTCCTGCATGAAATGTCTTTTAAAATCGATAAAATGTTTATAAAATGTATAAAATGTATAAGATGTAATCCGTAATAATTGTTCAGTAATACATATAATTAATAATAATTATTATTACTATAACAATTACCGTATTTTACAATTCGATTGTATGTACACCTGTCAATCTCCTTACAAACCACTGAAAGATGTGTAGTTTATAAAAAATGTCGAATTGACTATTTAAAATATTTTGTTGCAATTAATTAAGAATATATTAACTGAAAAACGAATGTAGATTTAGAATTATAAATAGCAACAACAACAACAATAATAAAAATTTATGTAAATAAATAAATAAATAGAATAGAAATACAAAACGTTTTAGTATTAACATAAAACTGATATATATTTACACGAAAAAAGTAAGATTGAAAGATAAATTATTAAAATTGAAAGAAAGGATAAACAAAGATTTAAGTTTCACAGATTAAACAATTGTAGCAAAACTTAAGTCTTGATAGCTTTAAAAATATTAGATTTATCATGTCGATTCAAAATAAAAATGTTTACACATTATTATTATTATTTTTTTTTTTTTTTTAACTAAAAGTAAAATTGTGAGGTTTGCGTTGATGCAAACTCTATCTTAATTAATTACTTAGATAACTAAGTGGATAGGTAAAGAGCATGAGAATTGAATATAACTATAAATAAGACTTTTATTGAACAGATTGAAGGGAGGGCGGTCTGGCAATCAAGATAGCTCAGTCAGCGTATTTAATTATTTTATCAAAATATATGTATCAGAATTTAAATTAGATAATTCTAAATATCTCACCCCAGCAAACAGTCGAAGGTGTAGAGAGGGATGCACTCTTTTACTCCGCTACTGTGACTTCACTGTGGATCAGCGGATTCCCTGCTCATCCCATATTACGTTCATGAATGCTAGTGGATTCACACACCAACACTTATTCAACTACTTAATCTTCACACCTCAATACTCGCCAAAACAAGAATCTTTACAATCTACACCACAATCTCCTATAATCTGCACCACAATCTCCTCCAATCTACTAAAAACGTCTCCATCTTATAGTACTTCCTACCAACTTCCTTTCTCTTCATTTCAATCAATACTTTTAAAATCGCTTCCAACTCCTCTACCTCTCACAACTTAATTCGTTCGTTGCAGCACCATGTCGACACGAAACTAATCCGACCAAAACTTTCGCCGAGTCACTGGCGTCGAAGCGATTTAACCGTCCCAACTTTATACTTTACTTTATACTTTACTTTTATACTCAAGCTTAATTTCAAACCAACTGTGGTGACGTTCTGTAGTCTCAACCTCACAAAATATTTAGAATGAGAAGAGATGTTTAAAAGGCAGTATGGCCATGCATAGTGCATCTAATTTCACTTATTATTACTTTTTTTTTCCTTTTATTGCTTCAATTTGTTAATTTCATTTACTCCTTGAGTTTCATTCATTTCTATCGTCTGCGTTCTTAAAATATATATATATATACTGTTTATTTTTTATTCTTTCATAGTGAGTCCTAGTACTAATTATAATTTTTATATATAATTGTACTATCTCCTGCTTATAAAAAGTCGATAAATACGTAAATAATTAAATTACTATTTCTGACATGAATTTTTCTTCACATTCAATCAATTCAACTAAATTTTACAACATAAGTGTATTTTATAAATATAAAATTTAAAAATTTAAAACACGAATTGAAAGTTTTAATCATATTACTGATCTCTAGAATTTAAGAAGAAAATTCCAGAAGTTTAAATAATGTGCAATTTTAAATAATTTTCCCGCTCTAAAATAATATTCGTTTCAAATCTAATGCTTAATTAATGTTTTAAATTACTTTTAGGCTTTTTATTTAAGCTTATTATTTCGATAAACTAAAACTTAATCTCATTTTCCAGTACAGTACAGCTATCAATAACAAATAATTTTAAAGTTATCACTTAAAAGAAATAATAATTAAGAAAGTAAAATATGCGCAAATTAATCCGGTTAAATAAAGTATTAAGTGAACAGGAAGGAAGTCTTTACCATTAAAGTAGTATTTTTATAAAAATGTGAACAGTTATTATAATCTTGTATATATTAGAAGACCTTTTAACTAAAGGAATTTGAGAATTTAAATAGCATCTAATTTAGTTAAGAATGAATTATGTAAAATATAAATAAATTTATGTTGAGAGAAATTACCTAAGAAAACAGAATTGAAAAAAAAAAAATAAATAAATAAATAAAGTAATGCAGTAAAAATTATTCGCAATGGCAGCAAATAATTATTCTAATAAGCAGATTATTTATTATTATGTTCTTAAAAAAGCGTATTTGTTTAATTAAAAAAGTTTAAAATTTTTATATTCTTTGAGATTGTTTCATTACTTGGTTAGTCCAAAGTATTATTAACAAGAAAATTTGATATAGGGTAGTTTTAGTGAAGTAAATGATACAACTAATTTATTTTACAAATGTCCTTTCTTTGTAATCTAAATTATGTTTATCATTTTTAATCCGAAAGTTATTTGTGTATTTGTGTGAAATTATTGCAAAACAATATCAAATTTGTTGAAATATTTAGCCTCGTCCACACAATCATAATACACATTCTAAATTTTATTACATGAAAATTATAAATCTGCCAACTTATAAATCGTCATGCATATATTCCAGGAAAATGAACTGGATTTCCGAAGTGTAAAATGTACTTTTTATTTATTTATTTATTTATTTTTCATTTGTAGAAATAAAGCAAAATTTTGACTGTCACAAAAATTATAATAACTTTGACTGCTAGTAAAATATTCAAATGTATATATGTAAATAATATTTTGTGGGTAAAATATATTTCGAGGCTTTGAAATATTCTATGAATGATTGAAAGAATTGTCAATATCTATTTTCAAAGCTATTTTCAGGAAAATGTTCAAAATAAATTTTATTTGGGCAGAAAGCTTTTCTGTTTAAATTTCAACAAATGGATACTGCATTATTCACCAGCTCTATTCAAATGTAAATTCTTTGAATTGCATTTAAAATTTATCTTACAACATATTTCAGTTGGTTCGAGGGTAAGAAAATGAAACACACAGATTTAAAAAAAAAAAAAAAAAAAAAAAAAAAATCAAAGTTGAAATATTTTCTTCGCATATATCGTCTTTCTAACAAATGTATATCGCAGAAATGTTTTTAAAAATTATAATATTTGTTATCTGTGTACTTGCTTGTGATTAAGAGAAATAAACAAGTGTTAAATAAATTTTCAATGTATTTTTTTTTATGACCATAGCCGTAATCACAATCAGTTTTCTTCTACTTTTCTTTATATATATATATATATATATATATGTGTGTGTGTTTGTGTATGTGTGTGTGTGTGTAGAATGTTATTTTTATATACAATACTCTTTATCAAATATTATATATAGGATATTACGTATTTAATGTAAAAATTTGGTCTATACTACGTTACAAAACCGTAATAGCCCACCATAATAGCCCACTGTCGGCAATACTTCAATCCACTTTGCGCCAAAAGAAAAGGTTGGCTACCCATAAGTCGCGTGAGTAAACAATTTCCATTAATAAAATCCCTCGAAGAAATCGGAAATTAACATATACTGTACAATTTTGTCAACCTAGCAGGTAGTGGCATATATATTGAAACCCCTCACGCTAACTTGACTCTTTCTCATCATAATCCTAATTACTGCTCTGTCTTCAGAAGTGAATTGATTGCAATAGACATAGGACTAGAAGCTATTCTCTCTGAAGAGGATTATGATGACCTATGGATCTTGACTGATAGCCCTAGTTCTCTTCACCATCTTAGTAATTGGAATCTTGTGGGCGACAAGATCAGCACCTCTATACTTCTTAAATTAAAGCTCACTTCACTTAATCATGACGTTCATTTACAATGGATACCTTCACACGTGAATCTCCATGGAAATGAAATGGCTGATAATCTTGCTAAGGAGTGTTGCAGGATGTCATCAACTCCCTCCTCCGCACTTACTTTTCTGGAGTTGTATTCCCGGGAAAATTAAAAAGTCTCTGAGAAGTGGAAAACTCCCCCAACCCATATTTGGTACATGGACTCAAAACCGGGTTTATCCCTTGACCTCCCGAGTGACAGACGTACCCGAACTGTACTCTCGAGACTCGCTAGCGGTCACATCAAGTGCCTCACTTTCAACGAGGGCAGGAAAACCTTCGCCACCTGCACCAAGTGCCAAAATCATCTGGCTTCTCATGAGCACCTTTTGAAATGTAAGGGACTCTCTAAGGAGGATCTTTTTACCAATCCTATTCTGGTCTTTGACTTCCTAACAGTCATCGAACTCGTGGATCTTGTCTGACTCCGTCAGACATGGAGGATAAGCAACAACAACAACAACAACAACAGAATTTTGTAAGTAACCCCAGAAAAAGTCGCACAATATTCCTGAAAGTTTAACTGACTTACGTGTCGGTATTCTTTCAGTATATCATTTCAAGTTGTCAAAAACATTTTAGAAAAACGTTTATGTGATTTTCACATGTACTGTATGTTAAAATAGCTTGTCATGATGATTATGTATAAAAAAAAATTAATAACAAATGACAAATTAGGTTGAATATAAATTACTTATGCACGATTATTAAATGAAATGAAATACATTATAATTAGTAAATATAATGCATAAAGTTAATTTTTATCCAATATATATAAGTAATTTATAGGTACAAGAATAAAGGTTTTTGTATTTTATACAGTGTTGACAAAAAAAAAAAAAAAAATCTTTACAATTGATCGACAAAAAAAAAAAAAAAAAGTCAGTTGCCGTTCCGCCATAAAAATGTGTTGAACTCCAGTGATGACACGTGGTGATAGTCGATCACAGACGACCTTTCCCTGTTCTATCAACACTCAGTCCACCTGGTGGACTTTCAGAGTAAGGCTGTAAGCTCTTTGCTCCCGCGAGCCAGTATTTCGTTCATTTGTTAAAAGTTTGATAACCTACATCAGTATTCCCACTCCACACAATGGGTCGGATTATACACAAAATAGAAGAGAAATCTCATGCCTTGATTCTGCTACGGACGGGAATCTCTGTGATTGATGTAGCGAGAGATTTGGCAGACCATTTTGGATGTAGCCATTTGTAGCTATCTGGCAGATGTAGCCAAAGATCCATACCTAAACGGCTGCATTCGGCAATAAAATGTAAAGATGAGATGACGAAATAGCGACCGACTAACGCCACGTGTCATCACTAGGGTTCGACACGTTTTTATGACGAGAACATCAACTGACATGTAAAGATTTTTTGGCTGCTCAAGTGTAAAGATTTTATTTTATTTATTCATTTATTTATTTTATAATATTTTTTGCCGGCACTGTATATATATATATATATATATATATATATATATATATATATATATATATATATATATATATTTCTATTAATTTATGCAGTTAATTTTATTCCGTTAATTTTAAATACATAATTACAAAAAATGTAGAATAAAATAAGCAAAAATCTGTAACAAGTGTGTTTTCATGATTTGCTTCCAAAAGTTGTATGTGCTTGTGTAGTGTGATAACTGCAATCGATTTTGTTAATAATTTTCTAATTGTTATAGTTATCATAATTAAATATGTTTTTATTTATAATATTGAATATAAAATGACACAACATCTTAAATATTGATTTTTATCGAATAAACGGAAAGTTTAAGTTTGTGTTTCTCCGTTGAAAATTTATCACATTTGAGACAAAGAAAAAAAGCTAATTCTAGAACTACAAGAATACGTATATCTTTACATTATTAAGTAAAATAAGATTCTTATAAGCATTACACATTTTAAATAATATTTTTGTTATTTTTTTATCTATTATATATTTTATTTTTTACGATAATAGGAGTGTTTTTCAACTTTAAAATCTGATATTTTTGGACCATACAAACAGAAGGAAGATATATTTTATACAAAAATATTTTGAGATAATTTAAATATTTATATTTCGGATGATTTATTCATTTATTACACGTTAAAAAGTTACTTTACTTTTAACTTAGCAGCACTTTCGAGAATTCTTTAAAGCCCACAATGTGAATATGTCACGCCGCGAAGTAAGTAGCATAAGTAATTAAACCACACAGGTCATTAAAGAACAAAAAAAAAAAATAAACATTTTTAACTGCATAAATTGCATTGGAAAACTCTTTGTTTTAGAGTAGAATTAACCTTTTCCTTACGGGTGGGATTACCGCAATCCCAAGCAAAAATGTGTTTAAGAATACGGGGTTGGTATTACCGTCTTCCCATGCAGCATGGGGCGGCGCCCCATGCTTTAGGGGAAGAAATGTTTGGGACGACGGTAATACAAACCCCGTATTCTTAAACACATTTTTGCTTGGGATTGCGGTAATCCCGCCCGTAAGGAAAAGGTTAATTAAAAAATGACCTCCATTTTTTACCATCATGATTTTTTTTCTTATTTTGCAAAATAATAGGGGTTTCCAATGAAAAAACAGTCATTTTATTACATTGAACTAGACGTAGTATTCTTCCTCATAAGTTATCAAAATTCGCTTTAAGACGTGTTTAACAGTTTGTGTTCACATTTTTTTTTTTTTTTTTTTTTTTTTTTTTTAGACTCAGAACACTCTATGGCTTTCATCTCCTTGACTGCTGCCTCCCAATTCAATTCTTAATATTTTATATTTTATATTTTCTTTTATTTTTCAGATACACCATACTATATATATATATATTAATGAAAACAATTATTACAGTCATTTGCAAAAATTTAATACCACCCATAGAATAATCAAATGTAATAGAATTCCGCAAAAATAACATACATATTTTGCATATAAATGAACAAATATACTGCGCATCGTTATTTACTGTAACTAAAGTCAGTATTTTGTAGGATCTCCTTTGTTTTTAGTAACTTGTGCAATCATCTTATGCATGTTATAAATAAAAGACTTGCAATAAGCTTTAGAAATGTCTGTGCACCAGACATGCTTTATTGCTTTATCAAGTGTCGTAGCAGTGGTTGGTTAATTTTCGGCGACTTTATTTTTCACAATACACCACATATTATCTGTTGGATTCAAACCTGGGCTGTTACCTGGCCAGTCAAGCACATTTATTTTCTGTGCCCTCAGATATATTTTGACAATCTTCGCATTGTGACACGTCGATCATGCATGAAAATTGAGCATTTATGAACACGCATCTGAATCTTCATCTTCTCACGTTACAAATTAAGGTACTGATTTCCGTTTATAGTGGTTTTAGGTGAAACAAAATACAGACATCCCATCATATATGTTTCCCCTTCGGCGGCGAACACTTGCAGCGCGTGCTGAAAATTGCTGCACACGTGACTCATCCGAAAATAAGACACTACTACACTTCTGTACTGTGCAATTCTGATAATGTCTGGCGGACGTCATTCGTTTCTCTTTAATGCTTTGAGTAAGTCAAATTTTCCTTCCAGGTTTATGGGATGATAAACAAAAATTTTTGGCCAAACGTCTTGAAATAGTACTCAAACTGACGTTGGTACCTTTTGCAGCCAGAGATTATTAACAGGGAAGAGGAGCTTCTCACCACTCTAGGAGCGGTTTCGAACGATTCTAGCTATGCTAGAAACCTCCTCCGAAACTTTTATTTAAAAATCTCAAAAAAAAAGAAATACAAAGGCCGCCAGATAAAGGTATCCTACGCGACAAGGAGCGGCATGCACTATGCTTGTAGATGAAGGGAAAAATAGATTTGGAAATATTGTGAGTTCGTGGATAGTTCATATGTTTAGATGGTGCCGGACTGTTGCCCTTCGTGACAGGTGGCACCGTGATAGTAGATGAGAGACGAACTGTTCAGGATAGAAGCTGATTTTGCAGATTTTCGTGCCCTGTTTTAAACCAGTAGGTAAGTTTGAAGAGGAAAAAAATCAGTCTGTTGTGTTTGAGATTTACAGGAGAGAGAGAGAGAAAGTTTTGACTAGTTTATTTAACAGAGAAGGATGATTGATAATATTTTACAGCCAATTTTCTCGTCTGTGAGGAGGATTACGAATATGGAAGGAAGAAGTTAAAGCACAGGAGAAGTAGTAATGTTGAGGAGTTCCTTCCTCACCTCAGAGCCACAAGTGTGAGCCTCGTCAATGGAATTTGTTGAGATATGACGGGAAGGGGCCATGACCTGACAGAAAAGCGGTTTTGGCTGCAGAGAGATCCCAAGAGTTTGAAGAGACTGTGGGAAGTAGATCGTAAGTATACCTTCCCTTTTGGGAGGTATCCCACAATGCCTACCAATATTGCTTTAGGATTTTTTTTACATTGTACTTGATAAAGGAGGGAGGTGTTTATGGGAAATATCCTAATTCCCATATCATGTAAAGTGCCACAAATAGCCACTTAACAACATAATGAATTATTTTAGATGCTATAAATAAAACAGATTGGTTAGTGACAAGCTTTTTCTTACTTCTGTTATTTTATGTGGATGGGAAAATGGACGCTTTTAAAACATAAAGCAATAAAACTATCATTCTATATTTGTAAATCCTGCCTACTACAATAAAATAGAGAAACTTGGACCACCCCATGGACAGAATGGAGGTCTGAGAAGAAAGGAAAATGATGCTCCAGGGGATGCTATGCTGTAAAACCATCGTTCGGGGGTGCGGACAGCAAAATTCAAAGAAGAGCGAGAGAGAGGGAAATTTCCAATGAGATCCTTAACTACGTATTAGTGAAGCCAGCCACCAATGAAAATACAACTATATAAATAAATAATAAAAAAGAAAAAAGAAAGGTTTCTGCCCCTCTCAAAAAATAATATGTTTAGGAGAGTCTAACAAAAATGGTAGTTAGAATGCCTCTCGGAGATGTTTCGGATGAGTAAAATATTATTATTAGAAGATCCCTTGGTTATGTTGTTGGTAAAAAGGAAATAAATATAAAATGTCGGAAGTTCGGAAGAGAAAGTAAAAAAAAAAAAAAAAAAAAAAAAAGGAATGGAACGAGATAGAAGAAAAAAAGAAGTGGATTTATCGAAGACATCTGCTATAAATGATTTGTTTTCGTGATAATCCTTCATTCAACGTAATTCTCATCTTGATCACAAAGTTGGATAAAAAATTTATTTTTTTCTGTGAATTAATATGATCAAATTTATCGAAGAAACCTGTTTTAAATCATATATTTTCGTGATAACCCATCATTCAACATAATTCTCATTGAATAACTTTTTCAAATTTGGACAAAAATATATTTTCTTCTGTGAATTAATATGATAAAATGCATCGAAGGAATATGTTACAGGTGACTTTTTTTTTTTTTTTTTTTTTTTTTAACTTTGTAAACTTTTATAGATTTGAACATTGTAAAAAAAAATCTGTGAATTTTATTCGTCAATCAAAGAATACTAATATCCGAATGTGCCTCCTCCATCTAAACATCAAGGGTAAGTGGCTATTCAATTTTATTTTGTGGCAAACATCATCTTTAAATTGATAAAAGAGTAAAGAGTGTTGGTAAAGAGTGAGAAATGCAAGGGAATTTTTTGCAAGGGTATCTGGTAATTCGTTGCCTCCGACAATTTGACAACTCTGAAAGTAAATTAGACAGCTAAAGTGTTTAATTGTTAGGTCGACGATTTTGTCAGAAGTTACATTTTAACTCCTGGTGTATACTTTTGCATTATGAAGTTCGATAAAAATAATAATAATCATAATCATAAAGTGAATAAATCAATATAATTTATTGGAAAAAATAAACATCAAATTCAAATCTGTTTTAGACAATGCAACCCTCTTCATAATTTTCATAGGTCAGAAAACAGCGTCTACAAATTTATTAACAGCGTACGCAAATTCTCTATTTTAGTATTAAGTATAGAAATCATTAATATTGCTCATGGAAAATATTATACACAATATAATAAACTATAATTTAGAAGTAATAATATACTTATATAGATAGATATATAGATAGATAGATTGATAGATAGATAGATAGATAATTTATACTATTGTACTATTTTAATATTTAAATATGTTAAACAGAAATTATTAATGAAATATATACGTCTTTCTTTTCTGATGGCATGATGGCGATAAATGTTGCTTAAAATATTAGGCCATATCATTAAAAAAATTTACAAAAATTAACAGATATTTCTATAAAAAAAAAAAAAAAAAAAAACATTTGGTCTGGAATTTGATATATAGAATGCAGAATTTTATGTAGAAAATGTAGAATTTCATGTAGAAAATGCAAGGTTTTATGTAGAAATAAATAATAGAATTAATTAACAAAAATTCACATACAAAAGTTTTGTTCAGTTTTAATACACAAAAAATTGTTGTAACATTTTTATTATAAAAATTCATATATTTAAGTTGAGACAAATATTTCTAAATTTTCTTATATAAACGAACTGATTACTCACTATCGCTGAAAAATGTTAGGGAAAATGGTATTATATTACAGTTTGGATAGTTATTTTTTCATCTAACGTAGTCTTATGGCTTCACAAGGGAAAGCATATATTGCTTTCGTTACATGAAAACTCCATCTGTGCGTGAAACCGACATTCGCATCAATTGTTTTTCTCCTGTTTTTTAAAAGGAATGAAAAGAATTTATTCTCTGAAATGTAAAAAGTGTGAAAGAAATATTCGACCTTTGGAAATAAGTTAAATATAAAATTAAATAGACTATATGCTGACATATTTTTCCTATAAAATATAATAAATATATTTATTATTATTGGTACTAGTATTAGACCATTTTTATATCATTATGTGTACAAATATTTGTTTTCAGTTAAAACATTAAAACTCAATGTTGCGATTTCATATTTTTATCTTCAATAATTATCTTCAATGACTATCTTTATAAAATTGCGTATTTAAATATGCAGTAGAATTGCAGGTAATTATTGTTTCAATATACAATCAGCACTGTGGGATAAAAATAATTTTAAAATTACAGTAATTTTATCAATTATTAATTAAAATATATTTCGCATAATGATTATTTAAATATTTTTCATATATTTATTACTATTTTTTAATTGTATTATGTAGCCTGATTATATTTCTTCCAATCTAATGGTCTATTTGGTGATCAAGATGAATTACTTATGGCTCATGCATTTGAGCTGCTAATGATTTAACTGCTGTGTTCGAATAATTGAAATATATTTTTAAATACAAAAAAAAAAAAAAAAAAAAAAAAAAAAAGAATACAAAAGAAATAAAATGGTAACGAACTTAGCAAACAAACTTAATGGAATAATGTAACACAAACTTTGTTTTGATTTTAGAAAAAGTAATGTGGAATTATCAGTCCAGAAAAATCAAATAATATTTTCAATTTTATGTACTAGATAAATAAGAAGAGTTTAGTAGTTTCAATTTTCAATTTTATATTATCCCTTGTTTTATTTGGTATCTTGTTTTCATCATTCTCCATGTCTTTCTTTCTTTTATGTTCGTATTTAAATTTTTCTCCTTACCATTAAATTATTTTTAATTAAACATTTCTCACTTTTTGTCTGCCATTTCATTTACTTATACACTGTTAAAAATAAAATTTAAACTTTTTACACACTTTTTTTTTCGATCTTATGTCTGATTCTAATTGTAATCAATGTTTGTAACTTGCTGCATTAATGTTTTAGGAAACTGAGTGGGACTTCAATATTTTAGTAGTGAACACAACTAAAGTTATGAAATTATCACCAAATTTATAAAAAAAATATTGATTGTAGCTAAAATATTCATCAAATTGACCACCATGTTTTTTATGGTAAGTGTAACTTTATTTTACATCAGCATATCACGTCCTTTATTGTTTTGAAATAATTTACACACTTTTTTTTCGATCTTATGTCTGATTCTAATTGTAATCAATGTTTGTAAACTTGCTGCATTAATGTTTTAGGAAATTGAGTGGGACTTCAATATTTTAGTAGTGAACACAACTAAAGTTATGAAATTATCACCAAATTTATAAAAAATATTGATTGTAGCTAAAATATTCATCAAATTGACCACCATGTTTTTCATGGTAAGTGTAACTTTATTTTACATCAGCATATCACGTCCTTTATTGTTTTGAAATAATTTGTTTGATCCCTTATCTCGCTGATAGTCAATTATGATATCTATACATATATACATACATTACATATATATATATATAAATTTATTTTTAGTACATTGAGTAGAATAACGTATTGTTTCGTAAAAAAATTCGACTTTCAATATTTTTTTATGGAATTCAATTCGACATTTTAAGAGGTTCAGAACACGATTTGACGATTTTTAGAAAATGAATCTCTATCTGCCTGTGTGTGTGTGTGTGGAAAAAAAAAAAAAAAAAAAACTAGGTTAGGTGAAATAATTAATCTATCTATCCTGAAATAATTAATAAATAAGAAAAAAAAATATATTTTACATATAAGAATTTTAACATTTTATGTCAAACACTGGTGCTAATAACTTGTAAAATGAATAACTAGCAGTGTCAAACACTGGAATATAGGGGGCCAATTACTGATAAAATGAAAAACTGGCAGTTTCAATTACAGGAACATTGAGTGGGTGTCAAATAAAAATTTATTAAAAGGAAAAAAAAAAAATCAAATTTATATATTTTAACATATATGTGGTTCTGGATGTCTTTCATACCATATGTACTAACTTAAGATTTCAAAAAATATTTTCGCATGACTAGAACATTAAAAACATTAGAGATTGCTCTAAAAGTGTCACTTACTGGTGAATTTACCCTACATATCACGAAATAATATTCATAAATTCATACAAGTTTTTTTATATGCAGTTTCCCCTTGACATAAATTAGTTCGTAAAAATCACCCAAAATGTGGTATTATCATTGCTTCTTAATTTTTTGTTTTTTATTAATAAATTTCGTTGTGTAATTTAACTAGCCTTCACTAGTAATTGTATATTGATGTAAGTGAACACTTTTTACTATTATCAACAATGTTCACTCTGAAAAAGTAATGAATGATGTATAGAACACTTTATTAAAAAAAAAAAAAAAAAAAAAAAAAAAAATCCAGTTGAATATCACAAAAATTCATAGATATCGGTGATTAAATGAGCTGTTTTTCAGCTGTTTTCTAAAAATGTTTTTTGCGATAAGGGGTCATTCACAAATAAAACTTTGTATCAGAAAAAACTATGTTGCACAATGGAACTTAATACAATATTTGCGATTCATTTTTTTTAGATATGTAATACATATCTATAAAAAGAAAAGAAAAATGAATTGTTTGATGATACATACATATATATATATATATATATATATATATATATATATATATATATATTTTTTTTTTTTTTTTCTGCTAGAAATTTTCATTTGTGAATGTAAATTTATTGTAAAGACCATTTTAGAAAACAAATGAAAAACAGCTCATTTAATCACCGATATCTCTATGAATTTTTATGATATTCAACTATTCGTTTTTTTTTTTTTTTTAATAAGATGCTCTATATAGTTGAGTATTAAATTATGTCAAAAATTTTTTACTACAGTCTGCGCATGCGCGGTAATAAATTATATGCTAGAACTGCCAATGTCTTTTCAAATATTAAATATATTTGTTTAAACTATAGTATAATGTTTTAGACATATTTTCTCATGCATTCTGAAAGTTTCATGAAATTTTAAGAAATTACTTTTGAGTTGCAAAGTAAAAACTTGCAAAAATTTTTTGAATTTTTGAATGAATTATTAATAACTACTTAAATATTCGAGATATTCTCACAAAACTCTACGCACGTATAAAATATAATATTTTTAACCATATCTAGAATGCTTCTTCTGTCTAAGAGAATTCAAATTGTTTTCCTAAATTTCCAAATTAAAGAAAAAAAAATCGTAAATTATAGCCGAATGGCTTACGGTTTACATATCCTTTTTCTAGAAATTTCCTTTAAAATTAATTTAATTTTGTAATTCTTTATGTAGCTACGAAAGTCTACAACCAACAAAAAACTCTTTTATTTATCAATTTCTATTCCATAAAATTAAAAAAAAATTACAGTTACTTCATTTTTATATTAAAAAAAAAATACCTTTTTATTTTCTCTTATAAAAATATCATACTCGTATAACAATCCATTTGCTTAATGCAGTATAAGAGGAAAAATGTATATTTTTATAGATATTTTAATTCATTTGTAAATTTTTTAATGGTTAAGAAAATTATTATTATTATTATATTTTTTTATTTTTAGCTAAATGACATTGCATATTTCCAATATTTTAATAAGACAATATATATTGATAGTTTAAATATCAAAATGAAAGTATTTTCTTATTTTGAAAAAAAAAAAGTAAATATTATAAACCAATTTTTCGGTTCACCATTTTCCTAGATTAGTTTCTATATTATTTGTATTAATTTAATATTTGAAATATATGTATAATTTTTATATTTTTATATTTTTATCATGGGAAATTTTAGATTTATATAAATAAATACAAAGCACCATTTTGTTTAATATGCAATTATAATATTTTCTTAATAATGTAATATTTTTTGCTAAAGCTAAAATACTTTTTTTTTTACTTCTTTTGTACTGGAAGGGAAACATAAATTAATAAACATAAATTTTTATATACGACTTAAAAAAATAAATAAATAAATAAATAAATAAATAACAATAACAATAATAATAAAATTTTACATTTATTTTTAAACTTTTGCTTTTTAAACTTGACTTACGATGTATGTATTGTGTCAGTACTACTACTGAAAAGAACTAGATTTTTCAACTTAAATGATTTTATGTCAAAAAATAGATGTTTTTGATTCGTGCCCATATTTTAGTCCATGAGCGATATGTCAAAACGTCTCCCGTAAATATAAATTCAAGTAAACATAAAAATACAAATACATCTGAAAAGGTATTAGCCGTTGAAAACAGATCGGTTCAGGATTGTTTTGAACAGGTGACTGATTTCTATTTGCGTTCATCTACACAAAACATCTAATTTATATTAATTTTGTAAAATAATTGTATATTCGTTTAATACAGAGGTGTTATAAAAAGCAACTTTTTAAAATAAAGTAGAATTAAACTGTGCACAAATAAATATATTAATATTGTTGTATTAAAAAAAAATGGAGGGAAGGTCTCCGGATATATATTCCAAGATCATATTTTAGAAGCAGAAATGAGAATAGTTTTTGTGATATTTAGAATATCGCCAAACTTACTCTAAGATAAATCACAGAAGTACAAGTGTATTGAATAAATAAATAATTTTAATACTGTACATTTTAACAAACTGAATAAAAGAATGTTAAAGCAATTATACTTTGAGTTATAAAGAAGAGGAAAGAAAAAGCTATGTGATATATATATATATATATATATATATATATATATCTAAGACGATAACATAATGGAAATTATATATATAATATAATATATAATACACACACACACACACATATATATATATATACATATTATTGATTGATAAAGAGAATTCATTAATTATGAAAGATTATTATAGAATACACAAGTAAAACTCTATAAAATCGTATAAACCGATGCACTGTATTTACTGCTTCACTTCTTGGACACCTTGCAGTTACAATGCAGCGGAAAATTTGTCTCTGGCGCGAAATTAACACACCAATTAGAAAAAGCATCAAACGTTGGTTTATGCAATTATAAGCAACTGGATGTCTCTGTACTAATATTTGTCGTGCAACAAAGGCGGACACATTGAACATTTATAACCTATATTCCCAAACTTTTAAACTTACTCTTTTCTTTAGTATGTAGATTGCTCATGTTCAATTTCTACTTCGTGAAATATAAAGTAAATAAACTGGATCCATCTAATTTAATAATCATGCATATGTATGCAGCAATCATGCAGCAATAATGAACTTACAAACATTACCGCTACTAACAGTTGAAATTATTATCGCTAATGTACTTTATTATTTAAAAAAGTGTAACATACTTTTTCAAAGATAACAATTAAAAAATTAAACGATTGAACATGGCCCAAGACACTTTAAAAAAAAAAAGAAAACTGTAAATTATATGACTAGAAAAAAAAATTGTATATAAAACATGATTTTTTTTAAACGAACACCATAAGTTAATTAACAAGCCGTCAATGTGCTAAAAAGTAAAGGCAAAAGTGCATTGTCGAAGTCTATATCCAAAAGATGCATAGTCGCTTTTTTATTGCATTTCAGAACAATATTTTCATTTCATTATACATCAAAATTTTATTGCAATTACGAAAGAACGGACAACTTTAACAGGAGATATGGAACAATATTAGGATTCAGAATTACATAGGAATCAACGTCCACAAATGCCATCTTAACCCTTTAAGAACCTGAATTTTGAGGGTATATTTATACAGACTTGGGCCTGGCTTAAAAGTTTGAGTTTTTAATTAAAAAAAATCTGGATTGACACCACTTGACTTTCCGAACATTGAGTAATGAACAGTTTTGTAGATAAAGTAAAGAAAGAGGAGTTGTTAAACAAACAAAAGAGAGAAAACCATAATACAGTGTTTGAGTATTTTTCTCCATATATTACACGACGTTTTATTTAACGCTACTGAACTTTGAGCCAATAGATCATAATGATAAAGAATTTTTCGTTGTGTCCCTGTAAAAACCTATAAATGCTAGATTCACCAAAATGCTTATAGTTAGTGCAACACTGATTTATAATATTCATATAAATTTTCAGCTCAATTGAATAAGGCGTTTATATGCTATCGCACTTTTAAAAATTTGGTCCCATAGGCCATAATGATAAAGAATTTTTCTTTGTGTCCCTGTAAAAAACTGTAAGCGCTAAATTCACCAAAATCTATACAGTTGGTGCAACTGTGAACTATATTATGTGTAAATTTTTTTGCTCATATTAATAAGGCGTTTAGATGTTATCACACTTTTAAAAATTTGGCCCCATAGGCCATAATGATAAAGAATTTTTCTTTGTGCCCCTGTAAAAAAACTCTAAGTGCTAAATTCACCAAAATCTATACAGTTCGTCCAACTGTGACCTATAACATGTGTAAAAAAATTTTGTTCAGATTAATAAAGCGTTTAGACGCTATCGCATTTTTAAAAATTTGGCCCTATAGGCCATAATGATAAAGAAGTTTTCCTGGTGTCCCTGTAAAAAATCTATAAGTGCTAGATTCACCAAAATCAATAGGGATCGTACTATGGTGACTAACAATATACATACCAACTTTCAGCTTATTCGAACAAAGCGTTTAGACGCTAGCGTGGTCACTCACAGACATACACACACACATGCATACACACATACATACACACACACATACACACACATGCATACTCAGATACATACACACACAGACACATACATATATCATCGTAAAAATAGTGAAAACGGACTCAAGGACCTCGAATCGTATAGAAACATCAAAATCTCAAATTCGGATTTTTGATATGATTACGATACTTTCTTCACTATAGTGTTCGGAAAGTAAAAAAAAAATCGTGAAAATGATTACATAAAGAGTTATATCTAGTAATAAGTGCGTTTCTAATCGATTTATTTAAAGCACTGATTGTTTTAATACGAATATTGCGTATGATTTTGTGAAATGATGGGTGTTTTTATCATTATTATTATTTTTTTTTTTTTTTGCAATGCAGGAAAAGTTACAAATAACCAGAAAAAAAAAAGACACTAAACATGAACAGTCGACAGTCATACATGACGGTAAGTAGTTTAAAATACCAGAATATATCTGCTCCTTAAAGGTTTATAATGATGTTTGCGGTCATGTTATGTATTCCTCATTTTTCAGCTGTTTCCTACATCCACTTACAGCTTTTAGCTTTAAATTTGTACCGTCCACATCTGTTAAAAAATACTCTAAAAAGCATGGTTCTTAAAGGGTTAAGATGACATTTGCGGACATCGAATCCTATGTAATTCTGATGATATCCCCTACCTCTTCTTAAAGTTTCTCTCTGTATTTTTGGGACATACTGTATATATTTCTTTCATTGTAAATGTGTGTATATTTTAAATTTTGAAATAGAGAAATTAATAAAAGTCTTGTAAAAGCATTTTTTTTTTTTTTAAGGAAGCATAATTTAAAAATCTAATGTGTCTTTATACTGCTTCATTAAAAATATAAGGAACAAGAAATGTGATACATTTTTATTAGTATTTTGCTTTTTAGAAATAAACGACCATTTATACTTTTCTTAATGAACTTATATTTCTGAAAACTGCATCAGGAAATGATGCTAAAGTACTTATTTGATCCTTCTCTTCTCGTAAGAGTGAGTTTTATATACACAAGAGAAAACATTTATTGTTTTGTTACAAGGAAACCCAATCGCCGAGAGTAAGGAACAAGATATATTTTAAATTATTTACTCTCTTAAAGATCACGATTATAGTAAAAGTTCATTACGCTGGCTAGAAGAATTTCTGGAGACTTGCACAGAAATATTAATTCTCCTTTAGTATTCCGTAATGGATTTAATAAAAGAAATAAGTATAAGGAAAAAGAATGTAGGAAAAAGTTGAGATATCCGAATATGTTACTAAAAAAAGTTTTCCGTAAAAATGCGGATAATAATAATAAAAATATATTTTGTTAGGAAATGTATTTCAAATATATTAAATAAAAGATTTACATCGCATAATAAGTTTGTTGAGTTCCATCATTTATTCATAGGTGGTAGAATATTCTAATGAGATATCGAGTTTTAGTTATTTGTTGATATTTAATTTACTGATTGGTGAAAATAGTTTTGCATTTTTTTTTTTCATCAATATAAATTCAAAAAGAAATTTTATACAGAAGGTATGATTTTTAATGATATTTTGTAATTAATTTTCAATACTGTGTTTATTAATAGTTTTTCAAAGTACTTTCTAATTTCGGTTTATAATATTAAAATTGAATTTATATCAATGACTACGTGAACATATATTAATCAATTAAATATATATATATATATTAGTTATTTGTTAAAATTTAATTTACTGATTGGTGAAAATACTTTTGCATTTTTTTTTTCATCAATATAAATTTAAAAAGAAAGTTTATACGGAAGATATGATTTTTTAATGATATTTTGTAATAAATTTTCAATACTGTGTTTATTAATAGTTTTTCAAAGTACTTTCTAATTTCGGTTTATAATATTAAAATTGAATTTATATCAATGACTACGTGAACATATGTTAATCAATTATATATATATATATATATATAGAACTATGGTGTCCAAAAGTTAAATTTAGTTCGTATATTCAGAAAAAAATGAGATATTTTTTCATAAAATAGCTTTTAAATATTTGTGGGAAATTATGTGTTAACACGTTAAACACCAGGTATGCCCCTAGAGACTGGTGTTAGACTCTGCGTTTTCGCCTCGCTGATTCGCACGGTTCGACTGCAGACTTTCATCTTTTATTTAAGAGCTTGTGCGTGTATTTGTTGACTGAACATTTAACTTAAGTGACAGCTTTTTATGTTTGATTAATACTTTTTATTTTAATAACTGAGATTCCTTAAAATTCTATTTATTGTTCGATTCTCCTACACGAGCAGGCCTATTTGACAGCTAGTCTGGGCATCAGCTGAACAGCAAACAAACGACGGTGGACACATAGAGTGCCAATAAAAATGCATTCGTTAAAGTAAAATGTATCACTCGAAGCTATGTACAAAATTCAGGTATACGTTCGAATATAGAAAAAAATTCTTAAATTAAACAGGCAGTTTTGATGGTTTTTATTGAATAGCTGTATCAGGGTTGCCAGATTTGACCATTTTTTATTCAATAGTCACAAATGATTTCTATTTGTAACATTTGGATAATCACTTCAACGATTGATAGTCTATTATGTATATCATATGTCACTTCTCAAAATTATTGGTGACTATTGAATAAAAAAAGGGCCACATCTGGCAACGCTGAACTGTATAAGAGAACGTTGTCAATCTCGAAACAGGGCGAATGGTAGTACAGAGAATTTAACTAGAAAGAATTGCGAAAAGAAAATTTCATTGATAAGTGGAATTGAGACAAACAGAAAGCATACTATCACAATTTTTAATGGGGTTTGAATATGAGGTTTCTTAAATAAGTCAATACTTTCAAATCAAAATAAATGTTAACTCACAAAAACTTCTCTATTGGACAAGCGTCAAAACCATTCGGGTAGAATGATCTATTGAAATAACTACAAATTCAGAAGAAAAATTTTGGAACAGAAGAAAATTTTTGGGAAAAATCTAATTTTTGCTGTCACAATCGGTGATTTACAGACAATGTGTAGCACTGTACATAAAATTCTGTTATATTATGGAAAATACCTGATAGCAAAGTTGCCGGATATTATTCGTATGCTATGTAAAAATCCGTTGACTGATAATTTCTTCAAAATAACAATGCTGAAAATATTATCAAACAACCGATTTTATTCCACAGGGCACAGAGCAAAATAACTATAATAATAATAAGGTTAATAAATAAATAAATATAATTATACATTTTAAGGAAACAGGATCAAACTGGGATTCTTCCCATGTAATCTGCTGCTAATCTGTTAATTAACATTTCCCAAAAACACAAAAGGTATGTTACTACCAGATAACATGATAGGTTATAGAAAAAATGGGTTTTTTGAAATATATACTTGCAAATTTAAAAAATAAATAAATAATAAAAATAAATTTTGTAGTTTTAGAAAATCGAAATTTTCCGTTTTTTAACGCTTTTTTTTTTTTTTTTGTTCCGTGAACAGGAGTGTTTAGGAGTGTTGCGATTTCCCTTGATCAGTGATGATTTTTTTTTAATACACAGTTTTAATTGAATAACTAGATGCTGAAAAAGAAATATGCCTTAAAACTTTAAAATTGTTACAAGAAATAATATTTTTCTGCCATTGAGAGTCATCGTAAAGGCAAGAACCATATTGGATGATGTTATGTTTTCCCACAGATGAAAATATCTCTTGTCACCGTGCGGCTTCGAAAACTACGAGTTCTTTAAGTGTTAGGGGAAAAAAAAAACTACGGCGTATTATGTAGTGTTATTATCTCTCTAATTTTAGTTATATTGGACTTATTCGTCATATGTTCGATAAATAGCTTGAAATTGTTCCGTACAAACATTATTTTAAAAGCCTCATGTTTTAAGTATTCTGTGATGTTTAAAGCTGCTTACATTCGGATCTCTTGCACAATGACATAGCAAATACATAAAATCGTTGTTCAACGTGCTTGATTACTAGAATTAATAATACTATCTATCAAACTGCAGTCTGATACTTATATTCAGTTTGTTTTATACTAAATTATAAAATTCCTCATGGGATCAGAATTTTTTCAGACTGTTGACTGGCTAAAGAAGTGATTTTTGGAGTTGTTTATACTTTTTGTTTCACTTTACAAGCACTTTTACATTCACGTTTCATGTTCCGCTAATCTGTCATTATATACATAAACACTAATAATATTTAACCCTTAAATGACTGATTATTTTTTAATTCAATATAAAAATGTTTTATTTTTAACCCTATTGAACAAATCACGATAAAAATACTTTTAAAAAATAATACTTTACTTTAACTATGGTTTACAACTAAAAGCAATTTCTTGTCAGTAGGCAAACATGAGGCTTTGGAGCTTCAATATCGTTCATATAGTACTTTAAATGACAAAATAGAGTATGTTGCCGAAAGGCAACGCATGACATTTACGGGTTAATCGTTAATCCGTGAATAGGTGTTTTTTTTTTCTAACTGCGTTGTTCATAATTATGCATTATCATAAAAAATATTAAAAACAATGGTGGAAATTCCCGTTATAGTATAAGAGAATGAATACAAATGTACGGAGTTTAATATGAAAAATGCAGTTTTGAATTATTTTTATATGTTTCCCCAAATGAATACATGCCTACTTGATGCGTTCAAAAATAGTTGAACCATTAGTTGGTAAAAATACATTTATTGATTTGGAAATTCAAAATATTAATCTCCTTGAAGTTAATCCTCGTACACACAGCTCGCCTAGCGTTCAACACCCGGAGAGCGTAGATTTTGGAATGGTGAGAAACAGTGTCGTTGCATTTCGCATATTATCTTCTCTTGACTCAAATCAGAAACATTTTCGCGGAATTTGCAGCTTGAGAAATAGCCAAAAGTCACAGCGCGCCATATCGGGTAAGTAGGGAGTCTGGTAAACCACATGAATTTTGTGTTTGGAGATGAAAGTCTGAATCAATTGCACAGAATGAACAGATGTTTTATCATGATGGAGCTTCCAAGTTTTCACTGCCGACGGGCCCGGTTGTTTGCGCTGCACAATATCATGAAGTCAACGAAGGAGTTCCTGGTATTACTACTTTATGATAGTTTGGCCTTGTGGTGCGTACCCATGATGTACAACACCGCGGAAGTCGAGGAAAACTGCAGCAAGGCCACTGGTGTGCGGCTATCTTTGAATCTTTTGTATCATTCATTCATGCGCAAGGTGTTAATGTCCCAAAAGCCTGTTAGATGTTACGAATGGTTTCCTCTCGGGTTTCGCCTAGTTTTTGATAAAATTTGATGCAATTCAGTGATTCAATACTTATTTTTATTTTTTTCTGTGTTTTTTGTGGTTTTTTAGTAAATAAATTACCATTTAACCAGAAAAGGTTTTAATAATTTTTAAACAAAATACTGAAGTTAATAATGTTTTGTAAATTTATACCATTTGCGTGAGAAGGATAATTTTATTATCATTATTGTTTTAGAAAGCTATATTATAAAGTTTAGTAACTTTAAAGTTTGTTATTTTGTTGGTATAACTTAAAAAGATACATATTTAAGAATGAAGTAATATGTATTATTATTACTATTACTATTATTATTATTATTTATCTATTTTTTATATTTTCATTAATTTTAGTTGATATTTTAAGTGTGTTTCAAATTTCAAGTACTAAATACAAATATCATAATTAGTTATAATGTATATTTTTAATTTAATATTATTATTATTATTTATGGCCTTTTACAAAATGTAATTGTACAAAATTGAAACAAAAGAAAAACACTTAATAAAAGTTCCCTTAAATATTTTTGGTACATATATATATATATATATATATATATATATATATATTTAAATGGATAGTCCCTATTTATATTTGTTTTGCTATGATATTTATGTCAATAGTCTTACAATATGCAAAGCATAGAACTAATACGGAAAACAATTATGTTTTGAAGGCAATTTGTTAAATGACGTACTTGAAATCTGCAAGTGATTAAAAGAAAAAAAAATAGTTTCTTTTAAATTATTCATGATTGCAAACGACTCTTTATAATAACGTTGTACATTACAAGCGTCTTAAATAGTATATATATATATATATATGTATGCATGTATAATGAGACTAAACTTATTACAAATTATTGCATAAATAATTTTTAAATAAGGCAATTTATATATTTTTTTTTTCTACGCATTTAATGATATGAACCTAGAAATGGTTATTTTTTTTTCATACATCATGTTAGAAATACTCTCATATATGAGAATTCTAAAGCATTTTTTGTTTAATTGAATATTAAAATAATTAAAATCCATAGTATAGCAGGAGCAGTGAAATGGCATTTTTTTAAAGTGATTCCTAACTTAATATATATATATATATATATATATTTACTTTTAATGCTTCTGATTTTAAATAAATATTAAGAAAGGTTTAATCTTTCTATTACAACTGTTGGAGTACTTGAGAGATTTTAACTTAATTTATATTTATTTGAAAAATTCAGGACTGTATTTTGTCGATACAAGCTTTGCGCTCATGATTACAAACAATTAATATATCACATAAACCTAAAAAAAAAAAAAAAAAAAAAAAAAAAAAAAAAAACATGAAGCATAGTTGACCTTATAGTTAAAATGACGAAATATAATTTTGCTAGAAAGCTCTATTTGTTTGATTTTTTTTTTTTTTAATTATACTTAAAAAATTTTCATGATATTTTGAGTAATTATTTATATAATTACAAAACATTTTATGTTAAAAAGAAAATTATGCGTTCTTTTATGCGTTCAATTCATATCTCATGTAAAAGCTGTTAAACTTTAATTAAATTCTGGTTATCCATCACAGATATATTATTTTCGCAAAATTATACACCGATAAAAAATTCTCTCTGACATTTATATATATATATATATATATATATATATATATATATATGAAAAGTGTATCATTAATTTAATGACTGTATAGAAAGTTAAAGTCTTTCTTAACACCTACTAAAATTTGCAATTTTTAAAAGTTACCAATTTTTGAATTTTTGTGAAGAAAGTTATGCTTTTTTTTTTTTTTTTTTTTTTTAGGTACATTTTTTTTTTTTTTGGCAGTTTATTTTAGGTTTTAAGAGATGTTAAGAAAAGTTTTTTCCTTACGATCATAATGGAATTTTTTGATTTATTAAAAATGATCATTATTTAAAAAATATGACTATTGTGTTATCCTTTTCTTTACAAATAAAATGTCTTAGAACTCAATAAATCCAAATGTAGTTTAGTAACAATAAATAAATAAATGAACGTTCAGTAAGTATTTTTATTTATATTTCAGAATGAAAACATATAATGTATTGAATATTTGACCATAATGGCTTGAGAGTTTGAAAATATTTAGAAAACACCTTTCCACTTGTCCTTAAAAAAATATTAAATTAGTCATTAGAAAAAGGAAATAAAAGTTTTAGGCAACCTTCTTCAAATTAAGAAACACAACTGACTTACTGAATATTGTACTTTATTTTATTTTAAATCTTTATAATGTTTTAAATAAAAAGGTTTTAAATCACATTTTTTGCAACTAAATACAAGTTTATTTTTCAAATTTTGTGAAATATTTTCTTTAAATATTTTTAAAAAATTTAGTTAAAGATTTTTAAATGCTTTATAAAAATTTCATTTGCAAAAATGTAATAGCCAAAAATATTGAGTAACTTATATAAAAATCCCAAATAAATATCATGTAAATTCAGAACGTTACGAGAGATAGAATGAACAGAATTGCAGTTCTCTCAAAACAAAGGCTGTACTAGGATCATTCTTAAAGTAAGAACCGATTGCGCATCGTGTCCACGCATCTTGTCAAGTGACGTCTGTTCAAAACAGGCCACTCTCGGCGAATCTCTCACTATGTCTTCATTACGTTTTACGTCTCTGTTGGTGTTGGTTGTATGGTTATACTGCCTCGTTTGTCGCCATGCCAATCAGTAATCTCGACGCCGACCGTTAAGTACGTTCAGTTATCCGGTTCTTAAATGCGGAAAAAAAGCTCGTCTTGCTGAAATTCATCGGCAGCTTGTTGAAGTTTATGGTGAAGGTGCAATGAATGATAGAAATGTGTATAAATGGTGTAGGGTTTTTAATGAAGGATGGACAAATGATGACGGACAAATGAAGGAAGCACAAATGATGCTCTTATATTTCTCAATTATTTCGTCGAACTTAGGATATAAAGATAGTGTTCGATTCTTCTGTATTCTAAGGTGTCTGCAAATTACAGTGTAAAACGCTAATTCTAAATTCCTACCCTTGATATAAATGAAAAAACATAGACATTCCGCAACGTGATATCCGACCTTGGATAGAGATATACGCGATGATCGATATTTATTAATCTGGTTTGGGTGTAGCTTGAGACTATTTTGTAAAATATTCCATTATCAGAAGGGTTTATCAGTTTCTTTTAGAAGTCTGGGGTAACTGATCAAATACGTCCAAATCGATCCCCTTAAAAGGAGCAACATTATAGAGCTAAAAAAGTCCTTCAGTTCAAGTGTTGGATCCTTTTCTTGCTCTACATTCCAAGATTCCCGTTCACCATTCCTCTACATCATTTCAAAGTCAATCCTGCATTTAGGTAGGAATAATCCTCAACCGAATGTTTTCTACATCGTCACATTTCCACGTTCAATATTGCACTTCACTTCAAAGATGCAATGAATCCCACATTATCCAATATCGCTTTTCTGTGGGGATATATCGGGCTCTTTCTCGCCAACAGTGTCGACTATCACAAGATAATTTTAACTCTAGAACATGTTTGCTTTCTGAATCTTCGAACTACTCTTTTTACAGATCGCTTGCTATTACCGATCAGCAATGAAACATAATCGTCGGTTTGCAATTGCCGATGTAACTGCGTTGACGGGGATTTCCGTCTCTATGTTATGCTTAAAATCAGCAGGTACACAATGACTACATTTCTCAGAACATGTTTACCAAAAATGCGATGGAAAATCTTGAATTTGTATTTCTGAATTTTCTGTATCCTACAGTTTCTGCTTGTCCTTCAGGCTTTTAGAAGCACAAAAATCATTTCAGAGAATCATGATATGCTCAAAAATAGATTTTTGCCAGAGATATAATGATAGAATTTTTGCATAGACTTTACTATGTCCAATAGCTCTTTCCTTGTAATACAATAATTTATTTTCAGTTTTACAAACTCTTGCTGAAAGAAGTTGTATTATATCTTCCTCATTCCCGAACAACTGAGAATGAACCTTTCATTCTATTTCCAATAGCATTCGTATCGTAGTTATTGCAAAGATCCGAATAATCTATCAACTGAAGGGAATTACAAACCAATTTAGGGGCTCCCATTCGCAGCTTGGTCTAAAGACACGTAGAGACAGCTGAGAAAATATATTCCTGTGTAAAAAAGAAAAAACAATCTGTAATTAGAATTGGCGAAAAAAAAACACAAATAAATTTTACTTAGTGTTTGCACGAAAATGCAAACTATATCATAATCTGAATTATGTACATTATATCAACTTATTACATTGTTTATGTATTTGTACACACTTCATTCATTTACGTTCGTTAATCTACAAGTGATTGTTGAATAATTATGTTTGATTTCACTTTTTATAATCAGACAAAGTATCCAGATGATCTCTCTCTCTCTCTCTCTCTTTTTTTTTTTTTTTTTTTTTTTAATTTCGGTGCCTTTTGAAAGTTTTTTGAGATGAAGCACGTGCTTCTACTGCCTATTTTGTAGTCAGAACCTTCTTTGAGCAAAATGTATATAATATCATAAGAAAAAGTATATTTATGCTATTAATCTATAATAATAAAGGAAGATCTATGTCTGTTTCTTTGTCTCACTGACTGTCTTTGCATCTATACGTTCAGCCCCTACGGAACGCAGAAGTACAAAATATGAAATTAGGGTGCTCAGAAGCCTTCCCGAGGGGATAGTGCAAAACGAATAAAAAATTTTTAATTAGACCCGGAAATATTAATTAAAACATCGACCAATGTCTAATTAAAAATCGAGCGAATCGCATTTTCCGCCCTCCAAGTAGAATTCAGCACGTTCCTCAAAAGAAGAAACACAGAGAGAAAATTTCGCGCTTTTTTGTAAAGTTATCCGAGCTTAGCGTTGCAGATATTGAAAATACACCAGTATCACGAGAAAGAACATTTATTACCGATTCTTACGTTATAATTATTATTGAAAAATACGGATTTTTTACATTTTTAAAAAAAGTTTTAAAAGGGGTCCAAAATTTCTCTTTTTCTCGATCGTCTTTTTCAAATCGCCCTGTACGACCGAGTATCTGTTCCATTTCTTAACAATTCGTATATTTAGAAAGGACATTTAATCCTCTTTCGAACCATATAAACATTTTCACTAAATACGGATTAGTGATCCATACTTTTAGATTTTACGAAACATCGATTTTTTCACAAAACATTTTATAACTCAAAAGCGTTTAGAGATAAATCTTTTTTTTTTTTTTTAATATAGATCTCGCTTTAACAATTCAATTCCCAAAAGATTGAGAGAAAATTTCGAAAACTGAATGAGTTATAATTTTTTTTTATTTTATGCCTAAACGATTGCATACTGCTTCAATATTTCAAATTATGATTATATTGATTTTAATGCATAATTCTTAAGTTATTTTAAAGTACATTTATATTATCGAAAGTGGAATTCTAGACTTTTCCTGACTTAAACGTTTTGAGGTGTCGTGAATCGGTTTTCATTTGTATATCAGCTACTAATTAAAATAATTTCATAATTAATACATCATTTGAAAGATTTGTTGATTTGGAATTGAACAGTATATTACAGAAATTTCTACTGCCAGATGGCGCTGTATTATTCTAAAATTTCAATATTTCGAATTCAAATTATGATTAAATTATTTTTAATACATCATTTGAAAGATATTTTAAAGTTCTTTTATATTATCGAAAGTGGAATTTGAGATTTTACCCGATTTACACGGTACATCATTTGGAAGGTTTGTTGATTTGGAATTGAACAGCAGATTACAGAAATTTCTACCGCCAGATGGTGCTGTAATATTTTAAATTATCAATATTTTAAATTCTAATGAGCGAGGAAGGTGTTGTATGCTCTAAAACGGGGATAAGGTACCGCAGACCGCCACCGAGCGGGACTTTGCTAAAGTCAGAAATTTGAAAGATCATAACATGGTGAGCGAACTGACTGTTTCAGATATTGAAACTGGAAGAGGCGCTACCGAGTGGGAATTTACTGCGATTAAATTTTTCAATAAAGTTATTGTCACTATATGTCAATAATCAATAAGCTGTTGTAAGACCTGAAACGGGAAAAAGGCGCCGCAGGCGCCACCAAGCGGGAGTTTCATAAAATCGAATTTTCCAAGGATCGCAAACCAGCTGGTCGCCGAAGTCGGCTAGTGTTAAATATTCTACAAATATAATGATATTCAAAATTAATTCTTCGATAACTACATAATATTTAAAAGACCAGTGAAATTTTAGAATATTTATATATTTTTTCATATTAAGTTTGGATGATAGAATAAATTAAGACATAATATCAATGAAAATCTAATATACCAGGTGAAAAAAAAAAAAAAAAAAAAAAAGAACTTCTCTCATTGTCATGCAGCGAGTAACTTAAAATAATATAAAGTAATAGTTACGAAATACGAAATATTTAATTAAAAAATCAAGAGTAAATAAATAATAATGAAAGAAATCATACAGGAGGGTAAAATCTTAAAAAAATATTTAAAGAAAGCTGAACAAAAAAGTTAAACAAATAAAAATATTTTTGAATTCTTATCTAGTATTTGCTTCCGTCAACTGTTGTCATATCTTACCTCCTATCGCCGTATTGATAATTAATAACCTATTTCACTTCTGATTCAAATATTTGAATTATCAGTTATTTACATTTCTCCATTTTAACTGATATCGCAATGATCACGAAATAAATTTGTTTGAATAGCATATTTAAAGATATTGCAAATTTTAAGGAAGATACTAATTTGCGTATATGAGGCTCATTAGAAATTCATAAAATCTATTTATTCAAAAACCTTTCTAATGTCTTAATTTGAGATTCAAAAAAGATGTTTTAAAAAGTAAGACTTTTTTAAGTTAAATTTAGTATGTTTGCGTTTACAGTGCATTAGTTAAAAAATGACTGCTTTATCTTAATACGTGCTCTTTTGGTAGAGGATAGAAAGGGGGAAAATAATAGCACGTATAGCAAATAATAAGTATATAGTATATTTTCCTATACAATTTATAGGACAATTCAATTTCAAAGATTTACCTATAATTTATAATTTTATTTAAGTGTAAATGACATATCATCGCAGTTTTCGAATAAAGCAAGTGAAAGATAAAGTTTTCACCTAGGTGTATGTTACATTGTTTATTATAAGGTGTAAGAAAATTTTATTTTAGAAATAGTTGAATTTTATGCCCACATAAAATTACATATCATTTACCGTAATGTAAGTATTTGAATTTTAGTTCTAATAACATTATTTTATAATCACTATTTTATTATATTTCAGTAGAGTTAGAAATTTACACATAATCAACATACAATATATAAGAATAATCCATAACATAAAAATAAATTTTGAAACATATTCTTATGTGTCAAAAACTACGCTGAAAAAAAAAAAAAAAAAAAAAAAAAAAAAAAAACTATACACTACTTTGTTTATGGTATATATATATATATATATATATAGAGAGAGAGAGAGATAGATAGATAGATAGATAGATAGATAGATAATCATTACCTTTTAAATACAAACAATGATATTTTTTCATTCAGATTAACATTCTTAATATTTATACTACCAAAATTTAACCTCATATTATATTCACATTTACATAACACTAGAAATTACTTAGAAATAAGAATATATTAAAAGTAAATATTAGATAGAAATCTATTTAAAAGTTCTTTTCCACGCAAATACCATTATGGTAGAATAAAAATAGGCATCAAACTGAAAACAACTCAAATATTTCGAATAATTAATGAAGAAAATAAAATTCATTATGCAGTTAAAAATAAGGCTATTATACGCTTAAATAATTTTTAAGAGAACATTAAGCTCGAAAATATAAGAGGTTATTCTCAATCTAGTATAATGTAATATATTCCGTTTTAACAATGTTTTCTTTTACATAGAGACATTACTTGGATCAATAATATCAGCTTATTATAATTCGGAATACCACAAAATTCAGATTAATGTATTTGAACAGAAATAACTGAATCATACCAATCAAGGAGATTTGTGACTTTTACAATATTATAAAAGATAAAACAAAAAGAATAAAAAAACAACATAGTGATAATGCCCTTTATAAATTTATATATAATAACCCTCGTGTATATTTAAAATAATGAATTTAGTCCAGAAAGTATCAAACATATGAAATAATCCCTGTACGTTCTACTTCTTTTTGTTTTTATCATGCATCTATCCAAAGCATGGATAATCGTGTGAATCGTTTTGCTTTCTGCATTTTCTAAATACAGAAAAAAGGATCGTTTCAGTTTAGCTTATCACGCATATTCAAATAAAGGCTTTTTGTTGTAAAAAAATCTGGCGTTCTGCTTTTATATATTTATATACAGGATAATCCAAAATTCACAGAAAAAAAAATATTCAAAACGTACCGAACTATAGTCACTGAAATGAACAAGAAAAGCATCGAAATTTTTATACACATAAGAAAAAAGCATTAATAGTTTTTTCACAAACATATCGTACTCTATTAGCAGTTCACTCTCATGTTTTAAAAAGATTCGTGTGATCGGATAACGCCATATTGCAGATATTGAAGCTTTATTTTTCGGAAAGTTTCCAATGCGGAACGTCTGACGATCATTCTAAGGAAGTGACATTGAACATTTAAAGACCTCATGACGTTGTTGAATATACTGCACCACTGTAAAAAAAAAAAAAAAATTACAATAGAGAATTTGCACGTTTTCTGATTTTATTTTTATATGATAGAATATGAAAAGGTAAGAAAATAAATACAAACATTTTCTTTATTTGAAAATCTAATTACTTATTTATAAAAATTTTAACATCTCACTATTTACTCTATCGATAAAACGCAGTAAAATATATCATGACGTCACTATTTATGACAAAAAACGAGAGTAATCGTTGTTTACGTCCGATTTTGTGCTTTACTTTGTTTTTGAATCAGTGAAATAGGTTTTGTATTTTATAATAATGACGGATATTGAAAAATCGCAGTATAAATATTGTATTGTACCACTCTGCACTAATACAATGGCTAAATGCTTCTCAAAAGCTATTCTTTAGTATTCCACAGGATCCTATTAAACTAAAACATTGGACAACCGCCATGAAAAGAAAACAATCGAAAATAATGATAAGGCAAAAGGATGATAATTGTGTTAAATGATTATAAGATGAAAAAGAAATGCTCAGAAATTACATAAATGATTGATAATTACGAAAGTTGAAACGAATTGCTGTTTACTAACTAGGCTAACAAAATGTAAACATTGAAGCATCATAAAGTGTGATGTCAGACAGCGTTTTGAAGTCATGTGATTTTGGTTAATTTTAAAGCTATTTTTGAAATTAATGAATTTTTTTTTTTTGCATTTTTAAAAAACTTTTTGAAATTTATGAGCCTGAAACTACCAGAAAAATTGGATTTTGTTCAAATCCCACATGTGTGAAAATTGTCCATTACGGCGCAACCTGTTGAAAAAAAAAAAAAAAATAAATAAACTAATTTTCTAATAAATATTTTGTTACAAAATAAATAAATAAAAATAAAAATAAATTCTCGTATTTTTCTGTGCATTTTAGTGAAAACCGTATAGTGCTTCGATTAATATAGTTGGAATATTAAAATATTCATTTTTTCTTTGACTTTTGGATCCCCCGGTATATATAATTATAATATATATCTATATAAATGTATATATATCGCTATATATATCCTTTATGTGTGTGTAAGAATTTTTCGAACAATACAAACAATGTAAATTTTTATTCATTATACTATTAATTAAACTGTTTAAATTAGTTATTGCAATTTGTTGAAATACTGATTAAATATTTTATTTAAAATTCTGAATAGTATTAAATAGTATATTTCACGAATATTTCTACAATTTATAAAACATTTAAAGAGTCGAATCATTCTGAATCTCAAATATATTATTTCATATTTTATTACAACAAACAGTTAAATTAAACATAATAAAAATATTTTAATTACAATAATCATTTCTTAATATATACTTTTAATAAAATTTAAGATATTTTATAGATATGCTTAAAAATATTAAACATAACTAAAGGGGAAAAAAGTATTGATACAAATCAGCTTATTCTTTTCCGGCAGCTAATTTTAGATAACATTTACTAAATTGCATTAGCTGCAGTGATAATCTTTCAGAATTGTAAACGAAATTTCCTCCAAGTTGTAAATATTATTTTTTAAATAATTTAATCTTCAAAATCTAAAGCAAACAAGTATTGTTCTTGGAAAATAGCAAAAAAAAAAAAAAAAAAAAAAAAAAAGTAATTATAGATATAAATCCTTTTTCGTTTTCGTCTTATTATTATTATTATTATTTATTTATTTATTTATTTATTTATTTATTTTTACACGTTAAACTTTTCGGGTATAATTAGAAGTAAAAACGTTCGAGGACTGCTGTGTAAAATTAAAAACAGGATATTTAAAACATGCTTTATAATCGTCGCAGTGTTTTTGTATTATTTTCATCCGGTTATGCAAAATAATTTGAAAAGCATTATTTTATTTATTTATTTTTTCCTAAAATATCTGTAAAAAAATATTAAAATAACACGTTGATAAAATTTTATTTAAAAGGAATGTTTTAAGCTATCATTAATAAATTACTTATTTATTTTTAAAGGTTTTAAATACAAAAATCAATAAAATTCATTTTTTAATTTTGCCATCATTAATTATGAATGTGCAATGGAAAACATGTTTAAAGTATCTACATGATTTTGATTAACAAAATTCCACTTGGTGTTTTTATGTGAAATGTAAAGAGATTATGTGAAAGTATATATATATATATATATATATATATATATATATATATATGAGAGAGGGATAGAAGTAATGTAATTCTGTTAGAAATTAAAATTTCTCAGATTTATTACTACTATATGTTTATAGGTTTCAATAATATTAATATTATGCAATATTATATCTATGAATTTTCTACTATAAATAGCGGCTTAAAGGCTATCGATGTAAAGTTAGAAATTATTTGTGTATAATTTTTAATGGCTGTATGTGGGTCTGTTTTTGCAATCTTGATCAGGTACCACCCACATTTGCAGCAAGTTTGAATTTCCATGGTATTATCTTGCCATGACTAATTTGACGAGACAATCTGCTGTGAAATTGCCACAAAGTAGACAGAACATAAATCTATCTTTCGTTTTAATTACTTTATTTTTCTTTTGACACTTTTTATGCTACAAACTAAAGTTTGCTGTATTTTAAATTCAACAATAGTAACTGAAGCGGATCTTGAAGCAATTCCGGAACGTTGTGTTCCTCGTGTTCTTTACTGCAGGAAGAAGCGGGGCGTCCAAAATATTCGAAGTATTTGTACTGGCATGACTTCTGTGCGATATGTGGTATGTTTGCGTATTTGGAAGTAGTGTGACATGGCAAGAATCTGAGTTTGCAATGCGTCAGCAGTTGGTATGACATGACAAGTTTGCTTGTTGCAATGAATTTGCAGTAATCTTGATACGACAATGATAAATTTTCTACTAGTTTGCAAAGAATTTGCAGCAAATTTGATATAGTAAGAGGGCAAGTTGCATGACAGGTTTGCTGCAAATTTTGCGTATGGTGACTTCGGTGTTTCCGTTATCTTGCTTCAGTCTTGTTGTGAACTTACAAACTTATCACGATGAACTTGCTGCAATTTTGTTGGATTACAAACCAAGACTGTTGCAGTTTTGCTGCAAACTAAAATTGTTTTATGGGCACATACGCTGCGAGCTGAAAGTGTTGCCGTCCAATTCAACGTATGACTTCGATTAAAATTGCATGACGAAGCTTATTCTCAAACCAACGTGGCCTATCCTGCAATATAAATTTTGTGTTTGAATAAATATTTTTTCTACACATAGATTTTGCTTCATGGATTATTCATCATTAAACTGCTAAAAAAAATAGTTCTGCTGTATTTGAACATGTTTTTAGCATTATTTCATAGAGCGAATCATGTAATTCCTTTGATAACAACGTGAAATAAATACAAGAAAAAAATCATGCAGTACGCATTGATTAGTAACACTTTCCAACTGTACACAATTGTTGTATCGAATAACTATTAATGTTCTTTGCCTACGTTATCGTACAACAAACAGAAGGACTAAAAACATACAGATAGACTAATTGATTTTAAAACCTTGTTGGAAAGTGTTAAAAAGTGACAATTTGTAAACAGTTAGTTAAGGAAAAAAAAAGTTAAAACATTTAATTTCACCATTTTTTTTTGTCTTATTTGCATGTATAAAAAATCTTAATAATGAAATTTTGATTTCTAGCATATACAATTCATTACTACATTTAAATTTTTGTGAGGAAATTTGAAATATAGGCAAACAATAACTACATAATTGTTTATGACATATTTCCAATAAATTAAAGAAAAAAACATAGTTTTTCAAATTACAAGCACTGTTTAATGTTAATTTAATAACTACTTAATACATTAAAAATTTACTTTCAATTATTAAAATATATTGAAACATATTTAAAATACATTAAAATAACCACAGAAACATGGTGTTGAGGTGTCAACTCATTATTTGAATATAGTATTCTTTTACTTTTTTTATTTTTTTATTTTTTTTTTTTAATGTAAAAAAAAAAAAAAAAAAAAAAAAAAAAAAAAAAAAACTATTTTCTATAAATTTTAAAGTTATAAAGTGTATGCTAGTTTCGATATGCATAAGAAAAAATAGTAATTGGAAAAAATATATTCGAAATTTCTGCAACTGAATTTTTCATATTTACCTCTTGGGATATGGCAAAGTTTTCTTTTCTGATTGCTCTTTAAATATTGATTTTATTGATTTTTGAACGAAGAGAATATTTTAAGTAGTTTGCTTTTTTTTTTAGACTTTTTAAACATTTTTGGAAGTTTCTTTTAAATTACAAGGTAAAAAAAAAAAGAATATTGATTTTCGATAACAATAAGAATGGCGTAGAATTTCGAAAGTTTATATTTATTTACATATTGCTTTGTACTATGCGCCTAGGAATAATTGTGTTTTCTCAAATGTTTATGTTTAACGATATTTTTAATAAAACATGAAAACTTTCCTTCGAAACAGAACTATTTTTTAAACATATATTGAAAGAAATGTACTCGAAATTTGTATTAAAAAAGATTTGTTTATTATTATTTTATTTATTTCCCAGACGTCATACTCCATCTGTAAGATCAAATATATGACTTTCAGACGTTATTTTGTAGTTATCTATTAGATATTAGGGTACCTTTTCCCTTAAATGGGGGGCCTTTTTTTCTTTTTGTTTTTTGAAATTTGATACGCATACTCTGTATATATATATTTTTTATTTTTCCCTAAAAACGTTTTAACAATATATCAGTTCTTTTGAATAATTTTAACACCTTCCGAATTAACGAGGAAATCGTAATATCTATATTAGTATTTTTTCGTGAATTCGGCACGTGTTAACAGTATCTTAGAGAGCTAATACTTTGCTAAAATATATTTAGGGACAAACTAAAAAAGAAAAAAGAAAAAAAAAAATAGAAGGTTTTCTTATCGAGTTAAAAAAAAAATCCTTATGGAATGCTACAATAATTTACAAGAAAATGTAAAGATTAGAAATATTTTTTTTTTTCCGCTAAGCTTGAAAATAAAATGTTGTTGAATAATTCAGATATGCATTTTTACTATTGGGAAATAGTAATTGCGTCTTTGTCGCAAGAACGGTATGTGTTAAAGGAATAGACATATTAAAACTGATACTCTTTCAACTACTCATGGAAAAGTTATTTTTCGATGTCTGATGTATAGATTTTTACTGCATGGTATTGATTCATGAATAATATATAGTAAGCACTGCTTACAAACTTCTATTTTCAGGAAAGTCGAAATAGTCAATGGTAAGTACATTTTATTTATAGCCAAAATAAAGTGTTTTGTTTAGCTTTGTTTTACAAGAACTTCTTTTAATTTCAAATAAACAAAATCCACGATTATTTTACAGCTTATACTTTATACACATAATATATACGAGGGTGACTCTAAAATTTTTGAGATACACCTAAGTAATTAATGTTAAACTTACCAAATATTAGCTGCATTCAAAGTAGTCTCCTCCAGCATCAATGCACTTCTGTAGGCGAATTTTCCAAAGATTAAATGCTTCTAACCATTCATTCCTTGGAATCGTTAAAAAAAAAAATGCATTTATAGTCTCATCAATCTCATCTTCAGAATGAAAACGACTCCCATTCAAGTTATTCAGATTAAAAAGTAGCCAAAAGTCACACATAACTGGATCATGTGAATAGGGTGGATGTTCCAGCACCGTGATGCGTTTTTGTTGAAGAAATCCAACTGAAAATCCTGCTTAATGAGAAGATGCATTATCATGGTGGAGAATGAGTCCTCTAAAATTCATTTCTTTAAGAATTTCTGGAAGACATTTACTAGTGTACCAGTTAGCTGTGACTGTCTTCTGTCCTTCCAGCTTTATAGCTTTGACGAATCCTGTACTTCCAAAGAAAACGGTATACATTACTTTTTTCATGGCACGTTGTCTTTTAACCATTGTGGGTTTGGGATCGTCTTCAAAGACCCACACTTTGCTTTCATGGCGTGTTGGAACAAAAAATGGTGTGTACGTTTCATCACCAGTTATTATTTTAGAATTAATGCGGTAGTCACAATCATTATGTAATTGAAGGGTTTCATTGCTGATTCTGACACGCTCTAGTTTCTGATGCTCTGTTAAATTTTGGAAAACCCAACGGAAAATTAATTTTTCCATATGCAATTCTTCATGAATAATTTTAAATATTGCAGCGGATCCAATGTTAAGTTCCTTCTGCATCATATGGTAGGTACAGCGATTGTCGTCGATTAACATTTTCCGAATGGCAGACACATTATCCGGGATTACTACTGACAAAAGTCTTCTTGTGTGATTTTCATCCTGGAGAGAACAAAGACCTCTGTAAAATTCTGTAAACCATCTGAATACAGTTGCACAAGATGGACTTTTATTTCCAAAAGCTAATTGTAGACGTTGAACGCATTCTTCTTTATTTAATCCCACTTTAAAATCATAGAAAATCATAACACGATAATGTTCTCGCGCCAACTCTATTTTATTTTCTGTCTAAAATTTATTCTACGCTAAACTACTTGCAAATGACCGGTAAAGAATTGTCTACCAGGCTAAAATAGTTCATAATTTCAAATCTAATCAATATATTTTTTTTTCTATCGCTTACCGTCTACGCGTATCTCAAAAATTTCAGAGTAACCCTCGTAATATATATATATATATATATATATATATATATATATATATATATATATATTCTTATTTATTTATTTAAATATAATTTGCGCACACACGTATTTTAAACTTTAATTTATATAAATTTAAGAAATAAATCTGTAAACAAAGAATTACTTTGTTTAAGGTTTAGTGGTTCTGAGGTTTCATATTTCCCATTCTTCTTTTAATTTTACAAGTTTATGCTAGTTAATCTTTAACTACATTTTTTACAACCATGAGAGATTGTGCGCAAATACTAATTCAACGCGTCCATAATTAAAATAGAGGTGATAACCCTTGTGGTTGAAAGGAAATAGAGGTAAGTATGTAAAATGACTGGATGGTTACCTAATCTCAATTTGTAGATTAATTTGGCACCCCTTCAAACCTGTCCAATCGCCCTCAAATCTAGACGCCAAAAGCTTGGTTACACTATACTAACTCAGGATAGTTATTCACATAAACGTAATAAATTATATGAGATCGATTCACAAAAAAATCGCGTCGGAATTATATAATTTTAGCTATATTCATAGCTGTTCTTTTGTACTTATTCACCTACATTTTAAAGTATGTAATATAGAAATTAATCGAAGTATGTCTGATTATATAATTACATCAATAATTTCTAAATATTAAAATACGAGTTACAACAGTTGTCTGTTAAATATGAAAAAATAAAAGTCGAACTCAAATTTCTTTCAAATATATTAATTAAACACACAATATTTTAATGAATAGTGGAATAGCAATTTCGCCAAGCTGTAATTAACGTATATTCTACACATAATTCATTTCCTGTCACGAAGTAGCTCCATATGTGTGAACAGAATATTAATTAGCAATTGTATTGTCTGCCTGTTGTCTTCAAAGCAATTGAGTTTATTGTCTCGGTATTATGTTTCATAGTAACTCCAGTTACAAGGTAGATTACAATAATAGTTTTTTTTATTATTATTATTATTTATTTATTTATTTTAGTCATAAGATTATATAATTTTTTTTTTTAATTTTTTGTCTGATGAAAAATTATAATCTTGACAAGGCATAAGCTTTTTCCTTTTTACAAATCTAATTAAATGTAAAATGAGATTAATAAGGAAGTTTTCAAATGTATAATTTAATGAGTATTGGAATACGCTATTAATTTAAAATGCAGCGTTCTAATAAATATAATGTTATAATAAATAAATTAATTTAAAATGTAATGCTATTTATTAAAAAAAAAAAAAAAAAAAAAAAAAAAGTAAAAATAATTAATTCATCTGTCAGATATGTTTAAAACTTCAACTTTTGCTCATTAAAATTAAAATGTCACAAAAGTATATTTGCCTGTCGGTCCGTCTGACAGTCCCTGCTCTAAAACCTGTTTAACATTCCAGAATTTTTCAAAATACTATAAATTATTTAGATTTCCTACTTAATGTTTTCGATTTAAATTGGTATAAATACACAACTGGTTTGTCTAAAGCGACATTTAAATGAATTGCAAAGCATTATGTTCTATGAGAAGTATTTCTATAATCCATACTTTAATAACTTTATTTTGCACAAATCGTAATGAAATTGGTATTATGATTCATACAAATAAAGAAATAAAGAAATAATAATAATAATAATAATAATAATAAAAGATGTTTTTATTATATATGATATAGTTACTTTAAGATTTAGAGGGTCACACCAAAATAATCATATACTTTAATAACTACATTTGGAAATTTCTTCAGTTGCATTTTCCTTGAGCATTTTTACCATTTTCCAACAATATTTATAAGTTATTACAATTACAATTACAATTAGGTTATGTATCTGCATTTTTTCTACCTACCTTTATATAGGATAATGAAGTAAACCGAGTACATTGAAGATTAAATAATACAACGAAAAGTTAGTGTTTGAAACCGTTTATAATCTAAGTGAACTTCATAAGTTTTCGTTCTTGTGTCTTTTGAAGTATATCTCTTCAAATGAAAGTGGTGTGAAAATAGGCGTGCACTGACAACTCTACGGATAAAAATATTAATGTCAGTATATATGTATTAATTGCATTGGATGCTGATGTAAAATTTAAATAGTTTAAACAAGAATCTATATAATATTTCTCTAACGTCGTTCAGTTACGATTAAGTTTTGTCGAAACGATATGATAGTAATTTAATTAATAAAATACGCGGGGATAAAAAATAATATTTATCAATGGACAATATTTATGCACACTGACTAAGCTCAATGATCTAATAAGAAAGAAAGACGACATTTGTCTGATAAAAGTATTTTATAAATAACATATTTTTAAATGTTGAATCTCAAGAATCTTTGCAAGCGGAAATTTTAAATCTAGCAATATTTTAATGATATATATACAGAATATGAATTATTATCATAAACTTACTAGAAAACAGAACATAAAAAGTAAAAGTTAAATTAGTATTAGTTTTTCTTATTAGTTTTTCTTTTCCTTTTTTTTCCAAAATAAATAAATAAAAATTCATCGCCAACATGGCGACAAAACTTTTAAATTCGTGCCTGTTTGTCCTATACTAAAGCAGTACTGCGTTGCGAAAGTATAAAAACTAGGTCGTCAATTATGAATTTTATTTCGAAACCTTTCTTTGTATGATTTTAGTTTCACTATTGCACAATATTATTTTGGTTCTAATAATAATTTGGTGACTGGTGAATTAAAATTTTAACTACGAGGTGAAATTCATGTAATATTTATGAGTTTCAAATTTTAAAGGTGAATAAGAAAGAAATAAAATGTGAAAATTTTGGGTGTGTTTGCTAGCAAATGATATTTTATTAAATAATGAAAATTTCTTGTAGAGCATCAAAAAGCAGCACCTACTCTCACTGTTCAAAACCAATAAATAGGTATGTGACCGTGTTAATTAATATGATTTTTTTAAAATTATTATTAAGTTTATTTATTTATTAATATTTATTTCCAATTCTTTGGAATACCCAATACCACTTTTACAGAAATATATAAACTTTACGTAGACTTTGAATATTTAGGAGCTTAGAACGTACCTGTGAAAAATGCTACACAACTTTCTGTCCAAATTAACAAGACAAAAATAAACCGATAAAGAAATTAGAAATCGAATTGTCTACCAGAATGAGAATAACAAAAATAAAAGAAGTTGAACATTGATATATATAATAAACAGCTCATAAGAAATAAGCTCATAAGAAATAAATAAGCTCATGAGAAATTGAAACACAATTTGCTATAAATAAGGATGGTTGAGATAGCATAAGAAAGAAATATAATTTTTAGATATAATTTTTTTTCGTATTTTTAGGAGTTAAATATAGACAGAATCTTCTGATTTTTCAGAAGTTTCATTTCTTATAATAACTTCGAGTCGAAACTCCTCATTTTTAAGATTTTTTTTTTTTTTTTTTTTTTTTTTATTTATTCATTTTTTTTTTTTTTTTTTTTTTTTTTTTTTTTTTTTTTACTGAAAGATACAAATAAATCATATAACTGATCAATCTATAAGTATACCTTCTGTAAAATAAAGCTTTGCAGAATAGATAGAATCATATATATGCTATAAAGTTTGCATCTATACAATTAATAATTCGGGTGATTTTACAAAATCTAATTATATGAAAGGTAGAATATCTATAAATATTTATTATTAAGCAAATAAGAAAAATATTCCTAAAAGTAAAAATAAAAAGATATAAAATAATTAATGGATATATACTTTCTAGAAAAATTCACTTTGCATTAAACTTTAAACCGCAAATAAGAAAAATATTTCTAAAAGTAAAAATAAAAAGATATAAAATAATTAGTGGATATATACTTTCTAGAAAAATTCACTTTGCATTAAACTTTGTGCAAATAATAAAGAATTTCCAAGACATGCTTTGTTTATCAAATTGACATATTTGTTTATTTTTAAATATGAAACAAATTGAAAAGATTTCAGTGTCTCCAAAACTTCTACGTTCAATTGAATTTCAAATTACTTCAAATTACTCTTGTTCATCAAAAGAACCTTTGCGAAAAAAAAAAAAAAAAAAAAAAAAACATACTTCACTTCTGTAAGAATTATGAGAAAATAATTTGTGATATAAAAAACTGTTAAATTACTTTGACGATAAGACACTTTCCGCAAATATAGAGATTCTTGTTTTTTTTTTTTTTTTTTTTTTTTTTCATTAAAATTTATTTTTCGTTAGGAAATTTAACGAAAAATATCTGAAATAGAATTGGATAGTTTCTCCCTCTTTATAAATATTGGTAGGAATTCAAAGCACCTTGAAGTGAAATCAGATATATATATAAATGCAACGTAAAGTTATAAAACAGTATTATAGAAAATGCTAAACATGGCACATTATATATATATATATATATTGTAATAACTATGTCTTGAAAGTTATAATTTTATTTAATAACAGACCTTTCGATGATAAATTTATATATATATATATTTGTTTAAAGTGTGTAAGAAATATTTGTATTTGAAAATCTGGTGTGTTGGTAAATCTAAGAGCTAAATAAAAGAATTATGACAGTCTATACGTTACGCTTAATAGCTACTGAATGTGTGTTTGTCTGAATGTTACACTCATTTTTGAAAAAAAAAAAAAAATATATATATATATAGTATATATTGAGCAGAAGGCCGTTGTCATTTTCGACAAAATCATAATGATACATTGCGAAACCAGTTAATTATACACATTGAGCGACACACACACACACACACACACACACACACATATATATATATATATATATATATATATATATATATATATATATAATTATATATACAGTTTTAATGAAGAGCTGGGATGGAGATATCTAAAGTATGAAGCGGCCATGACGTACAGCGTAGCAGGTTCACTCAGCTCCGTAAAATGTAGCATGAAGTCATTTTCCATTTAGAAAAATTACATTTCTTTATTACTCTTATAAGATATTATATAATGCATTTTTGAACAAAAACGAATGAGTAGATTCGCAAACATTCATGATGAAGAATTTCAGTTTATTAATCAGAGAGACATCGAATGAAGAATGGAAGCCATTTTGATATACTTTTCTAAACCGAAATGATTTCGACATTTTTGACTCAAAGATAAAAAAAAAATAGCATCTTTACAGAAAGACAGACAGCAAGCTAATTAATTTATTTCGCCAAATCTCATTGGCATCAAAAATCAAGTTGGCTGAACACATTTTAAATTTTATATCTGGTAAACCTAAATAATAGTTAAAGGATTGGCTAAAAATTAAATTACGTCATAGGATGTGATTAAATTTTGTCAGTCATCCAGAATTTGGCTAACAGTGCGAAATCAATTGATAAAAAATATTAGAAATTATTTTCAGCTATAATGATTCAACGGAATCTATAAACGTTTGATTGGAGACAGGAAGCTACAATAAAAAAAATCGTCTGCGGTTTTAAAGCATAAAATGAATGGGTTTCTCTTTCTTTGATATTTTATTTAAATATTACTTGATGAGATTTAGAGCAGGAAAAAGAACAATAAATTATATGAAATTACAGATTAATGAAATAGAAATAAAAATAAAATAGCATAAGCGAAATAAACAAAATTGTATTAAATTCTTTTAGGATAAGAAATATAATGTTTGCTTGTATTATAAATAAATAAATAAAATGTAATTTATATTATTATTATTATTTTATTTTAAAAAGGGATATGTGATGTTTTTCAACATCACATATTTCTCCCCGTCGACCGAAAAAAAAATGGGTTCAGCCATTACATCGTCTATATGACAACTCAGCAAAAATTAAAATAAATTATCTCCAATCTTGTAAAATAGATTGATTACAAAACAAAAGCAAAAAACGAATGGCTTCCAATACAAATAAAATACGTACATTGTCATAGTATCAATAGAAATCTAGTATGCATACTTAAAAAAAAATAATATTCTTATACAATATTAAAATACAAATACAAACACAGAAAATAAGGATATTATATGGTGATGAGATATAATGTGGTATGGCCATAAATCTGTGTACACAAGTCGTTAGAATATATATCCATAAACAAAATGAGCTCTAGTCCTTTGATTTAAAATCATAATAATTCAGTCATCATATATATTATTAGTTCGTGGTAAGATGCTGAAATCAGTAAATTTTTATGTTACCATGCATGGCGAGAAACTTTGACGAGTCCATTTCAGTTCATATAAGACAAGGATTCGTTGTAATAAGTACATAGTACAAATGTATAAACAATTTTAATATGAAATTTTGACAAAATAAAAATCAAGTATATTTATATGTTATCAAATATATATAGTGAGACTTTTATATTCATTAAAATGTTTAAACAAATAATACATGTTGAAAGAAAGTAATAATAACACATGTTTTTATATATTCATTTTTTTTTAATAGGTAATTGTAATTGGAATATATGAGACATATGCATATGTATGATAAAAATATTACCTGCACCAAAGTTTTTTTTTTTTTTTTTTTTTTTATTAATTGCATTAACATTTTTTTTTTTTTTTTTTTTTTTTTTTTTTAAATCAAACTATTGTTCTAGTATGTTAACTTTTAAAAATAACATAAAAATTCATAAAAAACCATAAAAATTCAATTATAAATAACACGTAAGTTAAAGAGATAGTGATAAAAGTGATATACACTGCTGTTGTAAGACAATGCAGCTTAGAATATAATTTCCTGGACCAGCCATTGATTATCCAAGCTGCGAAATTTCACAACAAATAAAGATCACAACAGGTTGATCAGGTCTGTTGCGATGAAAGTATACATCAAATTTTATTTAATTTATCTTTAATCTTTATAAATATTTAAAAATTTACACTGCGTAACTTTTAACCTAAGGAAAAAAAATGATGAAAAATTACTTTCTATTTCGTAAATTATATTGATGTGTATCATTGGAAATAATGAGATTCTTATTAAAATTAGAATTATTATAAATGTCAAATAAGTGATTATTACGTGGAGGTGCCAACAAAATTCTATCTATATGCACACGAAATGCCTTATCATCACTAGCATGTAACCGTTTAATTGAAAATGAAACTGGGGAATGTTTAACTGTGACAATGAAAGGACCTGTATATTTAGATTTAAATTTATCCATAGACTTCAGATACACAATATCTTTTGTGCAGATGCTTCTTAGTTTAGCTTTTCTTTGAAAATATTTATTTCTTTTTGATTGGGAATCTTGAATGTTATTGTACGCTTTTTTATAAATTTCCTGAAGGTCTTGCATTAATTTATAAATGTTTACATTAGAGTCCAGGTAAGTGTAATTATAATTTGAATTATAAGTGTCAAAAATTAGTGCCAGTTCTCTACCAAAATGTAGAAGATTGGGCGAGAATTGAGTGGAAGAATGCGTAGATCCATTGTAGAGAGATTTGTGTATATATAGTGCATTTTGAAATGAATGACCTTCTTCTAATAATATATTAATTGAATACTTAATTGATGTGTTTACACGTTCGCTAATAGAGTTCGATTGAGGATGAAAAGCAGACGAATGTATTATTTTTATGCCTAGAGTGTCATTAAATGTATTGTAAACTTGAGATGTATATTGTCGACCTAAATCTGATAGAATACATGCAGGGCGACCAAATGTTGTAATGTATGAAAACAAACATTGAACTATTTTTGGAGAAGTAATATTAGATAACGGGTAAAGTTCTAAGTGTCTACTGAAATGATCAATTATTGTCAAGACGTATTGACCATTACTAAAAGGACCCACCAAGTCTGTGGAGATTGTATGATTTGGATGAGTGGGTGTATATGTTTTTTGTAATGGAGCAGGAGGTGTTTTGTGATGTTTCGCTTGTAAGCATTTAGTGCATGAAGAGACGAAATTGAGGGTATCAACATAAATGCCCCTCCAAAAGTATCTTTTAGAAAGAAATTCATAGGTTTTAGCCAAACCGAAGTGAGATAAATGCGCAATGGACAATGCTTTCGCTTTTAAAGAATTTGGGACAATAATTGAATAACTGAATGAATTGTTATGAATATTCTCTTTCTTGAGCATTAATACTTTAGAATCAGGATTTATAAAGTAATTGGGAAATTTTTCTGACTTTCCGTTTTTTAAGATTTCTTCGTAAATTGTTTTTAATTCAGAATCCTTAATTTGTTCGGACACAAATGTTTGGTCTGAAATTTCTAGCAAGGGGTCTTTAGAGTTCGAATTTCCTGAAATCATATAATTAACATATTTTGAGTATTTGTTTTGATTTTCATTATTAACTTTATCACTACTGTTAATTTCGAGTCTGTTTTCATTTTCATCAACATCAACTATTGGTAGTGGTTGTATGTCATGAATTAAGTTTGGATTATCTTTGAGATCCTCTTGATTATTTTCAAAATTGCAACGTGATAAATAATCCGCTAAGATGTTCAAATTTCCAGGAATGTGTTTGAAAACGTATGTATATTCAGATAAGTCCATTAACCAGCGGGTGGTAACGTCAGCGGGATTGGTAGTTTTCTTATATTTTTCAAGGGGAGCACTATCTGACAAAATTACGAACTCACGATTATATAAATAGTATTTGAAGGCGGTGACAGTTTTATGAATTGCCATAAGTTCCAATTTTAACGCAGGATATTTCTTTTCAGAAGGTTTTAAAGATTTGGAAAAGTATGCTATAGGAAGTAATTTACTGTTAAATTTTTGCATAAGCGCTCCTGAAAGGGCTGTTTTTGATGCATCCGTGTTGACATAGAATGTTTTCTCCCAATCTGGAAGTCGAACCATTGGGGGAAGAAAGAATAATTTTTGAATTTTTTGAAAAATACTCTGATGTTTTTCTGTCCATTTGAATGTTGTTTTGGGTTTTGTGAGTTCCACAAGGGGTTGTGCAAGTTCTGAGAAAGATGGTAAAATCCATTTGTAAAAATTAGCAAGTCCAAGAATTTTTTTTAATTGTCGTTTTGTCGTTGGTGGTGGAAAAGAATTGATCTTTACGATGTTAGCGGTGATGGGTGAAATAGTATGGTTTTCAATATGGAAACCTAAATAATTAACTGCTGATTTATGGAATTCACACTTGGATGGGGATAATGTTAAATTATATTTGATAAGAATTTCTAACACTTTATTTACTTTTTCACAAGTCTCTTCAAATGAATTTGATCCAATAATCAGATCATCTTGATAAGCATATATGCCATTAATGTTTATCTCGTCGAGTATTGTGTCCATTAGAGACTGAAATATAGAACTGGCGTTCTTTAAACCAAAACAAACACGTTTGTATCGATAACTGCCCAAAATAGATGTAAATGTTAACATATCTTGATATTTTTTTGGAAGGTCAATTTGGTGGTACGCTTGCATGAAATCTAACGAAGTAAAGTATTTGAATGACGAAAGATTTGAAATAATATTTTGAATCTTAGGAAGTGGATATGAGGAACTTTGTATGACTGTATTGACCATTCTAAGGTCTAAAGCAAGTCTGTAACGTTGTTTCTTTGAACCATCAGATTTTTTCTTTACTAGCAATATGGGACAAGCCCACTCGGAGCAATTACGCTCAATTATGCCGGCGTTTACTAATTCATTGATCTGTTCTTGGGCTTCTTTTTGTAAAGCTTGTGGAATCGGAAATGGAAGTGTTTTAATAGGGAAATCATTAATTAATTTAAGATTAGGAATTATTTTATCAGTATGTCCTAGAGTACTGAGAGATTTGGAAAAAGCAGCAAATTTGCTTAAAAATAAATTTTCTAGTGTGTTACGTTGATCAAGGGTTAAATGATTCAAACAAAAATCTTTACTTGATAAATCATTTTTACGTTTTAGTAATATATCCTCTGAAGCTTGAATTAAGTGGATATGGTCCTCAATATTTTGTATATTATTATTACTAGAGCAAGAGTCTTCAATTTTATCTAAATGTGGTTCTTTAATTTCATCAATTAAAAATAATTTGCCAATATGCATATTTTTATTCAGATGAATTGAATTTTTACCCTTATTTGAGATAAGTAACGTAAAAAGAGAATTATTATTTTCAGAATTAATTTCACTTTTGTAATTTGGTGATACAATAGAATCTAAAATTTCTATATCAGGATCCTTTAAGTCAGTACAAAATATGTAATTCGTTTCTTGTAACTTATTATTTGTTTTTGCAGTAATGTAGATATTTTCACCAGTTTGTATTATAACTTTCTTTAGAAGATAAACATTCATATTATTATCGTCTGAGTTAACATTATATACATCTAATTTTTCATTTCCCGAATCAAATAAAGAACAAGTAAAGTCTAATTTTTCAATTCTCATGGAATTTTTCGAAAAGTCAATAGTGACATGATTTTCTTTAATGAAATCCATACCAAGTATTCCATGAAAATTAGAACTATGTGGTATGTCAATAATATAGAAATTGTGTTGGAAAAACTTTTTTTCAATTTTGAAAGTTGCACGAATACATGAAGAAAATTCAACATAAGAATTGACCGTTTTAAGAGTAATAGACGAACCTAGTCTTTTATATTTCAAATTTGCTTTTAAATTATCAAATGTTGATTGGGCTAAAAGTGAACAACTACTTCCGGTATCGATAAGAAACTTTATATCATTATTGGCTAATTTAGCTTTTATTATAGGAAGTGTATGAGAATTTTTGTTTACATTAAATAAAATATGATCTTTAATATTATCTGTGCAACTCTCATTGCTGTCACTTGGAATATACCCTGTATTAGAAATATGACTAAAGTTTTGAAATTTTTGGGTAGCTTTATTATCTGCTACAGTAATATTAGCAACAGTTTGAGATCCAACTGAATTTACAAGTCTAGTATGTGAAATTTTTGGAAGAGAATTTGAAGATGACACATTTGTGAATTTATGTTCATTTGCTGATGAGACCCTTAGTTTTCGAGATATGGCAGCATCAGCATCTCCATACCTCTTTTCTAGTTTAAATTACGGTTTTCATAATTACGTGTTTTATAAGTTAAATTATCTCTATTTCTCCATTTATAACAATTTAAAGCAACGTGACCATGTTTGGAACAAAGTTGACAAATCAAATTATTTCTAGAAAAGTTTCTTCTAGGGGAAGAACGAAAATTGGTCTGTCTAGTTTTGTAATTATTTCTATAATTTCTTTGATCAAATTTGGGTCTGCTTGACTGAACTACGTGCAAAGATTCATTATGGGAGGGTGGATTGTTGTTTGTAAGTGAAATGCTATTAATTTTTTCAGATAAATTTTTCAATGTGTTTAATATTACAGAGTCATTTTCATTATCACAAGAAAGAACAGTCTTAGTATTAGTAGTGTTGTTGAAAGAATCATATATTTCGGATAATGTTTGAGCACGTTCAACTACCTTATTATAGTCTCTTATGTTTTCCTCCATTAACTTAATTTTAATATTTGGGGGTACACACTCTAAAAATTTTGGAAGTTTAATGTTATCAAGGGATTGTTTGTCTTTAAGGTCAGGGAAAGCCTTAGGTACAGCAACATTTACACGATGGGCGAAATTTTTAATAGACTCTCCCGGCAAAATTTTTAAATTATGAAATTCTGATATTCCAGTGTTATATGACGATTCCTTGAAAAACTTACAGAAATTTTCCTCGATATATTCAAGATCTGTCGACTTGTACAAAGTTTCATTTTCAATAAAGTATGCCAACGCGGCATCACGAAGTTTTTCTTTCATTACATGTAACGTCGCGTCATTTGTTAGTTTATTTAACATGGCAAAGGATCTTAATTGATCAAAGAAAAATTTGACAAATCTCGCGTCCCCATCGAAATTAGGAACGGAGCAAAACGCGTTTCGATTCTGTGCCATGTTTTTCAAATATAAAAATGTTAACCAAGTTAAATAAAAATAATATGCATAAGAATTCAATTGAATATCATATAAACAAATAAGTTACCAAGACACTTAAAAATGAATAAAATTGTTAAATACTTTCTTTTTTTAATTACGCCTGCAAAAGTTGGATGATAAAGTTTCAAGATTAATAAAAATATGTAGAAATTATTTGTAATGTTTTCCTGTATAACATTATAGCTTGCAACCATGAAATTGGCTTACATACGTCTTGTTGTATATATATATATTATAGATATATTTAACAATATATAATGAATAATACTAAAAATGGATATATATGCAAATGAAAATAATTGTCAAGATATATTAAATTGTAAACACAAAGATCAAAATATGAAAAAAAATTTATGCAGTATGATGAAAAGAAAAAAAAAATATCACTATGATCTGGTATTTAATTTCACAAATGAAATAAATCTTTACTTGAATATCCAAAAACTAGATATTTCAAAAATAATATAAGCAAATTTTGATCATTTATATAACTTTTTAACTGTTCTTAAAAATTGAAATGAAAAGTTAAAGTAGAATATAACACTCATATGAAGAATAAAAGATTTTACCTATAAGTAAAAATTTATATATAAAGTTTAAATAAATGTCAATATTTAAGAAAAATGTACGAAAAGTTCTTATTGTCAGTATTTAAGAAAAATATGTGAGAAATGTTTCTTTTTATTGGCACAAAAAATTGATTGCAAAGGAAACTTACCCCTTTTCCGAATCTTCTTTTAGCTAAAACAAATATATATATAGATATAAATTTATTTATTTACGGTATTTTATTTATTCTTTTATTTAAAACTGTAAGGCTCTTCTCCTGTATGAGTGCGCGAGAAAAAAAAATCAACGTAGAAATTTAACTGCTCACATTCTAGAAAGACGACCCATATTTGGCAATTCTCCTTGCACCGATGAATCAACGATCATTTAATACCGAACGGTAAGTGCATAAGACGGTCACAAATTGCGAACATTGCAGACTGTAGAGAGGATGTTATTCAATGAAACCGTAGAAAGTCCACCGGCATGGCATCACACAATATCGGCGATAAGAATCGGTACCGTAGACACAACGTAATTTCTGTTTTTTTTTTTTTAAATCACAGATGACATCCCGCAGCACACTAGCCTTTAGTAAAGATGAACAACAAATCGGTGAATTCGGTGCTGTTCACCGTAACGTAGTTAATTTCTTTTTGGATCATCATTGGGGCAGCTGTTTTTAAAACATAACAGTCTTCAACAACGTAAAACTTCGCATTCATGAATTAATCAGGATGTGTAGAATGATTAACGTAGTCGATATCACGTCGATATTAGGTGATTAAGCAGAGATCCGTTAAACAGAAATTCGAGTATTGCAGTACACTTGTTTATATTCGTTAAAGAGTAGTTCAATGTCGATGCCCAAATTTTTCAAGACGAAAAAAAATTTGGATATCCGGATATATTATCCGGCCTGAGTCTGGCACCACATATATTTAATGAAGAGCTGGGATGGAGATATCTAAAGTATGAAGCGGCCATGACGTACAGCGTAGCAGGTTCACTCAGCTCCGTAAAATGTAGCATGAAGTCATTTTCCATTTAGAAAAATTACATTTCTTTATTACTCTTATAAGATATTATATAATGCATTTTTGAACAAAAACGAATGAGTAGATTCGCAAACATTCATGATGAAGAATTTCAGTTTATTAATCAGAGAGACATCGAATGAAGAATGGAAGCCATTTTGATATACTTTTCTAAACCGAAAGGATTTCGACATTTTTGACTCAAAGATAAAAAAAAAAAATAACATCTTTACAGAAAGACAGACAGCAAGCTAATTAATTTATTTCGCCAAATCTCATTGGCATCAAAAATCAAGTTGGCTGAACACATTTTAAATTTTATATCTGGTAAACCTAAATAATAGTTAAAGGATTGGCTAAAAATTAAATTACGTCATAGGATGTGATTAAATTTTGTCAGTCATCCAGAATTTGGCTAACAGTGCGAAATCAATTGATAAAAAATATTAGAAATTATTTTCAGCTATAATGATTCAACGGAATCTATAAACGTCTGATTGGAGACAGGAAGCTACAATAAAAAAAATCGTCTGCGGTTTTAAAGCATAAAATGAATGGGTTTCTCTTTCTTTGATATTTTATTTAAATATTACTTGATGAGATTTAGAGCAGGAAAAAGAACAATAAATTATATGAAATTACAGATTAATGAAATAGAAATAAAAATAAAATAGCATAAGCGAAATAAACAAAATTGTATTAAATTCTTTTAGGATAAGAAATATAATGTTTGCTTGTATTATAAATAAATAAATAAAATGTAATTTATATTATTATTATTATTTTATTTTAAAAAGGGATATGTGATGTTTTTCAACATCACAACAGTCTAGTTACATTAATACGCCCATCTGTCAAAAACCAGAACAATTACATTTTGCAGCATGTACCTGTGCGATATGTGCAAAAAAAAAAAAAAAAAAAAAAAGATTAAAACATTAAATATTAGCAGATCCTAAGACGTGTACAATTGAAAATGGCTTTAACGTAGCTTTCATGTAAGCAAACACCTACATTTAAAGAAAATGTGTAAATATTTACCTTATAATTAAGATTTATTTTTTGGAATAATGTTTAACTTCCATTTAATTGGGCCGATGATCACTAAACAGAAACAGATGAAGATACGTGGTCATAAAAAATAGACAGTTTTTCATCCTAAGCTCTAAACAGGTTGATCAATAAGAATTATAGCAATATCCGGTATGCTATACATTGAAGGGGAGTTACATCGAATTCAGATACGTTTTAATTTAGACCTACTGACTAATAAGAGACCTTCGCCGCCAAGCTGCCAAGATAAAATATTTTTCCACCAGCGAATAATCGCATGTAAATTTTCGACCATTTATGAAGGGTTGTCTTACATTTCGCAAGAAACCCATTTTACTTATCAGAGTCGCCAAGTTTAAAACCGTATGACAATATTAAAATAATCACAATAATGATAATGATAATAATAGAAATAATAATAATGATACAGATTTATGTTCCAGGCAAAATGCAAATTGTATGGCCAAATAAAGAAGGATTTACGCAATCCTTCCACGGATAATTTTTACCAATGAACTCAGACTTAGAGAAATAATTTATTGCGATTTTACACGTCCAGATTGACTTTTGGCTAAGAAATCCTTTAATAAAATTAAAGGTGAAATACACATCTTACTAGTCACCGATTGATCCACTATATTAATTTAGAAAAGATAATTTGACCAGCAATTAGACTTTTAAATATTTAGTAAATGATTTACTATATCAATTGGAAATTTCGGATATAAAAATATCTCATGTCTGAATTTAAAATAACCTAAAATTTTAAATTATAATTCCTTTTAATGTTATTTTATTATTTAATATTATTATTAATATATATATATATATATATTAGATAATATTTGTAAACATTTGGATAATTTAATATCACAAGCTTATTTTAATATATTTACATAAAAATGTTTAGATTCTACTATAGATTCTGTGTGAATTCTTTTTTAATTTGTAATTATTTAGTTAAAAAACTTTACATGACAGGAAAGAAATCCAAGGATTTCTGATTTCAGCGTATTAGCTTATAAACACATTACAAACACATAAGCATGATATCGCAGGTTTGTGTAATTTGTTGATACAATAAAGAATTGAAGAAATAAATGATTATATATTATAAAATAAATAAATTTTATATTTATATAACTATACACTTTTTTTTAAATTTTTCGATCATTATTGTCACATATAATATTTAAAATAGAATTTAAATCTTACAACTTCCATAATTTTTAATAATTTATCAAACGCAAGGAAAATTTATTAAATAATTCTTTTTTTCCACTTGTATAGAAATATTTTAATTATATGTGAAGTAAGATATATTTATCTATGTTTTGTTTAAAGCAACCATAAGAATTTGTGAATTCTGAACTTTAACTAATTAATTTTCTATCTTATGCTTGCTTCAAATACACAGACTACAAATTAATTTGCAACTCTACCCATTGCTTAGAGTCTCCTGATTCGTGATATAAATTTACCTTAATAATCTTAATTTCACATTGTAGGAAAATCCCCACTTTCATAATTATCTGCATATCATAACAATTCATATCAAAGGGCAATTAGAAGTTACCAAATTGTTATGCGGCACAAATTCAGCAATTTGTTTTAGAGTTAGGAAATATAAATAATTCGGTACTTTTTAATTAGCTTTGAAACAAACACTTTAATTAAATCATATTTATTGTAGCGAATAAATTGAATTTTGGAATTGTGACAGTTCTGGTTTTATTATACGAGTTCTTGTTTTATTTTATTATTTTATGTTACATTGGAATATCCAATTTTACTAAAATACGGGTATTTTAAAATATTTTTATCAAACTTTCAAATATTTAAAACAAATAAATATATATGACATATTTTAGACGATATATTATTCATGTACATTATTATTTCGTGCTGTTACAATAAATAGTACTAAATTCCGTAATATATACACATATTACAAAAGCGCGTGAATAAACTGATAATTTTGTCAACATTTATATTTTTATAATATATATATATATAATTTATAGAATTTTCTTTGGTTGGCATTTTCTTTTGTTAAATTATGAATTTATAAATTTAAGAATATTTTATCAGTGCATCTGTCGTTAACCATCTGATCACTGCTGTCTGTATAACTATTAATTTCTACCTTGTTTCTGGTATTATAAATGCTACAAACGATAGTAATGAAGTTTATCTTATGTTCATATTTTTTAAATCTCAAGTTGTAATTAGCATTATTTTTATTTCATTGTTGAAAGAGTACAGTAAAAAGAATGTTACAATTTTAGCATTTTTCGAAAGCAATTAGAAGGTTAAAAATTAGTAGATATTTTTAATTTCAAATTGTTTAAATAAACATATGTTAATAAAGTACTATAATTATTATTATAATTAAAGTATTAAATATATATAGATATATTCGCTTACCTGATAGAACAGACTTGCCTTATACTAGTTTACGAATGCTATAGTTAAAATACTTATAAGAATAATTCGTTTGGATTGATTACCATTGCATTAGAGCTACCTAATGGGTAAATTGTGACGTCTTAATATTCCAACTTATGAATGGTCAGGAGATGTCTTCACAAATTTTATAAAAACTCCACCGTCATTCAGTTTGCATGACTTAGGACAAAGAGCGATCACAAAAGACCTTTACATCCTGTATAGCTTGTTCACATATTCATAAGTGGACGCATTGTATGTCATTGCAGAGCATATTTTTCAGGTAGTGTAACGGAATAATCCGTTACCATCTATCCCAGAGTGTCTCTGCTTACATCATCGTTTTCAAAACAAAATATAAATACCAAAAACCCTTTAAATCCTATAACCTGTTCACATATTCATGAGTGGACGCATTGTATGTCATTGCAGAGTATATTTTTGAGGTAGTGTAACAAAATAATTCATTACCATCTGTCCCAGAGTGTCTGTTCTTACATCATATTTTTCAAAACAAAATATAAATATAAAAAACCCTTTACATCCTATAGCTTGTCCACATATTCATAAGTGAACGCATTGTATGTCATTGCAGAGTATATTTATGAGGTAGTGTAACGGAATAATTCGTTATTGTCTATTCCAGAGTGTCTGTGCTTACACCATTATTTTCGCAACAAAGTATAAATCTCATCCATGTACGATGTGAATTTCTCTTGAATATTAAAGTCGTGATGGCAGTATATACATGTTGCACAGCATCTACAAATACAAATTCGTCAACGGTCACGAAATCTGTTGTAGAAACATTTTGTTTAATGAAAGTCCGTTACCATCTATGTGACACATAAGTGTAACAGGACATTTTGAACAATGTATACATTACAGCCATAACCAAGCAGCTATGATGAAGACAGTACGAGCACCAGTCATTAATAATATAAATAACGGTCTTTCACGTTTCACAACGTTGGTCGACCTTTCACGTTTCTTCTCTTTTTCACAAAATCGTATGATAAATAGCCGCTTTTCTATGTAATTAAAATCAATATGTAAACAAAATTGCTTACATATTGATTTTAAATAATTTAATTGTTTACATGTTGATTTTAATTGTATGTATGTAAACAAAATTGTTTACACACATACACATACATATATGTTAATAAAATTTTCAGATTTTTAATTCATAATTTATTATGTTTTTATACACAGTAGTTTAAGAATTGAAAATATTTACCCTATTCTTATCATTTAATATTTATTTTGGCATCTATAACTTAAAAGAAATATTAAAAAAATAATTTGTAACATTCTTGTTAAAATAGGCAAACATAAATATATCTGTAAAGAAAATTTTTAATTTACTCTATTTACTAAATAAAAATTCGTTTAATACATGTAAAACTAATTATTTTTTAAAAAGTCGTGTTGTAAAATCAGTTTGTAGTAGAGTTCACGTCAGCATGGCGCTGCAGCTAAGTTCACAAGTTGCAAAGCGCGAGTGAATAAGGAGAAGTCTTAGAATTAAATGAAGTGAGTGGAATGGATGAAGCTTAGATATAAATATGGATGCGTGTTGGAAAGTAGTGTGTGAAAAGGAGTGGAGGAGAGTGGTGCTGAGTCGATGTAGAAAGAGTTTTCTTAAGTCATCTTTTGTAATTAAGTTCTTAGTTTGATGGATGTCATATTCATTTTTGAAGGTGCTAAGCGATAGTGTAAAGTTAGGCGAATTGAGGGAATCCTGTCGCCGGTGGAGCATTGTGGATAGGCAGAGAGCAATCGTCGACAGTATCTGTGTTGATGAGAATAAGTTACGTTTAATTAATGATTTACTGAAGTTATCCCCTAAAGTTATTTAAGAGTTATTTCTGAGTTAGCCCAACACCCCGCGTTGAACTTGAACTTTAATAAACTTTATTTGTATTTAATTTTGTCTCGTGCTCTTATTATTTACTACTTAAGCTAGATTAATTTAAGATTGAGGAATGGTGACCACATATTCCTCATAGTGGCGCTCATATTCGTTCGATCCACCCCCCACCCCCCCACCCCCCCCGCTCGGGTTTACTTTACCGGCTCGAAATAATGAACTTGAATTTTTTGAGAAACTTGAACAATATGTTGAAGCATGTAAAATTGATATTGCTGATAGATTTAGTTGGCTAAAATACTCCTTAAAAGGAAAACCAAATTTATGGTACGAACTTATTGCCTGTCGTTCGTTGGGTCAAAACCCCACTTATGAAGATTCAAAAGTAAAAATTATAAGCACCTTTTCCTCAAGTGCCGATAAAGCAAAATTAATGCAGGAACTTTATACGACTAAAATGTCGATTTTTGATAGGCCGACGACCTTTTTTCTCCGTAAACTCGATTTAATTAAACAATTAGAATTAAATTTATCATTATTTGAAGTGTTGGATATTATAAACCCGCAGTTCACAATCTAAATTGAAGATTACCTAGATTTACAACATGACGCATATATTGATAGTCTTTTTCAAATCTTAAATAAATATCAAGCACGTCACGCTGCTAAATCTGTAAATAACTTTCATGACCAGCAGGAAAACGTAAATGTTCCAAATGAACGGCAAAAATATTTCGACACCCCCCCCACCTCCAACTGATAACTTCAATCGCCCACAAAATTCTACCCATTTTCAACAGCCAAGTAACAGTCCTTTAGCAACCAAGCTCTCATAATACTGACGTTATATTCATTTTTTTAAAATTCAATTTCTAATTGTCCAGTAAATTTACCTCATTTTAATGTTATACTGCATAATGTAGTTATGCCTGTCTACAGCGTTACTGGCGCTGAAAAATCTTTTCTAGCTTCTGACACTTATAATAAACATTTTTTCCTTCAAAGCATTAAATCCCACTCCTTATAATGTAATTACGGCTCAAGGAAAATCATGTATAAGTCGGGGAGTGATTAATCTAAAAGGCGAGTTTGAAGTGCTCTGGCTTTTTTACGTACTGGAAAACCTACAGTATTCTTGTATCGTTGGCCTCGATTTTATGAAGAAACATAACTTTAAGAATAATTTTTCTACAAATACTGTATTTATCGCTGATACTTATATGCAACTTAAGCTAAGCGAGCGAACTCGAAATGAAAATAGTGCTTTAAATTTCGCTTCTCACTCTATTTCTAATGACAAATCATACTCAAATGCTAAACCGGTGAAGTCCGGAAAAATATCTCACTTAACAGAAAAAGTTGTAGAAGAAAACGATATTCAACTTAATGTTGCTAATAAATTTTTCTCAAATAAATCAAATTTATGTTTTGAACCTGTTAAGACAGCAGACTTCTCTGTTAGTTTAAATGCATCTCATAATAAATTGCATTTCAGTTCTCAAACTGTCAAGTCGGCAGAGTCTGCTATTTCTAATGAAAATGCTGTGGTACAAATAACAGAAATTGAAGGTTTAAATAACGGTACTTCTCAAATAGGGTATCTAATTTAAATGAAAGTAATACATTTCAAAACGTAATGTTAACTAACTCTGTTTCTGAAAATCTAGTACACAAATTCAATGATAAAGTTGCAAATCGAAAGGAAATGTCAGATAACTATGTCACTAATCTAAACGAAGAAGTAACAGAAAATGTGACTTTCACTAATGCATTAAAATATTTTCAAGCACATACGCCCTCCAGGACCTCTAAAATCGTAAGTAGAAAGCAAGTTAACACCGTTCCGGAGATTATGGACAGTGACACGGTGCCGTGTTCGATCCCATCCTAGCAAAGTGCCTCTCCTACGCCTGACTCCGTTCTGCAAACTGCCAGCCCTGATATTTCCCCGACAAGTGCACAGACCAGCCTGACTAAGATACTAAGATATGTGATCTTACTGATGTTACAGCGGAAACCTTAAGTCAGGTGATATTGTTCTTTAATTTTTTATTCAAATGTTCTTTGTCGCTCAGAGCTGTACCAAAATGTGCGACATGCCTTGAAGCTTTCTGGACTTTCGAACTTTTTATGAAGAAAGGACTTTCTCAAGCTAAAAAATGTAAAATTCAAAATCAGTGCATGAACGTTCATATTGAAATTCATGTTTAAGCTACTATGTCAGCATTTTTGTTCTCTCTTATTATATATTTTATTTATGCCCGTTAAGTTCTATTACATTTAGCCATCACCTGCACAGTGGGTAAAACAAAATATTTTTTATTTCTTAGCCCTTTGTATCAATTTTTCCCTTTTCTATTTATATAAATGATGTATTTTTGTGTATAAAATTTTGTGTAAAAAATATTTTTCATTATCAAACTTTTGTATACGTACTAAAAGGTTATCTATATGTACTTTTAGAGTGGTATTTTTTTTTTTTTTTTTTTTTTTTTTAAGCTACCTGCATGCAAATCGTGTTTAACTCTTACATTAATAAAACTAACAGTTTAGTTTTTCTATTTTTTTTTTTTCACTCATGCAATAGCCAGCAGGTAATTAATTATTATGTATAAACTATTTTATGTATATCCACTCCGATTAATTGACTACAAGATGTAGTATAACTTCTCTTTTGAATTTGATACTTTAAGAAGTTTTGTATTATAGAACTATTCTTTCTGACGCTGGAATCCGTTGATCTTAACCGGGATGGACTGCCAGGATAAACTGATGTTAAAGTATCTGTCTGAATTAAACCAAGGATGGAAAGCCTCGCATTTTCTGATGACCCAAGTAACAGCTGACGTTTCTTGCTCCTAGCCTGTGTCGTTTTGATGTCTGCTGAAAATTGATCATGTTATAAGTTTACTCATCTACAATGAAGGTTTAATTCTCCAATTCAAGTTTTTTTTTTTTTTTTTTTCAAAATAAATACATTTTCTTCACATTACGATTGAACCTTCAATGTCGCATTTATGTCAAGCGTAAACCCCCTGTAATTAAATCCTCCTTGAATTCAAGATTTTGCCTTTCTGGATTGACAGAAATATGCACTGTTAATGCTTATGTATTTATTGGGCTAAACTCAGTTTTTTTTTTTTTTTTTTTTAAGTCCTGGAGTTTCTGGTTGTAAAAGGGCTCCATTTCTTTAAAGTTTAAAATTATTATTATTATTATTTTTTTTTTTTTTTGAGTTAACCAGTTTTCCGCTCAGATATTTAACTTTTTTTTTTTCTCTATAATTTACTTTCTCTCTTTTTCTAAATTATTTTAAAGTTTAGTTTTAAAACTATAAGTAACGCCTACTATCACAGTAAAGTTGGCTTAGTTTAGATGAGATATTGTGTTTTAAAAATTTAACGAGTAAAAATCCGTTAGGGATTTTTACGTTTTTTTTTTTTTTTTTTTTTTTTTTTTAAGAGGGGGGGGGGTTGTAATGTTGGTGTGCTGCGGCTAAGTTCACAAGTTGCGAAGCGCGAGTGAATAAGGAGAAGTCTTAGAATGAAATGAATTGAGTGAAGTGGAGGAAACTTAAATATAAATATGGATGTGTGTTGGAAAGTAGTGTGTGAAAAGGAGGGGAGGAGAGTGGTGCAGAGTCGATGAAGACAGAGTTTTCTTAAGTGATCTTTTGTAATTAAGTTCTTAGTTTGGTGGATGTCATAGTCGTTTTGGAAGGTGCTAAGCAAGCGATAGTGTAAGGTTATGCAAATTGAGGAAATTCTGTCGCCGGCGGAGCATTCTGGATAGACAGAGAGCAATCGTTGACAGTATCTGCATTGGTGAGAATAAGTTACGTTTAATTAATGATTTACTGAAGTTATCCCCTAAAGTTATTTAAGAGTTATTTCTGAGTTAGCCCAAAACCCCGCATTGAACTTGAACTTTAATAAACTTTATTTGTATTTAACTTTGTCTCGTGCTCTTATCATTTACTACTTAAGTTAGATTAATTTAAGATTGAGGAATGGAGACCACATATTCCTCACAGTGTTATAATTTTCTTTAGATTTTCTGGTGAAATTAGTTTAAATATTGTATTCAAAAAGACCTTATATATATATATATATATATATATATATATATATATATATATATATATATAGATAGATATAGATATAGATATAGATAGATAGATAGATAGATAGATAGATAGATAGATAAACAGATAGATAATGTTTATTAAAAAGGTAAAAATATAGCATAGTAAATTTAAAAGGGCTTTTTTAAATCAAGAAATTTCCAAATTTTAACATTAAAAGATTTTTTTATTTTTTTTTCCGGAAATTCTATAGAAACAGTGTGATACCATTATTCATATTTTAGCAGTTTTTCGAATAATATTAGAATGAACGATCATTTTTTGAGGGAAAAGTTCCGCGAAACAGAAAGGAAGCTGGGATGCATTTAAGAATATTCAAATAAAATAAAAAGGCTTGGATAAAGAAATGGCATGCGGTATTTTGCTTGACATTGAAAGATTTGATTTTCTGCATTTCATCGAAAATATTAAAATGAAACATCCTATACGTTTAAATGTATTTCTTTTATATGGAATCATTTACGTAACGAATATGAGTTTTTATAAGTCTAAAAAAAGTGTTATTAATACTTCAATATTTCAATATTTTATTTATATATTTATTTATTTTATAATCTTTGGTTGGTATACAAAACATTTATAATATTGTATAAAGTAAATTTCTTAATAACACTGTGGATTTTTTTTTTCAGGAAAGTATAAATTACTGTAATATAAATACAAATATGAATACATATTATAATAGTTTAAAATTTTAATCATGAAGTTTAAAATAAACTTATGATTTAAGTTTTTTGCAGAAGAACAGTAGAAATTTATTCTAAATTTTATCAAACGTATATTCTATATAAATTTGTTTATTATGGATATCAATACTGCTTATTGAAATTACGAAGATGAAGCATTATGTTTAAAAAATGCATATATAAATAACACTAGCTTGGAAAATTTGGGTCGTATAACTTGTTTTTAGCTTTTGATAATTGATTAATATGTATTTTTTTAGCACTCATTCCGAAAATAACCTCAATTTTCTATTATAATATCAGTGCTTTTCGAAAATCGCAATATTGCGAAAGTCGAAAACTACAAAATTGATGCAAAATTTGTTTTCTATAATGACGTATTATTATTTGTTTAATTAATATTATGCATTCTTACAAGAAAAAATGGAAAATATTAAGTATTTAAAACTTACACCATCCCACCCCCCTCCTCCCTGATAAGAACTCTCCGTTTTTTAGACATAAGAATTCCCAGTTTAAGCCAAACTAGCTGGAACCCGTCGAATCCGACGGTCACTTTATTGATCGTAATGTTTCAAAAATCGTCACTCTTCGATTGTTCCTGTTCGTTTTTTAAATCCGCATATTTAAATGTCACCAAGATCATGGAGAAAACGGACAGGAACAATCGAAGAGCGACGCGGACGTGAGATGGCTTGTGACAGAAAATAAATGAAAAATTTCGCGTCAATTCACCTTACTTTAACAACTCTAAACTAGATGGCAGTGAAATGATTGAAATTTTTAAAAAAAATTAAAACTATCTTTATTGAGTAAAAAAAAAGAAAAGTACGAATGAAAAGACGAATGAGGATGAATACAGTTAAAAATTCTAATTGAGTATTTCATTGAAGACGATATTTTAGGTCCAACCATCGGCCACAGGATATCCAGGTGAGACCTTGAGAGTGATCTTGACTGCCACGGCACTTAAAGCTGGAACCTGGTTAATTCAATCGTCACTATATTGACCGTAATGTATTAAAAATCGTCGCTCTTCAATTGTTCTTCTCTGTTTTTTGAATCCGCATACTTAAATGTCACCAAGGTTTTGGATAAAATGGACAGGAACAATCGAAGAGCGACGTGGACGTGAGATGACTTGTGGCAGAAAGTAAACAAATTCGTGTTAGTTCAGCTTACTTTAGCAACTCTACGCTAGAGGGTGGTGAAATGATTGATATCTTTAAAGTGTGTTTTAACTATCTTTATTATACGGCAATAAAAATCCTTTACCTGCAAAATCCTTTAGTTGCATTTTCCACCTCTAGGGGGCACAGTGTGTTCTGTACGAACATCACCAATGGTCAGGAAATACCAAGTCCTTTAAAATAAGGTGTAACATGATAGAGTCATAACCCATGTAACCCAGGTAATAATGGTATGTAAAGGTAAGTTTATTATGTTTATTATACGTTCCAAGACCTTTCAAATAAGGTGTCACATGATAGTGTCAACTGCAAAACCCTTTAGTTGCACTTTCCACTATCAGGGGCTTAGTGTGTTCTGTACGATAATCATCAATGGTTAGGAAATACCAAGACCTTTAAAATAAGGTTTAGCCCATGTAACCCGGGTAATAATGGTATGTAAAGGTAAGTTTATTATCTTTATTATGTGTTCCAAGACCTTTCAAATAAGGTGTCGCATGGTGGTGTCAACTATAAAATCCTTTAGTTGCACTTTCCACCGCCAGGGTGCGCAGAGTGTTCTTATACGAACATCGCCAACGGTCAGGAAATAACAAGACCTTTAAAAAAAGTTGCAACATGATAGGTTCATTGCACATGTAACCCAGGTAATAATGGTATGTAAAGGTAAGTTTATTATTATTATACGTTCCAGGACCTTTCAAAAAAGGTGTCACATAATAGTGTCAACTGCAAAATCCTTTAGTTGCACTTTCCACAGCCAGGGGACGCAGTGTGTTCTGTACGAACATCACCAACGGTCATTAAATACCAAGACCTTTAACATAAGATGTAACATGATAGGGTCTACTACAAAATCAACTAGTTCCATTTTTCACCAACAGGGGGGCGCACTATATTGTATACGAACATCCCCAATCTTCGTGAAATTTCAGGACCTTTAAAATGAGGTGCTACATGTGTGGGTCTAGAACGGATTTCCCTCTCAAACTTATCCCCCCCCCTTTTCCCTCTCCCAAATTTATTTTTCCCCTTTTTCCCCCTTTAAAATTGAAAATTTCAAATTCTCGGAGAGTTATTTTTTAGTATTCGAGTCTAGTCCCCTCATGTACAATTTCTTCACCGTGAAGTGATTTGGTGCTGAGTTAAGCTCGCATACGTGTTTTCAACCCCTGCCCCCCAGGGGGGGCGACCGTTCGACTTTTTTTATTTTTTTATTTTCATAACACATTTACTGACTAAAACCTTTTTTTAGACACCTCAACCAAATTTTTACACCTAGCCGTTCTCTCAATTTAGTGGAGACAGACCAAAACACGTTTGAAATTCATATATAGATAAATGATTAAAATATTCGGAAAAAAAAAAGTTGTACATCAATTTTATAGTACAAAATATTCGCTCTTTTTGGATGTTTTAATAATTTTGAAGAGTACAATTTACGAAAAATTCTAATGTCATGGGAAATGTAAGTGGAGGTTATTTTCGGATTCAGCGACAAAAACTAATTCATAAACACTTAAAAAATATTTAAACGTGAAAATTTCTTCACATACTATTAAATAATGAGAAGCATTACAGGAATCGGAAAGACTTAAGTTTTGGGTTTGCCAGTTATCCAATGTTAAAAAATTACAAACATTTCAGGCTAATGCATTTTTTTAATGATGAACAATGACGGTTTATTTAAAAAACCAGTAGTTTTTTTTTACTTAATATATATATATATATATATATATATATATATATATATATATATATATATATATACACATGAAGTTTTGGACTTAATGCCTTAAAAACTGTTAAATATTTCATTACTTTCGTATAATAAAGTCATGAAATATTTTAATACTCATTTCATGACTTTAGTACAGAAAATATTAATGTATTATTATTCTGTTTTAAATTCTGCACATTATTTGAAAATATGTGGATATTACAAAAAATAGGCTTGTAACTCTGTAAACTTACAGGCTTGTAACTCTAATATGCTTTTATCTATTTACTAAGATTAGTGGGGGGTGATTGATTCATCATATGGTTAAAAAAAAAAAAAAAAAAAAAACTTTTGCCACGTGTTTAAAATAATTGGATCTTCAAATTGAATACACAACATGTGAAAAACCACTTATGAAATTTTAACTCTGGAAAATACCTAAAATATAGCTTGTTCTTTTGCTGACATTTTGCTTACTTTTTCCTCTACTCAAATGAACTTTTGACAAAAATGCCCAATATACCTTTCTTTTAAGCAATGTAATAAAATGTTTCCTATCTTTCGCACTTATGCGAAGTAAAAAAAGAAAAAATATATATATGCTTACATTTCAGCGAATATTAAACGAATAAATTTTACGTTCTAGTTTTAAGTAAAATACTTGCCATTTTTTTTTTTTTTTAAATACTTGTGTATTTCTCTCACACACACAAAAGGAAAAAAAAAAGAAATATACAAACATTGTACATAGTATGTGCGACAAAGTGTTAAATAAACAAGTCATTTCTAGCTTTTTTATGATACGAGGTGATCTAAAATAATTGCGCTTTTTTTCAGTTTGTGTCTGGGCTACTAACTGCTTTCTGGACTAAATTGGTAGTTCAAAATGTGAGTTTTAAAATGTTCTTTGAATGTCGTAAGATACAGACAATTTCGACCAGTATTTGTTTAGAAAATCGAAAAAATGTGTGTGTGTGGGGAGGGGATGTATAAATTTGATCATCAACTGGAACTGCACTAGAATAACGTTTAATTTCTCCTAATTTATCATGTGTTTTACAGAAATTATTCTTTCAAAACTATTAATGATTTATTACACATACCTACTGAGTGTTACGAATTTTTCAATACCACTATTTTAAATATATATATATATATATATATATATATATATATATATATTTTTTTTTACAGAAATTTTCTATGATTAAATAAAACGAAATTTTTATACAAAATTAAAGTTTTTCAGAAAAAAAAAAGTACCTGTCTGCATACTTATAGTGATAACAAAATATATATATAGAGAGAGTAAATGCCAGAGAACGCCGTATTTTTCACCATATGCACTTGAAAAATGGGTAGAAGGATACCCTACTGCAAATAATAATAATAATAATAATAATAATAATAATAATAACAGGAAATTCTTCAAAGAGCTACGTGTCCTTCATTAAGAGATACTAAAAAATAAATAAATAAATAAATAAATAAATCCGACAAGGAAATATTTAAAAGGTGTCTTCTTCAGAACATATTGAAAAATATATATATATATATGTGATTCTACTCCTTAGAAAACACCAGAAAGTGAAAAAATTATAGGCTGAAATGAATTACAGCGACCACAAAAAATTATCGAAATTAAACATTATCGCCTAGCGCTGGTAGGCGATAAGTTCGCTCGCACCGAGACTGCCGTGTACTAACAGGACCGTGTTTTGCTCCTCCGCCAAGTACTCAAAATCAATCGCCTAATTGTGGGAAATCGCCAAATATGCTTATTTTGATAATTTTTGGTGGTCGCTGTAATTTATTTTAGCCGATAATTTTTTCACTTTCTGGTGTTTCATAAAGAGTAGAATCACATATATTTTTTTTTCAATAATTTTTTAAGATGACACCTTTTGAATGTTTCCTTGTGATATTATTTTGTAATCTAGTTCAACTTGTCACAAATTGCAAATCACAATACGTTATTCATCAACATTTTTTTTATATTTCGCATTTTTTATTTATTTAATTTAGTGAGAGTAACATAGAAGTGTTATTCTGGTACCGTAAAAATCCTGACTTTAAAGTAAAAGAAATTTAATTAAAACATAATGTCCATTATTATATGTTGTTAAATATTCAGAATACTACATTACATTTTACAGGTAAATTAAAAATGTTTAAAAAATATTTATGAAAGAAATTCAATTTCTTTAATTTTCCTTTTCCTTTTAACATTTAAATTTTAAACTATATTGTTTTAACAACAGCTATTTAGATATTAAATAGTAGTAAAAATGCTTTTAAGAAAGCATTTGTGTATTGCATAGCTTTTGTATTTTGCATTGCAGTACAATACAGATTGGCCAGCATTAGAAAAAGACTTTGTCACCGTAAAGCGCATTGTACATTTGTTACGCTGACCCAGCCTTATATTACGCAGATAATTTTTAAGTTGGCCAGCCTATACAAACATACACTATTTTATTTTTATTTTTCATTTAATGCATCAGTATATATTATTTCCTGCTAAAATTTAAATTCGCATATTTAAGTACTCTGAAAAATGCTTTGGATATTAAATGATGCAAGCATTTTAATTTTTTTATTTTATTTTATTTATTTATTTATTTATTTATTTATTTTTGAGCTTTGTAATTTAAGCAGTTTTTCTAATCAATTTGTAATTCAAGTAATTTTGAAGATGACAATAATAATAATAAATTTGTAATCTTAACACAATATCATCCTTGGATTTACATAAATTAAGTAGGGCATTGCATATTTTTTAAACGTTGTCAAAATATATTGTAAAAACATTTCTATATAATACTTATATAATATCCTGTAAATTTTTATAAAATTTCATTAAGAATACATAATATTTTAATCCTGTAAATATGAAAGAATAATCCAAAGTATGATAGAATGTAACATTTCATTGCACATTTTAATAATGTATTCATGTTAAATAATCTATTCTAAAGAGTTCATATTCTCTGATATTGTAACAATAATGCATTACCAAAATGAAAACTTTTTTGATATATAATATTAATCCTTTCAATTTAGCTAATATAATTCACCCATTAAGAAATTGTTACATACATTAATTTAAAGTATTTTTACTATAATAAAAGTATTTTAAATGATGTTATATTATCAATGTTTTTTATTTATTATGTATTTATTTTTTTAGCATATTAATTTTATTTTTATTTTATTTTATTATTATTGAAGCCGGAGTAATTTACCGTGTTATTTTATGTTATATGTGGTACTTAAAAGATAAATTGCTAGTTTTTTTTTTTTTTTTTTTTTTTTTTTTAGATTTGTTTATAATATATATAGCATATACATTGAAAATAATTTTAATACATTCATTCATTTTAAAATGATTTTTATTTTTAATAGAACTGGTTAGATAAAAGACCTGATAGACCTAATTAGATAAATAGTCTACAAATAGAGATACTTTTTAAAGACTTTTTAAAATAGACCTGATAGATTTATATATATTATATAAGCATTGTATTTAATCACAACACATATTTTTATATATTTATCAAGTATTTTAATTTAATTATTCGCCTTCACGTTTCTATTGTGTAGGAACTGGCTTTTTTCTGTCCCTAAATCTGAAGTAAAAATGAAACCATAAAATCTGGGAATAATAAGAGTGATAGGCGGGATTTAATTTCAAAACAAAATTTTATCAAATTACTAGAATAGGCAAATTAAATGTACACTCCAAATGAGTTTCAAGAAAACAATTTAAAATTTGTGAAGTGCAAAATATATATACGAGGTCAGAATAAAGAAATTCCGTTTCGTTTGGGTATTTATATTTTTTCTTATATGTAAAATATATATATATATATATATATATATATATATATATATATATATATATATATATGTGTGTATATATATATATATATATATATTTCGCGTTAAGAAAATTAATGCTTCGGAAACTATTAAGAATTTGCTCTGTTAAAGATAATTTAGAAAATTTGTGTTTATTTATTATTTAACAAAATCTTCAAAATTTCTGTTAACTGACTAATGAGTTTTCATTTCGTTTTTACTTTCACTTTTACTAAATTTTCATTTCCAGAATTTTCATTTTTACCAGACCATATTATACATGTTTAAAAGAAAATATTTTTAATCTGCGCAAAAACGAAAAATGGACAATCATGGAGGGCCGTCTATGACTACTAAATTAACCACTCACTGTTTTGACTTGAACAAATGACTTATATATGCAGGCCATGTAACATGGCTACTACAATACTACGTTTTTTTTTTTTTTTTTTTTTTTACTGCAGTAACACGGTTTCTATTTTAAAACAGTCACTTTATATAAAAGCCAAGAATGTTGTGACCAAACCAATGGATTGGTACTTTATAAAATTAGTGGTGTTAAAAAAATTAAATTGTAGTATTTATCTAGCAGCCTTGTCATGTAATTATTGCAAGTCAGTTTTAAAGAAAATAAAGCAGTTAGAAAAACATTTCTACAAGAATTTTTTTTTTTTTTTTTTTTTTAATTTTATCCCAAAACTATTCTAAGTGTGAAATTATTAAGGATTATGTCTAATTATTTATTGTTACATTGTGCATGGTTATAAATTAAAGGAGAGTATATTTTCCATAATATGTGTTTATTGAAGTTATTTTCCAATGAAAGCACAGCATGTCTACTGATTTACAGTAATCTTTTATGATTCTTACTCAACTTTTCCTTACTTTGAATCACTCTAAACATACCTTTACAGATTTTTAAGGTGAAATATATCAAGTAATGTACTTCAATACTTTTCTAATAAAACGAATTTAAACTAGTTTTAGATAGTTTATATTTGACAAACATTTCCGTGTAACGAGGACAATCACTCTATTAAATCTCTGTCGAACAGTAATAGATAAATTTATTTTTCTAAAAAGAATTATTAAGTTTTAAATGTTACGAATGAAAAAAAAAAAAAAAAAAAAAAAAAAACAGAGAGACAGAGAGAGAGAAAGAGTGTAAACTGATTTAATTAACAAAAGGCGCATGTATTACTTAGATTCTTTTATTGTGTACTATTTGGAATGTGCCTGTCTAGTGCTCGATTTTTACACATGTATTTTCACTTTTTTTTTCTCCTTTCCAGTTCACACTACCGAACATTGAATTACATCATATTTAAAACAAATACCTTCATATTTTTTATTTGTGATATTTTCATATTTTAAAGTCTAAATTGCTCCATGCATTTAAAAATGACATCGTAATGATTTAGTTAAAAATCTGGACAGACTCAACTCGACTTTCCGAACATTGAGTAATTAACAGTTTTGTAGATAAAGTAAAGAAAGGTGAGTTCTTAAACAAACAAAAGCGAGAAAACCATAATAGAGTGTTTGAGTATTTTTCTACATATATTAGACGATGTTCTATTTAACGCTACTGAACTTTGAGCTCACAGGTCATAATGATAAAGAATTTTTCGTTGTGTCGTTGTAAAACCCTATAAATGCTAGATTCACCAAAATGCTTATAGTTAGTGCAACAGTGATTTATAATATTCATATAAATTTTCAGCTCAATTGAATAAGGCGTTTAGATGCTATCACACTTTTAAAAATTTGGTCCCATAGGCCATAATGATAAAAAAAATTTCTTCGTGTCCCTGTAAAAAACTGTAAGTGCTAGATTCTCCAAAATCTATACAGTTGGTGCAACTGTGACCTATAACATGTGTACATTTTTTTTTTGCTCAGATTAATGACGCGTTTAGACGCTATCACACTTTTAAAAATTTGGCCCCATAGGCCATAAAGATAAAGAATTTTTCTTTGTCTCCCTGTAAAAAAAATATAAGTGCTAGATTCTCCCAAATCTATACAGATTGAGTATCTGTGACCTATAATATGTGTATAATTTTTTTCCTCAATTGAATAAGGCGTTTAGATGCTATTGCACTTTTAAGATTTTGGTCCCATAGGCCATAATGATAAAGAATTTTCTTTGTGTCCGTGTAAAAAAACTATAAGTGCTAGATTCACCAAAATTTATAGGGTTCGTACTATGGTGACTTACAATATACGCACCAACTTTCAGCTTATTCGAACAAAGCATTTAGACGCTAGCGTGTTCACTCACAGACATACACACATACATACACACATACATACACACACATACATATATCATCGCAAAAATAGTGAAAACGGACTCGTTGGACCTCGAAACGTATAGAAACATCAAAATCTCAAATTCGGATTTTTGACATGATTACAATACATTCCTCACTATGGTGTTCGAAAAGTAAAAAATTACAGCGTTGTATCTTTTTATTTATTTATATTGTTATTTTTACGCGACATAGCTAAATTCTGCACAATTAAATTATTATTAATATTTTCTTCTGACGAATTAAAATTTTGCAAATAAAATTTCAAAATCATGCAGCTATGGATAAAATTTTATTTTCTTTATCATAATACAGTGTTGTGATCGTAATTTAACTTTTTCCGTTGAATTATACTTTATCATAAGGAAACCATGGAAAATTTTTACTTGATTTAGTCTGCTACATTGTTTCATCTATGTCAACATTTTAAGCTTTAGTTTTGGTAAACTTCACCTTTTATTATTAAGAAGGCAACCTCTAAAGAATTAACTATTTCCAAAGCTACAGAAAGTCCCCTAAATTTTTATTAGGACTCCAATTTTTTCGCATATTCAGAATCTATATTTAAATTACAACAAATTTTTAATATAAATTAAGGTTTAGAGGAATTTCTCCAAATATTCATTTTTTCACTGATGTATATTAAGGGCATTATTTATTTTTTTTTAACATGGGAGTAAAATTCGATCCTAGTCTCTGCTTGATTGGAGACACCATCACTTAAATTCAAATGAATTCAGTCATGGCTTTGAAATAAAACACATCGTACTTGAAGACGAAACATTTAATAAGACATTACTAAAACTGCACAAAACATAGATAAAACATTTAGAAAACAAATAAAATTATTCTTCTCGATCTAAAAAACATGTCATTCTTCTCGTTCCCTCCAACTCCTTTCCTCTCTTCCTTGGTTGTTGCTACTCATCTTCTGTCTAAATACCACTTCATGACGTCATGGAACTTTACTCGTCCCTCCTTTTTGAGCTCATACGTCACAGGAGTGACTATGATGCTACCAAACTTAGAAAATCGTTTCATAATATAGAGAGTTTCTACATAAATGTTCACATTCATGATAATGCTGAATAGTTTTTCATATAAATTTTTCATGTAGGAAGAACACCAACAGATAACACTAAGAGTTTCTAAGAAAATGTTCATGTAGGTACCACAAAAATTCTTTTTAGAAAAAGTTTATAAAATAAATGTTCATATATGTAGATCCTAAAAGTTTATATCAAGAGTTTATAAAAAAAAATTCATATATCATAAAATCTTTAGTAAGAGCGTCTGCATATGCCCAAAGAAAAAAAAAATTAAATGCATAGTATATTCAGCAATAAACAACAACAGCAATACACATAAATAATTGATCTAACATTAAATATCTTACAAACAACCCTTATAATATGCACATGAATTATATAGTATATCACGAGGTAAATTAAATTTGAATAATTAGATATAACTGAAATACTATTAAATATTTTAAGGAAGTCTAGATAAAGAATCGGCATTGCCATGATTTTTCCCCTTCCTATACGTAATTTTTAGATTATATCTTTGCAAAGCTAAAGCCCAACGTGCTAACTTTGCACCGTGTGGCATTGTTTTGGTCAGAAAAGTCAGAGGATTGTGATCGGAAATTACTTCGACTTCTGCACCGAAGAGCCAAGTATCAAACTTTCGTAGAGCAGTCAGCACACTGTAAGCCTCTCGTTCGATCGTTGACCATTTGACTTGGCACGGAGACAGTTTTTTACTAAAAAAAACAATCGGATGTTCTTTGCCAGAATCGTCCGACTGAGATAAACATGCTCCTATAGCTTTGCTCGAAGCATCAGTGTACAATTTGAATGGCTTTGCTATATTAGGCGTATATAGAGATGGCATATTCATTAAATGGTGTTTCAAATTTTGAAAAGCTGTTTCTTGGGCATCAGACCAGGGAATTTCATTAGGTACGCTTTTCTTTGTTAATTCAGTCAAGGGAAGAATTTCTGAAGCAAAATTTGGAATGTATTCCTGGTAATAATTAGCCAAACCAATTACACTACGAAGTTCTTTTTTGGTGATAGGCCTGCAAATTTTTCTTATAGCTTCGGTTTTTTCGGGATCGGGTGTATGTCTTCCTGATCCAATAATATGGCCTAAAAATTTCACTTCATTCTTTCCGAAATCGCATTTCTTTAAATTAACTGTAAGACCAACTTCTTGGAATGTTTTGAGAACTGCTTTCAAGTGTGTTATATGTTCACTCCAAGTGGTAGAAAATACTGCAACATCATCGATATAGGAACGACAATAATCTTTATGACACTCTAAAACTTTGTCTATAGATTTTTGAAATGTACTACCAGCGTTCTTCATACCAAATGGCATCACATTCAATTGGAAATGCCCTGAGTGGGTACTAAAAGCAGTATGTTTGCTATCTTCTTTCATAGGTATTTGCCAGTACCCTTTCGTGAGATCTAGAACAGAAATAAACTGCGAATTACAAATCAAGTAAATAAGATCATTGGCAATCTTCATTGGGTACGCATCTGGGATGGTATAGCTGTTCAATAAACGAAAATCAACACATAACCTAACAGTTCCATCCTTTTTGGCAACGCAAACGACAGGATGAGCCCATTCGCTGTTACTATGTTCTATTAGTCCAAGTGTAAGCAATTCTTGAATCTGTCGATCCACTTCCCTTTGCATAACTATCGGTATTCTATTTTAGGACAGCAATCTCTAGTAACGCGGACACTGTGTCCTTCTACTTTAGCGATTCCGGGTTTAGTGCTGAAAACATTATTATATTTGCATATCACATTTTTCAAACCATTTTTCTTTTCAAAATTTAAATCTAAACTATCAATATGGTCCGCTATCTCTTTAGGGGTTAAGCATCCATTTCCGAATGGTGCATAATGAATATCACCAAAATCTTTATCTTCATCAAATATTAGGCCAACATGGCCAATTCGAGCAACGTATGGTCTGAGCTTATTAAAATGCAGTTCTCTTCTGGACCCATTCTCTAATTCAACTAAGGCTGAATGTGGTCTAGTGATTTCAACAACAGTAGCTGGCCCAATCCAAGTTTTAAGTAATTTATGCGAAGATGAAGGAACTAGTATTAGTACTTTATCACCAACATTAAACTGTTTATCTCTTGCTCTCAAATTATACCGCGAAGTATATCTTTCTTGAGAATCCTGAGCATATTCTGATGCAATTTCATGTGCTTTTCTTAGTTTCTCGACTAGTTCTGATATATATTTTTCAACTGATGCGGAAGCTGAAGTGGTAATTTTCCTCTCACCAGTCCATACGTCTTTCAATAGTGACAATGGTCCAGGAGGTAAACGCCCATAAACTAACTGACACGGAGAAACACCTGTCGTACTATGAGGAACTTCTCTGTAAGCAAAAAGTAGATATGGAAGATGCAAATCCCAGTTAAATCCATATTCCTGTATATTTTTATTTAACATATCTTTCAATGTTCGATTCCAACGTTCCACTGCACCCATACTTTCTGGATGACCTGGTGTTGCAAACCTCGGAAAAACTCCAAGAAGTTCCACAAATGCTTCACTTAATTTAGCAGTAAAATTAGTACCTTGGTCTGTACATATTACTTTGGGGAACCCTGTCTGTGTAAATATTCTCATCAGATTATTGCAAGTTGTTTTGGCACTGATGTTAGTCACGGGAATAGCTTCAGCCCATCTAGTACATAAGTCAACTGCACAAATCACGTATTTATGTCCTCTTCGAGACGGGGGTTCTATAGGTCCAATACAGTCCAAACTCTAGACTTCAAATGGAATTTCTGGCCTAACAATGGGTTGCATCGGTATACGATCCCTATAGGAAACTACTCTGCGTAATTGGCAGGTTTTGCAACTTTCACAAAATTTTTTAACGTCTTCTTTGAGACTTGGCCAATAAAATGAATATTTTATTCTCTGCTTTGTTTTCTGTTCGCCTAGATGACCAGCCAATGGTATTTCGTATGCCATCCTAAGAACTTCTTTTCTTTTGCATGTGGGCAGAACAACTTGATCAACATTTTCTCCACATAAGCATTCTGAATGGACAAGAACTCCATTACTAATTTTAAATGAATTCTTCCCATTTTTGACATAAAACCAGGATTTCTTTAAATCTTCATCATCTAATTGTAATTTTATAAAATCTTCTTTATTGCTTTCATCATCGGTAATCTCAGCATTAAGTTGAAGGGACGTTGAGATGTTTTTCTTTTCATCATGTTCTTCCTGATTTTCTTTTTCAATGCTCTCATTTAATTTTGCAAGTACATGATTCATACATCCATTTAATTCTACATTCTCCATTAAAACATCATAGGCAGTTGAACAAATTAGCATATCATTCACAAGTTTCTTCGACACTGCACAAATTACAGGTACATTGCCGTGTTTCCCATCATCTATTTTTAGGTCAAAAATCTTTAGAGCAGCTACTTCTTTTTCACCGAAAGCCGAAATAATTTGGATTGTTCCATCCCCTTCTCCAAAGTCGGTATCGACCAAATCTGCAATTAAGACTGAAATTTGTGCTCCAGTATCCACTATTGCCTTCAAAACTTTTTCTCCGCATTTGATATTTACGTATTTCAAATCATCAATTCCATCTTTAATCGGCATAGAGGTTGACACAGGAATTGACACCTTAGCAGTTACAACTTCGTTCGTTGTCTTTGGCTTAACGTGTTTGGCTTCAACCACATTACTTACGGCATTACGAGTTGATGTTTTCTTAGAATTCTTGGGACAAACTCTAGATAAATGCCCCACAGATCCACACGTAAAACAAGTAGGTTTAAAACTTGTATTTTGATCTGTTCTTGGAGAAAATGATGTCCTAAATTTCCGAGATGGCTGTTCGTCTTTCTGTTTGTTGCTAAAGTCTTTAAAATCAGGTTTGTAATAGCTAGTTGTTCTATGTTTCATATCACCCAAAACGGATCACTTAGCATTCAATCGTACACTTTCGTACTCATCCAACTTATCAGCTAAAATACCCGGAACAAGTAACTTAACCCAGTCATCGACGAAATGTTCTCGGATATCTCCTGGAACGCGTCTTTTTAACTGATCCGTAATCATAACATTCTTCAATCCTTCAAAATCATTTACTGCAACTCCTTCAAGCCATTCCTCAAAGTAGCTTGTTATTTCGAAAACAAAGTCTCGCCAAGATCGAGTAATCACAAATTTTAGTCTGAAATGTTCAGGACCTAATTTAAATCGTTTTAATAATAAACCTTTGATATAATCATAATCGTCAAATTTTTCTTCTGATTCACGAGCTATTAATTGAGTGATTTCTTTTGGCATAAGAGCTAAAAGAGCTGACACCCAGTTACATTTATCTAGATTAATTCTCTTGGCTTGACGCTCAAACAAAGTCAAGAACAGCACAATATCTCCATCTCTCATTTCGAATTTTGGAACGAATTTTGTTAAATCTTGCGTACTACTCTTAGCTTCAGAAATCGGTGCTACTTTAAACTTTTCAGCTTCCAAACGGATTTTTTTCTAACTGAAATTCATATTCACGTTTTTGTTTTTTAATCTCTTGCTCTTGGAATTGATTTTCAGCGTCTTGTTTCTCATGGAGCTTCCTATCTTCGATAATAATGTCGAGCTGATTCTTAGTAAACTCTTCGTCATATTCTTTATCTTTGGTAATTAATTTGCGTAAATCGCTTACAGTCATTTCATTCGTGACCTGAAGATTCAACTCCACAGCCAACAATTTCAAATCCTCTTTCTTTGCGCGACCCAAATATGCCATCTTATACACCTAAAGTTTTCTGAACGAGAAACTTAGCAAAAATTCCTTAAGGTGGTGCTGATTAAAACACTTTGTTAAATATTAATGGAAAAAAAATTATATACCATACGCAAAACCCATAATTTATACCTAAAGCAATTGATATCTATATAAATTTCTTTACTTAGCTTATGAATCAAATTGACTTTAAAAATACATGAATGATATTTTCACACATTAGAAATAATTTAAAACACACTGTCGTGCATATTTACATTTCCTTACGCAATGAAATATAAAATAAAATTATTTTCTTATTTATCCAATTTATTTTTTATTGAAACCAACACTTTTATTTCATATGAAATGAATAAACAAACTTTTCTATCATAAGCTTACTTCAACGTTTGTAAAAAAAAAATAAACAATAAAAAAAAAAAAAATGTAATCTTTAACACTTTTTATATAATTACCATATGTCATGAGCATAAACAAAGAAAAGAAAAAAAAATTACTTTTTCTATAAAATAATGAAATGGAACAAAAAAATAAAAATAATAATAACGCAGACGATTTTCGTCAACATTAGCTATTTCGTTCGAAAACAAACTAATTTATTATGGCTCATTATTAAATGAAATAAACAAAACACTATTTGTGTAATTTCAGCACTTAATAACTAAATTGAATCAACTCTCATATATATTTCATATTAGGTACATTCATTAAAAAAAACTTCACTAAAAAAAAAAAAAAAAAAAAAAAAAAAAAAATATATATATATATATATATTTTCCAATTTCAGGAACAAAATACGATATTTACTCTAATTTATTTCATCACACAAAATACTTTTAACTCTATATTTCGGAGAGCAAACAAACAAGTATATATATATATATATATATATATGTATAAATATCAAACTGAGGGGGAAAATATCAAGATCTACAGTTGTAGATATTTAACAGATAAACAACTCTATATTTTTTGAAGTAAATAAAAAAAATTACATTGTATTAAAATTAATATTCACTGGCGTGAAATATTAAACCTTTATTCACTGCCGTAAATAAATGTAATTAATACATATACGCTGTATTAAAATTAACAATAACTGGCGTGACATTGTATGCTGTTATTTACCAGCGTAAAATATAATACACTTAATACATTCACACTGTATTAAAATTGACATTCACTGGCGTGAACTTTATTCGAATGTATTTGAGAACAAAAACTTAGAACTGGCGTTCTATTATGTATATAATTTTACGTTATAATACCAACAATTTTTTTTTTTTTTTTTTAAACTAAGAATTAGCACTGGCATGCTTCTTATCGAATATTTATTTTGCACTGGCGTGCTTCTTATCGAATATTTATTTTGCACTGGCGTGCTTCTTATCGAATATTTATTTTGCACTGGCGTGCTTCATATCGAACATATTCAAAAATATTAGAACTGACGTTCTATTTTCATTTTATGTTATAAAAAAAAAAAAAAAAAAAAAAAAAAAAACATTTTTTTTTAAATGTACACTGAAAATATTTGAGCATATACACGAAAGCTCTTACTTTCCCCATTTTCTAGGTATCCTTTTCTATCCTACTAAAAGGCTGCGCCAGTAAAATTCGATCCTAGTCTCTGCTTGATTGGAGACACCATCACTTAAATTTAAATGAATTCAGTCATGGCTTTGAAATAAAACACATTGTACTTGAAGACGAAACATTTAATAAGACATTACTAAAACTGCACAAAACATAGATAAAACATTTAGAACACAAATAAAATTATTCTTCTCGATCTAAAAAGCATGTCATTCTTCTCGTTCCCTCCAACTCCGTTCCTCTCTTCCTTGGTTGTTGCCACTCATCTCCTGTCTAAATACCACTTCATGACGTCATAGAACTTTACTATGGGTATAGCCATCAAGAAAATTTTATAAACTTAATTGTAAATAAAATAATTTAGTAAATCAACCAAATATATAATTTACGTTATAGAATTATATTCCAATTAAAGAATTTGCGTCTTTGGGTAACTTTATTCTCAGTTACATATATTTATTTATTTGCATTTTGAATCTTCATTTTTTTTTTTTTTTTTTTTTTTTTTTTTTTCATAATTATAGATAATAAATTTTTTTATTTATTTATTTTTTCCTTAAAAAGAAGTACTGAAACATACATTCAGTCCAGTGGTAAAGAACGCTAGGACCATTTTATTTTATTTTCGTGTGTGTGTGTGAAAAGTGTTACAATCATGGTATTTAAACATGCATTTAAGTAGGAATAAGTACAGACGAAAAAAGAACTTTTTATATACCACGTTTTTAAATTTTCTGTTGAATCGTATAAACTTGAAATTCTATGTGGTAGTAATAATTTTAAAAAAAGTATTTTAGATGGATTATCCCAACAACTTGAAAGAAAATGATCAAATGTGTAATAAAAGAGCAATTATAAGAAATTTTCAAACATATATTAATTGAATAAAAATATTAAAAGAATGCATTATCATCGTGTTCTGAGTTATTGACTAGCTCATCGTGAAGTAATTTAAAAATCGATTGCTAGATTTGTACTAGAAAAACAAACAAGAAAGCGAGTTGGACAAACAAACAAGAAAGCTGGTTAATAACAATATGGTAAAAAGTAAAAATGTTGCTCCCTTGAAAAACTACGTTTAATGGCATGGTTTCTATGTCCGTGGTAAAGATATATATTTTCTTAATAATATAATATCTGATTTTAAGGATGTAACGTTCGAAACTAACGTTACAGCTGCAAAATATATTAAAATAAACAGATTCAAATTTTATTATGATTACTAAGCTTGAATTTCAAAAAAAGAAAAAAATAATAGGGAAAAAAAAAAAACAGAAAAATGTATATCATATTTCCAAAAATGTATTAAGAAAAGTAAATAAATTTTTATCCACGGTTTGAAGACTGTTGGTAGATTCGTATATTGATTCAAATATTAGTTCATTTATATAGAAAATTTCATTTATTTTCTTTTATCTTATTTGAATACAATAGATATATCGCTTTTGATATCAGAAAACTAAGCTTGAATAACTAGATAATTTTACAGAATTTATTAATCCAGAAAAAAAAAAAAAAGCTTGAATCAATCAAAACAATTTATTTTTATAATAAACTATTTTCGTTGCTATGCGAAATTTTCATACGTCAAGGAATATTAACAGTAATTAATTAAATGTGTTGAATTTAGCTACTTAGCTACGTCGAAACAAATCGAGTACATAACTAATAAAATAAACACATTGTTATAAAATTTGGTTAATTTATTATAATACCGTTTTAAATAACCTGGAAACATTTAGATTTCGCAAAATATAAGTATTTTCATGTAATAGAAAATGCAATTTGTATTAATATCACGTAAACTGATGTTAATAATTTAAATTGCGAAACAGAATTATAGAAAAAATTCATGTATAAAAATCGACTGCTCGGCGAGCGGAGAACTATATTAAAAGCGGAGTATTAAAATAAGGTACAATATATTTAGAATTGAGACGGTAAGTATACTCTTCTTCTCCCCATCACTACTTTCATATAGTGATCTTCTAGTGTAAGTTTCAAATGTCAGTTAAATGTTCTCTGTTTATAAACGTAGTTTTAGATTACTCGCAGAGAAATGGCGGCCTGACATTGTAAAATAATTTTAAGAAAATATTTAAGGTGTAATAATAATAATAAAAGCTAATTTACTTGATAATAATGTAATATTAATTAATATAAAATAATATAAAAATCAATTAATAAAACACACACACACACACACACATATATATATAAATAAATAAATAAAATAATCTATCCCATTTTTCTCTTTTTTATTGAGTATTTGCTCATAAATAAAAATATCATAACAAAAATTATGAATTAACACACACACACACACACACATATATATATATATATATATATATATTCTTAGAAATAAATAAGTTTATAAAATTTGACAAATTAATCATATTTTTAAAATATTTGTGTTGTTTTAATTGAAGGTTATTTTTGAATTATTTCATTTTACTTATTTATTTATTAATAATGAGATAAAAATAATAATATAAATTTTGGTACAGGAAAATTTCTAAGAAATTAAATAATTTTACCTGTTGGATAAGAAGCCGTATAGCATATTATGTTTAACCATCTGACCGCCGTTGACGGATATATACGGTCACTGAGCTGTTCCTTTTTCCACAATACACATATAATTCAAAATTATATAATTAAAACATTATTATATATATATATATATATATATATATATATATATATATATATATATGTTTGTGTGTGTGTGTATGTATGTATGTATATATTAAGCCTTGAAGAATAGCAATAAGTATTATAATCATATGCACAGTTAAATTTTTAATGTCAAAGTGAAATGAGTATTATTTTAGTATATTGAAAATATGTTAAAGTGAAAATAACATTACAGTTCTGCCTTTTCAATTGCGGTCAGAGACTTTTAAAGGAAATTTAATTATTTCATCTATTTCTACATTTAAACATTTTTAATATTATACTTTCATCACTCACTAAATCTTCATCCTGCATTTTTTTTTTTTTTTTTTTTTTTTTTTTTGATACGTTTTAAGAAAAAAATATCAACAAATCGGCAAAATCCTTTTTACTGTGGTTTCCGACTTATTTCCTACTTCACGCATTTCACGATAAAAAATAACACTCTCTGTCCATCTTGAATAATGCATGTACCTATATTTCGAATACTTGTGAACTTTTAGCAAAGAATAACATATAGATGTGATTTATTTTTTATTCAAGAATAAATTTTAGACAGAAAGTGCAAACTTCTTTGGATCACTTCCAAAAAATCCAGCGGTTAGATATAAGTTCTTCTTAAAGTAAAAAATTAAATGGCCAAATTATTCTTAATACCATATTTCAGTAATGTAATTTTGATAAGAAAAACATGATTTAAAATTTTTCTGTGTTAAATATTGAAAGATAGTTTAATAGAAAAATAAAAGAAAATTACGTATAATAAATTGAAAGACGTACATATATATATATATATTTTCTTTTATATAAAATAAAGAAAATATAGTATGTAAGAAAAATGAAAGAAGAAAAAGTAATAAAATAAATTTATAGACTTAATATTATATGTACATATTGGAATTTCTATATGAAATTTTTTTTTTTAAATTTTATCCATAAAAAATTGAAGTAAAATTTAATAGAAGAAATCAAGAATTAAAAATATTTAAATATAAATTTTATTTGATTATTTAAGGAAAGATAATGCAGGCTGTGGTTGCGTTACTTTAATACAGTTAAGATAAACAAAAAATGAAACAAATTAAACAAAAATTGTGCGTATAGAACATGTATCCGTTACTTAGATTAAATTTCAATGTAGGTTGCACCCGTGATGACACCGTAAATAAATAAATAAATATATATATATATATATATATATATTTATTATTATTATTATTAAAAAAGAGAAATATTATACTAAAATTGACTATTTTTTTTTTTTTTTTTTTTTTTTTTTTTTTAAGTGGATTTATTATTTTATCATCTTCATATTTATGAAGAAAGTATAATATTTAGAAAAAAAATTAGATTTTCGGTTTTTGATGAAGTTACACATTTTGAGATTTCTTGAATTCAGTTCGACCATTTTTAGAAAATATCTGTCTTTTTGAGTTCGAACACTGTACTTTATGAACAAATAGATTTTGTTTAACCGGACTTGATATTTGGTTGGACCTTGGTTTGAATTGATCTCGATTAGCTTTTTCGCTATAACACAGAACAGGGGTCGATTCCACGATGCGATTTCCTCTCATTTCAAGAAAAGCTCATCTTCTAAAGTGTACCAAACATAGAGAAATACATTAAGTAAAACTCTGCTAATTCACTTTCGACAAACAATTGGTGCAGCTGTGTTGCAATTTATTTCCGTTTACGAGAAGGCAATTTCTTTAATTTGCTTTGCAATAAAAAGTGATCGCTTTTCGACCCCTTGGTGTTACTAGTATTTATCCTTACTTGAATTGTTAAAATCAGTAACAATTCTACCTTATTGGCCAATTCATGTAAAAGTTGTGATCTTGTAAAATTTTGTACATCTTTCTCCAGAAATTGAAAACACTAAACTTCTTTGTCATTTATGTTGAAAATTAATACAGCACGAACTCTAGAGTTAACGTAATGGAAAACATTACACACATGTTAAAAAATAGCGGAGATATTAAAAAAAATATTAGTACGACAGAATTATTTCTTAAAAAATGCAATTTCGCGTTGCCTCAACTTCAGTATGCTAGGATGCCGTGATTTAATTTCTTATGTGTGATTTAATTTCTTAAACTATCTTAAACTATTTAGAAATTTTATTGATAAACTCATCAAAGATAAAATGTCATTTAAAGTACAATATTGATTTTTTTTTTTAAATATGTATCTATACGAACTATGTGGAAAATACCGGAGCATGGATCTGAACAGAGCCCATCCGTTTAACGTGCAGTAGCTCTTCCTCTGAGCCCCCCTGTCTGATAATAAGATCGACATTTCTCTAAAAAAAAAAAAAAAAAAACGTTGCATCTTCGTTTGCAGATACGGTGACCTTGCCAACAGTTATTCCATGAGAAATGGCGAGCTTCTTGTTAGCCAGGGTGGCTAAAAACATTTTTTTTTTTTTTAAGTCGCAAGATTGCAATTTATAAATTAGTCTTGTCGTACTAAATTAAATTTTGTCAAAGACAGAATTTTTCTATTTTTTTTTTTTTTTTTTACAATATTTAGTTATTGTGAGGCTTCATTAATTAATTGTTTCATTACATGTGAATTTTGATTGGAACCAAAAATGCAATTATAAAAGACGATTATTTCTCTTGTACAAGGTAACTGTTAGTTCGAAATAATTTTGATGTATAGAACGTGTAAAATCAAGTAGCGGGGCATTTTAGTGAAATTACAAAAAAGAAAAATTATGGAGGATGTATTATTGTGTAATAACATAAATATAAAATGAAGTGATATTTGTGTGGAAATGCTTACATTTGGTTTGTAAATATCATTCATATATTTATACATTTCGTTAGAAATGTGTATAATGTATGTCTTATTATGTCCCAAGTAATAATTGCGTTACAAATTTTAGAAAAAAGAATTTATAATATGTGTAATTTTATCACACTTTTTATTTGCAAATTTTTAATATTTACGTTCCAATATGTTCACGGAAAGCAAAAAAAGTGGTAAGTTGTACCATGTAAATTTTAATCTAAATAATTATTCTTACAAATAAAAACTCATAAAGGTGTGAAAAATATATTTATGTAATATATTACATATATTTTCCCTCATGATATCATTAGTTTAAATGAAAAAAAGAAAAAGGATCGGATTACAATAGGTTATTTATTAAATTTTCATTTCATATAATTGATTTTGTATAGGGGAGGGAGTGTACAATGGACCAATTTTGGAAATTGTAGGTGTTTACTCATAAAGTAATAGTTTCTCGCTATTGAAAATATGTGTGCGTATTACCTATATATTGGGTCTTATGTGGCACTCAATCAAAAGCAATAATTACGTTTATTTTTTTATTTTATTTTTTAATATATATTTTTTTAATAACAACTGAAAAAATGGAACAGTGTACCCCGACCGCGGGGTACTATGGACAACAGATCAAATTTAAAAAGGATACTAATGCAAAATTTTTTTAATGGAATAAAATGTAGAATATAATACATTTGTTTTTTTATGTCTTCGATTCATACAAATAATGTAAATTAATGAACATTAAAATTAGAAAATGATACGCCAAGCAATTTTTGTATCACTAAAAATATGCTGTTTTCTTGTGAAGTTGTAGTGTTTGGAAAACTCATCATTACAATAGCTTGAAAATTTACAAGAGATATAGCAACACTCTAAGGAAAAATGTAGAGATCTTAATTACGTTTTTGTTTCATGAATCTCACAACAACAGATTCTTTATCTTTTATTTCTGTGATTAAACGATTATTTTTAATTGCATTTTTTAAATTTAGTTTGTTATAACTGAATGATATTTGTAAAAATATAAGAATGCAAAAGAGACTGATAGGTCATTAAAAATAAATAAGAATAAACCTTAATGTAAATTGGTTTCTTATTAATCTTTGAAGACATAATAGATATAATTAATTTTATCTCTGAAAATTTTATATATAATTTATAGCTAACACTGACAGAGAACTGAGGTAAATGGACCATGGACCATTGTACCCCGTCAGGACCTCTCACAGCAAATATTTTAAAGAAAACAATAAATCCTTTTAAAAATTATTTTAGTGAGATTAAATATAATTATCGGCCTTAATATCGTGTTCCAGATCATAATTCCTAAAAGACGAAAGGAAAAAAATGTTTATCTAAAAATATTTAATTTTGGCTAACTTAAAATAAACTTCACGAATAAAATGGCTAAATTGTTTGTTAGGCATGAAGTTGCTGGATAGGTTTCATTATTGCAGTGCTGATATCTATGTACCAAAATACGAACCATGAAAATAAATAAATGAATTATAGGGAGCGGTCCATTATACTCCACTCTTCCCTACATGAAATTCTTTAAAATGCAAAAATATAAATATAATTAGAATGGTTAACTTATAATTAGATTTTTATAATTACAATGATTAAATTAATTATTTTTTGTGATTTTTAACATAAGTGTACAGAAAATATGAAGAAATCTATAAGCGGGAACATTTGATCCCTATGGATTTAAGTGAAAAATAAGTATTCTGGTAGCAGGAGGGTTAACTGCGTGATATATGATAAGTTTTCTATGTGATGGAATTTAATCTTTCTTTTTTTTTCGTTAAAAGAATTCGTTTTTACTAAAAGCTTTGAGATTTTCCTCTTTTCACTAGCTTGAAATAGAAATCCCTTCGTAATCCAATAATGTCATTTTTTGAATAAGTTAAAATATTTCAAGAAAAATGGTGCTAACATTTAAAATAAAAATGGCTTGGATATATATATTTTTTTTTTTTTTCGAGATACTTTCTAAAAAATACAATTTCATCACTTAATGTAAATAAATAGCAAAATAAAAATTAAATTTTAATTTTGTAACTATAAATTGCATTGTTTTCTATCTCTCAATTGAATAAGATAGCTATAAGTGCACGTTGAAACTTGTCGTGTGATGTAAAATTTAAATACACTTTTTTTTAAATAATAATGTGTCAAAATCTAACTAATACAGTGCTAAATCTAAAAATAACGTTAAGCATAAACATTAATAAAAATTCAGCTAAAAGTATAAATACCTTAAAGCATTTTTCACTAAAACTATTTCTAAAAGTCATATATACATATAAATATATATATATATATATAGATATAAGAAAATATTTATATAATCGATTATATTATGTTATGATACGTTTGCTTTCTAAATCTTAAAATTGTGGATAAATATTCATGCTGTAAAAAAAAAAAAAAAAAAAAAAAAAAAAAAAAAAAAAAAAATCCTTAGATTTTACCAGAAAAAATGGTTATAACACAGCAGCAGCTTTCTTTTAATTTTAATAGTAATTACTCTTAAATGACACCATGAAAATGATGAAATTTGCGCTATATCTTTCTTAAATGCAGCTAAATAATTAATAACAATATTAATGATAGTAATATTATTAATAATATTACTAACATTTCAACTAAATTGGATATATATATACATATATTATTCTAAAACTTGAAATTTTATTTTTTTCGACGTACCAATAAATGAGATTTAAGAAAATTCAATAACCCATTTTGCAGTACAGCCGGTAACAAATATGTCCGAACACTAGCAAAAATCCCTATGTAAAAAAAGTACACTTCATACGGTTTTGTTAAATAAATCCTTATCAAATCATGTGCTTAGTCAGTGTAAGCACATGCTTCGATAAGGGCTTATTTAACAAAACCGTATGAAGTGCACCTTTTTTACATAGAAATGTTTGCTAGTGTTCGGACACTTTTGTTACCGACTGTAGTTTCTACATATATTATAAATTTTCAAGGAACATGTATGCGTGTAATTGTTACATTTTACTTGAATTTTTGGGTTAATAAAACACTAGGCATTTTTAAACGGCACACATAAAATTATAATATTACACATTACCTCAGTAAAGAGCATTTTACATTTGCCATTACTTGTAGCTTGATATCTTTTGACTTCAGTGTCGTCCACTTCAATGTCTAGAAATACACACACACACACACACACACACACACACACACACACACACACACACACACACACATATATATATATATATATATATACAGAATTAATTTGTAAAATTGAAACAGTTTATATTATTACTTTACGAAAAGGAAATAGATAAAATTATAATTATTCTGTATGTGTTGTGAAGAAGATTTAGGAAAAAAATATATATATACTAAGTTTTATTGTATTTCACACTAACTATGGATGTGTGTTTAATGATATGTTTATTTATTACAATTGATATAACTTTAAGTAAGACAATGTATACATGGATTTTTTATTTTGGTTTAGTGAAAAAAATACGTATATGTTTATTTAATAAAACCGTTGGCAAAAATCTTTTTATTACTTTATGTAAAAATAAATTTAGGTATATATATTTGACAAGCATGGATATGAAATCTCCAGTGATTTGTTTTAAAACCGGATTTATGAAAAATGCAATTCTCTTTGACATTTATTGGAAACGTCTTAAAATGAATACAAATAATACCGAGTAGAATAATGGCGTGTAGAAGTGAATATTTCCTTGAAAATGTATAAAAATTTTATTTTAAAACATGATTTACTTTGCTCATATTTGGATCCGTAATAGATTAAATATGAAGTACATATATTTTTCTTATACATAATTTTATTCATATAAATTAAAGAAATAAATATTTTGTTTTAATATTAAAACAATATTATTTGAAATGAAAGAAAATCTCCCTGAAAACAAATTTAATATGCCCAATGTTAAACAGGAAAAATATTAAATTGTAAAATAATGTGAAGAAACAGATTTCTTTTTTTCGCTTTACTATAATTAAAATAAGGGAAAATATCTAAATAATTGTTCATGTTGATTTTCAGTGAATGTTAAAATTTTATAGAGAAGTAAAAAGTAGGTGAAGAAAAAAAAAAAAAAAAAAAGATCTTATTATGAACAAATCTACAGTTATTGCTCTACCAAAAGATAAGATTTGTTATACTTTAAAATCGCCATAAACATAAAAAAACAACATAATTTAAAAATAAATCAAGTAAAATTTTAAAATAGTGGTAATTTTCTCAATACATACCTACAGTTATACTCAATGGTCAATGAATAAGAAAACTTAGATCAATATTTTATTTGACCGCCTTTTGCACAAATAACAGTTCGTAATCGAGACGGCATCGATTCTACAAGCCACTGAAGTGCATGTATGGCTAGAGAACACCATTCATTGCCTCCACAGACTTTAAGATCCTGCAAATTGGATGATAGAGAAGATTGCTGATGGATGCGCCTTTTAAATATGTCCCAAACTTTTTTTATTGGTATAAGACCTGGGCTTTGCAGGGGCGAGAGAAGCTGTTGGAAGTTAGATTGCTGTTCATTGAACAAAGGTCGAACGATAATGGCTCGATATATAGTTGTATTATAATCCATGAGCCATCCGTCACCTGCGTAGTAAAAATCTAACATTACAGAGTGCACGTTGTCTGTTAATGCGGCCAGCTATTGCATGGCTTTTAGTTACTCTGAAGTAACAACGGAGGAACTTTTCCGTAACAGCTAAACATTCTCCACACATAATAATAGATTTTACATACTGCCACCACTAGCGAGTATTTGTAGAAATTCTCCCAGTTTTCTAATTCAGGGGTCAGTCAGTGTAGTTTCCTTTGACAATCCAATCCCATATGGTAATGAATGATTCATTATTTAAATCTCAATTATCGGAAATTTTCAGCAGATGATTTATTTCTGATTAATATTAAAATTCTATGGCTTTTTATTTATTTATTATTGGTTTAAGATCTGGGCTTTGCATCCGCGAGAGAAGCTGTTGGAAGTTAGATTGCTGTTCACTAAACAAACGTCAAAGGATTATGGCTCGATATATAGTTGTATTATAATCCATGAGCTATCCGTCACCTGTGTAGTAAAAATCTAACATTACAGAGTGCACGTTGTCTGTTAAAGCGGCCAGCTATTGCATGGCTTTTAGTTACTCTGAAGTAACAACGGAGGAACTCTTCCGTAACAGCTAAACATTCTCCACACATAATAATAGATTTCACATACTGCCACCACTAGCGAGCATTTGTAGAAATTCTCCCAGTTTTCTAATTCAGGGGTCAGTCAGTGTAGTTTCCTTTGACAATCCAATCCCATATGGTAATGAATGATTCATTATTTAAATCTCAATTATCGGAAATTTTCAGCAGATGATTTATTTCTGATTAATATTAAAATTCTATGGCTTTTTATGTATTTATTATTGGTTTAAGATCTGGGCTTTGCATCCGCGAGAGAAGCTGTTGGAAGTTAGATTGCTTTTCACTAAACAAACGTCGAACGATTATGGCTCGATATATAGTTGTATTATAATCCATGAGCTATCCGTCACCTGCGTAGTAAAAATCTAACATTACAGAGTGCACGTTGTCTGTTAAAGCGGCCAGCTATTGCATGGCTTTTAGTTGCTCTGAAGTAACAACGGAGGAACTCTTCCGTAACAGCTAAACATTCTCCACACATAATAATAGATTTTACATACTGCCACCACTAGCGAGTATTTGTAGAAATTCTTCCAGTTTTCTAATTCAGGGGTCAGTCAGTGTAGTTTCCTTTGACAATCCAATCCCATATGGTAATGAATGATTCATTATTTAAATCTCAATTACCGGAAATTTTCAGCAGATGATTTATTTCTGATTAATATTAAAATTCTATGGCTTTGTTTTTATTTATTATTGGTTTAAGATCTGGGCTTTGCATCCGCGAGAGAAGCTGTTGGAAGTTAGATTGCTGTTCACTAAACAAACGTCAAAGGATTATGGCTCGATATATAGTTGTATTATAATCCATGAGCTATCCGTCACCTGTGTAGTAAAAATCTAACATTACAGAGTGCACGTTGTCTGTTAATCCGGCCAGCTATTGCATGGCTTTTAGTTACTCTGAAGTAACAACAGAGGAACTCTTCCGTAGCAGCTAAACATTCTCCACACATAATAATAGATTTTACATACTGCCACCACTAGCGAGCATTTGTAGAAATTCCCCCAGTTTTCTAATTCAGGGGTCAGTCAGTGTAGTTTCCTTTGACAATCCAATCCCATATGGTAATGAATGATTCATTATTTAAATCTCAATTATCGGAAATTTTCAGCAGATGATTTCTTTTTCATTAATATTAAAATTCTATGGCATTTTTTTTTTAAATGATAGTCTAAGAAAAGTCAAAGTGTTCTATTTAAAATATTATATAATATTATCGTTTTAAACTACTCATAATTTAGATATTCGTCAAAAATAGAAACCTTACTACTGAACTGGTGTATTGTTACAGACTGATAAAATTGCGGTATAATATGAAGCTATAGTATTATTCTCGAGCAATCCTGCCACGATATACAGTTCAATTATCGTCTATAAACTATATCTGTCACCTTAGTATTAAACGTCTTACATTGTAGGATGAATTTCTGAAGTAACAACGGAGGAACACTTCCGTAAAAGCTAAATATCCCCCATACCATAACTACAGGTTTTATCTACTTACGCACCTAGTGTGCATTTGTAGAAACTTCTCACACTTTTCTAATTCATTGGTCAGTGTGTAGTTTTCTTTGGCAATCCAATTCCATATGGAATTGAATGATACGTTATTATATCTCAATTATTAGACTTTTTCAGTAGTTGATTTATTTCTCATTAATATTAAAATCCTATGATTTTTTATTTGAAAGATATTCAAAGAAAATGAGTCAGAATGTTCTACATTCTAACATTATATAGTATTATCGTTTTAAACAACTCACAATTCAGATTTTCTTGAAAAATATGAATCTTACTGCTGAACTAATGGATTGTTATAGACTGATAAAATTCCTGAATATGAAGCTACGGTATTATTTTAACTTTTACAAAAATTTCTTAAATTTAAAAATTTCTATATTTGCCGTATAAGATGTCATACGATGTAGCGTGAAATCAGAAAAGAAAAATATTGCAAATTTTAAATCTGTCAAAAATACATTTAATGTTCCTTTACTTTTCTTTTCAATTTCATTTTACTTTAAATCGCACATATTAGCATTTAAATTTATTTACTTTTAGAATATTTTATTAAATTTAATAATTGACGATGTCGTTTTTAGTGCTTAATCTTCTTCTATGTCAAATTCTTAATATATATGTATATACATATATATATATATATATATATATATATATATATATATTGTGTTACTGTTATCATTTTTGGAATGAAATTACATAAAAATAAATTTGTTTAATGGCTATATTGTTATGTACGTAAAAGATTTGTGCGCATGTGGCCATATTATTGATAAATGTAATGAATGTTAAATTTTGTATTATAATTAAACTTTACCAATAGATTTGTATATTTAAAATATAATATGAAAAAAAATGTTTTATAGAAATTATTTGCACTTCAATTTAAAAATTCTTATGAATAAAATCTTATTGAAAACGCAGTGTCCCAAAATAACTAGTTAAACAATAAAGTGTAAATTCGATTTTTTTAAGAAAGTAAAAATAACTTATTTCAAAACAGTTCCATTAAAAATAAAATTAAGTTTTGTTTTATAATTTTAAGTTATGTTAACTCTATTTACACTATCACACTCTATTTACATCACTTTGATTATAGCTTGTCAATGCTGTATAGATACATATTTGATGTACCGGTTGATCCAAAAGTCAGGACAAAATTTAAAAATGAATAATTCGAAAACGAATAATGATACAAAGATACGGTTTGCACCAAACGGATGAAAAAGAAACCGGGTTTTGTGTGGCAAAGAAAGAGTAATAGTTCTGTTGACGACCAACAGAGGGCGCTATAGTGTTTTATTTCACCAAAAGATGGTTTACAAATGAAAAAAAAAATGTTGAGAACTTACAAGTCAGCTTAATTGCAGTTAATTAGTACTACTACAATAACTGTTCAATGTCCATCATTCAGAAGCACAGCTGTGAGACGATTCACCACATCGTTCACAGCATTTAGTAGCATTTCTTGCGTTATGGCAGACACATTTTGGCGGATGGTATCTTTCAGTGCTGCTAATGATTTAGGTTGGTTGCGGTACACTTTTGACTTCCAAGAATCCCTACAGCCAGAAGTCACAGGGTGTCAGATCGGGAGATCTTGTAGGCCATGCGTGATTAAAGTAGCGACTGAGAATGCGATATTTCGATGTATATAAGCTTCGACTACCATAACCTGCTGTAGTTGCTCCTTTTATATCGTTTGTTGCTTTGCATAATCCTACATGAGAAATCCGACAGCGCCATCTATTGGTCGCCAACAGAACTATACATATATATATTCTTTTTTCGTAGCCACACAAAACCCGGCTTCTTTCCATCCGTTTGGTGCAAACCGTATCTTTGTATCTTGATTCGTTTTCGAATTATTCATTTTTAAAGTTTGTCCTGACTTTTGGATCACCCGGTATATTCCATAAAATATTTAAAATATTCAATTAATACTTATCATTCAGTTTTGGGTTAATCTAGAGGTATAAATGTATTGTATGATTAGATTTAAATTGTGGCAGAATCTCATTTTTTCATAGTTTTATAAATTTTTATAAGTCTAAAATTTACAGGAATCGCGAAGCAATTTTTTTGCATCATGCATATTACATTAATTATAATACAGAAATAAAAGTATTAAAATAAGGTATTTATTTAGATTTTTAAAATAAAGATTAATTTGAAAATTCTGGAAAGTAACAGTTTAAAAATATGATTAGATGAATTAGTTAATATTAAATGCATACACACACACACATATACACTAGAAAAATACAGATTTTTGCTTGTGAATACACTCATTTAATATTTCCTAACTTCCGTGTAAAATCAATAAAATTATAAATAGTACGAAATACAAGTTACAACTCACTTAATTAATGTTTGTTTTCATAGTAAAATTCTCACAGCTTGGATATAACAAAGGAGACGCAGCATATATGCTTTCGTATTAATTACAGAAAAAAATCCATTTTTCCCTTTTTAAATATAAACGTTTTGCTTCTAATCAAACGATTGAAAAATGATATCCTATTATTTATACTGAGATTTATTCTCCAAAAATTATGTTATTGTAAAAATTTCAATGTAAATGATAATGTTTCTTTTACCACTGCATATGAAAAAAAAAAAAAAAAATGTTTATTTTATTATTACTCAGGGATCTGCAGATCAGGAGCCTCAACGTCCTTTTTGTATCATTCATTACTCAGCAAATCATTTATTTCCTACATAAATTGATATAATTATGAGGGATCCTACCGCCCCTTAACCCCCCCCCCATTGTATTTTTTTTGTTTATATCTACCTGTACGTATGTATATATATATATATATATATATATATATATATATATATATATATATATAAATATATATGTATATATATATATATATATATATATATATATATATGATATATATATATATATATATATATATATATATATATATATATATACATATTTCCTGGTAACTCATATACTTGCGTTAATTTATTTTAACTGATAAACACTTGTACCGATTTTCATGCAAAGTTATTGCTTAAATTGTCGGAATTATTTTTTGTACCCCTGTAAACAAATTACCTATTCAATACGATTCATTTTTCGAAGATACCTTGCTTTTAACAATATCTTAATGTTTGTTTATTTAAATAAGTTGAATGAAGTGTAATCATGTCAATATGCATTTATAAGAAATACTGTCCATAGACTGTAACGGTAGAAACTTCTTTTGAGTGTCACTGTAACACGAGCTACACTAGTAATACATACTAATAAAAAGTATAAACTAATTCATTGAAACTCATAATATTGAACCAAATTTAACATCACTGAATGGTCACAGAATGTCATCGGAATTCTTTTCTGTGATCCTCTAAATAAATTATTTAGACTATAAATATTTTTTTGTAGATAAAACATGCTTTCAAGAATCTTAACAACGTATATTAATTATATTTTGTTGAACTCAACATAAACGCGTTAAAAGAAACTTGAGGAAAATTTGCCCATAGGCACTACTGTCATGAAATTATTTTCTGCGTCCTTGCCAGCAAACTATAAACATTATATAAACCAATAAAAATATACAACTTACTCTATGTAGCTCATAATTGATTATACGAAATTTGACATACTTTAGATGACTACGTAACATTGACGAAACACTTTTGTGAGGTCCTGTATACACTGTAAGAAAATTCCGTAACGTTATGCATTATTTCAAGCAACGTTCCTGGTTTCCACTTTTTTTTTTTTTTTTTTCTTTCAGATTCCTGGGAAAAATAAGTTTCCGGGCGAAAAATTTACTGAATTCAGTAAGTACGTGTTTCTTTTGCGTGGCAACATCTCTGATATCGGTGGATAGCCATCTTGGCTTTGTATCGTTGGTAACTTTTCATGTGTGTCGCATGTGCTTTGATATTTATATTAATAACTGTTGGATATTATATTGGAGAAGCCGCTTTACTTAAAAGTAATCAGTGCGTGATTAGTTTATTACAGAGTGAGCATCTTGATATCTTCGTATATTGTTCAAAACATAATTGAATGTCTTTTTTATTTCATTTATTTTCTTGCCTGATTGAACTGTTATTGTAGTTTCTTATTGGATTATTATTTTAAAAAAGGTTATTGAGTTGGCAGTATTTTTATATATAATCCATTTATTTTATATTTTTGTATATCGTGTTTTCTAAACTGAATGTTGGCAAGTATGTAAAATAAACACATATATCATTGTAAAGAAGATTGTATGAATAAATTTGATGATAGACATTTTGCTCTGAATAATGTTGGTATCTTGCTCATATTATGTATTTTAAACTATAAATAAAAGTTATTTGAATGTTTACTTTGTATCTTAATATCCTAACTAAGTGGAATAAAGTTTCACTAAATCATCACTAGATCTAAGTTTTTTTTTCTTTTTTTTAACCCATATTTGAAGCCATTATGATGTAATCTCAGAATTGGGTGCATAAAGTAACTAAATGAAATCAGGAATGTGTACAAAAGTAGCCTATTCATCATTATTTACTGGGAGAATTCCTTTTCAGGGAGAATTCCTTTAAAAATTATTCTGTAACATAAAATTTTATATAAAACTACTGTTATTAGTTATAATAAATTTTGAACATTTTAAGTGTTGCAAAAATTCAACCCTAGGCGTTAATGTTTTTTTTTTTTTTTTTTCTCAAGAATTTGTTCTATAAAAAAAAAAAAAAAAAAAAAACAGTATGCCCAAACAGTGTCAAAGCCCTAAAAATCTATAATATTTAAAAATAAATATCTACTTAGGCATGTATCTTATGTGTTAAGGTGGTTCCAGTACCACCTTAACACATTAAACATTTGGTGTTGAATGAATGATTTTTTTTTCTATTTTCATTAGTGCTGATTAAAAAAAAAAAAAAAAAAATTTGGAGTGACTCCACTCGACTTTCCGAACATTGAGTCATTAACAGTTTTGTAGATAAAGTAAAGAAAGAGTAGTTGTTAAACAAACAAAAGAGAGAAAACCATAATAGAGTGTTTGAGTATTTTTCTCCATCTATTACACGTTGTTTTATTTAACGCTACTGAACTTTGAGCCCATAGATCATAATGACAAAGAAATTTTCGTTGTGTCCCTGTAAAAACCTATAAATGTTAGATTCACCAAAATGCTTATAGTTAGTGCAACAGTGATTTATAATACTCATATAAATTTTCAGCTGAATTCAATAAGGCGTTTAGATGCTATCGTACTTTTAAAAATTTAGTCCCATAGGCCATAATGATAAAGAATTTTTCTTTGTGTCCCTGTAAAAAAACTGTAAGTGCTAGATTCACCAAAATCTATACAGTTAGTTCAACTGTGATCTATAACATGTGTACAATTTTTTTGCTCGGATTAATAAGGCGTTTAGACACTATCACATTTTTAAAAATTTGGCCCCATAGGCATAATGATAAAGAATTTTTCTTTGTGTCCCTGTAAAAAAACTATAAGTGCTAGATTCTCCAAAATCTATACAGATTGAGTATTTGTGATCTATAATATGTGTATAAAATGTTTGCTCAATTGAATAAGGCGTTTAGATGCTATCGCACTTTTAAGATTTTGCTCCCATAGGCCATAATGATAAAGAATTTTTCTTTGTGTCCCTGTAAAAAAACTATAAGTGCTAGATTCACCAAAATCTATAGGGTTCGTACTATGGTGACTTAAAATATGCGTACCAACTTTCAGGTTAATCGAACGAAGCGTTTAGACGCTAGCGTGTTCACAGACATACACACATACACACATACACACATACACACATACACACACACATACATACATCATCGTAAAAATAGTGAAAACGGACTCAGGGGACCTCAAAACGTATAGAAACATCAAAATCTCGAATTCGGATTTTTGACATGATTACAATACTTTCCTCACTATAGTGTTCGGAAAGTAAAAAAAAAGTGATGGCTTCCTCAAGACACTTGCAGCTTCTTCAAAAACATAGTAGAACTTTGAGATTTTTCCCATACCAATTAAGGAAATTTTATGATACATTGTACTGAAATAGGTTACAAAATGAACACTTGTTTAACAGTTCGTTACTCATGCCTTATGTGACAAATATCATACTTTTTTTAATAACTTCATTACACAGTTCGAGAGAGAATTCTTTAGTTTTGGAAAGAATTTGATTTAATGTTACTACTTTCTCCTTTAAATTCTGTTTTTTTTTTTTTTTTTTTTAGGTATTTTATTAATGTTTACAATTGATCTTGGTGTATCTGATGGATATTATTTTTGTTTTCTCACTTTTTTGCTGTCAACAACTTAACGCATTTTTAGTCAAATCATTACCACAAATTTTATAAAACTGTTATTAATTTTGCATATCATACAAATTATTGAAATTTTAATGTATCATTTTAAAAAGGCACAAATTTATTTTTAAAATGTGATAATTTCTCAATGGCAACCCCCCCCCCAAATATATATATATATATATATAAATTAGTCTGAATGTTCGAAAAAAATTAAGTATGTTATTATGCACTGGAAGATTTAGCTTAAAACTTATTTGAGTATTAAAAATAATGGTAGTAAAAGCACTTTTAAGGATCAAATAGTTTTTTATACTGTTATCTAATTCAGGCAAAAGCTCAGTAAAGTTAAAACTTTTAAAAAATGGTATTAGATTTTTAACATATTTAAAAAAAAAAAAAAAAACTAATATGTTAAAAGGAAAAACGTTAATTCATATTCTGTTAATGCTACTAGAGTGGCTTTTTACCTTAGAATGTATTATAGTTTCAAGGCATTGGGAATACAAATGATTTTTTCTCTAATTACAGAAACACCAAAGTGTTCATCATACACTTTTAAACTGAGTATTAAGGAATGTTTGATTGTTAATTATTTTAATCTTGTTTTCTAAAAACAATGTCTTCACCTTTTTATTCCCAATACCTGTCATATACAAGCACTGATTTTCTGTAAAAAAAATTAAAGCAAAAATGTACAACTTTTATATTCGGCGATCATTACATAGATAACTAAATTATATTTCTTTATAATCCCAAATGTTGTTATGGATTTCAATCTGCGCGTAGAGGGGGGAGTGGTAAAATAATATGTGAGCCTTCTGAGAGGGAGTACACAATATTTTTCAGCCGCAGTAAAGGAGGGACAACCATTTTCTGCCATAGCGAAGGGTGGCCCACAACCTAATTTTGTCTTGTCACATGGGGAAGAGGCTGAAAGACTGGCATGTTCTTTCAGAATTTTAATATATTTAATGAATTTTCGAAATATTTGATTTGATAACAATTTTAATACAAAACAACATAGTATATCAAGTTTTTTTTTTTTTTTTTTATCTATTCTATAAGAGTGGGGGAAAATACAATAATAGTTAAACACATTTAATTTTACCATCAAACTAGTCTGTACAAAATTTTAAGATAAATATTGCATTTATCAACTATATATATATATATATATATATATATATATATATATGTGTGTGTGTGTGTGTGTGTGTGTGTGTGTGTGTGTTTGTGTGTGTGTGTGGGTTATATTTTAAAACGTTCGTGAAATAAACAAAAATTACCTTGCAAAACTTTTAAGCTAACTATATTGTGAACTATGCATTAGTCAAAATCAAAATGATTCTTCAGGTACCATCTTTGAAATATATAGTCATACTGCTTTTTTACCAGGAAGGTTAGTGACTTTAAGTGAAAAAGATTTATGTATCCTTCAGAAAAGTTCCTGGTTAATTAAACGAAGGTTACTGACTTTTAGTGGGAACGTTTCTGAATTTTTCAGAAAGGTACCTGGTTAATTCCAGGAAGGTTACTGATAATTTGTGGGAAAGTTTCTGAATTTTTCAGAAAGGTTCCTTTTTAATTCCAGGAAGGATACTGACTTTTAGAGGAAATGTTTCTGAATTTTTCAGTAAGGTTCCTGGTTAATTCCAGGAAGGTTACTGACTTTTAGAGGGAATGTTTCTGAATTTCTCAGTAAGGTTCCTGGTTAGTTCCAGGAAGGTTATTGACTTTTAGAGGGAATGTTTCTAAATTTTTCAGTAAGTTTCCTAGTTAATTCCAGGACCGTTACTGGTAAAAATTAGTCACATTAGCGCCCTAAATTTCCCAGGAACGTTCCTGATTTTTTTTTTTTTTTACAGTGTATTAATTTTAAGTCTAAGCAACATTTTTCTACAGGAAACATGCTTCTAAGCATCTCAATAATGCATGCTAATTTTATTTTGGTGAATGTAGCGTAACTATGTTAAAATGAGTTTAAATGAAATCCTTCTCATAGGCCTGTACACGATTCATAAACATTATAGGCACTAAAATCTATACAGCTATTTGTGTATAGTGTCTGAACATGTGTACTAATTTTCAAGTTAATTCAAAGGTTTTTGAGTTTGCTATAAACATAGGTTTGCTATGCACACAAATTCTGTCTATAGGCGGTAATGATAAGAAAAAATTTGGTGTGCCCGTTTACAAGTGTTACACATAGAATACACACCCAAACCTATACAGATATTTATGTGTGGTTAATGAACATGTATACCAAAATGCAAGTCAACAGAGGGATTTTTGTGGCTGCTTTCGCTAGACATACAGACGCGCCAACAGAACCCAAAGTATTTTTGACTCTCCTACGTGGAAGACTCCACTGACGTTTCTGCAATTATTCACTAATTTTTTGGTTAGTAAAGGATAAACTTAGAAGCATTGGATACTGTTTCATTAATTAATATTTATATTTTATTTTTAATAACAGTTTCAGTTACTTTTAACCCATTAACATCCGATTTAATTCTACCAAATATGATAAATTGGAGTTAGTTGCAGTGTCAATTCGTTCTCTTATATAAGCAGGCACAGTAGCGGAATTCAGGATACTCCTAAGAGCCGTATATATATGTTAATTTATTTGCAAATTATTAGAAATTTTATAGATTATATTGGATCAAAAATACATATCTCTTCATCTGTATCATTCATCTGTCTCTTCATCTGTTCATTTGTATAAAATTTTTGACTCGTTCCTTGATTAGTTAGTTACGCAAACCAAAATAGTAATTAGGATTATTTATTTATTTATTTTATTTTATTTATATATATATTTATTTATTTTTAAATACAGTGTGTGGTCTTTTCGTCAAATATATAATGGGGGCAGGCTTCCCTTTATGAAAGTTAAAAAGCGGAATTATGTCTTGTTTAATGTATTTGTTTAAGATGACGAAAATAGTTTCAGGAAAGATGCCAGTGGCTTACCATTGATTAAAGATGCCTGATTGTCTACTTTGTTGTTTCAAGTTAAATCTGGTCATTACTTTTAGCAAAATGCTAATTATGCTAATGGGTAATATTTTATTTTGTTTTTCTGTATGCCAATCATGTGCAGACGGAAAAAGAAAAAAAAAAAAAAAAAAAAAAAAACGCTGCACTCGATTATCTATCTCCATTGCTAATCAATGCACAAAAATGCAATAGGTATCATTCGACTCAGAAAAATTTTAGTACTTTCAGAAAATGAAATGAAATTTTGAATTGGGGTCGTCTACATATTAAAACGTTCACCAACTTTGATTTTTTTCATTGGTAACATCCTATTTTTGTTTTATATTTGAATTCTTGGGTTCGCGATGATGCGAAAAAATATATTGGTTGTATATTTTACTTATTTTTTATAGAGTTATAAGAGTTCATGGTTTGAAGGTGCTAATGTTAAATTCATATTTCAAACTTTTATTAATATCTTCCCAAAAAATAACTTGATCGATATATTTTTTTCTTTACGAGATACAGTGAAAAAACCCAAACATTATCCATTATTAATTTTGATTCTGAAAAATATTTTTAATACTGAAAAATATTAATAAATTCATATTCATAAAAATTATGAATTATGACCTATATTATTTTTTACATAAAATGAATCCCAATGCTGAAAATTATGGGTGGGCAAATTTGCAGCTCATTCCAGTTATTAGTTTTTAAGATATAAATAAATCTTTCTTTTGGAGGGGTTTAGGGGGCCGTCTGTTATAAAGTTTTGCATGAGATAACGAAACAAATCTTAAAAAATAACAGAGAAAATTGAACAAAATATTTTATTTTTTTATTTACGGGTGAAATTATATAACAACAACGTCAAACACAAAGAAATGAAACAAAAATGATAATTTTTAGACATTAGTTTTAGCACCAAGGATTCCTGTTTTCCAAAGCCCCGCAATTTATAGTTCTTTAAAAGAAAACAATACAGAAAAGAAAAGTAAAGGTGACTTTGAGTATTCGTGTTAAACCGTGTTTGTCAACGTTATTTTACGTTGACAAACATATACACAAATGGTATTTTCATCATCTGGTGATATATTTTGTATCCTTTAAACAAACAGTAGCATACTCGCCAACATCCTCATTAATATTCCGTAGTGTTGCTAGTCCCGCCCTTTTTTTCACAGCAGTAAATTTTTAGAGTAATATTCTCCAAATGCAATATTTTATTGCAAAAATATGAACGCTGGGTACATACTTAAGAAATAAGTGACACACAAATTACGAAAGAAACGCCCCCTGAGAGAGTTACAGATTTTCAAATGACGTGAATCTACGTTAGCAGTCGCGAAAGCGTTAACAAATTATATTTTGATAGAAATTATAAAGCTAATCGTACGGAACATTATTTTTTATAAATCTTCTTTCTTGAAATATATCCGGTGTGAAACAGTAAAATTTGCTCGAATTCTTGTAAGATCGAGTTTATTTTATTAGTTTTATTTTTCTATATTTACAGATAACCCCTAACACATTTTTGATTATAACTCTATGAATACTAATAGTACACTTTTACGTACTGCCAGACTCTCAGAAAGTCGAATATGAAGTGGAAATTGAGTGTTGCTATTGAAAAAATCAAAGTTGTTGCTCATTTCAATATGTACATAACCCCTAATTCAAAATTCGACAACGTTTTCAGAAAGTGCATTTAATTTCCTGTTGAATGGTATCTATTAAATTTTTCTGCGTCAATTCATAACAAAATTACAACGAGTGCTGCGTTTTTATTCCCCGACTGTACATTAATATTAAAAAAATTTAATTTTAAAATAAATATATAAATAAAATTAAATAAAATTAAGAAATAAAATATGCATACAGTGTTTCCTAAGAAATTGCGATTGAAATACCACAAACTGTCTTACCCCTAAATATATGGTCATCATCTCTCAAGAATAGGGAAAGATGCAGAAACAAAATTGTTAAAAAAAAAAAAAAACTTTTCTAATATGAAGTTATATATATATATATATAAGCCTTTGAAAAGTCATTTAAAGTATATTTTTTCACAAGAGGTCAATAAATGATAAATGTAATCAACAGGGGATTTTTCAGAAATATTAAGCCAAAATATAATATCTTCATCTTCCCTATCTTCCTTTAATCTACCCTGTATTTTCAAAATTTCATACTTGTAGGCTACTCAGTCCAAAGAATATTAAGTTAAAACAATTATTGCGCTTATTTTAAAATTATAGTCTGTATCTACTTGAGGATACTGGGCATTCCGATGAAAATTCTCCGACATATTTGAACTTCAAGGAAAACAATTATATTCCCTATCATATGTTAACACTATCCTCTAAAGGAAAAAAAAAACGCATAATAGATATTAATATTTACATCTTCTTTAATCAGTATACTGTCTTAAGGAACAGATACACATGAGATGAACATAATGATTGATTATTATTATTATTATTATTATTATTATTTAAGACAGCGATCAAAATCTAAATAACAAACTTAGAATTGATAATTGTTACAAAAATAAGATGCGAACGTCTTATAAAATATTATTAAAACGAAACCGAAATCGTCTCAAGAAATCCCAAACGAATTTATGCTCTATTTTGTTAATTGTTTATAAAGAGATTGCTTCATGTAATGAGTTAATAATTACAGTTGTTAAAATTTCCAATTTTTTTTTTTTTTTTTTTTTTTTTTTTTTTTTAAATGAGTTTCAAAAGTTCTTTTAGTTGAGCTGATCTTTGTAAATAAATAATCTATAATATCCCATGAAATAATTGACACTTATCATACACTAAATAAACTAAATGAAACCTTAAAACGCATCTAGAAAGTAAATCTCATTATATCTGGAAAGTTAACGTTACATGAGGTGTCATGAGTAGTTTTAATTTCAGGCGACATAAGATTGAAGACTTCATCTTTTCCGCAGATTGAATAGTCGCTAATGAATGCAAAATGACGTAGGAGAATATAGCCTAAAATAATCCTATATAGGAAAATTCTTGTATAAAATTGGATAATTGTTTAAATAAAATTTTGACCATTTGCTAGTATGTTTTGCAGTATATTTTGCATTATAATCTTATTTCAGTAGTATTTAAAATCCAAACTGAGTAATGAAGTGTCCAAAGGATCATTTTACCAACACCAAATGGAAAAATTTCTCTTTATCTAAAAGTAAGTATAAATTGTTTTTTATCGGCAAAAAATAGGACACAAAAGTAATCATGACAATACATAAAGAAATAAAATAATTAAACTAGGTTATATTTTTTACATGAAAGTCTGTTTATCTAAAAAAATAGGAAATTTAATGTTTACCTTATAACAGATGGTACAAAAACCACTTTTTCAATGAATTCTATTCAGACGCTTAATACTGCGATCACTTGATTTCCGCCATTCCTTCTTCTTGACTTGATTCAACTAAATTATGTGTTACCCTGTAGATAAGGCTATGATTATTTTGCCCGCCAGGATAATTTTAGGTCACTGTTCACTACTAGTAAAAATCATCATTTGTAATGCTTTATTCGTTCATACAGAAGATATTCTCAGTCTCCTGTCGACATTGTTACTTCAGCGAAGAACAGTTGTTCGGTTTAAGGTATTTTCATATATAAGTACTGTACTGTATATAAGCACACTGTACTATTCTATTAAATTTGCTACTACGCTATTGTTTTTGTAATAAATCATTAAAGAAAAGATTTTAATGTATTAAAATACTGCTTAATGTCTGGCACTATTTAAAGTGTGGTTATAACTAATTTTCTTTTTCATACTAATGACAGACGGGAAGCATATTTTCTTTAACATAAAAGCTTCCATTTGAAGCGTTATGGCATTGTTTAAAAAAAAAAAAAAAAAAGAAGCAAATCGTATTTTAAAATATACTGTTATCTGCATTGAAAATTTTATTCAGTTTTATTAACCTATTTTTTTTTTCTTTTATTCCTCTGAAATCCCACTTTCTAATTCGGTTTCTGAATTCTGAGAAGGAAAATAAGTTTATTAAATTTATAATATTAAATTATAATTATATTTAAAGAAAATTTTAAGTCTATTCTCATTTTATCTTTATGCATTTTATTTACATTCTTTGTCTTTAGTATGTTATATTACCTAAACATTAGGGACGTTTCGTAACGTTATATGAACGTTAATAGAGGTTACGTGATCCTCTTCACTATTGATTACGTTAATACTTTATGTTTAACATTTCAGTTCTTATATCTATCATTTTCTTAACTGAATGATGGATGGTTTAAAATTGTCAAACTCTCTATACCTTACGGCGTGACACGAAATTCTAGAATAACTTTCGTATTTTGAAATTGTTTTACAAACTGTATTTTTTGTATACTTTATTAAGTGTTTTTTTTTCTTTTTTTAATTATGCAAATTAAAAATATTTTGTTACTAGAACTAAAAAGCCGCAAAAAATTTCACTCAAGTTATATTTTTAAAAATGTTTCGGAAAACAAAAGCATTGTGATCACAAATTATTGTAAAACTTTCAAATATAGATAGTTATTTATTAGAATATATATTTATATATATAATAATAATATATATATATCTATATATAGTGGTATATATATATATATATATATATATATATATATATATATATATAGTGGTAAGTAATTGAATAAAAATAAAATAAAAGTTGGAGGAACCTGTAAAATATAGTGCTTGAAATACAATGTAGTGTGTGATTATGAGGTTTCTTTTATATGTGACTTGCACGTATATTCATTGAATATTAAACATTACTTTAAAAAAAGTCAAACGTTTTTACATATAACCTTTAGGTATTTCAAATCAGTGCAATGTCAGTTTTAAAAATCTTGATAAAAACAATAGTGACAAAACGCAATAAGGACACAAACAGTAGGGACAAAACTTGATTACATTGAAACAGTATGTTGCATATAGAAGAAAAATCTATAGAAAATATCTATCAAATATGAATATTTTTATTAAATACGTTTTAACTGAACGCAACTGCTAACGAAACTTCTTTTGCCTAATTTATTACCCAAATATAACGAGTCACTCTAAAATAATATAACTAAACAACAATCGTAAAATCGACGAAAGATATCGTTGATAGATTCGATTAAATTTCAAGCACTGTGATAGAGAGGCAAAATTCTAAGGGATTGTAACCTTACATATAATATATATATACATATAATATATATATATATATATATATATACGGAGATAGATAGAGAGAGAGAGAGAATAAAAGAATGTAAAAAGTAGTGGAAGTCAGTTGATGAGAAAAAAAAAAAAATATATATATATATATATTATTTTTATGAATGAGTGTATATGATGAGTAATGATTTATACTATCTACTAGTAAGTATTTGGACACTTTCGAATTTAGACATATTCTTAAATATCTAGAAAAGTTCTACAAGAATCTTCTTGAAACTTTGGTAGGGTTAAAAACATCTAACACCGCTTATATTTCTGAAAACTTTGTGTTCAAGAAAAAAAAAATGTTTTGGATATTGCTGTAAAAAGTAGTTTTAAATACGTTTTGCCTGTAGCATGTAATTATGAAGGTATTATTATTATTATTATTATTATTATTATTATTATTATCTGTATAAATTTGTATGAGGCTACCACTTATATTCGTGGAGGTATATTTTTGAAGACATTGCTCATATTTTATAAATATTTCCATTCTGATTGTAGTATGCTGTGTCTAATATAGTATGCCAAATTTTCTAAAAATGGTTGTGCACTGCGTCTAATACTCTACGTTTTATAATTAAAAAAATCGTTTTTTTTTTTCGATTCATTAAATAAACCGTTATATCTGTGAGAATATAAGTAGTAGCCTAATACAATTTTATGCAGATAATGAAAAAAGCCTCATAATCACATGCTACAGTCAAATAGGTAACAGGGTAATCCAAAACATTTTTATTTTTGTTTATTTATTTATTTATTTATTTTTTACTGGTTCCTTTATTGGTAGATAGTTTATTTATTCATTTTATTTTTTTACAAATACATCAAAATAATTAATGAATGTACAACACAGGCATTAGATATTTAAAAATTATTTAAATAAATAAATCTGTACGTGAGAAATTGTGTATATTCTTTCATAAAAATTATAAAAAAAGAATAATGATTTTGTTTTTTCTTCTCAATTAACTTACACTTATTTACGAATACATCAAAATTATAAATGAGCACACGAGTTTATTGATATAAAATATTTAAAAATTAAATTAGTAAAGAAATATACTGAATATATGATACATTTTAAAAGACTATTTACAGATATTAAAAATTTTAAAAAGTACAAATCATTCTTGGAGATAATTACTCATTCTTTAAACATTATTTAGAGATGTACAAGAACACCATACCATCTTATTAATGTACATTAATTAAAAATTTACTAGATCAAGATTAAATAAATAATGATAATCTACTTAGCTGGAAATGCTTGTTTTATAGGAAACGATTATCCACTTCCACCATTTGTCCTTCCTTTGTGCTAATACCCCCCCCCCCCTCCTACCTTGCAATAAGTAATACTCAAACTACTAAAAAAGTATTATATTTTGGTTTTTCCCCAAAATGCATTACTAAATTATTAAAACCTAATAATATTCTTATTGCTTTTCGTCTAATTTGTCAAACAGATAACATACATTTATTTTTAAACCTAAAATTTACCAACTTGAGAAAATAATGACTTGTATTTATTTATTTTATTTTTAACATTATATTCCGCAGTAAATTATAAGTAATTATATAGGCATTATATGATTTATTTAGAAATTTATTTTTGTAAATATATTTTGTAAAACATTTTAAGTACATATATACCGTTTTAAGCTTATTTATTTATTTATTTTTTATTTATAGAACTAACTGTTTGGAATACGTATTCTGAGAATTAGTGTTACATTTTCATAAAATTGTGTATTTAGATATCCTTCTTAAAAATATTGTGATTAAAAAATCATATTATGATCAAAAAATCAAATAGCGTTTCTAGAAAAATAAATTGAGTTATTGATTTTTTTTTTTTTTTTTTTTTTTAATAAAAAAAGAAATATAATATTTTCTAGTAAAAAAAAAAAAAAAAGTTTCATTTTATTTAAAAATAAGAATAGATCAATTTATTGAAATATTCAAACTTATTATTAAAAATATATGTATATATACTAAAATTTAAATTTGTATAGAGTTTACCTTAAAATATTACAACAGAAAAATTCTTATGCTAAAAATGTCAAAAAAAAAAAAAAGAAAAAAAAAGAAAAGAAAAGAAAAATAAAGAAAGAAAACTAAAATAAACAATCTGTACCCTTTGCACAGTGAATACAAATTCAAAACTTACTCTATATTTATTTAGCTTCTTTTTATTATATTTTTAAAAAATAAACAACATCAGAAGATAAACAGTTTCGTCAAAATTTTGTTTAAATAAGAACATAAATTGATAAACACTATTTGTTAATGAATGAAAAATTAAATAAATAAATAAATAAAAATCCGTTCTGATTATATATATATATATATTAACTATTAAAAAACAGTATATGCAAAATGTAAATATAAATAAATAAATAAATAAAAAACCTCATAAACTTATGTATTAAGGTATACATTTTTTATATAAAAATAATGTAGCAGAATCACTTTATATTATTTCTGATAAACACATATACATGAATATATATATAATAAAGGTTTATACACATATATGGCACTTCTGTTGTGTAGTTATATGTTTAACTGTGAGTGGTTTTTAGCCCAAAATCTGTGGTAATATGAATTTATAACTTCACTGTTTACCAATTATTTAGACAGTATTTACGAGTAACTTCATTCACACTATCCGCACAATAATTCAAATATAGATCAGAAAACTGATTTGCATTTAAATGATCGTTCAAGCGAAACTTATATTTCCCCTTATGCGTAAAAATATGGCTTTTAACCATAATTAAGAAGTTCTGGATTAAGTTGCATAGGACTCGCGTTGACAAAATCAACGCAAGCTGATCTCGTTTGATTCCTTTTTAGCGTGACATTGCAACTTCTTCCTAAACAATTAATTCTATATTGAATTAACCTGAATCATATTGATTATTTAATAAAAATATAGAATGCATAGCTGCTAACATGTATTTTTTTTCTTTTTAATTGAAAGCTTTAATAAGTTTTTTATCAGGTTTTTTTTTTTTTTTCTTGCGATTAAACTTGATATACACTACTGGCCATTAAAATTGCTACACTAAGAAGGAATAATATTAACGGAATGAAATTTGTTAGACCCATACATTATAGTAGGAAGAACAATTGATTAAAATTTCAGGAAATTTGGAGTAGTATGTACTGAGAAATTTGTACATAAAGCAGCGACCTCTTTGAGCAATAACAGCATATATCTGCCTATGCATTGAATCGAACAGCGATTGGATGACATGTACGGGTAGAGCACTTCATGAGGTTTTAACACGATGCCACAATTCATCGATTGAAGTTACTGGTGAGTGGTGGGGGCCAGTCGCTTTTCAACGATTAAACAGTCATTTTCATTGGTGCGAGATCAGAAGAACGCGCTGGCAAGAGCAACAGTCGAACACATTCGCCACCAATGAAGGTTCATACAATATGGACAACATGCGGTCGTGCATTTCCCTGCTTAAATGTTGCCTTTTGGAGGCCTTGAATAAAGGGCAAAGCGATGGGCCTTAACTCGTCCGAAATGCAGTGGCTAGTATTCAGAGTGGAAGAAATGAAAACAAGAGGGGATCGGGACGTGTTTCCAATGGTACCACATACCATCAATCCAGGTGGTGACCCAGTATGCGGCTACCAAATTTCTGATTACCCTCAAAATTGCATCACTGATATGGGCGCCTTTAATGTGTGATCAACGTTGAACCTGGAAGCAGGAATGGTGTAAAGTCACCTTTCAGACAAATCACCATCCTGTTTTCAGCATCAAGATTACCTTATCCGTATTTAAAGGCATTATGAATAATGCATATTGCCAGCTGGGATTCGACATCGTCATACTGTCCATCGCTTGCAATGATGTTATGATTTCCCATTGGATACACGTCTCGGTTACTTCTTTTTCGCATTCCTGGCATTCTGAATAGCGGCCATGAAATTTCGGATGAGTTAAGGCCCGTCCCTCTGCCCTATATTCGAGGCCGCCGTAGCGCAAAATTTAAGCAGGATAATGCAAGACCGCATGTTGTTTGTATTGTCCGGACCTTCTTTGATACAGAATGTGTTCAACCGTTGCTCCGACCAGCGCGTTCTCCGGATCTCGCACCAATGAAAATGACTGTTTAATTATTGAAAAGCGATTGGAACGCCACCACTCACCAGTAACTGTGGTCTATGAACTGTGGCATCCTGTTGAAGCTTCATGAATTGCTGTACCCGAATATGTCATCCAATCGCTGTTCGATTGAACGCCTAGACAGATAAGTGCAGTTATTTATCCTAGAGGTCGCTGCTTTATGTATTGTTTTCTCAGGATGTATTACTCCAAATTTTCTGAAAATGTAATCAATAGTTCTTGCTATAATGTAAGTGTCCAATAAATATCATTCTGATATTTGGATTCCTTTCTGGTGTAGCAATTGTAATGGCCAGTAGTGTATATATATATATATATATATATATATATATATATATATATATGTGTGTGTGTGTGTGCGTGTGTGTAGATTTTTTTTCAGGTGAATGTCTGTAAAAAAACCGTACAAATTGGCAAATATGATAATGTTATTATTATTTTTTTTTTAACTATGTGAAATCTGTTGATGCAACTGCTCTGACAATCTTGTGTATTATTTTAAATGTTGCGAGCAGAAAGTTAATAGAAATCCTTACACTCGTGTTAGTTATATAACAATATTCGTTCCACATATATATGTCCTTATAGACTTTTGAAACATAATTATATTTTGATTATCATTTTTTCAGTTAGTTTTTTTTGCTATTTTCATATAACCATATGTCTAAAGTCAGTTAGGTTTATTCCTATTTCATACTTTTACTACTTTCATGTGAAACTGATGCGAAAGTAATTCTATAGTTCAGTAAATATTTACAAAACCGAAACAATTCATCATCTTGTGGTGTGACACGTATTCGTGCATCAAAATGTATGGTTGAATGGTCAATATCTTCATAGTATTTCAATTTATACCTCGTAGGGCATTCATTAGCGAAAATAATCCCCCTGTTCCTTTCCCTTGAGTCACCCGATTTGTTGTTACTTAACAGTATATGGATTCTTTCATTACAAGCTTGGAATTCGTCTTTAAGAGCTTATACCACATGATTTTTATTAGAAATGTGCTGTATGTATTATTTTTATGAAGAATTCCACATAATTTATGATTGAGTTTCAGGTCGGGTGACTTAGGAGGAAATTTCAGGAAATTTCGGGATGAATATAATATCCAGAGCTTTGCATTTAGGGCTGTACTCATGGAATCATTATAATGCATAAAAACGTAATCACTACCGAAGACTATTTTTGTCACGCTGGGTCCTAAATGATATTTCAAATTGTCAATAGAAAGTGGATGATTCACAACGAATTTCATGAAGACTAATTTACTCATCCCGAAATCGCTCATACAACCCCAAAAAAGCAGACTTCTACCGATATATTTTACTGTTGGTTGTAAATTCTTAGGATTTATTTCTGTATTGGGATCCATTCATAAAATTCATCTTACGCTCGATCCAAAGATGTCAAATTTCCTTTCGTCTGAAAAAGAAAAAAAAAAAAAAAAAAAAAGTCCAGGAATCTGGTTTTTTGTACACCTATTTCTTGGCAAAAGATAAACGCGGTTTGCGATTTTTATCACTCACAAATAATTCTTGGCTCGCAGCAAGGTCGTGGAAACATTGTTTTAAGCATTTCGAGTAGTACTTACGGAAACTTCTGTACCCATGTTCTTTAATTCTAATGTTAACTTAGAAGGACTTACTTTAGAATACATCTCTAATGAACATGTCAGAAACTGCACATCAGATGATTTCAGTAAACACAGTCACCCAGAACGTGCATTACTTTCAACTGTTTCAGTGGCAGAATACTTTTGTATGAATGACTGTACAGTTGAAGGGAGTATACTGAATAGAAGAGAAAATTAGTTGTGCGTTTTACCATTCTTACAATACCCAAAAAACAGTTCTTTTTTTTTTCTACTTCTACGAAACATTATGGTACTTCTGGATTCTAATCGCATAAAAAATTTCAAAATCTCTCCATCAAATGGCTTTTAGATAACCCATAAGGTTATTTCAATAATAACAATCATAATAGACAAACAATAACCAAATACTTAAAAAAAAAAAAAAAAAAAAAAAAGAAGAAGAAGAAGAAGAAGAAATGCATTTCTTTCAGTGTGCGAATGCTTTTTACGCTGCAATAAATCGCTAATTTTAATTTTTAGTAAATATTACTTATCCTGTACCCATACTTTCCGCCCTCATAGTACGTTGATATGAAATAAAATTAAATATGCGTTTTTAGAAATCAATATTCATTGTATAAAATCATTTATGAATTATCAAAAATTATCTTAGATTTTCTTCCCTTTACTTAAAATTTTATGTTAAATCAATGCAAACAAATACTTAAAAATAATTGCAATAACATTTAAGCAAAATTATCCATAAACGAAAATAACTACTGAAGGAAAAAAAAAAAAAAAAGAGAACTACTTTTTTTTTTTTTTTTTATGTTGCGTACAATATCAATTTTACGAATATATTTATTCCGAGAATATTTTAAAATATACTAATGGGCTTTCTCTCTCATTCTCTATTTTTTTTTTTCTTATGATCCGCTGTCTATCATTTCGTAGCATTTATCCTGTATGAGTTCCTGTTTCCGTTTCCGAAAACTACACATCATTTTCTAGGTTTTCATGCATATAAAATATAACAGGAGACGAAAATCAATATGCCGAGATTTAAATTGAATTTTATAAACATCAAGCACAAACTATTTCAATCAAATATTTATTACAGGAAACTTTTCAAGAGTTTATGAATCTTTATGAAAAATATTATGTATGACATTTAAATATATATATATATATATTGTATAGAAAAATGATATCTGGCTTCAAAAATAATTCAAAATTTTGTTTTTGTATAAGAAATGAAAATTGTATAACTTTCAAAAATTAATAAAGTTTATGGAGTACAGTCAATAAAATTTCTTTTAAAGTGTAAGTTTCCAAATATCATTTTTAGTAGAAGTATTCATTATAAAAAAAAAAAATGCGTATTGAATTTTGTGTACAAAATGGATACTGACATTTAAATTGACCTTTATTGACATTTAAACTTACCAATATGAAGATTTTTGTTGTTAAAAGAAAATAATAATAATAATAGTAATAAACCTTTAAGAAAAACATAACTATAATAAAAACATAACTCTAATAAAAATATATAAGAACAGAAATGTTTTTAAAAATATATTTTTTAAACGTTTAAATGACTTTAAAGACACGTCAAATACGGGTTTTTAAAAATATTTAAATATTTATATGTCAAACTTTTTTTTTTTCTTTTAACAAAAATGACTGAAAAGATTCTGTAAAATACAACAAAATACATAATTATTTCATTTTTATTAAAAATATGCTTTGATAAAAATTTTAATCAGTTTCAAAACTTTATTTCGACATGCCATTCTGATTGTTTGTTCTCTCTCTAACTGCCGTAAATATTTTTGTAATGTTGATGAATTGAAAATGGTTTATGTTTTTTAAGTTGGATGTATCACGATTTCTATTGGAAATAGTATAAATATCACGGGAGGTAATAAGCGCATCATGTGCCCTGTAAAAAAAAGTTTACAGGGGCTGACCATGTTATTTTAACCTATTGCGGTCTTCTATGGATTTCTTCCTCTACGGAGCCTGTATAAATATCTTGGCCCAGCACAAATCCTGACGAAATGAACGTAGAATTTAAAGTTTCACATATATGATGGACATGTTTCAGATAGAATTGCACTTAATTGGCATTAATGATTATATAAACGGAAACATAAGATATTCAAATATAATGTGAGATTTAAAAAAAAAAAAAAAAGAGACAGAGATAGAGAAACAGATATAAGGCAAACGGCATTTTTTATTGTATTTTGAACTTCTATTTTTTATTTTTTTTCCTTACGCCTCAACAAATATAAAAACCATTTTTTCATTTTTCACTGCGGTTTCTCTGTGTGTCCACGCTCTAACTACCGAAACTATCAGAGTATCTTGGAACTGACAAAAATTATTTAAGTTCACTGTGGTACATTTCCAATTGAAAATGGTGATTGGCGTATGTACAGATCCATCAAAGATAGTCTCAGTGTATTACGCTTTATGAGAGGTATTTCAGTAAAATAAATGTTTATAAATGTTTTTTTTTTTATTACATAAAATATATTGAAATACACAATGAATATTTAGATGCACAAAACATTTTTTTTTCTGTGGAATATGGTGTGATTGACGCTAATATTTACAGGCCCATTCAGAGATATTCATATGAAAGGTAACGATTAGAAAATGGACAAATTGCATTTTCAGTTTTGCTAATTTTTTTTTTAATATTTTTAATAAAGTAGAGGAGAAATTACGACTTCCGTTATCATATCTGTCTGTCGTTTGCACTTTAATTTTCTTTAACAATTATAGAAAAGTTTGAAATTAATACATGTCCATTATGGCATATTTATTATCGAATATGGTATAAATACAACAACTAGTTTATATACATTGACGCACACAATTATCCGATTTCTTCCTCAAACGAGAGATACTTTTAAAAATATACATAAACACAATATAATTTAAGTATAATTGAAATACTCAAAAAACATTTTTTCTACTACTTAAATTATGATTAAAAGATTAAATTTACACGGTTAAAAAATAAAAATAAATAAAAAATAAATAAAGATGAAACTTTTTTTTTTTTTTAATTAAGAATGGAGCAGCATTTACACCACTCCTCATCGTAATTTAAAACAGTGGGTCATTTCTTCATCGTCACAATAGAAAAACTTCAAGAACTAGATGAAAATAACACCTGGGGAGTTATTAGTGAAATGGCACAAATAAAAAAGTGAAACATTGCACTGGAATATTGGTTTCAGCTAACTGGAGCCATTTATTTGTTTATTTAATTATTTAATTTCATTTATTTATTTATTATGAAATGTAAATATTTATTTTTATCAGTACCTCAATAACTATCGCTATGTGAACGCTATGTGAATGTTAAGTAATGAAAAAATAATAATTTATATAAAATGTTTTGTTCCATATTTTATCGGATTGTTTTCCATTTATGACTGAGTGAAACACCCTCCCCTAAAACAATGAATTTCTTATTCGAATAAGGTTTGTATCTGTTTATGAACTGTTTGTCCTGATATGATACATGTTTGATTGATATGATTTGGCACACGAGATATCTAGAGATAAAGGCAACTGTTACGTGAGTGTATATGTGTTACGTGAGTATTATATGTGTGTTATACACACACACACACACACACACACATATATATATATATATATATATATATATATATATATATATATATATATATATATATATAGAGAGAGAGAGAGAGAGAGAGAGAGAGAGAGAGAGAGAGAGAGACTAAAAATGACGGTGACTTTTAAGCCATTAGTAAAATATATTGATTGAGTTAGAGATAATGCTTGATGTTAGATTCAACAAAATTTATATGTCTGTAAAAATCAACATTACTTTTAAAATTATTATAACTTAACTGAGAAATATAATTTGGTAAACAAAATGCAAAGAATGGAAATATATATATATATATGTATATATATATATATATATATATATATATATATATATATATATATATATATATATATATATATATATATATATATATATATATATATATATATATTATATTTATATTAACTTTAAAAATTTTGATGCTAATAAAATAAATAAATAAATAAAAATATTTCTTTTTAAACAATTGAAACAAAAAATATCGTAAACTATAATTGCACTACATTATCTGTAATATATTTCACCGTTTTAACAGTGTTTCTTTATTTTATTTAGTTTCAGCTTTTGTTCCAATTTTACCATTACTATGAGACCCAAGATTTTTAAACGCCACAAAATTTAAACAAATAAATAAATAAAAACATAAATAGTATTTTTTTTTTATTAACATCTTAAATTTTGCAATAATTTCCTCTTTGAAAAAAAAAAAAAAAACTTAATAAACCAAATAATTTTTTATTAAAATATAATTAAAATATAGTGTTCTTAATAAATTACTTCTCCTTCAATCAGAAATATATATATATGCCAGCTGCAGGAATTAATCTTCTATTACAAATAGGAATGTTAAATAAATCTTTCCTAAAAAGAGATTGAATGCAAATTTAATTCCATTTACATCACATCTTTTACCACTACATTCTTTTCCAAATTCCAGTAAGAAAATCAATTTAATCTTAAAAGCAAACAACAACCTAAAAGCACAAGAAAAATATCCGTTTTCGATAACTTATAGAGAATCAACACATTTAATTCTCAGAACAAAATGAAGCACTTGCAATTTCCTTGTTTTATTCTTTTTTTTTTTTTTTTCCCTGTAAAGAAAATAACGCGAAATATGTTGTTCTTACTTTATTACTTTCAGGCTGTAAGAAAATTAAGGTTAAAAACTTTAATTAGGAAAGTTGAGGCAAAACATTTCATCATTATGATACTGTAATTGATTTTCCTTGTATTTTGTTGAATATCTAATGAAGTAAATTTTAGATTAAAACTTTTTAAATCTCCTATCTTTGATTATTTCATTAGCGTTAAGTAGGGAATTCAATTTAAAAAGTTAAAGAATTGAAATATAAATGAAACTATAGAAATTAGAGAAAAAATAATTGTACATAAAAAATCTGTATTTTAAATGATATTACACTTTTCTTTATTAACAACATGCTTGAAAATATAAAATTCCATGATAATTTCCATAATTAACCTTACTTTAAATTGTTTAAATTGTTTTTAAAGTGGGAATTGACATGAAGAAGCTGCTAATAACATACCTGTTTTCATAAAAACTTACTTTTTGTTATTTCCGTTATTGTTTCAACTGTAATTGAATTAAACAAGCTGTTGACTTAAGTTTTGCTTTAAAACCGAAATGAAATTTTAAAAAAATATCTGAGGTATCAGAAATCTATAGTAAAGATATTGTATGTTTTTCGTTTTACGCAGCATGTTTTAAAATATGAAAGTAACAAATTAGTAACTATATATTATGTAATATTTTAATTTTACATTAAATTATTAACGATAGAACAACTCAACCGGTATGTTTCAATTTTATTGGAAAGTGTTAAAACCATTTAGAAAGCGATAAAAAACGGTTAATATAAACGAAAATGCAATTCCATCAAATTTCCAATAATGCCCATTAATGTAACAGAGTATTTTTTGTGGCCCTCTTTTTCAAAGCATTCTTTTGTGTACATGAATAATATATTTTAATTTTTTAATGATTTGTGCAAAGTAAAGTTCTTTAAACTTTGTTTGCAGAAATACCTGTCATAGAACGCAATGCTTAGGAATATTTTCAGGTGTACCTGTATTCAAACCAGTGACGGCATTTGCTCCATTATCAATGGGGGACATCCGATAGTGGACCTGAATTACATATTTCAATTTCATTAAGATTTCTGTAAATTAACGGCATTAAAAAATGGTTTATAAAAATACTTCTCATAGAACAAAATGCTTTGGAATACTTTCGGGTATCCTTGTAGCCAAACAAGTAAAGGTGCTTACTCCGTTTTCAATAGGATACATCCGATAGTGACTTTGAATAACATATATCAGTTTCAAGAAATTCCATGAATATTTACGGGGGTTAGAGCGCAAATAGACAGACAGACAGAAAAACCTAAGTCACTAACACTTTTCAACCTTGTTGGAAAGTGTTAGAGTGCAGATAGACAGACAGACAAACTGAAATCATTAACACTTTTCAACCTTATTTGAAAGCGTTAGAACTATTTCGATTGCGATGAAAACGATTAGAAAAACGGAAATGTAATTCCAGAAAATTTCCAATAATACCCATAATGTAACAGAATATTTTTGTGTAGCATTGTAAATCTATTTCTAATCATACTGCATTCTATAGAATATATATATATATATATATATATATATATATATATATATATATATATATATATATATATATATATATATATATATATATATATATTATATATATATATATATATATATATATTATATATATATATATATATATATATATATTTGTGTGTGTGTGTATATGGATAATATATATTAATTTTCTTAAGATTTCTGCAAAGTAATGTTCATTAAATTTGGCTTATAGAAATACGTCTCATAGAACGCAATGCTTAGGAAAACTTTTATGTATCCCTGTATGCATACCATTGAGGTTATGTACTCTATTTTCAATGAGAAACATCCGATAGTAGACTTGAATAACATATTTGAATTTCATTAAGATTTGTGTAAATTAACTTTATTAAAATATAGTTTACAAAAATACCTCTTGTAAGACACAATGCTTTGGAATAATTTCGGTTGTCCCTGTGCACAAACGAGTAAAGTTGTTCATTCCATTTTGAATAGGGAACATACGATAGTGAACTTGAATAACATATATCAGTTTCAAGAAATTCCATGAATATATACGGGAGTTAGAGCGTGGACAGTCAGAAAAACCTACGTCATTAACACTTTTCAACATTGTTGGAAGTGTTAAAAACACTTCTTTATAAATAAGTATATATTTAATTTGAAGAAAACCAAAAGAAAAAAAATGTGTCCTTTAAAAAAATGAATTATTCACATTAGAAGAATTCAAAAAGTTTATAAATGAATAATTTAAAAGTTTTGTTTGTTATTTAAAAAATAAAAATAAAATAAAAACTAATCTAATCATTTTAATCTAAACATTTATGTTCTGTATTTCCTCCAATTAATTTTATTAATTTTCTTTTTTCTTTTCCAAATTTTAACAAATTTCTAAGGGAAAAATTTCAAAGGAAATTTAAATGTATTGAATTAAAAACTTATTTAAAAAATGTATATTTATAAAACACTTCTTTAAAAATAAATAAAAATGTAACTTTAGGAAAACGAAAGGGAAAAAAATACTTCCTCGGAAGAAAGCAATACTTATGGTTAAAAAAAATTAGATTATCACCTTTTGCATTAGCAAATTTAGAAACTTTGTTAAATGCAAAACTCTTTATTTAAAAACGCATACTTCAAAATGCATCCTGTGTGAAACAGTTAAGATATTAATGGTGTCTAGACATGTTAATAGTTAATAATAACAAGTTTTACATATAAATATACATAAATTATTATTTGGAACATAGTTAATTTTTTTTTTTTTTTTTTTTTCATATATCTCGGTGCTAAAAGCTATATGTTATTCGTTGTTTTAGGCACATAATTTGTGCTTCCAATATTAATTATAAATGAAATATAACAGCTAAAGTGTTAATTATTTTGCATAACTTATGTTATTAACATAAAATATGTCAGTAACATAACGACTAATTTTAATGATGTTATGCTTTAAATAAATGCGTTGTTCAGTATGTTAAAAAATAAAAAATTGCCGCACTTGGACAATTTCCTTTTTACTTTCAAAAATCCATAATTTTAACATTTAAATGTAGGAATTCAACCGTTACCTGATTTTACCGGAAACGAATATCTAGAACTAATACGGATATGTGATATCCGGGAAAATCCCGGTCAGTTTCACCCCTATGTTTTGTTTCCATCACCCATTTACCGTAGTACGTAGGTAATGAGAGTATTGAATTTGGTCCAAAAATTCGATATCGAATTTTCAACTGATATACATGTTTTAAGGTCGCCCGAGTCCCAAAAAGTAATTTTTCGCAGTTGTTCAGTATATCTATGTGTGTTTTATATTTATGGCCGATTTTCTTCAAAGTTGCTACCTGATACCCTAAGAAATGTCATTTTAATTGTAACAGTTGGATAATTCATGAAAATGTATGTGTATGTGTGTGTACGTGTTGGAAAAATATTCTTACCATCATATCTCCAAAACTAATAAAGAAAGGAAAATGAAACTTCAGAATAAAGTTATTTCCGGTGTACAGATGATAATTTTAACTTTTCGTGAAAATTGGAAAAGAGGAAAGTGGTTATATATTCCGTAAATTCTTATCACATAAACGGCCGATTTTCCTTAAAGTTGCTACCTGACACCCAAAGAAATGTTATTTTGTTTGTAACAGTTGGATAATTCATGAAAATTGATGGGCATTCTCTATAAGTAGGCCAAATCTAAGCATCGCTAGTGCGTTCCTTTAAAAACAGCAATACGGATTTTTTTTTCAAGCTATTTGTTAGATATTTTTTCGTATAAAATTGTTGTTATCCGAACCATAGTTGAGTTTACCAAGTTTTTGTGAGTCCGTATATATAAATAGTTCTAACGGTTTTCCTGAAAATTGCTGCGTAAACCTCTTTTTATACATCCTTTCTCATATGATACGTTAATATTACAGGAAAATGGAGAGTCATGCTGATTAAATATGTTAGATTTATATCTTGGAAATGGGTACTTAAAAAAACTATACTATCATTTTTTTTTTCTAAACTGGCTATGCAAACTTTGTTTATATATCTTTACGCGTGTATCAGTTTTCTCTCACAGAAAAATTCTTATATGTCTAATTTGTTAGGTCCATTTTACATCTTCTGATCATATTCTGTCAAAACATTTACATATGATACACGCAATAATGGATAATGCATGTGGTGTGGTGTTATCCATTAAATTTTGAATGACTGTACCGGCCGTTCTTCAAAAGAAATACACAAATATTCAAGTGCGGAATTTTTTGCCTTTTTTTTTTTTTTTTTCTCTTCCTTCCTTAGAGTATATTTATTTCCAAAAATCTTTCAATTATTCTTCAGCTATTAGTGACTAATAAATATCATTTGAAAAATATCATTTGTCAATTGTAACTAAAAAGTACTTATTAATTAATTTTTTTTTTCTTTGACATTATAGTGTTCATTGCCATAAAAATTCTGAATAAATGTTAAAAGAAATAAATACATAAAGTTATAAGAAAGTAAAATATCTGATCACAATGCATGATATTCGTCATATAATTATAATATACATAATTACAGTATAATTTACTGATTTTTTTTATATATACATTTTATTTTACATTTTTCATTTTATAGTACAACAGCAATTTTATAATGTTAAAAATAAATAAATGAAATCTTGAAAAAAATTTATACTCCTATTCCTATTTGGGATTATACTAGATCCCAGATAATCATATAGATTTATTCGCAAATATCTAAAATCAATGCGCAAAAGCCAGCCCATATATTAGAGCGACTCGTCTCCAATTTAGATTTTCGTGAGTAGCATGTAAAATCTGAAACTTTGTAGTATATTATTAGTCTAAATTTTGTCTGAATTTATTTGCGTGCAGTATATGTAAAACGTTTGTTTACTCGGAACAATTTTTCTTTCTAGTTTTCAGACTTATATTATATTTTACTTATTATCAGTGTATTGTATCTTTTACCCGCGTGCAACAAGTAAATGTTTTTGAGAAAGCTTTTAAAAATCTGAATTATTTTAAAGTAATGATTATAATAGTAAATAATTATAAAAATGAATGATATTTAACGATTTCAGAAGATACTTTTTTACCGTTTATTATTTTTATTTGATTTTATCTTATTTATTTTATTTATTTATTTATTTATTTATTTATTTTATAACGCTTCAAGAATTTAACGTTTTACCTAGTAAAATCATGTTATATGATTATTGATTTTAAGTTTCATTAATTTCGATAAATGTCTTTATAATGTATATGCACTAAAACTACTTTATATATACTACAAATAAATTTATTATATACTAGCAGGCTTTGCCCGCTTCGCTGGACATTAAACTTAAATGAGTTGTCAAAATGCCATATCTTTATTAATAACCTAAGTTCTCGCTGTGATTGGTAGAAGTTTTTTCGCTCCCAATGTGAGGAGTCTGGGTCCCCACTGTCTTCGGCACAACTTACCCACTTCTTACTTCCCCACCCTCAGCGGGTGAGTTCGAAGTTTTGCAAAATCCCACTAATGTACATAATGCGTACACTTAATCAATATCCACACACCGAAATTCGCCATTCTAAAATAATTCAAAGCGAATTCAAACGGAAAACATGTTTTTACACATGTTTATTGCCCTCCGACTCCGAGAAGGGGGGGAGGGGGATTTCGAATTTCGTGAAATGCAGTTACAATAAGTGCCGGGTGCATACAAACAATTTACGCACCAAATTTCGTGACCACAGAAGTCTTTAATAGGCAATATTATAAATAAAAAAATAAAAATTATACAGACACGACATTATTTCATTATTTAAAACATGAAAATCTGATATTGACAGATTTTAATTTAGTGCCAGAGGCCTACTGCTAAATTTGTTAATATCGACAAATTCTTCTTTAGTTAATTCGTGACGATCTAAATTCCATGATAAAGTTTTCATTAAATCAAACCAATGTGTTTCAGCTGCAGATATTGTAACAAATAAAGTTGGAAGTCCAAACTGTCTTATAGCCGCAAAACAACGTTTTTTCTCTTTTTCCCAATGAGGGGGAGGTGTGCCTTGGGGGGGGACTCATGTCAAAGGTGTGCCTTGTGGGGGACTCATGTCAAATTTGGACCTTGGGGGGACTCATGTCAAAGTTGGACCTTGGGGGGACTAATGTCAAAGTTGGGCCTGGGGGGGGACTCATGTCAAAGTTGGGCCTTGGGGGGACTCATGTCAAAGTTGTACCTTGCGGGGGACTCATGTCAAAGTTGGGCCTGGGGGGGGGGACTCATGTCAAAGTTGGGCCTTGGGGGGACTTCATTCAATAAATCCCCATTCAATAAACCGACTGAAATAGGCCTATAGCACTAATTAAGAGTGACCTATAAAAATTCGACAACTGTACCGACTGAAATAGGCCTCTAGCACTAAAAAAAGCACAGCTTAAGTATCGGAACCCTTTGGTGGCTTTAAATATTTTAAGCCATTTTTGCGATGAACTGTATTGGCTATCTCAATTGTGCAGCAATTAAAGATCTTGGCGAGAAACGTCCGAGCTACTTCGGTGCCGAATTTCAAATTTTGCCAAAGGGATCCAATACTAAAGCTGTTCCATATCGAATCTGAGTTGGAAACGGAAAAAGGGTAAATTAAATTAGAAATATCAGACCTATATTTATAAATTTGATACCAAATGAAAGGGGTGATTTTTCTGAATCCAGGGGTGCAAACAGTTTTTCGATGCGACAATTAGATTTTAAAAAAATAACTAAAGTGTGAAATTTAAGTGGCAACGGAAAAACGGAAAAAGGGGAAAATAAATTAGAAATATCAGACCTATCGTTACAAATTCAGTACCAAATGAAAGAGGTGATTTTTCTGAATTCTGCGGTGTAAACAGTTTTTCGATACGACAATTAGATTTTATAAAATTAACTAAAGTATGAAACTTAGATGGATACTTCATTTCAATCTTTTCATAATTTGTAGTGAAAATCACGCGAATACAAAAGTCTTTATCTTAAAAATTTATTTTTGCATTTTATTTTTCCATTCAAAGCGTTTTAGTGAAAAAATATTTATGGCGCATGCGCAGGCGTTTTTTTACACACAATTTAAACACTAATCATAATTTTGAAAATTTCTATAGATATAATTTCAAGTTGGGTGAAGACCTAAGTTTCTGCCAAGCGCCGTTGAATTCCGTCCAGCCGTTCTCGAGTGATGCCCGGACAAACGTGTTTTAGTCTTTTACCCCCTAGGGGGGGAACGGGGGGGAATTTCTGAAAAGTTGATAGATATAATTTTAAGTTGGGTGAAGACCTAAATTCCTGCCAAGCGCCGTTGAATTCCGTCCAGCCGTTCTCAAGTGATGCCCGGACAAAAAAAGCGACATTCGGACACGATGACACACACACAGACACACACACACACACACACACACACACAGGCAAAATTTTCTGAAGTCATTTTCGGCTTTCATGGGGTGTAAAACGTGAAGATATCGCAAAATTTTTCGATTCCGAGAAATTTACAGACAAAACTCTGATTTTATTAATATAGATTGATAGATATTGCTTTATAGTAAGAAAATATTTTCAAAATGATATTATAAATTACAGTATCTGAAATTGTAAAATTTAATGTAAATTTAATGTAAAAATTTCTGTAAATTTAATGGAAATATTTATCCAGAGTCCCTGTAAATTTACAGTAATTCTTAGTTAAAGGTGAATAATCGAGATTTTCAATCTTTATTCCGTATTTTTACGTAAATTTATTATTTAATTTTTAATTAAAATTAAAGTGACTGTTTTTACTTTAGAAAAAGCATTATAAGTCCGAAATCTATTCTCAACAATAATTAATTAAATTAATATTATTTAAAATGAATGTATAAAATAAGTTTTTTAACATCTCCGTTTATTTTTCTCTGAAATTTTACGTAAAACTTAAGATAATAGATTACACAGAGTTTTCTGCTGAAATTTTTAACAGTGCATACCATTTTCCATGTTTAATTCATTTCATTTTACTTTATTTTTATTTTTATAATTATTAGAATTTTATCCAACTATTTAAATAAAAAAGAAAAGATTTTAAAAAAATTAATGAAAAAACAGTATATTAATTAGACTGTAATTTTTTTTAATATATATTTCAAAATAAAAAAAAAAACATACTAATTAAAAATATATGCAATATACATATATCTATTTATTTAATTATTTAGATATATTCTAATAGCTTGGCTTAAAATACAGTTAAAAATTTTATGAAAATTATTTTTTATACACTTTAATGTTATTCAAAATGTTTAATTTTGCAAAATACATAATATAAATTACACGTTACTTTACACAATCTACAAACTGAAAATGTTTACTTTAGAATGTCAGATGTTTATCTAATATATTTTAATTTAAAGAAATTATTACATTCATAGTGCACCTTTTTAATACAATATTTTAACACCGTTCAGTGCATTTTAATACAAAAAAAAAAAAAAAAAATGCAGAAATCGTAGTTGGTGCGTAAATCTAAAACTATCTTTAATCATACACAATAAAAAAGGTGTATAATTAAAGATAAAATAAAATAAATAATAAATTATTACAACAAATACTATATATAAAGGGGGGAAAAGTATAATCTAAGAAAAATTACATTTGACGGCGAAATTTACAATCTTAATTTTGACATCAAATTTTTTCAGTTGTCTGACAGTACTATTTTTGTCATGCTTCGTTTTATTGTCAGCTCTTAAATTACTAAAATGTTTTTTTTTCTTTTGTAAATGAGAAAATTAAAATAAATATAAAATGAAACAAAGTAATAAACTATTTCGTATAAAAAATAACCTAAAATTCAATTCATTCTGATTGATGAGTATAAAAACAGAGTTAAAAAAGTAAAATAAAATAAAATAAAATAAAATAACAGGAAACAAGAAATCCCTAAATATTATATTTTATTCCTTCTGAGTACTTTGTGTTTAATACTCTAAAAACCCTTACTTTGATTGGCCCACCAGCGGCCGAGCGGTTCTGCGCTCAAAGCTGGTAGATGGGAGGTGCCGGGTTCGATCCCAGGTCGCGCTCATCGGCCTAGCCGTTCGGAGTTTTCCGTGGTTTCCTCCGAAACTCGCGTAAATACGGGCTAGGACCCCTTAGAAAGACCCCCACGGAGGGCATTCCCCCTATAGGCCTAGGACACATAAGGAGTCAATCGGCCTTAATCCTCCAACCAACCAACCAACCAACCAACCTTACTTTGATTGAGTGCTGCAAATGACAAGAATGTATAACCACCTTCTTTTTTTTTCTTTTTTTTATGTTTACACGAAAATATAAAGCTTTTTATGAAAGGGTTTATGAACTACTTCTTTGAAGAAGATTGAAAAGAGTGTTTATTCTTTTGTAACTGGAAAGACACACAACGGAGGATTATCTATTCTAACACATAGCAAGATAAGCAGTGTTTATATAGATAACAATATAAAGCAATATCTCACTTTTTTAAATTTCATACAGAAATGTTTCTGGATTTTTCAAAAATATATAATAATAAACTATACCTATATAAGAAATAGCCAAAAACAATTTCTTTAAGAAAGATTTTTTTTTTTTTTTTTTTTAAAGTCGATTAACATTTAAAATTATCTTAAATACCATTTGATTTCCATTTTTTTTTTTTTTTTTAAGGAGATATATTAGTAGTATTACCAAACATGAAATGCAGTTGTAAAATGTAACTCTAAAACGGCATTCTAAAATGAAAAGTTTTATTTATTTTGACAGGGGTACGCTGAATTAAATTTTCTGATAGGAGTTTGGAAAAATTCTAGTTCTCAATATAATTCAAATATTTGGTGTGTCATGTGTGACAACATAACTTTTTTCTAAACTATATTTAAAAAAAATAATTTAATTTATATATTTTTTTCTTTAACACTCTTAACTTTTAAACAAAATTGATGTTTTCTTTAACGTCCGGAGAGTTCCTTTAACTATAGTGTTCCCTTTTATTAAAGATATTTCAAAAATTTTCTTTGTACATTAGTACAAAGTTTCATATTTATATATTACAATACTGTAATATTTCACTTTTATTAAAACATGGAAATTCTCGGTATATGGTATTCTTTTCATAATACATACACTCAAAATGTATGTATATATATCTATGACTATTTCCATGTCAAAGACAAACAATAGACAACATTCTTAACCTGACCACCTCATATTTTTATGAAATTTTGCTCATTTATTTGTTTTATTGAGAAATGAATGTACACCAATTAATTAGTTCATATCTCTTTTATCTTTTGATATACAGGGCTGCAAAAATGGTTAAAAGATGCAAAATTTCGAAATTCTTCTACTACAAATGTAACCATATTGTCTTTCCTAATTAATTTAGAGATAAAAAAAAATGGTATCATTAGAAAGCTTATAATAGAGGCTTTCAAATGATATATCACATGTATATATTTTTAAAAATATTCATGTTAAAGAAAAACATTTCGACCTTTGGCCATCAATATCTCAAACAGTACATATATAATTTTCTTTTAAAAATTATGTTGTTACTTTTATAATCTATAATTATTGTAAATTTCATCTTGGAACGGCCATGTGATGCTGAGTGATAAATTAAAATGCAACCTTCCAAACGAAATGATTTCAAAAACAAAAGTTTAATGTATTTCCAAAGGAATATTCAATTTCCCACACCATCCTCTAGCTCAGTATTATCTGTATTCATTTTAAGACTTGCAGTAAATCTCAAGCAATACTGCAGTTTTCATAAATCCACTTTTAAAAGAAATTATTCGAGATTTCATTTACTTGCTTGTCAAATGAATGTTTAAAATTATCATTACATAGACTAAAATTTAAAATATATATATATATATATATATATATATATATATATATATATATATATATATATTCACCACTTTTTTATTAAATGAACATTGATTTATATATTTACAATATCATAATAAAATTTCCACGCGTACTGTATTGTAACGCTATTTCTTTAATATATTCGTTTGTTATCTTATTTATTTATTTATTTGTTTTTTCTTTACACAGTCATATATTTTAGCAAATATATGTTTGCATATGAGATATGCACCAAGACTTATAAAAAAAAAAAAAATCATACTCTCCTTTTTTTTATTAATAGTTAAAAAGTATATAACATTTCAGACACTTATTATTAGTTATACAATTAATTAAATATCCTTGTTTTTAAAAATCATTCATTCTTTTGTCCTTCTCATTTATTGTTTGTAAACACAACTTTTTTCTTTATTTTTCTTAATTTGTATTAAACTAAACTAATCATAAACTGAATTTATTTTTCTAAAAAGAATTATAAATTTCTATTAAATAAATAAATAAATAAGTAAATAAAATTTCTTTAAAAAGTTTAAAAATTAAACCTGCTTATAAAAAATCCAATAACTAAAAGAAATTATTTTGATGAATTTATATTTTATGTTTAAAATGAATATATTCATAACTTGTATTTTCTACATATAACCAATATAAGTTTTATACCTATTTTTTATTTGTTATTCGTTATTTTCTCTTTTATATAATTTAAAATCCATTTTTAAGAGATGAAGCTCAAAATTTGTTTTTATTATACAAATTTTAATAATAAAATAATATATTAAAAATCGTTTTTGAGAAATTTATATATATATATATATATATATATATATATATATAAATATATATATATATATATATATATATATTTTTTTTTTTTTTTTTTTTTTTTTTGAAAACTATTTTATTTATAACCACAACATTTTTTTGGAAAAGATCCAGAAAAATTTGCTCTTTCGGTCTAAAATTTGTTCTTTAATAAAAAGTAAATCACATCTTCATGTTATTCTTTGCTAAAAGTTCACAAATATTCGAAATATAGGTACATACATTATTCAAGATAGGCAAAAAGTTCAAAAAGTGTTATTCTATATCATAAGATGTGTCAAATATTAACTACGTTTGAAACAGTAAGAATTATATATATATATATATATATATATATATATATATATATATATATATATATATATATATATATATATATGTATATATATATATGTATATATATATATATAAATATATACATATATATATATATATATATATATATATATATATATATATATATATATATATATATATATATATATATATATATATATATATTACAGATGTATATTATATTGCACAGAAGTATGTAAGTACAGAAAGAAAATCACTATCTCATTCTCATTTCATTAAAACTATAATCAATCGAATAAAAATTAATAATATAGAGTGTTGTTCAAGTATCAGAAAACTGTTTAGGGATCTAAACTTTTTTACTTAAGGATAAAATGTTAATTCATAAATATTTTATGTATCTTCCTAATAATTAATCACCGGTAATAATTAATCATTAATCACCGTCATATCACCGGTGACGAAAACCGGCAGTCAAATTTGATTACGAAATCCAAAACTTTTTCTGTTGTATATAGAAAAATAAAAGTAAAAAAACTGTAATTGTTCATTTTTATAATTAATTGAAATATAAAATTTAAATAATAGAAAGAAAAACTTTGCAGTATGCATATATTATAAAAAAACTTTATAAATTTACTCGTTATATTATTTAAACATGAAGTAATTTATTTCCGTAATGCCAAATTTAAATCAATTTTGTTTTTAATTGAGTGTAAAACTATCTTCGTAAAATTGTCTTCATATATATATATATATATATATATATATATATATATATATATTAAGGAAACACCACATAATAAAATGATATTTTATAGCACTGCCCAGTGGCTAGGCATTGTAGGATATTTTATTTATTTATTTATTATGTTCGAAATTATTGCTCAAATGTGCATTACAGCATTATTCAAAAATAGAAAGCATCGAAAAGGTTGGATATCTCTAGTCTGTATAGCATCTAAGTTTACACATCTAAAATTTAGTAAACTAAAGTAAATATTCACAACTATTAAATTTAACATTTTAATACAATGCACTACCGATTATCCAGTTTAATAAGGATAACAAAAAAAAAAAAAAAAAAAAAAAAAAAAAAAAAAAAAAATGTTACTCCAAAAAATTCTTATTAATCTAAAAATCAATAGTACAGAAATATAAACATTGCATTCATTTAAATACTGTAAAACATGAAACTAGAAATTTTCATCTTAACATTTACTGTTTAAGAAATCTGTAATGCGTCTCAGCTTTCTCTAGCCGTAAATGGACACATATTTTACGAGCATTAGTAGTGTTACATTAATCAAATCCTCTTTGTCTCATACAATCTGACAATTTTTTTGCAGATTGTAGAACAGCAGATTAAAAAGAAATATATTTCAAAAATTAAATTCCATTAGAACACAATTTTTTTGCTGAAGTTATTGAGGGTTCCTATACTACTTCTTATCTTTGAAAGGATTGGAGTTTCCGATAACCAAAGGAAGTATACTCCATTCCTTTCAATGGTAAGAAGTGGTATTGGAACACTCAACAACTTGAACAAAAAAATTATCTTCCAGTGGATTCCCTCTCATGTATGAATCGAGGGAAATTAGAAAGCGGACGCCCTCGCAAAGCATGGTACCAAATTTCCACAGGGGCATTTTCCTGTCCCCATTGAGACAGAAAAAATTGTCCAAGGGAATGTCCTCGAAATCCAAAGAGATATTCTCTCCGATCATTCTTAGAGGAAAAGAATGGAAGAACATTGTGAAAGAGTGGACTAAAATGAGTCAAGAACCAAGAAATGAAGTAGTGGCGTTCTTTAGAATTAATACTGTTCACGACTGGCTTGCAGAACATCTTCACAGAACTGGGTTCCTACCCACGAAAGAGTGTCAAATCTGCGGTGGGCGTACTCTAAAAGCAGAGCACTTAACATATTGTAGTGGACTAAATCGTGATGCCCAAATGAGAAGCGACCTATGTCAACTTAACTGGGAAGACAGGACTTATCTTCTTAACCTCCTGCGAACTGCCCCTGCCTTAATTTTATTCTTTCTGACTATGGCTCTTGCTTTTATTCTGCTTGTGTTATTCATTTTGTATGGATTATTTTTTTTTTTTCAATAAAGCCTTATGTATAATAATAATATTTCGTCAGTTAGTACTTGTGCACCAGAACGGACACCTCTATTATATAGAACAAGGCAGTTGTTCAATATTTGCTAAAAATATTATTATCGGTCACATGCTGGAAGTCAGGATCATATGCATCACTTTGAAGTCAAACTTATAAATTTACTTCATCAAAAATTCCGAGACCTTACATTGAAATAAAAACTGTGCTGCCTCCATCTAGAACAAATAGGTAGTCATTTTCTGAAACTCTAAACTAGAATTAAAGATTTACCAGCTAAAGGTAAACAAATAACCTGTATAGATGAAATAATCGAGAATAACTAATCTATAGTTTTCTAAGAAGTGAAATAAAATATGATCGTTTTGGATATTACGAATCCTTTGTATTGCGATAAATCTCGCTTGATTTCCTAGAATTGGATCATAAACCAAAATTATAGTTATTAAACCTCACCTTTTGAGTTCGCATATATTTGCATATATTTTTTAAAGGTTTGACCGTACGATAATATAGGAAAATGGAATTCAAATAGTAGTTTTTAGAAATCGTTAAAAAAAGAAACTAGAATTCTTAAGGATGGTATGAAACTATATATTCTAGACAGAATTTAGCTTCTAGATGTAAGTCACAGAATGTTTTCTCAGTGTATTTTAAAATTATTTTGCTTTATCAAAATTACTGTTATCATTTTCTATATGAATACCTAAAAAATATTGTTCAACGAGTAATATAATTCTTCTCTACGATCGTGATAAAGAAGATTATAACTTTGACTATGCAGCTGGTAGTCCCCATTCTTATTCGCACTTCACAAAATTGCCAACTGAACTACACAAGATTCTTATTCATCAATTTTATAATGAATTAGAGTTCATTTCAATAAATTATCCTCAATTCTACATGCATGAATTAAAATGATTAGATTTGCATTTTTTGGGAGACCAGAGTAAGCACGGATAATCCGCAAAGCAGATAATCGAGAGTGTATAGTGTATACATTTTTTTCCCATTATGTATCTGAACAAATTTGAGGAGGTTAAGTAAACCAATTGGTTACATTATTCATAACTTATTCTTGGGAAAAAATATTTTACATTTCCCTATCACATGTGAACGTTGTTGTGCTAGGGGCGACTGAAACATTTCTAGCTCTGCCCAAAAAGAAAGGAGTCAGATTTATGGAGTTACAGATTTATTCAACATAGTCTCCCAGGAAAATGATACATATTTTACAGCATTTTTCGAACACTAAAATAAAACACATTTGGCTGTTCCTGAAACCAGCTTTCAGAGGCATCAAATCATTAAAACGTTGCTCCAGCAGCGTTTTTTTTTTTTTTTTTTTTTATTAGGAAACATAAAATAATTAAAACGCGCCGGGACAGATGAATAGAGAGCAGAGTGGGAACCCAACAGCTTCGAAGACTTGGAAGGAGAGAGCTTGGAAGGAGAGCCCAGCAGCTTCCAAGCAGCTTTCCTTCCAACAGCTTGGAAGGAGAGAGCTTGGAAACCCAAGGTGTTAAATTTATTTAAATGACATTGGAAGTGTGTGCAAATGCTTTGCCATGCAAAAGTAGAATTACTTTGGTCAATCTTCTCCAGCGTTTCTTTTTAATTGCTTCCTCTTTTAATTGGTCTAGAAGGTTACCATAATACTCTCAATTTATAATGGATAAAACAAACCCAAAACGTAACTTTATATATATATATATATATATTTAATTACTTTAGCCTAACCACATTATTTATAGAAGCATACTTTAGAACAAATTTTTTTAATATTAATTTTTAAACAAATATTTAAAAAATTTCGTTATAATTTCTGATATACCAGTATATAAATTAAATAAAATTATTTAAAATATTATTAAATAAAACTGAAACAAAAAATTATCAATTTTAGTAATGCTGACTTTATTTAACGCTGATTGAATATATATGTATATTATAATAAAGCAATGGTCCCTATTTAATTCAATTCTATAATTATTTATATACAAAATTTAAATTACATGAGATGAATTCTACTTTAAGAAAAGAAGAATTATTTTTAAAATTAAAAATTAGATTTGTAATAAATGGACTTTCAATAAAGAATTTTATTTATATAATTATATAATTATTCATTTTTACACGCAAGCAAAATAATTCGTATATACAATAATAAGGAAATAATTCTAATTTATTCAAATAATTATAACATATGTAAGTTTATATAAAAAAAGTTTTTTTTTTTTAAATTAATTATCATATTTATTTCACCTAAAGCTATTTTTAATTAAAATATATATTTCTTTTAACTTTTAATTTATAGATTTATACAATTATATTTGTTATTTTTACTTAAAGGAAAAAATGTAAAGAAAGAAAGACAAACAAACAAAAAATATTTGACAATATTTTTTGTTGGTTTTATATATTTTTCTCTAAATATTTTTCATTAAGTTTCGCTTTAGGCATCTAAAATACCTATTTTACTATCATTTGATTATTATTATTATTATTATTATTTAACAAGAAAGAAATACTTTCTCGTTTTGAAAATGCTGTTTTATTTTTCAGCTTAAAATATTTGTATAAAACTAGATAAATATCTTTTGTGTGTATAAGCTATGTATAAAATTCGTATTATATTTTAAATCTTTCAAAAATGAATTAATCAAATGTTTTTCATTTTTCGTACAAATATATACACTCCTGCTCAAAAGTTTAGCAAGATTTGCAAACAAACATTTTTTTTTTCATCTTAAAACCTTCCTCGTGTTTTTCAGTGAAGATTGGTTTAGGACAGCATTTAGGGGGCCGGTAACAAATTGACAAAATCAATAATGTTTGTGATCACCCTATATCGTTATGTGAACGAAACGAACTGTAAAATTAGGATATGTTAATACATACCAAGTATAATCTGTGGAAGAATTTATGCGACGATAACATATTAAATAATGGAGATATAATCATTTATTTTAAAACGTCAAAAATAAATAAATAAATAAATAAACATTTTTTTTTTTTTTTTTTTTTTAATATACAGAGTTTTTAACGAAAGTTATTCCCACTTTCAGATAAGTTGGAAAACACTTTTAAAACAATATACTGCAATGAGAAAACAAATATCTCATGAAATATGAACATTTTTATGAAAAACGTTTCAATGCGCATGATACAAAAAAATATGCAAAATATACAAAAAAAAAAAAAATATTGCATTGGTTGAAAGCTAGATATATTGGACAACTTTTTCAAAATGGTCATTTGAATAGAGCAAAAACAAAGCAAATTATCTGAAAGAGAACGAGCTAGATTTCAGATATTTTCCAAAAGTTGAAATTTCTTAAGGGCCGCTGTCACATACCGTGTACGTAATTTAAAGATCCAATTATTTTAACCACTTAGTAAAAGTTCTCTTGTGAAACCCCGTTACCTTCTCACAAATCTTAGTAAATAAACAAAAAATGTTACCTTTACAAGATTATAATTTTTTTTCACAAAATTGTACATTTGGAGTGTGGTTGAAATAATTGGATCTTCAATTTAATTACGCAGCATGTGAAAAATCCCTTAAGAAATTTTAACTCTTGGAAAATATATAAAATCTAGCTCGTTCTTTTTCGGATAATTTGCTTCATTTTTACTTTGTTCAAATGCACTTTTGACAAAAGTTCCCAATATATCTAGCTTTCAATCTATGCAATACTTTTTTTTTTTTTTTTTTTTTTTTTTTTAAATCTTTTGCACATGCATAGTGAAAACGTTTGTCATAAAAATGCCCATATTTTATGAGATATTTAAGATATTTGTATTCTGATTACAGTGTTTTGTTTTAAGAAAGGTTTTTCCAACTTATCTGGAAGTGGGAATAATTTTCGTTAAAAACGCTTCTGTATATTATAAATAAAAGACGCGTTATTATTTTTATTTATTTATTTAATTATTTATTTTTCTTTTTTGGAGTTTTAAAATAAATGAAAAATATGAGGAGGACTTTAAATACACAACGTCTGAAAACATATCATCGTAAGATAAGTTTTTAAATTGAAAACAACTGATCGTTTGCAAATCTTGCTGAACTTTTGTGCAGTAGTGCATACAGGGTGTCCCAAAAAGATTGAAACGCGATTTAATTTTTTTCCTGTTAGAGATGGGAGGGTAATGTAACTAGCAAAAGTGTGGAAAATAATATAGGGAATAAAACTACACTAATAGAAATATCTTTCTAAAATATAGAAATATCTTATAATATATATATATATATATATATATATATATATATATACGACCCCTCTAGAAAAATTTGGTTAGTTAGGAAGTTTTTATTTATAAAAATATAAAATGTATTATATCATTTGCATTAAAACTCTAAGGATTAATTTAAATGTATTTGTGGTTTTTCCGACAAATTATGTTTTTGATCTAGACATTTCCGTTATCAATTTGCAAATGATCCCTATTTTCACCGAAAAGCCATCCTTTTAAATGATACGGAATAATGACATGAGTCACTTTGTTTTCTGTATGCTAATTCGGTTGGTTTAAAGATATAATTATGCGGTTATTTTTAATGGTCTTGTTGAATAAAAAATAAAAACTTTGTAATTGGCAAAATTTGCGTAGAGGGACTGTATAAAAATTTTATAAAAGGAACTTTTTAAAAATTAATGAAATGTTTTTTTCTTAATGTAGCCGCCTTTCTTACCTTAATTTGGGCGTTTTTTTCACTTTACATTGCCCATTTATCTGTAATGAGTAAAGAAATAAAGCGCGTTTCAAACTTATTGGGACACCTTGTATATATACACACACTTACCAATGAATTAGAAACCTGTATCAGTTTCTACAAATACTCGGTGGCGGAGAAGGTATGCAAAACCTGTTACAAATCTTTGGGGAATGTTCTGCTTGCATTTGAGTGGTTCCCTGGTGTTACTGGAGGATAATCAAAAATCCATGCAGCAGATGAACATATTGATAGATTAAGTGCATCCCTCAATGTTACATTTTTTACTCCGAAGTTAACGGATGCTTTTTGTTTGATAATGCAACCATACATCGTGGCCGAATCGTTTCAGATTGGTTCCGTGAACACCAATCTGGCTTCTAGTCTGTTTTCCCTAGATGCCACAAATCCCGGATCTTAATCCAACAGAAAATGTTTGGAACATGTTGGAAAGGTGTATCCGTCAGCAATATCCTCTTACCTCCAATGTACAGGATCTTAAAGTATGTGTAGTCAATGTATGGTAAACTCTGGACATAAATTCACCCCCAAAAGCTTGTAGAATCGCTGCCCACACGAATACTGGCTGTTATTCAACAAAAGAATGTCCAATAAAATATTAATTTACAGGTTTCCAATTCATTGAATAGTGAGTGTATACATATCATATTTATTCAGTATATTTTTATAGACATTTAACATGCCTTAATTTTAAATCCTTTAAATTTGAGTAAACACAATAGTTTTGTTACAAACTAACTTCTTTAAAATAAATATTAAGATAAATCAAAGATGTTTTCAAAGATTAACTTAACACAGAATAGCACAGTACAGCTTTATTATTATAGCAAATATTTCTGAATCTGCATCATGAAAAAAATCTGCATCATAAAATTATTTAATGTTCCAAATATCCTTAAAATATATTCAAAAAAATTAATAATGATGCATTACGTTACTTAATATTAAAGGATTAGAATAACGTTACAAAATCATTTTGTATTAAAATTGCATTATCATTATTATATTAGAGAATATAGGATGCCTACTTTAAATATTACAAGAGGCCATTTTATTAAAATATATATTGGAAGATTAAGTCCTATACATTTTTGCAATTTTCATTCATGTTTACAGGATTAAAAGATTAGGTATTATAAATGGTATTTTATATAAGGAAAATTAAAAAGATATTATACAATTATTATTTGAAGTAGTTTTCATAATGTTATTTAATTATTTTTAATCGTTATATAATGCTTTATTAATTTTTATGTAAATCCAGGGATGCTATTATGTTAAGGTGGCTAATTGTTTGGAAAATTATTCGGAAAATTCCTTAAAATTTGTGTCAATGAAATACCTCAGCAATTTTAATTTTTGCTTCATTTTATTTCCAAAATATTTCTTAGACTTAATAATAGTTAGGATGTGAATTTTTAAGAAAATTAAACTATACAAATGGATAAAAACGAAACGAAAATATTATTTTAGCTTTTGTTTATATTTTACAACTAACAAGGAAACATTCAACAGGTGTCATCTTCAAAAAGTATTGAAAAAAATATATCTGATTCTACTCTTCATAAAACACCAGAAAATGAAAAAATTATCGGATGAAATTAATTACAGTGACCACAAAAATTTATCAAAATTAAGCATATTTGGCGATTTCACACAATTAGGCGAGTGATTTTGAGTACTTGGCGGAGAAGCAAAGCACGGTTCTGTTTGTACACTGCAATCTTAGTACTAGCGAACCCATCGCCTATCAAGGATAAATCGCCAAAAATGCTTAATTTTGATAATTTTTTGTAGTTGCTGTAATTAATTTCAGCCGATAATTTTTTTCAATTTCATGTGTTTTAAAAAGAGTAGAATCACATATATATATTTTTCAAAATTTTTTGAAGATGACACCTTTTGAATGTTTTCTTGTAAGTAAAATCAGTAAAAACTACAACGTCAGAAACGCCAAAGAAAAATATTTGGGAAGCATGCAGTTGTTTCGGTAGCCTTAAGCGTACTTTATTCTTTATACACTGAAAACGGTAAGCTTAAGGCTACGAAACAGCTGTAATGCTTCCCAAATATTTTTCTTTGGCGTTTTTGATGTTGCAGTTTTTACTGATTTTAATAATCCAGCGCCAAGTCTTCTTTTAATAAGACGGGCATTGTTTGATACTATTTTTATAAGAAATGTCTTTGCATAGACGAATGTTAAATATAAAATTTATATTATTCACAACTAATTTATTTATTTTAGTTACTTTATTCACCATTTACTGAATACTATATATCATCTAAAACATTATAGTTGAAAAAGAAATATTCTAGGGTGGATTGCAAAACACAAATTACAAATAGATTTTATACAATATTTTAAGGTTTATAAATTTAAATGTAAATTTCAACACAGTATTCATAATATTTAGCAACATATGATAATATTAATTAAGTCCTATTAAAGTACCTTAGCCTTAAGGTCAGAATTTTTCAGTACCGGCTTAAAACATATAGCTTATTATCGCTACGCTGTACCAACAGACGGCGAAAACAAGTGAAATGTAGGATAGTGCGATGTGCAGTTTAGAACACATTCAATGTTATTGCAGACGAAGTCACTGTTTTATTTTTTTTTCCCGCTATTTTTTGCAATTTACGACGCATAAATCTTTAAACTTGTTTTTCTATTTACAGCAATATATTCCGGCGTCTATCTTTTACAGAAGTTTTCTTCTAGAAAAACTTCTGTAACCCATTTTTTCTGCCCATTTTTGTTGTGTAAGATATCTATGAATCTGTAACCATATTTAAGAAACAATTAATAGTTTTAAGAGATCTATTGTGATAAGTTTATAGAATGAGAAATAGTGGAAATGAGCAAAGGTTCAAATATTACGCAAGTCCACAATATATATATATATATATATGGTTTTTTTTTTTTTTTTCGTGGTACTTGAAATTTTCACATTGATTTTAAATATTTTTGTGCAGCTAATTCCAAAAATGGCTTCCAATTTGTTCTAGCAAATCTAGTTTGTCAGATATAATTATAATGAACATTATTACTATTATTATTATTACTATTATTTTTTATGACTATTACTATTACTAGTATTATTATACTGATTCTTCTTCTTTTTCATTTTCTTATTAAAAAATACTCAATGAATGATACTGGCGGGGCAAAAAATTAAAGAGAATAATTTCTTTGGGAATTATGAGACATCTAACTATGAAGAAGTAGTCGAGATATACTCACTACCTTTAGGGCACTTGGTTGTAATATGAGCATAAAACTACGGTGCCTGAATAGTACTTTCACCAATTTCCACATCGTTAATTGTATGGTATTTTTGGCCAAGTCTAGAGCTGATGGAGCAAAACTGTAAACATTTTTTGAATCATTGACCCAAATATAGCTGGAAAAAGTTCAAAATTGTTAGGCACGAAACCTACTGTTGACCGGCGTTATTATTGACCTGGCGAACATAGTTTTAGATTTTGACGAAAACCTATTTATAAATAAATTCGTTTAATGGTGAGTAAGATTAAGTAAGAAACAGAAATTACTCGTAAAAGTTATTATTTATCGTATCTTATATATATATATATATATATATATATATATATATATATATATATATATATATATATAAGTGTTTGTCTTTAGGTTGCCTGTGGCTCTGGTGCTCAGATCACTGATGATTAAAGCTACAAAAGTTGCAGAGGGGAAGCTGAAGCTTAAACTCTGCAGTGTTGCATCACACCAAAAATGTTTTGACTTTCAAATTTCAGTTATTATTTTTTTCATCGATTTTATCCGTTGATTTCCTTACTACCTCTGTGTGCGCTCTGGCAGTCATTCCACTAATCACAGAGCGACGACAAAACATGGCTTTGGGTGGTTACCTTGAATCTTGCATAGACGAAAATGATCGAGATTTTTATCACATTCAAAATTTATTTTTCATTTATTTATTTATTTTTTACCTGTCTGACTCGTGTTCATTCTGCCGCTTCACCTACTGATTGCAAAGATAAAAATCTTGACAAAGGGGCAATATTGTCTCTGAAGGAATGAATCTCAATATATATATATATATATATATATTAATTTTTTTAAGTTTGAAATGGATTTATTATTATTATTATTATTATTATTATTATTATTATTATTATTATTTTTTAGATTATATCAATTCATTTTTCTGTTATATTTCCTTAAATTTATTCTTTGATGTGATTCGTCTGAAACCCTTTGTAACAGTAACTAGATATAGCGGTAACTAGAATATTTTATTTTATCTAGTTTTTTTTTTTTTTTTTTTTTTTTTTTTTTTTAAAGAGATGTAAAAACAATGATTCAATATTTTTATAAATGTATTTAAACTTTGCGAATAATGAAACGTATAAAACCGTGATACATATAAATGAAACAAAAATTAAACATAAAATATAAGTAGCATTCAAATTCTTTTAAATAGGAAATAGAAGCAGTTTGTTGAAATGCAACCTACCATCGTTTTCTTATCATTATGCATTATAGTTTTTCAAATTTTAATAAAGAACCTGAATATAGGAATATAATCTAAACCTTTGCAGTATCATGGCATTTTATAAATATATAACAGTTTTTAAAGAATTTTTTTCAATCTAAAACTTTTTGTATTTTTATAAATAATTCATTGCTCAGTAAATATTACTATTATTATTATAATTATTCATTCAAAATGTTACATAAAAAAGTTAATAAACAATATTAATTGCGACAATAAGCTAATTTAAAGGAAATACATGCTACATATAATTCAAAATATACTCTTTTTGTTCTTCCTTAAAAAAAAAATGAAGAAAGAAAGAAAGAAAAATATTTTTATACCGAATTCTGAATTCTATTTTTTTACTTATTGTCATATTATTTTTAACACTTTTGTAATTATTTTACTCTCCAAAACTATTTATTTATTAGTGCTAGAGGCCTATTTCAGTCGGTACAGTTGTCGAATTTTTATAATACACTCTTAATTAGTGCTAAGGGCCTATTTCAGTCGGTTTATTCAATGGGGATTTATTGATTGAAGTCCCCCCAAGGCCCAACTTTGACATGCGTCCCCCCCCAGGCCCAACTTTGACATGAGTCCCCCCCAAGGTACCCCGATTTCAGTCGGTACATTTATACGTCACTCTTAATTAGTGCTAAGGGCCTATTTCAGTCGGTTTATTGAATGGGAATTTATTGAATGAAGTCCCCCCAAGGCACAACTTTGACATGAGTCCCCCCCAAGATACCCCTATTTTGGTCGGTACAGCGTTGTCGAATTTTTATACGTCACTCTTAATTAGTGCTAAGGGCCTATTTCAGTCAGTTTATTGAATGGGGATTTATTGAATGAAGTCCCCCCAAGGCACAACTTTGACATGATCCCCCCCCAGGCCCAACTTTGACATGAGTCCCCCCCAGGCCCAAATTTGACATAAGTCCCCCCAAGGTACCCCTATTTCAGTCGGTACAGCGTTGTCGAATTTTTATAATACACTCTTAATTAGTGCTAAGGGCCTATTTCAGTCGGTTTATTGAATGGGGATTTATTGAATGAAGTCCCCCAAGGCCCAACTTTGACATGAGTCCCCCCCCAGGCCCAACTTTGACATGAGTCCCCCCCAAGGTACCCCTATTTCAGTCGGTACAGCGTTGTCGAATTTTTATACGTCACTCTTAATAGTGCTAAGGGCCTATTTCAGTCGGTTTATTGAATGGGGATTTATTGAATGAAATCCCCCCCAAGGCCCAACTTTGACATGAGTCCCCCCCAAGGTACAACTTTGACATGAGTCCCCCCAAAGCACACCTTTGACATGAGTCCCCCCCAAGGCACACCTCCCCCTCATTGGGAAAAAGAGAAAAAAACTTTGCGGCTATAAGATAGTTTGGACTTCCAATGTTATTTGTTACAGTATCTGCAGCTGAAACACATTGGTTTGATTTAATGAAAACTTTATCATGGAATTTAGATCATCACGAATTAACTAAAGAAGAATTTGTCGATATTAACAAGATTAGCAGTAGGCCTCTGGCACTAAATTAAAATCTGTCAATGTCAGATTTTCATGTTTTAAATAATGAAATAATGTCGTGTCTGTATAATTTTTATTTATTTATTTTTGATTGGAGTGGCCCTTACGACTAAGTATTGGCCGGCTTATCGCCACATTTATAATCATTTGTGAAGGAACACCCCCATGAACAACAGCGAAATACCCATAACTTTTTCAGGATTTGAACCCAGACCCAACCGTGTGAGGGGCATGGATGCTAATCAACACAACCACTGAGCCTCAAATATTTATAATAGCGTCATAACTGTTGGGTATCCCAATTCAAGATTTTAAAATAAAAATTTGAAAAATACTTTTTTTTTTTTTTTTTTTTCTCTCTCTCTTATGAAAATAATATTTGTTATAGAAAACATTCAATATGAAAAATACAAAATTATTTTCAATTGTGAATGAAAAATACATTCCATTTTAATATTTTTAATGGAAAACAGAAAATCAGATCTTTTGATGTCAAGTAAAATACCACATGTCTTTTTCTTAATGCAAGTCTTTTTATTTTTTCATTTGTTCTTAAAAGCATCCGAAATCCATTCCTATCTAGTAAAACTTTTTACAGAAAAAAAAAAAACATTCTATATTATCCAAAAGACTGTTAAAATATGAATAAGGGTAATACACCGTTTCTAGAGAATTTCAAAATTAAACAATTGTCTTACAATTAAAATTAATATTTTAGAATTAGAATATTAAAAAACAATTTCCATTTACTTTAAGCAATTTTTATATATTTTTAAAAATGTATAAGATAAATAATATAACCTTTTAATAACATTTTAACTGTAAAGATTAAAACTACACTTTCATTAAATATAATTTTTAAATTAAATTTGTAAGGTTTTTTTTTTTTTTTTTTTTTTTTTTTTTTTTTTTTTAAGGAAATTATGCACAAAACATTTGAAAAGTCATTACCATCATTTCGTGTCTATAATACACGGATTATACGTTTAATTCTATATATGTATAATTCTGTTTACGTAGAGTTGCGAATTATGTATTTTTGAGACACTTGTTTTATACAGTCGGTAACAAACGTATCCTAACAATAGCAAAAAATCCTATGTAAAAAAAGTAGAGTTAATACTGTTTTTTTAAATAAAACCTTGTCGAATCATGTTTTTAGACTGACTAAGAACATGATTCGACAAGGATTTTTTAACAAAACAGTGTTAACGTCACTTTTTCTATATAGGAATTTTTGCTAAGGTTCGGTTACTTTTGTTACCGACTGTACATTGCTTTGAAAATATCGATAATGTGTTTTCTTAGTGCAAATGTCATTGTTCTTTTAAAAATATTTAATACTTATATAATCTCGAATGACGCTATTCTTACGAAATCTTAGTTTAGCATATTTCACCACCATTGCATCACTGTCGCAAATAGTGCAAAAAGTAACAGCAGTGCTACGTTAATCTTCTATATATACAGAAACAATCTTTTCTTTAAATAATTTTGATAATAAATTTCGCAAACATCTACATGCATATTCAGTTTTAACAGTTAGAAACACAAATGAAGCTAAGAAATTGCATATTTAATTAACATTTGTTTATATATGAAAATTGAAATTTTAGGTATTTAAAGAATTTTAGATATCTCTGCATTGATAAAATATTCTTTAAATTTATAATTTCAAAATTCAGTATAAAATAATATACTGGAGCAATTTAACACAGAGACCAAATAAAATACTATAGACTATTAAGTTTTATATATGAAAAAAGAAATACTAAGGAAACTACATATTTAGACACGTGCGTTTGTAATATATTTCGGAATTTAGTGTCACTTATTGTAACAACATGAAGATACAATGTACATGAATGTTAAACTGTTTGTAATGTGTTGTAAACTTTTATTTGATGTAGATATTTTTAAAATATTATAGTATATTTTAAAACATCCTTATTTAAGCAAAATTTTTTACTCTAATTTGATATCAAAAAATCAAAATAGTGAGAAATCATAAAATAAAATCAGCATTGTCATAATTTCAAAATTCAAGAACCCCCATATATAATATATGATTTAATTAATATGTGTCTTTCATGTTTGTTTGTTCTTATTAAAAAACACCGGGTTGCATTTTCCGAATTCTGAAACGATTTCTTTCATTTATGCCGCATAATAATTTTAAACACCTTTTTTTTTAATCACCTAATTTTAATCACCGAACTTTTAATCACCTTTTGATATGAATTGTTATGATACATGCATATAATAATGAAAGCAGGCATACGTCTAATATCTGATACCTTGAATATTAAAGCAAATCTATATCACGAATTTGGAGAAGGTAAGCATTGGGTAGAGTCATAAATTAATTTGCAGTTCATGTATTGGACCTAAGATTGATATAGAAGATTAATTAGTTAAATTATGTTCAGAAGTTAGAGATTCTGATTATTGACTTTAAGAAAAGAGAGACAAATTTAGCCAATATGCAATTTATATATTTGTGTAAAACTTTGAAAACGATAAAATTTTCATAGTTTTTCACTGTTTGTATATTAATTTTTTTGTTAAAAAACCGTAAAACATACTAATAATCAAATGAAAGACGTATATACTTATATATCTTGTGCAGTAATCATATTCGCTCACATTTTTTTTTTTTTCTTTTTTTGTTGCTAGAGATTTTTTTTTTACTTATATATATTAAAATATGTGTTTTTGACTTTATTGCAAACAACAGAAAAATTTCATCATGAACTAACTTTTTTTTTTTTTTTTTTTTTTTTTTTTTAACTTAATAAAAAAATAAATAAAGATAAAACAAGACATTTTTCATACGTAAGCTTGTGAGAAAATACAGCAATTTATATAATTTATAAAATACGTATATATGTTTTTATATTGTATATTCAATGCGAATATATTTTACATTTTCTTTTGCATAATATAGATATCATTAATCGTGTATTTTATTTGCATTATTCGAAAGCTATATATGCCATATCATACTAAAAACTCTGCGAAATATAGTTAAAATTCAAAAAATGACACGTGGAAAATGAGAGTCATCTATTTAGTTATGGAATAAATTAAATTTTCTATTAAGGGAATTTTCGTAATAACTGTTTTCATCATAAATCACTGAATAATTATAATATATTAAATAAATGACAATTGCATCGTATGTGTATATATATCCAAGTACAGAATGAAAAGTATTATTTAAAAATAAATGTAAAATCACTGGATTCGAAAATTTAGGAAATGTTCGTTTTGCTAGTACGATTTAAGAATACTGGCATTTTTTACAGGCAAAAGACGTTAATCTATGTAATTTGTTCAAATCTTCCATCGAACTATATTTTTACTGTCAAATCTCTTCAAATATTAAGTGTTAGCTTTTCGGTGACGTCATATAAGAATCACTTCGATTTTACAACTGAAAATATAATTGTAGTTATATTGGTTGAGAAAGTTTATTTATATATTCATGCAAATAGCCATTGATATTAAAAAAAAAAAAAAAAAAAAAACTATTGTTTTTCTAATTTAATTCAGAAAATTTAATTCAAAGTGGTATGTTTGTCACAACTTAAAATTATGAGGGAATACATCATTTATGGTCATATAGTGTTTTAATGGTGTTTGTCTGGAGTTTGTTTTTGTTAAGCGTTGCCTGTAATCTCTCTTGATTTTACTGTGTTTCATTTATATTACTTATGCATTTATATTATGACACTCTGTTATTTTAATAAATAACCAATTTTGTGAAAATTAAATTAAAAATATAAAATTTTATACAGCCTTTCGTTCCCTATAACTATATTTAGGAATAGTAAACGCTTATAAAAATAATTATAACACAAAATGTTTCCTGAATTAACTCCAAAATTTAACCGAGCTATTTAGATTCCAATTAGAGGATTTATTTTGTATTTTCTCTTGCTTTATTAAAAAGCCCTTTATAAAGCCAGGAAAAAAGAAAAAAAAAGATAAAATTTTGAAACAAAATATCCCGGTCAGTTTTTGTCGTGCAAAGGGAAATTGTTTTTACATTTATTAGAATGGGCGTCAACTGTAAGTAAAGTAAATACGGCTTTTGGGACCAGAACACTGAGAAAAATTATGTAACTGATATCTAGAATCTAGATTGTGGCTCCAGTAAAAATAGTTCATTGTCATATTTATAAATTCTAGTCCCCTTTGAAAGCAATT